>CM060405.1:73001636-75401636 GCA_030545235.1 Helianthus tuberosus | reverse complement strand
ATCATGAGAGCTATGCATTTGAGTAAGAGAGATATGATCGCAAATATAAAGGAGAGAGATAAATTAAAATTTGAATGTGGAGCCAAATTCATATGTAGATATGAGCGAAAGAAATTTCAATGTGGAGCCAGATAATTATATCTTATTTATAGGATTAGAATTAGAATATAGATGGTTTGAATTTTGAATGTGAAGTCAGAATTTTGAATTTTATAGGATTAGAATTAGAATAAACATCAGTACTTTAAATTATGAATGAGGGCAGACCTTTGAGTATAAGGCATTATACAAATGGGCAGACCTTTGAAAAGGTGGATGTGTGCCAACTTTGAATTTTAAAGTGTTTTAATATTAGGCCTTATGATGTAATAATAATATAAGAAAAGCCTTGTTGGACATGCTCTCATGCTGACACATCAGCTTTCTTATGTCACTTGGATTTCTACTTTTATAGAAAGTATAGATTAGTGGTGAAGGACCATGAATAGTAACATGGCCCTTCATTTTTTAATAATTTCTTTTTTATCAAATATATTTTTTTCTTTTTTTAAATCACATTTTCCTTATAATAATTCTTTTTCCTTTATTAAATCATATTTCCTTATCTTTTAATTTTGTATTTTTTAATGCCTTACTTTCGAAAATTTTTAATATTTTTTAATTTTAAAATCGTGTTTCCTTTTCTTAGTAACATGGCCCTTTATTTTTTTAGTAATTGTTATTTTCTCTCAAATATATTTTTTCTTTTTCAAATCATATTTACTTTATAAAAATTCTTTTTTCCTTTATTAAATCATATTTTCTTTATTGTTTAATTTTGTATTTTTTAATACCTTACTTTTGTATGCATTTTAAATTTTTTTAATATTTTTTTTATTTTAAAATCCTATTTCCTTTTCTTAAATCATATTTCCTTTATAACGATTCTTTTTTTTAATCATCTTTTTCCTTTTTTTCAAATCATATGTCTTTTTTTATTTAATTTGATATTTCTTAAATAAATTACATTCGTTAACTTTTTCTAAAAACCTAAATATGTAGTTTTGTTTGGTTTTTTTCGACATTCAAGTATGAATATTGTCAAAAATGAATTTATATCCAAATTAGAGTATATATTTGGTATAGTAAAATGGTACGATGATAATTGAACCGATTATGACAGTTTGGCTATCTAAACAACAAACTTCATTCTAAAATAACTTTTGTTTTATATTATTATTTACTCTGTTTCGCCGCAACGCGCAACTTTATTAAAACTAGTTTATATTAAGTATGAAAGCTATGTTCAGTGAATGGCTGACGTCACCCTAATAGTGGCATTTAACATTCCTAACAAAAAATATTCCACAGATGTTGCAAACATTTGTGCAAATCCTATCATCTGTTCTAACTAGTCTAAACACTGATAAGATAAATACTGTTACATTGGGAAACCACTATCTAAGCTATCCTTTGTTGCAGTTATCCAAACATCTGTTTGGCCATACAGATGTTTGGTCTTATTCATCAGACCTTTGGCTTCAACTGACTTTAGCCTTCAACAAATGTTGTTTCTTCTTGAACAACGGTTCCAAGTCTTAATTAGATGTTTGCTTTGTTCTTGAACAGATGTTCTGATTAGGTGTTCAAGATTCACTATCTTTGAAGAGAGACTGGTTCAATCTTCTGTTTATTTCTTGATTAGTGGATCGTGTTTTGGCTTTTGAATATCATATGTTCTTTTGTAGGTCCAACACTTAGAATTATCAAATCTGGTGTCACATGGTTCTTAGCGCCTGTATCTGGGTACCATGTAGAGCACACAATAGATAGTGTATTTCAATAGTTGGCCATTAGACGAGCACGAATAGCTGGTGGAGCACGGTTGGGACAGGCTAAAGGAATGTGACCGATTCCACATCTGTTGCACGTGATATACACTTTATTTTGATTGGATACCCATGAGAACAAGTAAATCACCACAACGACAACATTTGTTAACATTGTGGTAGTTGTTAGTGTAATCATGATACAAACCCTAGTGTCCTTAATTTGACTGAGTTGTAGGAGGGATATTGGGCATTAGCTAATAACCAAGTTGAGAAGCCATTTGTTGCAAGGTTAAATATTATCGTTGGGATTAGTTGGGGGTATGCAACAGATTGTGGAGGCTTTGTTACCATGTAATGGTGATCACTCAAGAGGTCGCATAGTTCATTGAATACAAAAGGAGACGATCATTCAAGTAAGGTTGATTTAAGGTGGTTATATTCTTCACGCAACCCAAATATCACATACAAGACTAGATCTTTGTCTTTTACTGGTTCACCAATGTTATAAGCACGAATGCATACTCTTGTGCACGACTAAGGTAAGCAAGAGGTGTTCCATCCCCTTTCATCTTTGACGTAAGAAATTATGTATTATTCATATATTCTGTGGAGGCTGTATGTGGAACACAAGCTTTAGCAAGAGAGTCCCACAATTCTCTGTTAGCAGCCCATTGAACATGAGAAAATGAGGCTTTAGAGATAGTGTAGATAATGATAATGTGAACATGTGCATCATTTGCAATCCAAGATTGATAGTTGGGATTAGTTATGACGATAGTAGTTGAATCAGATGCAGTGGCAATAATGGGACACAGACAAGGGATGAAACCATCAATATAGCCGAACAAGAAAAGGCTTAGTCATAGTCTTCTAAGAAAGTGAAGGCAAACTTATGAGAGTTGTGAAAATGCCCGCTCGGTTGATTTTTGGACATAAGCTTGATGTTTGCCTAGACGTACTTGCGTCCAAATTTACTCCACCCTGAGTTGTCATCCCAATCGCGATCATCCCTCTAATACCGCCTACTTGTCTCAAAGTTGAAGGTGTCTTTCAAATAGTTTGTAAGAAGAAAATTCCTCCCACAAAGAAGATTGTTGTTACCAATCCTTCCTACTAGACCCAACAGTTTCATACTCCACCATGTGTTACTCCAAGGACCGTTGCTCCTAGACAGACTGAACCGATTAATGGTTAAAGTATTGCCACTTCAATGTTTTTGCTATATTGGACGAAGATCTCTCCATTGCAAAAGAAGCTTTCGTGCGTGAGTGGGATTACGACTCTCCCCTATAGAAACTTAAAGCATTCATAGAAACATTGAACTCAACTAATTGTAAAAATCATCATGTTTATGCCCTTTTTTCATCAGGCCATTTGAAATAGTGTGTGTTTGTCAGTTTTGATGAACATCCAGGCATCATTCATTCTAACGGCCTCATTTCACGGTATGTACGTGGGCGTTAGTCACACACATGCATCTGGTGAAGGAGGGCGACTCGTAGGTTAAGTGAGGCTTTGTTTGGTGTTTTTCTCCTTAGTTATTTAGTTTAATTTTTTTATATATTTAGTTTATATATTGGTATAGAGTTAAATGCCTGGTTGCTCCCTGTGGTTTGCGAAAATTGCAGACTTGGTCCTAATGGTTTACTAATTACATACTTGGTCCCAGTGGTTGTAATTTTTAAACTCGGGTGATCCTTAACACTAACCTATGTTAGATTTCTCAGTTAAGTGTCTATGAAATGACCAAAATACCCTTAATTATTAAAAACACAAAAATAAAAATAATTTAACTAAACAATATTTAAATCTTTGTAGGGCAGCCCTATTTCTTCTTCACCCAAAACTACCACCTACCACCACCTAAACCTAATCATCAAAGACCCACTGCCCCATTTTTCTCGTATTCCCCACTCACCATCACTCAACCTGTGACCCGGCCGGCTTTCTGATCAATGATTCTTCGTTCCCGGCTTGTGGCAGTTCATCTGGCTTAGTAGTGACATCTATCATAGCGGATTTTGGTTCACGGTGCACCTGACTAGGTTTATTCATTTCTTCATACTTTGATAGTGAAGATACATATCCGAGTCCGGACCTTCTCACAAGGGACAGGCCGAATCACTTATGCCGAACATTTTGAAGATCTTCGTACCTCAGTATGCCGGGACCGGACAATGGAATACGTGCGTCCAGCCGGATGACGTCATCTTAGTTGACTAGTATAAATACCCATTCAAGTACAAGGCCAAGTACGATTTTCTGAACCTTCGTCCTACTTTCTCTTTCTAATTTCTTGAGCAACGAAACAACTGATCTATGGCGGCCTCGGGTTCTCTGAATTCGGGATCCATAGCTGCTAGTGTGCAAACTACAGCTCCGACAAGTGTTGCTTCCATGGTTTCAGCTCCTTTGAGCTCGGGGTCAGGAACAACTCTATTGTTCATATTAATGCCAACTTCACAGGCATCAGAATTCGATGCAGAATTTCTCTCCAAAAATGCAAGTCTCTTACGATGACTAAAGGCTCAACAGGAGATGAACAGATCCTCGGTTTACGAACCAGGTCCTTTCACGAAGAAACTCTAGTAAGGACTATGGGTCCTATGGTTTTTGCCTCTCCTACTTTCTCCACATTTGTTACTCCGGAATCTTATAACAGATATATGCAGGTCTCTTCCGGACCATCTCCAGCAATCATGATACGCGCCGAGCCTCAAGTAGAAGTGGTCAATGACCTAGAGCTCACAAAGCCATATTATCCGGTATCTATGACGGCTAAATCCAAATTCAGTGCTCGTATCGTCCATGCCAAGCTTCCGCCAAAGCTCAAAATGCCAACCATAGTAAAGAAATATGATGGCACCACAGACCTGGACGATCACATGTTTGATTTTGATGGAGCCGCACGAGTTGAGCAATGGCCGATGCCAGCCTGGTATTTCATGTTTGCGCAAACATTAACTGGAGCCGCATGTGTGTGGTTCGATGCACTGAATGAGGGAGAAATCAACGATTTCGAAGAATTCCGGAGGTTATTCCTTGATGTGCGTGAAGTGTGTTATGGTTTTAATGTTTATTTTAAGCCCTTTTACACTTTCTTTAGCCAAGTTTTAAATTTATAAAACACGATATTTACTAACACTAAACACACATATGGGCAAGTGCACCCATCGTGAGGGTAGTATAGTGTTGGTAAGATACCAAGGTCGTCCAAGGACACAAGAGCTTTTAGTACCGGTTTATCCTCAACGTCTAATCAAATCAAAAAGTTAGAAAAAGGTTTTAAACTAGAAAAAAATAAAAACTAACTAAAATGTTGAAAATAAAATAAAATAAAAACAGATAGACAAGATGAATCACTTGGCTCCGACTCGTGTATAGTGTAACCTTTGATTATTTCCGCACTTTTGCACTTTTTAAGAGATTATCTTAGTTATTGTAGTAGGCCCCTCTTTTGAAGGTGACGTTACCCTCAACCCAGTAGTTTGAGTCAGCAAGGATACAATCCTAAAGGGTCGGATTATTGAAAGATAATTAATTAAGTTATTAATGCATACTATGGTAGGCCCCTCTTTTGAAGGTGACGTTACCCTCGGCTAAGTAGTCTGAGTCAGCAGGGATACAATCCTAAGTAGCCGGGTTAAAGTATTAATAGTAGCTTACATATGAGGGGATCAAAGAGTTTAGACCCCCGCCATCCAATACCGTTAAGTATTGAAGGAGGTCCTACTAAATTTGACCCAGGTCCTTGCAGGATCTATACACTGAACAAGGCAAGACTCTTACCAAACCGTTCCCTTAACCCCCGACCAGGTAGCCAACATACCTCCATATAGAACGTGGAGATATGAATGGTGAAAATCTTTTATTTTATATAGACAGTAAAATAATGCCAAGACACCACGGACAAACGATAAGGAAGAATCACCTTCAACATAAGAAACTAGTTATTAAAGTCATTAATACATAACCAAGTAAAAAGTGCGAAAAGATTAAAAATAAAAAGTATTACACTAGACACTTTGTCTTCACCAAGTGATGTAAGAGACTTAGGCAAACATGGCCTTGATTGTCAAGAACTCTTACGATCAATCTTGGATCCCGAGACGACTCACACACTCTATGATGGACAATGGATGATGGTGGTGGATGATGGTGTTATGGTGGTGGTGGGTGGTGGGTGAAGTGTGAGAGAGGTGGTGTGCCAAGGGATGGTTTGAACTTGAGCCAAGCACTCCTATTTATAGGCTGAACAGAAGCTCGGGCATGGCCCCGTGTCCATTGGGCACGGACCCGTGTCCATCCTCTTCTCTGTCTTCATTAATTGCAGTTTGTCTGCATTAGTTGACCATGCCCCCGTGTCCGCTGGGCACGCCACCGTGTGCAGAAGCATATCTGTACTATCAAGATTTGCCTGGATTCTGCGAATCTTATAGTTGACCACGGCCCCATGTCCGCTGAGCACGGCCCCGTGGTGGGCGATAGAAGCTTCTATAAGTTTGTCTTTTATGCAGGCACTTGGGCACGCCCCCGTGTTCACTGAGCACGGGGCGTGTTCAGCCTTCTGTTTTTTTGTTTTGCTTGGGAATATGATGTCGTGGGGTCGGGCATGTCTCTTTTGATCCTTTTCCTGTATTTATGTTAGATTTAGCTGTCTTTTTGCTTCTTTTGTTAATTTGAGCTCATTTAATCCAGAAAATACAAAAGGAAGACAAAAGCACACTTTTTCCAACATTAGTACTAAAAAAGGGTTAGTTTTATGCCACAATTGATGTAATTTATATGTTGCATTTTGCACACATCAAATACCCCCACACTTGAATCTTTGCTTGTCCTCAAGCAAAACTCTTTATAATGTGGCTTTACACTCTCAAATGGAATGGGTAGAAGAGAAGGTTTTTTTTTGGGCTTGTCATAGAGTGTCAGGATTTCCAAGATTCTTTATTAAGTTTTATTTTTATTTATTTACAATCCTATTCGTCATTATTTATTTAAAACTTTTCATAAGATAAATTACTTATTAGGGCATAACATGCCTCTTTAAAATTCTATTTATATACAAGTTCACATACCTCACGGGGGATCACTCAACACTCGGCCGAAGATGTATTTTAGTGAATCACTCGAGAGCGGCATCAAAACTTACTTCTACCATAGGCTTGCCAAGCAATCAATCCTCCTCCTTTTTAACTATATACCTTTGTAAATATCAAGAGGACTTTCGGGTGAAGGGTTAGGCTTGGGTTAAAGGTAAGTGGTTGGGTTAGTGGTTAGTAGAAAAAGGGCGAAAAGCGTAAAAAGCGTCGGTTTTCGAAAGACTTTTTTTTTATATTTTGATGAAGCCATGATTCAAACAAAGTTATTTTTAATGAACTTGCTTGTTTATTTCTTTTGCTTCATCATCAGCACACATTTTTTTTTGAAAGTCATGCGAAAAACCAAGCTTTTTACTAAAACAAAAGGTTAAAAAAAAAAAAAAAGTTTTGGTGGGTGAAAGGGGTGTTTGGTTTGGGTTATGAAATGAAAAAGGTTTAGGCTCAAAGGGGCTAACTAGGGGGATTTTGGGTAGGTGGTAAAAAAAAGAAAAATAATGGTGTTGAAATAAAAAAGGGTTAGTCCTAATGCCTCCATCATTTACTTACTCGGGTTTAAGTTGGTAAGGACCGGGAATGTATCGTCGTGGCAAGTTCTAGAGTCGTAAGAACCAAGCGGCTATTCACACAAGAAACGAAAAATGAGCATTTAGTTTAATGATATGTATTTGTATGCTCACTAAAGGCTCAAAACTCACTTTTGTGGGAATGAGTTTTTATGTGATCAAGTATATATAATCAAATTTTAACTAAGCTTGTCATGCCGTTTCATAATTTTCTTATGTTGGTTCTTTTTATCACGACGCTATCGGTTGTAAATTTGTAAAAATATAATCTTTTTAGAACTTGAATTTCCCGAGTTAAACCTAGACAAGTAAAAAAAATGAAAGTTTTTGAAAAAAATTGGGGTGATTAGCGGTTCCAATAGAGTTTTGTGTAAGGCTTGTTATTAGGACTTGCAAGATTCAAGGTTTTAGCACCCCCCCCCCCCCACACTTAAATTACACATTGTCCTCAATGTGTCCCAAAAAATAAGTTTTTAGGTTGATTGAATGTGTAAAAAGGTGTTAAAAAGCAAAAATTTGTGTTACTGGGAGTTTGGACATGGCCCCGTGGTGTTCGGGCACGGCCCCGTGGTGTTCGGGCACAGCCCCGTGTTCAGGTGCCAGTAACAAAAAGTTTATCAAAAGAAACAGAAGCATGGACACGGGGGCGTGTTGGGTGAACACGGCCCGTGTCCAGTTTACCTGAACTGGGCATTTTCTGCAGACTGTGCAGCACGGGGCCGTGTTGGGCAGACACGGCCCGTGCTGAACTTGCTGTTAACGAAGGAATTTTGTCGGATGGCCCCGTTTTCCTGCATGGGGTGCTGGTTCAAGTTTCCCTTGTCATCCTTTGCCATCCCGAGCGTGTTTTATTCGTTTCAACACCATCCAAACACCAAATTAACTAAAACCATCATTCATTAAGTCATAGAGAGAATTACATAATAGTCCTAAAAGCTTAGAAACAAAGCAGAAAATAAAATTAAAGGGTCCTAAATTAGATAGGTCAAGTGATAAGTAAAATCATCTTATGGAGCTCTACGAGTACAATAAGAACCAAAAATTCGGAAATGGTTTTCCGGTATCTAAAAGCTTTGTAGAACTCCGAGCCGAGGGGCGTTAAAGCCATTCTTCTATCTCCCTTGGGAGGAAGAAGGCGGCGTCATTCTCTTAAACATCTTGTGGAGGAGGAGCGACACCAACCGAAACCCCTTGTAGTACTTCCTGAGGGGGCTCCGGATGTATGGCGTACCATTCGGCCGGTATGATGACTTCAGGAACCACATTCCATGCCCTTTGGGTAATGATTGGTACCAAAGGAGGAGAAGCGAGAATGTTCAACCTTTGGTGCAAAAGGTTGACCTCTCGAAGACATCCCTCTAGCCCCATCGTCAAATGATTAATACGGTCAACCAATGCTTCTTCCACCCCTGTCATCTCATCAAGAGCCTCTCTTAAGGCGTAAACGTAGTTTACAAGAGAATCTTCAACCGTTGATGATCTTCTCCCTTGTTGGTTGTTTCTGGAGTGTGATGAAGATGTTCCGCTAGTTCTGCTCGCCATTCTGAGAAAACATACCGAGAAGAGTTCAACTTTATGGAGTCAGTACTTCGGACACGGACCCGTGTTCAACGAACACGGCCCGTGTTCAAATGTTTGCAGATTTTTAGGGCAAGGGATCTTGGAGTTTTAATTTGTTTTTATGATGTTTAAAACGTTTTTAAGCAGAAACAACTTAAAACTTTGTTGTAGAACTTATTTTTAACAAGATCCCATGAATAAAAATCTAACAAACATCTCAATAAATCTTGAAATTATGGAGATTTCAAGTTTTAATGGAAGCATGAAGGAAAATTGAAGAAGATGAAAGTGGATAAAAGAGGAAAGGACAAGAAGGTTGTTGAGAAACTTCTTTTAGAAAATACCTAGGATGGTATGTGAGAATATTCCCCAAATCTCTGTCCGTTGAATGGTTCAAATGTGCAGGATTCTTGGCTGCATTTATAGAAAACGACAGTACGCTGCACACGGCCCCGTGTCGGCTGGACACGGCCCCGTGTTCAGGGGGAATCCTGACACAATTTGTCCGTATTCTAACACGAAATCAGACGGGAATCTTTGAGTGGACACGGGGGCGTGTTGACCTGGACACGACCCCGTGTCTAGAGGCTGTCTTATGGAGTTTGTCTATTTTTAAGGAATTTTTTCTGGATCGGGCGGTTCCTTACTGGATGGAACAACCCAAAGTGCCTAAGATACCTTAATTGTTCTAGATTAAGACGAGAACGCAAGAGGTTGTCGGTGAGGGTGATTCCTATGCTATATGTAGGTGGACAAGTCCAACCCTTTCCCGGGCTCTCGTTAAAGAAGGTGTATGCCGAATCGCTCAGGTCTATGTATGCATCGAACGAAGTCGATGGGGAGTCCTTCATGGCACAATCGACACAGGGACGACTATCGCTCAAGTCCTTACTAGAGTTAGAAGTATCGTCGGGAACAACGAAGTTGTTTGAATGCGATCCCAACACTTCTTCTTGGTTATTGTCTTGAGTTAAATTATTGAAATCTATCCTAAGTTCTTTTAACCAATTAAGAATTAGATCTTCTAATTGAAATAGTTCATCAAGAAGCATGTCTCCTAGAAAATCTGGTTGAGAGCATTCGAGGGAGAGATATGGATTATTTCTACTTTCGCCCCTCTTAAGGATACAGGAAAACGATGGGTCTATATAGTGGGGCTTATAATTTAGAAAATAACATTCTAATTCCTTATGGGAACCACCACATATTTGACACCACGTACCATAGGAGTGCCGAAAGTAAAAAATATCAGTATCACTCATATTTGTGTCAGAAATTACCAACCGTCGGGATCTCACGGTTCTGTTTTCAGTAACTGAATCTTGGGCACGGGGCGTGTTAAGTGGGCACGGCCCCGTGTTCAGCTTACTGTCTGACTTAAAACAGGATTGCCAGTTCCAATGATTGGGCACGGGGCGTGTTCAGCAGGCACGACCCGTGCTGAGTTCTGCAGAAGCTGAAAAACTAAAAAAAATCCTAAAAAAATAGAAAAATAAGAAAAAACGATTAGGCCGTTGATTTCTAACTTTCTTAAAATCCTTGTGTCCCCGGCAACGGCGCCAAAAACTTGATGTGCGTGAAGTGTGTTATGGTTTTAATGTTTATTTTAAGCCCTTTTACACTTTCTTTAGCCAAGTTTTAAATTTATAAAACACGATATTTACTAACACTAAACACACATATGGGCAAGTGCACCCATCGTGAGGGTAGTATAGTGTTGGTAAGATACCAAGGTCGTCCAAGGACACAAGAGCTTTTAGTACCGGTTTATCCTCAACGTCTAATCAAAAAGTTAGAAAAAGGTTTTAAACTAGAAAAAAATAAAAACTAACTAAAATGCTGAAAATAAAATAAAATAAAAACAGATAGACAAGATGAATCACTTGGCTCCGACTCGTGTATAGTGTAACCTTTGATTATTTCCGCACTTTTGCACTTTTTAAGAGATTATCTTAGTTATTGTAGTAGGCCCGGCCCCTCTTTTCAAGGTGACGTTACCCTCAACCCAGTAGTTTGAGTCAGCAAGGATACAATCCTAAAGGGTCAGATTATTGAAAGATAATTAATTAAGTTATTAATGCATATTATGGTAGGCCCCTCTTTTGAAGGTGACGTTACCCTCGGCTAAGTAGTCTGAGTCAGCAGGGATACAGTCCTAAGTAGCTGGGTTAAAGTATTAATAGTAGCTTACATATGAGGGGATCAAAGAGTTTGGACCCCCGCCATCCAATACCGTTAAGTATTGAAGGAGGTCCTACTAAATTTGACCCAGGTCCTTGCAGGATCTATACACTGAAAAAGGCAAGACTCTTACCAAACCGTTCCCTAAACCCCCGACCAGGTAGCCAACATACCTCCATATAGACCATGGAGATATGAATGGTGAAAATATTTTATTTTATATAGACAGTAAAATAATGCCAAGACACCACGGACAAACGATAAGGAAGAATCACCTTTAACATAAGAAACTAGTTATTAAAGTCATTAATACATAACCAAGTAAAAAGTGCGAAAAGATTAAGAACTCTTACGATCAATCTTGGATCCCGAGACGACTCACACACTCTATGATGGACAATGGATGATGGTGGTGGATGATGGTGTTATGGTGGTGGTGGGTGGTGGGTGAAGTGTGAGAGAGGTGGTGTGCCAAGGGATGGTTTGAACTTGAGCCAAGCACTCCTATTTATAGGCTGAACAGAAGCTCGGGCACGGCCCCGTGTCCATCCTCTTCTCTGTCTTCATTAATTGAAGTTTGTCTGCATTAGTTGACCATGCCCCCGTGTCCGCTGGGCACGCCCCTGTGTGCAGAAGCATATCTGTACAATCTAGATTTGCTTGGATTCTGCGAATCTTATAGTTGACCACGGCCCCGTGTCCACTGAGCACGGCCCCGTGGTGGGCGATAGAAGCTTCTATAGCTTTATCTTTTATGCAGGCACTTGGGCACGCCCCTGTGTTCACTGAGCACGGGGCGTGTTCAGCCTTCTGTTTTCTTGTTTTGCTTGGGAAGATGCTATCGTGGGGTCGGGCATGTCTCTTTTGATCCTTTTCCTGTATTTATGTTAGATTTAGCTGTCTTTTTGCTTCTTTTGTTAATTTGAGCTCATTTAATCCTGAAAATACAAAAGGAAGACAAAAGCACACTTTTTCCAACATTAGTACTAAAAAAGGGTTAGTTTTATGCCACAATTGATGTAATTTATATGTTGCATTTTACACACATCATTCCTCCAGAATTTCAGTCAACAAAGGCACTACTCCAAAGAAATCACTGAAGTACATAACATCCGGAGGAAAGACGGAGAGTCTTTGGATAGTTTCATAGACTGTTTTAATCGAGAAAGCATGCAGATAAGTGGGGTAGTTGACCAACTAAGGATCTCCGGCTTTTGTCATGGGGTCCGGAATAATCAGTTGGTAGAAAAGCTACACGAAAACCTCCCAAAAACAATGGAAGTACTAATGGAACGTGCCCGGGCCTTTGCTCGTGTTAGTACATGCATCTGTCAACGTCGTCTTGTATCGAGTCTTAGAATAGATTGTATAGATCAGGGCATGTTTTATCAGAAAATAGGAGAGTTTAAGAGTTAAAATGCTGATTTCGCTCCAAACTCACATGTAGGTGATTTCGCCCGGAATCACAATTATCTAATTCCGCCCCAAGTGATGTTTGTGTCATTCTGAGCGGAATCAGAGGCCTATATATAGGTCCTCAGGAGAGAAATCATAAGGTCAGTCCTTGTATTCCATACCGAAGTGCTGCCGGTGTGAGATTTGATTGTAATCAACAATAGATCAATACAATCAGTGTTTAAATTGAAGAATTAGCTGTTTCTACGTCAGTTACTTGTTTTCCGCACCTGTAACTGATCAAAACTCCTCTGAACGACTCATTCGGGTTCGTACACGATCCTACAAGTGGTATCAGAGCTCAGGAGGAGGAGTTCTGCAGAGATTAGCTGGATTTTATTGAAACTTCTTACTTCTACACCTTCTTTCATCATTTCAGAAAGTTTTAACGGTCAAAATCGGATCATTTTTTCACAAACTGTGTAAAAATACATATAAACAAACCCTGGAAAGTTTCATTGCAAAATTCACGGTAAAAATGGACAAAATGGACCCCCGAACTAATTCCGCTCGAACTGACAAGTTTCTGATTACGCTCTAAAACTCTAATTCCGCTCCAACTTTAATTCTGATTCCGCTCCAGACCAACATACTTCTGATTCCGCTCCAACATACTTTCTGATTCCGCTCTAGACTGCCAAAGTTGTGATTTCGCTCCAAGTTCCAAAGTTTTGATTTCGCTCCAAGTTCCAAAGTTGTGATTACGCTCCAAGTTCCAAAGTTGTGATTCCGCTCCAAACATCTGATTTCGCTCGAACTTTTAGGCTTGATTTCGCATGAACAATGTCGTCGTTTTGTTTGAACATGCCAGTCATAAAGTACAGGTTTCATTAATATTCTACAACAAAAATCACAAGACAGATAATCGGTCCAATCAGATTGTTTTGTAGGTCCAATCACATCCACTTATATGAACGGCCAAATGAAAGTAATTAGCTGAATTACTTTGTCGGAAGAATCTTGTATTGATTGCATGTGTTAGTTCAGTTTGGAGGTCTAATCGTTGAGGAGTGTTGTCTGTTTGTTGCATGTTATTACTTGAATTGAGATCAACATATTAATCGGACCAATCAGAGTATATTAGCACTTATTGTTATCGGTCTAGTGGTTTTTTTGGCCCAATGAAAATTGTGTGGTAAATTGTTGTTATCGGCCCATGTGTTGTTGTTGAAGGTGATACAAGTGTTTTACGAGGTAAATCAGTTTGTTTGAAAGATTGTTTGATATTTTGCTTGAACAAGAATCATGGAAAACGAGTTTTACAATGCATTCGCCTCATCCCCGACTACTCCGGCTTCTATTGCTCAGAATATGAACTTGGAAAATGAGACCGGAACGTTACAAAAGCCCCCAAAACTCATCAGTATTGAAGAATATTACAGATGGAAGGATCGCTTCGAAAACTGGGTTCAAGCTAATCATCTTAGATCTTGGGAATGTATTCTGAAGAAGTATGTTCTACCACGGACAGATTTACAAGTTATCAAAGAACTCTCAGAATTTAGTGACAAAGAACGTGACATGTACCGAGCTGAAAAGATGATGATCAGTTTACTTCAGCAAGCCATTAAAGAAGACATTTTTATCTTGCTTCAACATGATAAAACTTCAAAGTCAATCTGGGATGCTCTTAAAGTCAAGTTTGAGGGTAGTGAGAATATGATTAAGAGCAAGAAGGCGTTGCTCAAGAAAGAGTTTGATCTATTCAGCAGTCTACCGGGTGAAGATACAAAGAAGCTAATTGAACGTTATTGCCACTTGGTGCGATCCATGTCGATGCTTAGTATAACAAAAGATCGTGAAGAGTGGGTAGACAAGTTAGCTGACGCTTTACCACAAAAGGAATGGGGCACATATTTGATGATTTTGAAAAACACTGGGGTTTATGATGGATTAACGATTTCTCAGTTTATTGAGAAGATTGAGGGTCATGATTTGGAACAGCAGAAGATCGCGAGGATGAACAGTCCAAGTGGTCAACAGGATGTAAAAATGTATTACAAAGGCAGTGTTCCAGAAGTTGAAAGAAGCCCGAAAATCCAAACTGCGTTTAGTGCTGGAGATTCATCTGAAAAAGTTGATCAAAGTTCTAAAAGTAGCAGTAGTTTCTCTTCATACCCGAGTATCAATCCTAAAGATATTACATCAAGCTTCCATTCTCAAAGCACAAAGACAGGAAATGGTTATGTGATACAATGCAACATTGCTTTGAATCTTCTAGACGGTCAAAGTTTTTCTGAAGAGATTGCGAAAGATCACATGGCGTTGCTTGGTTCTGTGTTGCTATCTTATGAAGGTTTGGTCGCAGGGCGGTTCGGGAATCCTATGTTAACAAAGGAGGATTACGATCAGATAGACGCTGAAGAGATGGAGTTAATGGACATCAAATGGTGTCTAGCTAGTGTTCTTAGACGAGCTGAAAAGTTCAAGCTGATTACTGGAAGAAATGACTTTCGTGATGCACATGTGTCTACTTTAGGTTTTGATAAATCTAAAGTTACTTGTTTTCGATGCAGGGAGAAAGGTCATTTCAAATTAGAATGCAAGAACAGAGAAGCTAGTGGAGCTCAAAATCCGTTTGGAAAAGACGATTACTATCGGAAAGCCATTTATCAGCAAGTTGGTCAGCAACAACAGCAAGAACCACAGGTGGCTCATGGTAGAAAAGTGATCGAGGATTCAAAAAGAGCATGTCTGGGGAACCAAGAGAACTTTAACTGGAATTTTCAAGATGATGAAAAATTGCCTGAAGGTTTTAGCTGGGATATGTTTGTGAATGATAAAGGAGATTTCAAAGCTTTCATTGCTAAAATTTTGAAAGAACCAGATATGTTTAGCACATGGATGAAATCTATTGGTGAAATTGTAAAGAATGAAGTTGAAACATTTGTTTCATCTAAAGAAAACTTACAGAGCTCAGATGAAAATTCACAAAGTGATGAAAGTTCAGAAAAGGAAGCTGTTTTTGATCAAACACCAGTTGATTCTGGTTCTTCGGAAGATAATTTTGACAAGTCAATAGAGTTTGATCAATCACCAACTGATTATAGTAGTGATGATGAAGAAGAACGACATATTAATGTTGCTAAAACTCATCTATCTCCTGAAAGTTTTCATTTTTATTTTGCAGATCGCTTGGAGAAACTGAAGGAGAAACGAGATGCAAAAGAACAACAAGAAATGAAGACTGAAAGTGTTGTTCAGAATGATGAAGTTAAAAGTATTGATGAGGAGATTGTGGAGACTGAGTCAGTGAGTGAAGCAGAGAAAGTGATTGAAGTTGAGAAAATTATTGAAGTTGAAAAAATCATAGAAGTTGAAAAGATTGTGGAAGTCATCAAACCTTGCTTGAAGTGTTTGGAACCATGCAAGGAATGTGCAACAAAAGAAGAGAAGTTGGCTGAGCTTGAGAAGATGAAAGAACAATTATTGTTAAATCTCAACTATGTGAAAGAGTCTTATGATGTTTTGAACAGAACAGTAACTAGTCTTCAAAAGACTAATTCTGAGAGAGAAAATGCATTGCAAATGCTGAATGCTGTGATGATGACAAAGCAAAAAGCTATAAATTTTTATATCGAAGAAAGTGCAAAGTGGAAGCAAGAGTTGGAAACTGAAAAGATTGAAAATGAGAGAATCAGACGATTATTGCAGAGTTATTCTAGTTCTGATTATCTTATTGATAGAATTTATCCGACTGTTGCAGGTATGGAAGCTTTTCAAGATGAGAAGACAAAGAAGAAGGATACTGGTAAGAAACCGACTGCTAGCTATAACAAGTGTCCGCCTCCAATCTGGGAAGGTTATTCTCCCAGAAAACCAAATGAGGAGCAAGTCGAAAAAGCAGTCAATATAAAGCTAAAGTATGATATAACCGATGAATTACCAGAAAATATTGATGTGGTTTTTACATCGTCTGACACTGATCATGAGTCCGAGTTAATAAAAAAGGTGGTCGATCAGGTGTTGGATATTGATGAGGAGTCTGAGTCTGGAGGTTCAAGTTCGTCAGTCAACAGTCCAAAGTCGTCGGTTAAACGGTCTTATAGTAAAGAATTTTTGTTATCAAAAGCAAATTTGGATGATGAAACATTTGAAGTAGCATACACTTTAAATGATTCTGACAAATTATACTCTGACAAAGAGTTTCCAATAAGAAGTGTTAGATTTGAAATGATCAAAAAGGTTTTCAAAATGACAGAAATTAAGATTTCTGAAATAAAAGATTTAAATCTTACTGGAAAACCTAAAAAATACACTTCAAGAGTTCAACAACGATTAAACAAGAAAAAAGGGTTATAATTCTGGTTCTGGTTTTCAAAAGAAACCAAACCATAATGGTAGCTACAAAAAGAAAGGGTTAGGTTTTATTCCATCAGAAAATTATAAAAATGAGAAAAATTCTAAAACAAAAACAGAATTTGTTTCAGGTGGAAATGCTGAGGAGGAATAGAAGAAACCTTTCTGGAGACAATCAAACCAGGAATTTCTTGCTGAGAAGAAAAGGAATGGAACTGGAGTGTTTCATCCAAAAGAGACTCGAACCTGTTTCAAATGCAATGAATCTGGTCACATTGCATGGAACTGTCCGAAAAATGCTCAGACTAAACAGGGAGTTTCTGAAAAATTGAAAGAAATAGTTGTTGATGTTGAACCACCAACCGAAAAATTCAGAATTTTTGAAAACTCAACTTATGAAGTTGGTGAGTGTTCTAAAAAGAATTTTTACAAAAAGAAAGCCAAGAACAATCAAATGTGGGTTGTTAAGAATTCTGAAGAGAAAGTCGGCGATGAATCTGGTTCCACAAAGCCAGAAGAGCCACAAGGTGTGGTAAAAGAGGTAAATTCTGTATCTTCAGTGAATGATGATGAGTTTCCATCACTGAATTTTGAAAAGATTAAACAGAAAGTTGGTAAAGTTGAAATATCAGATCAGTTTTATTTTGATAAAACAGAGTTTGATGTCGCGAAAACATTCAATGAGAATGTTAAGAAATTTTTTGGAAAAATGATTGATGGGAAAGTGAAAGGGGTTAAAGATTTCTATGCAACAAAGAAAGCCACCTATAACCCTACTGAGCAAGAATTGAAAACACACAAGTCTGAAAAGACTTTGGTGGAAATTCTTTTCCCTTGAACATCTGACATTGCCGGAGATCCCAAGTTTGTAATCGTGGATCAGGAATCGGCATTTTTCTTAGTAATTGATTGTGTGATTGAATCTTAAAATTAGTTTAATTTTATAGGATAAGTGTGAATTGCCGGAGCTTCCAAGTTGGTAAGTGTGAAGCAGGAATCGGCATCTTTATTGGTAAAATGATTTTGTGTAGATGTGATATTCCTACAAAGTTGGTTGATGAAGGTTTACACCTACAAGTGGTAAATCAAGGACATTAAGTTGTACTTGTTTTTCCTATAAGTGGTTAATCAAGGTCATTAGGTTGAACTTGATTGGACCATACTTACAAGTGGTATTTGAAGAACAATGTGATGAACCAAACCCCTAACTTTACTAGTGATAAAATCAACAAAACTTATTTTCTGGAAAAATCATTTTGGTTAAAACAAACTTAAGTGTTTTGAAATCATAATGAGAAAATAGTTTTGTGAAAGGGGGAGTTCTGATTGTTTATGCCAAGTGGATGGCGAATTGAAGCGATTTGATATCAGTTGTCAAGTTTTTGTACAGTTTATTTTCAAATTTCCTTAAATGTATTTGCATTTTAGGGGGAGTAGAAAATTTCAGAAAATCCAAAAACAGTTGAAAATTTGAAAAAGACAAAAACATGATAAAATCAAAAATGAGTTTTAGTGTCAAAGAAGAGGAAATGATAGTACATCAGTAGACAGTTACAGTATGCTAAAGAATTGTAATGTGTAAATAGTGTTAAACAATCTCACTGATGATATGCCGATAGGTTTTTACACATTTAGTAAACTTTTTCGGGATATAAACTTAAATTCAAACTTGCTTATTTCGTGGGGAACACTACTTGGATATATAGGTAACCCCTGAAATCTCGTTTGAAAGGTCCCTCTTTCTGAGATACTAGGTCTTTATGCTCAGTGATATCTGGGGTATTATCCCGGGACTTCTGATTTTGTGGAAGCAATGGCCTAGTCCCCGGAGAATACTTTCCGCATGCTTGAAAAATAGCGCATCCCTCAGCAAATTGATGAAACAATAAAATTGATAGTCATTGCTGTTGTAATACAAAAGATCCTCTAAAGTGGACACACCAAAAGTCGAGCCGTCATCTCTCTGCTGAACGGAAGTTCTGACCTGAGCTCTCACGGTTTCGTACTATAATTTATTCCCTTACAGATATCATCTGTGGTATACTCCCCTGTAAGACTGAATATTGGGATCTGGATACGGGAGTATATTCAAGAGGTGGGACACATGAATAAGTTTAAGTACTTAAAACATCTAACTCATATCCTGAATTAGTTGAAATTTGTGTGAGAATTTAAGTGGATCAGTATATCGGCAATCTAAGTGAATTGTTTAATTCTTAATGTGTAACTAAGCTCAACGGTACTTGTGACTTGTCAAAAAATGATATGATCCTCTTGCACGAACTCACAAAAATAGTGTCTGTAAATATTTCTTTACTGCATTTCTTTACTTTAAAAATCCAAAAAGATTTTCAGTGTGTTTTAGCATAAATTTTGTAAAATCCAAAAAGATTTTCGACAACTGGTGTTGGAGAGCTGATTTTCAAAGTTCCAAGTGCTAGACATGATGACTTTCTTGTGATAAGATGTATGTGTTTGAAAATCAAATGTGTTTTGATCAAATTTTAAAATGGTTCATCAAGTATATTGAGTTATTTTTTAGGGAGAGTCAGTGTTAGTGCATACATTGAATTGCTAAATCTAGAAAATTTACTTTTAGGTAGAGATTGTGCAGGATTGTGAAAGAGTTGGATTTATCAGTTTTGAAAATATATGAGTTGGATAAAAGCCAGGTTACGATCTTGGAACAACCTCTGGAAGAGCTAGGCCATTTGATCCTGAAGAAGCTTGTGTTTTAAAGAGCCAGGTTTCCGATACCTGAAGATTAAGAGAAAAGAGTGTAAGCCAGTCTACGATCCTGAAGCAGATGATGCTGATGAATTGAAAGAATGCAAGCACATTGTTAGGGGGAGTCTGGTAATGCTAAGTGAAAGAATGAAGCCCAGAGACTGATCAAGACTGAAGATGCGAAGACTAGACAGTGTCAGACTCGTTAACATCTGAGGGGGAGTCTGTTAGTACATGCATCTGTCAACGTCGTCTTGTATCGAGTCTTAGAATAGATTGTATAGATCAGGGCATGTTTTATCAGAAAATAGGAGAGTTTAAGAGTTAAAATGCTGATTTCGCTCCAAACTCACATGTAGGTGATTTCGCCCGGAATCACAATTATCTAATTCCGCCCCAAGTGATGTTTGTGTCATTCTGAGCGGAATCAGAGGCCTATATATAGGTCCTCAGGAGCGAAATCATAAGGTCAGTCCTGGTATTCCATACCGAAGTGCTGCCGGTGTGAGATTTGATTGTAATCAACGACAGATCAATACAATCAGTGTTTAAATTGAAGAACTAGCTGTTTCTACGTCAGTTACTTGTTTTCCGCACCTGTAACTGATCAAAACTCCTCTGAACGACTCATTCGGGTTCGTACACGATCCTCCAGCTCGTGGAAAAATGCTTGCAATCGAGCAGCAGAGACAGATCAAAAAATGTCTTCTTGGAAAAAGAATGGTGGATCCGTGTTTGACAAAGCTTCATCCGGAAATAGGGGACGAATGCACCCTTATAGCAGAAATGATCGATCTCAGCAAGGAAGAAGTTCTGGTTCAAGGTTCTATAGTCTGTCGGACCTCGCCAAAACCCCTAGTGAAATCCTTAGTGCTGAAGGGGCAAGCTTCCCCGCATCTCCGAAGCTCCAGAACCCTAGGAGACAAGAATTCCAAAAAGTATCGTGACTACCATCGAGCACGAGGCCACAAAACGGATGACTGTTGGTCCTTAAAGCAGGATATTGAGAAGGCAGTTCATTCCGGTAAACTTTCACACCTGGTGAAAGAAGTGAAAGAAGGCAAACCTTCTGGTACTCAAGTAGATAATCCGAACAATCAGTCCGCCATCTGCATGATAAGAAAGATGAATGACGAAGGCATCAAACTGACTAATCATCATTTGGCCGCATGGATGCATCAACCAATCGCCTTTCCACCAATAACTCCGGAAGAAGTTAAGGACGGACCGATCATTGTGTCTGCAATTATTGCGGGTCATAAGGTCTGACGGATTTACGTCGACATTGGAAGTGCCTCCGAGATCATGTATCAACACTGCTTTCAGCAGCTAGCCCTGCAGTCCAAAGCAAAACTAATTCAAGTATCTATGCCGTTGGTAAGTTTCTTCGGAGAAGTAGTTCAACCAATCGGGCAGATCACTCTACCGACCACGTTGGGTACCGGAAGATTGACTAGAACTGTAAATTTAACATACTTGGTGGTTGGTGCAAGGTCAGTACATAATGTCATACTGGGAAGACCAAGAATGTGCGCATTCGGCATTATCAGTTCCACCATTCATGGGTCGTTGAAGTTTCCCAACGAAGCCGGTGTGGCAACCTTGCACTCCGAGTCTACTATGTGCGTCGCCGAAATACGACAAATCATAGGAAGCAATACTCAACCTCCAGCTCTGCTCACGGAGGAATGGGCCATCCATCCGGATTTTCCGAAACAAAAGATTGTCATCGGAGCTCAACTTCCTGAGCGAACTAAAAGACGCCTGTGGAAATTATTGTCCAGCTCCCTCGATGTGTTTGCTTGGCAAACCTCTGATATGGTTGGAGTCCCCCGTGTTTTGTCCGAGCACAAGTTGAAAGTATCACATGCAGTCAAGCCAGTCGCCCAAAGAAAGAGGAATATGGCTCCGGCTCGTCACAGAGCCATTGCCGAGGACGTACGAAAACTTTTAAGCGCCGGAATTATCAGGGAAGTTCGGTATCAAACTTGGGTCTCCAATCCGGTAATGGTCACTAAAAAAGACAACACCTGGAGAATGTGCGTCGATTTCTCCAATCTCAACAACGCATGTCCAAAAGACTGCTACCCTCTTCTGGAGATCGACTTAAAAATTGACTCCCTGGCAAGCTTTCGCCTCAAATGTTTTATGGATGCATATAAGGGTTACAACAGATACAAATGGCTCTGGAAGATGAGGACAAGACAACGTTCGTAACAAACGAGGGTCTTTTTTGCTACACTAAGATGCCGTTCGGATTAAAAAATGCCAGAGCCACCTATCAAAGGTTGATGGGCAAAGCGTTTAAGGTTCAAATCGGATGGAACTTAGAAATCTACGTGGACGATCTGGTTATCAAGAGTGAATCCAAAGATAACATGATTGATAATTTACTCAAAACCTTCACCAGGCTTCGGAGTATCAACCTCAAGTTAAACCCCAAAAATGTTCATTCGGCCTAGAAGAGGGAAAGTTTTTAGGGGTATGGATAACTCAGTCCAGTATCCAAGCTCATCCGGATAAGGTCCAAGCCGTGGTTTCAATGCAGCCTCCAAAAAAGGTAAAAGAAATAATGTCGCTAAATGGCAAGCTAGTGGCACTGCACCGTTTCATCTCCAAAGCTGCTGATCGCACCATTCCTTTCATGAACATCTTAAAAAGGAGCACCAGCAAGGGTCAAATCGAATGGACAAAAGAGGCTGACTCTGCTTTTCAAGAACTAAAAGTTTGTCTTGGATCCTTGCCTACCCTGACCGCGCCGGTAACAGGTGAAACGGTCACCGTATATCTCTCCACCTCTCATTTTGCCATCAGTGCGGTACTCGTGGTACACCGAAATCAAGCACAAATTCTGGTCTATTACATAAGTCGTGTCTTGAAAGATTACGAAACGAGATATCCGATGATAGAAAAACTAGCACTCGCTTTGGTACACGCGTCAAGGCGCCTCCGAAGCTACTTTCAGGCCTTCAATATAGAGGTGCAAACCAATCCCCAGATCCAGCAGATTCTAAGAAAGCCAGAGGTCTCCGGACGTCTTACAAAGTGGGCTATAGAACTCAGTGCATTCGATATCACTTACCGAACAAGAGGGTCGGTCAAAGGGTAAGCGGTGGCAGATTTTCTCACCGAAGTCCCCATCGGAGAAAGCACCAAGGAAAAACCTACCCTCCTAAGATTCTGGAACCTATATACGGACGGGGCATCCAGTAAAGAAGGGGTCGGGGTTGGTTTAATTCTAATAGATCCGGACGGGATAGAACACCTACGCCCTGTGTTTTGAATTCCAAACATCAAACAATAAGGCAGAGTATGAAGCACTCTAAGCCAGACTTCAAACTGCCGCCAAAGCCGGGACAAGCTCCGTCTTGGCCCATGTTGATTCATTATTGGTTGCCAATCAAGTTAACGGAGAATATGAGGCACGGAAAGAAAACATGATTCGGTACCCGAACCAAGTAAACAGTCTCATGGCCACATTTGATTCGTACAAAATTGTTCATATTCCGAGGAGCAAGAACAAAAAAGCTGATGCTTTAAGCAAGTTGGCTTCGGTTACCTTCTGTCACTTGTCCAAGGAGGTCTTAGTGGAAACTTTGCAAGCTCCGGCCATCAGTCAAGGTGAAGCGGTACTGTCAATCTTCGTGCAAGAAAAGTCATGGATGACACCAATTATGGATTATTTGGAAAATGGTACGCTCCCAGAAGATAAAGCTCAAGCACGAAAGATGAAGGTCAAAGAACTCTAGTACTAAGTCCCCGATGGAAAGCTTTATCGAAAGACAATCTTGGGTCCGCTCCTAAGATGTTTAACACCAGAAGAAGGCATCTATGTAGTCAGAGAAATTCATTGGGGAATCTGTGGAATACACTCCGGGCCGAGGATGGTCATAGCCAAAGCAATGAATGTCGGTTACTTCTGGACGGGGATGCACCAAAGCACTGTTAATGAGCTGCAAGCATGCGAAGACTGTCAACACCATGCCCCGATCAGCCACCGCGCGAAAAATAGCCTCGCACTTGTAACCTCGGCCTGGCCTTTTCAAAAGTGGGGAGTGGACATCGTTGGTCCTTTCCCCGTTTCCACCGGAGGTGTAAGGTTCCTGTTGGTCGCAATTGATTACTTCACCAAGTGGATCGAAGCCAAACCCCTCTGAACCATCACCGGTGATCAAATACTTCGGTTCGTATGGGAAAACATTGTGTGCCGGTATGGAATGCCCCTATGCATCGTTAGAGACAATGAAAAGCAATTCTCTAAAAAGTCATTTAAAACCTGGTGTTAAAAAATGAAAATCGAACAAAGCTTCGCTTCGGTCGCTCACCCCCAGGCTAACAGACAAGTTGAAAGAGCCAACCGCAGCATAGTGGAAGGCATCAAGAAGCATTTGGGCAAGGAAGGAGTGTTTTGGGCAGATGAACTTCCGCACGCCTTATGGGCACATCGGACGATGCCGAAAACAAGCACCAAGGAAACTCCCTTCAGCTTGACATATGGCACGGAGGCAGTCATTCCCGCCGAAGTTGGCATCCCCACCCACCGCATGATGCAAAGTCAAGAGGAGAATGAACACCAACTCCGTCTAAACCTCGACCTGACCGAAGAACGAAGAGAGCTTGCGGCCATCAGAGAGGCCAAGTACAAAAAAGAGTTGGAAAACCACTATAACTCTAAGGTCAAAGAGGCGCGTTTTAAAGAAGGGGATTATATCATGCGGAGGAATGACGCCAGTTTGGCCGAAGGAACAGGGAAGATGGCCCCAAAGTGGGAAGGGCCCTACATAGTCAAAACATCCGGAAGGAATGGAGCTTATACGCTTGCCAAGATGGATGGAACTCCCGTCCCTCGTACCTGGAACGGGATGCACCTTAAAAGATGTTTCCTGTGAAATACTTCAAGTCTTGGGAAAATTTAGAATAAATTTTGTAATACGGAGGGTATTTTCCCGCACCTTTTATGTTTTCCATGTAATGCGGAGGGTATTGCCCACACTTTTTCTATTTTCATTTCCAATGTAATGCAGAGGGTAATGCTCGCACCCCTTTTATGTTTTTACCGAAGTTTGTAATATCCGGAGGAATATACCCCGGAATATCTTTATATAAATAGAATGCAAGAACTTTCTATCCTAAATAAGTTGCAACTTGAATAAATTACTGATGCGTGTGTAGCGCTATATATTTTTATGTATATTTTAACCCCTTTTTAACACTTTAGTCAAGTTTTAACTTAATAAAACACGATGTTTTACTAACACTAAACACACATATGGGCAAGTGCACCCATCGTGAGTGTAGTATATCAATGGTAAGATACCGAGGTCGTCCAAGGACACAAGAGCTTTTAGTACTGGTTTATCCTCAACGTCTAATCAAATAAAAAATTTAGAAAAAGTTTAAACATCAAAATAAAAACAAAAATGATGAAAATAAAAATAAAATAAAAACGGATAGACAAGATGAATCACTTGGATCCGACTCGCCTTTAGTGTAATCTTTTTTTATTTTTGCACTTTTGTATTTTTTTAAGAGATTATCTTAGTTATAGTAGTAGGCCCCTCTTTTAAAGGTGACGTTACCCTCAACCCAGTAGTTTGAGTCAGCAAGGATACAATCCTAAAGGGTCGGAATATTGAAAGATAATTAATTAAGTTATTAATGCGTAATGTGGTAGGCCCCTCTTTTGAAGGTGACGTTACCCTCGGCTAAGTGGTTTGAGTCAGCAGGGATACAATCCCAAGTAGCTGGGTTAATGTATTAATAGTAGTTTACATATGAGGGGATCAAGACATTCGCACCCCCGCCATCCAATACCAGTGGGTATTGAAGGAGGTCCTAGCAAGCTTGACCCAGGTCCTTGCAGGATCTATACACTGAACAAGGCAAGAACCTTACCAAACCATTCCCTTAACCCCCGACCAGGTAGCCAACATATCTCTATATAGACCGTAGAGATATGAATGGTGTAAATCTTTTATTTCATATAGACAGTAAAATAATGCCAAGACACCACGGACAAATGATAAGGAAGTTTTACCTTCAACATAAGAAACTAGTTATTAAAGTCATTAATACAAAACCAAATAAAAAGTGCGAAAAGATTAAAGAACAAAAGTATTACACTAAATGCTTGTCTTCATCAAGTGATGTAAGAGACTTAGGTAAACATGGCATTTGATTGTCAAGAACTCTTACTATCAATCTGGGATCCCAAGACTACTACACACCCTCTATGATGGATGATGGATGATGATGGTGGTGGATGTGGGTTATGATGGTGGTGGAGTGTGGGTGAAGTGTGAGAGAGGTGGTTTGCCAAGTGATGCCTTTGAAATGAACCAAGCACCCCTATTTATAGCCTGCACAGAAGCCCGGACACGGCCCCGTGTCCATTGAGCACGACCCCGTGTCCATCCAATTTCTCTTTCTTCATTAATTGCAGTTTGTCTGCATTAGCTCTACACACCCCGCGTCCGCTGCGCACGGCCCCGTGTGCAGAAGCATATCTGTACTATCATGATTTTTTTGGATTATGTGAATCTTAGCGTTGACCACGGCCGTGTTGAGCTCGACATTCCCCCGTGGTGGGAATAGAAGCTTCTATAGCTTTGTCTTTTCTGCAGACACCTGAACACGCCCCCGTGTCCACTGGGCACGGGGTCGTGTGCAGCCTTCTGTTTACTTGCTTTTGCTTGGGAAGATGCTATCGAGGGGTCGGGCATGCCACGTTTATTCCTTTTCTTGTGATTATGTTAGATTTTGCTGCATTTTTGCTTCTTTTGTTCATTTACGCTCTTTTAATCCTAAAAATACAAAAGGAAGACAAAAGCACACTTTTTCCAACATTAGTACTAAAAAAGGGTTAGTTTTATGCCTCATTTGATGTAGTTTATATGTTGCATTTACACACATCAAATACCCCTACACTTGTGTTGGTGCATACGTCTGTCGACTTCATCTTGTATCGAGTCTTGTAATAGAATAGAAAAAACAAGTCACGCAGTTCGAGATAATTAGGAAACAGAGGTGAAAAAGCCAGTTCAAACGAAGTGGCCAGTTCAAACGAACTGGAAATAGTATAAATAGGTGACTTGTGATTTTCATTGGTAACTTGGTCATTCCAGTAGCGAAGCTCTGCCGAAGTATCTCCAGGTCTGTAATCGTCATCAAATCAATACAAGAGATAGATTAAGTAATTCTAGTGTGTATACAGCTGAAATAACACCGATACGTTTGATTCCGCCTCTCGTATTGGACGAGATCTCTTCTGAACGACTCGTTTGGTCGTGCAAACGATCCTACAACTTGAATCTTTGCTTGTCCTCAAGCAAAACTCTTTATAATGTGGCTTACACTCCCAAATGGAATGGGTAGAAGAGAAATTTTGGGCTTGTCTTGAGTTTCGGGATTCCAAGATCTTTATTAGGCTTTATTTTTTTGTTATTTACAATCCTATTCGTTATGATTTATTTAGAACGTTTAATAAGAGAAATTACTTATTTGGGCATAACATGCCTCTTTAAAATTCCATTTATATACAAGTTCACATACCTCATGGGAGATCACTCCACACTCGGCCGAAGATGTATTTTGTTAAACACTCGAGACCGGCATGGAACTTACTTCTACCATATGCTTGCCAAGAAATCAATCCTCCTCCTTTTTAACTATACACCTTTGTAAATATCAAGAGGACTTGGGGAAGGGTTAGGCTTTGGTTAAAGGTAGGTGGTTTTGGGTTAGTGGTTAGTAGAAAGGGTGAAAGGCGTAAAAAGCGTCAGTCGTCGTAAAACTTTTTATTTTTGTGACTTTTTATTCAAACGAAGCATTTTCAAACAAAGTTTCTTTTGATGAACTTGTTTGTTTATTGCTAGACTTCATTTTTTTTATAAGGATGTCCCATGAATACCGAGTTTTTTACTAAAATAAAGGGTTTAAAAATAAAAAGGTTTTGGTGGGTAAAGGGTGTTTGTTTTGTGGGTTTAGAAATGAAAAGGTTTAGGCTCAAAGGGGTTAACTAGGGGGATTTTGGGTAGGTGGTAAAAAAAAAACAATGGTGTTGAAAAGAAAAATGGGTTAGTTCTAATGCCTCCATCATTTACTTACTTGGGTTTAAGTTGGTAAGGACCGGGAATGTATTGTCATGGCAAGTTCTAGAGTTGTAAGAAACCAAGCGGCTATTCACACAAGAAACGAAGAATGAGCATTTAATCTAAAGATGTGTATTTGTATGCTTAATAAAGGCTCAAAACTCACTTTTTTGTGGGAATGAGTTTATAATGTGATCAAGTATATATAATCAAATTTTAATAAGATTTATCATGCCGTTTCATAATTTTCTTATGTTGGTTCTTTTTATCACGACGCTATCGGTTGTAAATTTGTAAAAATATAACCTTTTTAGAACTTGTTATTCCCAAATTAAATCAAGACAAGTAAAAAAAATGAAAACTTTTTGAAAAAATTTGGGGTGATCACCGGTTACAATAGAGTTTTGTGTAAGACTTGTTTATTAGGACTTGCAAAAATTCAAGGTTTTAGCATCCCCCCACACTTAAATTACACATTATCCTCAATGTGTCCCAAAAATAGGTTTTTAGGTTGATTGAATGTGTAAAAATGTGTTTAAAAACAAAATTTTATGTTATTGGGCGTCTGGACATATAACAACTCTAAAGAAAACCGACACCCTCGAATTATTTTTGACACCCTAATATATTTTAAAATATCCCAATATGTCCCAAAATACACCCCATACGTGAAAACGGGCCCCGAATACCTTAAATATTATAAAAAATAATTAAAAAACTAATGTTTGGGTTGAGGCGGGCCGCGTAAGCCACACCTCAACTTTTACGCAGGCCGCGACAAGGTTAGGGCTAGCACGACACTGGGCCGCCACGTGGCCCAACACATGTCAAGGCTAGTCGATGACCCGAATCAGCTATATCGTTGACTTGAGTTGACGCGGGCCGCGTAGCCCCTTGGCTACTCTTTACGCGGGCCGCGTAGAACCCAAACTCAGCACCTATATATAGAAGGCCTCGGATCTTCAGTCAAACTCGCTCACTTTCTTTTCTATATCTAGAAAATCTGATAGTAGGCATTATACTCGGGTCTAATACCCCCTAATAGCGAAGTTCTGCTCCGTTGTAAGTATCATAACCCCTGGATACGTATTAGATACTCTGCCCGATTGATCTAGGGTTCCGTAACGGCTGTCGTGGTTCTGCCCGACGTAGTCGTTGGAATGCCGTCTCGGGGAGGGTATTACTAATGTTAAAATGGGTTATTATACTAACACGTGTGCATTTGTGTAAATTATAGATTGTCACCAGGAAACCTTAAAGGATAATCTAAGACAGCAATATGAGTTGATCCGCTTTTTGTAAACTTTTTGTTAACTGTTTTTACAAAACCTCATACGATTAATTATATATTAAACAGTTATTGAGTATTTGTAAGGATACCATTATCGTAGGTATGTTGGGGTTTTGTATACAAAATTTGTTACTGGAGGGGTAACATTTCCACAAGTCGGGTCTGACAGTACCACGGGTGATAATTGATATGACTTGGAAACAAATATAATTGCGAGACCGTCCTCAATACTGTACAATGATTTTTATTTAAACTTGATTAAACTGGGATTCACTCACCAGTATTTCCCACTGACAAAATGTTTTTAAACGCGTTTCAGGTAACAAACTGTGAAAGCCAAATAGAAGCCAGCTGGACAGCACTGAAGGCTTGGAAAAGTGGCAATAAAGTTACCTAAAATAAAAATAGATGTTTTGTTAAATAAAATGGGATTTATTCCTATGAAAATGTGTGTACTGCAAACTTGGGTTTTATCCCATATGTTTAATATTATGAAAATGTGGTATTTTACTCTGATCCAATAATTCCTAACTACGGTCCTGATAAAAAAATTCCGCTGCCAAATTTGACAATACGCGATACCACCGAAACTGGCTCGCGGCCGCCCGTTCCCGGGGATTTGGGATCGGGGGTTGCGACAGAAGGTGGTATCAGAGCTAAGCCACTGATTCAGCCACAGAAGTGTTCTGCTGACATCAAAATTCAATCTGTTAGGAAATAAATTACGGGAATACTTGCATAATTGTATTTCTTGTTATGTGTTATTTGACTATTTGTTAGTTTACAGTATGAGCGACCAAGGACCATCTGACGCGTATCGTCAATTGTCTGGTTCACCTAGAAGCGAAGGCACCTCCTCTTCTCAGCCTGCCCTCTCAGGGTACTCTGCTGATACGGAAGAAGGAATATTCGTGTTTAAGACTTAGTCAGAGGAGCCATTTCCTCATAAAAAGAGGGGATGGTTCAGTCGAGGGGCACACGAGCGTAGAAAGCGTATGAAAAAGTTACAAGACCAGAGAGCACTAGCAGCAGCCAAAAGAGAAATCGATGCCTATGCCCAGGATATGATTAATAGGGGTATAGCCAACATCCACATCCTAGCAACCACTGCAGCTGACCCTAACCTGGAACAAATGATAACACCCCAACCACAACTGCCAATCCCTGACCAACCAATGGAAATAGAAAACCCTGAAAGTCAAGTAGAAATGCATGACTTTAATCCGGAAGAAATACCTAGCGTACCAGCACCAAACCCATTAGACCCAAATTACGACCCATGGTGGGACGATAATAGGGACTATGTGCAACGATACCCGATACATGATACCCATGCCAAACATTGGAGCCTACCCAGGTTTGGATCCTATAGATCCCTATTACCATGATGAATACATTAGGGAGATTTTAGAAGATCCTTACCGATTCCAGGCACCTACACCCCCATATCAGGAACCCGCACCCCAGATTCCGAACCCAGTCCTAGAACCTGCACCCCCAATGAGTGCAGACAATGTACAAGAACTTAGGACATTTTGTGAGGAAATTTTAGAGAGTAGTGAACGAATGAGACAGGTGGGAGAGCGACTCGTCTGGAAGTATGACGAGCGCAATATGGATTTCTGGATGAATCCATATCCATGAATGTGATGGTGGGAACGGTATTAGTAATAATAATAATAATAATAATAATAATAATAATAAAATATGTGTGTACGGATGCCTACTACTATTAGTGTAATTTTATTTCAGTTGGTATTGTAATTTTAATTTCAGTACTGGTGTGTAATAGATGCATACTATATGAATAGAGTAAAGTCGCAATGATCGACGCTTTTGACCAAAATGCGTGTCATGTGATTAACTATATTAAATATTATTTTGTGATATTAATATGTGGTAAATGTTTAAAATTCAGATGGCCGACGAAGGAAATCAAGAAAATCCGAAAAACGATAACCAGAGTAACATTAACTTGGTTAATGAGAATCCAAGCATCAATAACAATGGGAACCAAATGGACAATAGTGATGTCCAACACATAGTGGCACAAGGAATCATAGATGTAATGCCATTTATTATTCAAACGGTTCAGGAAGCGAATAATAAAAGTAAACATAGCAGTAAACGACCAATTGAACCAGAACACAACGTAAACAATGGACCCGTACTTCAAGCGCCCATTCCCAAAAGAAGAAGAACCATGCCTTATGGTTGTTCTTACAACGAATTCTGGTCCTGCAAACCAATCGAATTCTCGGGAAATGAAGGACCCATTGCAGCTCTACGCTTGATAGAAAAGACTGAGGATGTTTTAAAAATAAGCAAGTGTGCTGAAGAAGACAAAATAATGTTTGCTTCTAATTTATTTAAGAACTCAGCCTTAGAATGGTGGAACACTATCCTCCAGTCAAGAGGAAGTGATAGGGTATATAACATGGAATGGGAAGAATTTAAAAATATGGTAGAAAGGAAATTCTGCCCTCCTAATGAAAAGGAACAGATAGCGAATAAGTTTCTAAACCTAAGGATGATCGGGGTAGATAGTAAGGGTTATACTACTACATTCTTTGAATATGCTAGAATAGTACCAACCCTTGCATCACCTGAACCATTATTAATCTCCCGTTACATCTGGGGGTTAATTGGAGAGATTAGACATGTAGTCAAGGCAGCTAGACCTCAAACTATAGAAGAAGCCGTAGAACTAGCAAACACCTTGACAGATGAATTAATCCATACTAGAGAAGAAGACCAGAGGAGAAACCTAACCCAAAGGCTTACCCAAGAATTCCGTTCTGGGAATTACAACCGTAGGAATATGGGTTCTACCTCTGCACCATTCTGCAAGGTCTGCAAGAAAAAGCATTCGGGAAAATGCTCCACTCATTGCAATTTCTACAAAGCACCCGGACACAAGGAAGAAGATTGCAGGAGGAAATCCAGTAATGGACTGTGCTTCAACTGTGGAGAAAAAGGTCACATCAAGCCAAATTGTCTGAAATTAGCTCCAGCTGTGAACAACAGGAACACTAAAAATGCTAGAGCATTCGTGCTGATTGCAGATGAAGCTAAGATGATTCCAGACGTGATAACTGGTACGTTTTTTGTTAATGATGTTTTTGCTAAAGTATTATTTGACTCTAGTGCAAACCAAAGTTTTATTAATACTTCGTTTTGCAAACTTCTAAATCAGTCATTAACTAAACTACCACAAGAATGTTTAGTAGAGACAGCTAATGGAGAAAATGTTAGGATTTCCGAAATCTTGCAGGGAGCAAGAGTAGAGTTTTTAAATCAAAAGTTTATGGCAAACCTTTATCCCACGAATCTGGCAGGATTTGATGTCGCTTTAGGAATGGATTGGTTAATAGCCAATAAAGCCACTATTTTATGTGATCAAAAGTCAATTCAAGTAAATTCACCAAAAGGTGAAAAGATCACTATTAAAGGAGATAAGCCCTCTAGATCCACTAAATTCATCTCTGTGATGAAAACTGCAAGTTATATAAGTGATGTGTGTAAAATGCAACATATAAATTACATCAATTAAGGCATAAAACTAACCCTTTTTAAGTACTAACATTGGAAAAAGAGTGTTTTTGTCTTCCTTTTGTATTTTCAGGATTAAATGAGCTCAAGAACACAAAAGAAGCAAAAAGACAGCTAATTCCAACATAAATACAAAGAAAGGAACACTAGTGGACTGCCCGACCCCTCAACGGCATCTTCCCAAGCAAAATAGAGAAGACAGAAGGCTGAACACGCCCCGTGCTCAGCCAGCACGGGGCCGTGCCCAAGAAGCAGCAGAAAAGACAAACCTATAGAAGCTTCTATTGCCCACCACGAGCCGTGTCCAGCGGACACGGGGGCGTGCCGAAAGTACAGCAGGCGCATTTATTGTAATTGCGAATTACAATTAATGAGGAGATAGAGTGTCAGACAGGCACGGGGCCGTGCCCAGCGGACACGGGGCCGTGCCCAGCTCTCTGTTCAGCCTATAAATAGGAGTGCTTGGATTCATTTCAACTCATCCCTTGGCACACCACCTCTCTCACACTTCATCCACCACCCACCACCACCATAACACCATCATCCACCACCATCATCCATTGTCCATCGTAGAGTGTGTGAGTCGTCTCGGGATCCAAGATTGATCGTAAGAGTTCTTGACAATCAAGGCCATGTTTGCCTAAGTCTCTTACATCACTTGGTGAAGACAAAGTGTCTAGTATAATACTTTTTATTTCTAATCTTTTGCACTTTTTATTTGGTTTTGTATTAATGACTTTAATAACTAGTTACTTATGTTGAAGGTGATCTTTCCTTATCGTTTGTCCGTGGTGTCTTGGCATTATTTTACTGTCTATATAAAATAAAGGATTTTCACCATTCATATCTCCACGGTCTATATGGAGGTATGTTGGCTACCTGGTCGGGGGTTAAGGGAACGGTTTGGTAAAGGTCTTGCCATTGTTCAGCGTTTAGAGGTCCTGCAATGGACCTGGGTCAAATTTAGTAGGACCTCCTTCAATGCTTCACGGTATTGGATGGCGGGGGTCCAAACTCTTTGACCCCCTCATAAGTTAACTACTATTAATACTATAACCCGGCTATTTAGGACTGTATCCCTGCTGACTCAGACTACTTAGCCGAGGGTAACGTCGCCGCCAAAAGCAGGGCCTACCACAATACTGCATTAATAACTTAATTCATTATCTTCCAATAATCCACCCCTTTAGGATTGTATCCTTGCTGACTCAAACTACTGGGGTGAGGGTAACGTCACCTTCAAAAGAGGGGCCTACTACAATAACTAAGATAATCTCTTAATTATGTGCAAAAGTGCGGAAATAATCAAAGGTTATACTAGATACGAGTCGGAACCAAGTGATTCATCTTGTCTATCTGTTTTTATTTTTTATTTTTATTTTCAGCATTTTAGTTAGTTTTTATTTTTCTTAGCTTAAAACATTTTTCTAAACTTTTATTTTGATTAGACGTTGAGGATAAACCGGTACTAAAAGCTCTTGTGTCCTTGGACGACCTCGGTATCTTACCAACGCTATACTACACTCAACGATGGGTGCACTTGCCCATATGTGTGTTTAGTGTTAGTGAAATATCGTGTTTTATAAATTTAAAACTTGGCTAAAATAAGTGTTAAAAAGGGCTTAAAATATACACCTAATATATATAACACTTTATCGCACATCAAGTTTTTGGCGCCGTTGCCGGGGACACAAGGATTTTAAGAAAGCTTAAAATCGACGGCCTAATCAGTTTTTCAAAACCTTTTTAAAAACGCGCGCATTTTTTTCTGCATTTTAGTTTAGATTTGCATTTACAGTAACCTGTACACGGGGCCGTGTTCACTGAACACGGGGCCGTGTCCAGCATTTTCATAAAAACACCCAGTAACAGAAGCTTGACCACGGGCCGTGCTCACTGAACACGCCCCGTGCTCAACGAAATCAGTAAATTTAATTAAAACGCCCAGATACAGATTCTGAACACGGGGCCGTGCTCACTGAACACGGGGCCGTGTCCAGCTTCTGTTTCCGTTTTTATTTTTGTTTTCTGATCTCGAGACTTAGTTGTGGTCTGCTGAGTGATTCTTATGGATCAATACTCAGGAGGTTACAACTACACCTATGAGGAGGATGATTATAGGGGTAATTATTGCACTAATTGTCGTAATGCACTTTCGATTCAAAATAATCACTCATATCAACCATCCAATTCATACACCTACTATGAGGAGCCCAGGTACGAGCCATCAACTTCATACATATCCTATGAAGACCAAAGGTATGAACCTCCTCCCTCATACTCATATTTTGATGAACCAAGGTATGAGCTTTCTTACTCATACTTTGAAGAACCAAGATATGAGCCACCATCTTCGTATGCTTATTATGAGGAACCATGGCGTGAACAACCCACCTCATATGAGTATTATGAAGAACAAAATTACGAACCTTATCCATCATATGCTTACAATGAAGGACAATGGTGTGAACCATCAACTTCATATGGGTATTATGAGGAACAAAGGGTCGAACAACCGGATTCAAGCTTAGAAAATAATGATTCTTTTTCTATAACCGAAGTGACCGATAGGATATTAGAACACATTAGAGTTATCGATCGATGTATAAAAGAAGCTCGCGCAAGGGAAGAGGAGTCCTGCGCAAGAGAAGAATTAAAAAAAGAAGAGATAACTGAAAATGTAAAAATGGAAGAACAAATAATTGAAAAACCGACACATGAGTTAAACAACGAAAAAGGTGAGTCCGACAACGTTAAAATCCAAGAAGAGTTTAATTTTGAAGAAATTAATCTCTTGATACCTTCTTTTGAAAATCATTGTTTAGTACCCACTCATGCTAAGTTTTTAAAAGAGTTAAATACTAACGCTAAAATTGACGAAATGGTAAGTGTTAGGTTAACTAATGATCAAACTATACTAATAAAAGAAGACCCATTTGAAATTAACATTACACCGGTTCCATGTTTCTTTCAAAATTCGTTTATTAGTAATGTCACCATCGATAAAGATCTTTGTGTTAACATAATGCCTAACTACATTTTCGAAAAATTAAGTATTAGTGATTTTTCTCCACTTCAAATACCCATTTTTCTATCCAATCGGAAAGTAATAAAATCAATCGGTATAGTTGAAGATGTCTTGGTTCAAACAAATCAAATGGTAATCCCAACCGACTTCGTCATCCTCGATGACGCTCCTCTAGTTTTGGGACGACCATTTGTAAAAACCCACAAAGCTTTGAAAAACCGGAAGTTCAACAATCTACCTCTTCAATTAGGGGCATTTAAAAGAAGTGTCGATCTCGAACGATCAATGAAATATCCATTCGGCAATAATGACCCCCTAATTGAAGATGAAGATGAACCACCCGATACAAGTGAAGAGATTGACCACTTTGTTGAAGAAGAGGTCGCCATAGAACAAACTTTTAAGGTTCTTGATCGAAATGAGCAACCAAATAAGGAGTCTCCTAAAGACCCACCACTTGAGCTCAAAGAACTTCCAAAAGGTTTGGAATATGCTTTTTTAGACAAAGATGGGAAGTTACCTGTAATTATTTCGTCTAAATTAGATAACTTAGAAAAAGAAAAATTAATTAATCTTTTGAAAAAACACAAAAATGCAATAGCTTGGAAACTTATAGACATAAAAGGAATTAGTCCTTCTATGTGCACACACAAAATTTTGATGAATGATGACTACAAATCGGTCATACAACCACAACGTCGAGTAAATCCAAATGTTCAAGAAGTGGTTAAAAACGAAGTCATCAAGCTACTTGACGCCGGACTTATCTATCCTATCTCAGATAGTCCTTGGGTAAGTCCCGTCCAAGTAGTTCCAAAGAAAGGAGGTATGACGGTAATAACTAACGAAAAGAATGAACTAATACCAACGAGAACCGTCACAGGATGGAGAGTATGTATAGATTATAGACGATTAAATGAAGCAACAAGAAAGGATCATTTTCCTTTACCCTTCATTGATCAAATGTTAGAAAGATTATCCGGTCATAAATTTTACTGTTTCTTGGATGGTTTTTCAGGTTACTTTCAAATCCCGATAGCACCCGAAGACCAAGAAAAGACAACTTTCACATGCCCCTATGGAACTTTTGCTTATCGACGCATGCCGTTTGGTCTATGCAATGCCCCAGCAACATTCCAACGTTGCATGGTAGCTATTTTTCATGACATGATAGAAAAGACAATGGAAGTCTTCATGGACGACTTCTCTATCTTTGGGGATTCATATGACCAATGCCTCGATAATCTTGAACGAATGCTACCCCGATGTGAGGAAACTAACCTCGCCCTTAATTGGGAAAAATGCCATTTCATGGTAACGGAGGGAATAGTACTCGGTCACAAAATCTCAAGCGAAGGAATGGAGGTGGATCGAGCCAAAATAGATACCATTTCTAGATTACCACCTCCATCCTCCGTAAGAGCTATCAGAAGTTTCCTAGGGCATGCCGGATTTTATAGGCGGTTTATCAAGGACTTTTCAAAAATCTCAAGGCCTCTAACGAAGTTACTTGAAAAAGATGCTCCTTTCATCTTTGACAAGGATTGCAATCAAGCATTTCTAACCCTAAAGGAAATGCTAGTCAATGCACCTATCATGATAGCGCCTGATTGGAAATTTCCTTTCGAAATCATGTGTGATGCTAGTGACTTTGCAGTTGGAGCTGTCTTGGGACAAAGAAAAGAAAAGCATTTCCACCCAATCTATTATGCTAGTAAAACACTTAATGATGCACAAGAAAATTACACAACAACTGAAAAAGAATTACTAGCTGTGGTATTTGCCTTTGATAAATTTCGTTCTTATCTTGTTCTTTCTAAAACTATAGTCTATACAGACCATGCAGCCATTCGATATCTCTTCAAGAAGCAAGACGCAAAACCACGTTTGATTAGGTGGATTCTACTCCTCCAAGAATTTGACATTGAAATCAAGGACAAAAGAGGAGCAGAAAATACCGCAGCAGATCATCTTTCACGCTTAGAGGACCCAGCTTTGGAGGCAACCAGGGACGAGCAAATCAACGAAAAATTTCCAACTGAGTCCCTGGAAATGGTGGAATACAAGGAAGAACCATGGTACGCCGACTATGCTAACTACCTAGCTAGCGGTATAGTCGCAAAAGGATGGCCACATCATCAAAGAAAAAAATTCTTTGCCAATGTAAAACACTACTTTTGGGAAGATCCATATCTTTTCAAAATGTATGCTGACCAACTCGTCAGACGATGCGTACATGGTAGTGAAGCACGAAGAATTCTCCGCCATTGTCATGAATGTCCATACAGAGGACATGGTGCTGCTAGTACCGCACGAAAGGTATTTGATTCAGGATTTTATTGGCCAACCATTTACAAAGACGCCCAAAGTCTTGTAAAAACATGTGATGCTTGCCAAAGAACATGTAATATTTCTTCCAAAAACGAAATGCCACAAAATGGCATTCTTGTTTGTGAAATTTTTGATGTGTGGGGACTCGACTTTATGGGACCTTTCCCACCATCGAAAGGAAACAAATATATACTTGTGGCAGTAGATTACTTGTCTAAATGGGCCGAGGCCGAGGCACTTCCAACAAATGATGGAAGAGTCGTGGTAAGATTTCTGAAAAAATTATTCTCTCGTTTTGGCACGCCTAAAGCTTTAATAAGTGATAGAGGTACCCATTTTTGCAACCATCAACTTGAAAAAATTTTAACAAGATATGGGGTCTATCACCGGGTCTCAACAGCGTATCATCCTCAAACAAACGGGCAAGCCGAAGTGACTAATAGAGGTTTAAAACGAATACTCGAAAAAACCGTAGGGTTAAATAAAAAGGAATGGGCTGATAAATTAGACGATGCTTTATGGGCTTTTCGAACTGCTTATAAATCAACAATAGGTATAACCCCATATAAGCTAGTTTATGGTAAAAGTTGTCATTTGCCAGTAGAAATTGCACACAAAGCCTACTGGGAAATCAAAAATGTAAACTTAGATTTAGAATTTGCTGGTAAAAATCGATTTTGTCAATTAAATGAATTAGACGAGCTTAGGAATTATGCATACTCAAACTCTGAAATTTATAAGGAAAGAATGAAAAATTTGCATGACAAACATATTAAACCTAATGAATTTAGGGTAGGGGATCTAGTTCTTTTGTTTAATTCACGACTTCAATTGTTTCCTGGTAAATTAAAGTCTAGGTGGTCAGGACCTTTTTCCATCACCCATATTTTTCCACACGGTGCAGTAGAAATTAAATCTCGGAATGGGCCACCATTTAAAGTCAATGGCCAACGGCTGAAACTCTATCAAGGATTCATTGAGGATGAGGAGGAAGAAATCTCGCTTCAACCAGTGGAAGAATAAAAACATCATGCCTGTTTACAAGATTCAACGCCAATGAGTTAGATGCAAAAGCTCGATACGAGCTTCTTCAAACAAGGCCGGAGGAACACCCAAGGCAGGCGTGCACAGAACTGCTAACCATGGTGAATCAAATTGACCGTTTCAACAACATTGTCACGGGACCACTCAGAGTCGCACTAACAACCCGACTCCGTTCCGTCCATGAATGCACCTTGGAATTCTACAGCACCTTTGCATTCACTTCAAGGTGCGACCCGTTCGATAATGACGGGGTGTCATTCCGGTGTGGCGGGACGAGGTATTCGATCTCCATGGCACAATTCGGGTCGATTATCGGGTTATATGCGGAAGAGGATGCGGGAAACGAAGAAAATACAGGGGGATTGAGAGAGATTGAAGACAACGAGCGCTAAGCCATGTGGGCTCAGATTGGGGAAGGGTTCTACAATCCGAGCAGCACTAAGAGTACCAAGCTGAGGGATCCGCTATACAGATACATTCATAGGCTCCTCGGCTACTCTCTTAGCCAAAGACATGACAGTGGTGGCGTCGTTGGGTTAAGAGATTTGCTTGTCCTCCATTGCATTCACAACCGCGGGCCGCTCGATGTTCCGTTCCTCATGCTCCGAAACATGCATCACAACCGCCTTGCTAGTGCACCAACTCCTATTTTCTTTGGGGGATGGGTGTACCGTCTCTTCAAGCACTTCGCCCACATTCCGAGGTCATTTGAGAGGAGCCCATGGTCGGGAACGGTGGATATTCACATATGCCGCTCAATGAACCTAATTTATGAGGCAGAAGACGGGACGGTAACCTTTCAAAGGATGCAAGGTCATGCATGGAACCCGCAAGAAGCGCTTGTCCTCCCAGCTCCGCAACATCATCAGTACCACTACCAACCCCACGGTGAACCGGGCCAATCATCCTCCTCGGGAGGCGGTTTTCCTAATTTTCAAAGTTTGCATGATTTGTTGCAGGAAAACCTCATGTGTACTCGGAACACCTATAACATGGCGAGCAACACCTACCACCGGGTCGGAGCTATTGAGAGAAACCTATCCGAGATACAAGACGATGTCGGATACATACGAGACCACATTGCACGCCATGGAGCGGATGATGACGATGATGATGATGATGATGATGCTATGGAGTAGGCGGGAGGAGCATAGAAGGAAGCGGTTGATTGATGACTCCCCAGGTTAACCCTTTGCACTCTTGAACAATTGATGGCCTGCGTGCCAAGTGTTAGACAATTTACTTTTCCTAACTATTTCCTGCATTTTATTTTTCTTTTTCTTTTACTTTATGCTTGGAACAATTAACTATGGTAATGTAGGATGTTTGTATTGCTTGGTGTGGTATTAAGTGATGAAACAGGTACAAACCGAGGCTTGGAATGCTAAGCCTCAGCACTTATAGGACCAGGATGGAAAAAACCAGGGGAAGAAACCTGTTTTTCAGGCTTTCAGACTGTCCACACGGGGACGTGTCCAGCCAACACGTCCCCGTGCTCAGCTCCCAGACCTGCTGTTTGGTTACTGTCCTGCAGATTGTTGTCAGACACGGGGCCGTGCCCATCCAACACGCCCCCCGTGTCCACCTTCTGTAAGTTCTCGTTACTGGCACCTGAACACGGGGTCGTGTCCAGGCTGCCAGTAACACAAAATTTTTGCTTTTTACACTATTTTACACATCTAATCAACCTAAAAATTTATTTTTGGGACACATTGAGGACAATGTGTAATTTAAGTGTGGGGGGGATGCTAAAACCTTGAATTTTTTGCAAGTCCTAAACACAAGCCTTACACAAAACTCTATTGGAACCGCTAATCACCCCAAAATTTTTTCAAAAATTTCATTTTTCTTACTTGTCTAGGTTCAATTCGGGAAATTCAAGTTCTCAAAAAGGTTATATCTTTACAAATTTACAACCGATAGCGTAGTGATAAAAAGAACCAACATAAGAAAATTATGAAAAGGCATGACAAACTTAGTTAAAATTTGATTATATATACTTGATCACATAAAAACCCATTCCCACAAAATTGAGTTTTGAGCCTTTATTGAGCATACAATTACATATCATTAGACTAAATGCTCATTTTTCGTTTCTTGTGTGAATAGCCGCTTGGTTCTTACGACTCTAGAACTTGCCATGACGATACATTCCCGGTCCTTATCAACTTAAACCCGAGTAAGTAAGTGATGGAGGCATTAGGACTAAACCTTTTTATTTCTACACCATTATTTTTCTTTTTCTTTTACCACCTACCCAAAAAAAAAAAATCCCCCTAGTTAGCCCCTTTGAGCCTAAACCTTTTCATTTCATCACCCAAACCAAAAAACCCTTTTACCCACCAAAACCTTTTTCATTTTTAACCCTTTGTTTTAGTAACAAGTTCGGTTTTTCGTAAAAAAAAAATGTGTTGATGATGAAGCAAAAAGAAAATAAACAAACAAGTTCATCAAAAATAACTTTGTTTGAATAAAAGCTTCATCAAAATAAAAAGTTGAAAAAAAAAATCGAAAGTCCTACGAAAACTGACACTTGTTACGTTTTTCGCCCTTTTTCTACTAACCACTAACCACTATCCCAACCACCTACCTTTAACCCAAGCCTAACCCTTAACCCACAAAGTCCTCTTGATATTTACAAAGGTATAAAAGTTAAAAAGGAGGAGGATTGATTGCTTGGCAAGCCTATGGTAGGAATAAGTTCCATGCCGCTCTCGAGTGATTAACTAAAAATACACCTTCGGCCGAGTGTGAGTGATTTCTCCTGTAAGGTATGTGAACTTGTATATAAATGAAATTTTAAAAAGGCATGTTATGCCCAAATAAGTAATTTCTCCTATGAGAAGTTCTAAAAAAATCATTACGAATAGGAGTGTAAATAAATAAAAGTAAAACCCAAAAAGATCTTGGATATCCCGACACTCTACGACAAGCTCAAAAACCTTCTCTTCTACCTATTCCATTTGGGAGTGTAAGCCACATATTAAAGAGTTTTGCTTGAGGACAAGCAAAAGTTCAAGTGTGGGGGTATTTGATGTGTGTAAAATGCAACATATAAATTACATCAATTAAGGCATAAAACTAACCCTTTTTAAGTACTAACATTGGAAAAAGAGTGTTTTTGTCTTCCTTTTGTATTTTCAGGATTAAATGAGCTCAAGAACACAAAAGAAGCAAAAAGACAGCTAATTCCAACATAAATACAAAGAAAGGAACACTAGTGGACTGCCCGACCCCTCAACGGCATCTTCCCAAGCAAAATAGAGAAGACAGAAGGCTGAACACGCCCCGTGCTCTGCCAGCACGGGGCCGTGCCCAAGAAGCAGCAGAAAAGACAAACCTATAGAAGCTTCTATTGCCCACCACGGGCCGTGTCCAGCGGACACGGGGGCGATTACTAAATGGAAGACCCCTGAATCACGAACAGAGGTTAGAAGTTTCTTAGGATTGGCCGGTTATTATAGAAGATTTATTCGAGACTTTTCTAGAATAGCCATTCCTTTAACTAAGTTAACCTGTAAATCCATTAAGTTTGAATGGGGACCAAAGCAAGAAAAAGCATTTAGAATTCTTAAGCAAAGATTAACCCATGCACCCATACTAGCGTTACCAGAAGGAACTGAAGACATGGTAGTCTATTGTGACGCTTCTAAACTAGGTTATGGATGTGTATTAATGCAACGCCAAAAGGTTATAGCATATGCGTCTAGACAACTTAAGAATCATGAAGAGAACTATTCAATCCATGATCTAGAATTAGGAGCTATAATTTTTGCCCTTAAGATTTGGAGACATTACCTTTATGGTAGTAAGTTTACCACATTTACTGATCATAAAAGTTTAAGGTATGTTTTCGGGCAAAAAGAGTTGAATATGAGACAAAGACGCTGGATGGAGATGCTTAGTGATTATGATTGTGATTGTGATATCTAGTATCATGAAGGAAAGGCAAATGTAGTGGCATATGCTTTAAGTCGAAAATATCATGAGAAGCCAAAAATGGTACGTTCTCTTATATTAAATCTACAAGTAGATTTAAATGATCAAATTAGAAAAGCACAAGAATTAGCAATCAAGGAAGATACTGAAAAATTAAAAAGGTATGATTAAGGAATTAGAACAAGGAACAGATGGAATTTGGAGATTCCATAAGAAGAGAATGTGGATACCTAAATTAGGAAATCTACGTCATCGTATATTAGAAGAAGCCCATAAGTCCAGATATACGATGCATCCTGGAAGTGATAAAATGTATCAGGATTTAAGAAATAATTTTTGGTGGATAGGAATGAAAAAGGACATAGCAGCTTATGTTTCAAAATGTTTAACTTGTTCACAAGTTAAAGCTGAACACCAGAAACCCTCAGGATTGTTACAACAGTTAGAAATGCCAGTGTGGAAATGGGAATTGATAACAATAGATTTTGTTACCAAATTACCCAAAACAAGGAAAGGTAATGATACAATCTGGGTAATTGTAGATCGGCTAACCAAATCAGCCCATTTCCTACCAATGAAGGAAACTTTCAGTATGGAACAGTTAGCTAAATTATATGTAAATGAAATAGTTTCACTACATGGAATTCCTTTATCAATTGTTTCTGATAGGGATAACCGTTTTACCTCTCATTTTTGGTCAAGTTTTCAAAAAGCAATGGGAACCAAGTTAAATCTAAGCACAACTAATCATCCTCAAACAGGCGGACAAAGCGAAAGGACAATTCAGACAATGGAAGATATGCCTAGAGCTTGTGTAATTGATTTCGGAGGTAATTGGGACGATCACTTACCTTTCATAGAATTTTCTTATAATAATAGTTATCACACAAGTATCAATGCTGCACCATTCGAAGCATTGTATGGACGAAAATGCCGAACCCCAGTCTGTTGGGCAGAAATTGGGGAAAAGCAACTATCTGGACCTGAGATAGTGCAAGAGACAACCGACAAGATTATCCAAGTCAAGGAACGACTGAAAGCAGCACGTGATCGACAGAAGAGCTATGCTGATAACCGACGAAAACCATTGGAGTTTCAAGTAGGAGACAAAGTATTATTGAAAGTCTCTCCTTGGAAAGGAATAGTAAGATTCATCAAAAGAGGGAAGCTAAGTGCCAGGTATGTTGGACCTTTTGAGATTATTAGAAGAATAGAACCTGTAGCCTATCAGCTACAACTGCCAGAGGAAATGGCAGGAATACATGATATATTTCATGCATCTATTCTCAAGAAATGCTTAGCTGATGAATCGCTAATGGTACCTCTTAAGGATATAGAGGTAAATGAACAACTCAAATTTGTAGAAAAGCCTCTACAGATTGGAGATAGGAAAGTAAAGAACCTCAAGCATAAGAGATTAGTTCTGGTCAAAGTGAAGTGGGACTCCAAAAGAGGACCTGAGTACACATGGGAGCTCGAATCAGAAATGCAAAGGAAGTATCCACACTTGTTTCAGTAGATCTCGAGGACGAGCTCTAAAACAAGGTGGGGAGGATATAACAACTCTAAAGAAAACCGACACCCTCGAATTATTTTTGACACCCTAATATATTTTAAAATATCCCAATATGTCCCAAAATACACCCCATACGTGAAAACGGGCCCCGAATACCTTAAATATTATCAAAAATAATTAAAAAACTAATTTTTGGGTTGAGGCGGGCCGCATAAGCCACACCTCAACTTTTACGCGGGCTGCGACAAGGTTAGGGCTGGCACGACACTGGGCCGCCACGTGGCCCAACACATGTCAAGGCTAGTCGATGAGCCGGATCAGCTATATCGTTGACTTGAGTTGACGCGGGCCGCGTAGCCCCTTGGCTACTCTTTACGCGGGCCGCGTAGAACCCAAACTCAGCACCTATATATAGAAGGCCTCGGATCTTCAGTCGAACTCGCTCACTTTCTTTCTTTTCTATATCTCGAAAATCTGATAGTAGGCGTTATACTCGGGTCTAATACCCCCTAATAGCGAAGTTCTGCTCCGTTGTAAGTATCATAACCCCTGGATACGTATTAGATACTCTGCCCGATTGATCTAGGGTTCCGTAACGGCTGTCGTGGTTCTGCCCGACGTAGTCGTTGGAATGCCGTCTCGGGGAGGGTATTACTAATGTTAAAATGGGTTATTATACTAACACGTGTGCATTTGTGTAAATTATAGATTGTCACCAGGAAACCCTAAAGGATAATCTAAGACAACAATGTGAGTTGATCCGCTTTTTGTAAACTTTTTGTAAACTTTTTGTTAACTGTTTTTACAAAACCTCATACGATTAATTATATATTAAACAGTTATTGAGTATTTGTAAGGATACAATTATCGTGGGTATGTTGGGGTTTTGTATACAAAATTTGTTACTGGAGGGGTAACATTTCCACAAGTCGGGTCTGACAGTACCACGGGTGATAATTGATATGACTTGGAAACAAATATAATTGCGAGACCGCCCTCAATACTGTACAATGATTTTTATTTAAACTTGATTAAACTGGGATTCACTCACCAGTATTTCCCACTGACAAAATGTTTTTAAACGCATTTCAGGTAACAAACTGTGAAAGCCAAATAGAAGCCAGCTGGACAGCACTGAAGGCTTGGAAAAGTGGCAATAAAGTTACCTAAAATAAAAATAGATGTTTTGTTAAATAAAATGAGATTTATTCCTATGAAAATGTGTGTACTGCAAACTTGGGTTTTATCCCATATGTTTAATATTATGAAAATGTGGTATTTTACTCTGATCCAATAATTCCTAACTACGGTCCTAATAAAAAAATTCCGCTGCCAAATTAGACAATACGCGATACCACCGAAACTGGCTCGCGGCCGCCCGTTCCCGGGGATTTGGGATCGGGGGTTGCGACAGGACATGGGCTCGTGTTGACCGGGCACGGCCACGTGTTCAGATTGCCAGTATTATAATTAACAGAAGGCTGGGCACGAGGGCGTGTTCAGTGAACACGACCCCATGTCCAGTTAACTGTACTGGGCATTTTCTGTAGATTGTTAGGCACGGGGCGTGTCGGCTGAGCATGACCCCGTGCTGAACTTGCTGTAATGAAGAAAAATCGTCGGGAGGCTCTGTTTTTGTGCATATGGTGTGGGTTCAGGTTTCCCTTAGTATCCTCCATCATCCCGAGTGTGTTTTATTCATCACAACATCATCCAAACACCATTTTAATACTTAAAAACCATCATTTCATTAAAGAGTGAATTGCATAAGATCCTAGAAAATAAAAGCGTAAACTAAATCCTAGATAAGTAGGTCATAAAACACAAGAAATCTAAAACCGCAAAGAAGCCTTAGCCTAAAGTTTATTTTAAGAGCAAAATTTCCGAGAAATAGTTTTCTCGGTTGAAAGCGGCTTGAAGAGCTTCTTTTCCAGGGAGGACTCTTCACACATCGTTAAGCCACTATTCTATCTCCCGAGGGAGAAGAAAGGTGATTGGCGTCCTCATTTTGAGGGGGTGTGACTTCCACCGCAACTTCTTGTAGATTTTCAAGAGGAGGTTCCGCGGGGATGTCATCCCACCCGGTGGGGTTAACGACTCCAAGTGCTAGGTTCCAATCCTCTTGAGGAAGGATTGGTTCCATGGGAGGTGTTCCAAGAATGTTCAACCTCTGGTGCAAGATGTTGATTTCTTGAAAATTGTTTTCTAGACCCTCCGTGAGATAATTAATAGGTCGATTAGGACCTCTTCTACGGATGTCATTTCATCGAGAGCTTCCCGCAGTGCCATCACATAGCGCACAAGAGTTGCTTCGATGGAAGGCCTTCGTTCCCTACGACTGTTTCTTGAATGTGCTGAAGAGCTTCCATTATTCTGGCTTGACATTCTATGAAAAACAAGTCGAAAAGTTCAATTTAAATGAAACAGTACCTCGAACACGACCCCGTGCAAGCTGAGCACGACCCCGTGTTCACCTCTCTGCAGGTTTTTGAAATAAGGACTCTTGGAGCTTTAAATTATTTTTCTGACTTTTGAAGCATTTTTCAGCAGAAATAACTTAAAACAGTGTTGTAAAACTTATTTTTGACAAGATTCCTTGAATAAAAACCTAACAAATATCACACTAAAGCTTGAAACTATGGGGATTTCAAGTTTTAATGGAGGTTTAGAGGAGAAAATGAAGAAGAAGGCAAATGACAAAAGTAGAAAAGACAAGATGGTTGTTGAGAACCTTCTTTAGAATATACCTAGTATGGTATATGTGAAGATCCCACCAAATCTATGTCTTTGGAATGGGTCCAAGAGTGCAGGAATCTTGCTGCATTTATAGAAAACGACAGCATGCTGGACACGACCCCGTGTCGGCTGGACACGACCCCGTATGTAGACAAAATTCTGATACTTTTTATCCGTATTCTGACCAAAAGTCAGATGGGAATCTTTGGGTGGACACGGGGGCATGCTGACCTGGACATGGCCCCGTGGCTAGAAATTGTTTATGAAGTTTCGTCTATTTTCAAGGAATTTATTTGGATCGGGTGGTTCTTTACTAGACGGAACAACACCAAAGTGCCTGAGATACCTAAGTTGCCCTAGTGTTAGACGAGAACGCAAGAGGTTATCCGAAAGGGTGATTCCTATGCTAAATCTAGGTGGACAAGTCCAACCCTTATCCGGGCTCTCGTTAAAGAAGGTGTATGTCGAATCGCTCAGGTCTATTTATGCATCGACGGAAATCGATGGGGAGTCCTTCACGGCACAACCGACACGGGGACGACTATCGCTCAAGTCCTCGCAAGAGTTAGAGGAGATTTCGGGAGCAACGATGTTGTTATAATCCGAATGCGATCTCACTAATTCTTCTTGATCGTCGGCTTGAGATGAATTAGTTATATCCATCTCAAGTTCTTTTATCTATCGGAGAATTAGCTCTTCTAATTGAAAGAATTCTTCAAGAAACATTTCATCTAGAAGGAATGATTGAGAGCATTCGAGGGAGAGATAGGGATTATTTTTACTTTCACCTATCTTAAGGCTACAGGAAAACAATGGGTCTATATAGTGGGAGTATAATTTAAAAAGTAACATTTTAAATCTTCATGAGTTCCACCACATAATTGACATCACGTACTATAAAAGAAGTGAAAGTAAAAATTATCAGTATCACTCATGATTGCGTCAGAAATTACCAGTTTTCGGGATCTTACGGCTCTGTTTTCAGCTACCGTCTGACTTAAAACAGGATTGCCAGTACCAAATATTGGGCATGGGGCGTGTTCAGCGGGCACGGCCCCGTGCTGAGCTTCTGCAGAAACGAAAAATCTAGAAAAATCCTAAAAAAACAGAAAAATAAGAAAAACGATTAGGCCGTTGATTCCTAACTTTCTTAAAATCCTTGTGTCCCCGGCAACGGCGCCAAAAATTTGATGCGTGTGTAGCATTATATATTTTTATGCATATTTTAAGCCCTTTTTAACACTTTAGTCAAGTTTTAAATTTATAAAACACGATATTTTACTAACACTAAACACACATATGGGCAAGTGCACCCATCGTGAGCGTAGTATAGCGTTGGTAAGATACCGAGGTCGTCCAAGGACACAAGAGCTTTTAGTACCGGTTTATCCTCAACGTCTAATCAAATCAAAAATTTAGAAAAAGTTTCAAACATGAATATAAAAACTAAAAATGCTGAAAATAAAAACAGATAGACAAAATGAATCACTTGGATTCTACTCTCCTTTAGTGGAACCTTATGATTTTCGCACTTTTGCACTTTTTAAGAGATTATCTTAGTTATAGTAGTAGGCCCCTCTTTTGAAGGTGACGTTACCCTCAACCCAGTAGTTTGAGTCAGCAAGGATACAATCCTAAAGGGTCGGAATATTGAAAGATAATTAATTAAGTTCTTAATGCGTAATGTGGTAGGCACCTCTTTAGAAGGTGACGTTACCCTCAGCTAAGTGGTTTGAGTCAGCAGGGATACAATCCCAAGTAGCCGGGTTAATGTATTAATAGTAGTTTACATATGAGGGGATCAAGACATTCGCACCCCCGCCATCCAATACCAGTGGGTATTGAAGGAGGCTAGTAAGCTTGATCCAGGTCCTTGTAGGATCTATACATTGAACAAGGCAAGAACCTTACCAAACCATTCCCTTAACCCCCGACCAGGTAGCCAACATATCTCTATATAGACCGTAGAGATATGAATGGTGTAAATCTTTTATTTTATATAGACAGTAAAATAACGCCAAGACACCACGGACAAATGATAAGGAGGTTTCATCTTCAACATAAGAAACTAGTTATTAAAGTCATTAATACAAAACCAAATAAAAAGTGCGAAAAGATTAAAAAACAAAAGTATTACACTAAATGCTTGTCTTCACCAAGTGATGTAAGAGACTTAGGCAAACATGGCCTTTGATTGTCAAGAACTCTTACTATCAATCTTGGATCCCGAGACTACTACACACACTCTATGATGGATGATGGATGATGGTGGTGGATGTGGGTTGTGATGGTGGTGGAGTGTGGGTGAAGTGTGAGAGAGGTGGTTTGCCAAGGGATGCCTTTGAAGTGAACCAAGCACCATTATTTATAGCCTGCACAGATGCCCAGACACGGCCCTGTGTCCATTGAGCACGGCCCCGTGTCCATCCAGTTTCTCTTTCTTCATTAATTGCAGTTTGTCTGCATTAGCTCCACACGCCCCGTGTCCGCTGGGCATGGCCCCGTGTGCAGAAGCGTATCTGTACTATCAAGATTTGCTTGGATTCTGCGAATCTTAGCGTTGACCACGACCGTGTTGAGCTGGGCACACCCCCGTGTTGGGAATAGAAGCTTCTATAGCTTTGTCTTTTCTGCAGACACCTGAACACGCCCCCGTGTCCGCTGGGCACGGGGCCGTGTGCAGCCTTCTGTTTACTTGCTTTTGCTTGGGAAGATGCTGTCGAGGGGTCAGGCATGCCACATTTATTCCTTTTCTTGTGATTATGTTAGATTTTGCTGCATTTTTGCTTCTTTTGTTCATTTACGCTCTTTTAATCCTGAAAATACAAAAGGAAGACAAAAGCACACGTTTTCCAACATTAGTACTAAAAAGGGTTAGTTTTATGCCTCATTTGATGTAATTTATATGTTGCATTTTACACACATCAATTACTATCGGCCGAACTAAGGGAAGCAAACCCTAAAAAGTAAGGACAGACAGCCAATTGTCCATCTTTTTACTTTCATTAAGAAAATTATCCTGAGTATAAAAATGCGACGGATCCGCATACAAGTAAGAACTTTATAAAATATTAAAATACAAATAATAAAAAAGCATGGACGCATGTAGACAAATGATTGTATCAAAAAGCAACCGGACTAAAGTATCCGGAAACTACTTAAACCATTTACAATGATAGGATAATTGTCAAATGTACAAACGGTAGAAACAAATGTCATTACAAGATTCGGAACAAAATAAGGTGCATATCCCAAGTTGCCAGATATGTCCACCTTCAAACATTCACTATCTAAAATATCCGGAGGTGCATACCCCAAAGAATCGGGTTTGTCCACCTCAATCTTTCACTGAAGGCTCCCCGGCAAAGAACAAGGCATCTTTGATCTTCGAAAGCGGCTCATTCACAAGGTTCGGCACGTCATTCACTATCGGAAAGATGAGCAAGTCAAAACAAGCTACAGGAGTATTCAGCCCATCTTCCACATTTCGATTAATCAGAGGAACCTCTCCGTAAGGGGTTTTCTTTCTGAGTGCATGAATGTATCCACCCTGAACTCCAGAGTTAACACCGATGTCACTCATGGCATTATTAACTGCAGCAACGGCATTGGTCATCTTCGGACCTTTGTGAATATTTTTTGCTAACAGTTGAGCCCCTTCCGTCAGAAGCCATGCTTTGGTTTCCTGAAGATCCTCCGTCTTTCGAATCAGAACAGCATTTTCCAATTTCAACTCTTCAATCTCGGCCTTGTGATGCCCTTTCATTTCATCCATCCGAAACTTCAAATCAGCTTCGCCTGTTTTGTGAGCATCACGTTCTGATAAACGTGTTAGAAAAAATCAAAAGAAGGTATACAAAATAAACGAGAAGTAAAGAACGGACCTGTAAGCATCCTTTCGTAAGCCGAACGGGCATTAGATACGGCCTCCTCCATCTTTGCTAAAACACCTTTATGTTCTTCGTCCTTTTCCCTCGAAGACTCCACAAATCTATTCAGCTCGGCCGCTACTTTTTCTCTTTCCTCCGCAGCAGACACGACCGCGGCCTGAGAAGATTGATTTTGAGAAACCATGGATTTTATCTTCTCCTTCTGAGCCTGAAGATCCTGGAAAAGTTGGGTGAGCTTTTTCTCGGTATCCGGAGTATTTTGCATCTTGCATTTTAAAGAAGCAGTTTCCTTTTCCAAATCTTCCTTCATCGATTCCGCTTCAACCCACCCGCGGTACAGCTCGGTTGCTTAAACATTCGATTGAGCCTGTTTAAGTAATACCGCGGCTCCCAGGTCCTGGCCCTTCATCCTCTGGCTTCGGGAATGATCCAGCGGAGTGTTAATGTTGAACAAAACATCCAAGCAGTAAGCTCGTTCATCATCGAATCCTTGTTCCTCACATCCCAATCCGGCACAAACTTCTCATCGGCAGTTGCCGGATCAATCTCCATGTCATCCGAAAATACATCTGCATATCGAAAGAAGGACATTACTTCAGGTCTGAACCAAGAAGGGGGGAGAGAAGATACTTGGTCCTCCTCATCATCAAGGAAACAGTCCGGACCCAAAGAAGAGTCCAAAATCGTACTTGAAAAAGTCACCACCTTCACATCACCCTGAGTTTTCCCATCGTCCTTACTCGTAACTACTGGATCTTCAACCTACATATTTTCAGTTTCGTTCACCGGAAGATAACCACCGGGGAATGTGGGAGTTGGAGCAGAACGAGCCAAGGCGACCTCCTCCCTTGATGATTTCCCGCCAGAAAGATGTTCATTCAAGTCAATCATAATGTTATCACTGGAATGAGAGGAACTCTTCTTAGTTTTCTTCGTCAATTTTGGTATAGGAAGGGAGGTAGACGAACGAACTTAAGGAACATCAGCTTTACATTTCCAAAGAAGTCCTTTCGCTTCAGCAATTATACAAACCCCCTTACCTTTGATAGAAGCACTCGAGGGACGATACATTAAAGATTGATCCAATTCTCTGACCTCCGGGTCACTATCAACATCCACACCTTCAAGATCAGCACTAGCTCGAGCAGCAGAAGATCTGGCCGTCACTCCTTTAGATCCAGAACCGATAGAAGCAGTCTCCGTAACAGGAGCTTCGGAAGGAATGGGTTCATTAACCTGCGGACGAATCTCCTGAGCCGATACAGAAACTTGCTTTAGAAAAGGCACCTCATCTTCAACTATCTCATCAAAATCAAGGTCCAGTATGTTGAAGTTCAGAACCTTAAGTGCATCCCAGAGTGACATCTCGTCCCCTGCGCACGGAGAAAAGTGTTAGAAATATCAAAAGAAAACGCCGCCGAAGGGAGGACATAGGGTCGGGGAACTTACTTTCGCCTTTCTTACGAATCACCGGCTAGTCCCTATCCCCTCGGCCCCATATAAAACAAACCCGTCCCAATAAAAGCAAGTGTTTGGGAAGGGGACGAATAGGGGATCGGTTGTCGATCAGATCCTGAGCCAGCCGCTGGTCAAAACCAAAGTCCTCACCCAACTCAAAGACCATCAACTGATCTTTAAACCTCCACACCATCTCGGCCGGAAGGCAACGATCCTCTAGCCAAAAGAAATGGTCTTTCCAATTCTTCAGACTGGACTTCTTCTCTCCGGCTAGACTGGGGATACCCTTTTGGTGGGCAAATGTGTACCAGTCCCCAGCAGTTATAAATTCGTAAAAATACCGAAACACATTTAAATCCGGTTTCCGGTTAAGAGCTCTGCATGAAATCTCAAAATGGTTTATTCGGCTTAACCCAAACGGGTTCACTTGGCAAAGATGAACCCGAAAAAACTAAAGAACTTTAACCAAAAATTTCGAGAAAGGAACCCTATAGTTCGCGAAAATACAGACTCGGGTGTATAAGGGAAATTTCCCGGGAAGAAAAGGATAAATAGTCTTATCCTTAGCCGGTAGAACCGGATGAAGGTTTTGTGGGAATCATGTAATCACGAACAAACGTATCCAGTTGACGTTGAGTCATAATACTAACACTCTCGGAAAGATTCTCCTTTCCGGGAGCCATGACCGAACTGAGAAACAATTACGAACCTTGAAGAAGAAGAACCGAAGACAATACGAAAAAGAGGATAACAGCAAGAGAGAAATCGAGAGGGTGGAAGGTAAAAAAGAGATGTGAAAATACCTTTTATAGAGGTGCTAAGGCGGTTTACAGCTGGCAAATCATATCAAACCATCACATTGCGCCGATTACGGTTCCCCAGACGGGAATTGATTTCCTGACCGGTCGGTGACTGACGGTCAACTCGTTTACCTCACCCGCGCCACGTCAGCACCATAAATACATCGCCACGTCACCTGATCGAAAAAACTTAACATAAACATTTTATCAAGTCCTCACCAGCACTTGATAAACTGGGGGACTTGAAGATACATATCCAAGTCCGGACCTTCTCACAAGGGACGGACCGAATCACTTATGCCGAACATTTTGAAGATCTTCGTACCTTAGTATGCCAGGACCGGACAATGGAATAAGTGCGTCCAGCCAGATGACGTCATCTCAGTTGACTAGTATAAATACCCATTCAAGTACAAGGCCAAGTACGATTTTCTGAACATTCGTCCTACTTTCTCTTTCTACTTTCTCTCTCTATCAAATACTTATCCTCACACCGGAGGGTGGTCGCAGAGGGGCCCTCCCATCTCTGCGGCGAGCCTAACGGTTTTCTCTTTTGCAGGTTCAAGTCCTCAATTTCTCCAAGGACCAAACTCGATTTACAGGCTCCGACCTTCTTCGAATTTTGGATCTTCAGATAGAAACTTTCCGGAGTTCATCATTCACACTCAGCGCCTCAAACAGCAGGGCTTCGTCATCTCTACCTGTCTCCACTATTCTCTGAACAGTTAGCTGGGATCGGCGGGATTGCTGCACGAGTGTCGAGGTCAAGTTATCCTGTAATTAAAAAAACGTAAGAAGTTATGGTAAAAAGACGTAATTTCCTCAAAGTAGTGACACTGACACTAATGGATATTAGCAGCTCAAAATATAATAAAAAAGACTGTTAGGTGTACTTAATTTCCATGTCAGCAGTTTACATGCCCTGTATTTGAACAAAGATTCATCAGTAGACGGTGATGAATCTCCGATTGAAGCTCTTCTAGTCTTGGATTTGAACGCCGGTGTAGGGGGAATACAGGTTGAGTGATGGTGAATTGGGATTACGAGAAAAATGGGGTAGTGGGTCTTTGATGATCAGATTTAGGTGGTAGTAACGGTGATAGTTTTGGGTGAAGAAGAAATATGGTGGACCACATAGATTTAAATATTGTTTTAGTTAAACTATTTTTATTTTTGTGTTTTTAATAATTAAGGGTATTTTGGTAATTTCACAGACACTTAACTGAGAAACTTAACACATGTTAGTGTTAAGGACCACCCGAGTTTAAAAATTACAACCACTAGGACCAAGTGTGTAATTAGTAAACCATTAGGATCAAATCTGTAATTTTCGCAAACCACAGGGACCAACCAAGCATTTAACTCTTTTGGTATACCTTTATACATTTAGGAAAATAATTTTATTAATAAATTTATCAATAATTTTTTTACTGAATTTATTAAACTATACATAATAAAATTTTCGATTAATATATGTATTTTTAAACTTTTGTATCATTTAATTTATTAATAAATATGTATTCTTTGCTAATAATAGTTCAAATTAAAATATAAGAATTTATAAAATTTATAGTGAAACTATTATAAGTTTTAGTGGTTAAAACTCAAAATTAATTTATCAAATTTTATAATACAATACTAAAATTAAACACTTAATTATAATAAGTGTAAATTTTGTTTTTGGCCCCCGTGGTTATATTATTTTTACTATATTAGCTCAAAATAAGAATTTTTAACATATCTGCCCCATGGTCCCTATAACTAACCAATTTAGCCACTAAGTCTAGAGATTATGGGGGCCAAAATGGTTAGTTATACTTATAGAGACCATAGGGGCCAAAATGGTTAGTTATAGAGACCATGGGGGTAGATATGTTAAAAATTCTTATTTTGGGCTAATATAGTAAAAGTGATATAACCACAGGGGCCAAAAACGTAATTTACTCTTATAATAAATAAATTGACCATAAAAACAATTTGTAAAAGATTATGATGTCGTGAAGATGGAAGGATTCTCATATAGTGAATGTGTTGTTTGGAAAAAAAATACATTTGTAAAGATGTATGCATTAGTGATATGATAGCCAACTAAACATATTTGTGGCTGTTTGTATTCCAGATCATCATGATAGCCAACTAAACATATTTGTGGATGTTTGTATTCCAGATCATCATAGTTTATACCTTTTACATTAAATAAAAAATAAATTAAACATATCAATACATTGTAATATTAATTAATTGGAATATACAGGGGCTTTGATCGAACTATTAATATACTAGTAGAATATTTTTTGTTCATGCGGTGAGAATTCGATTTCTGCTAGTATCAATTCATTTTGTTATAGTATTGCTACGTAACCAATTATTTGGCATAATTTACGGTAACAAATTTGAATACAACTCCGTTGTCAACATAATTTATATCAAAGTAAAATTGTGTAAAAACTAAACAAGTGAAAAACATATGTTATTTAAAGGAATAAAACTAAAATTTGATATCAAGTAATAAAACTTTATTCATATCCCATCATTTTCAAAAGAGTAAACTGTTAAAATTGTCTCTAAGGTTTGGTCACTTTTGTTATTTTATTCCTAAACTCAAAACTTTTAAATTTGGGTCCCTGTGGTTTCAGTTTTGTTACCATTTTCATCCAAAATCAAAATCTTGTCAGATTTTTCAGTTAACATCCAGTTTTTTGTCATTTTCCTCCCTTTTAATGAAGGGCAAAATGGTGAGATTTTTTAATTTGTTATAATAAAATGTTAAAAAACCATTTTGCCCTTCATTAAAAGAGAGGAAAAAAACAACGAAGTTGGATGCTGACTGAAAAATCTGACCAGATTTTGATTTTAGATGAAAATGACAACAAAATTGAAACCACGTGGACCCAGATTCAAAAGGTTTAAGTTTTAAACTAAAGTGTTAAAAGTAACCAAAGATAGCAATTTACTCTTTTCAAAATGTATTATACTTGTGTAAAACTAATGTAAAGGTACTATTTCAAAGGTGATTGAAAAATCGATAGAATTTTTTGATTTGAGAGAGGAAGAGAAGAAAGAGTTTGAAGAAAATGGTGTTCTTGATCCAATTAGATATGGAACAAGCTTTAATTCTAAGAAGGATGAAATCTTTTACTGGAGGGATTATCTCAAGATTATTGTACACCCGGAGTTTAACTGCCCAAACAAGCCCTTAGGTCTCAGGTGATTGATCTTTTCATTTATGATATCTAGGGGTGTTCAAAAAAATCCGGATCCAAAACCGAATCTGAAATATCCGAAAATCCGTATCCGAAATATTCGAAATAATTTCGGATATCCGAAAACCGGATAATCCGAATCTTCGGATTCGGATATGAATTTTAAAAATTTCGGATAATCCGATTATCCGGTATCCGAAAACTAATTATTTTTTTATAAATATATGTAGTATATGAGCATTATATTTAGTTTGAAGTATTGTAAAAATTAGTAAAAAAGTAGTAAATATTTGTATTCGTGTGAAGTTATGATTGTTTTTAGTTTTAAATGTTGGAAATTTAGAAAATCAAATATAAGTTTAGTTTTAATCTATACACGAAACAAATTTTTTGATTTTTTTATAAATTCGAATATCCGTTTGAATATCCGAATCCGTATCCGAAATTTCGGATTTCCGAAAATGGATACGGATTCGGATATCAATATTCACTATCCCAAATTTTTGGATATCCGAAAACCGGATAATCCGATCTTGAACACCCCTAATGATATTAAGTTTTCTTGGTTTTCAAGAAATAGTTCGACATCAAAACCACTTTCTTATAACCGTAGCTTATAAATTTTGCATTATGTGTATGTTTACGTTTTGTTTTTATGTATTTCAATATGTGTAAAAAATATAATTAAAATAGTTTTAAAGTTATAAAAAATAAACGAGTTAGCTCAACGACCCACTAGCCGACTCAAGTATTTGGCGAGCCGAGCTCGAGCTTACATTACAGCTAGTGAAGATAAATATGTCGATCAGGAGCCCACCCTGGTTTAGCTCTGCTCGTCTCGTTTGCAACCCTAATTCAAACGAGTCATTTACAAACATAATTAAAAGTTAAAGTCAATTAACATATGTTGCAGGGAAGTCTTATTAGAGTACTCGAAGAGAACTAGAGATGTAGTAAAAGGGTTACTGAGTGGCATATCAACGAGCCTAGGACTCGACCAATTTTATGTAGAAAAAGCTTTGAAATTGGAATCCAGTTTGCAAATATTGACGGCCAATCTTTACCCCCTTTGCCCACAACCGGAACTTGCAATCGGGTTCCCACCTCATTCAGACCATGGCCTTCTCACACTCTTGATCAACAATGGCGTAGGTGGACTTCAAATTAAGCACAAGGGAAAATGGGTCAATGTGAATAACGATCTTCCAAACTCATTTCTTGTCAATACTGCTGATCAACTTGAGGTACCCATGTCTTTGTTCTTTATAGGGTGTTTACGGTCTATTTTAGCAGTTGAGCAGTTGTTTTAACGAAAAACTATGAGTTGATATTGAAGGTTAATCTTGAATAATTAGTAAAGTTGAGGGTTTATTTAATATGTTTTATTAAAGTTTGATTTATTTTAGGTAATTGGTATTGTAATTGATTTAGGAAGTCTTGTAGAGAAAGTTTAGTAATTGGTTTAGGAAAGGTTTAATATCTTGGAGAGCAAGTTTAGTAGTACTATAAATAGGGTCTAGGTTATTGTTTTTATTTGTCCCTTTTCTGTGTAACTTCGTTGTGTTCCTTTGATTGAACTGAAAGAGTTGTGGGCGTGTCCCACCAAATATCTCGTGTTCGTGTTTGATTTAATTGTTTGAACCGTCTAGGACAACAATTGGTGTCAGAGCTGTGGTGGCTCATTGTACACGATTTGCACAGAAGAAACGAACCTAGAAAAGTGGTCATTATTCAAGGTTCCTTTGTACGCAGAAAAGAAATCCAAAAGTAGATCATGGCCGGTGATCAAGAATGGGAACTCAGGAACAATGAAAGAATCGATGGGTGGTTTTGTTTTGCAGGCCCCGAAGTTAACTACGAAGCATGGTTGGTGAAAGTTGTTTTGGGAGCGAACGGTTTGCAAGATGCGATTGACAAAGAAAAGGGATCGGGAATTGTAGAAAGAAAGAAGTTTATTGCCTTAAGTGTCATATTCCAGACCCTACCTGAAGACGTGATGCTTCAGATGGCTAAGTATTCAGAACCGAAAGATGTTTGGGAAGCGCTAATAGTTCGTTATCTTGGTGCAGAAAGAACGCAGAAAGCTCGTATTCAAATGCTAAGAACCGAGTTAGATGGATTGAAGATGAGTGAGACAAAAAGTATTGATGAATATGCAGGGAAGCTGGGTAGAGTACAATCAAAGTACAAGAGCTTGGGAGCAACCCTCGAAGAAGAGGTCGTGGTGAGAAAATTCTTGAACTCTATGCCCGATAAATATTTACCTATTGTTTCTTCGATCGAGCAATTCGCAGATATCGAAAAAATGGCGTTTGAAGATGTGGTTGGACGTTTGAACGCATATGAAGAAAGAAACAACATCAAGAATGTGAATGAAAGTTCATCCCAAAGTTAGCTTATGTTCACCCAGAATGAAAAGAAAGTTGAAAACTACCGAGGACATGGTAGAGGCCGTGGAAGATACAACGGACGTGGAAGATGGAATCCAAGATGGAATAATGAACGTGAAAATAAGAATGATGAACAGGGTGAAGATCAGAAAAAGAACCCTGGAGAATGGCAAGACAGAAGAAAGAACTTGAGGTGCTACAATTGTAATAAGATTGGTCACTACTACTCGAGCGAATGTAAAGCACCAAGCAAAAGGAAAGAAGAAGCGAATCTGACAAAGACAGAAGATGTGCATGATATTGATCCATCTCTGTTTATGGCAATTTGTTAGACAAAGAAAGTAAGTTTGAATGAAGAAAGGGTTATCTCTGGTGTTTTTGAAAAGAATGAAGAAGGAATGTGGTATTTAGACAATGGTGCAAGTCATCACATGTCAGGAAAGAAAGAGTTTTTCACTACCTTAGATGAACAAGTTTCGGGTCAAGTAAACTTTGGTGATGGGTCCGAGATTGATATCAAAGGTAAAGGGAATGTAACCGTGGTAAGTAAGAATGGCAAAAAGAAAACGTTTTGTGATGTTTTCTACATGCCTAAGTTGAAAACCAATCTTCTTAGTTTGGGACAATTGGATGAAGAAGGTTGCAAGATTGAAATAACCCATGGGATGTTAAGGCTACATGATCAGAAAGGAAGATTGTTGATGAAGGTTCAGAGAAATCTGAATAGAATGTACCACATCAAGCTTCAAGTATGTTGTAATTTTAACAAAATTGAAAATGAAAAGAAAGAAAGTCATGATGTGAAACCGATTAAGAAAGTTAGGGAATTCGGTTTGGAAGTATCCCAAAGGATTTGTTTGGAGTTCGTGAAAGTATTGGGCAAGAACAAATTGAAGAGAAGAAGCAAGTCAAGAAAGAAAGTACTAAAGGAACGAATGCAAAGTTTGAAGAACCAGTGAAGCAAGTATGCTATAGACAATTGTAAAGGAGGAACAAAGGCAAAAAGAAAAACAATTCAAGATTAAGGGGGTGAATGAAAGTTAATCTTGAATAATAATAAAGTTGTGGGTTTATTTAATATGTTTTATTAAAGTTTGATTTATTTTAGGTAATTGGTATTGTAATTGATTTAGGAAGTCTTGGAGAGAAAATTTAGTAATTGGTTTAAGAAAGGTTTAATATCTTGGAGAACAAGTTTATAGTACTATAAATAGGGGTCTAGATTAATGTTTTTATTTGTCACTTTTCCTTGTAACTTCGTTGTGTTCCTTTGATTGCATAGAAAGAGTCGTGGGTTTGTCCCATCAAATATCTCGTGTTCGTGTTTAATTTAATTGTTTGAACCATCTGGACCAACAGATATGCTAACTATTGTTTTGGAAAATTACAAAAGAAAGCAACAACACTAGGTGTGCTACGAGGTTGGCAATTCAAAGTTTTGAAATGATACAAAAGGTTGATAAAGCATAATAAAAAAAATGAAAATAAAAATATAAAAAGGTTGTACGACAAGTTCTTTAAATAGTCTTGGCTGAACCGTATAAATCTCTAAGGCTACTCGGTATGGTTGATGGAGGATGGGCCTCGACGTTAGTGCCACGTAGGATGTGTGTGAGGATGGGGCAAAGAGGATGAATCTAAGGAAATGGGGAATGAGCCTAAAATATGTATGTATATGTTGGATGTATATGTGTGTGTGAGAAGAAGATGCAACAATTTTTGTCCTTTACCTCCCGTCCTCAACGTCCCTACTCCGACGTTCAAGACGCCGATGAGCCACCCGGAATGGTGTGGGGGGAAGTCGCCGGGCCTGGACGACCCACACCAATTGGTCTAACACTTGTACACCAAGGGTGGGTAGCTTATCCTTAACGCGTTAATGATGTTTTTTTTTCATTTTGCAGATTTTTAGTAATGGGAAGTTTAAGAGTTTGGAGCATCGTGCTATCGTGAATAATGCGGTCACAAGATTATCGGTTGCTGTGACAAATGGACCATCATTGGATGCAGTGGTGGAGCCAGCTTATAAGTTGGTGACCGAGGAAAGATGTCCGTCAGCATATAATCCGATGAAGTACAAGGAGTATCTTGAAATGCAACAAGGCAACCAACTAATCGGGAAAACTTGTTTGGACAGGGTTCGGGTATGAAGAACCAACTTGTATGTTTTAAAATAGTTAAACATATTTCCCTTTTGTCACACTCCTGTTTTTCGATACCCCAGTCATGCGACCATCAATGGTACCTTGTTTTGAGTAAAACAGGATGGACAAATACATTTCTTTCTTTTGTATTAAACAACTCGTAAATTGAACAAAATAAACGTTGGTTATTTAAATATCCCTTGATCGTACAAAACATTTCTGCATCCAAAAAGGTAATCCATATCAATATCTTGTCTACAGACAATATTTAGAAAATTTCATGCCACAAGGTCTTTCCAATGCCTAGAGAGTCGTAATCCTTTGAGCACCTAATTAACCTTGCCATATGTATTCATTCATGATTACCTAAAAATGCTTTAAAAGTAACACAAAAATTTTCGGCATGAATAGTACTGAAGCCAACCATAGTTTTGTTAATCTACACATGCACTAGAACTATTTCACCCAAATGTACAGCTACTGAACACACTTGCATCATGGCTCAGGTAGGTCTACTATTGGTTTTCTGCCCAATTTTACGTTTTTCCTACGACCGAGTCTATACCAGCCCCATGACGACCTTTCATCAGTGTATCAACTTACCAAGTAATACGTGTACATATAGCCTGTATGGTTTATCCGTAGACTACCTTATGCATGAAACGTAACCTGATGCTATTTTCAAGATATAAATTAGGGCCGGCAAACATAACCCAAAACATCATTTACAGGTAGGTTTGGGTCATTTTTTTCAACCTCCGGGTTCCTTTGGGTATGGCAAAAGTAAAAGACGGGTCAAGGTGGATATCTAACAAATTCTTAATCTAGAAGAGTGGGTCAGAATGGGTTGGGGGGCATAAATTATTTACATGTTTTAAAATAGTTAAACTTATTTCCCTTTGATAAAGTTGGGCTTGGTCAAAGCTTAGAACTTCAACACCTGGCACTTCGTCACCATACTAATCTCGGGACTCGTACATGATACATGAACATGAACGTTTACACATAGCCTAACTGTAAAGAATTGTTAATAAAGTGGATGTGGTTCTTGAGAGAGAATATGGCTTGCGTTTGTATGATTGAAGTCCCCCATTTTATTTTTTTCTTTGAGGAGGATTGCTAAGAAATGGTAGAGGCCTGCTAACGCTTTGGCTAGTTGCGTAACATGTTATCTGCCAAGCTAGGAAACTTGGTCGTTGGTTGTCTGTAGTTACCATTTACCAAGCTGAGTATGTCAAGTGTTTTAGAAACTTAACAAGTAACCCCGGCAGGCGTAGTGGTCTGCTACAACTAAAATCCCCCCCCCCCCCCACACACACACACACATCTTCTATATCTTTTATGGTTGGAACTCACCACCAAATTGAATTTGGAACCCAAAATCATCATAACATTACCAAAATTATCACTAAAGTTGATTTGAAAATAAAATCTGATTGAACCAATAATCAGAAATGAAACTAAAACCAATATTGTAGAAGACAATAATAAACAATGACAAAGTCTCAATGATGACAAACAACAAGAAAATTGTCCAGGGATCTTTAACCAAGATGGAGAAATTGACTGGTGAAGTCCACGTGATGATTAGGAGTTGAAAATGGGGATGAGGATTTTCTAAAGCTACTTTTTTTCATAACGTTCTAGTTCGACTCACATTTTTACAAACCAAATTCAATACAAGTTTTATTGAAATTAATTTCAATTGCTTAACCAACATGATGATGCGAACTAAACAACCACTAAATACATCTATAAAAGTGTGAAAGAGCGAATGGTTTTTTAAATAGGGAGAGAGTTGGATTGAGACGGAGAGAAAGAAAAGAAGGAAAAGTTAAGGAAGAAATCAGAAAGCATCCCTTTGGTATGGGACGAGTTATCTTTTAGAACGTACAAATGGGTCAAACCTTAATGGATTTATCTGGTACAAGACAGAGTTAAAGATCGCAATGTACGTTAACGTTAAGGCATATTGTACGATATATTTTTTCTATATACACTAGTATATAATATATATATATATATATATATATAGGGAGAAGATCATGCGAGAACCACCTCTTATTGTGAGAACCGCGAGAACCAATGTGAACACAACCAAAAATGCCTAATAGCTAAAAATCACACAAAAATTTTTTTTTGATTTTTTTAATATTTTTTAGGTTAAAATCGCTACTTTTCGAAGCCAAAAAAAAATTTTTTAATTTTTTTTTTAATTTTTTTTTTGCTTCGAAAAGTAGCGATTTTAACCTAAAAAATATTAAAAAAATCAAAAAAAAAATTTTAGATTTTTTTAGGTTTTTGGGGGTTTAGTTTTTAGCATTTTAGCTTGGGGGGGTTTAGGTTTGGGGGGGGGGGGGGTTAGGTTTTTTGGGGGTTTTAGTTTTTAGCATTTACCTTGGGGGGGGGGGGGGGGGGTTAGGTTTTTTTTAGCTATTTTAGGTTGTGTTCACATTGGTTCTCACAATAAATGGAGTTCTCGCATGAGCCCCTCCCTATATATATATATATGTATCTCAGCCATCAGATCTTCATCCTACATTGAAATCGCATGTTGGTTTTTTGTACTCCACATATGTTTCGGGTGCTTATGTTTGACTTTGAGCATGCTTCACATAGGGCGAACTTGGCCTTAGCTACTTTAAAATTTGCAAGACAATTATTGTACTTCGTTCTTTTATTTTCAAGACAATGTAAACAATTAATTCAATAATACCAAACTTTAAGTACCATGTACTGTGAAACAATTTGTAATGTGACTCCCCAATGATTCTGCCGTGTGTTGTTGAATATTACGCGATTGGGGTGTTACACATAGGGACCAAGAGTGTAATTTCAGAAAGTTGAGGACTATAATTGAAATTCTGACAAACCACAGGGACTATCCAAGTATTTTACTATATATATATATATATAGAGAGAGAGAGAGAGAGAGAGGGTTAAATGCCCGGATAGTCCCTGTGGTTTGCCCTTTTTCAAGCTGCCAAAAGCCACTAGAGTCTCACCTAGATGGTGCTTCGCCGGACGAGAAGAACCCATCGTCACTGACGAGCAGACTGTTGATTCCGTCTCCATCTCTTGCAGCCGGCGGCTGAACATCCTACGAAGAACCCTATCAGAAAGTGGGTTTGTTTAGAGAGAGAAAACAGTTAATATCAAAAAGTGGGTTTGTTTAGAGAGAGAAAGTGGGTTTGCTGCTCCAGGGATTACCAGCGGCGAATCTAGAAGATTCCGGCAGGTTGTAGATCCAAATACCATCGTGAGAAAACTCAAAGTATGGCAATTGGATCCGATTAGTGTCGCTAGTGTTACTACTGCTTTCGCAGGCAACAGACATCGGATGAATGTTGAGAATCAAAGGTGGACCAATTTATACAGATTGTGTTAGGGACAAAGATGGAGGAAAAACTGGATGCAGAAGAGGGAAAACGATGATGAGGTCATGAGAAAGAGAGAGAGTAGAGAGAGAAAGGGAGAGAGTAGAGAGATATGTGGCTGGTATTATATATAATACTTAATTAATTCATTTTGTTTTACTTAAGGGTGTTATAGTCATTTTTCACCAACTTAACTGATAAAACTGTCCTCCATCCACGCCAAGGACTATCCGGGAATGAATATTGAAAAATTGGGGACTAAAGAGGTAATTTTAGAAAGGTAGGGACTAAAGGTGAAAAAGGCCGAACCACAGGGACTATCCGGGCATTTAACTCTCTTTCTCCCCCCCCCCCCCCCCCCCCTCTCTCTATATATATATATATTGTCTATACATATGTTTAACATTTGTGACAACGACAATAACAAATTATAAACATGATGAGATTTTAAATTTTTGGTTACATCAAATATTGATGGGTATATAAATTTCTGGTTATCTCATATTTTTTTCTTTTGAAAAGTATGTTTTTATTTACTAAAATAGAGATATTATACTAAAGTATAGGTAAGTAGATAACTATTATTAAGAATTAAGAATATTGAAAATATATAAACTTGAATATAAGATTATTTCTAACATATATTAAATTCAATCATTTAATAGTCTTTATATTAATTTACTTATTATTTATTATATGGTTAAGGTAGCATGATAAATTGCCATATAGCATTTTGATGAAATTTGTTATTATAAGAGAATGTCATATGGCATTAAAGTTACTCTTTTATTAATATTAGATATAGACTATTCAGCAAAATAATAATGTTCTTGATTTTAGTATATACTTAACTAGACAAAACATCAAATACAAAGTATTTTATCGTACAAAACTTACGAATGAAGTGGAAAAGTAAAAAGAACGCGATGACATTTTCGTAATTATTTTACTCGTAGGGTGATTATCAAAATTACTCTACAAATGATCGTGTAGCGTAATTTTGTAAAATGATCTTGTAAGGTAATTTTGATCTTGTAAGGTAATTTTGTAGATTATCATAATTACTCTACAAACGATATTGTAGGGTAATTTTGATCTTGTAGAGTAAATTTTGATCCTATAGGGTAATTTTGTAGAGTATTATAATTATTTTACAAATGATCTTGTATGGTAACTTTGATTTTGTTGGGTAATTTTGATCTTTGTAGGGTAGTTTTGATCTTCTAGGGTAATTACGATTAAAATAATTACGAAAATGTCACCGCGTTTTTTTTTTAACTTTTCCATTCCATCCGTACATTTTGACGATAAGATATTTTGTACGGGATCTTTACTCTACTTAGCAGCACGTATTTGTCGCAACCCCCGACCCCTGCCTGGGAGGCGGGCGGCCGCGAGTACTCAGAGCTGGTGGTATCGGTGTTTATTTAATTTGGCAGCGGAAATTTTCATCAGCACCGTAGTTAGGAAATATTTTATCAGAGTAAAACACCTCATTTTTATAAATAATAACCACATGGGTAAAATCCAAGTTTCTATCCATAATATGTTTATAGGTATAAACCTTATTTTATTCAAATAAACGTCTCTCTTGTTTAGGTAACTTTTATAGCCACTTTTCATAGCCACTTTTCCAAGCCTTCAGTGCTCTCCAGCTGGCTTCTATTTGGCTTTCACATTTTGTTACCTGAAACGCGTTTTAAAAATATTTGTCAGTGGGAAATACTGGTGAGTGCATCCCAATTTAATCAAAACACTTTTATCACTTTACAGTATTGAGGGCATCCGCAATTACATTTGTTTACATCTATCAAATTAACACCCACAGTACTGTCAATCCTAACTTGTGGTCATGTTACTATTCTTAGTATTAATAACAAGTAATGTATACAAAACCCCAACATACAGACAGTAATTGTAGAATTACAAATAGGGTTATTGGATTTTATCACCCCCAACTATCGGTCTTTGGCCGTTGCCACCCGCAACTAACACTTTAACACCCGGCACCCCCAACTTGACTTTTTGTTTGTGCTGGCACCACTCAGTTAAATCTCCACTAACTGGGTTTATTTTTTATCCGACATGGCACAAATTTGATGATTTGGAGCTGATTACGTGGCGACGATGTGTCTTTAACCTTCATCTCCTTCTTTATAACCCTTTTTATAACACCAGACAAGTCCAAACAAACCCTAATTTCCATCCATACAAATGGCGAATTCTAAACAGGGGCGCCCATTTTTACTCCTTCATATTCCTCTACACATTTCATAAACCCTAACCTCCCTCCATATAATCAAATCAACATATATGAAACTCAAACCAGACGATCCTCTGCCACCACCATCACCGACGGAGGCTGCAACAACATCTAACCACCGATTGAAATCCAAAACGACGTCCTTTAAGAGAATTATCCAAGAAGAAGAATGCAACTCATCCAGCAGTTCATCCATCGGCAACAACAGCGATGACGAAGACAACCACAACTACGAAGGAGATGCTCAGAGTACGTACAGATATGATCCAAAAATCAGCACTGGATTTCTTGATCATGTTATTCAAGCCCTAGAAAAAGCTATGCCCATCACGTTACTTTCTCAATACTCCTTTCTTAACAGTTTGTTTCTGCTTGATTTGAATCGATCAATTGGTTGTTGATTTTGAATATGTGAAGGAGCTTTAAATGTTACTACTTATTGGTTGTGATTTGTGTTACAAGTTCATGATCTACATCAGAAATTTGGGGAACGTGTTTTGATTGATTATTTTAATGCATCTTAATGTAATTTGGTGAATTATTCTAATTAATTGCACACTAATTACTGATTATGAGGAAATTAGGGTTTGTTTTGGACTTGTCTGGTGTTATAAAGAAGGAGATGAAGGTTAAAGACACATCATCGCCACGTAATCAGCTCCAACTCATCAAATTTATGCCACGTCGGATAAAAAACAAACCTAGTTAGTGAAGATTTAACTGGGTGGTGCCAACACAAACAAAAAGTCAAGTTGGGGGTGCCGGGTGTCAAAGTATTAGTTGCGGGTGGCAACGGCCGAATGCCTGACGTGATGTCGCAGTCACAATCAAATTTAATCCAATTACTACTAAATAGATAGCAGTAAGTGGGTATCGAACACAGGGAGTTTGTGGAATGTGTGTTATTTGAAGATTTATCTAAGTTACCTAAAATTAAACTAATTGCAAGAAAAGTAAAATTCAAGAGTTGGTTTGATTGGATTGGTTTTAAAAACTAAGAATACTAATTAATTTGCGAAATGAAAGTTGAGTTTGTAAACAATTTGGAGACGAATGACCATCCTAAGTTTCTGGTTTGCTTCAACAATTGTGCTATCATCCACTAGAAAGAACTACATAGACATAGTTCGCGTGTAATTACTTATTGTGATAAAAGGGAACTAAGTACTCAGATTCCTAGAACGTGAGGTTGTTACCCGATGACCAATCAACCCTTACCCAATCCTACTTCTACCCATGATATCTCGATTGCCAACGGCACCAAGAACGTATGGTTTCAAACTAGAATGTCATAAGAATCAACAATTTACAAATAAGCAATCACACACCATGATAAACAAAACATAGATAGAGTTTACCATTCTAGAAATATGGAATCAAAACACAATTGTCTCATACAAACCTTCAACCTAGGATGACCATAAAGAACCTAGCCACTCATAGCTTCAAACAACATCTTAACAAGAGTTTCAATGTTCATATGGATCAAAGCACACCAAACTAATGATTAGGATAATGTCTTTCTTGCCAAAAGTCTCTAACAAGCTCCCACCCTCGAGTTCCAAGCAGGTGTAACCGATTGGCAATCATAGGTCTCCATAAAATATCTTCAAAACATCATTAAATGAGGAGTTACAAAAGAAAAGCATCAGGCAGAGCCGTAACCTACGGCTCCCAGCCGTAGGTTACGGCTGTTAGCGAGATCATACAAGCCAGCCCAGGGCCGTAACCTACGGCCACCTGCCGTAGGTTACGGCGATCAATATGTCTTACGGCGCCATGCTCCTGTCTTACAGCATGCATTTTTGGACAAGTATGGGGGCCGTAACCTACGGCAGGTAGCCGTAGGTTACGGTGCTGAGCATGGTGATTCTTCTTGTTTCTTTATCAACACTTGATTTCTTCAACACTTTGACTCCCCAACTTCTAGCATCCATTCGTGCCTCCTAAAACCCGTATTTTGAGCACTTTAACACCTGCATAATCAAACGTAGAGTGGTTACCAAGTTCGAGCAATTAACCGGGCAAAGTATGGAATTTTATTCTATTTAAAGCACTTAAGGGTTGTCCTACGGACCACCCGTCACATCCCCACACTTACCCGTTGCTTGTCCCAAGCAACCCATTCAAAACTATTCAGCAAACACAAGTGATCAATCATGCAAACCAAGCTAAAATATGCCGTCCTTTTACTAACCTTCAACCATACCATAAGACACACCCCTCGCCAAACTCTCGGTGACAAGAATTACTAGCATGTAATGCAAAACCACTCAATGCGTGTATGTGTGTGTGCGACAATAAGCTTGTATAAGAATCAAGTTTCCTCCTAACAAATATCTAGCATGCTTATGAATCAAGAGAGACTTACAGGTTGTAACGGGGCTAGGTGCAAAGGTAGGAAAATGGTGGAACATATATATAAGAGCTAATTTGATTTGATCCGGTTTTTATTTTCACTACTAAGCAAAACAACCATCAACTATATACACAATTCATCAACTTTTAAACTACCAACGCAACTACATTCTTCTTTTTGTATTTTTCTCATTTTTTTATAACACATCAATCTCAACAATAAATACAAGAACATCAATACTACATACTAAATCTCCTAAACCGGGTCATTTCAAAAAGTAAAATTTTGTAGGAAGTAGGCTTAGGTCATAACCGAACGGTTTAAGGCTCAAACGTGGCAATCTAAAGACCAAACCCCCACCCCTCACAATACCAAGCTCATATATGTAAAGTATGAGGTCCAACCCACCAATCTTCACACATCTAGACGAGGCTTCCTAAAAGTCCCCTATCATTTCCAAAAGCATGCTAACTCTAGGATTTAACAAGTATTCACACACAAGTTCTATTAACACACAACACACACCGCCACTCAAACAATGAAATATCAATAACAATCATGTGTGGCTCAAATCCTCACCAAGAAAAGACTAGGAATGGGTGTCGGTGTGTCAAATGGCACAATATCAAGTTTTCAAATTTTAACAATTTTCGCTTGGGTTTACAAAATTTTTAAAACTCTCAAAAATTTCCCCCATCCCCACCCTTGGGATACATTGTCCCAATGTATGGCTTTGAGGGAAGGATCGCTTTAAACCACAACATCAACCTTTGCTTATACTCTCAAACCCCAAGTTTCTTTTTGTATATATTTTTTTATTTTTTTATTATTATTAGAGACACCACCAACTTTCACAACCCAACAACATATCAACATCAAACACCACCCTACCTCCCAACCATAACATAAACAAACTACATAAAAATATACAAAAATGTACAAAGGAGCAAGATACGACCTGACTAGTAGTACTTCGGCTGTGGAGGCCCGAAGATGGATGTCATCATATCAGTCCACTCACCAAAACCAAATGCTCCACCGCTACTACTGCTTCCTTGATCACCACTTGGATTCGCCTGTTGATAACTCATAGCATGTGGATCTACCCACTGAGAATGATGCAATGGTGGGGTGGGGTATGACACACTACCATCATTTGGTGGCAATGTAGTATAATCCACAACTGGCGGATCCGCTTCAATTGGCTGGCCCGCATGCCACTGATCGTGCACGCGTCTTTGGCGATCATCTAGGTAGAGATTATTCACTTCTTCTTGATGGGCATACATATGAGCACGGTTCCATTGCTCACTCCTATCATAGCTCCGCTTCAAAGCCCTCTCCATACTTGCCCCCATGAAAGTTTGTTGATCAAAAAGCATTTGGCTTGATTCACTCCATTCACCGAAAGTGGGTGGCCGCCTTTGTTCAATAATTTGGCCCATATTTCCCGAGTGGGCCCAATAAGGATCATAAGCTTGTTGTGCATAATCAAATGCACCCCCCACATAACCAGCTTGTACTCCAGCTCCCTGAACTTGAGCATCAACCATGAAGGTATCTTCGCGGTAATCCTCATCTCCACTTACCTCTTCATCGGTTACTTCGGGCTCATCAGCCTCACCCGGTCGTAACGGCCTCGCATCCACCTTCAACGCTCTACACCTTCTCCCATCTGTTTTCAACCTATGATACCTCTCCGTTTCCGTGTAAATCCATCCTGGCCCAAGATTCTTAAGGTCAAATGGTCTAAACCTCTTGTAAGAACCTTTTTCATCACCTTTAATCGCCCCATATTTTTTTAACAACGCCGTAATCAACCGGCAATGAGGTATAATCTTTCTTTCTCCACAAATTTTGCTCAACCAGATGTTATTCAACACGAGAAATCGAAAAGGGACCTTGGGAGAGCCATGCATCATCATATATAAAATCGGTACTTCCTGATGCCGCACTTCCATCTTGTCACCCCGACTTGGAACAACATTATATATGCACAACGTCAACAACAATTTTGCTTCCATTCTCAAATTACTCCTATATAACTTCCCATGTGTTGTGCCATGAAGGAAGAGGTAATCAAGCATATTTTTCCATTGCGGATGCTTGTTGGGCTCGTGATAGAGATCTTTGAGACTCGGGTGAATGTACTCAGTTGCGGGTCTGTCGTCAAACTTTGCTATTTTGCGCAAAGAGTCATAACACATTTCTACTTTCACCCTGTTACACCGTCCAACGAGCCTCATCTTGCTTGGAGTCTTAAACGGGGGACATTCAAGTGAAGCCACCCATTCTTGAATCTGCTTGTCGTACATCTTCTTCACTTCCCCATCATAACACTTCAAGGCTGCATCCCAACCCAACTCCTTGAACTTTGCCGTGATCCCAAATGGCCCGAAATCAACCTCCTTGATCTCCTTCTCACAAATAAATGCTTCACCTCGTTGTTTTAGCTTGTTCATTTGTTCATGAAACAGGTCCTCTCTCCATTCCTCAGGTTGGTCTAGCAATGAACCGGTTGTCCAATCCGGCTTCGGGCCCCTTGGAGGTGCATCCTCCTCCGAGTCCGAGTCACCAACCCGGGTCAATCTCCTCCTCTTTTGTTGCTCCTCTTGAGGCGCATTAGAAGAACTTGCAAGTCCTTTCCCCTTTTTCGTCACCATGCCTACACACATTCAAAAACCACACAAACAAATCAAGTTAGTATTTTTCCCAATCTTCCCCACACTTGCTTCATGTTATGGGTATAACTATGCAAAAACCAATATTTCATTCTTTCAAACAAAATTTCGGCATGATGTCCCCTATAAATCATAATTTTTCCAAAACATTTTCACTAGACATCAACACATTCATACCCAAACATTCAATGGCTCACAAATTCCTACATCTATCATGTACAAGCAAGTGTGTGTAAGCAAAAACAAAGATGGAAACTTACAAACCTCAATGTACATAAAAGAGTAACAAGAAATTGCATACCTTAAAGTTGTAGAGGATGAGAATCACAAAAACTTGAAGTTCACACAAAAACCCACAAAAGCCCCAAATTTTTGGCACCCCTTAGGCTCAAATCCGACCCCAAAACAAAGGAATCTTCAAGATACAAGTGTAAATCTGGATTCCTTGTGAAATTTCACCCAAAATGGACCCAAAAATCACTGAAATTGGACAAAGTTTGATGGAGATATGAAGTTTTGAAGTTTTGGAGGTTAGGGTTCTTGAGTGGAGGAATGAAGAAGAAAAATGTATGGATAGGGTATGGTAAACAATTTTGTGGTTGGGGATAAAGGAGAGTTTTTGTTTTTATTATTAAAAGTATTATTCTTATTATTAATTTATTAATTTCGGGTTTTTTTTTTATATATGTAACCGACAAGAAGGGGACCCCCAAGAGTTCACCTGCGAGCCGTAACCTACGGCTCCTTGCCGTAGGCTACGGCTAAACCTGGGAGAAAAATGGTTACCGTAAAACAGGAGGTCCAGGTCGTAAGGTTTGTTTTGTGACATGGAGCCGTAACCTACGGCTCCCTGCCATAGGTTACGGCTGGAGCTGCGCCAAAATTTGACGTGATGTCGCAGTCACAATCAAATTTAATCCAATTACTACTAAATAGATAGCGGTAAGTGGGTATCGAACACAGGGAGTTTGTGGAATGTGTGTTATTTGAAGATTTATCTAAGTTACCTAAAATTAAACTAATTGCAAGAAAAGTAAAATTCAAGAGTTGGTTTGATTGGATTGGTTTTAAAAACTAAGAATACTAATTAATTTGCGAAATGAAAGTTGAGTTTATAAACAATTTGGAGACGAATGACCATCCTAAGTTTCCGGTTTGCTTCAACAATTGTGCTATCATCCACTAGAAAGAACTACATAGACATAGTTCGCGTGTAATTACTTATTGTGATAAAAGGGAACTAAGTACTCAGATTCCTAGAACGTGAGGTTGTTACCCGATGACCAATCAACCCTTACCCAATCCTACTTCTACCCATGATATCTCGATTGCCAACGGCACCAAGAACGTATGGTTTCAAACTAGAATGTCATAAGAATCAACAATTTACAAATAAGCAATCACACACCATGATAAACAAAACATAGATAGAGTTTACCATTCTAGAAATATGGAATCAAAACACAATTGTCTCATACAAACCTTCAACCTAGGATGACCATAAAGAACCTAGCCACTCATAGCTTCAAACAACATCTTAACAAGAGTAAATGTTCATATGGATCAAAGCACACCAAACTAATGATTAGGATAATGTCTTTCTTGCCAAAAGTCTCTAACAAGCTCCGTCCCTCGAGTTCCAAGCAGGTGTAACCGATTGGCAATCATAGGTCTCCATAAAATATCTTCAAAACATCATTAAATGAGGAGTTACAAAAGAAAAGCATCAGGCAGAGCCGTAACCTACGGCTCCCAGCCGTAGGTTACGGCTGTCAGCGAGATCATACAAGCCAGCCCAGGGCCGTAACCTACGGCCACCTGCCGTAGGTTACGGCGATCAATATGTCTTACGGCGCCATGCTCCTGTCTTACGGCATGCATTTTTGGACAAGTATGGGGGTCGTAACCTACGGCAGGTAGCCGTAGGTTACGGTGCTGAGCATGGTGATTCTTCTTGTTTCTTTATCAACACTTGATTTCTTCAACACTTTGACTCCCCAACTTCTAGCATCCATTCGTGCCTCCTAAAACCCGTATTTTGAGCACTTTAACACCTGCATAATCAAACGTAGAGTGGTTACCAAGTTCGAGAAATTAACTGGGCAAAGTATGGAATTTTATTCTATTTAAAGCACTTAAGGGTTGTCCTACGGACCACCCGTCAATGCCGATAATTGGAGGTGATAAAATCCAATAACCCTTACAAATACTCAATCACTGTTTAAATTATACTTTAAAATAATTGAGGTTTGTATAAAAAGGTTTACAAAAATGAATGTACTCACATTGTTGTTTTAGATATCACTCCTGCTAGTGACTTCCTGGTTATAATCTATTAAATTAAACAATGCACACGTGTTTGTAAAATAACCCAATTTACATTAGTTATACCCCTCTCCCGAAACAGAACTCCAACGACTGAGTCAGGCAGAGCCTCGACATGCGTTACGGAGCACTAGATCAATCGGGCAGAGTAACTAATACGTAACCGGAGGTTATAATACTTACAACGAGGCAGAGCTTCGCTTTTTAGTGGGTATTATACCCGGGTATTACCTCTACTATTTAGATAATTTGAGAGAGAAAGTTGTTTTGAACGAGTTGAAATGAACGTCGAACTTCTCAATTTATAGGGCTGGAATAGGGGGTTCTCGCGCCCCGCGAGAGAAACAAGGGGGCCCTTTGCAGCACGCGAGCCGTCTAGACTAGGTCCTAGCTTGGCTGAGTCGACCACTAGCCTCGACATGACACGCAATGCGACACGTGGCAGCACCGGGTTGCGCCTGGTGGCCAGCTGTCGCGGCCCGCGACCGATGTAGTCAAGGGTGTTGCGCCCCGCGAGGGGCTCCCTGACTTTGTTTTATTTGATTTTTAATGAAATAAAGGTATTTCGGGTCAGTTTTTCGCATACGAGGTATATTTTTAAGACTTATAGGAATACTTTAAGGGTTCGGGAATATATTTAGGAGGGTTGTTATAGTATTTGGTCACAAAAACGTCACCAAGTCCTTTGACGTTTTGTTGATGTATCCATGCAAAATTCGTGGTTATCTGGTCCGATAGACCTCCCAAAAACAATTACACCTTCGCCCAATAAAATTACACAAGCATTGGTGAAGCTTGGGGGCCGATTTTTTCCAATTCCGAGGGGGGGGGGGCGAAAACGTATATACCAAATAATTTCTATACGAATGTACTGTTCATAAAACTACGCGTCGAAAAGTTCGAGGGGGCGGGCGCCCCCTCCCGCCCCAAGGAAGCTACACCCATATAAGACCAAGTGAGGGGAGTTTAAGAGGGGAGTTGACGTGGCATAACCTGATTGGGTGTGCGTAAGAGAGGGGACTCCCCTAAGAGGGGAGTGCCCCTCTCACCCTAATAGGGAAGTGCTATGCAGCTGCGTGGTGCTGCGTGACACTATTCCCCTATCTTGGTCTTATATATGTGGGAAATGTCGTATCCAAAAGAAAAGATGACCAAATTCCTAAAATATATTTCCACATGAACCATTTCTGTATCCAGCTCATAAATTTATAATGCTTTCATTTTTCTTAGAGTTAATTGCCCAGATAGTCATGTGGTTTCATGTTTTTTCATGTTTAGTCCCTACCTTTTGGAAATAGCAGGTATGCTACCTATGGTTTGTCATTTTGTTACTCGGATAGTCCTCTGACATTTACTCAGGGGACTATCCGAGTAACAAAATGACAAACCATAAGGAGCAAATCTGTTATTTCCAAACTAACGGGCATATACTCAGGGACATGGTTGCAAAAGTCGTTAGGCGCTCCCTAGTCGGTCGACCGGGGAGTTGAGAGTACTCGGCCTAGGCGGAGAGTACACGGGGAGTACTCGGACATGCTAAATTATAAAGAAATTAGTTTTCGGAAATTAAATATATGTCAAATAACATAAATTTACTAATATTTATAAGAAAATACGTGAAATTGATATTCATTCTTTAATATGATAGGCCTAGAAATTTTATTTTATTTCATTTTAAGTCAAACTCGGCCTAAGTTGACCTACTTGATCCGATTTTGGCCGATGTTGACCGCATTTGATCGATTCCGAGTAATTAGTCGGAGTTGAAGAAAGTCGCATCGGCAACCTACCTTGTAGCGACTACTCGGGGAGTACTCGGCCTTGGAGACCTTGTTTTACAACCATGCTCAGGGACTATCCAAGTAACAAAATAACAAACTATAGGATGCATACCTGCTATTTTCAAAAAGTGAGGACTAAACGTAAAAAAACATGAAACCACATGGGACCATCCGGGCAATTACTCTTTTTCTTATTATATACTCGTCAGGTAACTTTTAAATGTAAATTTGGTAAAATAATCACACATGTTAAACAATTAAACCATGAGAAAATTAAATATTTAGCTTAAAATATAAAAATCGCCTGGCATGTTCTAAAAGTAGAATATACTGCCTTTTGAGTTCATATGTTTTTTTGAGTTCATGTGATTTTATTTTTCAAATTAGTACCAACGTGGTTGTTTAAATTCACATGTAAAATAATTAGACATTGCGATTGTTCTACTTTCGGACAGCCCATGTCATTTGCGCTATTTGTACTTTTTTTTATTTATAAGAGTAAATTACGTTTTTGGCCCCTGTGGTTATGTCAGTTTTACTATATTGGCCCAAAATAAGAATTTTTAACGTATCAGCCCCCATGGTCCCTATATCTAACCATTTTGGCCCCTAATTCTAACCAAACCCCAACTCTGGTTAACTTCTTGGTCACATGAGTTGCACATGATGGGTAATATGGTAATTTCATCTCCCCTTTTAATGACAGCCAAAAAAATCCCAAATCTTCAACCAAACATCATCATCTTCAACCAAACATCATCATCTTCATCTCTATGGCAGCCGCAGGTGGCGGCGCACGGTGGTGCACAGCGGTGGCCCCACATAAACTCAGGGAATGATGATGATGGTTATGTATTTGAAGATCTCGATTTGATGATGATATGTTCTTGAAGATCTGGGTTTGAAAGTGGTTTGAAGATGTTCTTGAAGATCTGGGTAACAAGATCATCATCTTCAACCATCATCATCATCCCCACATAAACAACATCCAAACACCCCCTAAATTCCTAACACAAAATTGTTAAAAAAAACATAACAAAATACAAACCTGACCACCTTAATCAAACCCAGAACAAGAACAAGAATATCATTATAACAAGTATATCATTATAACAAGAATATCATTATAACAAAAACATACTTAATCAAACCCTAACAAAACACAAACACCTGACCACCTTCAACCATCATCATCATCCCCTAATCATCTTCAACCATAATCATCATCCCCTAACCAAAACCCACATTTCAGTTTCCAGATCTTCATGAACAAGAACAAATCAAAAACAACCAAAACCCAAATTCAATAACATCTTTTCTTCACAAATCAATTTCCAGATCTTTGTGACCGTCTTTTCATCATGATTTCACCCTCTCTTTCTGCTGCAACTACCACAAATCCCCCAAATCGGTATAAATAACCCAGATTTACTTTTACCAAATCTTCAAACGAAAAAAGAATCATTCAAAAAGAATCACTCACAACCAACACCTAGGTCTGACATCGCTCGTCGGAGGACCCTCAACCCACCGCCGTCGCTTCCGCTTCCGCCGCCGTGAGCGGCGGCGCCTAATCATCTCGTCGCCCTCTCTCTCTCTCTCTCTTCGATCTTTGTCGCCGGAAAACGGGGGTACGGGGGAGGTGTGGGTGTTGTCGGCTGCTGGCCTTCATCGAGAAGGAAGAGGGTGAGCAGGAGAGTGTGGGTGTTTGTGTTTTTGGTTTAGGGTTCTAAGAAGAAGAGAGAACAAGATTTAAAGGGGAGGGGAAATTACAATTTTACCCATCATGTGCAACCCATGTGACCAAGAAGTTAACCAGAGTTAGGGGTTGGTTAGATTTAGGGGCCAAAACAGTTAGTTATAAGGACCATGAGGGCAAACCTGTTAAAAAATCTTATTTTGGGCCAATATAGTAAAACTGATATAACCACAGGGGCCAAAAACGTAATTTACTCTATTTATAATCAGTGGCGAAGTTTGAGATTTCCGACTGAGCGATCGAAGACGTATATACATAAAATTTCTATAAAATCAGGGGGTCAAAAACGTATATACCAAAAAATTTCTATACGAAAACTATATACTCTCCCTGCTAAGTGAAAAGTTTGGGGGGTCGGCCGCCCCCTCCCACCCCCACAAAACTACGCCCTTGTTTATACTCAGACAGATTGATCAATAAACCCACCATGAGTTAACCCGTAAACCTATCAATCAGCATAGTATAACTCCGTAATCATTTCACATTCACTAGGCAGAGCACAACCTCAGGAACATCATGGCTCTAGAGCACATCGTGTCCGGAACACTAGGACTAAAGTCCTCGGGAGCACCATACTATCAGAACAAACAATGCCTCCAGCTTTTAAGGTACGGATTAAATACCTTACAATATCATTGTAAGTTCGGACCAAGCATGCAAATGAACAGTACCTTTTGACATACCGACTTGCGGGCAATACCAGAACCTAATGATTATTACCTCGGACCCTATCACGCCAACAATGTTATTATTTACGCCTCACAAATTGTCAGGTGTCGTACACAACATTAATGACAGAGTAGTCAAAACTAGTGGTGTTCAAAAATATATGAATCCGATATCCAAATCCGAACTATTTGAAATTCCAGATATCCAAAAATCGTATATCCGAATTTTCGGATTCGGATTCGGATTTGGATAGTGATTTTAAAAAATTTCGGATATATCCGGAAATTTATAACTTAAAAAAATATCGGATATACAAATATTCGAAAAGTATCCGAAATATCTAAAAATTTATATTCGGATATCCAAAAAAACAAAAATATCCGAATTATTTGATAGTTTATATTCGTATATCTGAAAATATCTGGTTTCGAATAAATAAAAATATATAAAATAAAAATAAAAAATTGGATATTCGGATATCTGAAATTTGGATATGGATTCCAATAGTGAAATCAAGTATACGAAAATTTCAGATATCTGAATTCCGGATATTCGAATTTTCGAATATCCGATTTTGAACATCCCTCGACTCAAAACGGGTTCACCCTATAAATACTTCATCCCTTTTATGAGGAATGATACTACTTTGCATTTACTACCCTCTGTCTCTCTCTTATCGTAAACACAATATTGAGTATCAAGTCAGAGCCTCACCACCACATAGATCTCATTCCCTTATTGTGGCGAATCCAATGGTGTTTGTATGTCATCCAATGGTATTAGTATCATTGGTGAAGCGTTATTGGGGCGGGGGACTGCCCCGGCCTCATTGATTTTTCGATCGTAGCGTTAATTTTGTTAAAAATTTCTGGAATTTTTTTGTAGTATAAAATGCTGGATTTTTAAGAGTCTGGCCTCTACCGATTTAGATTTTGAGAGTTCGGCTCCTACTGAGTTTTCGTTTAAGATTCGCCACTGTTTTGTATGTAGATAATAGTCGATAACTATACTAGAGTATCCATAACTAGCTACGACTATGGAGCTAAGTTTCTAGCATGTATTACGTGGATCATTTTAGCAACAATAATTGTAAAACTAAAATCATTTTATAGAAAAAAAGTTGTCTATCAAGCATTACTATTATTTTTTTAGTTCCATTTTTTTTCATAAATTCAAAGTTTTTATGATTCTACAATATATATATATATATATATATATATATATATAGGGTAATTATAAGGAGAAGACCCACTCCAGTTGACTAAACTCAAGAAACCTACATGGATGGTTAGCATGCTGCCATGTGTAATATGTTACAAAGACTTTCAAGGGTATTTTCGTAACTTTTGTCACTGACATACTTTTGTCTGTTGCACATTAAATGAAGACTTTTTAACTTGTTTGTTGTTTATCTTTTCTCTTTCTCTCTCTTCCTATAATATATCCCAAATTGTTCAAATCTCACTTATCACACCCAATTTTATCATTTATAATCTCTACATTTTTATCATTCTCTTTCACAATCTCTACATTTTATCATTCTCTTTCACAATCTCTACATTTTATCATTCTCTTTCACAATCCTTTAGATCTCACATCAACTTCATGCACATTCACACCCAATTTTAAACCAAATCGAAACAAATCTAAACAACTGGGTTTTAGATCTGTACCAAATTGACGATGTGGACGACGGTGGTTACCGGACTCCAGTCCGTATGAGTCAAGATCCAACGGTGTTTTAATAGACCCGGTGGTGTTTCCAAGATCCCGATGTGGCTAGGGCTTTAAGGAGACGAAGTTGTGTGGGTTTTTCATATTTGAAGTCTTTGATGGTGTGATTTTTGGTTCAAGAAGGTGTGAATTAGTCTTCAAAATCTTATATAGAACCACCAAAATCACAGGATCCAGATCATAGAAACTGATAATCCAGATCCATGGTGTCTTTCTCTCTCTTCACAAGATCCAGATTCAGTGTCTTGAAGGAGACGGAATTGTGTGGGGTTTTCAGATTTGAAGTCTTTTGATGGTGTGATTTTTTGTTCAAGAAGGTGTGAATTAGTCTTCAAAATCTTATATAGAACCACCAAAATCCCAGGATCCAGATCATAGAAACTGATAGTCCAGATCCATGGTGTCTTTCTCTCTCTTCACAAGATCCAAATTCAGTGTCTTGAAGGAAACCGCACATGAATATGAAAATGGCGATGAATTAGATATGAAGATGATGAATTAGATATGGATCCTGGTACAATATTTTCTACTTTTTTTGTTAAATCAGTTTTTTGTAAGCCATAAAATGTGTGTTATGGTTACATAAAAATAAAGTGGATTTTGTTTACATGAATCAAATTATTGTTAGGTCATTGTAGTTATATGAAAATAGAGTGGGGTTGTGTTTGTTAATGTTACACATGTTACATGAAATAAAGTGGTTTTGTTGTTGTTACACATATGACTTGGCATGTTACAGAAATAAAGGGTTCTTTTATGTAACATATTCATATAAAATAACGTAACTGGGGTCTTACGAAGAGATGTAATGTTATATATATATATATATATATATATATATATATATATATATATATATATATATATTGTAACAATCAAAGCAAAAATGCCTGTTATATTTTTTTTTGTTACATAAAAAATGTAACAATCAAAGAAAAAATGTCTGTTACATTTTTTTGTGTTACATAAAAAATGTAACAATAAAAAAAATAATGTAAAAATTATATGTTACGTTTTTATGTAACACATGTAACAAAACCAAAAAAAATATGTTACAAAAATATATTGTCATATACATTGTTACATTTTTTTGTGTTACAGAAATAATGTTGGTGTAGTGATGTAAGTGATTATGAAGATACGGATCAAGATTCTTGCAAACATTGGATAAAAATGACTTTATTGCTTGTAATTATTTACATATATAGTTCAAGTTTTTATTATGTATATAAAATAAATGCAGTAGGTATTAAATTTTGAATTAAGTGTTACATATATATTTGAAAATAAAAGATGCCAGAGAAAAAGGACACATTGGAAAAAGAATTTGTCAGAACCTTTTTTTTTTTAATATGTATTTTTGAATTATATGTTAAAAAGGATGCACGAAAAGGGGACACTTTGGAAAAGGGGACACATTGAAAAATGAGACACATCAAAGGAAGTCAGATACACAAATGATTCTATCCCCATTTTACCCTTAGATGTACCATTTATTGATTAATATAATAAAAAGTAGGAGAGATAATACCCAAACACATCACAACCATCCATCTCTTCTAATCAATGGTAGATGTTGAGTTTCTTGGGTTTAGTCAACTCAACCGGGTTTTCGATTTATCCTTGCCCTATATATATATATATATATATATATATATATATAGGATAATGCTAGGTAGAAAACCCTCCATTTTGAGAAAACCCTAGAAAACCCAACCTCCCGACAATTTTTTTTTTGAAAAAAATAACACATGTAATATACATGTTTTTAAGAGTTTTGGGCCAAAAAAAACAAAAAAGCGCTGAAGGAATGTTTTAAAAAAAAAAACAAATTTCAGCAAGTTTCTGCCTTTTGTGCCTAACACATGTTAGTCACCCGAAGTTTGCTGAAATTTGTTTATTTTTTTTTTAAAATCCCTTCGGCGCTTTTTTGTTTTTGTTGGCCCAAAACACTTTAAAACATGTATATTACATGTGTTATTTTTTTCAAAAAAAATTGTCGGGAGGTTGGGTAAAAATGGGGGGAGATTTGAGTTTCCAGAGTTTTCTAAAAACTTAAGGGTTTTCTATATAGCCCTCCCCTATATATATATATATATACACACATACATACACACACTAAAAGAGTGCTTGCGCGATGCAACGGGAATCACAGACACTGTCAGGGTAAGCATTTTTCGGTTGTTTCGGTCATTATCCTCAACCGAAACTGAATTCATCAGTTAGTTTATTTTATTAATAAATTGATTTTCAATTAAACAATTCAATTTCTTCGGTTAGATTGACGGTTTTTGGTTTGATTCGTTTAATTTCGGTTAATAGCCAAAACCAAACTTGTATAAAACTTTTGTTTATGAATACATGAAATTGATGTATAAATACATGAAAGGAAGTATATATACATAAAATAGAGATATAAAAACGAAATGTATAAAAGATAGAAATGTATGAAATTAAGGTATAAATACATGAAATGGAGGTATAGTCATTAGTCATTCATGAAATGACTAATTTACCCTCATGTATTTATACATGAAACAAGGGTAAATTAGTCATAAAATGGAGGTATAGCAATTGAGGTGCAATACATGAGATGTCTAATTTACCCTCATGTATTTATACATGAAGTGAGGGTAAATTAGTTATTCAAACAATACATAAAATTGAGTATAATACATAAAACGGAAGTATATATACATGTAACACATCGCAAAAATCATCTCCAATAAAGTGAAGACACGTGTCATGAAACCTAAAACGTGTAAAAAGTTGACTTTAAAAGACAAAAATTGACAAACGGTGAAAATATGTATACGGGGGGACTAAAAGTGTCAACATGTAATTTTTACCTCTGAATGACCTTTTAATGAACTCGGGGCTTTGTAATGTTTAATTATACTCTCACGAATATCGGATAATGATTTCATGAGGTTTCGATACCATTATATGATTAAATCTGCAAATTCCCAAGAAGAGGGGTTGAAAGTGTCAATATGACAATTCTACTCCCAAAATTTTTAACGAACTCAGAGATTTACGGCACTTGATTATACTCCCAAGTATATTTAAAACCTAATTTGAAGTGCCCCTAATGCTGGAAATAAAAGATATACTAGGTTTGAAAGTACATGGACTAAACTTGTAAATAAATAAACAAAATTTGGTTTTGGGTTGCCCCGCGTGGCGCGCCGGGATCTCCCCTACCTAGCGCGTGGCGCGACGGAGATCGAAATCCAGCCAAAACTGGCAGCTGCCAGCATGCATCCTTGCTCCCCACACAAGATCTTCTGCAAACTGATACGAAACCAGCAGCATGCAAATGGTTTATAAAAACCTCTATAACACTTGGAAGCATCTTAAAACAACATTTAACACCTGTCTTGATCTTGTGAGACTTGTTTCACTATAAATAGAGCTCATTCTTGAGCTTTAGAACTTGCACATTCAAACTTTTTTCTCTCTACACCTTCTCTGGGATTCCTGATCTAGAAGGAAGCCCTCCTCAGTTCAAGTTTCGAGCTAGGACCTTGTGTAAGTGTTCTTAGCCTCTGCTTTTAAGTTTTTAGGCTTTTTAAAGCCAAAATTCAAAGTTGCCGCAAAACGGCTTTGACTTTCAGTTTAAACCTTAACGGTCCAGTCATTGTTCGAGGTGAATATGGCTACGTGATCGTAATTAGGTAGGTGTTAATCCCTCAAAAGGGGACCTCCTAATTACCATGTTTACTTAGTTAATTGTCGGGTCAAAGTAATTAACATAAAAAGTTAAACGGGTCAGTTATTAAATAAATTCATATCTGATAATGTAGAAGCTATAAAATATGTTTTATCACTTTAATAACTTGGTAAACATTATTAGAACATGTCTAAACATGTTCAACCCGACAATTCTAAGTCTAGGTCGGTTCGCAACCGAAAGTCGCAAAAGCTTGACTTTTACTTTGACTTTCAGTTCTGACCCGAATTAGCTTAGTTTCTTTATGCATTAAGGTTCCTTTGTGACCATATTATATAGTAGTATAACCCTCTAAGGTTATATTACATGGTCCTGATCGGAGTGTCGCACTCCGGTCAAAGATAATATTTATAAGCCCAAATTACCCTTAACAAATAGTTAGTGGTAGTAAGGGGTCGAACCACGAAGAGTATGTGGTTTGTGTATGGATTCGAATGAAGTATAACTAATGTCACGATTTATGAAGCTTACTAGAATGTTTTTGTATTTTTGTTTAATTAAGAGATATGAGTTTAGACTAATTGAATTGATTAAATTGATGAACAACTAATGATTAACAATTACGAGAAAATGATTACTAGAACAATAATTATAAAAAGGAATCACACCCGGCTTCGGTAATTGTTAACCTAGGATTTCTACAAGTTTTAGCTTCAACTCAAATGCATTCGATTAACGGATTTAGTGTACTGTGACTTAGGTGCTACTAACTATCAACGCCCCGAAGAACGGACAAAAAGACACTTTGTAATCAACACAAGTAAATCCTAACAACGACAACGTACAATTACATATCACCGTTTCGCAAAGTCATAACTTTTAACATCGTTCGACAATTCACGAATTCGTAACAAATGTAATACTATTGTCAAAAGTTTCAAAAACCAAATACAAATTGTCACTAAGATGAAACAAGAACAAATTGAAACCCTAAAAGTAACAACTACCTACACCGGGGTGAAACCGAGATGATTAGCCGCTCATGGTTGATGCAACTTGATCACCGGATGCTTGGAATGCGGATGGAGTCATCTTGAAGCCTTGAGAATGGTGAATGATGAGGTTTGGTGAAAGATGATGATGGTGGAAGGATTAGGGTTTGTGGATGATGGATTAATTGTGATGATGGTGATGATTCTTGATAATGATTTCGGGTTGTAAAGATGAAGGAAGGTGAATGATAGATGGTAATGGCTCCAAGAACAAGTTCAAACTCCAAAAACAATGTGTAACTCCCGAAATTGAATGAACAACAACCCTTTGATTCGTTTACTTGACCAATGGAGACCCAATCACGCGACAGCAACATTGAGGGACCGTCGCCGACGGTGGATGTGTCCGTCGGCGACGGCGTGTGGATTTCCAATTGAAGCCGACGCGTTATCTCGCTGTCTACGGACAATTCAGCGACGGAAATTTGTGTCAACCGCCGGCGACGGCCCATATGGGCGTCGGCGACGGTGCCCAGATGTCTGATTTTCTGTTTCGTCCATTTCTTGACTCCGGTTGACCCGTTTCGCGTCCCGGTGGTTCCGTTTTTGCTCCGGTGACCCGTAAAGCTTCCGAAAAGCTCCTTAAACTCTGCTAGATCTGCAAAATACATATCTAATCAAAAGTAGGCTATTCGAAACTAAAACTTATGCAATAACATCAAATTAAGCAATTACAAGCACCGGTTTTCGACCACGTATCACATCCCCACACTTGTCTTTTGCTTGCCCTCAAGCAAATCTGTTTTTTTTTTTCACTTTCACGTGGGTCGAACAACGAATACAATTCCCATTCCCGAGACAAAGGTTAAGGTCTATTGTCATGCGAAAGTTCAAATCTTTTACAATTTTCACATATTTACCGGTTAAGTGAATAATCACATATAATAATGGTTATCCAAGATTAACCCGCCCGTAAAACTAACAATTTATGCACATCCCTCACAATGTTCTCTCCACTCGGCTTATATTTTGGCTAATATTTATAATGTACTAGCACTTCAAAGACTATTCACTCAAAACCGATTAGAACACATACTCGCATAAGCTTGCAACTCAATCATTCTCCACTATTGATCACGAATACTAAGCACAAGTCAAAAGGTCTTTGAAGGGTTGTAATGGGGCTAGGCGAAGGGTAGGAATTAGGATATTTTAAAGTGGCTAAGGTGATGAAAATTCGATTTTTTTATTACAAATGACTAGTCTAACAAAACTAACAATAAACACCAAATATGAGGCAACAACATTCGCCTTTTATTCAACAACTACTAACACTTCTTTTTGTGTTTTTCTTCAACGATTTTCACTTCTTTTTCATGATATTTTCTGGGTTTTTTTTTATGCAAATAAACAAGAACAACTATACAAAAACGATTCCTATAATCGAATTTCCATCACACGGGTTTAAAAGAAAAGGTTTAACGGTTATGGGCTATAGGGTGGTCAAACGAAAGGTTTAGGCTCAAAATGGGCAACTAGGGGGTTTGTTCGGGTAAGGATAGATAAATGGTTTTAAGAGAAAAGGTTTACCTAATGCCTTAATCATTCTCGTGCTTGTATTCGGTCTATAGTCTCAAATGTATCAAAAGTTGCAAGTTCTACAATATATGACTAATGGTCCACTCAAACAAAGAAACATAGGTATGTAATCTATGATATAAAAGTGGCTCAAAACCTCACATATCTAAAAGGGTATGGTATGTGACATGCATAAAAGACTAGTTTCTTAGGCGGATTATTCCCAAATAATCACCCGTTAAATACCCGTCATGCTATTAATTTGAACTTGACCATGACAAAAGACCAAATGGGTTGTGACATCCCTCGTTGACTTAGTTACTTGTGCTTTAAGACCGCTTTTGAAACAAGACATTTTTGAAAAATTTTTGAAATTTTCTCCCATCCCCACACTTGAGGTGAACATTGTCCTCAATGTGTAGTATTTAAATGAACGGGTCAAAATCTAAAATTTTTACTACTCCCCCATCCCCACACTTGAGGTACATATTGTCCTCAATGTGTAAGAACTAGAGTTTTAAAACGCAAAAGGGATGTGACACGACTAACCCCCCAAAATTTCACCCCGGAAAAATAATATACAAAATACACTCCACTTATTTGCTAATCTAAAGATCAAAAGTAAAAAGAAATGTATGCACCTGGTTTGTGAGCTCATTCTTCGTATGCTCCTCTCCTCTTCATGAAAGCGGTTGTCCCACGAACCAAATGTACCTACAAATCTTAACCCTTGTGTAGAAGCATGCTTCTCACAACCATTAAAATTTGTTAGTTACCTAGTTCTACCACTTTTATGAAAATATTACCAAGCTGTACGTTATTTCACTTTGATTTATATGGAAAATAAATTACAACAACAACAAAACCTAACTCACTTTCGTAGGAATCACGGTTGCATTTAGCTTATGCAACAAGCCCTTTTAAACCCCCCAATAGCTTGGGAGGACGAGAGGTCTCGTGAGGGTTATATAGGGAACACACCCACAAAGTTCATTTAACTAGGCGAGAATTTAAATAACAAAATGAAAATAACGAAAATAAAATAATATACAACAACAACAACAAAAACGTACCTTGCCTCTACCGCTGATATCTCTCATTAGGGTTCACGGGCGGGTTCGGCTGGTACGGATAACCAGTGAGGGCCTCAAGCATATCCCTATAGTTATCTAATGGGCTCGACTCTCCTTGGGGCGGCGGTTGGTACGGTATTGGAACAAAACTCGAGCCGACTGCTTCGGGCCAATGAGGAGTTGGATCGGATGGGCCTTGCGGATGAGGAAGATTGGGGTAATCGGTCCACCCCGAGTGTTCAACATATGGGAGACCGGCTTGATAATCTCTTTGATGACGCTCTTGATCATGGAGCACCTTGAAGTTATTAATCGCCATTTGATTAGAGAAAGCCAACGCTCCCCATCGGCGTTGGTCTAACTCTCTTTGTGCGGTTTGGCTCCTAGCCGCCTCTTCTTCCCATGCCCGTCTATGGGCCCTTTCTTCCTCTTGCAACTGTATCATGCGTTCCATTTTTGACTGTTGTAACGCATGTTGCAGCTGTTGTTCCTCCAACTGTTTTTCCACCCTCTTGCGGAAAGATGCTTGAAAACCCCATTGTTGCTGCGAATACGCCCCTTGCGCCTCTTCCCATTCATTCCTACTAGCATGGTATTCTTTTGCTTCACCAATACCCGCCGACACTGATCTGTATAGTTTAGGCACACTTTGTTTGAGTATTAATTAGTATTAGTTAAGTTGATTATATTATAAAATATATTATATTTAGTTGTTCCTAGACTATATTGGTTTTCGTATATATTTGATATAAAATTATAAATTTAAATAAAATAAATGAGAATATGATTAAACATTAATTAGATTAATTTTAATCAACTCAAAGTTGTTAAAGTTGTTATTATATTTGAAGTTGTCAGATTGTGTAATCGGAAAAAAAAAAAAAACAAAACAAAATTCAAAGTAAATATCATTTAGCAAACAGACTGTTTATTGTTATGAATTATGATTGGTTAATTTGTTTTGATGGCAGCCCACTCAAGGGATAATTTACTAGGCTAAAAAGAATGCAAAAGGATTTAAATGTGGCCCAATAACTAAAAGGTAAAAAAAAAGACAGACGGTTACGAGCAGGAGTGGAGAGAAAAGGGGATCGCAATTTTTGAACAGGAGGTCGCACAAGTAACAGCCCTTGGCTGCTTTGCACAGGGATCGAGAAGCACAAAAACAAAATATGATAATTGCTTTGAAGGTGATGCGTGGCTAGTCTCTTCGGTTTCACCCCGGTGTAGGTAGTTGTATTTTCTAGGGTTTATGCATTTGTTCTTTGATTCGACTTTGTGACAACTTGTATTGATTTTTGAAACCATTGACAATAGTTTACATTTGTTTCGTATTCGTAAATTGTCGAACGATGTTAAAAGTTATGACTTTGCGAAATGGTTATGTGTAGTTATGCGTTGTCGTGGTTAGGATTTACTTGTGTTGATTACAAAGTGTATTCTTGTCCGTTCTTCGGGACGTTGATAGTTATTGGCACCTAAGTCACGGTACACTAAATCCGCTAATTGTATGCAATTGAGTTGAATTAAAACATGTAGGAACCCTAGGACTTACAATTACCGAAACCGGGTGTGATCCGGATTCCTAATTCTTGTTTTCAATTTAGTATTTTAGTTTGCTATCTTAGTTAATCAACAGTAGTTTTAAATAATATCAATTTGTCGGCTTAGTCCGACTCCTTTTCAAAACCTAACAAACAAATAAAAATAAGCAAGCTTCATAGTCAATTTGTACATTTTTGTAAATAGTCTAACTAGTCGAACAGGTCATGCGATACTGACCACATGCTCTTCGTGGATTCGATACCCGACTTACCCTAGCTACCTAGGTTTAATTGGGTTTTTGACTGATCGGGACGACACGGTCACGTCAAAATGGCGCCGTTGCCGGGGAGCTAGTTCGCTTAGTATTTCATTGCTTGTTCGATTTTAGTTTAGTTTATTTTCTTTCCTTTTTCTTGTATATTTGTGATTTTACTTCGGGTGGTCGAGCTTGTTTGTGCAGGTACATGTTTTGCAGGTACTATCTTTCAATATGAATTGGGTAGATGATGATCCGTGTGAGTGTTGCGGAAGCGGAGAACACTATTTAGAGGATTGCTCTGTTTTCTACGAAAAAGTTCAAGCCAACAAAGAACGGGAAGACTACCTCAGCGGATTGTTTGAATATAGGAGGGCGGATTATGAAGATTTCAATGGTCCATCCTCACACTATCCATACGATAGACCACCACCACCACCAGATTATCAAAAATATTACTATTCGGAGATGGATTACCATTATGAGCAAGAGCAAGGTTACAACAACTATGAACCCGACTTGCCACATTTCCCGAGTTACCAGGAGGAGTATGATGACTATTATCATGACTTCCCTCAGCCGACATACGAGGAGCCTCAAGATTCGTTAAACTCTAAGCTCGATATGATTATGGACATGATGATAGAAATGAGAAAGAAAGACGATCTGAGAGACAAATCATTTGAGGCTTTGGTTATTCAGGTTGGTCAACTAACCGAGGAGATGGCCCAACTTAGGCGAGACCAAGATGTTTTGGCTAATGGTACCCTAGTTGATGGTGATGTGGTGGAAGAGGTTAGAGATCTTTCAGAGCAAGAAGTTGAATGTTTGAACCGAGCGGAAGACATGACACCGCAAGACGAATCGGATTCAAAAGAAACTTACATTCATATTCATCTTTCTCCCAAACTTATCACTCCAACCAACAAAGTTGGGGATGAGGGTTCGGGTATAAGGATTCGAAGGGTAGTGTTGCAAGACATTGGCCGGTTTGGTAAGAAGCGACCCCGAAGTTGTACATTACGCATGCCAAACAGAAGAAAAAGAGAGTGGATTCGGCATGCCAACTACCGAGCGTATGTTGGAAACTCGGTAGGCAAATGTGCACTTCGACCACCATGAGAAGCAAATCAGGTATGATTGTTGTAGAGTTTGTATTATTTGTTTTATTTTATTTTCTTAGTTAAATGAACGTTGTGGGTGTGTTCCCTATATAACCCTCACGAGACCTCTCGTCCTCCCAAGCTATTGGGAAGTTTAAAAGGGCTTGTTGCATAAGCTAAATGCAACCGTGATTCCTACGAAAGTGAGTTAGGTTTGTTATTGTTGTAAATTATTTTTCCACATAAATCAAAGTGAATTAACGTATGACTTGGTAATATTTTCATAAAAGTGGTAGAACTAGGTAGCTAATAAATTTTAATGGTTGTGAGAAGCATGCTTCTACACAAGGGTTAAGATTTGTAGGTACATTATGTTCGTGGGACGACCGCTTTCTTGAAGAGAAGAAGAGCACACGAGGAATGAGCTAAAAAATCAGGTGCATACGTTTCTTTTTACTTTTGATTTTTAGTTAGCAAATAAGTAGATTGTAAATTGTATTTTATCTTCCGGGGTGAAATTTTGGGGGAAGTTAGCCGTGTCACATCTCTTGTGCGTTTTAAAAACTCTAGTTCTTACACATTGAGGACAATGTTTACCTCAAGTGTGGGGATGGGGGAGTAAAAGTTTTCGATTTTTGACCCGTTCATTTAAACACTACACTTTGAGGATAATGTTTACCTCAAGTGTGGGGATGGGGGGAAATTTTCAAAAATTTTTGAAATGTCTTTGTTTGAAGCGATCTAAAAATCACAAGTAACTAAGTTAACGAGGGATGACACAACCCATTTGGTCTTTTGTCATGGTCAAGTTCAAGTTAGTAGCATGATGGGTATTTAGCGGGTGGTTATTTGGGAATAATCCGCCTAAGAAACTAGCACATCATGCATGTCACATACCATACCCTTTATATATGTGAGGTTTTGAGCCACTTTTACATCATAGAATTACATATTTATGTTTCTTTGTTTGAGTGGACCATTAGTCATGTATTGTAGAACTTGCATCTTTTGATATGTTTGAGACCATAGACTGAATACAAGCACGGGAATGATTAAGGCATTAGGTGAACCTTTTTCCTTTAAAACCATTTATCTATCTTTACCCATATAAATCCCCTAGTCGCCCACTTTGAGCCTAAACCTTTCGTTTGACCAACCCATTAAGCCCATAACCGTAAACCTTTTTCTTTTTAAGACCGTGTGATGAAAATTCGATTGTAGGAGTATATGTTCGTATAGTTGTGATTTATTTATTTATTGTGAAAAAAAAATCAGAAAATGTTACGAAAAAAAAAAAAGAAAAAAAAAAGTTGTTGAGAAAAATATAAAAATATGTGTCTTAGCTTGTTGAATAAAAGGGCGAAAAAAAAAATCGTTGCCTCGTAGTTGATGTCTATAATTAGTTTTGTTTAGAGTAGTAGCTTTGTAATAAAAATCGAGTTTTCATCACCTTAGCCACTTTAAAATATCCTATTTCCTACCCTTCGCCTAGCCCCATTACAACCCTTCAAAGACCTTTTGACTTGTGCTTAGTATTTGTGTTCGGTGGTGGAGAATGATTGAGTTGCAAGCCTATACGGGTACGTGTTCTAATCGGTTTGAGTGATTATTTCAAAAGCGCTAATGCATCAACTATTAGCCAATTTTAAACCGTGTGGAGAGAACATTGTGAGGGATGTGCATGATTTATTGGTTTCAAGGGCGGGTTAATCTTGGATAACCATTTTATATGTGATTGTTCACTTTACCGTTAGATATTTTGTAAATTGTAAAAAGTTTGAACTTGGGCATGACAATAGACCTTAACCTTAGTCTCGGGAAAGGGATGTGTGTTTCTTGTTCGACCCACGTGAAAGTGAAAGACAGATTTGCTTGAGGGCAAGCAAACGACAAGTGTGGGGATGTGATCTGTATAGTTTAGGCACACTTTGTTTGAGTATTAATTAGTATTAGTTAAGTTGATTATATTATAAAATATATTATATTTAGTTGTTCCTAGACTATATTGGTTTTCGTATATATTTGATATAAAATTATAAATTTAAATAAAATAAATGAGAATATGATTAAACATTAATTAGATTAATTTTAATCAACTCAAAGTTGTTAAAGTTGTTATTATATTTGAAGTTGTCAGATTGTGTAATCGGAAAAAAAAAAAAAAAAAATTCAAAGTAAATATCATTTAGCAAACAGACTGTTTATTGTTATGAATTATGATTGGTTAATTTGTTTTGATGGCAGCCCACTCAAGGGATAATTTACTAGGCTAAAAAGAATGCAAAAGGATTTAAATGTGGCCCAATAACTAAAAGGTAAAAAAAAAGACAGACGGTTACGAGCAGGAGTGGAGAGAAAAGGGGATCGCAATTTTTGAACAGGAGGTCGCACAAGTAACAGCCCTTGGCTGCTTTGCACAGGGATCGAGAAGCACAAAAACAAAATATGATAATTGCTTTGAAGGTGATGCGTGGCTAGTCTCTTCGGTTTCACCCCGGTGTAGGTAGTTGTATTTTCTAGGGTTTATGCATTTGTTCTTTGATTCGACTTTGTGACAACTTGTATTGATTTTTGAAACCATTGACAATAGTTTACATTTGTTTCGTATTCGTAAATTGTCGAACGATGTTAAAAGTTATGACTTTGCGAAATGGTTATGTGTAGTTATGCGTTGTCGTGGTTAGGATTTACTTGTGTTGATTACAAAGTGTATTCTTGTCCGTTCTTCGGGACGTTGATAGTTATTGGCACCTAAGTCACGGTACACTAAATCCGCTAATCGTATGCAATTGAGTTGAATTAAAACATGTAGGAACCCTAGGACTTACAATTACCGAAACCGGGTGTGATCCGGATTCCTAATTCTTGTTTTCAATTTAGTATTTTAGTTTGCTATCTTAGTTAATCAACAGTAGTTTTAAATAATATCAATTTGTCGGCTTAGTCCGACTCCTTTTCAAAACCTAACAAACAAATAAAAATAAGCAAGCTTCATAGTCAATTTGTACATTTTTGTAAATAGTCTAACTAGTCGAACAGGTCATGCGATACTGACCACATGCTCTTCGTGGATTCGATACCCGACTTACCCTAGCTACCTAGGTTTAATTGGTTTTTGACTGATCGGGACGACACGGTCACGTCAGACACATTGTCGTCGATTGCTTGATCTCCACGGTTCCACAACCGATACGACGGTATTTGCCTTTGATTCACAAAATTTGCCACATTGGCAGAGATTTCCCTATGCTTCCTCCTATACCTTTGCCTCGGTCCCCGCGGACCGGAAGGATCAATTTCCTCCTCAACATCGGGCATCTCCTCATCGCCCTCTTCTTCATCACCTTCTTCATCACCCTCTTTGTCATTAACCCGATAACTATCCCCTTGCTCATCTTCGACCGTATGCAAATGCCCAAAAGCTTTCACAGTTATTTTCCAATGTCGCCTCATAGAGGCGAAGTTGAATTGATCAATTGGCTTAGACACCCACAGTGAGTCTTGAGGTAATGCATTCTGTTGGAGAATCATGGCGCTAATCAACCTTGCATAAGGAATCATCTGTCGTTTAAACGATTCCCGTGTATCCCATGTGTTGATCATAACAATTTGACGCCACGAGAGCTTGGGCGTCCCATATAACAATGCATGCAAAACCCGACAGTCGGGTGCCTTCACCTTTCCACGGTCTCCGAACCGTACCATAATGTTCTCTAACGAGATACCTTGGAGTATCTTTCCCATCAAAGACAAATCACTTCTCGACTTTCCCGCACCCCCAGAACCTAGTAGGGTGTCCTCTAAAAGCCTCACTGGGTCAGCATCGTTTTTCTTGTTGTCCAAAAACTGATCATACCCATAATATTCATACGCGTCGACCCCAAGCGAGTCAAACCTCGCTATAGCATTCATATGTTCGAAAGACATGACCATTTGATTTTTTCCAATGTTACCAATCAACTTCCACCTATGAGCCGGTCTATCAGAGTGTTCAAAACGAAGGGTGGATAACCACTCACAAACTGCCCCCAAGTATACCCGAGTAGTGATATCCTCACACCAGTCAATCACCCGTTCCCAGCCAAGTTTCTCAAACCTTTTCACTATACCAATCTTCCTAAACTCTTCAACATCTACCGTACGTTCACAAACTGTCCTTTCGGGTACGGATTTTGAAACACCTGTAACCATTTTCATCTTCCACATTTTGGCTTCTAACCTCTTATTGTTGTAACGAGAAAGAGCCTTTGTTTTCTCTTCCTTCCATGCCAAAGCCGATCTACTATTTTTTTCTTCTTCCCAATCTCAATCCTGTCGAATAAGTTGCCCATCACCCTCTACTACATTACTTAGTTGTTCCCATCGCCTTTGATATTCCCCCGAGCCTGACCCGGCTCCCGAAGACGAGCCTTGTCCGGAAGTCTTTGCTTTCTTGCTTCTTCCAAACATAGCTACAATCAAAAGACGAAACAACAATTAGTGTACCCCAAATCTTCGAACAATCTCAAACTTTGAATATAATATGTAATGTTGAATTTCAATCAAATTTTAGATGTAAAATCGCCTTTTTAAACTTCCAAAGTCGCACATCTTAGCATCTATATTGATTAAACATGTTTATTCTAAAAATTTCGCAAAAGTTCATGTTTTCAACAATATTCAACATCACAACTATGTTCAATCATGCACAAATCTAGTGTAATCACATCACCAAGACTAAAGCATGCTCAAATCCCACCCAAATCAAGCAAACATTCTTAAGTTTATGCTAAAACATCCTACATTGTGATAAACAACCTACTCTTAAACAATAAGTTTAAAATTTCGGAAGAAATCAGCAACACATAAGAAAATCATACATAAATTTACTGAAAGTTCATACCTTTAGTGTTAGATAACAAGAAGAACTAAGAACAAGTGCAAAACAAGAGACTTGGATGAACACTCTTCAAAACCCTAAAACTCACGTCCAGAAATCGTGCAAACGAGCAAGATTTGATGGAAACTGTTATGGGGGTTTTGTTTCTCTCGAGAAAATACACACAATAGGCTCAAGAATCAAGTGAATTGGTTAAGAATCGAGGAAGTTATGATAAGAAGAAGATTTTAGGGTTCTTGGGGTGTTTGGTGAAGAAGATGAAGATGAAGATGGAAGGAGAAGTAGGTGTGATGAATGTGATAATGGATGGTTTAGAATGTGTCTTGGTCAGATAAGGGTCCCAAAAAAAAAAAACGATTTGGGTAGCCTCAAACCCGTTACATAAGAGTTTGGAAGTGTTTAAGGGTTTTGGGTTCGAGTCCGGTTACTAGCAACAAATTCTCGTCGGCTGCTTTTCTGGGGACCATCGGCGACGGGAGTGATGACCGTCGGCGACGGTACACACATTTGCTAAATAGAGGCGACGGCCTATTTAGCTGTCTACGAAGAAAATTGGGCGACGGACGTTATGCAGGAACCGTAGGCGACGCAGATGATGACCGTCGGCGACGGTCAACAGAATCCCACAGTTTTTTTTTCTTTTTTTTTTTATTTTTTATTTTTTTTTTTGAAAAATATGAGGAAAATTATGGACTTTTAATAAAAGAGTTATGTACATACAAAAATCCTAAAAATTATTAAAAATCTTTTTGTGATTTTTTTATAAGTTAAATTTTGAAAACGCAATAACCGTCAACGGCCCTACCACCCCCCAAAAAGTCGTGTATTGTCCTCAATGCACATAACAAAGCCTAAAAACATACCTTGTGTCTTCATGACCCGTTCGGAATGTCCGGACTTCACACAATCAAGAGAGATTAGTATGGAACGAAAACGATTAACATAAACACACACAAACAAACAAATAAATAATTGTACATAACTTTACACAAAATGTTACCGGTCCTTGTTAGTCGACTTCGTAAATCGGTGTGCTTACCACAAAGCTCACCAATTCCTTGTTTTCGTCTACCTTCTCGTTACCATCAAGAAACGGTTTTAGCCGATGACCATTTACCGTTTGTCGTATCCCATCCTTCGGGTCCTCGATGGTAACATCACCCAATTGTCCAACCCGGGTGATCACATAGGGTCCCATCCATTTGCTTCGTAGCTTTCCGGGAAAGAATTTGAGCTTCGAGTTGTAAAGCCACACCTTTTGCCCAACCTCGAACTCTTTCTTCCTTAACTTAGCATCATGCGCCTTCTTCATCCCATCCTTGTAATTGGACGCGCATTCATATGCCATTTCCCGTAGCTCCTCCAACTCGCATAGCTTGAGTTTCCTTTCCTTACCTGCATCGTCATATTGAACATTAACCTCTTTGATAGCCCATAACGATTTATGCACAAGTTCAACCAGTAAATGACAATTTTTACCGTAAACCAACCGGTAAGGTGTAGTGCCAATAGGTGTCTTATGTGCCGTACGGTAGGCCCATAAAGCATCGTTCAATTTAATTGACCAATCCTTACGGTCCGCCCGCACGGTCTTTTGCAAAATCTCTTTGATTTGCCTATTTGACACCTCAACTTGCCCGCTTGTTTGCGGGTGATAGGGGGTAGCAATCCTATGGTCAACACCAAACCGTTTAAGAAGTTTCCCAAACTGAAAATTTTTAAAATGAGATCCTCCATCACTTATGATGACCCGAGGAATCCCAAACCTTGAGAAAATATCGGTTTGAACAAAATTACACACTACGGAGTGGTCGTTTGTCTTGGTGGCTATTGCTTCGACCCATTTTGACACATAGTCAACGGCCACCAAAATATACAAATTGCCATAGGAATTGGGGAATGGGCCCATGAAATCAATTCCCCATACGTCAAAGATGTCGACTACAAGGATTGGTTGCATGGGCATCTCATCCCTTTTTGAAATACCCCCTAGTTTTTGACACTCTATGCAATTTTTGGCAAACTCATTTGCATCTTTGAAGATAGTAGGCCAAAAAAGACCACTATTTAACACTTTATGACCCGTTTTGTGACCACTAAAGTGACCACCACATGCAAATGAGTGTAGATGCAGCAACACGCTTGGAATCTCTTCGTCATCAATGCATCTTCTTATAACTTGATCCGCACACTCCTTCCACAAATACGGTTCTTCCAACCGATAGTACTTGATTTGGGACATGAAGTGTTGCCTCTTCCGTCTATCCCAATGTGCCGGTAAGTCACCTGTAACAAGATAATTCACAATGTTAGCATACCAAGGCAACTTATCCAATTTCATAATATACTCATCGGGAAACGACTCATTGATCTCTAACGATTTAGGATCCTCATCAACCATCAACCGGGACAAATGGTCCGCTACCACATTCTCGGTACCCTTTTTGTCCCGTATCTCCAAGTCAAACTCTTGTAACAAGAGAACCCATCGGATTAACCTCGGTTTTGCATCTTTCTTCTCCATGAGGTACCTAACTGTAGTGTGATCAGAATAAATAATCACTTTACTACCCCATATATATGCCCGAAATTTATCCAAAGTATATACCACTGCAAGTAGCTCTTTTTCGGTAGTGGTGTAATTTAATTGTGCATCCGAAAGAGTCTTACTCGCATAGTATATGGCAACGGGTTTCTTTTCAACCCTTTGTCCCAACACGGCCCCCACCGCATAATCACTCGCATCGCACATAATTTCAAAAGGAAAAGACCAATTTGGCGATTGCAAGATTGGGGCCTCAACCAACTTCTCTTTTAAATTGTTAAAAGCGTTTTGACAATTTTCATTAAAATCAAACGGTTGATCTTTTAACAACAAGTTACATAAAGGCTTGGTTATGTCACTAAAACCCTTAATAAACCGCCGGTAAAAACCCGCATGACCTAGAAATGACCTAACACCTTTAACGGTCGTGGGATACGGTAAAGTAGATATGACTTGTACCTTTGCACGATCAACCTCTATCCCACGACTTGACACCACGTGTCCCAACACTATTCCCTCTTGAACCATAAAATGGCTCTTTTCCCAACTTAAGACCAAACTAGTTTCGACACACCTTCTTAACACTTTATCTAGTTGATCCAAACAAGCCTCAAAAGATGACCCAAAAATTGAGAAATCATCCATGAAGATTTCCAAAGACTTCCCCACCATATCTGAAAAGATACTCATCATACACCTTTGGAAGGTGGCGGGGGCGTTACATAATCCAAACGGCATTCGCCTAAATGCGAAAGTGCCGTAAGGACAAGTAAACGTGGTCTTTGCTTGGTCTTCCGGATGGATGGCGATTTGGTTATAACCAGAATAGCCATCTAAGAAACAATAAAATTTTTGTCCCGATAATTTCTCAACTATTTGATCAATGAACGGTAAAGGGAAATGATCTTTGGAAGTTGCGGTATTCAACTTCCTATAATCAATACAAATTCGCCACCCGGTTACCGGCCGAGTGGCTACTTCTTCACCTGCGTCATTTTTGACGACTTGTATGCCCGCTTTCTTGGGAACCGTCTGTGTTGGGCTCACCCATTGTCTATCCGAGATCGGGTAAATGATACCCGCATCGAGCCATTTCAGCACCTCCTTCTTTACTACCTCCCGCATGTTCGGATTTAATCTCCGTTGTGCATCTCGAACGGGAGTTACATTCTCTTCCGTGATGATTTTGTGCATCACCACTGAGGGACTAATACCCTTCAAATCAGCAATGGTCCATCCAATCGCCGCCCGATTAGTGACCAAAACATCCATCAATTTATCCTCTTGCTCCACGGTTAAGTTTGATGCAATGATAACCGGGAGCGTGTTGCCTTCACCAACATAAGCATACTTGAGATGCTTAGGCAACACCTTCAATTTAACCTCCGGAGGCTCTACTAATGACGGCTTCAACTTGGTGTCGATGCTCTCCGGTAAACTCTCAACTTGGTGCGTCCATGTCGGTTTTCCCTCTCTAACCGCAAGCACCTTCAAACTTCTCACTTCCTCGTCTATGCTCTTATCCATCTCCACCTGTGACCTGTCAAACATATAACAATCCTCCATTGTGTTTTTCCCATCTACGACTGTGTCGCAAAGAGGTATACACGTGTCAACAACGTCCGCCATATAGCATTCATCATCAACTGGAGGGTTCATAAGTCCGGAAAAAACATGCAACCTCAACCTTCGGTTTCCAAATGTCATGTCAACCGTTCCCGTTTTGCAATCAATTTGAGAATTCGTGGTTGCTAAGAATGGTCGACCCAAAATCACCGTAGGTTGCTTGGTTGGGTCCTTGGCCACATAATCAAGTACTAGAAAGTCCACCGGATAGTAAAAATCCTTGATTTTTACTATCACATCCGAGACAATTCCACGGGGTAGTTTGGGTGTCAAATCGGCTAACACCACGGTGGTGTTTGACGATTGAAGTGGACCAAACTCGTATTGGTCATACAAACTACCCGGTAGAATGCTCACGCTAGCACCAAGATCTAGAAGTGCCCGGTTGATTTTAAAATCGCCTACTTGAATTGAAATGATAGGCGCACCCGGATCTTGGAGCTTAGGTGGAAGTGCACCCGAAAGAATCGAACTCACATTTTCGGTTAAATCTAATTTTTTTGGAAATTTGTGAGTGCGTTTTTGGGTACACAAATCTTTCAAGTACTTAGCATACGACGGTACTTGTTTAATTGCATCCAAAAGAGGTAAATTTATTTTGACTTGCTTAAAAATCTCCAACAACTCTTCTTGTTGTGGGCCTCTTTTGTTTACAACTTTTTTCACGGGTCCTTTCAATGCTTCGGGATAAGGGGCGGTATTAGCCTCCACACCCTTTTCCTTAGCCTTGGGGACGGGAATGGTCACAACGGGGGTATCATTGTTCTTTTTCAAGTCATTTTTGTTTTGACCCGTTTGACCATTCTCATTCTCATCTTCACTAGCATCCTCCACCACCCCTTCAACAAACTGGGGTGATGGTGTTTTGACACCATTATCAACGACTCGACCACTACGTAAAGTAATTTTATTAATTGGTACCTCACGTGTGTTCCTTGAGTTTGACCCTTGATGCTTAGGGTTCACCGCGGTGTCACTTGGGAGTCTTCCCGTGCTTCCTCTCATTTGAGCCATTTCTTCCGCAAGTTGGCCCACTTGCTTTGCCAATGCCTCATGTGCTTTATCCCTAATCTCGTTTGTCTTTTGAGATTCTTTTTGCATGTTCAACAAAGCATCCATTTTGGCACTCAAATCATCGCCACCGGTTTGATTGTTCGACCCGCTTCCACTACCGCCTTGATTATTGTAATTCCTTTGGTACCCACTTTGATAATTATTGTCTCTACCTTGGTACCCTTGATTGAAATTACGTTGATAACCCCCTTGGTTACCACTTTGACGGTTGTTGTACGATGATCCACCTTGATTACCTTGATTACCCGATTGAAAGTTCGGGTTCATTTGATTCGAAGCGTTACCGTACCGGAAATTAGGGTGATTTCTCAACCCAGGATGGTAGGTGTTGGAGTTCATGTCATATTGCTTCCTATCTCCATACACTTGGTTGACTTCTTCAGTGTAGCCACTCGACCCCGTTGGACATTGTTCCGCTCTATGCCCAATATCACCACACTCTTCACACACTTCAAATTGAACCGCGTTCACTTCTTTCTTCTTCATTCGAGCCATTTCCCGCTCTAAAGTAGAAATCCGATCTTTAGAATCAAGATCTGGAAGTGACCGGGAAACGGGATGCTTCTTGGCTCGGTCGGCCGATTCTTTCTCTTTCGAACGCTTGCTCATTCGTTCCAAAAACTCCCAATCATCGTCTTCATGGTTGCTTAGGAGGGTCCCATTGCTTATGGATTCAAGTCGGTTCCATGTATTGTCATCTAGACCCCGTACAAAGCATTTAACCAACTCCCACTTCTCAATTTGATGATGTGGGCATCTTCGCATCATTTCTCTAAATCTTGTAAAGGCCTCATGTAACGGTTCGCCCGATAATTGGCGAAAAGACCTAATTTCATCACGAGCGTCATCGGTCTTCGCCATTGAGTAGTATTCATCAAGGAACGCTTGTTGCATTTCTCCCCAAGTGCGAATACTATTTGCGGGAAGTGTGAGGAACCATTGCTTGGCCTTATCCTTCAGTGAAAATTGGAATAGTCGAAGTTTGACCTCCTCTAAAGCAAAGTTGTGACCCTCGATAGTGCTCCAAACCGAAGAAAACTCCGTCAAATGTGTATACGGTTCGTCGTTAGATCTTCCATTAAAATGAGGAAGTATGTTGATGTAATGTGGTTTACAATCAAACATCCTCCTCTCACAAATGATTGGTGAGTCGTTCTCGGTGACAACCGGCCTAAAACGATCATTCACTCCCCGTGGAGGTCGTTGACGACGATGTGGACCATTAACTTCTTGATCAACCGGTCTTCTATTATCCCGTCTTTCACCTCTTCGATCATCTCTTCGATTATCCCTTGGGTTACCACCTCCCACGAAACGAGGAATCCGGTTAGGGTTTGCATTGTTGTTGTTATTATAAAACCCATCATTCCGGTTCCGTTGGTCATTGTTTCGTGGTTGACGGTTGTTCCCATAACCATCATTTCTTCCACCTCCGTAACCGTATACGTCGTCCCCAACGTAATTGGCATTTTGATAGCCAAATTCCTCATCATCATATCTTCTTGCGTTGTAGACGTTTCCCCTATTCACGTAGCCCCAATCTTCGCCATCGTTGGCCCTATCATCATATCATCCGAATTTTCCGTATGAACACTCACATGTTCCAGCGATTGATAACCGGGAACACTATACGGTTCATTATCGGGGATTGCATTCCTCAAGTCATCGATGTTGAAGAATGGGTCTTCATTTGCAGGATTGCCGCGATCACGATTTCCCCGACGGTCGGAATTGACATTCCGGTCATCTAGGTTAATGGGTAGGGAGTTGTGTCTATGAAGATTTTGTTGTTGAGGGGTTCTTTGATTATTGTTGGGATTTTGGTTTTGGAAAGGTGGTGTAGGTGGTCCATTGTTGTTGTTACCACCCGGTTGCTCTTGAGGCATGGGTTGAACATTTTGAGCAGGATAAAAGGTTCCTCGGGATTGGAATTGGTTTTGGTTGAGGTTTGGGTGATTGGAGTTTTGGTTTGCCATTGAACCAGTTTCAATGGATGGTGTATGTTGTGATGTTTGGTTGGTTTGATTAGAAGCAAGTGTTGCTTCTAACCGGCTTGCTAGGTTTCTTCTTGCAACTCGTTCGATTTCCGGTTCGTAGACTAAAGGTGAAGTCCTCCCGGAGTTCCGCGTATGCATGCACTACCTGTAATTTGCACAAGTAACACACCCCGCGTAACAACGAAAAAAACAAGTACAAAAAGAAAGCTAAACAAATTAAACAGATAATCACACAAATTCAAACAATATCCAAACACAAAGCGCACGCACTCCCCGGCAACGGCGCCAAAATTTGATCGGAGTGTCGCGCTCCGGTCAAAGATAATATTTATAAGCCCAAATTACCCTTAACAAATAGTTAGTGGTAGTAAGGGGTCGAACCACGAAGAGTATGTGGTTTGTGTATGGATTCGAATGAAGTATAACTAATGTCACGATTTATGAAGCTTACTAGAATGTTTTTGTATTTTTGTTTAATTAAGAGATATGAGTTTAGACTAATTGAATTGATTAAATTGATGAACAACTAATGATTAACAATTACGAGAAAATGATTACTAGAACAATAATTATAAAAAGGAATCACACCCGGCTTCGGTAATTGTTAACCTAGGATTTCTACAAGTTTTAGCTTCAACTCAAATGCATTCGATTAACGGATTTAGTGTACCGTGACTTAGGTGCTACTAACTATCAACGCCCCGAAGAACGGACAAAAAGACACTTTGTAATCAACACAAGTAAATCCTAACAACGACAACGTACAATTACATATCACCGTTTCGCAAAGTCATAACTTTTAACATCGTTCGACAATTCACGAATTCGTAACAAATGTAATACTATTGTCAAAAGTTTCAAAAACCAAATACAAATTGTCACTAAGATGAAACAAGAACAAATTGAAACCCTAAAAGTAACAACTACCTACACCGGGGTGAAACCGAGATGATTAGCCGCTCATGGTTGATGCAACTTGATCACCGGATGCTTGGAATGCGGATGGAGTCATCTTGAAGCCTTGAGAATGGTGAATGATGAGGTTTGGTGAAAGATGATGATGGTGGAAGGATTAGGGTTTGTGGATGATGGATTAATTGTGATGATGGTGATGATTCTTGATAATGATTTCGGGTTGTAAAGATGAAGGAAGGTGAATGATAGATGGTAATGGCTCCAAGAACAAGTTCAAACTCCAAAAACAATGTGTAACTCCCGAAATTGAATGAACAACAACCCTTTGATTCGTTTACTTGACCAATGGAGACCCAATCACGCGACAGCAACATTGAGGGACCGTCGCCGACGGTGGATGTGTCCGTCGGCGACGGCGTGTGGATTTCCAATTGAAGCCGACGCGTTATCTCGCTGTCTACGGACAATTCAGCGACGGAAATTTGTGTCAACCGCCGGCGACGGCCCATATGGGCGTCGGCGACGGTGCCCAGATGTCTGATTTTCTGTTTCGTCCATTTCTTGACTCCGGTTGACCCGTTTCGCGTCCCGGTGGTTCCGTTTTTGCTCCGGTGACCCGTAAAGCTTCCGAAAAGCTCCTTAAACTCTGCTAGATCTGCAAAATACATATCTAATCAAAAGTAGGCTATTCGAAACTAAAACTTATGCAATAACATCAAATTAAGCAATTACAAGCACCGGTTTTCGACCACGTATCACATCCCCACACTTGTCTTTTGCTTGCCCTCAAGCAAATCTGTTTTTTTTTTTCACTTTCACGTGGGTCGAACAACGAATACAATTCCCATTCCCGAGACAAAGGTTAAGGTCTATTGTCATGCGAAAGTTCAAATCTTTTACAATTTTCACATATTTACCGGTTAAGTGAATAATCACATATAATAATGGTTATCCAAGATTAACCCGCCCGTAAAACTAACAATTTATGCACATCCCTCACAATGTTCTCTCCACTCGGCTTATATTTTGGCTAATATTTATAATGTACTAGCACTTCAAAGACTATTCACTCAAAACCGATTAGAACACATACTCGCATAAGCTTGCAACTCAATCATTCTCCACTATTGATCACGAATACTAAGCACAAGTCAAAAGGTCTTTGAAGGGTTGTAATGGGGCTAGGCGAAGGGTAGGAATTAGGATATTTTAAAGTGGCTAAGGTGATGAAAATTCGATTTTTTATTACAAATGACTAGTCTAACAAAACTAACAATAAACACCAAATATGAGGCAACAACATTCGCCTTTTATTCAACAACTACTAACACTTCTTTTTGTGTTTTTCTTCAACGATTTTCACTTCTTTTTCATGATATTTTCTGGGTTTTTTTTTATGCAAATAAACAAGAACAACTATACAAAAACGATTCCTATAATCGAATTTCCATCACACGGGTTTAAAAGAAAAGGTTTAACGGTTATGGGCTATAGGGTGGTCAAACGAAAGGTTTAGGCTCAAAATGGGCAACTAGGGGGTTTGTTCGGGTAAGGATAGATAAATGGTTTTAAGAGAAAAGGTTTACCTAATGCCTTAATCATTCTCGTGCTTGTATTCGGTCTATAGTCTCAAATGTATCAAAAGTTGCAAGTTCTACAATATATGACTAATGGTCCACTCAAACAAAGAAACATAGGTATGTAATCTATGATATAAAAGTGGCTCAAAACCTCACATATCTAAAAGGGTATGGTATGTGACATGCATAAAAGACTAGTTTCTTAGGCGGATTATTCCCAAATAATCACCCGTTAAATACCCGTCATGCTATTAATTTGAACTTGACCATGACAAAAGACCAAATGGGTTGTGACATCCCTCGTTGACTTAGTTACTTGTGCTTTAAGACCGCTTTTGAAACAAGACATTTTTGAAAATTTTTTGAAATTTTCTCCCATCCCCACACTTGAGGTGAACATTGTCCTCAATGTGTAGTATTTAAATGAACGGGTCAAAATCTAAAATTTTTACTACTCCCCCATCCCCACACTTGAGGTACATATTGTCCTCAATGTGTAAGAACTAGAGTTTTAAAACGCAAAAGGGATGTGACACGACTAACCCCCCAAAATTTCACCCCGGAAAAATAATATACAAAATACACTCCACTTATTTGCTAATCTAAAGATCAAAAGTAAAAAGAAATGTATGCACCTGGTTTGTGAGCTCATTCTTCGTATGCTCCTCTCCTCTTCATGAAAGCGGTTGTCCCACGAACCAAATGTACCTACAAATCTTAACCCTTGTGTAGAAGCATGCTTCTCACAACCATTAAAATTTGTTAGTTACCTAGTTCTACCACTTTTATGAAAATATTACCAAGCTGTACGTTATTTCACTTTGATTTATATGGAAAATAAATTACAACAACAACAAAACCTAACTCACTTTCGTAGGAATCACGGTTGCATTTAGCTTATGCAACAAGCCCTTTTAAACCCCCCAATAGCTTGGGAGGACGAGAGGTCTCGTGAGGGTTATATAGGGAACACACCCACAAAGTTCATTTAACTAGGCGAGAATTTAAATAACAAAATGAAAATAACGAAAATAAAATAATATACAACAACAACAACAAAAACGTACCTTGCCTCTACCGCTGATATCTCTCATTAGGGTTCACGGGCGGGTTCGGCTGGATTTCCAATTGAAGCCGACGCGTTATCTCGCTGTCTACGGACAATTCAGCGACGGAAATTTGTGTCAACCGCCGGCGACGGCCCATATGGGCGTCGGCGACGGTGCCCAGATGTCTGATTTTCTGTTTTGTCCATTTCTTGAGTCCGGTTGACCCGTTTCGCGTCCCGGTGGTTCCGTTTTTGCTCCGGTGACCCGTAAAGCTTCCGAAAAGCTCCTTAAACTCTGCTAGATCTGCAAAATACATATCTAATCAAAAGTAGGCTATTCGAAACTAAAACTTATGCAATAACATCAAATTAAGCAATTACAAGCACCGGTTTTCGACCACGTATCAGGTCCCTTAGTAATCTGAGTTTATTTACTTGATTCCGTTATTATGCTTAATATTGACTAAAATGCCCTTTTTATCAAAAATGAGATTTTTAACATAAACAACCATGCAAATGAATTACATACTGATTAGTAATATTATTTCACATATTTTGACATTTAGAATCTGGTCAGAAACTGTAATTACGTAATAAATCGTAAAACATGCTTTTAAAAGGACTAAATTTCCCTTTTGCATGCAAATAAAGTTTAAACATGATTTTGATATAAAAACTCATTACTCACTGACATAATATCATATTTAGGACTAACTGGGATTTCAAATCAGATTACTTACTGAGTTTATGCATAAGTTTCGTATTATATTATTAAATGACGATTATGCCCTTTTTACACATAAAATGGATTTTAAATGAGATTAGCATGCAAGAACTTTTTGTTTATGATATAATATGATAAATAAATTATTTTGATCATTTAATGTTGGTCATAACCTCATAATTTCCTAAACATCGAAATAATCGTCATTTACCGATTTTTACGACATTAAGGTGCATAGTATGGTTTTAAACCATACTTAGCACCCAAAACTTTTTACCCACTAATTTTATAAACTATTTCTAATATTTTTACAGTAAGTATAGGTCATGAACTCAGAATCCCAAATAAGTCCTTATAACTATGTGTGAAATGACCAAAATTCCCCTACGGTGCATAAGTTTGGTTATAAATGGTAAACCACACATATATATGATATCCTACTGTTAATATAACATAAATTAAATATTTTTACAAAAGGTTTATGACCAGAACCTCAGTTTGCATATAAACCCCTTTTATAAATCATAAAATGACCAAAATGCCCTTATGAGGCTTAATTCGGTTTTAAAATCTTTTTGGGCATATTTGTTGATATCCTACTGATATTATAACCTATTTTAAGCATATTAACTTATGGAACTTGTATATGTCTCCTTCGGTTACCCGTTTATGCTTAGACGCGTACGGTACGGTTTATGTAACTAGTTTGCATAAATTAGCCGAAACGGGTATAACCATATCAATTTAACTTCAAATTCCAGAATGTATTTAGTTTACCCATAATATACAAGTCTCCATACTTGTTGGGTCTAAATTACATTCCAATCCGGTCATCGCTTAATCTAGCGTTTCCTACCGTAAATCATTCTTTAAACTAACCGGTCTAAGTTTACAACTTAAATAAGACCCGTTAGTAATCTAATAGGTTAATAAAACCTTTGTTCCAGATTAGGAGCCCCGGTAAAAGCTACTTGCATTGGTTTGATTAGATTATACGGCTGAGTAGATAAATCTCGCATTTTAAACCTCAGGTAAATACTTTTAACTTATTTTCCCTTATACGGGCTTGGGATACGGTAATATATTACCGCTTGGTAGGGTATGGAATCATTTAATCGGATTGTGATTAATAAATTACATAACCCGTTTTAATCTGTTTTGTTTGATAACATAAACATTTGGGGGTTAATACGACCGTGTCCTGGATATCCTTGGCTCATTTCATTTGTAAATGGCCACGACTTAAGCACGGGGTGTAGGCATACACCTGACAGCTGCGAATGTAAAAAGATATACCCACTTGCTGGGGATAACTCCTTGTGGGTTTATATTAGTGGTGTGTCTATTAATCATGTCTCGGCTTCTATCCCGGGCCCTGAACATACGACAAACGTATAAATCTGTATACAAGATTATTTTATATAATTATTCCAAGTTATAAAAGAATATTTATGCCTCGTGCATTTAAATCAATTTTTCATAAATGTTTTTCAAAAGATTCGGTTAATTGTATTTACCAGTGTAAACTGACGTATTTTCAAAAGACTAAGTGACAGGTACTACACGTACTAGGCTGAGAGCTTCTGGGCGTTAAATAGAGAATCTTGCAAGTTCGTAATGCCTTAAGTCTGTTGAACATGTTTTTGTATTATATTTAGATCCGCCTGTGGATCCTTTCTTACAACCGTCTATATATTCTTTTATTCGTACTTTACACTTTCGGTTTGTAATAGTAATTTCTACCAAGACTTCTGCTGTGCTATAAACTGTGTATATTGACTATGATGATATCAACTACGTCAAGATACTCCCCGCTGGGCCCACGGTTTGTGGTTAAAATATCGGGGTGTGACAGGTTGGTATCAGAGCCAACATTGAGTGAATTAAACACTAGCCTTTTGTGTTTAATCTCAATGACACAGTAGCACATTCCTTGACTTCCGAGTCTAGGCAAATGACCTACTATTAATCTTAATCTTATTTGGTTTATATATTTTGCTTGTTTCCTTGTTTTTTTTTTGACAGGACTACATATTTAACATGCCACCAAGAATTTGAGGAAGAAGAAGACGAGGCAAAGCCCCAATGAGAGGGAGGCATGACCACGAAGCAGGGCCTTCACATAGGCGAACTCCCTCTGCGTCATTCAGCTCAGACCCATATGATGACGACACTCCTTGGAACCCGCGAGGCGTTCTGTCTCGCTTAGCATCTCTCCTTCTTATCACCATTCTTTTGATCCACAACAACCTAACGAGCCCCAAGGCTCCCACCACTCACAATAGTCAGTGCATTCGCACCATTCTTTGCAACGTTTTGGTTCCCACCATTCATTCCACCAACCTTCTCCTTATTTCCAGGGTCAATTTGACCCCAACGACTACATTAATGAACCATCGAGTCATAATCCGTTGGGACCCGAAGATCACTTTCCTGAATATCAGGATATGGATGTGGACGATGATCCAGATCCAGTCATGCCACCTTCTGGGACGCCTACGCATCCCATATATATCTCCAGCGGTTCTTCTTTTGCAGGATCTCCATACCGAGGCCCTGATTTATGGGCCGAAAGTTGGAGCACCTATAAGTGGGAGTTCACTCCCCCTCACCACGACTCACCACCACCACAGCGGACTCCCTCTAAGGACCCCCACTTTCAAGCGGTCACGCCACCGCCACCACCAGCACCAAAACAACCTCCGGCACCAGAACCATCGAGGCGAAGGAGAAGCGCACGAATGTTCGTGCGAGGGGGTTTCCATTTTAGCACCCCACAATCTTCCAGCAACTACCCTCCCATTTTTGAAGATCCACAAATGGGTGGGCCTTCAAACGCTGTGTCAGAAATCGACACGGCACCGGTCACTTTTGCACCACCACCACCACCTCCCATGGGTTTTGAAAACCCAATCCCTACTTACTCAGATACAACTGGGTACAACCTGTATGAGCCACAAGCTTACATGGGTTATAACTATCATCCACCTGTCGTTGACCCATACGTCGAGGCAGCAAATTTTAATGCTCTCTACCCCTCACATTTTCCACCCGCGTACCCAAATGGGTACCCTGCTTATGGGTATCAATATCTGCCACCACCACAACCTCAACAGCAGCAGCAACCTCAACCTCCACTTCAACAACCGCAACCACAAGAAATTTTGCAAAGGTTAGAAGAAGTGGAACAAAGGGTGGAAGAAAGGGATAGAAAGAACCATAAGTTTCTTAAGGGTTTGGCAAACTTCATCAAAGGGAAGAAGAAGAAAGATCATTAAAGACCCTTACTTTTGTTTTGTAATTTTTTTTATTTCAATTAAGTCCCTGCGTGGACATTTCTTTTAATTATTAGTCCCTGCGAGGACTTGTCTTTTGTTTAGTCCCTGCGTGGACAACTTATTTTATTTCAAGACCCGTTTAGGGCAGTTTTATGTAATTCGTAGTACCATTTATGAGAAAGTTTCTTTTGAAATTACATTTGTTATCATACATGTATATACATTATATCATTCACCAAACTATTATTTCAATTTATAATTGATCTGCCAATAAATCTCAAAAGACTGTCTTAATGGTATAACCTAGCCTATATAGATATGGTTGTGATGATAAAACCCTCTTAAGATGATAAATCTTTGTTAACATCTAAGAACATGTTAGTACTCTTGACAAATGTGGTTCGAGAAAATCACACTAGTCATCCTAATACTTGAATTCTTCCAATTCCTTATTTAGCCAAATGATCTAGTGAATCATGGCTGATATCATCAAATGAGATGATCATATTAAAACATCCACTAAGTGATGCCCTTGTTTCGCCTCTGGGCCAAACTATTTAAACTGCATAACAATGACAGTAGTAGTCTTTGACTCTCTGTCAAGAAAGGTGGAGAACTATGTTCAAATCCTTAAATGCCTTGGTCCAATAAGATCATGGCCTATAATATAAAATTGTCCTTATGACAAGGCCTTTTATGCCACCCTAGTGCTCCTAATGGTTTTATAACCTGGACTTACTATAAATAAAAAGTTTAAATAAGTATTCTACAAAACTGATTAATTGATTAACCAATGTGGTCTATTTTTACCATGGTTAATGAATCATCAAATATGATGATTCAAAATAAGACCACTAAATAAGTTGTTGTCATTTGTTTTATAGCATAAAGCTTCACCATGGCTGACTCATAAGAAATTAATAGTCAACCTAATGAAAGGAATGATAACACAAGATTAAACGTAACGGGTGCTGATCTGCAAGCTATGATAGACAATGTTGTAACTAAAGTTGTTGGCAGAGTATTTAGAGAGTCAAATGCTACTCACACCAAAACCCATTCAGTGGCTCATTCTAAGCCCCCTTCCAAAACACATACATCTAAGAAGGACGACTCTCAACATTCGTCAAATCAGAAAAGTCAACCATCCAAGAAGATAGTGTTTGACCAGGAACCACGTTCCAAGACTTGTTCTTATAAGTACTTTGTATCTTGCAAACCAAGAGACTTCACTAGGGAAAAGGGTGCCATTGATTGTATGAAATGGGTAGACGAGATGGAGACAGTGGTTGACATTAGTGGGTGTGCTGAGCAGGATGTTGTAAAGTTTGTTTCTCAGTCTTTTAAGGGTGATGCCCTGGCTTGGTGGAAGGCACTGATACAGGCCTCGGGGAAAATTCCACTTTATAATCTGTCATGGGATAAATTTGTTGATCTGATAAGAGAAACCTTCTGCCCACAACACGAAGTAGAAAAAGTTGAAGCTGACTTCCTAACCCTGGTTATGAAAAGCTTAGATTGTCAAGCTTATGTTACTAGCTTCAACTCCATGTCTCGATTGGTACCTTATTTGGTTACACCAGAGCCAAAGCGTATTGCTCGCTTTATTGGTGGATTGGCTCCCGAGGTAAAGGGTCATGTGAAGGCTTCAAAGCCTACAACCTACCGGTCAGCAGTAGATCTGTCTCCGTCCTTGACTTTAGATTATCCGGAATAAATCTGTAAAGACTACCAATGATGGGAAGAGAAAGAGAGAGGATGATAACTCACAACGTTCTGATAAGAAGAAGAAAGGTAACTCTGGGTTTAAGAAAAGCTCCAATCAGTCGGGTGAAAAGCCCTTGTGCAAGAACTGCAAGAAACACCACTTCGGGAAATGCAGAATTGATTCGCAGGCTAGACCCTGTGGAATCTACAAAACGAAGGGTCATAAAACTTTGGAGTGTAAGGACCTAAAGAATGCAACATGTTATGGTTGCAATGAGAAGGGGCACATCAAAACCAATTGCCCGAAAAACGCAAAGAAGCCCGAAGAGGCTAAAAAGACTATTGCCCGAGTGTTCCAAATGAATGCCAGGGAGGCAGTTGATGCGTGTCGAGTGTGATATATTTTTAGTTATATTTTAAGCCCTTTTTAACACTTTAGTCAAGTTTTAAATTTCTAAAACACAATATTTTACTAACACTAAACACACATATGGGCAAGTGCACCCATCGTGAGCGTAGTATAGCGTTGGTAAGATACCGAGGTCGTCCAAGGACACAAGAGCTTTTAATACCGGTTTATCCTCAACGTCTAATCAAATCAAAAGTTTAGAAAAAGTTTTAAACATGAAAATTAAAAACTAAAAATGCTGAAAATAAAAATAAAAACAGATAGACAAGATGAATCACTTGGATCTGACTTGCCTTTAGTGTAACCTTTGATGATTTCCGCACTTTTGCACTTTTTAAGAGATTATCTTAGTTATAGTAGTAGGCCCCTATTTTGAAGGTGATGTTACCCTCAACCCAGTAGTTTGAGTCAGCAATGATACAATCCTAAAGGGTCGGAATATTGAAATATAATTAATTAAGTTATTAATGCGTAATGTGGTAAGTGTAACACCCCGAAAACGGGTTTGGTAATCAAACCTCGTTAATAGTAAAAACGGGTAAAATATCGTTAGTGGTAAGAATTAACCCGGTGAATAATAGGATTTAAATAAATAAATCTAATATTTATTAAAAGGATGGGAAATACTTTGAGGAAGCAAAGTATATAAAAAGGCCCGAGATTTAACGGGACTTAAAATAAAACGGGTTTTTTGAACAAGAAGAATAACTGGGAAAATTATAACCTAGTTAACTACAAGTCTAGAAATAACTTGAAAATAGGGTTAAAACAACCAAAACTATATGTCAAACAAAAGTGGAGGGGCCAATGTTGTTAAAATTGAAACTTATATTATTAGTTTTAATTAAAAACAAAACCAAACACCTCAATTGAGATGTCTGGTTCGATCAGAAGCAGGGAAGGGCGACCCCCATCCTCCAAAACCCTAACATTCATAAAAGCCACAAATTGAAGGCTTAAATCATGTCCAGATCGATTTTCAAGCATAAATTAATGATCATCTAGTTGAAGGGATCATAAGGTATGTAAAATCTTGAAGTTTTGATTCATCTCAAGTTCTAGGTTAATTATGAAAGATCGAAATTTAGCTTGATTGTGTCATGCATGAATGTAATTAGAAGAGATATGGTGTCTAGGGATGAACCCTAGGTGAAATCTTGTTAAAAGATTTCATGATAATTATAGAGTTTATAACCACCATTGTAGGTGATTAATAAACTTGAAGAAAACATGATAAGCTTTATAATTGTGATCTTGTTCTAACACAAATCTGAAATTTAGAATAAATTTCAGAAATATTGATGTTAAGATATATGTAGGATTGACTAAGTAAAGTTAGTTTAGATGATAATTACAAGTCATGAACTTGGTTTTGTTTATATAAAAATCTGACCCGCTAGGTGTTTGATGGAACGCCTAAGTGAGGGTTAAAATGTTAAAAGTTGGGTAAAAACGCAGATTTGGTTATTGTAGCAAATTATGCGTTAAAGCTTGTGAAAGAGTTCTAAACTTATTGTGAATTGAACTCTTTAGGCAAGGAATCCGGAACGTCAAGCGGACAAGCCGGAGGTGATACACGCTTGAAAGGTGTGCTTTAAAGGTACGTAACTACGATTCCGTTACGTTATGCTTGATTCCGTATTCTAGCTAGTAGACTTTAAATTAGCATAATACATGAAATTGGCATTTACTTGAAGTAATGAAGATCACTAGGTAAATAAACGGGTCAAAAGGTGAAATTATCACCCTTTGACAATATTGTCTAATGGTTTGTCGAGTTACATGTTATAGGAATAAATAGCAAAAGGATAAGCACATCACTATTGCTTAGCGGCTATTAAGGCAAGGTATTGAAACGGGTCAATATATTGATCCGAGCCAGGTATGTATAATAACACAACTCATCATGTAGAATTTGGAGTTCTATAAGAGTTAGACAATGTTAAAGTGTAGATATTCGGTTATCTTTAAGGTAAACTGAATAAATTGAATTATGTTCATGGTTTTTTAGAAGCACATGGGTTTATAAATAAGATTATAGTTAAAAGAGTCGGATTTTGGGTCAATCAAGTATTTAAAGGACCCTTGTAGTTAAAGAAGGATGAAAATTGACCAAATTGCCCTTGTAAGCTAATTCGGACGAACGACCCTTAAAGGTGGTTCGGAAATGATTTTTATGATTATATAAATGCTTAGGATAAGTTAGATAGTGAAAAACGTAAATTCTTGGGTCGAAGGGCTTTATATGAGTCCTTGCCGTAAAATGGTAATCCGAGGGGTAAAACTCGGAACATATAGATATCCACATTAAACCCAATACACATATAGTTGTAGTGGGAGGTTACTAGATAAGAAATGTAGAACTACAATGCTAGAAGGGAATGAAAGCGATTTTAAGCTTTAAAGTGCTTAAAATACCCTTAACGGGTCAAAATAAGCATATGAGCAAAAACGGGTTTAAATTATGTAATAAACCTGTGATTAGAACCTAAAGTGGTAGATAACATTAATTTGAAGAAGTGTATGTGATATAAGGATCAAACAAATATGTTTGTTTGATAAAATGCATAAACGGGTTAAAATTCGGTAAAAAGGTAACGAGTCGAAGGCTTAGAAGTCTAAAAATTTATTAAGTTGGATGTTGGATTTTAACTCCATATGATGGAGAATTAAATTACGGACGCGTAGGAAAAAGAATCGGGTAAAACGGATCAATAACGAAGAAGTTATGCCCGTTTCCGTGAAATCAGGTCATGCTGGGTACGTACAGCAACTGATTAAGCATCAGTCAGTGAAAACAGGGGCTTGGCGTCACGCGAATCCCCTTATTCCGGAAAAAACTTATTTTTTTTGTTGTTGTTTGACCCATATAACTTGCTTAAACTTGTTATTTAACTATCAAAACTAACTTTTAAGTTGGTTTTGATCATAGGTGATTGCCAAGAGTGCCCGGATGAAGATTAAGCGACGAGCAAGAACCGAACATGATCACAAAACAAGCTTCCGCACTATGTATCGTTGTTATGTTAAACGACGAATGTACACATGATATGTTGTATACTTTTAAATTGTAAAAGGTTTTAATAAACCCGTAATTCCAAAGCATATGTAATCTTAATTACATGATTGTTCTTCGTAAATGATACGTTAAACCTTAATTTTTAAGAGCGGGTGTTACAAGTTGGTATCAGAGCCTTGGTTTAAGAGATTCAAGTATGGTGGGAAAACTATGCTTGGACTTAAACCTTATGCTCTTAATAAAGATTGGTGTTCGGTTCGATGCTTGATCGCAAATCCGGTAAGTACATGTATATCAAAGGTTTAGTATGATTAAAAGTGTTGAGAACAACACATATGGTTATCGTGTAATACACGTTACACCAATAAAAATGATATAGAATAGATATAGTCAACGAAATTACACGCGTTGATGCGTATAGTAGAAAAGCCTTGTATTATAATATGGGCATCCTTTAATGTTGAAATTACTAACTGTTGTATATGTTTTAGTTGAAGGACACTCACATATGAGGATAGCGTGAGTTGAATAAATTACGGATATGATAGAGGAACGGTCCGAAGTATGACAAGAGGAGCATGCTCACCAAGGACTAAATCGCGTAACGACCGCGAACAAGGTTAATGGCAAGGAACGCCCGTCGGGGCAAATATTACCAGGTGCACGCTTTTGAATGTAAACGCACAAATAGCAATATGCAACAAACATGTAGAGAATGATTGTTGCATATGTAAATTAGAAACTTGGAAAACCGAATAGAAAATGTATTCGGGATATTGTTTCCAAGAGAAACAAATAGAGGCATTACTTACATAGGGCATGATGTGAAAACTATAAAAAGGTCATGCGTGTCATGTGTTAATCGCTTACTCTGGCCAAGTAAGTAGTGGCATGTGATACCATGAACTTCTTATAGCGGACACATTTACATCCGATGTAGTAAGGGCGGGGTGAATGGGACAAAATTAAAAAGTACCCAAATGAAACAAATGAACAAAATAGTTGATAATAATGTAAACGCACAGCCGAGTGACGGAAGCGTATTACATTAGGATAATGAGCCCGAGAGAAGGGACAAGGATTAATGTAAATGATGATATAAAAATGAATGATAAAAAGAAAATTCACGAAAATAAGTCATCTTGGACGAAAGGGCCATGGTGAACAAAATGGGCAAGTAAAACCAAAGTATAGATGATCCGCTGGGTCATAAAAACAAAGGTGTTGCCCACACGAAAAAGATAATCAAGGTTGTTAACTTTAGTCGTAGTAAAGTAAGGATAACGATGATAATCGTCACTCATAATTAATAAGGCCGCCAATGGGGGTCACGTAAAGAATAAAAGACATGGTCGAATAAAAGTGACGGATTTCGTTAAGATGACCAAGTAAATCGAAATGAAGTCTTAATGCATACCGAAAAGGGTGCAATGATAACGATTTCGGTTAAACACCCGGTTGATGGGTAAGAATTAAACACATGCGTGAACCGAGAAACGGGAACTCGGATGGAAAGTTAAAAGACTCGGGTTTTGAGTCATAACTAAAAGACGACAAAATAATGTAAATAGAAATTTTGAATAAACTATGTTCGGCTATTTCAAAGCTGAACGGGTCAAACAAAGACTGAAGTTTGGCGTTCATAAGTGATGAATGTTCACACGAACAAGTCAAACAAATTTAATAAAGGATGACACTTGCTAAAGTAAGTAAGTACGAATCGGATAAATAAAAGTGCAAAATATTAATAAACCTATGTAAAGGAGTTATAGGCGTTAAAAAAAAACAAAAAAAAACATTGAAATAAAAGAACCCGGGTAATGGGACGTAAAGAAGTACAAGTAAGAACCGGGTAACGGTAAGTGTATGGAAAACCGACGTGTAATTGACGTTGGAAGTCGAGAAGTCGGAAAGATGATTCGAAAGAAAACAATGTAGCCTTAGACTACGGTCAAGGTCAAATGAAATCCAAAAAGTAAAGGTGAATAATTATAAACATAAAAAGGGGTGTCTTAACGCCATATGCGTATATAAACGTATACACATTTGAATAAAGACTAGAATAAAAGATGATCTACGGGATCATCATAACCTACGGGATATTAATTAATGTAAAGGTCTACGGGGCCAAAATGACCCACGGGACATGAATTGAAGCAAAGGGATCATAAAGGCCTCGCCTTAAAAAGGTGAAAAATCTAAAGAAATAAGCCTACGAGGCTAAGTGAAAGAACCTACGGGTCAATAACGTGAAGCGAGGAAAATGGTTAAACTCCCCGCGTAAAATAATAACGGGAGGTAAAGGTAGTATAAAAGTGAGGGATTTCACTAAAACATCTAAACGGACAAAAATATTACCGAAAAGACAACGGAAAGGAATAAATTTTCAGACGTAAAAGTCCTAGAAATGAGTAAAAGATGTAAGACAAGGAGAAAAAGGAAACGTTAAACTAAAATTTAGTTTTAGTAAGAAACAATGTTTTAACAAATATGGATATTACGAGGGAGATTAGAAAATGGTTAATATCAAAGAGTATGGGTCTTAACATCGAAAGGTGCGAGACAATACATTCGAAAAGAAGAAGTATGATAAAGAAACGTTGATATAAATTAAACATGACGTGACACGATCACGGTCAAGAAATACAATGTGAAGTGGAATCACATTATAACCAAGCGAGCGGTAAAGAGTAACTGGACTAATAAGTCTAGTTAGTGGGACCGGTTAAGGTCATTTAAATAAATTTGGTTGCTTATAATCGGTGGATTCGGTATAACTGAACCGAATAAATGAACTTGAAAAAGAAAGAAATTGTTGTTAAAAGTGAAAGAATTCACTAAAGACCTTTAAACGGGTCAAGGTAACGGATTCACAAAGGGTTCGATAATATGGATATCGCTAAGTTAACTAAACTAGTAGAAATAACGAAATTACGTTATTTCAAGTTGCATTATGTCGAATGAGGCACGTAGATGTTTTGTAACCAAAAAGGTATTACCATAAATTTTCTGGTAATACTAACAATCGATTAAAATATGAGCAATGCTCAATTGATTATCGAGAGCATATGCATGGAGTTAAACTCGATAAATTATGAAAGAAAAGGTTTTGAGGACGAAACCTCTTTAAGGGGGGTAGACTTGTAACACCCCGAAAATGGGTTTGGTAATCAAACCTCGTTAATAGTAAAAACGGGTAAAATATCGTTAGTGGTAAGAATTAACCCGGTGAATATTAGGATTTAAATAAATAAATCTAATATTTATTAAAAGGATGGGAAATACTTTGAGGAAGCAAAGTATATAAAAAGGCCCGATATTTAACGGGACTTAAAATAAAACGGGTTTTTGAACAAGATGAATAACTAGGAAAATTATAACCTAGTTAACTACAAGTCTAGAAATAACTTGAAATAGGGTTAAAACAACCAAAACTATATGTCAAACAAAAGTGGAGGGGCCAATGTTGTTAAAATTGAAACTTATATTATTAGTTTTAATTAAAAACAAAACCAAACACCTCAATTGAGATGTCTGGTTCGATCAGAAGCAGGGAAGGGCGACCCCCATCCTCCAAAACCCTAACATTCACAAAAGCCACAAATTGGAGGCTTAAATCATGTCCAAATCGATTTTCAAGCATAAATTAATGATCACCTAGTTGAAGGGATCATAAGGTATGTAAAATCTTGAAGTTTTGATTCATCTCAAGTTCTAGGTTAATTATGAAAGATCGAAATTTAGCTTGATTGTGTCATGCATGAATGTAATTAGAAGAGATATGGTGTCTAGGGATGAACCCTAGGTGAAATCTTGTTAAAAGATTTCATGATAATTATAGAGTTTATAACCACCATTGTAGGTGATTAATAAATTTGAAGAAAACTTGATAAGCCTTAGAATTGTGATCTTGTTCTAACACAAATCTGAAATTTAGAATAAATTTCAGAAATATTGATGTTAAGATATATGTAGGATTGACTAAGTAAAGTTAGTTTAGATGATAATTACAAGTCATGAACTTGGTTTTGTTTATATAAAAATCTGAGCCGCTAGGTGTTTGATGGAACGCCTAAGTGAGGGTTAAAATGTTAAAAGTTGGGTAAAAACGCAGATTTGGTTATTGTAGCAAATTATGCGTTAAAGCTTGTGAAAGAGTTCTAAACTTATTGTGAATTGAACTCTTTAGGCAAGGAATCCGGAACGTCAAGCGGACAAGCCGGAGGTGATACACGCTTGAAAGGTGTGCTTTAAAGGTACGTAACTACGATTCCGTTACGTTAAGCTTGATTCCGTATTCTAGCTAGTAGACTTTAAATTAGCATAATACATGAAATTGGCATTTACTTGAAGTGATGAAGATCACTAGGTAAATAAACGGGTCAAAAGGTGAAATTATCACCCTTTGACAATATTGTCTAATGGTTTGTCGAGTTACATGTTATAGGAATAAATAGCAAAAGGATAAGTACATCACTATTGCTTAGCGGCTATTAAGGCAAGGTATTGAAACGGGTCAATATATTGATCCGAGCCAGGTATGTATAATAACACAACTCATCATGTAGAATTTGGAGTTCTATAAGAGTTAGACAATGTTAAAGTGTAGATATTCGGTTATCTTTAAGGTAAACCGAATAAATTGAATTATGTTCATGGTGTTTTAGAAGCACATGGGTTTATAAATAAGATTATCGTTAAAAGAGTCAGATTTTGGGTCAATCAAGTATTTAAAGGACCCTTGTAGTTAAAGAAGGATGAAAATTGACCAAATTGCCCTTGTAAGCTAATTCGGACGAACGACCCTTAAAGGTGGTTCGGAAATGAGTTTTATGATTATATAAATGCTTAGGATAAGTTAGATAGTGAAAAACGTAAATTCTTGGGTCGAAGGGCTTTATATGAGTCCTTGCCGTAAAATGGTAATCCGAGGGGTAAAACTCGGAACATATAGATATCCATATTAAACCCAATACACATATAGTTGTAGTGGGAGGTTACTAGATAAGAAATGTAGAACTACAATGCTAGAAGGGAATGAAAGCGATTTTAAGCTTTAAAGTGCTTAAAATACCCTTAACGGGTCAAAATAAGCATATGAGCAAAAACGGGTTTAAATTATGTAATAAACCTGTGATTAGAACCTAAAGTGGTAGATAACATTAATTTGAAGAAGTGTATGTGATATAAGGATCAAACAAATATGTTTGTTTGATAAAATGCATAAACGGGTTAAAATTCGGTAAAAAGGTAACGAGTTGAAGGCTTAGAAGTCTAAAAATTTATTAAGTTGGATGTTGGATTTTAACTCCATATGATGGAGAATTAAATTACGGACGCGTAGGAAAAAGAATCGGGTAAAACGGATCAATAACGAAGAAGTTATGCCCGTTTCCGTGAAATCAGGTCATGCTAGGTACGTACAGCAACTGATTAAGCATCAGTCTGTGAAAACAGGGGCTTAGCGTCACGCGAAGCCCCTTATTCCGGAAAAACCTTTTTTTTGTTGTTTGACCCATATAACTTGCTTAAACTTGTTATTTAACTATCAAAACTAACTTTTAAGTTGGTTTTGATCATAGGTGATTGCCAAGAGTGCCCGGATGAAGATCAAGCGACGAGCAAGAACCGAACACGATCACGAAACAAGCTTCCGCACTATGTATCGTTGTTATGTTAAACGACGAACGTACACATGATATGTTGTATATTTTTAAATTGTAAAAGGTTTTAGTAAACCCGTAATTCCAAAGCATATGTAATCTTAATTACATGATTGTTCTTCGTAAATGATACGTTAAACCTTAATTTTTAAGAGCGGGTGTTACAGTAAGCCCCTCTTTTGAAGGTGACGTTACCCTCGGCTAAGTGGTTTGAGTCAGCAGGGATACAATCCCAAGTAGCCAGGTTAATGTATTAATAGTAGTTTACATATGAGGGGATCAAGCCATTCGCACCCCCGCCATCCAATACCAGTGGGTATTGAGGGAGGTCCTAGTAAGCTTGACCCAGGTCCTTGCAGGATCTATACACTGAACAAGGCAAGAACCTTACCAAACCATTCCCTTAACCCCCGACCAGGTAGCTGATGCGTGTGAAGTGTTATATATATTAGGTGTATATTTTAAGCCCTTTTTAACACTTATTTTAGCCAAGTTTTAAATTTATAAAACACGATATTTTACTAACACTAAACACACATGTGGGCAAGTGCACCCATCGTTGAGTGTAGTATAGCGTTGGTAAGATACCGAGGTCGTCCAAGGACACAAGAGCTTTTAGTACCGGTTTATCCTCAACGTCTAACCAAAACAAAAATTTAGAAAAATGTTTTAAACTAAGAAAAATAAAACTAACTAAAATGCTGAAAATAAAAATAAAAATAAAAACAGATAGACAAGATGAATCACTTGGTTCCGACTCGTATCTAGTATAACCTTTGATTATTTCCGCACTTTTGCACATAATTAAGAGATTATCTTAGTTATTGTAGTAGGCCCCTCTTTTGAAGGTGACGTTACCCTCACCCCAGTAGTTTGAGTCAGCAGGGATACAATCCTAAAGGGGTGGATTATTGGAAGATAATGAATTAAGTTATTAATGCAGTATTGTGGTAGGCCCCGCTTTTGGCGGTGACGTTACCCTCGGCTAAGTAGTCTGAGTCAGCAGGGATACAGTCCTAAATAGCCGGGTTATAGTATTAATAGAAGTTAACTTATGAGGGGATCAAAGAGTTTGGACCCCCGCCATCCAATACCGTGAAGTATTGAAGGAGGTCCTACTAAATTTGACCCAGGTCCATTGCAGGACCTCTAAACGCTGAACAATGGCAAGACCTTTACCAAACCGTTCCCTTAACCCCCTACCAGGTAGCCAACATACCTCCATATAGACCGTGGAGATATGAATGGTGAAAATCCTTTATTTTATATAGACAGTAAAATAATGCCAAGACACCACGGACAAACGATAAGGAAAGATCACCTTCAACATAAGTAACTAGTTATTAAAGTCATTAATACAAAACCAAATAAAAAGTGCAAAAGATTAGAAATAAAAAGTATTATGCTAGACACTTTGTCTTCACCAAGTGATGTAAGAGACTTAGGCAAACATGGCCTTGATTGTCAAGAACTCTTACGATCAATCTTGGATCCCGAGACGACTCACACACTCTATGATGGACAATGGATGATGGTGGTGGATGATGGTGTTGTGATGGTGGTGGATGGTGGATGAAGTGTGAGAGAGGTGGTGTGCCAAGGGATGAGATGAAATGAATCCAAGCACTCCTATTTATAGGCTGAACAGAGAGCTGGACACGGCCCCGTGTCCGCTGGGCACGGCCCCGTGTCCGTCTGACACTCTCTCTCCTCATTAATTGTAATTCGCAATTACAATAAATGCGCCTGCTGTACTTTCGACACGCCCCCGTGTCCGCTGAGCACGGCCCCGTGATGGGCAATAGAAGCTTCTATAGATTTGTCTTTTCTGCTGCTTCTTGGGCACGGCCCCGTGCTGGCTGAGCACGGGGCGTGTTCAGCCTTCTGTTTTCTCTATTTTGCTTTGGAAGGTGCCGTTGAGGGTTCGGGTAGTCCACTAATGTTCCTTTTGTTGTATTTATGTTGGATTTTGCTGTCTTTTTGCTTCTTTTGCGTTCTTGAGCTCATTTAATCCTGAAAATACAAAAGGAAGACAAAAACACTCTTTTTCCAATATTAGTACTAAAAAAGGGTTAGTTTTATGCCTCATTTGATGTAATTTATATGTTGCATTTTACACACATCAAATACCCCCACACTTGAACTTTTGCTTGTCCTCAAGCAAAACTCTTTAATATGTGGCTTACACTCCCAAATGGAATAGGTAGAAGAGAAGGTTTTGGGCTTGTCGTAGAGTGTCGGGATTTCCAAGATCTTTTTGGGTTTTATTTTTATTTATTTACACTCCTATTCGTAATGATTTATTTAGAACTGTTCATAAAAGAAATTACTTATTTGGGCATAACATTCCTTTTTAAAATTCTATTTATATACAAGTTCACATACCTCGCGGGGAAATCACTCACACTCGGCCGAAAGTGTATTTTTAGTGAATCACTCGAGAGCGGCACGGAACTTATTCCTACCATAGGCTTGCCAAGAAATCAATCCTCCTCCTTTTTAACTTTTATACCTTTGTAGATATCAAGAGGACTTTGTGGGTTAAGGGTTGGCTAGGGTTAAAGGTAGGTGGTTGGGTTAGTGGTTAGTAAAAAAAACTAAAAGCGTAACAAGTGTCGGTTTTCGTATTTTTGTAACTTTTATATATATATATTTTTTTTTGGATGAAGCTTTTATTCAAACAAAGTTATTTTTGATTACTTTGTTTGTTTATTTTCTTTTTGCTTCATCATTTTTTTTTTTTTTTTTTTACGAAGAACCGAACTTGTTACTAAAATAAAGGGTTAAAAATGAAAAAGGTTTTGGTGGATGAAAGGGTTTTTGTTTGGGTGATGAAACGAAAAGGTTTAGGCTCAAAGGGGCTAACTAGGGGGATTTTTGGATAGGTGGTAAAAGAAAAAGGAAAATAATGGTGTAGAAATGAAAAAAAGTTAGTCCTAATGCCTCCATCATTTACTTACTCGGGTTTAAGTTGATAATGACCGGGAATGTATTGTCATGGCAAGTTCTAGAGTCGTAAGAACCAAGCAGCTATTCACACAAGAAACGAAAAATGAGCATTTAGTCAAATGATATGTAATTGTGTGCTCAATAAAGGCTCAAAACTCACTTTTGTGGGAATGGGTTTTTATGTGATCAAGTATATATAATCAGATTTTAAATAAGTTTGTCATGCCTTTTCATAATTTTCTTATGTTGGTTCTTTTTATCACTACGCTATCGGTTGTAAATTTGTAAAAATATAACCTTTTTGAGAACTTGAATTTCCCGAGTTAAACCTAGACAAGTAAAAAAAATGAAATTTTTGAAAAAAATTTGGGGTGATTAGCGTTTCCAATGGAGTTTTGTGTAAGGCTTGTATTTAGGACTTGCAAAATTCAAGGTTTTAGCATCCCCCCCACACTTAAATTACACATTGTCCTCAATGTGTCCCAAAAATAAATTTTTAGGTTGATTAGATGTGTAAAATAGTGTTTAAAAAAGCAAAAATTTGTGTTACTGGGCACTGAACACGGCCCCGTGTTATCCGGGCACGGCCTCGTGTTCAAGTGCCAGTAACAAAATTGAAATAAGTCAAACAGAAGGCTGGACACGGGGGCGTGTTGGGTGAACACGGCCCGTGTCCAGGTACCTGAACTGGGCGTTTTTCTGCAGGTGGTTCGACACGGGGCCGTGTTGGTTGGGCACGGCCCGTGTTGAACCTTCTGAAATGGAGAAAATTGTCGGGTTGCCTCGTTCTTGTGTATGGGATCATTTTTCTCGTTCCCCTTTTCATCCTTTACCACCATGAGTGTGTTGTACTCATTACAAACCATCCAAACCTTAAAACCATCATTTCATTTCACCATAGAGAGAACTTACATAATCCTAAATTAAACTAGAAATTAAAACTTATCTAGATAGGTCAGCAGGTACACGAGGTTATCATAAGGAGTTCTACTATTTTAAGAAAATTTCGAGAACGAATTCCCGATATAGTAGGACTTTTAGCCGAACGAATTCTTCCCTAGTCTTTTAAAGCCATTCTTCGATCTCCCTAGGGAGGAAGAATGCGGCTCCGTTTTCCTCTGCTGCTGGTGGTTGAGGGGGAACATTCACCGGGACTCCTTGCACCACTCTTCGCGGAAGCTCTTGGTGCATGGCGTACCATTCGGCTGGAATGACAACTTCGGGCACCATGTTCCACGCCCTTTGGGTTATTATGGGTACCAAAGGCGGGGAGGCGAGAAGGTTCAACCTCTGGTGCAAGAGGTTTACTTCATGGAGACAGCCCTCCAGCCCCACAGTAAGATGGTTGATACGGTCGACCAATGCTTCTTCCACTCCCGTCATTTCATCAATAGCCTCCCTTAGAGCGTAAACATAGTTTACAAGAGAGTCTTCTGCTGTTGAAGATCTCCTCCCTTGTCGGTTATTCCTTGAAGATGAACCGCTTGTTCTGCTTGCCATTTTCTGCGAAGAAAACCGAAGAAAGCTAAATTTTTACAAAACAGAGCCCCTGGTCACGGCCCCGTGCTCGTTGAGCACGGCCCCGTGTCCAATTGTCTGCAGGATTTTTGACTAAAGAATCTTGGAGTTTTAAATTATTTTTATGATTTCTATCTGGGTTTTAAGCTCAGATAATTTAAAATAAAGTTATACAACTAACTTTAAGCCAGAATCTTTAGCAAATAATCTTACAAACTTCACATAGAGGGTTGGAATCAAGGGATTTCCAAGCTTCCATGGAGGAACTTTTGAAAAATTTTTGAAAGAAGAGGAAATGAATAAAAGTGGAAGGGACAAGAGGGTCCCTTGGAACCTTCTTTTAACACTTACCTAGGATGGTATGAGTGAAAATCCCAGGGATCTCTGTCAATTGAAGTGGTCAAAATGAGCAGGAATCAGGCTGCATTTAAAGAAAACGACAGCGCCCTGGGCACGGCCCCGTGTTTACTGGACACGGCCCCGTGTTCAGAGGAAATCCTGACACATTTTGTCCGTATTCTGACCAAATCAGCAGAGAATCTTTTTAGTGAGCACGGGGGCGTGTTGACCTGGACACGGCCCCGTGTCTGGAGGCTGCTTTATGGAGTTTTGCTATTTCAAGGATCTCCCCGATATCGGGTGGTTCCTTACTGGTTGGAACAACCCCAAAGTGCCTAATATACCTTAATTGTCCTAGACTAAGGCGAGAACGCAAGAGGTTGTCGGTGAGGGTAATTCCTATTTTCATTCTAGGTGGACAAGTCCAACCCTTTTCCGGGCTCTTGTTAAAGAAGGTATATGCCGAATCGCTCAGGTCTATGTATGCACCGAACGAAGTCGATGGAGAGTCCTTCACGGCACAATCGACACAGGGACGACTATCGTCCAAGTCTTTGCTAGGTACGAAGGTATTTTCGGGAGCAACGAGGTTGTCGGAATGCGGTTCCAACATTTCTTCATGGGTATCGTCTTGGGGTGGATCAATAAAATCCTTCCCAAGCTCTTCTATCCATTTTAGAATTAGTTCTTCTAGTTGAAGTAACTCGCTAAGGAGCATTTCCCCTAGAATATCTGGCTGGGCGCATTCGAGGGAGAAATAGTGCTTATTTTTACTTTCGCCCCTCTTAAGGTTGTGAGAAGATGGTGGGTCTATGTAGTGAGGCCTATAATTTAGGAAGTAGCATTTTACTTCTTCATGTTCGCCACCACATAATTGACACCACGTACCATAAGAGTGCCGAAAGTAAAAATAATTACTATCACTCATGTTTATGTCAGAAATTACCAACCGTCGGGATCTAACGGTTCTGTTTTCAGTAACTGAAACTTGGGCACGGGGGCGTGTTGAGTGGACACGGCCCCGTGTTCAGCTTACTGTCTGATGTAAAACAGGATTGCCAGTTCCAATGATTGAGCACGGGGGCGTGTTCAGCGGGCACGGCCCGTGCTGAGCTCTGCAGAAGCTGAAAAACTAAGAAAATCCTAAAAAAAAAAAAATAAAAAAAAAGAAAAATAAAAGATGATTAGGCCGTTGATTCCTAACTTTCTCAAAATCCTTGTGTCCCCGGCAGCGGCGCCAAAAACTTGATGCGTGTGAAGTGTTATATATATTAGGTGTATATTTTAAGCCTTTTTTAACACTTATTTTAGCCAAGTTTTAAATTTATAAAACACGATATTTTACTAACACTAAACACACATGTGGGCAAGTGCACCCATCGTTGAGTGTAGTATAGCGTTGGTAAGATACCGAGGTCGTCCAAGGACACAAGAGCTTTTAGTACCGGTTTATCCTCAACGTCTAACCAAAACAAAAATTTAGAAAAATGTTTTAAACTAAGAAAAATAAAACTAACTAAAATGCTGAAAATAAAAATAAAAATAAAAACAGATAGACAAGATGAATCACTTGGTTCCGACTCGTATCTAGTATAACCTTTGATTATTTCCGCACTTTTGCACATAATTAAGAGATTATCTTAGTTATTGTAGTAGGCCCCTCTTTTGAAGGTGACGTTACCCTCACCCCAGTAGTTTGAGTCAGCAGGGATACAATCCTAAAGGGGTGGATTATTGGAAGATAATGAATTAAGTTATTAATGCAGTATTGTGGTAGGCCCCGCTTTTGGCGGTGACGTTACCCTCGGCTAAGTAGTCTGAGTCAGCAGGGATACAGTCCTAAATAGCCGGGTTATAGTATTAATAGAAGTTAACTTATGAGGGGATCAAAGAGTTTGGACCCCCGCCATCCAATACCGTGAAGTATTGAAGGAGGTCCTACTAAATTTGACCCAGGTCCATTGCAGGACCTCTAAACGCTGAACAATGGCAAGACCTTTACCAAACCGTTCCCTTAACCCCCTACCAGGTAGCCAACATACCTCCATATAGACCGTGGAGATATAAATGGTGAAAATCCTTTATTTTATATAGACAGTAAAATAATGCCAAGACACCACGGACAAACGATAAGGAAAGATCACCTTCAACATAAGTAACTAGTTATTAAAGTCATTAATACAAAACCAAATAAAAAGTGCAAAAGATTAGAAATAAAAAGTATTATGCTAGACACTTTGTCTTCACCAAGTGATGTAAGAGACTTAGGCAAACATGGCCTTGATTGTCAAGAACTCTTACGATCAATCTTGGATCCCGATACGACTCACACACTCTATGATGGACAATGGATGATGGTGGTGGATGATGGTGTTGTGATGGTGGTGGATGGTGGATGAAGTGTGAGAGAGGTGGTGTGCCAAGGGATGAGATGAAATGAATCCAAGCACTCCTATTTATAGGCTGAACAGAGAGCTGGACACGGCCCCGTGTCCGCTGGGCACGGCCCCGTGTCCGTCTGACACTCTCTCTCCTCATTAATTGTAATTCGCAATTACAATAAATGCGCCTGCTGTACTTTCGACACGCCCCCGTGTCTGCTGAGCACGGCCCCGTGATGGGCAATAGAAGCTTCTATAGATTTGTCTTTTCTGCTGCTTTTTGGGCACGGCCCCGTGCTGGCTGAGCACGGGGCGTGTTCAGCCTTCTGTTTTCCCTATTTTGCTTTGGAAGGTGCCGTTGAGGGTTCGGGTAGTCCACTAATGTTCCTTTTCTTGTATTTATGTTGGATTTTGCTGTCTTTTTGCTTCTTTTGCGTTCTTGAGCTCATTTAATCCTGAAAATACAAAAGGAAGACAAAAACACTCTTTTTCCAATATTAGTACTAAAAAAGGGTTAGTTTTATGCCTCATTTGATGTAATTTATATGTTGCATTTTACACACATCAGTAGCCAACATATCTCTATATAGACCGTAGAGATATGAATGGTGTAAATATTTTATTTTATAGAGACAGTAAAATAACGCCAAGACACCACGGACAAATGATAAGGAAGTTTTACCTTCAACATAAGAAACTAGTTATTAAAGTCTTTAATACAAAACCAAATAAAAAGTGCGAAAAGATTAAAAATCAAAAGTATTAAACTAAATGCTTGTCTTCACCAAGTGATGTAAGAGACTTAGGCAAACATGGCCTTTGATTGTCAAGAACTCTTACTATCAATCTTGGATCCCGAGACTACTACACACACTCTATGATGGATGATGGTGGTGGATGTGGGTTGTAGTTGTGACACCTGTGTCATTTCAACCATCAAAAAAATACCAAACCAATGAAATATTGTAATTTCATACTTGGGATTTGTATAAATATGTGTATCATTTGCACATATCAATTCTTGATCGAAAATCGCTTTCTGGAAGGTTATACGCGAACGGATGCGTTAATATAACCAGTTTAATGCAACAAACACTATGGAATAGTGAAATAGGCTTAACATACCTTAAAAAACCTTTACATAACTTAGAAATAAGTTTTGGATGGTTTGGTGTGTCGAAATCAAGTTTATTCGCTTACAGGGACTAATTTCGACAAACTGTGAAAGTATGCCGATTCGTACTGTAACGAACATTCCAGAACTTGATCATAAGTTAAACATACCCTAAATATCCTTTACATAGCTTAGAAATAGGCTTTGAGGGTTCGGTATGCTAAAATAAACTTACTTGATCAATAGGGACTAAAAGCGTCAAAAAGTGCATAAGTTTGCATTTTCGCGCATATCTTACGTTCTGAATATATCCGGACATCCAAAAATTTATGTAAGCATTAAAATATTTTATTTTAGTGTTTGGCATGATAAAATTCCATTCGTCGCGTAATTTGGATCGTTATTTGCATCCGTTCGTGTTTCGTCGTAATTAACCGAACAACGCAACCGTACGGCCAAACGAACCGGCATCCGAGATATTTTTGAGCATATTTTAAGTTCCCTATACTTTAACTTCATTTTAGAGCCTTGAAATGAGGTTAACGGGGATTAAACGTGCCAAAAATGCATCAAAATGCATGTTTTTCAAGTGCAGGGGCCTGTTTTGACATTTCTGCCAAAGTTTGCTAGGCCTGGGGCGTAAGCCTTGATCAATTCTTACGCGGCCGGCGAGAGCTCATCAAACAAAAACTTCATTTTTAGCATTCTGGTCATATTTCAGGGGTTTTAATGCAAAATTCTCAATACCTTGGGCTGAAAATTGATGGTTTTTAGCATCCCATTGTATTCTAATACCTTGGGCCCAAGTGTAAGGCCAAGATTCAAGCTCATTTTTCGATGAACGATCCTAATGGTTCTTGGTTTTCTATAAATACCCACCTCCACTCATTCCATTCTTCACACCTTGATCTGATTTGTTCTCTAAGTTGGGGTTCTAACACTCCATACCTGAGAATAATTGGATCAAACTTCCATTCTTGGACCTCTTGTAAGTATTCTTTCGTTCTTTTTCGCGTTTTTAGCGTGAAAGTCAAACAAGTGTTTGATTTTCAGCTTTGACCAGTTTATGGTCAACACGAAGTTCGTTGAACTTTGCAACGTGAGCGTAATCACGATGGTTATAGTCCCTTGTGACTATACCTACTGATTACCACGTTGATTAGGCGTAGTGACGAGTCGTAGTTTCGGCCAAAATGCGTATTCATGCGTATTTTGTAACCAAACTATTCTTGGGTATCAAAACCGTTTGTTTTGATACCAAACATGTTTTCAAACTTTGTTAAACATGTTTTAAACATGTTTAGCTTGTCACTTTTAGATTAGTGCTTATGTAGAGTCGTAAGTCAAGCGGTTTAAACAACCGCTTAGACTTTCGAACTAGACCCGTTTGGTCGATCATTAGGATCCGACCAAACACATTAGGTGACCATAGTTGCATAGGGAATAACCTTCCGAGGTTATACCTTATGGTCACTTCATTTAGTTAGTTGTATGATAGGTAGTTTATATGCCTTAGGTAAATGACCAAAATGCCCTTTTTATGCATAATTGATATTTAAGCATATGTAACCCAAACTTTTGTCACTTAACTGATTATGCAATATAATTAAATATGTTTAGGTATATAATACTTGTCATAGGACTAGTTAGGCGTTCCAAACGCGTTTTACGCGAACGACGTGTTAAAGTAGCGTAAGCTACCTAAACGGGTCGTAATGGGTCGTAAGCACTTAGGTTAGGTTTCATTTTAGTATGTAGGCTTTGTTAAACCATATCATATGAGTTCCACACTCATTTGGTTTACGAAACCTCATCCTATCCGATCTTCCGATTTAGGTCCGGTTTATTTATGTAGTTACCTATATTAGGTGTCGTTTGATTTCCGTGATCCCTCTAGCTTGCTTGGTAGTTGTTCGAGACTTCTAAGCACTCTCAAGTGAGTACATAGTCCCCTCTTTTACTGTTTTCAAATGTTTTGGGGTGAAATATGTGTACCTATTTGTTATGTTCTTGTTTTCAAAAGTATAATTGATTATACATATTAGTACTTATCTTTTTACAAACTGAATGATTATTTATGGTTTAAACACTAATTTTTCCAAAGATTATAAAAATAAATTGTTGGATAGTACTTATTTTATGTTCACCGGACCGGTTGGTAGTATGATATAGCGCTATAGGATTTGACACCCCATTCCTGTTGTCATGGAATGTCAGAAACTGATATTTTATCCAAATGGGGATTGCCTTCGTGGTATTTCTATAGTCTCCTAGGTGTATTTTGATGCACTGGGTTTGGTTGAATTCTCAAATCACATTTTTATTGTATATTTTGTTATACTCCCAAAAGTATAGTTTGATATACTCTCATGTGTGATATTGTACAAAACCAACATATATTTTGTTAATTATTAAAACATAGTTTGATATGTTATTTATAAAACCAAAACATAGTTTAATATGTTATTTATAAAACCAAAACATAGTTTAAATATGTTATTAATAAAACCAAAGTATACTTTTGATATACTACTGAAAATTATTATTTTGACGACTAAAGTATATTTAATATACTATTTATTTAACGATTTTGGAACTGAAATATATTTTAATATATTACTTATTCGACTTTCTTAAAACCAAAGTATATTTTTATATATGTACTACAAACCTTTTTATCAAAATATTGTTTTACAAACAATATATTTTATACAAACTCATTTTACTTAGTTATTTATTTACCTATGTATTATTCTGTTATATTATCTGATTTCTTATAAATTTTAGTATGATTTATAAAAGAAAATATTTTAAGGTTCATGACTATTTTTTATTAAATTTTTTTTTCTAAAACGTATAAGTCATGAATCCTATTATAATAAAACATATGTATCTCACAAGCATTTTTATGCTGACGTACCTATTTTTACACATGTTTCAGGTCCTGTTATGTGATGATTGGCATATGTATCTCACAAGCATTTTTATGCTTACGTTCTGAATATATCCGGACATCCAAAAATTTATGTAAGCATTAAAATATTTTATTTTAGTGTTTGGCATAGTAAAATTCCATTCGTCGCGTAATTTGGATCGTTATTTGCATATGTTCGTGTTTTGTCGTAATTAACCGAACAACGCAACCGTATGGCCAAACGAACCGACATCTGAGATATTTTTGAGCATATTTTTAGTTCCCTATACATTAACTTCATTTTAGAGCCTTGAAATGAGGTTAACGGGCTTAATATACTGCATATACTATTTTCTTGTTTTTGCTTGGGAATATGATGTCGAGGGGTCGGGCATGTCACGTTTATTCCCTTTCTTGTAATTATGTTAGATTTTGCTGCATATTTGCTCCTTTTGTTCATTTACGCTCATTTAATCCTGAAAATACAAAACGAAGACAAAAGCATACTTTTTCCAACATTAGTACTAAAAAGGGTTAGTTTTATGCCTCAATTGATGTATTTTATATGTTGCATTTTACACACATCAGCAGTGCAGGATTATAATGTTATAACAGGTACATTCCTCATAAATGATATATATGCTAGAGTTTTATTTGATTCTGGGGCAGATAAGTCCTTTGTAGACAATAAATTTAGTAAATTGTTAAATCTGCCTATTAAAACTCTAGACATAAAATATGAGGTAGAATTGGCCGATGGTACCTTAGAAACTGATTCAACAATTCTAGATGGATGTTTCATATCCATTAGGAACCATTCTTTTCCGTTGTCCTTGTTGCTAATGAAATTGGCAGGGTTTGAGGTAGTTATAGGCATGGATTTGTTATCATTTAACCAAGCCCAAATTGCCTGTGCCAAGAAGCAAGTTATCATTAAAACCCCATCTGGTGAATCAATCACTATTCAAGGAGATACGCACCATGGATTGCCTGATCAGGTGACTATGCTTAAGGCATCCAAACGTTTGAAGAACGGTTGTGTCATTTACATGGCACAAGTGACTATAGATGCGCAAAAGCCCAAGATAGAAGATATCCCTGTTATTTCAGAATACCCAGACGTCTTTCTTGAAGAATTACCTGGTTTACCTCCTGAGAGGCAAGTGGAATTCAGAATTAACATTATACAAGGAGCAGCACCAGTCACACGAGCTCCTTATGTAACACCTCGAAAATTTGTGTCCAATGAAATAACGACACGTGTCGTGCAAGACAAAAGTGTTATAAACCCGGATCTAGTCAAAGATGTATGGTAGGATTTAAAAGCGTCGACATGTTAATTAAATACCTCTGAACGACCTCGTTATGAATCCCAAGACCCTAATCTATATTATAAACATCTGATACATACTCAAACCCGGTAAATACTAGTAATAATTGATTCAAAGTGCAAGAAATGGGATCCTATGAGATTGTGTTTGACAAACCTTCATCCGTGACCTTTTCGATAAAGTCCAAGACAATTATACATCATTAAAGGTGGTCTAAACTGTTCAGGGCATGTTCATGTGGCCCATACTGATAATAGAGGCCCAAATTCATAATACCTATGTTGCATGTTCGAAGCTTGAAAGGTTAAAAACTTTTGCCTTCTGGTAAAGGCTTACGGACCGTAAAGGTCCTGCCTTACGGTCCATAAGGCATGCCCAGCGACAGAAAATTGATAGGGGTCTGCTATAACATGTTTAACCGACTTAAAAGGATATTTTTCACTACCATATGCAGCACAAACTAGTTCCTAGGCTTAGGGACACTTGTTATTGATCAGGGATCAATCCTAGAGTTGTTTGGCATGATCTTAAGCAATCAAGAACACTATAAAAGAACCCACATTGTTTCATTTTTGATCATTCATTCCCAACTCAACTTCTGATCATTTCTGGAGCTCAAGGCCATTCCCCAAGCATCACTAGTCGTGCATTGGACCTTGGTAAGCTTCCTTAACCTTCCTTAATTGTGTTTTACTTAGTTAATTAGCTTAAAGTCAAACCGTCGTAATTAAGGTTTGACTTATCGATTAATCATTAAAGGTCTGATGTTTAGTCAAATTGAAAGTAGTTATAAGATGGTAATTATGTGGGCATTAAACCCTTAAAAGGGCACCCTCTGATTCCCGCTCTAACTAGATCATTTGTCGGGTCAAAGTTGTTTATAAAAAGTCAACAGGAACTTAATTTTCGAATTAACGCATAATTAACAATGTAGAAGGCGTGCAACCTATTTTATCACTCATATAACTTGTTAATTAGTATAAGAACTGGTCTAAGCTTGTTTGATCCGACAATTTTCTGTTTAGGCTCGGTTCGAAACCGAAAGTCGCAAAACTTTGACTTTTGCTTTGACTTCAGTTCTGACCCGATTTAGATGGGTTTAGAAATGCCTTAGAGCTTCCTTAGGACCAGGTTACATGATGGTATAACCCTCTGTGTTTGGTTCGTTATTTGTCCGACTCGTTTACACGTTTCCGTTAATTGCCTAATGTTGACCATAATGCCCTTTTTGCTATAAAACGAGAATTTTGGAAATATGAGAGGACAATAATCTTTGTTTCTGATTTATAACCATGTCCCTAAATTTTCACATCAGTTGGAGGTCTAGATTAGGAGTTATGCTCAATGGCGTAATTAGAATGCTTTTTATTAATTAAAAGGCGTCATTAGCATAAAGCCTATCTAAACCCAATTTTTGACACCAAACCTTTTACCCACTGATGTAATATAATATTTTGGGATTTTTGAAGATTTTTAATTATTTTTAAACTGATCATAACCTAAGGTTATGGCCTTGATTCGGTAAATACCGATTATACCCTTTTTCTGTATAAAATGAGTTTTACATAATATTTTGACACCAATTCAGTTGCTACTGATTTTATATAATAAATGAAGTATTTTGAACTTTATAACCCGATCAGAAAACTCATATTTCCTGTATAACCCGGAAATCGCTTAAACACGGCTTTTTACGCGTATTAAACACCTAGTATGGGTTTAAAACCATTTTGTCACATAAGACTTATCACCAACTGATATAACCTATTAAATTAAGTTGTTTTGCTGATTATTTCAGAACCGAATCTCAGAATTATAAATAATCCCTTTTATAATCTTTTAAATGACCAAAATACCCCTGTGGGGCTTAAATTGAAATTAAACTCGTTTTGGGCATAATGGAAGGTATCCTACTGATATCACAACAGATTTAAGGCATATTGACTTAGGAAACCTGTATATGACCCTTATGGTTACCCGTTACGCCTCTTGCGCGTTCGGTTCGGTTTATGTAACTAGTTTGCATAAATTAGCCGAAACGGGACAAACCTTATCGTTTTTATCTCAAAATCCAGAATGTGTTTAGTTTACCCATATTATACAAGTCTTCAAACTTGTCGGGCCTAAATCACATTCTATTCCAGTCTTCGCTTAATCATGCGTACAAACCGTATCCTTATTTAAAACTAACCGGTCTAAGTTTAGGCTTAATTAAAGACCCATTAGGATTCTAATAGGTTATTATAAACCTTCGTTCCAGAATAGGAGACCCGGTAAAAGCTACGTGCACGTGCTTGTTGTGAACATTATTTGCAAAGGTAAATACTTTTAACTTATTTTCCCTTATACGGGCTTGGGGTATGGTATATAAAATATCGCTTGGTCGGGCATTGAATCTTTAATCGGATAGAGGTTAAATCATTGATATGTCTCGTTTGGAAATTTTTTGTTTGCTTAAAGCCTTTGGGGGGTTAATGATCATGTCCCGGATATCCTTGGCATCATTTTACGAAATGGCCACGACCTAAGCACGGGGTGTAGGCGTACACCCGTCAGTGCCTAAATAAGTAATGTGGTGTGTCTATTGATCTTTAACCCGGTCTACGGATCGGGCTACTGAACGCATAAGGAACATGTAATTCTTTTACAATATTATATTCAAATAATTATCCCAAGTTATAAAAAGTTTGTGCCACGTGCATTCAAATCAATTTTATTAAACTTTTTTCAAAATGAGTCAGTTAATTGTATTTACCAGTGTAAACTGACGTATTTTCTCAAAAATGTTAAGTGCAGGTACTACTCGAAATAGGCTGGCTTTCTCCTAGCATCCACAATAAGTCTCGCAAGCTTGGATGACATAAAACTGTTGAACAATGTTTCCTTTTTATTTTGATCCACCTGTGGATTATTTCAACTATTTGTGATACTTAATATTACAATATTATTTGGTTGGAATGAATCTATCTTTTGCTTCCGCTGTGCATTTAAACATTGTGTTGTTTGACTATAATGACATCAACTACGTCACGATACTCCCCCACCGGGCCCACCGGTAATACGTGGAATATCGGGGTGTGACAGGTTGGTATCAGAGCCAACACTGAGTGAATTAAACACTAGCCTTTTATGTTTAACCTCAGTTACACAATTGCACATTCCTAAATTTTCGAGTCTAGACAAAGAACTTAGGACAAATCCAATTTTTTTTTAATTTTAACTTTGTCCTTTATATTTCTTGTTGTATCTTTTATTTTTTTTTTTGACAGGATTAACAATGCCACCAAGATTTAGAAGAGGAGGACGAGGTAAGGGGCCGATCAACGCCCCCAACGATCATGAAGCCGGGCCTTCACACCGGCGAACTCCTTCAGCAACCAGGAGTGCTGGTCCTCAAGGAGACTGGGGGATCCATTCGGAGCCCGCTAGACGATCTATCTCGCATAGTTCAACGCCTCCCTATCACCATTCCTTTGGACCATTATCAGAGAACGAGCCTAAACATTCACGCCACTCCTTCTTGCCATTGCAGCGATCCCTTTCGCATCATTCCTTTGGCGACCCCACTCCTGTCTTTCAGGGCCGGTTTAACCCGGAAAACTATATTCAAGAACCAATGGGATTTAACCCATTGGGACCAGAGGATCATTTTTTCCGGTGATCATGCAATGGACATGGACGAGGATACGGATCCCGTCGAGCCTGCAACCGGGACACCCAACCATCCCATCGAGATCTCTGATGGATCATCCTTCCACGAATCACCCTACGGTGGTCCAGACAGTTATCAAGTAAGGTTTAACCAATATGAGTGGTATTTTACACCCTCTTATAACCCACAGCAGCAACAACAACAGGATCCCTCAGAGGATTCGCGTTTCGTGGCAGTCACGCCACCGCCACCACCGCCGCCAGTTCATCAAGCACCTCCAGAACCACCAAGGCGTAGGAGGACAGGCGCACGAATATCCGCGCGAGGAGGGGATTTTCACTTTAGCACACCCCATCACTCAAGTGGCAGTCACTATCCGCCACTGCAGGAAGACCCACAAATGGGTGGGCCCTCAAACCCAATTCCAGAGGTGAATTTTGCACTAGTTGCACCACAACCGCCACCATTGGGTTTTGATAACCCGATTCCTACATACGCCAGTTCAACGGCATACAATCCGTTTAAGCAGCCGGCTCACACTCATTATAACTATGCTGAAGCCGACCCGTACCTTGTAGCGGCAAACTACAACGCCCTTCACCCCGAAGGACCATATGGAGCCCCTTGGGGAGTGGGATATCCAGCTCATGGGTATCAAATACCTGCTCGACCTCCGATTCGGCAGCAGTCGCAGCCACCACGATTTTCCCCACCGGAACAGGAGGAAATCCTCCAAAGACTAAGTCGGGTGGAACATGAATTTCAAGAAGAACGTAGGAACAACAGAGGATTTCTCAAGGGCTTAGCAAGCTTGTTAAAAGGAAAGAAGAAGAGGGATCATTGAATTCCTATATGTATTGTTGTAATTACTTATTTCAATCAAGTCCCTGCGTGGACATTTATCTATGTACCTGTCTTTTAGTCCCTGCGAGGACATCTAGCTAGTAATCAGTCCCTGCGAGGACTTGTTTTATCGATTTAGCTCCTGCGTGGGCAAATTATTTTGTTAAAAGTCCCGTTTAGGGCAATGTGTAATCCTTTTTATATTTAATGGAATGTTAAGTTTATGAATTTCATTTCTGTCATTATAGGCATAAATATATTATACATGAAATAAATAAATCAAAAATCATTCCTTTTAAAAATAATCTGCCTATTTAAATATTAACTAAGAATCATAAGGGTATAGCCTAGCCTGCATGTCATTATAAGACTTGGCCAAGATGGTAAGACCTGTTTAAAAGATTCAAATCCCTGTTAACATCTGAAAACATGTTAACGCTCCTGGCAGACGTGATTCGTTAAAATCACACACGTCATTCTTATAATAGGATTCTCCAAAAGATTCCTAACCTAACCTAATGATCTATAAATCATGGGTTTAAATCAGCAATTAAGATGATCACATGTTGACCATCCATTTGTAATATAGTGCCTACGGGCCCTGCTCATTGTCATATGAGACAAAATACAGTAGTAGTCTACGACTTCCTGTCAGAAAAAGGTAAAGAACTATGTTCAAACCTTAATGCCTCGATTCTCTGAAATCATGGCTTATGATTTAAAAATGTCCTCGTAACTAGGCCTTTTGTGCTACTAATAAAACTGTTATTGTTTTATAATTAGGATAAATTATAATAAAAATCCTAAATAAATATGATTAACAAATTAACCAAATATGGCATGTGTTTACCATGGTTAATGAATTGCCATAAAAGACAATTCCATAATAAACTCCCAAATAAATTATTGTCAATATCTTATGTAACAGTTCAAACTACATGGCTGACTCGGATGAGATCAACAGTCACCCAAGGGAGGATCATGATAATACCCGAATTAACATAGCGGGTGTAGAATTGCAAGCATTAATAGACAATGCTGTTACAAAAGCAATAGAGCGGCAGTATAATGAGTATAGCGGGACTCGAAGTAGGACCCTATCCGCACCGCATGCCAAGCCTAAGACTCATTCTGAGGCTCACAGCAAGCCACCCTCTAAGAAGGAATAGCCAAAGAAAGGTGATGACGATCGTCACTCTTCAAATCAGCAAAGTGTTCCATCTCAAAGGATCGTACTGAATCAAGGACCCCGTGATAAGGGTTGCTCCTACAAGTATTTTGTTTCATGCAAACCCAGGGATTTCACTAGGGAAAAAGGAGCTATAGACTACATGACATGGTTGGATGAGATGGACACCGTGGTTGATATCAACGGGTGCGCTGATAAGGATGTGGTAAAGTTTGTATCCCAGTCGTTCAAAGGTGAAGCATTAGCTTGGTGGAGGTCTTTGATCCAAGCTACCGGAAAAATCCCATTGTACAATCTGACATGGGATCAGTTTATGACATTGATTAGAGAAAACCACTGCCCTCAGCATGAGGTAGAAAAGATTGAGTCGGATTTTCTGTCATTGGTAATGAAAAATCTGGATTGCCAAGCTTACCTTACGAGCTTTAATACAATGTCAAGGTTGGTTCCTTATCTTGTGATCCCGGAACCCAAAAGAATAGCCCGTTTCATTGGGGGTTTAGCCCCAGAGATTAAGGCAAGTGTAAAAGCCTCTTGGCCAGCTACATTCAGGTCTGCAGTTGATATATCCTTGTCCCTCACATTGGACGCGGTCAGGCAGAGATAGCTGAGGAACACGGATGCCGAGAAAAGGAAGCATGAGGATGATAACTCACGACGATCGGATAAGAGACATAGGGGAAACAATGACCACAAAAAGAGTTCTGGATCCAAGAAAGATGGTCATCAGTCGGGTGATAAGCCCAAATGTAAAATCTGTAAGAAGCACCATTTCGGGAAGTGCAGACTTGAGTCGAAATCCCAGTCACAGCCAAGGGCATGTGGGATCTGCAAGTCTTCTGAGCACAAGACCTTGGACTGTAAGAAAATCAAGGATGCTACGTGCTACAGCTGCAACGAAAAAGGGCACATCAAATCCAATTGCCCAAAGATCGCTAAGAAAGCTGAGGATGGGAAAAGACCAATGCTAGGGTCTTCAGGATGGATGCAAAGGAAGCTGTCCAGGACGACAATGTGATCATAGGTACCTTCCTCATAAATGATGTCTATGCAAGAGTACTTTTTGATTCAGGAGCTGATAAATCATTTGTAGATAATAAGTTTTGCAAATTGCTGAATTTACCTGTTAGCCCTAAGTGTGAAATATGAGGTAGAATTAGCAGATGGCACCTTAGAAACGCCTCAACCATATTAGAAGGATGTTTCATGTCCATTAAGAACCACTCTTTTCCTTTGTCCCTACTTCCTTTGAAGTTAGCCGATTTCGACATAGTTTTAGGCATGGACTGGTTATCTCATAACCAGGCCCAGATTGTCTGCAATAAGAAGTAGGTAGTGATCAAGACTCCGTCTGGTGAATCACTTACCATTCAGGGAGATACCCAGTATGGACTGCCTGAGCAAGTGTCCATGCTCAAGGCATCAAAGTGTTTGACGAAGGGTTGTGTTATCTACATGGCGCAAGTAACTATTGATGAGTCGAAGCCTAAGATTGAGGATATCCCCGTCATTTCTGAGTATCCCGATGTTTTCCCTGAAGAACTACCTGGTTTACCACCAGATAGGCAAGTAGAATTCAGAATTGACATCATCCCTGGAGCAGCACCAGTAGCAAGGGCGCCTTATAGGTTGGCACCAACAGAGATGAAGGAATTGAGAACACAACTAGATGAATTGCTAGCCAAAGGTTTCATTAGACCTAGTTCGTCTCCTTGGGGAGCACCAATCTTATTTGTCAAGAAGAAGGATGGATCGATGCGTCTGTGCATCGATTTCCGTGAGCTTAATAAGGTCACTATCAAGAATAGGTATCCATTGCCCAGGATCGACGATCTGTTCGATCAGCTTCAAGGGGCAAGTTACTTCTCTAAGATTGACTTAAGGTCAGGCTATCACCAACTGAAGGTTAGAGATGAAGACGTACACAAGACTGCATTTAGGACTCGTTATGGTCATTACGAGTTCCTAGTGATGCCTTTTGGGCTCACTAATGCACCTGCCGCATTCATGGATCTCATGAATCGCGTCCGCAAGCCCTACTTGGATAAATTTGTCATCGTCTTCATTGACAATATCCTCATCTACTCGAAGAACCAAGCCGACCATGAGAAGCACCTCCATTGCATTCTGAAACTGCTTCATCGAGAAAAGCTATATGCCAAATTCTCTAAATGTGAATTTTGGCTTTGTGAAGTCCAATTTCTTGGACATGTGGTTAGCGAACGCGGAATCCAAGTAGATCCCGCTAAGGTTGAAGCTGTCATGAATTGGCAAGAGCCGAAGACGCCCACAAAAATTCGTAGTTTCTTGGGATTAGCAGGATACTACAGGCGCTTTATTGAAAATTTTTCAAGGATTGCTGCACCCCTAACTTCTCTGACTAGGAAGGATATTAAGTTCAACTGGGGACCCAAGCAACAAAAATCCTTTGATATCCTTAAGCAGAAGCTAAGCAATGCACCTGTACTGACATTGCCTGAAGGTACCGAAGAATTCGTGGTTTACTGCGACGCATCACACACTGGCATGGGGTGTGTGCTTATGCAGAAAGGCAAGGTTATTGCCTATGATTCACGTCAGTTAAAGGTGCATGAAAAGAATTACACCACCCATGACTTGGAGTTGGGTGCCGTTGTATTTGCACTGAAGCTATAGAGGCACTATTTATATGGTATCAAGTGTGTGATTTATTCTGATCACAAGAGCCTCCAGCACCTGTTTAACCAAAAGGATTTGAACATGAGGCAACAACGTTGGATGGAAACTTTGAATGATTATGATTGTGAAATCAGATACCATCCTGGCAAGGCGAATGTAGTCGCCGATGCCTTAAGTCGAAAGGAAAGAGTGAAGCCTATAAGAATCAATGCCAAGAGCATTGAGATAAAGAATGGTTTGAATGAAAGGTTGTTAGCTGCACAGAAGGAAGCTGTGTTGGAAGCTAACTATCCTAACGAAAGCTAGGAGTAACTGAAGAACAGTTATCCTATGGCAAGGACGGAATTTTGAGGTTAAATGGACGAATATGGGTTCCAGTTTATGGAGGACTTCGAGATGTTATCCTACAGGAAGCCCACAGTTCTAAATACTCCGTCCATCCTGGAGCTGATAAAATGTACCAGGATCTGAAGGTAAATTTTTGGTGGATAGGCTTAAAGAAGTCTATAGCTACCTATGTAGCTAAATGTTTGACTTATGCGCAAGTCAAAGCTAAACATCAGAAGCCGTCAGGTTTGCTACAACAGCCTGAACTTCCCACGTGGAAGTGGGAAATGGTGACAATGGATTTCATCACCAAGTTACCGAAGACAAGGAAAGGAAATGATACTATATGGTGATAGTAGATAGACTGACTAAGTCCGCACATTTCCTACCCATTAAGGAGACCTATAACTCCGACATGTTAGCCCAATTGTACGTGGATAAGATTGTATCTCTACATGGCGTACCAGTGTCTATTATCTCCGACAGAGATACTAGATACACATCACATTTTTGGAAGAGTTTCCAACAATCTTTGGGCACGCGCTTAAATTTTAGTACGGCTTACCATCCCCAGACGGACGGGCAGAGTGAGCGTACCATCCAAACTTTGGAGGACATGCTTTGTGCATGTGTGATTGACTTAGGTGGTAGTTGGGTTAACCACCTGCCGTTAATCGAATTCTCCTACAACAATAGCTACCACACCAGCATTAAAGTTGCGCCCTTCGAGGCCTTATACGGTAGAAAGTGCAGAACGCCCGTTTGTTGGGCGGAGATTGGAGATGTCCAGCTGATAGGACCTGAAATAGTCTTTGAAACGACAGACAAGATTGTCCAGATTCGTGATCGCCTGAAAGCTGCCAGAGATAGGCAGAAAAGCTACGCTGATTTAAAGCGTAAACCTCTTAAATTCGAGGTAGGTGACAAAGTGTTGCTTAAAGTATCACCCTGGAAGGGAGTGATGCGATTTGGTAAGAAAGGTAAGTTAAGCCCAAGGTACATAGGACCATTCGAGATCATCGAATGTGTCGGATCAGTTGCTTATAAGTTAAACTTACCTGAAGAGCTCAGTGGTATTCACAATGTATTCCACATCTGCAATCTGAAGAAGTGTCTGGCTGATGAATCACTAGTCATACCACATACAGATGTGCACATAGAAGAGAGCTTGAAGTTTGTTTAAAAACTTGTGTCGATCGAGGATCGACAGGTTAAGAAGCTTCGTAGGAAGCATGTACCGATCGTAAAAGTTAAATGGGATGCTCGTAGAGGTCCCGAGTACACGTGGGAGGTTGAGTCCACAATGAAAGAAAAGTACCCTCATTTATTTCAATAAATCTCGAGGTCGAGATTTCTTTTAAGGGGGTGAGGATGTAACACCTCGAAAATTTGTGTCCAATGAAATAACGACACGTGTCGTGCAAGACAAAAGTGTTATAAACCTGGATTTAATCAAAGATGTATGGTAGGATTTAAAAGCGTCGACATGTTAATTAAATACCTCTGAACGACCTCGTTATGAATCCCAAGACCCTAATCTATATTATAAACATCTGATACATACTCAAACCCGGTAAATACTAGTAATAATTGATTCAAAGTGCAAGAAATGGGATCCTATGAGATTGTGTTTGACAAACCTTCATTCGTGACCTTTTCGATAAAGTCCAAGACAATTATACATCATTAAAGGTGGTCTAAACTGTTCAGGGCATGTTCATGTGGCCCATACTGATAATAGAGGCCTAAATTCGTAATACCTATGTTGCCTGTTCGAAGCTTGAAAGGTTAAAAACTTTTGCCTTCTGGTAAAGGCTTACGGACCATAAAGGTCCTGCCTTATGGTCCGTAAGGCATGCCCAGCGACAGAAAATTGATAGGGGTCTGCTATAACATGTTTAACCAACTTAAAAGGATATTTTTCACTACCATATGCAGCACAAACTAGTTCCTAGGCTTAGGGACACTTGTTATTGATCAGGGATCAATCCTAGAGTTGTTTGGCATGATCTTAAGCAATCAAGAACACTATATAAGAACCCACATTGTTTCATTTTTGATCATTCATTCCCAACTCAACTTCTGATCATTTCTGGAGCTCAAGGCCATTCCCCAATCATCACTAGTCGTGGATTGGACCTTGGTAAGCTTCCTTAACCTTTCTTAATTGTGTTTTACTTAGTTAATTAGCTTAAAGTCAAACCGTCGTAATTAAGGTTTGACTTATCGATTAATTATTAAAGGTCTGATGTTTAGTCAAATTGAAAGTAGTTATAAGATGGTAATTATGTGGGCATTAAACCCTTAAAAGGGCACCCTCTGATTCCCGCTCTAACTAGATCATTTGTCGGGTCAAAGTTGTTTATAAAAAGTCAACAGGAACTTAATTTTCGAATTAACGCATAATTAACAATGTAGAAGGCGTGCAACCTATTTTATCACTCATATAACTTTTTAATTAGTATAAGAACTGGTCTAAGCTTGTTTGATCCGACAATTTTCAGTTTAGGTTCGGTTCGGAACCGAAAGTCGCAAAACTTTGACTTTTGCTTTGACTTCAGTTCTGACCCGATTTAGATGGGTTTAGAAATGAATTAGAGCTTCCTTAGGACCAGGTTACATGATGGTATAACCCTCTGTGTTTGGTTCGTTATTTGTCCGACTCGTTTACACGTTTCCGTTAATTGCCTAATGTTGACCATAATGCCCTTTTTGCTATAAAATGAGAATTTTGGAAATGTGAGAGGACAATAATCTTTGTTTCTGATTTATAACCATGTCCCTAAATTTTCACATCAGTTGGAGGTCTAGATTAGGAGTTATGCTCAATGGCGTAATTAGAACGCTTTTATTAATTAAACGGCGTCATTAGCATAAAGCCTATCTAAACCCAATTTTTGACACCAAACCTTTTACCCACTGATGTAATATAATATTTTGGGATTTTTGAAGATTTTTAATTTGTAACACCCAAAAAGGGAATTATATGAAAATGAGTTAAAAAAAAAGAAGAAAAAGAATTAAAAGAATTAACTTAGTTGGTGTAATGTGTAAAAATGCTAGATAAATGATAGTAGGTGACTAAGTTAAATAAATGAACAATCAAGAAGGGCCAAATGTGAAAATAGTGAAACTCCAAATATTAAAAAGAAAAATAAAAGAAAAGATACACAGTGTGTGTATCTGGAGATCGATCAGGGCAGGGAGGAACAAGGGTTTAACCCTAATTGCTAATTCAGCCAAATTAGGAGGAAATCTCAAAGCTAATTCATTGCATGAACTCAAGTTTCGATCATCTAAGCTAATATAGCTGAATGGTAAGTTTAATTTCTTGATTTGGTGAATTGAAAGAATTGGGTTTTAACCCAATCATGAGTTCATGTTATGATGAGTGTAATTAGAAGTAAAATTTCGCTATACAATCAGGTTTATGTTTGGTTTTGACCATTTAAAGGACTTGTTATATGTATTTATTTGATATGAAATTTCATGAATATAGGATGATCAAAATATAGGTGATCATGTATAACTCGAAATCTTGAGGAATGATAATGTGTATGATACATGAACATTAGATGAATTTATGTGGGTTAAAAAGAATCATGTGAACTTGCTTGATTATTGAAGAAATTCTAAAAAAAAAAGAACTAGTTAGATTATGTACAAGAATAATTGTATTTTATGTCCTACTAAAGCGAAACCCGCCAAGTGTTTGATGAAATGCTTAAGAAAATAGATATGTGAAATTCGAAAGGTTTAGAATGGACTAAATGATAGAGTGAATATGCTAATGTAGGCGTGAAGGAAGGGGGTTCAAGTACTAAGAAATCGGAAGGCTCACAGGATCGAGGTATGTTTCGTTGCATACAAATCTTATTTATAATTTTGTTTATAATATGATAAACAATCCTTGATAAAATGTTATGGTGATTAGTAAGTAATTAGAAAATCCCTTGCGGATTTGGTTATAATGAAAGTTATAATAAGCTATGCAAGTCGACCGGTTCTAGTTGAACAAGTCGAGTAAGAATAAGCTACCAACCGTTTTGAACGGGTGGTTTTGAATGCTATGATGAATGCTAAAAGCTTAATCCGTTATGCGGATAGAAAGAAGGATTTATGTTGAAAGCAATTAACCCAATTAAACGGGTCGAAATTGTATGCTTAACTCTCATTAAGAGTGTTTATGCCAAACCCAAGTACTTGGGTAGTCGAATGTGTAAGAAAGATGAAAGCTTATATACGAATGGAACTAAAACGAAGGATTTATGATTTAACAAGTGTGATGACTAACTTTTAAGCCTTGTTGTTGAATGTAGGTAAATCCTCACTTTAGGCGATTTGGAGATTTGGAGCGAGCACGTGTCCATGTCTTGTTATACCAAACGCTTCCGCTAGCTTATTCGCATCTTTTTGGTCCATGACTTGTTATTTTGTCCAACTTTCTTAGTAGTCGTACATTTGTAAAACTTGTTGTCTTTGTTTGTGGTGGTTTTATGTCAAACGGATCGTAGAATGTTATTTAGTGGATCAAGTTAAAAACAGGGGGCATGTTCGTTTTTCGAACGGGTCATGCCCAATTTTTGTAAAAACTTTAATTATGTATCAAAGTTGGTATTTTTGATGTCTATTAAATTACTCTAGTAAGTAATTTTATAATTACGGGAAAGCGGACCTTACATAATTATTTTTAAACTGATCATAACCTAAGGTTATGGCATTGATTCGGTAAATACCGATTATACCATTTTTGTGTATAAAATGAGTTTTACATAATATTTTAACACCAATTCAGTTGCTACTGATTTTATATAATAAATGAAGTATTTTGAACTTTATAACCTGATCAGAAAACTCAGATTTCCTGTATAACCCGAAAATCGCTTAAAACGGCTTTTTACGCGTATTAAACACCTAGTATGGGTTTAAAACCATTTTGTCACATAAGACTTATCACCAACTGATATAACCTATTAAATTAAGTTGTTTTGCTGATTATTTCATAACCGAATCTCAGAATTATAAATAATCCCTTTTATAATCTTTTAAATGACCAAAATACCCCTGCGGGGCTTAAATTGAAATTAAACTCGTTTTGGGCATAATGGAAGGTATCCTACTGATATCACAACATATTTAAGGCATATTGACTTAGGAAACCTGTATATGACCCTTATGGTTACCCGTTACGCCTCTTGCGCGTTCGGTTCGGTTTATGTAACTAGTTTGCATAAATTAGCCGAAACGGGACAAACCTTATCGTTTTTATCTCAAAATCCAGAATGTGTTTAGTTTACCCGTATTATACAAGTTTTCAAACTTGTCGGGCCTAAATCACATTCTATTCCGGTCTTCGATTAATCATGCGTACGAACCGTATCCTTATTTAAAACTAACCGGTCTAAGTTTAGGCTTAATTAAAGACTCGTTAGGATTCTAATAGGTTATTATAAACCTTCGTTCTAGAATAGGAGACCGAGTAAAAGCTACGTGCACGTGCTTGTTGTGAACATTATTTGCAAAGGTAAATACTTTTAACTTATTTTCCCTTATACGGGCTTGGGGTATGGTATATAAAATACCGCTTGGTCGGGCATTGAATCTTTAATCGGATAGAGGTTAAATCATTGATATGTCTCGTTTGGAAATGTTTTGTTTGCTTAAAGCCTTTGGGGGTTAATGACCATGTCCCGGATACCCTTGGCATCATTTTATGAAATGGCCACGACCTAAGCACGGGGTGTAGGCGTACACCCGTCAGTGCCTAAATAAATAATGTGGTGTGTCTATTGATCTTTAACCCGGTCTACGGATCGGGCTACTGAACGCATAAGGAACATGTAATTCTTTTACAATATTATATTCAAATAATTATCCCAAGTTATAAAAAGTTTGTGCCACGTGTATTCAAATCAATTTTATTAAACCTTTTCAAAATGAGTCAGTTAATTGTATTTACCAGTGTAAACTGACGTATTTTCTCAAAAAGGTTAAGTGCAGGTACTACTTGAAATAGGCTGGCTTTCTCCTAGCATCCACAATAAGTCTCGCAAGCTTGGATGACATAAAACTGTTGAACAATGTTTCCTTTTTATTTTGATCCACCTGTGGATTATTTCAACTATTTGTGATACTTAATATTACAATATTATTTGGTTGGAATGAATCTATCTTTTGCTTCCGCTGTGCATTTAAACATTGTGTTGTTTGACTATAATGACATCAACTACGTCACGATACTCCCCCACCGGGCCCACCGGTAATACGTGGAATATCGGGGTGTGACACCTTACCATTTGGCACCGACCGAAATGAAGGAATTAAGAACCCAGTTAGATGATCTATTAGAGAAAGGTTTTATTCAACCAAGCTCGTCCCCTTAGGGAGCGCCCATTTTATTTGTAAAGAAGAAGGATGGTTCAATGCGTCTATGCATTGATTATCGTGAGCTAAACAAACTAACAATCAAGAATCGCTATCCATTGCCCAGGATCGATGATCTGTTCGATCAGCTACAAGGGGCAAGTTTCTTCTCAAAAATCAATCTAAGGTCGGGGTATCATCAATTAAAGGTCAGAACCGAAGACGTATACAAGACCGCATTCAGAACAAGATATGGCCACTATGAGTTCTTAGTGATGCCTTTTGGGCTCACTAACGCACCTGCAACATTCATGGATCTCATGAATCGAGTCTGCAAGCCGTATTTGGACAAGTTTGTCATTATTTTCATTGATGACATACTTATTTATTCCAAGAGTCAAGCTGATCACGAGAAACATCTCCGATGCATCCTTAAACTTTTACAACAGGAGAAGCTTTACGCGAAATTCTCCAAATGTGAATTCTGGCTTTCGAGAAGTCCAATTTCTTAGACATGTGGTAAGTGAGCGTGGTATCCAAGTAGATCCCGCTAAAATAGAAGCAATCATGAATTGGGAAGCACCAAAGACACCTACTGAAATTTGCAGCTTCTTAGGACTGGCAGGATATTACAGGCGATTTATCGAAAACTTTTCAAGGATAGCTGCACCTTTAACTACTTTAACCCGCAAGAATGTGAATTTTGATTGGGGTCCCAAACAACAAGAATCTTTCGAGATTATCAAGAAGAAGTTGAGCAATGCTCCTGTGTTGACGTTACTTGAGGGAATAGAAGAGTTCATTGTGTATTGTGATGCATCGCACATTGGTATGAGCTGTGTGCTTATGCAAAGAGGCAAGGTGATTGCCTATGCATCACGACAACTAAAGGTGCATGAAAAGAATTACACCACCCATGATTTAGAATTGGGTGCCGTTGTATTTGCACTTAAGTTATGGAGGAATTACCTGTATAGAACTAAGTGTGTGATATACTCGGATCACAAAAGTCTCCAACACTTGTTTAATCAGAAAGATCTCAACATGAGACAACGTCGTTGGATGGAAACATTAAACGATTATGATTGTGAAATTCGCTACCATCCTGGCAAAGCGAATGTGGTCGCTGATGCATTAAGCAGGAAGGAAAGGGTTAAACCTATACGGATCAATGCTAAAAGTATTGAACTAAAGAATAGTTTAAACGAGAAGTTGTTGTCAGCACAAAAAGAAGCCGTAATGGAAGATAACTTTACCGGAGAAAGATTAGGTGCAACTGTTGATCAGTTGTCACCTGGGAATGATGGAATCCTCAGATTGAATGGTCGAATCTGTGTTCCAATTCGTGGAGGACTTAGAGATGTAATCCTCCAAGAGGCTCATAATTCTAAATATTCAGTTCACCCGGGCAGTGATAAAATGTATCAAGATCTAAAGACAAACTATTGGTGGATGGGTTTGAAGAAATCCATAGCCACACATGTAGCTAAATGTCTGACGTGCTCACAGGTTAAAGCCGAACATCAAAAGCCATCAGGTTTACTGCAACAACTGGAACTTCTCACTTAGAAGTGGGAAATAGTAACTATGGATTTCATTACCAAGTTACCAAAGACAAGGCATGGAAATGATACAATATGGGTTATAGTTGACAGACTGACTAAGTCAGCACATTTCTTACCCATCAAAGAAACACATAGCTCCGATAAACTAGCCCAACTATATGTGGACGAGATTGTATCTCTTCACGGAGTGCCAGTATCTATTATATCTTATAGGGATACTAGATACACTTCTCATTTTTGGAAAAAGTTTCCAACAATCCTTAGGCACTCGTTTGAATTTCAGTACTGTTTATCATCCTCAGACGGATGGGCAAAGTAAGCGTACGATTCAAACACTTGAAGACATGATCCGGGCTTGTGTCATTGACTTAGGTGGAAGTTGGGATGATCATCTTCCCCTGATTGAGTTCTCCTACAACAACAGTTACCATTCGAGCATTCAAGCCTCGCCTTTTGAGGCCTTATATGGAAGGAAATGCAGGACGCCTGTTTGTTGGGCGGAAGTTGGGGAAGCCCAGCAATCAGGACCTGAGATAGTCCTTGAGACAACGGACAAGGTTGTTCAGATCCTTGATCGTCTAAAAGCTGCCAGAGACAGGCAGAAGAGCTACGCAGATAAGAGGCGCAAACCTCTAAAATTTGAGGTAGGAGATAAAGTATTACTCAAGGTGTCACCCTGGAAAGGAGTGATGCGATTTGGTAAAAAGGGAAACTGAGCCCAAGATATATATGACCATTCGAGATCATCGAATGTGTCGAGAGTGTGGCCTATAAGCTAAATTTACCTGAAGAACTTGGTAGAATTCACAATGTGTTCCACATCTGCAACTTAAAGAAATGTTTAGCTGATGAGTCGCTAGAATTGTCTCATAAGGAAGTGCAAATTGACGAAAGCCTGAAGTTTGTTGAAAAACCTTTATCGATCCAGGATCGAGAGGTTAAAAAGCTTCGACGGAAACACGTACCAATTGTGAAGGTGAAATGGGATGCCCGTAGAAGCCCAGAATATACGTGGAAAGTTGAATCCATGATGCGATAGAAGTACCCTTATTTATTTCAGTAAATCTCGAGGTCGAGATTTATTTTAAGGGGGTGAGGATGTAACACCTCGCAAAAATCATCTCCAATAAAATGAAGACACGTGTCATGAAACCTAAACGTGTAAAAAGTTGACTTTGAAATACAAAAATTGAAAAACGGTGAAAATATGTATACGGAGGGACTAAAAGTGTCAACATGTAATTTTTACCTCTGAATGACCTTTTAACGAACTCGGGGCTTTGTAATGTTTGATTATACTCTCACGAATATCAGATAATGATTTCATGAGGTTTCGGTACCATTATATGATTAAATCTGCAAATTCCCAAGAAGAGGGGTTGAAAGTGTCAATATGATAATTCTACTCCCGAAAGACATTTTTAACGAACTCAGAGATTTACGGCACTTGATTATACTCCCAAGAATATTTAAAACCTAATTTAAAGGGCCCCTAATGCTGGAAATAAAAGATATACGAGGTTTGAAAGTACAGGGACTAAACTTGTAAATAAACAAACAAAATTTGGTTTTGAATTGCCCCGCGTGGCACGCCAGGATCTCCCCTACCTGGCGCGTGGCGCGACGGAGATCGAAATCCAGCCAAAACTGGCAGCTGCCAGCATGCATCCTTGCTCCCCACACAAGATCTTCTGCAATCTGATACGAAACCAGCAGCATGCAAATGGTTTATAAGAACCTCTATGACACTTGGAAGCATCTTAAAACAACATTTAACAACTACCTTGATCTTGTGAGACTTGTTTCACTATAAATAGAGCTCATTCTTGAGCTTTAGAACTTGCACATTCAAACTTTCTTCTATCTACACCTTCTCTGGGATTCCGAATCTAGAAGGAAGCCCTCCTCAGTTCAAGTTTCGAGCTAGGACCTTGTGTAAGTGTTCTTAGCCTCTGCTTTGAAGTTTTTAAGCTTTTTAAAGCCAAAAGTCAAAGTTGCCACAAAATGGATTTGGCTTTCAGTTTAAACCTTAACAGTCCAGCCATTGTTCAAGGCGAATATGGCTACGTGATCGTAATTAGGTAGGTGTTAATCCCTCAAAAGGGCACCTCCTAATTACCACGTTTACTTAGTTAATTGTCGGGTCAAAGTAATTATTATATATATCAAATTACAAAAGGGGTTTGCTACAGTATCGAGGCTATTTTCGTCATTTATCGTTTCCATCAGCTTTATCCTCAGTTGCCAAGTTCACTTTTCATCCTCAGCTTCAACACCCTTGGTAAATAGGGTTTGCTACAGCTAAATCCAAAGACAGAATGCAAGAAGACCGGTGTATGTCGCTCCACATCAATCGATTTTGACCGGATCTGGGCTGCCTCCTGCATCGTGCTACATCAACCTTCCGATTTGAACCCAGGAACCCTTCTTTTCTCCGATTTTTGGTTAGTGATTCTTGCTCCAGTTCTTCCCTGATTTTTGGTTACTTTAATGATAAAATTCTTTAGTTAGTGATCTGAATCAACCTTCCGATTTGAACACAGGAACCCTTATTGCTCCAGTTCTTCCCCGATTTTTGGTTACTTTACTGATAAAATTCTTCAGTTAGTGATCTGAATTTCGGAATGCTATTATGAGATTCGAAATGATGGACCTAAATCTGATGTATATGCTTTTACTTTATGTGAAAGTTTCTTTCAATATGCCCACACTGATTTATTATTAAAAAAATGCTTTCAGTATTGATTCATTATTAAAAAAAAGGTTTTACAAAATACTTTCAGTTGATGCTTCTCTTGGTTATTTGCAGCCTTTGTATTAATGTGGTTAGGATAATGACCAGTGGGTTTAAAAGTGCATTTCCGTGATAAAAGAAACAAGAGCTGTTTGTACTCATTACTTTTTTTTTTAAGTTGTATGGTCCTTTCCTTGCAATTTTTTAACTTCAACGACAGAAACAAACATATGACTTGGGTTTCGACCTTCATGGATTCAAGACCTGTCATCGCAATTGAAGATATGAGCCATAGAAGGCCATACACGTGCTTCAACGTACTCTTTAATTGTTGTTGTCTCCAGACCTATAGCATGAAGGTAGTTTTAATTATCTTTGCAATGTACAATTTGTTTTAGCAACTCTTTAATCGGCCTCTCTAAAAAGATTGTCGGTTATATATTACATGTTACAAAAGACAATTGCTTCCCGGTCCGTGGTTGTTTACTTTTGGTAATATTTTAATTTAGTAAGCAGTATATTTGTTAAAATGTCATATACCGCTATTAGTTTCATGTTTACGGTGTCTTTATAATTGACTGATTATATATGAATGTTTACTACTTACGTATTCTTTGGTGCTTTATGAGATGTCACCACTACGGTCGCGTGGTAAACGTCCATTGAGCGATAGTGTGTACGAAGTTGGTGAATCTTCACGTGTTCGCCCATCCCGTAGAATGTCGCAACTTATGCAATCAGTTATTGGTGACAACTCTGCCGCATCTTCGATGATTTGGAGGCCACTTCCTGTGTATTTAGATTCTGGGGATTGTCGTTTCGTATGTGAGTACTGTAGTGCAATGTTCTGGTTTGGAGAAAGATTTTTATATGCTTCCCGTAGTGAACGGCCACGGTATAATCAATGTTGCAAATCGGGTTGTGTAAGGCTGCCATTTCCTCTTAATCCGCCAATTGTCATCAGGTAACTTTTTGAAAATTCTCATTTCATGGAAAATATTAGAGCATACAATAATATGTTTTCCATGACATTATTTGGAGCAGACATTGATGATACCATTAACGATGGTTGTGGTCCCTACGTCTTTAAAGTTTCAGGACAGATTTCACATTGGATTGGATCTTTATGTCCTCCGTCAAACGAGAAACCCCGTTTTCTTCAAATGTATATTTATGATACAACAAATGAAATTTCAAATAGGCTTCGTTTCTTTACTAACTCAAGCGGCCAGAATCTTTCAACTGCAATTGTAAGTGATCTAAGTGAAACGCTTCATTCTTGCAATGAATATGCTCGCCTTCTTAAGAATTCTATTGAATTGTATGGTAACGGAAATGCCATTGACTTCGGTATCCGTCTTTATAACAATGTTCCCGATCGAAGATATGAACCTCCTGCACCTGGTACATTAGGTGGCATCGTACGTGCTGATGATTCAAATATTAGCAATTATGATATTGTTCTTCACAAGAAGGATGGTACTCCTCAAAGAGTAAGCAAACTTCATCCATCTTACATGCCTTTGCAATATCCTCTGCTTTTTCCTTTTGCTGAGCAAGGTTGGTCTCCAAGCCTTCGATTGCGTATGGCTGGTCATTCACAAAACAAAAAAAAATGACTATCAACATGTACTACATTTATCAACTTCATGACTGTCAAAATGTCTATTCTCTTTTGCTAAAAGGTGGTCGATTATTTCAACAATATTTAGTGGACGCATATATATGCATAGAACATAGTAGGTTGGAATACATAAATGCCAACCAAGATTTGTTCCGTTCAGAGTATGTCTCAGGTCTCTATGATGCTCTTTCTAGAGGTGATACAAATTGCCACAATACAGGCATCGAATCTTTTTTCCATCTTCGTTCACAGGGGGGCCACGGTATATGTATAAGCATTATCAGGATGCCTTAGCAATATGCAGGGTCTTTGGTAATCCCCAGTACTTCATTACATTCACATGCAATGTTAAATGGCCCGAAATCGTTAGACACTTTATTGCCATTGGTTGCACGCATTCTGAAGATCGTCCTGATATTGTAGCACGCGTTTTCCAAATGAAAGTTCAGGAGTTTATTAAGTTTATGAAAGAGGATAAACCATTTGGTGACGTTGCGGCATGTTAGTATTTCTTTTCCTTTGTTATTTATTTGTCTTTACTTTGTTCACTTACGTGCCTAACAATTTGTTTTATTAATTCTTCCTCAGGCTTGTATACTATTGAATTTCAAAAGAGAGGTCTACCACACTGCCACACCCTACTCTGGGTAACCGCTCCTTTCAGAATACATGATGCCTCATAAGTTGACCCCTATGTTACTACTGAGTTTCCAGACCCTGACACAGAATCTTCTTTATATAAAACTACTACAGAGTGTATGGTTCACGGCCCATGTGGATTGCTCAATCCAAAGGCTCCGTGTATGCGTGATGGTACATGCTCCAAAAGTTTTCCGAAAAACTTCGAACCTGTCACCTGGTTTGACAAGGAAGGATATGTTCATTATAAACGATCACCCAATGGCCATCATGTGTTGAGGAATGGCATTCAAATTGACAATGGTTATGTTGTCCCTTATAACAAACGTTTGTCTAGCCGTTTCAACGCCCATATAAATGTAGAATACTGTGGATGGAACATGATGATTAAGTACTTATTCAAATACATATCAAAAGGAGCAGATCGTGTTAGATTTGCAATTCAGTAAGCCGAACAGGATTCAACATCTACATCCACAAATGGTCATTCGTCTGTTGATGAAATTAAAAATTTTGTAGACGGAAGATTTATTTGCCGACACGAGGCGGCATGGAGAATTTTGAACTTCGCAATTCATGAACGAAATCCTGCTGTGCAAATACTAGCAGTCCACTTGGAGGGAATGCAAAACGTCACTTTTAGAGACAATAGCAAATTACAGTCCATTATCAACAACCCGTCTTTCGGGAAGACGACTTTAACCGAGTGGTTATCTAACAACAACTCAGAAACAGAATCAGAAGGACGAAATCTGACCTACACTGAATACCCTTCCAAATATCGCTGGGATGCATCTGGGAAAGTATGGATTCGTCGAGTACAACTACGTACTCCAGCAATAGGACGTCTTACGTATGTTGATCCCACTTCAGGGGAATTGTTTTATCTGCGCATATTGCTATGTCATCAAAAAGGTTGTAAGTCGTTTGCAGACATACGCACAATTTCAAACACTATGCATGCAACTTTTCGAGACACATGTGAGGCATTGGGTTTAATAGGTGATGATAGAGAATGGCAAACAGCCTTTATTGATGCTTCTACTTGGGCCACATCGTCTGAATTAAGATCACTTTTTGTTCATATGCTTTTGTTTTTATGGGAAACTGAATGGAAAAAAATGTCTGATGACATACGTCTGTCAATTAATGGTTCTTCTCGAAATACCAATTTATTTGTAAATGACTTCGATTTACAAAAACAAGTATTGTTGGAAATAGAAAAGCAGCTAAGATCTGCTACTCCATCGAAGTCACTTAAGAATTTTGGTCTTCCCATGCCATCTGAGGCTGTCCTTGCAACATTGAGAAACCGACTTCTAATGGAAGAAACAACTTATGACAGACCAGCTTTAGCTGCTCAACACTCTCAAATGCACGCAACCCTCAATGCAGATCAATTACGTATCTATAATGCTGCGATACATCCACACACCAGTGAAACTCATGTGTTGTTATTTGTTTACGGCCATGGCGGAACGGGAAAAACTTTCTTGTGGAATACAATAATATCCTTCTTTAGGTCTATTGGCAAAATTGTGCTTGCAGTTGCTGCCTCAGGAATTGCCTCTCTTTTGTTGCCCTCTGGTAGGACAGCTCACTCCCGGTTCCATATACCAATAGAGTTAACAGATCAGTTAACATGTTTCATAAAAAAAAATACTCAACTTGCTGATCTTCTAAAACAGACGACGATAATAATTTGGGATGGGGCGCCGATGAGTGATCGTCGGTGTTTTGAATGCCTTGATAGAACATTTTGAAGACATTCTTGACAATGATGCACATCCATTTGGTGGTAAGTTTGTACTTCTTGGAGGTGATTTTCGTCAAACACTCCCGGTGAAACCCAGAGGCACACGATTAGAGATCATCGCCTCAACGTTACCAATGTCCTACTTATGGCAGTTTTTCAAAGTGGATAAATTAAACGAGAACATGCGTGTTAGAGGTGATGCTCAAAACCCAACATCTATGCAAGATTCCAACAACTTCGCTTCATGGCTACTAGACATTGGGAATGGGTTAGTAGGAGATCCTGATGTGCAAGATCCACAGAACACACGGACCATTCAGATTCCTTCTAATTTTCTAATTGAACCTGGTGAAAATGGCATCAGTTCTCTTATCAACTTTGTCTATGATGAATTCATACTTAATTATCCATCCGCTGAGAATTTATCAAATAGAGCCATTGTTTGCCCAAAGAATGAAATAGCAGATGAAATAAACAAAATCGTGTTGAATCTAACTCCTGGAGAAACAAGATCTTATATCAGTTATGATTCAATTGTACCATATGCGCAAAACACAACATATGTTGATGCCTTATATCCACAAGAATATCTAAACGAGCTAAGTTTTCCTGGCATCCCCCCTCATCGACTAGATTTAAAAATCAATACACCTGTCATGCTTATTCGTAACATAAATCAAACGCTAGGTCTATGTAATGGTACTCGATTGTTAATATCTCAATTATTGCCGACTGTCATAGAAGCACGCATAATAACAGGTACTTCAACAGGTAATTGTGTATATATCCCAAGAATTAAATTTGTACATAAGACTAATGATTTACCTTTTTCGTTTTTAAGAAGACAATTTCCATTGAAAATATGTTATGCTATGACTATAAACAAAAGCCAAGGTCAATCTCTTAACAAAATTGGCATATATCTTCCTGAACCAGTATTTACTCACAGTCAATTATACTTTGCCCTTTCCCGAGCAACTTCTCCATCTTCACTTAAAATTCTTCTCACACCTTCTAACACCACCTATCAAGACTGTACCAAAAATGTTGTTTTTTCTGACTTGATGAGTAAAGTAAATGACCATCAGGTTCTTCTCATAAAACACTTATTTCATACATGTTTGTTTTGTCATTATAATATATTAATCTTTCATGCACAACATTTTAGACTGTATTCAATCTAATATATTTAATCTACTTACCATCTCAACATGATTTTTTTCCTATAATCACATCCCAGGTTCCTACAAATGTTGACTGAAAAGATATCCTCCGAGCTGGGTTCACCAAGAATCACAATTGAAGTGCCCGCTCTCAGATTGGAAACCACATATGCACTCAAACAAAAGCTGCGACACTTTTGTCAATAATGTGAGTTTATATTTGCTTAACATTTACATCACCTCTATCCATTTTTCTCTATCCGTGCAATCTTTATATAAAGTGGAAAAGACCGAATTGCCCTTTAAGTTAGCATAAAAGATGAAAATACCCCTCACTTAACTGAGAAAAATGGATGGAGTTAACAAGCCAGATGAAAATGGCAAGATTTCAAACCTTTTGGATCCAGCTGCGGAAAAACAAACCTTTGGACGAAAGTCGAAAACTTACCAAACCACTAGGACGAAAATGCCATATTACTCATTTTGGTTTAACAACTTTGTTTGGTGACAAAAATGTTGATCTTGTCTGCAGGTTGTTATAATAAATGAACATTAAGCGGTGTACTCCTGATTGCGTTATGTTACGATATGGAAGCACGACTCCTCATATCTGGAGATTAAAGTGGAACAATAAGTATAAACGTTATCAGACTGTAAAAATATCTTACATTTTAATTTGAATTGCATGCTTTAATGTATTTTCTGTTGTGATACAGGTTAGAATTTTCATGTCAGTACCTTTTTTTTAGTTCAACAATTTATCTTTCTTATATTTCTGCTATTAGTATTTTAAGTCTTGATCAGTTACTACTTGATACAATTGTTAGTGTTTTGCAACTTGTAAAGGTTTATTTATTAATGGTCGGAGAGTATACTGAATTGTTAGTGTTAAATTGCTACATATATATAAATTCTGCATGATTTTAAAATTACTGATATCCCAGTACGATAACCTATATCTCAAACAGTGGTCCTTGACTGATATCTGATTTTTACCGCATTAACTGCATAGCTTATAATTAATACATATATCAATTATAGATGATTATAGAATATAATTTGTATTATTGCTACCAGGAAGTTCAAAGAAAGGAAACAATATCATCCAAAGTGTTAAACTCATGAAGGTTAATGGCGCAGTGCTTTCAATAACAACAAGTCACAACGCTAAACATATTGATGTTGGGTCGCATCAACGATACGTAAGATATCATTTTCCCCTTCTTTCCCCCATTCTAACTACCCGTTAAAGTAGCAAACTTTTTACCCAGGTTTCGGTAATTGATGCGGCGGGGCTCGCATTATTATAGGAGAAACATATAACAAGTGAACTGTCGACCGCTGTCATCTCTCTACATTTTGGGATGTGCAGTTTGCATAGTTTTGAGAAGAGAGTTTTACTGGCGGCCACAAAAGATTCATCAGCTTGGGCACTTGAAAGCAAAACGGGAAATATACTCAACAATGCAGCGGTCCATCCTAAAAAACCGTCTACAGATTTGTCCATCCAATTGTTGGGTACCAAATCATATTCTCTTATTTATTTATTCATTATTTATAATTGACTAAAATGCCATTTTCGTCCCTGGCATTTGGTCAGTTTTGCGACTTTCGTCCAAAGGTTTCTTTTTCCGCATCTGAATCTAATAGGTTTGAAATCTTGCCATTTTCATCGGACTCGCTAACTACATCCATTTTTTTCTATTAAATCAGGAGTATTTGAGTCATTTTAATTTAATAAGGGAAAAAGACTCAATTGCCCTTTTAAGTTAACAAAAAAAAAATAGTGTATAATTCTTTGTTTCTAAACAAATAGGTAAATGTCCACAAGAAGCCTCATATTCAGAGAAACAATACAATTGGGAAGCGTCAACTGAAAAAAGCAGCTTCGTTGTGTGACAGATACAAATCAGTATGTTTTCTTCGTATAAGATTAGTCGTCAGTGTATTCAGATTTTTTCGGTTTATTTTGTTATCCGAGTCAGGTTAAGTATCGATTTAAGGCTTCGACTCATCTCGCAGGGGTATACCAAGTAACTGAGATGAAAGTAGCTCGTGTGTAATTAAAGAAGAAACTAACCCAAAAAGGCATCTTCGTCATGCGACAAATGTAACACTTCATTTGAAGGTTGTTAGTATGTTAATATTTAAAACTTTTTTGCTTAACTAATAATACTGCTTTAATTATCTATAGCAGTTTACAAATACTTTCCTTTTAATATTGTCAAGGGCAACAAATACCAGCTCAGCAGGGACAGGTCACGGAAGAGAGGCGTCAAGGCAAGCAGCAACTTGAATCTTAAATATTTGTTGATTACATGCACATGTGAATTACAAAGTAGTGGTTGTTGTTTTCATATTTGTCATTTACCAAACTGGCGCAAGATATGTACACAAACAAGTGTTTTCCCTTTTGTGTTAGACCGGGTCAACCCGTTAACCTCTCTTACGTCTTGAATAAGTCACCTGACAAAAAAACATCCACAATCCGATTGATTTTGAATTTCGTTAAGGGCACAATATATCCTAATGAATCGTCATCATACTAGAGCATACTTCACCGCCGCAACGCGGCGGGATATATCCTAGTTAACATAAAAAGTCAAACGGGTCAGTTTTTAAATAAATTCATATCTGATAATGTAGAAGCTATAAAATATTTTTATCACTTTAATAACTTGGTAAACATTATTAGAACATGTCTAAACATGTTCAACCCAACAATTCTAAGTCTATGTCGGTTCGCAACCGAAAGTCGCAAAAGCTTGACTTTTGCTTTGACTTTCAGTTCTGACCCGGATTAGCTTAGTTTTTTTATGCATTAAGGTTCCTTTGTGACCATATTATATAGTAGTATATCCCTCTAAGGTTATATTACATGGTCCCTTAGTAATGTGAGTTTATTTACTTGATTTCGTTATTATGCTTAATATTGACTAAAATGCTTTTTTTTTTATCAAAAATGAGATTTTTAACATAAACAACCATCCAAATGAATTACATACTGATTAGTAATATTATTTCACATATTTTGACATTTAGAATCTGTTCAGAAACTATAATTACGTAATAAATCGTAAAACATGCTTTTAAAAGGACTAAATTACCCTTTTGCATGCAAATAAAGTTTAAACATGATTTTGACATAAAAACTCATTACTCACTGATATAATATCTTATTTAGGACTAACTAGGATTTCAAATCAGATTACTTACTTAGTTTATGCATAAGTTTCGTATTATATTATTAAATGACGATTATGCCCCTTTTACACATAAAATGGATTTTAAATGAGATTAGCATGCAAGAACTTTTTGTTACTGATATAATATGATAAATAAATTATTTTGACCATTTAAAGCTGGTCATAACCTCAGAATTTCCTAAACATCGAAATAATCGTCATTTACCGATTTTTACGACATTAAGGTGCATAATATGGTTTTAAACCATACTTAGCACCCAAAACTTTTTTCCCACTAATTTTATAAACTATTTCTAATATTTTTACAGTAAGTATAGGTCATGAACTCAGAATCCCAAATAAGTCCTTATAACTATGTGTGAAATGACCAAAATGCCCCTACGGTGCATAAGTTTGGTCATAAATGGTAAAGCACACATATATATATATGATATCCTACTGTTAATATAACATAGATTAAATATTTTTACAAAAGGTTTATGACCAGAACCTCAGTTTGCATATAAACCCCTTTTATAAATCATAAAATGACCAAAATGCCCTGATGAGGCTTAATTCGGTTTTAAAATCTTTTGGGGCATATTTGTTGATATCCTACTGATATCATAACATATTTTAAGCATAATAACTTATGGAACTTGTATATGACTCCTCCGGTTACCCGTTTATGCTTACACGCGTACGGTACGGTTTATGTAACTAGTTTGCATAAATTAGCCAAAATGGGTATAACCATATCAATTTAACTTCAAATTCCAGAATGTATTTAGTTTACCCATAATATACAAGTCTCCATACTTGTTGGGTCTAAATTACATTCCAATCCGGTCATCGCTTAATCTAGCGTTTCGTACCGTAAATCCTTTTTTAAACTAACCGGTCTAAGTTTACAACTTAAATAAGACCCGTTAGTAATCTAATAGGTTAATAAAACCTTTGTTCCAGATTAGGAGCCCCGGTAAAAGCTACTTGCACTAGTTTGATTAGATTATATGGCTGAGTAGATAAATCTCGCATTTTAAAGCTCAGGTAAATACTTTTAACTTATTTTCCCTTATACGGGCTTGGGATACGGTAATATATTACCGCTTGGTCGGGTATGGAATTATTTAATCGGATTGTGATTAATAAATGACATGTCCCGTTTTAATATGTTTTGTTTGATAACATAACATTTGGGGGTTAATACGACTGTGTCCTGGATATCCTCGGCTCATTTCATTTGTAAATGGCCACGACTTAAGCACGGGGTGTAGGCATACACCTGACAGTTGCGAATGTAAAAAGATATACCCACTTGCTGGGGATAACTCCTTGTGGATTTATATTAGTGGTGTGTCTATTAATCATGTCTCGGTAGGGGTGAGCAAGTTTAGGTCCGGACCGAAAATAACCGAGAACCGAACCGAAAATATACCCAACCCGACCCGAACCCAAGTACCTAGGTATTTAGATCGGTTCCAATTTTTCATATAAAATAGGGTCGGGTCGGGTCGGTTCTCGGTTCTTTTCATGGTGAAACCCGACTTTGACCTATGGACCGGAACCGACCCTATATTTAGGGTAGTGAATCGGTTCTGTATTTTATGTTTGATCGGTTCTCGGGTCGGGTCGGGTAATGGTCGGGTAGGGTTGGGTTTTTCCTTTTGCTCACCCCTATGTCTCGGCTTCTATCCCGGGCCCTGAACGTACGACAAACGTATAAATCTGTATACAAGATTATTTTATATAATTATTCCAAGTTATAAAAGAATATTTATGCCTCATGCATCTAAATCATTTTTTCATAAATGTTTTTCAAAAGAGTCGGTTAATTGTATTTACCAGTGTAAACTGACGTATTTTCAAAAGGCTAAGTGACAGGTACTACACGTACTAGGCTGGGAGCTTCTGGGCGTTAAATAGAGAATCTTGCAAGTTCGTAATGCCTTAAGTCTGTTGAAAATGTTTTTGTATTATATTTAGATCCGCCTGTGGATCCTTTCTTACAACCGTCTGTATATACTTTTATTCGTACTTTACACTTTCGGTTTGTAATAGTAATTTCTACCAAGACTTCCGTTGTGCTATAAACTGTGTATATTGACTATGATGATATCAACTACGTCACGATACTCTCCGTCGGGCCCACCGGTTTGTGGTTAAAATATGGGGGTGTGACAATACATGAAATTAAGGGTGAAAAATAATTGAATCGTTAACCAAAACCAGAATGAGGGTAAATTAGTCATTCAAACATTACATGAAACGAAGGTATAAATACATGAAATGGAAGTATATATACATGAAATTAAGGGCGAACAATAACCGAAACCAAATAAAAAACAGGTGAAAATGAACCATAATCAACTAAAAAACCGAATTTCATGCTTTAATGCATATGGTATAACCTAAAATGAGGGTAAATTAGTCATTCAAATAGTAAGTGAAATGACTAATTATACTTTAATCCCTTATCTTAATTACACTTTAATTCTCTCATTTCATGTAATGATTGTTTGAATGACTAATTTACTCTCATTTTAGATTGTATCTTAAACATGTTCGGATGAACCATTGGTCCATGCAAATACGAACAAATAGCGGGAGGTGTTTAACCAGTTATCCCACAGGTAATCAAAAAACATCTAAAAAATAAACATATTTAAATTATATATCTATTTAAATGAATGTATTAACTTAAGAGAAAACATACGTTTACGTTGTTAATTGAAAAGGTGTCTCTGAAGGTTAACGAGGTTATAATCATATAACTCCTCGGTAGCGGAATCACACACTGTTTTCCACTGATTGAGTAAACGAATTCTTGCAGTGCTTCACAATATTTTGTAAGATGTGGAACCTACAGAGATATCTGTGTGCGGCAGGGAATATTTTTCTACATGCGTTTATCAATGCCTGGCCCCTGTCCGTTAGAATTACACGCGCCTCCATACACTCGTGCAGCATGGACCTGACCCTCTCCATGACCCAGACGTACGTTACCGCCTGCTCGTTTGAAAGAAATGCATGCGTAACACAGAAGGTTTGGTTTGTCGACGTCATACCCATAACTTGCAAAAGTGGAAGATTGCACATGTTAGTTTTGTAGGTAGCGTCGACCATAAGCACATGCGAGAATGCCCTCCACATTTCAAAGGACTTGTCGTGACAAAAAAATATATTCTGAACGACATTGGTGGAAGGTTCCGCCTGTATGTAATAGGTAATCTTTTTTTCCTGGAGGATTTGTTCCAGCCTCTGCATGGGAGTCGTTTTTTTCTCGAACTTTGTGGCCCTGATCTTTTGGCGAGCGTTGTGTATGTCTTTCGGAACGCATTTATTTTCAGGGTTCTGTTTGGTTACGGCCTTCCAGATTGTATGGGGCTGTATGTCTTGATCTGTCAGCTCTTGCACCGGTCTATACTCATTTGGAGTAAGTCTCCTGCCATACGCGTAACCCTCCAGATGTTCAGTAGGGCCGTTGTTGTGGGTCTCGTTAAAATTTTTGTGCAGATAATCTATCCGCCAAGCTCGACGACTTTGGTCGAGACGACCTATCACCATAAAAGGGCACGCTCATTTTTTTGCTGCCGGCTTTCCTAACCGTGGTCTTAGTCTCATGCTCGCCACTACGACAACATTGGAGCCATATCCAGTGATCCTTGGATAGTTTGGTAACAATAACGTATCCGTTGGCTAAACCCCTTCGTTTTACCCAACCTTCCAAATATAAAATGCTAGGTGAAAAATATATAGAACATTTACAATAATTTTTTAACAAAAAAAAATATAACATTTATAATTCATTTACAAAATATATAACAACGTCATCCATATCAATCTAAAAATAAAACAAATAATTTAAAAAAAAATATAACAATTTTTAATGTATTTTTTATTATATTAAAAAATATAACAATTTTTATTAATTTTATAAAAAATATAACATTTTTTAATTAATTTTTTATCCCATTTAAAAAATATAAAAATTTTGAATGTATTATTATTTACAATTTTATAATTTTAACATTTTACCAAAATATAATTTTTTAACCAACAAAATATAACATTTATAATTCTTTTAAAAAAATATATAACAACGTCATCCATATCAATCTAATAATATAATAAATATTTTAAAAATATAACATTTTAATGTATTTTTTAGAATATTTTTAAAAATATAACAATTTTAATTAATTTTATAAAAATATTACATTTTTAATTAATTTTTTATCCTAATTAAAAAATATAATAATTTTAATGTATTTTTATTAACAATTTTGTAATATTTTTTAACAGAAAAATATAACATATAACATTTATAATTCATTTATAAAAATATATAACAACGTCATCCATATCAATCTTAAAATATAACAAATAATTTAAAAAATATAACAATTTTTATTGTATTTTTTTATTATGTTTAAAAAATATAACAATTTTAATTAGTTTTATAAAAATATAACATTTTTTTAATTAATTTTTTATCCTATTTAAAAAATATAACAATTTTAAATGTATTTTTTATTTACAATTTTATAATAATTTACATTTAACAAAAATATAAATTTTTAACCAACAAAATACAACATTTATAATTCTATTAAAAATATATAACAACATCATCCATATCAATCTAATAATATAACAAATATTTTAAAAAAATATAACAATTTTTAATGTATTTTTTATTATGTTTAAAAAAAATATAACAATTTTAATTCATTTTATAAAAAATATAACATTTTTAATTAATTTTTATCATATTTGAAAAATATAACAATTTTAATGTATTTTTTAATAATTTTTAAAAGAAAAAATATAACATTTAACAAAAACATATATCATTCGTACCTGATCAGTTTTGTACGAAACTTTATGGTAAGCGGGTTGTTCGTCACCCAATGACTCTTGCGCGTAAGAAGACTCACTAACGTCTTCTTGTACTCCCGAGGCACCACTAACGAAAAAGTTATTGCCATATTCTTTCTGTCTGTACGAGGCACCGTAACCGACTTCATAATATGGAGACCCATAACCATGATCATAGCTAGGCACGAATAACTAAAAAAAACAACGGTTAAATCACAACGGCACATCTAAAAGCCTTCATAATAATAAGTAGATTTATTTTTACCTCGTTCAGATATGGTAACAACGGTTGGCGGGGCACAACAAACAAAAAAAAAAAACCAACGGGTAAAAGGTAATGATAAGTTTAACGCCGAATAGAAAAAAGTAAATATATACTTAACTCGTTGAGGTCTGGCAACAACGATTCATTATGTTGGGGTATAAAGCCGGACACGACCTCCTCCGCGTGATCATCATTTCTCTCCCATCATAAGAATCCGGACAACAGACCCCTCCTAATACAAACGGTGTGCTAAGTATTTCATAAAAAAACAGAACAAGTTAAAAAATGCTATACCACACTGCTTTCCGGAATAAACGACTCTTGTTTGTGTCGGACGACTCGCCAAAAATGTGGTTAAACCAACACATGTTAGTGAATGTGAATATATAATGAAGATGATATATATCATCGTATTCTTCATCGTTTAAATAGGGGAAGTAGAATGCAAATTTACAATTCAATACGGGTCGTATAGGCCTATACGATCGTATAGGGCTGACGTCAATCACATTCTGTCACTTTTGAGTGACAGAAAGCAACCTCGTACTACAATACGCATCGTATAGGCTTATATGATACGTATTAGGGTTGCATGTGAACCATAAATGTCAGCTTTGAATGACAACCTAGTACCAATACGCATCATATTGGCCTATACGATGCGTATTACTGCGCATGATGGGGACATTGTCAGCCTTTGACTGACCTTGAAGTTTGAATTTCACATAATACGCATCGTATAGACCTATATGATGCGTATTGAAAGTGTCGATTTAATTTCCCAAGGTGTGCCAATAATACGACCCTTTTTTTAAACACATTTTGGTTGTTATTTAGCTTACATGATTAATACTTGAGATTGTCATTAAACCTCTAATATACCCGTTCATTAAACCTTTAATATACCCGTCACGGGTATTAAACTAGTTACTTGCGACCGTTACATGTATTCTTCGTGTTCCTGAACCCTTTCGACTCTCGATGATCAGAAACCCTAATTCTAACTAACATCTCGTTACGATGGGCATGATGTACTCCAGCAAGAAATTCAAAGAGTATGTGTTCGATGAATTGGCTCCAGAGGAAAACACTAGATGGAAATCCGCACCATCCAGGAAGAACAAATCTCATTATTCCAGTGAAGACAATCACAAGTTCCTGGAATCATGTACGTATTTGTAGAGTATCATAAACCCTAGTTTATTGATTTTAATGTTATTAGCCCTAATTTATCGGTCTGTTTAATGTATGTGTGTTGATGTTGTGGAATTACGGAATTTTTGATTCTATCGTTTGGATATTTGAGGTGTTTTGATATTGATGGAATCATGTATGTATTGGAAGAGTATCATAAACCCTAGTTTATTGATTTGAATGTTCTTAGCCCTAATTTATCGGTCTGTTTATTGTATGTATGTTGATGTTGTGGAATTACGGAATTATTGATTCTATCGTTTGGATATTTGAGGTGTTTTGATATTGTTGGAATCATGTATGTATTGGAAGAGTATCATAAACCCTAATTTATCAATTTGAATGTTGTTAACCCTAATTTATCGGTCAGTTTATCGTATGTATGTTGAGTATTGATTCTACGGTTGCTATTGATACTTACTTCTAGTTGTTGAGATTGCTTAGATGTGATTTTGTAATGAAGATGAGGTTAATTTTTGTGACAGTTGTATAGTTTGATGATGAGTGGTGAAGGTACCTAGGTGTTAGGATTTTGTTGTTTTGTGTTTGAATCTGTACAGTTTTAAGGCTTATTATATCGCAATCTAAAGAGAAATAGAAATCATATCTGTGAGCATCGATGAGACGATGATTAAGTCTGGAATTGGTCATAATTTTTGCATGGTATTTCTTAATCAGACAATGTCTTTCTTTTTTCCCATAGTTGCAATAGGGAATGTTTCTAGAGGAAAGAAACCCCGGGATGGAAAATCAATTGTTCATGAAGTTGATGAAATGGTGAATGAAAGGATCTGTCGACCAGGTGCTGCTTTAGAATCGAGTTCTTCAAACTACAATTCAAAGACTTTATCTCAATCCAAGTGTACTGATTATTTTCCATCGCATAAAGCTGCCACTGACGGGAAGTATTCAGATCGTAACCAACCGCTTCACTTGACTGATGTATTTAGCATCTGAATTTTACTTACTGGTTTTATTAACGACCCAATGAACTGCAACATAGGTTTGGAACAATCTAACATCTAATTTGATTTTTGTTACAGAATGAGCTTGTGTCTATAATCTCAGATGAGGACATAGATAACTCATCTACAATGTCTTCTGATGCTCTTGCAGATGCTGAAGGTTTGTACATTTGGATTTATTTTAAGCGTACCTTTTATCTTATTTGGAGAATAATGTTTTTACATACTGGTGATTGTTACCTCTTTAGGTTTATCAGGAGGACGGGATCTTGAGCACGAGAGTACTTCACATGATAAGGTAAGTGCATTTGTGAACATTCTTAAAGTTGATAAAAATTTTATAGAAGGATCTGGTAAAAACAAATGTTGTTATTTTTGATCTTCTATATAATATTCCACCCTTTATCAGGGTAAAAAGATAATTGTTTGGGTTATTAGTAATAATTGGTTTTAGATAAAATTGTTCATATAAAATATATATCTGTTAGTATAGTCTCACGATGATGATGAAAAAATTGCAATTGAGATGCTGATATTGCTGTTATAGTCTTATGTTTATCGTGTTTTGGTCAATTTTCATATGCCACATGTGTTTTGCACTGTTAGTGCTAAACTAGATATTTAACAATTATCATTTGTCACAAAATGTTGAAGAGGTTTGTGGTGGGATGGAACGGGAGATTTCGTTTGACCAGATTCTGGATCCTGTTTGGTTGCACTTTTTGATGGAAGGAGTTTCTTCTTTTTATCACATTTTTGTTTTTGTTTCTCTGTTTGTTTAGTTGATAATAATGATAATAATTATAATATCAATTTGAAATTATCAAAATACCCATAACATGTTTGACACATGACGGAGCTTAACAGCTGGATGCTAACGACACCAAAACTGCATTGAAACAGCAATCACAGGATTAGTGTAATTTTTTACGTTAAGGGACTTTTTTGTATTCTTTTACATACCATAGGGACAAAAAAGGTATTTTACTCTTACTATTAGATATCAACGGGCTTTTGTTTTGTATGTGTATATAATTATGTACTCAGTTTTTTGGTCATTAGTCAATAGAAACGGCATAGTATTTTTGTTTTCTTAAATGTTTATTAAATGTATAAGATTAGACTCTGGCTTTTGGTAATAATGTCTTTGCCTGCTCAAGTTCTTGCATAAAATGGAAATAATAGCTTTGGGCTTTTTGTGTGGGAATATGCAGGAATCCAGTGTTGTTGTTTGCCCAGAGTGTGTTACTTATGGAAGAAGCTGTTACTCGACAGCACAGCTGACTTTTTTTCGCACTTCTATTAAGCTTGATGTTTCCGAGGAAGGGGCCACAGGTTGTCTTACTTTTGAATGGAAGACTCTAAATCTTGTTAGTATCGAGTCACGATGGTTGGATCCTGTGAGTCTAAAGCCTCTATTCTATGTTATTTTGTAGTTTGTTCTTCATATGGTGAACTTCTGTGAAATTGTAAGTAACTATTATTTTTTTATTTAGTTCAAAACAGCTGAGGTCTGCCTTCGTATCAAGTCGGAGCACAGTCAAAAGTCAGGTAACAGAAATATTACTTTCTAGATATTTGCATCTTCAAGATGTTTTTTCTTTATCTGTATTATTTTCTAGATATGTCATCTCAATGCTTTATTAGTCTAGAGTAAAACCCAAGACACTCGAGATCTATGTAGGATACGTCTCGGATACATAGTTTTATGTCCCGCTAGATATATATTGCGAGTCTAAATGTGATTTGAGTTTTTATTTTTTATTACGGAACATGTGAGATGCTTATGTAAACTATATGTAGTGCACATGGGATATTCAAAGGTTAGAAAAATAGAGAATTATGTAAACAATAGTATATGGATCATTAATCTCTCCCAGTTCTAAAGGACGTGTCTTTTGAATACGCCAACTAGGAATCTGTTTTATAAATTTATTTTGTTGCTTTATGTGTTTTAAGTGCTTAACGATATAACAGGCATTCTATTTTGTATTTCATCTGAATCTGATTGCAAAGTGATCCGTGAGTTTTTTCATATTTATGAATGGTAACAATCAGAATTATGTAAACAATAGTATATGGATCATTAATCTCTCCCAGTTCTAAAGGACGTGTCTTTTGAATACACCAACTAGGAATCTGTTTTATAAATTTATTTTGTTGCTTTATGTGTTTTAAGTGCTTAACGATATAACAGGCATTCTATTTTGTATTTCATCTGAATCTGATTGCAAAGTGATCCGTGAGTTTTTTCATATTTATGAATGGTAACAATCAGGTGTTATTTGCATGTATTTTTACTTGCATCTCAGGAAACACATATACACCTACCTCACAGAATTAAACGTGTCTTGTTTTTTAACCTCTTAGGCTCTTACCCATGCATATACAGTTAAATATAGTTGTAGATGGTTACTTGATTTCTAAGAAATCTTGCAGGCGTTTTGGAGGTAAAATTCACTGTTACCGACTCTTGTTGGAGTAATAAGCAAGATCTTATCAAATCTCTGGATACGCAATATAAGGAAACATGGGATGTTGATCTTGAGTGAGTTATTTGCCTCCTTGTATGCTGCTCGTGGTTTATTTTTCATAGATTAAAGTATAAAATATTCTTTAGAACCTAGGAATATCTTCGATTGTAGATGTGACATAACATTAACCATATATATTTTATTCTAGTCTTTATACCATGTGGCTCATGAGTTGTAGATAACTTTGGCTGTACATCGTTAATATAAGAAAGCTTATGTGTGGGAGAGTTGACACACACACACTTATAGGGGAGGGTCATCTTGAGAACGCTAAATATTGCGAGAACCGTGAAAACGAATGATAAAACCAATCAAAATCATTTTTAATACAACATTAAAAAAGAATTTACTATTTAAATAATTCATACCTTTTCTCAAAATCACTCTTAAGATTTTTTTTACACATGTGTAAATACAACAAATTTACACGTGTAAATGTTTTTTTTTTTATGAATACATGTAAATTTAATTCTGCTATTGTATTCGAATAGTAATGAATTAATGATAAGTGTAATTTTTTTTTATTTTAAATGGTTTTTGACCAAGTTCTTGCGGTTGACACGAAAATATGCGTTCTCCTTTTAACTTTCCCCTATATATATATGGGAGGGAGAGGATCATGAGAACTTTTTCTTCGTGAGAAACTCTTATCAAACGGTTGGTATTTGTGTTGATTTTTTTAATGGGGTTTAGGGTTTAATTTAGAGTTTAGGGATTAGCTTTTAGGGAGCCTCTCTATTCTTAGGAAAGAGGAAAGGTTTGCCTACATCCCACCTCCCCCAGACCCTACCAATAGTTCTGCTATTTGTAGGATTTACTGGGTATGGTTGTTGTTGTTGTTGATTATTGAAAAAGGATAAACAGAAATACTCATAGCATGCACCCTGTATCTTCTCATATCAAACTATGAAGTAACCCTGATTTCAGTTGGAGAAATTACACTTTTAAATAAAGGTTGTAAAGCTGGGGGTCTCACTGGAAGCAGCCTCTCTATTCCTACGGGGTAGAGGTAAGGCTGTCTACATCTTACCCTCCTCAGACCCTACCTTTGCTTTGCTATTGGTGGGATTTACTGAGTATGATGATGGTTTAGCTTTAGTATTTAGTTTTTAGCTTTTAGGCGTTAGCCTTTAGGCTTTATGGTATAGTTTTTTGGGCTTTAGGGTTTATTTCTTAGGGTTTAGGGATTAGAGTTAGGTTTAGTAATGGTTAGATAGAGTTTTCTCACAAAGATGAGTTTTCTCATGATCCCTCACGGCCTCACACACACACACACATATATATATAGGGTGGGGTTCTAGAGTGAACACTAGTGTATTTGTGAACTGAATGAACAAATCCTGGCCTTTGATTTACATCATCAATTCGTAAAATACACTAGTGTATTTTCATCATCAAATCTTGGCCATCGATTTACACTTGTGTATTGATAATCAAGGCTAGGATTAGTTCACTAGTGTTCACAATCAAGGGGGTTGTTCACAAATGAACCTAACCCTATATATATACACACACACACATGTGTCTGGGAGTTAACTTATGCTGTTTTAACTGTTTCTTACAGTTCATATGAGTTGTTTGAAGATACTACATATCTGGAAGGGGATGGTGATTCTATAGCCATTTCTAACAGAGACTTTCAGCTTCTGCAGCCAGAAAAGTTTATCAATGATACTATTGTTGACTTCTATATAGAGTTGAGTTTTTTGTTTTTTATTTATTTCAGTTTTAACTTAAAGTTATAGGGAGTAGAATGGACAGGTTAGGTGGGTTGGGAAACGGGCCAAAATGTGGTTGGGTCAGAACAGGAAATCTTTAATACTGATAAAAGGTTTGGGACTTTAGGTTGACACACAAAATGTTTTTTTTTTGCATTCTTTTCATAAAGTTAATTAATAATTAATGACTCAATGTATTAGTATAATTACTAGAACTGTTATTATGATACTCTGTTAATCTATTGATAATCAGCTGGTTTGGGTGAAGATATTATAAAACATAAGTTGTTAAATACACTACGGTTGCTTTTATTCTGTTTGACCCATTTGACCTGTTCCCTTTCCATCAAAATCACCCATAGCTCGAATCAACCCGTGTCTATGTAAACGGGTCGAAATTGACTTTTTATAACATATATGTAACTACTAGAGTACTAGATTTAGAAGTTTACATGACATGACTTAAGTTATCGACAGATACCTGAAGCAGATCAAACCTGCTGATGCAAGAGTCCATTTTTTCAATAGCTTTTTTTTTAGAAAGCTGGCAGATTTTGATGAAAATCAATCACGCTCTATCGACTTCAAGGAAGCTTTCCAAAGGGTTCGCAAGTGGACGAAGAAAGTGGATATATTTCAAAAGGATTACATTTTTATTCCTGTAAACTTCAGGTGAGATTTTAGCCAGCATTCAAGCATACCATTCATCATCATAAAAGGTGGCACTTTGACCCATTTACTAGTAAATATATTATATGTGCAGGTTGCATTGGAGTTTGATTATCATATGTCATCCTGGTGAAGTGGTGCATTTCACAGGTAACTTCTTTTATTTGATTGTGAACTTCATGTTATTCAAAAAATGTTGCGCTTTTTATTACAATAACTAGCACTTGTGCAGATGATGAAATGGAGAATTCACTTAAAGTGCCATGCATTTTGCACATGGACTCTATTAAAGGACACCACAGAGGTCTTGAACCTTGTATCAAATGGTAAGCTACCTAGAATCTCTGCACAGTTACGTTTTTTCGTGTGTGCGCGTTTAGTTTAATATGTTTAATTACAGCTATTTGTGGGAAGAGTGGAAAGAGAGAAATACTGATGCATCAGAACGTATTTCTACCAAGATCCAGGATTTGCGGTTTATTCGTCTCGAGGTATATATTTTACATATTAAAAAACCAAAAAACCATTTTGTAGTATATGAATACATACGACCAGGTATTCTAGAAATAAAAGAAAGAGTAAAATGCCATTTTTCGTTCCTGAGGTTTGGCCAGTTATACGACTTTCATCCAAAGGTTTGTTTTTCCGCATCTGGATTCAAAAGATTTGAAATCTTGCCATTTTCATCTGGCTCGTTAACTCCTTCCATTTTCTCTGTTAAGAAAGGGGTATTTTCGTCTTTGTACCTACTTCATTTTTGTTTTGAGTACTTGTACATTATGCTAAATGCTTGTACATAAAGTAAAAAAGACCGAATTGCCCTGTAAGTTAACTAAAAAGACGAAAATACTCTTGACATAACGGAGAAAAATGGATCACGAGCTGGATGAAAATGGCATGACTTCAAACTTTTTAGATCCAGCGGAAAAACAAACCGTTGGACAAAAGTCACAAAACTGGCCAAACCTCAAGGACGAAAATGGCATCTTATGCTAAAAAAAGTTACTTAAAGCCAATAGGATCTTATTTTCTTACCGTGTAGTTTGGTTTCATTCAGGTACCCCAGCAGGAGAATTCTTATGATTGCGGGCTATTTATGCTCCATTACATGGAACTTTTTGTGAAACAGGCTTCCAATAACTTTAACCCGTTGAAAGACTTTGTAAGTCGCGCATGATCTATTTGGTTTTTGGGTCATTAAGCCAGCCAACTTAACAAAGAGACACCTCTGCGCTACTATTTATTTTAATATTTTTGTTTTCTTAAAATTTACCTTTTATGCAATGTCTGCAAATAACAAATATGCTTCTCTTCAGATCAGTCCAGATTGGTTCTATCCTATGGAAGCTTCTTTGAAACGTGCTCGAATCAAAAGATTGATCTTTGAACTTACGAAAAGCAATATTCAGAAAGGTTTGTCACCTAAATCGTCCTATGAGCTCAAGGATGAAGAAGATGATGATATTGATTACGATGATGATGAAGCCGATGTTCAAATTCTCCATGATGCGTGCAACTCCAAGGAAACTTGTGGTGAAAGTGTGTCTGGTACTTGTGTGAACAACGCAACACCATTAATGGTTAAACCATTGAGAAGTGTAGACATGGGCGTAAATCTTTCGGATAGTGACATCGATGGAGGATCGTTAATTGCTGACAGTGAGCAGAAGAATCATGGGCAGCAGATGGTTTTGTATGATCCTTCTATACGTGCCATGTCACCAACAAAGGTAGTAGTTATCTTTGCTTTATTATTAGGCCTGTTAATGAACCGAACGTTCATGAATTGTTCGTGAACTTGTTCGGCGGGAAGTTCGTTTATGTTTATTTGTTTAATAAACGAACAAACATGAACACAAGTTTTTGTTCATTTAATCAAACGAAAGAACATGAACACACATTTTGTTTGTTCATGAACGTCCGTTTATGTTTGTTTATTTACATTTGTTTATGTTCGTTTCAATTTAAATACATAAGTAGTTATATTTATATTAATATTAAACATAAAATAAATTTTCTAACTACTTATATAAATATAACTCATTGGTAATTGAGCTTTATAGTAATAAAAATGGGGTTTCCAATGGAATTTGTCGCAATTAATCACTAATTTATATGAAAAATTACTTGATGTTCATTTATGTTTACTATATTATGTTCATTTATGTTTCTTCAATTATGTTCATTTGTGTTGTTTAGTGTTTGTTAAATTATGTTCGTTTACGTTTGTGAAATGATCATTTAGGTTTTAAACGAACGAACATAAACAAACACGAACATGCCCATTTTAATTAACGAACATGAACTAAAAAATGTGTTTGATTATATGTTCGTGTTTGGTGAAAGTTAAATGAACGAACACGAACATGCCTCTGTTCGTGTTCGTTCGGTTCATTTACAGGCCTATTTCACTTATACTGAAGTCATTTGCTGTAGTATTGTTTTTTTTACTTCCCAGGCTGCACAACTGACTAATTGCATTATGTTGCGTGTGGTTTTCTTGTATAAACAGAAAATCTATGAAACAGAAAACTCTGTTGACAAGCAAATAGTCATAGCTTCGGAGACTAACAAGATAAATCCGATTGTGAACCGTATCAACACGTCAATGAATTTATTACAGCTAAAGGAAAAGTCTGGCGGAGACAACGATGTGCTTGAATCACATGATGTTGAAGATTCTGACGATGATGTGTATGAAACATGTGTTGTAGAAGATTCTGGTTCAGACAATGATTCAGATGTCTTTTTTATCTGTGACATCAACAATAACCATCAAAAGACTTCGCCTTCTGTTTACAAAAATGTTGCAGAATGTGGTTTGAATGCGGAGACTTCAAAAACAAGACACAGGTTGCCTATGGGTTTTGGTGCACGAAAAAGACGGAGAAGCCGATAGGTGATATTAAATTTGTGGATTTTGGTTACGATGAAAATATAATCCCTCTTTTGTCCATATCCCGCATTGTAAAGAAGTCGCAGGTAATTATGAAGCCGGCTTCTTTTCATTACTAAATGAAAAATCTCCATGAAGATTGATTTTCTTCCTAAACTTGTGCGCGCTAAAATGTGGTTTAATCTTTACATAATTATTTGATGTTTTATTATGTGATTTAGTACTTGCCCAAATCGAAAGTCTGCTTGCTCAAGTTCGGGTTTGTCTTAAATTCAAAGGATTTTGAGTTACGCTGACTAGCTAGTTAGTTCGACTCCCACTTGTACTCCTATGAATAGCGTAATAAGTTTGATAGATTGATGTGTCTACTCTTAATAACTCGTGTTGAAGATGGAAAAAGAGTTTTTTTTCATTGGGGCAATTTCATATATACCTTTACAAACTTGCAGTTTTTTCATTGGGGCAATTTCATATATACCTTTACAAACTTGCAGAATATCATATATATACCCATGCAAAATTATAAATATCAATACATACCCAATTTATTAAAAACAATTTCATAAATGACAATTTTATCTTTTATTTTTCTAAAACTTTGAAATCTCATTTATGACTTTTAACTTCGAATATTATATTTAGTCATTTCTAGGTTAATTTATATATAGCTAAAATAGTATATATGGAGAATGCTATTGTTTATGGGAAAAATATAAAAATACAAATAGGTAAAAATAAATTTAAGCTTAAAATGCGTTATATAAAAATATGAAGTTAAAAGATGAGCATATATGAAAACTTGAAGTTAAATAAATAATAAGGGTAAAATAATTATTTATTAGATTGTTTTTAATAAACTGAGTATATTTGATATTTTAACTATTTTGTAATGACATATAATATTTGTAGTTTTGGTTGGGTATATATGAAATTTCTCAAGTTTGTAAGGGTACTTATAAATTTAATCCTTGTTCATTTTGCTGTAATTGTGTTTGGTATGCATTCGTTTATTAGATAATATTTTTCTAGTGACAATTACCACATTCCACGTCATGGTGTGGTGATGGTCCACCACCAATCAAATTCATCAATTTCTTTAAAGAGGCAGCGTGGATAAATATCCATGTTTTCCACACTTGGAAGAGGAGGGGCGGTGTTTCATGGGTTCCATACCCCTCGTCGCATTTTATGAGCATTGAGTCTTACCATGAGACCCATACCACATAGTCTAATAAAGATAAAATTTGTGTTACAATGTTCTATTAAAGTTATTTCTATTTTTTCTAACCATAAAAACCACTCAGATTTTTACTATTGTCTTCCTTTTGTGAATTTCTTTAATAGTTATTCATTAAAAAATTAGGATTTAAACGAAACACATATGAGTGGTAGTTACTATTTAGTAAATATTTAATACAAATTTTACTTGTAATACTAAGAAAAAGATTTACTTAAATTAACTTTAATGATTGTTCAATTTACATGACCAAAAATCGCCACTAAAAGGTAACCAACTTTATATATGTTTCATGTGACTTATGTCGTTTAATTTAAGGAAAAATAGCATTTTCAGTAAGTTGTAAAAAATACATCCTTAGTGATTTAGACTTTATAGAATAACACCTGATTATTAGTTCATCATTTTATCTCAAATAACATTATCATTTCATCTCATCTCAAATAGCATCGATAAAAATTGCCAATTTAATTATTAAAAATTGCGAGTTTAATGATAACAAAAGAGATTACGTACTTAGGTTCTAATATTATTTTCAATTTCACCAACCACAATGGTCATAGTTTTTTTTTTAATGGCAAACGTAACTCAAAATAAAAACTCAGCCGCCCGTAGCAAGGTGCTAAGAAACTGACTGTCATCACATACGGGTAAGAAAACAAAGAAAATTACAAGGTGATCATCATCCAGCGAAAACCTCCAATCGTTCCATGATGTTGATGTGTATCAAAGTTTACTATAGTTAGTTGTCAAGTAACGGTGATTTGTTAGTTGGTTATTAGTCGGTTAGAAAGTCAATTAGTCAAAGATCTGTTGTATAAATAGGAGTACTTGTATTGTAAAGAGGGCATTCAGAAATCAATAATAACTCTCTCTATCTTCTTCACTCAATCCTATTAACTAACTTTCGGAATCTTTTCCATAAATTCCCTGAGCGTTAATGGTGTTCAACCATTGAAGATTCAATCTTGAACACGAACCCACATCAGATGCACTGGTATCTTTGTCCTTTATTTCTTCCATTGCCTTGTGTACCACACCTTGTAACACAATGCTCATAGTTGTACTTGATTGAATCAAATACCATAAATCTGTGAAATTATTAATATGAATCTTGATTTAAACCAACTAAGCATCCACACTTTATCAAGTCTCCAAGTTATTATTTACTCATTTAGTTCATAAAAATGTTGCCTTTATGAACAAACAAAGTAACTTACTTCCAAAAGATGATAAATAAAGATAGGTAACATACATTAAAACGTTCCATTTTACAAAAGGAAAGGATCAATCATAAAAGCATTGTTTTGATTATAACGTAGATGACGAGTCAACATTTGATGACGTGACATTAAACGTAAAACGATTACAGAATTTGTTATCGTTTACTCAACTACAAGATTACAAGGGTTGACAGCACAACTAAACTGATGTGATGAGATAACAAACATCACATGATACAATAAAACAAACAATCACTCTACAATGTTATAAGTTATTCTAACACCTCTGCAACATGTTTTCCAGCATTCTTGTTAACTCAACATCCTTAAAACACTCTTCCATATGTCTGGATGCTGTTTCCATTTGAATTAGCAAATCCTCTTTATGTAATCGTATCTTTTCAATATCTTCACATAAAGCTTGGTTTTGAGCCTCAAGATTATTCACTTGATTCACCATACGCGCATTCTCATCCATCAGATTTTTGGTTTCTAATTTGTTGACTCGCAGCAAGTCTTCTAATTCTTCTGCTCGTTGAGTTGACTTCAACAAGGACTCGTCTTTGACTTTGACTTTCTCACATAGGCAAGAAATTTCATTCTCCAGTTTATGTAAATCCTGTTGTATAACATCGATTTGAATCTGTTTTTCTTCAGAGATCGTTAAAGCATTTGTCTTCTCTTTCTCAAGTTCTTCAATCCTCCGGTTTTGAGCCTCAAGATTATTTACCAAACGTGTAATCTCATCCATTAGTTTTTCGGTTTCTGATCTGCTGACCCGCAGCAAGTTTTCTAATTCTTCTGCGCGTTGAGTTGACTTCAACAAGGACTCGTCTTTGACTTTGACTTTCTCACATAAACAAGAAATTTCATTCTCCAGTTTATGTAAATCCTGATGTATAACATCGATTTGAATCTGTTTTTCTTCAGAGATCGTTAAAGCATTTGTCTTCTCTTTCTCAAGTTCTTCTATCCTCCGGTTTTGAGCCTCAAGATTATTTACCAAACGTGTAATCTCATCCATTAGTTTTTCGGTTTCTGATCTGCTGACCCGCAGCAAGTTTTCTAATTCTTCTGCGCGTTGAGTTGACTTCAACAAGGACTCGTCTTTGACTTTGACTTTCTCACATAAACAAGAAATTTCATTCTCCAGTTTATGTAAATCCTGATGTATAACATCGATTTGAATCTGTTTTTCTTCAGAGATCGTTAAAGCATTTGTCTTCTCTTTCACAAGTTCTTCTATCCTCCGGTTTTGAGCCTCAAGATTATTTACCAAACGCGTATTCTCATCCATTAGTTTTTCGGTTTCTAATTCGTTGACTCGGAGCATGTCTTCTAGTTCTTCTGCTCGTTGAGTTGACTTCAACAAGGACTCGTCTTTGATTTTGACTTTCTCACATAAACTAGAAATTTCATCCTCCAGTTTACGTAAATCCTGATGCATAACATCAATTTCATTCTGTTTTTCTTCTAAGATCGTTAAAGCATTTATCTTCTCTTTGTCAAGTTCTTCAATCCTCCGGTTCTGAGCCTCAACATCATTCACCAAACGCATGTTCTCATCCATCAGATTTTTGGTTTCTAATTTGTTGACTCGCAGCAAGTCTTCTAGTTCTTCTGCTCGTTGAGTTGACTTCAACAAGCACTCGTCTTTGACTTTGACTTGCTCACATAAACCGGAAAGTTCATCCTCAAGTATCTGTTTTTCTTCAGTGATCATTAAAGCATGTGTCATCTCTTTGTCAAGTTCTTCAATCCTCCGGTTCTGAGCCTCAACATTATTCACCAAACGCATATTCTCATCGATCAGATTGTTGGTTTCTAACTTGTTCACTCGTAGCAAGTCTTCTAGTTCTTCTGCTCGTTGAGTTGACTTCAACAAAGACTCGTCTTTGACTTTGACTTCCTCACATAAACAAGAAAACTTATTCTCCAGTTTCTGTTTTTCTTCAAAGATCATTAAAGTAGTTGTCTTTTCTTTCAAAAGTTCTTCTATCCTCTGGTTCTGAGCCTCAAGATTATTCACCAAACGCGTATTTTCATTCCTCAACTTTTCAGTTTCCAATTTGTTGAGTCGGAGCATCTCTTCTAGTTCTTCTGCTCGTTGAGTTGACTTCAACAAGGACTCGTCTTTGACTTTGACTTCCTCACATAAACCAGAGAATTCATCCTCCAGTTTCTGTTTTTCATCAGATATCATTAAAACATTTGTCTTCTCTTTCACAAGTTCTTCAATCCTCCGCTTTTGAGCCTCAAGATTATTCATCAAACGCGTATTCTCATCCCTCAGATTTTCGGTTTCTAATTTGTTGACTCGCAGCAAGTCTTCTAGTTCTTCTACTCGTTGAGTTGACTTCAACAAGGACTCGTCTTTGACTTTGACTTCCTCACATAAACCAGAGAATTCTTTCTCCAGTTTCTGTTTTTCTTCAGAGATCATTAAACCATTTGTCTTCTCTTTAAAAAGTTCTTCTATCCTCCGGTTTTGAGCCTCAACATTATTCACCAGACGCGTATTCTCATCCATCAGATTTTCGGTTTCTAATTTGGTGACTTGTAGCAAGTTTTCTAGTTCTTCTGCTCGTCGAGTTGACTTCAACAAGGACTCGTCTTTGACTTTGACTTCCACACATAAACAAGAAACTTCATTTTCCAGTTTCTGTTTCTCTTTCACAAGTTCTTCAATAATTTCTAAATTATTTTCTTTTTCCTTTTTCTGTGCTTCTGTTCTTTCTGTAAGCAACGTTTCTAGTAAAACAAGTTGTTGCTGCAAATCGACATTTTTTTCATTTTGCTCGTTTACTCTGCATAGAATCCTTTGATTCTCCGCTTCAAGTTGCATATTCTGGCTTTCAACAAACAGTTTCCCTTTCTCCAATTCAACTAACTTCTGTGATTCAGCAAGCAGCTGCTGTTTCATATCATCGAATAACTCAACTTTCTTCATCAACAATGCCACTTCCTCACTTTTTTTAGTGAGATTTAAATCTACTTCATAAATAATATTGTTATTGGCCTCCAATTCCTCTTTTAGATGTCGGATGATATCTTCATTTTCTGCATTTTTTTGCTCCATTTTGGTATTCATTTCTGACAATTGTGTCTTCAACACAAGAACCAGTGAAGATATTTCTTCATTTTGTACTTCGGGCAAGCACCGACAAGATTTCAACTCTTCTTGTAGTTGCATAACGTGTTCACTTTGATCTTTCAGTTTGATCGAATAATCATCTATCTCTTTTTTCAACCTTTCTAATTCAGATTTCAACTCGATTTCTACTTTCAATTTCTCACTACACTTCTTGTGTGCCTGTTCCAAACTGTTATACTTCTTTTGAAGCTTCTTCAACGAGCCCGTATTCCCACTGTTAATTTGAGATTCTTGAAATTCTTTAAGCGATGCAATTAGATCCTTATTCTCTCGTTCCAAATGCTCCAATTTGTATCCCATTTCTTTCGATAACGAATCTTTTGCAGCCAATGTGTCTCTTAATTCCGCAACCTCTCCGTCCCGTTTATGCGACAACTTTTCGATTGTCAACTTCGCTTCATGACACTCGGAGAAAATATCATCATACCGCGATTTGTATTCCGAAATCTCGACTTCCAACAGTTTCTTATTGCTTTGTTCATGCGCTAACGCTTGGTTGCATACTCTCAGTTCGGTCCGAAGGTTTTCGGATATTCTCGTTTGAGAATCGAGATTCGTTTGAAGTGAGCAAATCTCTTGTAGCAACAACGACTTTTCATTCTCCCATTCCGTTTTACTAGATTTGAAACTATCTTGAAGCTTTTTATGTGCTTCTTCGAGATGTTGAAACTGTTCGTTCTTCCACTTCAACCGATCTTGAACGTCTCTACGTTCTTCTTCCAGTTTACTTATCACCTCGTCTCTCGAAATCAGATCCCTTGCTGCTTGTGTTTTGTCGGAGATTTCGACAATTTTTTTATCTTTAAGTGATAAAACTCTCTTCAGATCTTCGATCTCCGCGTTGCTAGAATCAAGACTCGACTTCAAAGATTCTGAAACGGTTTTCGCTTCTTCCAGAGCCAAGATGAGTTCTTTGTTTTCACCCTCAAACTTTTGAACTTTTTCTCTGTATTCATACCGAAGCTTTTCAGTTGCGGAATTAAGGTGTTTTAACGCCGATTCTTTTTCTTGGAAACTTGATTTGAGGTCTTGATGGAGTTGAGTCAGTGTAGATAACTCGTCAGATTTGGTACTCAGTTCTTGGGCTTGCTTTTCAGATTGCGACTTTGCTTCTTGAAGTTTCGTTATCAGTTCGTCTTGAGCTCTTTTCAAGTTCTTGCACAAATCGGTCTTGATATGAATTTCTTCCTCGAGTTTTTCGTTCTGTGCTCTAACTTGTTCTAGTGCTTCATGAACATTCATTTCTTTATGATCAATCATTGTGTGTGTGGTGAATGTCAAGGCTTCCTGTTTAATTACGACATAAAAAACCACGACCTGTCAGTCAACTACATAAGTCTAACTGCTTATGAACATTTAGAAAAAAAAAAATGATGGTTAGCTAGTTGTCCGAAAGTCTGCTGTTAGAAAAGCTCACTACTGCTCAAAGATATATAAAACTTTCTTTAATTGATCTTTAGAAATTATGCAGGCATCATTTATATAATTACATTTGTTCTCACATCAAGTAACCAACAATCAGAACCAGCCTATCATGACCTCATTGATTCATGTTCACCCGCCACTCAAGGTTTAAAAGTACAGAATCGTGCCTCAAGGCGTTTTCCCTTCGCCTTAAGGCGGAATTCAAAAAAAATATATAAAATTTATATATCTTATAAAAAATAAAATACTAACCAATTTCACACATCAGATTCATCAAAAACACACATAAAAAAAGCGTTTCGCATCACGCTTTTTTAAACCACGATATCGGCAGGTGGAATTGTTCCACTGAAGCACATTTAACTGTGAACTTCCCCTTTCATCCACAACCACAAAAAACTATTCCTAACCCTAAAAAGTATGCTTATTTCCCAAAACATTCAAGCAGGCAGGCTATATTAATGCATCTTAACATTCAATTCATCATGCAGTTAGTTATATCTACTCATCTGACAACTGATATCAAATGTGAAGTTAAAACATTACATCTTTCTTTCTTTCTTTCTTTCTAAACATAAACCTAAATACAACTCAAAGTGAAGAAACCCTAGAAAGAAATCATACCTTACTCTATTCGATCTTGAACCAGAGTTTGAAGAATCAGAAATTAGATTTCGGTAGTTTGAAGTTCGAATCGATGCTACAAAGCGCCTGACATTTTTTTGCTTTTTCTTTAATTTTGAATTTTTGCCCGCCTTTGTATATTTCTCCTTCAGATATGCCGTATACGGCGTCGTTTATTTCTTTGAAATGAACTGAAACAGTCCCTGATCTTCTTCAAAAGATGTACATTTGGCCCACTGTAATCTTTTCTCTACAATTAAAGAGTTAAATGTCACTTTAGTCCCTGTTGTTTGGGTTATTTTGCCAGTTTAGTTCAAAGGTTTCATTTTTCGCCTGTGAGTCCATAAAGGTTTCGTTGTTGCCGTTTTAGTCCACTGAGTTAATTTCATCCATTTTTTCTGTTAACGAGAAGGGCAATTCGGTCATTTTATATGGCCGAATTGCCCTTCTAATTAACAGAATTACATATAAAATGACTAAATTGCCCTTCTCGTTAATAGAAAAAATGAATGAATTTAACCCAGTAGACTAAAATAGCAACGGTGAAATCTTTTTGAACCAACATAAGAACAATAAAACCTTTGGACTAAACTGACAAAATGACCTAAACCACAGGGACTAAAATAACATTTAAATCACAATTAAATGAAATATTGATATGCATGCAAACAATTAGGATAAACAATTAAATAGTAGAACTGAGAGTTTTAATATGTTTAAAAATGAAGTCATTTTTGTATTTTATTTTTAAATAATTTACACTGATAGGTGTTTGTAACATTTGTTTTGTTTTCTTCTTTTTTTTAGATAGAAATTTGAATTGTTTTATATGTGTCGGTATATGTTTTATTGGAAATTCATTTCTATGTATCGATGTACAACTTTTTCTTTATTAAGATTTAGTAGAAATAAAATTTTAACAAATTGTGTTTTAGATTTATATAAATTATTAAATACAATTAACTGTTACATTACATTAAAAAATTACAACTCTTCAAACTATACTGTAGCAATCGCCGCAATGCACCCTTATAAAGACCAAAAGGTATGTACTGCTGACCTGAGTTTGATACACCCTCTCACCACCTAATTACACATCGTTGCGGCAGGGCCATCAACACTGAACTTGAAGCGTGTTAATGCGAATAATTTAGACTGAAACGTAAAACATAGAAAAGAATAACTAAGTTGATCTAGGACCCACACGTTGCGACGAACCTGTCAAACGGGAAAAATAGACGACGTAAAAACTACACACACGTTGCGCCGTGTTAACTCGCAAAATTTAGAATGAAACGTAAAACGAAAAATTTGTGTAAGATGGAAAATATAGGGGATCAAAGATGAAAGTACAAAAGTTGAGAGGTTAAATTGTAAAATATGAAAGTTTTGGTGTTATAAGAAAAAAAAACAATTAGTTTTGAGTTAAAAGTGAAAAATCAAAACTTTTTTAAAAACCTCCTAAAGCATTAGCTACACAACTCTATGCACAATTATGTAAATGAGTTGAAGTCTACAACTAATTAACTTTATTTCCTTTCTATTCAATCTTAGAATGGAAAATAATAAAAGTGTATATATACATAAATGTTGAGGAAGGAATCAAAGTGGGGGGTTGAAAGAAATGATAAAGATTTCTTATTGAATGGTTCATTCCTTACGTGTAACTAAAGATATTCCTCTTGTTTCATTTATAATGGTGCATTAGTGTGTAATTTGGTATTCAACTTGCTCATTGATCGGAGAAGAAAATTAATATAATGGACTCTTCAATTGGCATGTCTTCTCTTTCATTTTATATATGATAGAACGGAAACTGCTGTCCGCGCGCCTGTAGGAGATACGAACTTCTTCCCGGTGGAGGTAGGACTCCACCAGGGGTCTGCGTTGAGCCCTTTTCTTTTTGCGGTTGTCTTGGATGAGTTGTCCAAGTTGATTCAGGAGACAGTTCCGTGGTGCATGCTTTTTGCAGACGATATCGTGTTGATTGCAGAGACTAAACATGGCCTAAACGCGAGGATAGAGGAGTGGCGAGTAGCTTTAGAGGGCAAGGGCCTAAGGATTAGTCGATCTAAGACTGAGTATCTACATTGTGATTTCAGCGGTGTAGCCTTGGATGATGAAACCCAAATCACCATTGAGGATCAATTGGTCCCGCAGGTAACTAGATTTAAGTATCTGGGGGCGTTTGTGCAAAGAGGTGGTGGCATAGATAGTGATGTAACCCACCGCATACAGGCTGGTTGGTGTAGATGGAGGGCAGCCAGTGGGGTATTGTGCGATAGGAGGTTCCCAACTAAACTAAAGGGGAAATTTTACAGGGTAGCAGTTAGGCCAGCTATGCTATATGGAACAGACTGTTGGGCTATCAAGAAGACACAAGCGCGCAAGATGGAGGTAGCAGAGATGAGGATGTTGAGGTGGATGTGTGGGCACACGAGGTTGGATCGGATAAGAAATGAGGTTTTTAGGGAAAGACTAGGAGTGGCTAGTATATCGGAGAAGATTAAGGAGGGGAGATTGAGATGGTTTGGGCATGTGACGCGGAGGGAAGCGACGGCACCAGTTAGAGTAGTGGAAACTCTTAATGTGGAGGGGAGGAGAGGAAGAGGCAGACCGAAACTGACTTGGGATGAGCAGATTAGGCATGATTTACTAGAGTTGCACCTTTCGGAGGACATGGTCCATGATAGGACTTCGTGGAGGCGTAGGATTAGGGTTAAGGACTTCTAGAGGATATTGCAGTAAGGTCTTAGGTGTTTTTCAGAGAGGTAGGTTTTTCTTTTTTTAAGGGACTTTTCCGGTGATTGCCTTCTTATGTTTATGCCCAAATGACGGTGTATGCTATTATACTCGATGTACATTGTGTCTATGCCTAATTGATGTTGCATGCTATTAAACATAATTTAAATTACATTATAATGTGCCACTCAGATCACTTTCATGGTATGGGTGACTTCCTTTTTCCGTATCATTTCTATATTCTTTGACTTGATGTGTCGGTTTGCTGTTCGTTTTCGAGCCGGGGGTCTCTCTGGAAGCAGCCTCTCTATCCATATGGATAGAGGCAAGGTCTGTCTACATCCCACCCTCCCCAGACCCTATAAATAGCTCTGCGATTTGTGGGACTTACTGGGTAAGGTTGTTGTTGTTGTTGTATGCTTTTCGGTGCTCATTTGAGAAATAAAAAATAGGTAGATCAAGAGGAAGTACACTTTAGTTGTTATTATGTATAAAAAAATAAAACCATGATATATCTTTCGTTATAATATATGTGCACACATGTAAAAGCGTATCTAATATATCTCTTGGGTATTTGATTAGTTATTACTCGTCGGATTTGTGTGTTTCCCAATTAGATGTCTCTTTAATTTGCCAAAAATATTTTGGGTTACAATTTCCTATGGCATTTAGATTTTTCTACCATTACATTGCACTATAACCTTCGAGTATCAAACTAACCACGCAAAAAAACATCTTACATTGTGTAGCATGTGGTAACAAACATGAAGAGGTCCTCTTTCATTATACCACTTGTCCTAGATTTTTTTTATCAACCTGGATTGTGCTTTGCTGCCTGCCAAATTACTTATATAAAATCATACTGATGGGACTTTCACTCATTCGCATCCACTTACCTATGCCTATTCCTTTCCATATTTGGATATACGAGCTAAATTTCGTCCCCGTTGTAGTCTGTGATGGTCAATTTTATTCTCATTTATAGATTTACAAATGTGATAAATGGTGTGATGGTCAATTTTACTCTCATTTATAGATTTACAAATGTGATAAATAGTGGTATTACGTGCATTTTGATTTTGATTGTGCATCATTAAAAAGAGAGCCATTTATGTCCATATTCCTAACTACAAGTGAGCATTCTCTTCTTGTTTTTTATTATTCCATTAGTTTGTGTCATAGTCTAGTTTCAAGTATAACATTAACCAGGCAGTTGCAAAACTTTCAAATTTTTTAAAGAAGATGAGCATCCAAAACTACTCCATTGTCCATTTCAAGATGAAGGTGACAACCTTTTGAAACGTCATATGTCCAATCAACACGAGTTGATTGGCAACTCCAAACAACGTGATGGTGAGATGCTCACCCATGCTAGCCATCAATACCCACTCAACCTTTTCGAGAAGCAAACAGTTGGCGTTTCTCTACACGACCACATGAAAAGAACCCAATTGTTATGTGATGAATGCGTGAAACCAATCATGACAGTACCATTTTACACATGCTGCCAATATGATGATGAACAATACTGTTTTGTTCTTCATCAGTGGTGCGCCAAACTACCACCTTCCTGAGCGGACTCTCTTTGTTCTGCCTAAAATCCCTAGTAAGTTCTTTGGTGTCTTGGAATGTGTCGTTCGCTGGTTACCATCCAATTAATTGCAACCCTTGGTTGTTTGAACTCTTTTTTATACATATGTACCTTCTTAAATCATTAATTGGTTTAAAAATTTTAAAATGAAAGGCTAATTTATTAATATACATACTCAAAATATAAAAAAATATATGCAACATTGCATTTAATTTCTTTTTTTCTATTATTCAACTCGTGTAATACAAGAGTATATAAAATTATAAAGGTAAACAACCGGGCTTATCTCAAAACCATATAAATCTCAAACTGCCCAGACCGGCATATTTGGAGGGTTCAATCCACCACTACTGGCTACCAATTTACCATTTTACCTCTTTTTATTGCACAAACAATGTAAACAAGAAAAGTTCTCAGAATGAATAAACCAAATATATTTTACAATTATAGAAATATAGAATCAAATCTTCAACTGCAAATGCCATTTAAAAAAAAAACAAAATTGTTTTTCTTTTACAGATTTGAATACATTGTCTTGTTTAACTTCACTTTCAATCTTAAAACACTGTAAGATCTAACGCATGAATGTCAACATCAAAATCATACAAAAGTAAACAAAGTTTTACTCTAAACATTGATTATAAGATCACATCTTGCAATAAATCACGTAAAAAATGGTTTTATTCTATTGAAATTAAGTTTTGATTCATGTATCTAAACCTGCATATCTCCTCAAAAAAATCATCAGCAGACCTGTGTACGCTCTTCATCCTAAGAATCTTTATCGTCATCTTCTTCAACTTCTTCGCAAACGTCACCAAAGACTCGAGTGTGTTCATTTTATGTTCAGCGTTCAATGGTGATCTAACCGTAATCACTACTTCTTCAAGACAAGGAATCACGAAACTTGAATCCACCTAAAACAAAAGCAAAAACATGGCTTAGGAATCAAGATTTCTTGCTTCGCAAGTAATTGTTTTGCGTTTCTAAAACTTACATTCTTTAGACTGTTCTTTTGGCATAGTGCAGCAAACATTGCACCATGGATGTCGAATGTTTTGAGCTTCGGATGACTTTTGAAAAAGTCAACAAAATTAATCTCCGGAAAGGGAAGAAGAGCTTCAAAATCTCCAGTGAATTCGACTTTCATATAAAGATGTTTTACTTCACTTGCAAGTTGAAGCATTTTGTCTATTGCATCCCAACACCATTGAACACCTCTAATTGATAACGATTCAAGTGCCATGAGTTTACCAAAATCCACCATGTAAACTCTACCTGCAAGCAATAATTAGACCAATAATCACATCTCGATATCTTAACAACGTACGTACAAAAGTAGGACCCGCAAAATGAAATTATCAAATTACATGATAAGCAGGACTGTTCAAAAAGCTCGCGACTCGCTCGAGAAAAGTTTGAAAAAAGCTCGCTCGAAATCAGCTCGGTTTGTAAATGGTCGAACCCGAGCCAAGATAAGCTCGCTCATTGGCTCGTTTAAGTTAAAGCCCAAATTTTAATATAAATAAATTACAACCATAAATTATAGTTTATCACCATGCGCAATGGTGAACTAGTAAATATTAGAACTTGGTTATGCACTAAACTTGCATTAGAAATTTTGTAGTTGATAATTCCACATTAATTATGTGAAAAATATTATTTTTTGTATTTATATATACATCGATACGTGTAAAAAAGACAACTTTAAAAATAAACGAGTTGGATCAAGCTTTTCACGAGCCAAGGTCAAGCCCAACTTTTCAACTCGTTAAGATTAACGAACCAGCTTGGCTCGTTTAACTTTAATCCCGAGCCCAACCTAGCTCGGCTCGGCTCGTTTACAACCCTAATATTGATAAATAAGTAAGGCATACGAATCCAAATCCAAATATCTAATTGGGATTTGGAAATATGAAATCTTTAAGAAAAATCTTGAAAATTTACCATCATTATTTGCAAGGGAAAGATTCTTTAAGCAATTCGTCTCACGAACCCGAATCCAATTAAAACCTTGAAGCTCAAGGTATTCAACCTTTGGAGCTGTGAGCGTGAGCGAGCAGCTACCCGAACCACGAAAATCAAGTTTGCAATACTCAAGGTGGAGAAGCTCAATCCAAACACTCCTTAAACCCTCGCAACCAATAAGTACAAGACGAGTCAAATTAGGAATTGCTTTAAGTGCTTCAATCAAAGCCGAATCCTCCATCTTCGCTGCAACAATTTCAAGATTTTGCAGTTTCTGAAATGCATCCCATTTTGGGGCATTGACCATTAGCACACCCCAAAGTCTTAACGACTCCAAGTTTATTGCTCCTTGTATGCAATCAAGTTTCGACGGATTTTCATTTGCTGTATTCTGATCAGCAAGATTATCTATACGGAGCTCAAGATTTTTCAACGAGTGTCCCACGAGTAACAGCCATGAAGCCAGCCCTGCACCGGTAAAGGGACAGTAAACCACAAGATCTTCCAGTTGAAAAATAGACGAGACTATCTGCGTCACAATGCAGTCAGAAGTTTGATCATTTTTCAGCTTGTCGAATATGCTACGGGGAAAATGAACGCTTTTAACGTAAGGCATCGAGTCTTTCCACTTCTTGGAGACACAGTTACAAGACGCGACATCCTTCGCATTGTTTATGGTTGACAAAATGTACTGCACGACAGCATCCGGCAACAAGTCCATTCTCTGAGGCAATTCATCAAACACCTGGTGGTCAGCTCAATTTCAACCAAAATTCAAGACTACATAATCACTCCAAAGAAGAATTAAATAGTTAAAATCTCACTTAAAGATATTTGGGGGGCAAAGACCACTTAAACACACGTATAAAAGGCCTAATCTTGACTATATTCATGGCAAATAAAATGTACCCACATCAACAACATAACCTAAAATGTAATTATATATTATATATCTTGGTGATATAAGAACTAAACCCAATAAAGATTCAGATATGAAATACAAAAATGAAGCAAATTTCTATGAATTTTTACAAAATTGACAAACAGAATCGAAACAACATATGAATAATGAAATAAGTAAGTAATAAGGTTTGTATAACAAAATCAGGATTAAGTAAACAATGTTAAGTTAACTTACTCGCACAAGAAATTCGGAAAACCAAATTGAATGTGGAAGTTTGAGAAAGGAGTGATGAGATAGATCTACGAAGATGTAATGGAAACTAGAAATAGGGGAAAATTTGCTTTTACTGAAAATTTTGAAATTTGAAATTTTGAAGACGAATAAAAAGAAAGAAGAGTAAACTTCCGTTTTGCTCCCTGTGGTTTGGTCAGTTTAACGGTTTTGCCCCAAACCTTTCAAAATAGCCATTTTGCTCCCTGATCTATGACGTCATTCTCCAGTTTGCTCCTCAGCTCTAACTCAGTTAAATTATCTGTTATCTAAAAGGGTATTTTGGTAACTTCAAGTATAAAAGTAGGGGTATTTTAGTAAAACTACAAATAAAAGATTATATTATATATAATATATAACATCATCATCATCTTCATCATCAAAACTCCTGATCTCTTGTTTCTCTTTACCCTCTCTCTTATCTCTCTCTACACTCTCTCATCCTTCCATCTCTAACCACCACCGCCACCATCACCACCACCTTCGGCCTTCAACCTACCCACCAATAAAACAAATATACACTATCTTCTTTCTCTGATATGCTCCGTAAATCAGTCTCACCATCAACCTACCCACCAATAACCACTAACCACCACCTGCTGACACCACCCACAACCACCATCACCTGCCGACCACCATCACAACCGTCTAACAGAGATATATCAATCGATTCAATATTCTGTCATCAAAAAAGCAAACCAAAAACACACATACTTCAAATCTAAACAAAATTCACAAAAAAAAAATCAGATAATCCAACAAATTAAGCTCGTAATCACCAGATCTAGAACCGATTTCAGAAAATAAAAACTCTATGCATCTCTCATACAACAGACATACAGATCCAAACTTTTTACCACTGCCACCACCATCACCATTATCATCGACCGCCACCTCCTCCCTCCGTCACCACTTCCACCACCATCACCATTATCATCGACCGCCACCTCCTCCTCCCTCAGTCACCACCACCATCAACCTTCACTTCCAACACCCCCCACACAACCCCCATCGTCATCATCAACGTGGTTCGTGTGGAAACCCTAGCCGCCGCCCCTTACCCCTTTTCACCAACACTACTTCGATCTGTTCTGTAATCATCAATTCCAGTGGTGGTGTCTCATGGCGGCGGCGGTGGTGGACATTACAGAAGTTAGAGAGAGAGGGAGACACGATATGTGAACGTATCGCTTGATATGTGCGACCTGTTGACTGATTCGTTGATTGATTTGGAGCCTGAGTTTGGTCGAAATTGTTCCTTTTGAAACCCTAGCATAAGAATTGGGTGGAATTGGTTTGGGGGAATGGGTTAGGGGGGTGTGGAGCGGTGGTTGGTGAGTGGTGGTGGCGGTGCCGGAGGTGGATGGTGGTGGTGCGGTGACGGTGGTGTGAGGGTGTGGTGCGGTGACGGCGGTGTGAGGGTTTTGGCAGATTAGAAGATTCAAACCTGGTTTATATAAATATATACATATAAATTAATAAATAATTAATTATAGGAAAAGACTAAAATGCCCCTCAGGTGTTTTGCACGTGACATAAGTTAACAGCACAAATGGATGAGGTTAAGGGGCGGGGAGCAAACTGGAGAATGACGTCATAGATCAGGGAGCAAAATGGCTATTTTGAAAGGTTTGGGGCAAAACCGTTAAACTGACCAAACCACAGGGAGCAAAACAGAAGTTTACTCAAGAAAGAAAGTAGAGAGCGGCCATTATTTTCAAGCCACTTCTTTTTCTTTAACCTTTGTCATATTCCAATGTGGTTTACCAAGGGGCTGTTTGGTAGCCTCTGAATGGTGAATGGTCATTAATAGGCTACCTCTTAATGGAACCATTAAGAATTTTACCAATGAGAAGGTAGAAAAATGTGACATGTGATGATTTACCATTCAGAGGTTACCTCTTAACCATTCAGACTTGAGGTTACCTCTTATTCATTCAGAGGTTTTAAACCATTAAGAGGTAGCATCTGAATGGTCATTAAGAGACTACCAAACAGCCCCTAAATTGTGTTAGTTAAATCGTTATGACACTGTAAGGTATATAGGGGTGTTCAAAAAACTCGTGTCACGTAGCTCGCTTGAAAAATGTTCGCAAAAAGCTAGGCTCGTGAGCTCATAAGCCGGCTCGATAAGGTTTACATCTTTCATTTTTTTGTCTCATATCGCTCAGAAGACAAAAATCAAGGGAGTATCTCTCCTATAAAAGAAAATAGAAACAATGTACAAAGTGAGCTAACTATTTATACTTGCATATTTAGTCATTTGGTTAAATTAAATTGCAATTATGGCCCTTAGTCTATGAAGAGATTCATTTTTAGGGCTTTTTAAGTAGTAAATTTTGTGGTTCTTTGTTAGTTCGAACTAGATCGAGCCGAGCCGAGCTAGCTCGAATTTTAATCGAGTCGAGCTCGAGCCTTAAATCTCAGCTCGATTTGAAATTCGACTCGACTCGTTTATAGCCCTAAAGGCAGTGTTGTAGAAGGCGCTAGGCGCTAGTCGGGCGGTGAGGTACCGCCTAGGGATTAATCGGATTGGGATTTTTATATGTATTTTTTCAAAATTATATATATATACCCAATAATATAAAAATAATACTTCAAAATTCACATAAATACTTCAAGTTTCAGATAGTATGGTTCGATTTTGATCGATTTTGACTGATTCTGACCAATTTTGACCGCCTAGGACCGCCTGGGACCGCCTGGGACCGATTTTGACCGATTTTAACCGATTAATATAGGCCGATTAATCCGATTTTTGACCGCCTAGGACCGCCTAGGACCGATTTTGACCGACTTTGACCGACTCCGATTAATTGGCCGACTAGCTCAAAATTAGTCAGTAACTAGCCGCCTAGCGCCTAGGCGCCGATTAATCGGCCGCCTAGGCCGATTTTTGCAACACTGCCTAAAGGTATATAGTGTGGCCTTCATTTTTTTTTGAACGACTTTAGTGTATTAGTTTGCAACACGTCAGGGCTATATCTATATATGTTGGCACCTTACCCAAGTTCAAATCTTACAACAGTGGTATTCTCTCGGATAACCTAACCTAAGTCCTTGACATCTAATCATAATCCGATTAGTATCAAGAATTCGGTTAATAAGTATATAGTAGAAGTTATAATTTCGTCCATCGTGTATTACCATGTAAGTCAAGCATGGAGGTAAGATGATTTACATCCATTAAACCTCATTGTATGATTCACTAAAGCACAAACTCATCAACTTAGTTGATGAGTTCGGTTGATCACGAAGGTAAGACTAATTTTTAACTAACTAAAACAACCAAGTGAGCAAACTAGATGCGTACATCTCGAGCATGGAAAGTGTTCGAGGATGTGATGTAGCCTTTTTATGGAAGTTGTATTTGTACCAAAATATACAAATGAGGTAGTGGAACAAGTTTGGAGAGCCAAAGTTTCCATAGTTCACACATTACTCATACACAAGTCTTCCAACATTGAAGGTTGGAAGCTTGGATGGTTTCAACACTTAGAACATTTTGGGCAGAATTTTAGAGAGGTTTTGAGCCTTATTTCTTGGTGGAAATCAACCATAACACAAACCCACAACTATAAGCTTAGTTGGGAGCATGGTGGGTACAAGATTCCACTAAGTTTCAAGTAAAATATACATGAAATAAAAAGATACATCAAAGCAGAATTTTTATACTACTTTGGACCTCAAATGCGGTGAGGTTCCACCTTAGTTTGCCATGACAAACATGTGGAAACCTTTCTAGAGGTTATCCAAGTAGATTGAAAGAAGAATGCGAAGAAAAGTGAGTGAAAACTCAGTTAGAATACTTGAATGTTTTTGCCCTTCTTCGAGATATTTGAGAAGATTAGAGAACTTAAGAGAAGATTAGTTGTGTGGAAAGTGTTTAGAAGGTGGTGGAGGCTTGTATTTATAAGTGGGGATTAAGGTTTGGGAGTTAATGAAGGTGGAAGGTGATTGGAGGAAAAGGGAGGTGGAAAATGGTGAAATATTATTGGCTAAAGAGGGTGGAAGATGATTGGAGAAGGAAGGAGGTGGAAAAACTTTTGGTTTTGCTCACTTTTAGTCCCTGCACTTTGTAGCTAGGTTATTTTATGCCATTAATTTCTAGTATTTTAATTTGTTTTTAGGTATCCAAAGTGTATTTTAAGTCTCGGTTTTACGTATAAACACGTATTTAAAGATTGATTGCGTATATAACACAAATATGAAGGATAACATGTATGAATATTAAAGTTAATTCCCATTATGATCAAAGTCTCAAGATTGAAATGAAATACGAATTAAAAAGTTTCTAAAAATAGAAATACATATACAACTTTCTAAATAAGGAAATTACAAAAATGCGAAGCGTTACAGTCTCCTCTACTTTAGGAGATTTCGTCTCGAAATTTTAATCAAGAGGAAGACTCAGTGAACAGATGCGAATACTTGGTCTTCATATCACTTTCGAGTTCCCAAGTAAATTCGGCGCCATGTTTTCCTTCCCATCAAATCTTGACTATGGGAATTCGACTGCGCCTAAGCTGTTTGGTTCCTCGGTCCATGATTTCGACCGGTTTTTCGACAAAGTGTAAGGACCCATTGATTTTTAAATCATCAAGTGGAACTTGAAGTCCTTCTTCGGCTAAGCACTTCTTGAGGTTGGATACATGCAATGTCGGGTGAGCATTGTTGAGTTCTTGAGGTAAATCCAGTCGGTACGCTACCTTGCCAATCCTTTCGAGAATCTTGAAAGGACCTACGAAGCGAGGAACGAGTTTGCCTTTCTTACCAAATCGAACAACTCCATTCCAAGGGGACACCTTGAGGAGTATGTGATCACCAACGTTGAATTCCAAAGGTTTTCGTCTTTTGTCGGCGTAGCTCTTTTGACGACTTCTAGCTTTGAGTAGGTTGTTGCGAATCTGCAAGATCTTGTCCGTTGTCTCTTATATGAGCTCGGGACCAGTGATTTGTTCATCTCTGATCTCGTGCCAACAAATAGGCGAACGACACTTCCGACCAGACAAAGCTTCGAATGGAGCCTGATGCGTGTGTGGTGTGTATATAATTTTAAGTATATTTTAAGCCCTTTTTACACGTTAGTCAAGTTTTAAATTTATAAAACACGATATTTACTAACACCAAACACACATATGGGCAAGTGCACCCACCGTGAGCGTAGTATAGTGTTGGTAAGATACCGAGGTCGTCCAATGACACAAGAGCTTTTAGTACTGGTTTATCCTCAACGTCTAATCAAATCAAAAGTTAGAAAAAGGTTTTAAATAAGAAAAATAAAAACTAACTAAAATGCTGAAAAATAAAAACAGATAGACAAGATGAATCACTTGGCTCCGACTCGTGTTTAGTGTAACGTTTGATTATTTCCGCACTTTTGCACTTTTTAAGAGATTATTTTAGTTATTATAGTAGGCCCCTCTTTTGAAGGTGATGTTACCCTCAACCCAGTAGTTTGAGTCAGCAAGGATACAATCCTAAAGGGTCGGATTATTGAAAGATAATTAATTAAGTTATTAATGCATATTATGGTAGGCCCCTCTTTTGAAGGTGACGTTACCCTCGGCTAAGTAGTCTAGGTCAGCAGGGATACAGTCCTAAGTAGCCGGATTAAAGTATTAATAGTAGCTTACATATGAGGGGATCAAAGAGTTTGGACCCCCGCCATCCAATATCGGTGGGTATTGAAGGAGGTCTTACTAAATTTGACCCAGGTCCTTGCAGGATCTATACACTGAACAAGGTAAGACTCTTACCAAACCGTTCCCTTAACCCCCGACCATGAAGCCAACATACCTCCATATAGACCGTGGAGATATGAATGGTGAAAATCTTTTATTTTATATAGACAGTAAAATAATGCCAAGACACCACGGACAAACGATAAGGAAGAATCACCTTCAACATAAGAAACTAGTTATTAAAGTCATTAATACATAACCAAGTAAAAAGTGCGAAAAGATTAAAAATAAAAAGTATTACACTAGACACTTGTCTTCACCAAGTGATGTAAGAGACTTAGGCAAACATGGCCTTTGATTGTCAAGAACTCTTACGATCAATCTTGGATCCCGAGGCGACTCACACACTTTATGATGGACAATGGATGATGGTGGTGGATGATGGTGTTGTGATGGTGGTGGGTGGTGGGTGAAGTGTGAGAGAGGTGGTGTGCCAAGGGATGGTTTGCAAATGAGCCAAGCACCCCTATTTATAGCATGAACAGCAGCTCGGGCACGGCCCCGTGTCCATTGGGCATGGCCCCGTGTCCATCCTCTTCTCTGTCTTCATTAATTGCAGTTTGTCTGCATTAGTTGACCACGCCCCCGTGTCCGCTGGGCACGCCCCCGTGTGCAGAAGCATATCTGTACTATCAAGATTTGCCTGGATTCTACGAATCTTATAGTTGACCAAGGCCCCGTGTCCGCTGAGCACGGCCCCGTGGTGGGCGATAGAAGCTTCTATAGCTTTGTCTTTTATGCTGGCACTTGGGCACGCCCCCGTGTTCACTGAGCACGGGGCGTGTTCAGCCTTCTGTTCTCTTGTTTTGCTTGGGAAGATGCTGTCGGGGAGGTCGGGCATGCCACGTTTGTTCCTTTTCTTGTATTTATGTTAGATTTAGCTGCCTTTTTGCTTCTTTTGTTTATTTGATTTAATCCTAAAAATACAAAAGGAAGACAAAAGCACACTTTTTCCAACAGTAGTACTAAAAAAGGGTTAGTTTTATGCCACAATTGATGTAATTTATATGTTGCATTTTGTGCACATCAAATACCCCCACACTTGAATCTTTGCTTGTCCTCAAGCAAAACTCTTTATAATGTGGCTTTACACTCCCAAATGGAATGGGTAGTAGAGAAGGTTTTTGGGCTTGTCATAGAGTGTCGGGATTTCCATGATTCTTTATCAAGTTTTATTTTTTATTCATTTACAATCCTATTCGTCATGATTTATTTAAAACATTACATAAGATAAATTACTTATTAGGGCATAACATGCTTTTTTAAAATTCCACTTATATACAAGTTCACATACCTCACGGGGGATCACTCAACACTCGCCCGAAGATGTATTTTAGTGAATCACTCGAAAGCGGCATGGAACTTACTCCTACCATAGGCTTGCCAAGCAATCAATCCTCCTCCTTTTTAACTATATACCTTTGTAAATATCAAGAGGACTTTTGGGTGAAGGGTTAGGCTTGGGTTAAGGTAGGTGGTTGGGTTAGTGGTTAGTAAAAGGGCGAAAGGCGTAAAAGCGTCGGTTTTCGCAAGACTTTTTATTTTTGCAATTTTTATTTTGATGAAGTCATTATTCAAACAAAGTTATTTTTGATGAACTTGTTTGTTTATTTCTCTTTTGCTTCATCATCATCATCATCATCATTTTTTTTTTGAAAGTCATGAGAAAAACCGAGCTTATTACTAAAACAAAGGGTATAAAAATAAAAAAAGGTTTTGGTGGGTGAAAGGGTGTTTGTTTTGGGTTATGAAATGAAAAGGTTTAGGCTCAAAGGGGTTAACTAGGGGGATTTTGGGTAGGTGGTAAAAAAAATAATGGTGTAGAAATGAAAAAGGGTTAGTCCTAATGCCTCCATCATTTACTTACTCGGGTTTAAGTTAGTAAGGACTGGGAATGTATAGTCGTGGCACGTTCTAGAGTTGTAAGAACCAAGTGGCTATTCACACAAGAAACGAAAATGAGCATTTAGTTTAAAGATATGTATTTGTATGCTCAATAAAGGCTCAAAACTCACTTTTGTGGGAATGGGTTTTTATGTGATCAAGTATATATAATCAAATTTTAACTAAACTTGTCATGCCGTTTCATAATTTTCTTATGTTGGTTCTTTTTATCACGACGCTATTGGTTGTAAATTTGAAAAAAATATAACCTTTTTAGAATTTGAAATTCCCAAGTTAAACCTAGACAAGTAAAAATGAAAATTTTTTTAGCGGTTCCAATAGAGTTTTGTGTAAGGCTTGTGATTAGGAGTTGCAAGATTCAAGGTTTTAGCATCCCCCCACACTTAAATTACACATTGTCCTCAATGTGTCCCAAAAATAAGTTTTTAGGTTGATTGAATGTGTAAAAAGGTGTGAAAAAGCAAAATTTATGTTACTGGGCGTCTGGACACGGCCCCGTGGTGTCCGGGCACGACCCCGTGTTCAGATCGCCAGTAACAAAAGTTTGTAAAAAGAAACAGAAGCCTGGACACGGGGGCGTGTTGGGTGAACACGGCCCGTGTCCAGTTACCTGAACTGGGCATTTTCTGCAGATTGTGCAGCACGGGGCCGTGTTGGGCGGGCACGACCCGTGCTGAACTTGCTGTAATGAAGAAAATTTTGTCAGATGGCCCTGTTTTCATGCATGGGGTGCTGGTTCAAGTTTCCCTTGTTATCCTTCACCATCCCGAGTGTGTTTTACTCATTACAACATCATTCAAACACCAAATTAGCTAAAACCATCATTCATTAAGTCATAGAGAGAAGTACATAATGATTCTAAAAAGTTAAAACTCTAGATAAATAGGTCAGAGAAGCACAAGAAATCTAAATCAAGAAGTTCTAGCCTAAAATTATTCTATTAGCAAAATTTCCAAAGAGATAATTCTCTTGGTTGGATGCGGCTTCGAAGAACTTATTTTTTCGGGCATGGGTTCCTCACACGTCGGCGAGCCATTCCTCTATCTCTCGTGGGAGAAGAAAGGCGGGCTCATTAGCATCAGTTTGAGGAGGTGCAACCTCCACCGGGAGTTCTTGTAGATCTTCAAGAGGAGGCTCCGCTGGAAAGTCATCCCACCCAGTAGGATTGTTGATTCCAAGTGCTAGGTTCCAATCCTCTTGAGGGAGGATTGGTTCCATGGGAGGTGTTACAAGAATGTTTAACCTCTGGTGCAAGAGGTTAATTTCTTGAAAACTGTTTTCCAACCCCACCGTAAGATAATTTATACGGTCTATTAGGACCTCCTCTACCGAAGTCATCTCGTCAAGGGCTTCACGTAATGCCATTACGTAACATACGAGAGTTGCTTCAATTGATGACCTTCTCTCCCTTCGACTGTTTCTGGAGTGCGCATAATAGGTTCCACTGTTTTGACTAGACATTCTACGAAAACAAACCAAAAATAGTTCATCTTAATGAAACAGTACATCGGACACGGCCCCGTGCTCAACGAGCACGGCCCGTGTTCACCTTTCTTATAACACCTCAAAAATTTAAGTCCAATAATGTATCGACACGTGTCATGAGCTTTAAACGTGTAAAAGATTACTTATGAAGGACTAAAGTTGACAAACAAAGAAAGTATGTGAATATAAGGGTTCAAAGTGTCAACAATGGATAAATATACTTTATTATAACCCTACACGATGTTTACACCCTTAAACGAATAAATCATGGATCATACGGAGCTAATTATGAGAGAAAGTGAGAAATTACAAACTACAGGGGTTAAATATGTCAACATGTTAAAGTATACCTCTGAGTGACCTTTTAGCAAACCCGAAGCTTTGTAATGATTAAATATGCTCACTGGAATAAGTGATAAAAATTTCACAAGGTTTCTATAAAGTATGAGAAAGTTATGACAATATTCGTATACGAGGGTTAAAAGCGTCAACGTTGAAATTTAAGGCTTTACGGGTGATCACAAAGTTAACCGAGGACTTAACGGTGTTTGATTATGTCTTGGAGCCCTTAAAAGTCAAGTTAGAGGGTTGCAAATGCAAGAAACAAAGTTAAAACCACGTTTGGAAGGACCAGGGACCTAAAATGCAAAACTTGAAACTTGTTTGGCTGATTCTGGGGGGCCATACCGGCCGCGTAAGCCCTTTAGGGACCCTTACGCGGGCCGCGGGAGCATGCCAGCGACAGAATTCACCTGCAGCTGCCTGTTAAAACCTGTTAACCGACTTAAAACTCTTGTTTTGCATACCAGGGGCTGCCCCAACGGTTTTTTCATGCACTAGGGACAGTTGTGATGATCTGAATCCATGTATAGAGTTATTTGGCATCATCCTATGAGATCAAATTCAATATATAAGCAACCTCCTTGTTGCAACACTTCACGCACTCACTTGCAAACTTTCACAAGCTTATTTCTGGAGCTCTTTGGTCAGCAACCAAGTTTTCTTAGGCTTCCTAATCAAGCATAGGACCTTTGTAAGTGTCCTTAACCTTCCTTAATTCAGTTTTACTTAGTTAATTAGCCTAAAGTCAAACCGTCATAATTAGAGTTTGACTTCGTGATTATTCACAATTTATCCAGTCAAATCTCAAATTGAAAGTACCTATGAGTTGGTAATTATGTGGGCAATAAACCCTTAAAAGGGCACCCTCTGATTCCCACTCTAACTAGGTCAATTGTCGGGTCAAAGTTAATCTTAAAAAGTCAACATAAAGCTTATTTTCAAATAAACGCATAATTAACAATGTAGAACCCATGCAACCTGTTTTATCACTAATATAACTTGGTAATTAATGTAAGAACATGTCTAAACATGTTCAACCCGACAATTTTCAGTTTAGGCTCGGTTCGGAACCGAAAGTCGCATAATTTGACTTTTGCCCTTTTGGCCTATAAAATGAGTTTTGCAAATCATTTTGATACCAAACCTTTTTTTACTGATCTAATATGATAAATAAAATATTTTTAACCTTCTGGAATAATAAAAATATCAGCTTTACTTATAAAACCCGGAAATCGCTTAAAACCGTCTTTTTACGCGTTTTAAACGCATAGTATGTATCAAAACTATTTTAAATATATAAGACTTGATACCTACTGATATTTTAAGTAAATTATTATACTTTAACAGTAAACAAAAGTTTTAAACTCAGATTTCCAGTTTTGACCTTTTAAGCCTATGTGAAATTACCAAAATGCCCCTAAGGTGCATAGATTGGTTATAAATGATAAATTTCACATACATGTAATACCCTAATGTTATGACTTATAAAAATAAGTATTTTTACTGATTATATCAGACTTGTAACTCAGATTAATATTTAAACTCTTTTATAACCTTTAAAATAACCAAAATACCCCTACGGGGCGTAATTTGAGTTTAAATCCGTTTTGGGCATAATAGAAGATATCCTACTGATGTCACAACATATTTAAAGCATATTAACTTAGGAAACCTGTATATGGCTCTTATGGTTACCCGTTACGCCTCTTTCGCGTTCGGTTCGGTTTATGTAACTAGTTTGCATAAATTGACCGAAACGGGTCAAACCTTATCATTTTTGTCTCAAAATCCAGAATGTGTTTAGTTTACCCATATTACACAAGTCTCCAAACTTGTCTGGTATAAATCACATTCTATTACGGTCTTTCTTTAATCGTGCGTTTGAACCGTATCTTCTTTTAAAACTAACCGGTCTAAGTTTAGGCTTAATTAAAGACCCGTTAGGAATCTAATAGGTTATTAAAAACCTTTGTTCTAGATTAGGAGACCCGGTAAAAGCTATTTGCACTTGCTATTTGTGAATTATACTTGCTCAGGTAAATACTTTTAACTTATTTTCCCTTATACGGGCTTGGGGTACGGTATATAAAATACCGCTTGGTCGGGCATTGAATTTTTAATTGTATGATGGTTAAATTATTAAAATGACCCGTTTAAATTGTTTTGTTTGCTTAAAGCCTTTGGGGGGTTAATGACCATGTCCCGGATATCCTTGGCATCATTTTAAGAAATGGCCACGACCTAAGCACGGGGTGTAGGCGTACACCCGACAGTGTATATATAAATAATAAGGTATAACCGCCGGTTTCGGGAATAACTCGCCGCGGGACTATATCATGTGGTGTGTCTATTAATCTTTAACCCGGTGTCAATCCGGGCTACTGAACGTATAAGAAACATGTAATTCTTTTACAAGTTTATATATAAATAATTATCCCAAGTTATAAAATGTTTTGTGCCTTGTGCATTCAAATCAATTTTCTAAACCTTTTCAAAATGAGCCAGTTAATTGTATTTACCAGTGTAAACTGATGTATTTTCCCAAAAAGGCTAAGTGCAGGTACTAATCGAAATAGGCTGGCTTCTCCTTAGCATCAATAAGAGTCTCGCAAGCTTGGATGCATTTTGAGTCTGATGAACTATGTTTCTTTTTAATTGATCCGCATGTGGATCCTTTACAGTCCGTTTGTAATACTTTGATATTACTTTATATTCAGTTTTTAATGTGATTCATCTTTTGCTTCCGCTGTGCATTTAAAATTGTGTTGTTTGACTATGACGATATCAACTACGTCATGATAATCCCCACCGGGCCCACCAGTAATACGTGGAAATATCGGGGTGTGACAGGTTGGTATCAGAGCCAACATTGAGTGAATTAGACACTAGCCTTTTGTGTTTAATCTCAATGACAGAGTTTGCACATTCCTCGACTTCCGAGTCTAGACAAAGAACTTAGGATTAATCTAAATTTGTTTTATTTCTAACTTTGTCTTTTATATTTTTCTTGTTGTATCCTTTGTTTATTTTGACAGGTTGAACAAGATGCCACCAAGAATGAGAGGGAGAGGAAGAGGCAAGGGGCCACTCGTCACCCCGAATGATCATGAGGCCGGGCCTTCGCACCGACGAACACCATCTGATTCTCTAAACCGGAGTCCTCAAGAAAACTGGAGGACCTATTTTGAACCCGCAAGGCGCTCAGTTTCGCTGAGCTCCTCCCCTTCTTTCCAAAACTCCTTTGGGCCTCAGTCTGAAAACGAGCCCCATAATTCCCACCATTCTTATATACCTCTCCAAGGCCACGACTCACCTTTCGATGACCCAACGCCCTTTTTCCAGAGCCGGTTCAACCCGGCAAACTACATTGAAGAACCAGTGGGTTTTAACCCATTAGGACCTGAAGACCACTTCTCGGGCGACCATGCGATGGACATGGACGAGGACAGCGATCCCGCAGAGCCACCGTCCGGAACCCCTACGCACCCCATCAAAATTTTGGATGGGTCACCTTTTCTGGGATCACCTTATAATGGTCCCGATAGTTACAAAGCGAGGTTCAACAAGATCGACTGGGTGTTTACTCCCAGTTACCACAACTCACCGCAGCAGCAGCAACCATAGTAGGATCCCTCCGAGGATTCCCGTTTTGTAGCGGTCACTCCGCCGCCACCACCAATGCAGCAACAACCTCCGGAGCCACCGAGGCGTAGGAGAACAACTGCACGGATGTCCGTGCGAGGGGGAGTCCATATCAGCGCTCCTCGACCATCTAGTGGCAGTCATTATCCGCCACTATACGAAGACCCACAGATGGATGGGCCTTCGAACCCAGTTTCTGATGTGCAATCTGCACCGGTCGCACCGCCACCCGTGGGTTTTAACAACCCAATTCCTACATACGCCGGTTCAGCGGCGTACAACCCTTTTGAGCAACCGTCCCACACCAACTACAACTACGCCGAGGCTGACCTATACCTGGTAGCGGCAGCAAACTACCATGCTCTCCATCCCAAGGGAACCTTTGGAGTCCCATATCAAGCGAGATATCCACACTATGGGTACCCACCTTATGGGTATTAACAACCGCCGCCTCCTCAACCTCCGCTGTTTCAGCAGCCCCCGCAGCCGCCAGTGATATTACCACCGCAGCATCAGAAGATTCTTCAAAGGTTGAGTCAGGTGCAGCAGGAGGTTCGGGAAGGGCGTAGGCAAAACCGAGAAATTTTCAAGGGTTTAGCGAGCTTAATCAAGGGAAAGAGCAAAAAGGATCATTAAATCCTTTATTTGTTTGTTTTTTTAGTGTTGTAATCATGTCCCTGCGTGGGCATGTTTTTCTGTTTAACCCCTGTGTGGGTATGTTAGGTTGTTTCGCCCCTGCGTGGGCATGTTATTTCTTGTAGAAAGTCCCGTTTAGGGCAAACCTGTACTTGTTTAATTTTTGTAGTGGAATGGTTAAATTTAAATTTTCATTTTTGATAAATTATATGCATAAATATAATATGTGAAATAAATGAAAAATAACATTCCTTTTATAAGACCTACCATCTAAAAAAAATAATAAGAATCTTAAAGGTAAAACCTAGCCACATGTCATTCAAAATATGGCCAAAATGGTAAAACCTATTTAAAAGATTCAAAACCTTGTTAACATCTGAAAACATGCTAACACTCCTGGCAAATATGTGATTCGATAAAATCGCATAAGTCATCCTTACATTGGATTCTTCCAATTTCTTTTATTATATTATTGAACATCCAATAGGGATGTAATGCCTACGGGCTATATTCATTGTCATACAAGACAAAAGACAGTTGTGGTCTTCGACCCCCTGTTAAGAAGAGGTAATAAACTATGATTAAAACCTCAATACCTTGATCCTATAAGATCATGATTAAAAATTTTAAACTGTCCATGTGATTCGGCCTTTTTTCCATTAATATATTTTAATTATAACTAAGGATTATTATAATGAAAAATCCTGAATATATATATATATATATATATATGCCTAACAAATTAATCGAAATGGTTTCTTAAATACCATGATTAATAATCATCTAGAATGATAAAACTGTTATAGACCTCTGAATAAATTGAAAAATCATTTATCTTATGTAGCAATCAAGCTACATGGCGGGGTCAGACGAAGTCAACAGCCACCCCAGAGATAATCATGACACTTCCAGAGTCAACATGGCAGGAGCAGAATAACAGGCATTGATAGATAATGCTATTACGTGAGCTCTGGATAGACAGTTCAAAGAATCCAGTGGTACCCAGGTCAGGACTCAGTCAGTACCACACTCTAAACCACCCTCTAGAACTCATACCGCTCACAAAAGTGATTCTCATCACTCATCAAACCAGAGGAGTGTTCCATCTAAGAGATTTGTGTTAAATCAAGAACCACGTGCTAAATGTTGCACCTATAAATACTTTGTCTCCTGCAAACCCAGGGATTTCACTGGGGAGAAAGGAGCAGTTGATTGCATGTCATGGTTAGACAAGATGGACACTGTAGTAGATATCAGTGGTTGCGCTGATAAGGATGTGGTAAAGTTTGTATCTCAGTCATTCAAAGGCAAGGCACTAGCGTGGTGGAGGTCTTTGATTCAGGCCACTGGGAAGATCCCATTGTACAACCTATCTTGGAATCAGTTTGTGACGTTGATTAAGGAAAACTACTGCCCTCAGCATGAGGTTGAAAAGATTGAAGCTGATTTCTTGTCCTTGGTTATGAAAAATCTGGATTGTCAAGCCTACCTTACGAGCTTCAACACTATGTCAAGACTGGTTTCGTATCTCGTGACACCGGAACCCAAGAGGATAGCTCGTTTTATTGGGGGTTTAGCCCCAGAGATCAAGGCGAGTGTGAAGGCCTCCAGACCAGCTACTTTTAGGTCTGCAGCTGATATATCATTGTATCTTACTTTGGACGCGGTCAGGCAAAGATCACTCAGAAACACCGATGCTGAGAAGAGAAAGCGTGAGGATGACAACTCACAACGGTCAGACAAGAAGCATAAGGGAAACAATGACCACAAAAAGAGTTCTGGAACTAAGAAGGATGGTCATCAGTCGGGCGATAAGCCCAAGTGCAAAATCTGTAAGAAGCACCATTTCGGGAGGTACAAATATGAGTCGAAATCCCAATCGCAGCCAAGGCCTTGTGGAATTTGTAAATCTTCTGAGCACAAGACATTGGACTGTAAGAAAATCAAGGTTGCAACGTGCTATAACTACAATGAAAAAGGGCATATCAAGTCCAACTGCCCAAAGTTTGCTAAGAAGGTTGAGGATGGGAAAAAGACCAATGCTAGGGTCTTCCGAATGGATGCACGAGAAGCTGTTCAGGACGATAATGTGATAACAGGTACTTTTCTCGTCAATGACATTTATGCAAGAGTGTTATTTGATTCTGGAGCAGATAAGTCATTTGTTGATGATAAGTTTTGTAAGTTGTTAAATCTACCTGTTAGAACCTTAAGTATAAAATATGAGGTTGAATTAGCCGATGGCACCATAGAAACCGCATCAACTGTATTAGATGGATGTTTCATATCCATTAGGAACCACTCTTTTCCTTTGTCCTTACTTCCTTTGAAATTAGCTGGTTTCGACATAGTAATAGGCATGGAATGGTTATCTCATAACCAAGCCCAAATCGTTTGCAACAAGAAGCAAGTGGTGATCAAGACTCCGTCTGGTGAACCACTTACCATTCAGGGAGATACCCAGTATGGACTGCCTGAGCAAGTGTCTATGCTCAAGGCATCAAGGTGCTTGAAGAAGGGTTGTGTCATTTATATGGCACAAGTAACTATTGATGAGCAGAAGCTCAAGATTGAAGATATCCCTGTCATTTCTGAGTACCCAGAAGTTTTCCCTGAAGAACTACCTGGTTTACCACCAGATAGGCAAGTGGAGTTCAGAACTGACATTATTCCAGGAGCAGCGCCTGTTGCAAGAGCACCTTACAGGTTAGCACCAACAGAAATGAAAGAGTTGAGGACTCAATTAGATGTTTTGTTGGAAAAAGGTTTTATACGCCCTAGCTCGTCTCCATGGGGAGCACCAGTACTATTTGTAAAGAAGAAGGATGGATCGATGCGTCTATGTATTGATTATCGCGAGCTCAACAAAGTTACTATCAATAATAGATATCCATTGCCCAGGATCGACGATCTGTTCGATCAATTGCAAGGGGCGAGTAATTTTCCAAAATCAATTTAAGATCAGGCTATCATCAACTGAAGGTTAAAGATGAAGATGTGCACAAGACTGCATTTAGGACTCGTTATGGTCATTACGAGTTCTTAGTGATGCCTTTTGGGCTCACTAATGCACCAGCAGCATTCATGGATCTCATGAACCATGTCTGCAAGCCATACTTGGACAAATTTGTTATCGTCTTCATTGATGACATTCTGATTTATTCAAAGAATCAGGCCGACCATGAGAAGCATCTTCGATGTATTCTAGAACTACTTCAACAGGAGAAGCTTTATGCCAAATTTTCAAAGTGTGAATTTTGGCTTCGCGAAGTCCAGTTTCTTGGACATATAGTTAGTGAGCGTGGTATCCAAGTGGATCCCACTAAAGTTGAAGCTGTTATGAATTGGCAAGAGCCAAAGACGCCCACGGAAATTCGTAGCTTTCTGGGTTTGGCAGGATACTACAGGCGATTTATTGAAAACTTCTCAAGAATTGCAGCACCCCTGACTTTACTCACCCGCAAGAATAGCAAGTTTGACTGGGGGTCTAAGTAGTAAGAATCTTTTGATATTCTGAAGCAGAAGTTGAGCAATGCACTTGTGTTGACATTTCCTGATGGAATTGATGAATTTGTGGTTTACTGCGATGCATCACACACTGGTATGGGATGTGTACTCATGCAGAAAGGCAAGGTTATTGCCTACGCTTCTCGAAAGTTGAAGGTGCACGAGAAGAACTACACCACCCATGACTTGGAGTTGGGTGCCGTTGTATTTACACTAAAACCGTGGAGGCATTACTTGTATGGTACCAAGTGCGTGATCTATTCTGATCACAAGAGCCTTCAACACCTGTTCAATCAAAAGGATTTGAACATGAGGTAGCGACGATGGATGGAAACTTTGAATGATTATGACTGTGAAATACGATACCATCCAGGCAAGGCAAATGTGGTTGCCGATGCCTTAAGTAGAAAGGAAAGAGTAAAGCCTATAAGAATCAATGCCAAGAGCATTGAATTAAAGAATAGTTTGAATGAAAGGTTGTTAGCTGCGCAGAAAGAAGCTGTACTAGAAGCTAACTATACTGATGAGAAGCTAGGAGTAACTGCTGAACAGTTATCCTATGGCAAAGACGGGAATCCTGAGATTAAATGGACGAATATGGGTTCCAATTTATGGAGGACTTAGGGATGTGATCCTCCAGGAAGCCCACAGTTCTAAGTACTCCATTCATCCTGGAGCTGATAAGATGTACCAGGATCTGAAGGCAAATTTTTGGTGGATAGGCTTAAAGAAGTCTATAGCTACCTATGTAGCCAAATGTTTGACATGCGCACAAGTTAAAGCTGAACACCAAAAGCCATCAGGTTTGCTACAACAGCCTGAACTTCCCACCTGGAAGTGGGAAATGGTGACAATGGATTTTATCACCAAGTTACCAAAGACAAAGAGAGGGAATGATACTATCTGGGTGATAGTGGATAGACTGACTAAGTCAGCTCACTTCCTACCTATTAAGGAAACACATAGCTCAGATAAGTTAGCTCAACTATACGTGGATGAGATTGTATCTCTCCACGGAGTGCCAGTATCTATCATTTTTGATAGAGATACAAGGTATGCATCGCACTTCTGGAAAAGTTTTCAGCAATCACTAGGCACTCGATTGAACTTCAGCACAGCATATCATCCTCAAACGGATGGTCAGAGTGAGCGTACAATTCAAACGCTAGAAGATATGTTAAGAGCTTGTGTCATTGATCTAGGTGGAAGTTGGGATGATCATCTTCCACTGATTGAATTTTCGTACAATAATAGCTATCACTCAAGTATCCAAGCTGCACCATTTGAAGCTTTGTATGGAAGGAAGTGCAGAACGCCCGTTTGTTGGGCAGAAGTTGGAGATGTCCAACTAACAGGACCTGATATAGTCCTGGAGACGACAGACAAGATTGTGCAGATAAGAGATCGTCTCAAAGCTGCCAGGGATAGGTAGAAAAGCTACGCAGATTTAAGGCGTAAACCTCTAAAGTTCGAGGTTGGTGATAAAGTGTTATTGAAAGTGTCACCCTGGAAGGGAGTGATGCGGTTTGGTAAGAAAGGTAAGTTAAGCCCCAGATATATAGGACCATTTGAGATCATCGAATGTGTCGGAACAGTGGCTTATAACTTAAATTTGCCTGAAAAGCTCAGTGGTATTCACAACGTATTCCACATCTGCAATATGAAGAAATGTCTACCTGATGAGTCACTAGTCATGTCACATAAGGATGTGCACATAGATGAGAGCTTGAAATTTGTGGAAAAACCTTTGTCGATCGAGGATCGACATGTTAAGAAGCTTCGAAGGAAGCATGTGCCCATTGTAAAGGTCAAATGGGATGCCCGTAGAGGTCCCGAATATACGTGGGAGGTAGAGTCCGTAATGAAAGAAAAGTACCCTCATTTTTTTCAGTAAATATCGAGGTCGATATTTCTTTTAAGGGGGTGAGGATGTAACACCTCGAAAATTTATGTCCAATAATGTATCGACAAGTGTCATGAGCTTTAAACGTGTAAAAGATTACTTATGAAGGACTAAAGTTGACAAACAAAGAAAGTAAGTGAATATAAGGGTTCAAAGTGTCAAAATGGATAAATATACTTTACTATAACCCTACACGATGTTTACACCCTTAAACGAATAAATCATGGATCATACGCAGCTAATTATGAGAGAAAGTGAGAAATTACAAACTACAGGAGTTAAATGTGTCAACATGTTAAAGTATACCTCTGAGTGACCTTTTAGCAAACCCGAAGCTTTGTAATGATTAAATATGCTCACTAGAATAAGTGATAAAAATTTCACAAGGTTTCGATAAAGTATGAGAAAGTTATGACAATATTCGTATACGAGGGGTTAAAAACTTCAACGTTGAAATTTAAGGCTTTACGGGTGATCACAAAGTTAACCGAGGACTTAACGGTGTTTGGTTATGTCTTGGAGCCCTTAAAAGTCAAGTTAGAGGGTTGCAAATGCAAGAAACAAAGTTAAAACCACGTTTGGAAGGACCAGGGACCTAAAATGCAAAACTTGAAACTTGTTTGGCTGATTCTGGGGGGCCATACCGGCCGCGTAAGCCCTTTAGGGACCCTTACGCGGGCCGCGTGAGCATGCCAGCGACAGAATTCACCTGCAGCTTCCTGTTAAAGCCTATTAACCGACTTAAAACTCTTGTTTTGCATACCAGGGGCTGCCCCAACGGTTTTTCATGCACTAGGGACAGTTGTGATGATCTGAATCCATGCATAGAGTTATTTGGCATCGTCCTATGAGATCAAATTCAATATATAAGCAACCTCCTTGTTGCAACACTTCACACACTTACTTGCAAACTTTCACAAGCTTATTTCTGGAGCTCTCTGGTCAGCAACCAAGTTTTCTTAGGCTTCCTAATCAAGCATAGGACCTTTGTAAGTGTCCTTAACCTTCCTTAATTCAGTTTTACTTAGTTAATTAGCCTAACGTTAAACCATCGTAATTAGAGTTTAACTTCGTGATTATTCACAATTTTTCCAGTCAAATCTCAAATTGAAAGTACCTATGAGTTGGTAATTATGTGGGCAATAAACCCTTAAAAGGGCACCCTCTGATTCCCACTCTAACTAGGTCAATTATCGGGTCAAAGTTAATCTTAAAAAGTCAACAGAAAGCTTATTTTCAAATAAACGTATAATTAACAATGTAGAACCCATGCAACCTATTTTATCACTAATATAACTTGGTAATTAATGTAAGAACATGTCTAAACATGTTCAACCCGACAATTTTCAGTTTAGGCTCAGTTCGGAACCGAAAGTCGCATAATTTGACTTTTGCTTTGACTTTCAGTTCTGAACCAATGTAGCATGATTTAGAAATGCCTTAGAGCTTTATTTGGACTAGGTTACATGTTAGTATAACCCTCTGTGATTATACAACTTGGTTCATTAGTTATCCGATTCATATGCATGTTTCCGTTAAATGCCTAAATGTTGACTATTATGCCCTTTTTACCTTAAAATGTGATTTTTGAAAATGTAAAAGAATAAAAACCTTAGTTACTGATTTATAAACGTGTCCCTAAAATTTTACATCAGTTTGTGGTCTAGATTAGGAGTTATGCTCATTAGCGTAAATGAAAAGCTTTTATTAATTAAACGACGTAATTAGATCTAAACCCAATTTTTAATACCAAAATTTTTACCCACTGATGTAAAAGAATATTTTGGGATTTTTAGAGATTTTTATTTATTTTTAGGCTGAGCATAACATAGGGTTCTAAGCTTGATTCGGTTATTGTCGGTTTTGCCCTTTTGGCCTATAAAATGAGTTTTACAAATCATTTTGATACCAAACCTTTTTCTACTGATCTAATATGATAAATAAAATATTTTTAACCGTCTGGAATAATAAAAATATTAGCTTTACTTATAAAACCCGGAAATCGCTTAAAACCGTCTTTTTACGCGTTTTAAACGCATAGTATGTATCAAAACTATTTTAAATATTTAAGACTTGATACCTACTGATATTTTAAGTAAATTATTATAATTTAACAGTAAACAAAAGTTTTAAACTCAGATTTCCAGTTTTGACCTTTTAAGCCTATGTGAAATTACCAAAATGCCCCTAAGGTGCATAGATTGGTTATAAATGATAAATTTCACATACATGTAATACCCTACTGTTATGACTTATAAAAATAAGTATTTTTACTGATTATATCATACTTGTAACTCAGATTAATATTTAAACTCTTTTATAACCTTTAAAATAACCAAAATACCCCTACGGGGCGTAATTTGAGTTTAAATCCGTTTTGGGCATAATAGAAGATATCCTACTGATGTCACAACATATTTAAAGCATATTAACTTAGGAAACCTGTATATGGCTCTTATGGTTACCCGTTACGCCTCTTTCGCGTTCGGTTCGGTTTATGTAACTAGTTTGCATAAATTGACCGAAACGGGTCAAACCTTATCATTTTTGTCTCAAAATCCAGAATGTGTTTAGTTTACCCATATTACACAAGTCTCCAAACTTGTCTGGTATAAATCACATTCTATTACGGTCTTCGCTTAATCGTGCATTTGAACCGTATCTTCTTTTAAAACTAACCGGTCTAAGTTTAGGCTTAATTAAAGACCCGTTAGGAATCTAATAGGTTATTAAAAACCTTTGTTCCAGATTAGGAGACCCGGTAAAAGCTATTTGCACTTGCTGTTTGTGAATTATACTTGCTCAGGTAAATACTTTTAACTTATTTTCCCTTATACGGGCTTGGGGTACGGTATATAAAATACCGCTTGGTCGGGCATTGAATTTTTAATTGTATGAAGGTTAAATTATTGAAATGACCTGTTTAAATTGTTTTGTTTGCTTAAAGCCTTTGGGGGGTTAATGACCATGTCCCGGATATCCTTGGCATCATTTTAAGAAATGGCCACGACCTAAGCACGGGGTGTAGGCGTACACCCGACAGTGTATATATAAATAATAAGGTATAACCGCCGGTTTCGGGAATAACTAGCCGCAGGACTATATCATGTGGTGTGTCTATTAATCTTTAACCCGGTGTCAATCCGGGCTACTGAACGTATAAGAAACATGTAATTCTTTTACAAGTTTATATATAAATAATTATCACAAGTTATAAAATGTTTTGTGCCTTGTGCACTCAAATCAATTTTCTAAACCTTTTCAAAATGAGTTAGTTAATTGTATTTACCAGTGTAAACTGACGTATTTTCCCAAAAAGGCTAAGTGCAGGTACTAATCGAAATAGGCTGGCTTCTCCTTAGCATCAATAAAAGTCTCGCAAGCTTGGATGCATTTTGAGTCTGATGAACTATGTTTCTTTTTAATTGATCCGCCTGTGGATCATTTACAGTCCGTTTTTAATACTTTGATATTACTTTATATTCGGTTTGTAATGTGATTCATCTTTTTCTTCCGCTATGCATTTAAAATTGTGTTGTTTGACTATGACGATATCAACTACGTCACGATACTCCCCACCGGGCCCACCGGTAATACGTGAAAATATCGGGGTGTGACATTACTGCAGATTTTTGGAACAAGGAATCTTGGAGTTTCAAATTATTTTTCCAACTTATGAAGCATTTTTGAACAGAAATAACTTAAAACAATGTTGTACAACTTATTTTTAACAAGATTCCTTGGACAAAAATCTAACAAACGTCACAATAAAGCTTGGGAACAAGCTTCAATGGAGGTGTTGAGACAAGAAAGATGAAGAAGAAGGCAATGGATAAAAGAGGAAAGGACAAGATGGTTGTTAGAACCTTATTTTAGAAAATACCTAGGATGGTAGGTGAGAAGATCCTTTCAAATCTCTGTCCCTGGATGGTCCAAATGTGCAGGATTCTTGGCTGCATTTATAGAAAACGACAGCATGCTGGACACGGCCCCGTGTGCAGGCAAGATCCTGACACATTTTTTCCGTATTCTGACAAAAAGCCAGAAAGGAATCTTTTGGTGGACACGGGGGCGTGTTGACCTGGGCACGACCCCGTGTCGAAAGGCTGTTTTATGAAGTTTGTCTATTTTTAAGGAACTTATCCGGATCGGGCGGTTCCTTACTGGATGGAACAACCCCAAAGTGCCTAAGATACCTTAATTGCTCTAGATTAAGACGAGAACACAAGAGGTTGTCGGTGAGGGTGATTCCTAGGCTATATGTAGGTGGACAAGTCCAACCCTTTCCCGGGCTCTCGTTAAAGAAGGTGTATGCCGAATCACTCAGGTCTATGTATGCATCGAACGAAGTCGATGGGGAGTCCTTCACGGCACAATCGACACAGGGACGACTATCGCTCAAGTCCTCACTAGAGTTAGAGGTAACATCGGGAACAACGAAGTTGTTTTTATTTGAATGCGATCCCAACAATTCTTTTTGATTATCGTCTTGAGATAAATTATTGAAATCCATCATAAGTTCTTTTAACCAATTAAGAATTAGATCTTCCAATTGAAATAGTTCATCAAGAAGCATTTCTACTAGAAGATCCGGTTGAGAGCATTCGAGGGAGAGATAGGGATTATTTTTACTTTCGCCCCTCTTAAGGCTATGGGAAAACGATGAGTCTATATAGTGGGGCTTATAATTTAGAAAATAACATTCTAATTCTTTATGGGAACCACCACATATTTGACACCACGTACCATAAGAGTGCCGAAAGTATAAAATATCAGTATCACTCATGTTTGTATCAGAAGTTACCAACAGTCGGGATCTTACGGTTCTGTTTTCAATAACTGAAACTTGGGCACATGGCGTGTTGAGTGGGCACGGCCCGTGTTCAGCTTACTGTCTGACTTAAAACAGGATTGCCAGTTCCAATGATTGGGCACGAGGCGTGTTCAGTGGGCACGGCCCGTGCTGAGTTCTGCAGAAGCTGAAAAACTAAGAAAAATCCTAAAAAAAATTAGAAAAATTAGAAAAAACTAGAAAAATTAGAAAAAACGATTAGGCCGTTGATTCCTAACTTTCTTAAAATCCTTGTGTCCCCAGCAACGACGCCAAAAACTTGATGCGTGTGTGGTGTGTATATAATTTTAAGTATATTTTAAGCCCTTTTTACACGTTAGTCAAGTTTTAAATTTATAAAACACGATATTTACTAACACCAAACACACATATGGGCAAGTGCACCCATCGTGAGCGTAGTATAGTGTTGGTAAGATACCGAGGTCGTCCAATGACACAAGAGCTTTTAGTACCGGTTTATCCTCAATGTCTAATCAAATCAAAAGTTAGAAAAAGGTTTTAAATAAGAAAAATAAAAACTAACTAAAATGCTGAAAAATAAAAATAAAAACAGATAGACAAGATGAATCACTTTGCTCCGACTCGTGTTTAGTGTAACCTTTGATTATTTCCGCACTTTTGCACTTTTTAAGAGATTATCTTAGTTATTGTAGTAGGCCCCTCTTTTGAAGGTGACGTTACCCTCAACCCAGTAGTTTGAGTCAGCAAGGATACAATCCTAAAGGGTCAGATTATTGAAAGATAATTAATTAAGTTATTAATGCATATTATGGTAGGCCCCTCTTTTAAAGGTGACATTACCCTCGGCTAAGTAGTCTGAGTCAGCAGGGATACAATCCTAAGTAGCCGGATTAAAGTATTAATAGTAGCTTACATATGAGGGGATCAAAGAGTTTGGACCCCCGCCATCCAATACCGGTGGGTATTGAAGGAGGTCCTACTAAATTTGACCCAGGTCCTTGCAGGATCTATACACTGAACAAGGCAAGACTCTTACCAAACCGTTCCCTTAACCCCCGACCAGGTAGCCAACATACCTCCATATAGACCGTGGAGATATGAATGGTGAAAATCTTTTATTTATATAGACAGTAAAATAATGCCAAGACACCACGGACAAACGATAAGGAAGAATCACCTTCAACATAAGAAACTAGTTATTAAAGTCATTAATACATAACCAAGTAAAAAGTGCGAAAAGATTAAAAATAAAAACTATTACACTAGACACTTGTCTTCACCAAGTGATGTAGAAGACTTAGGCAAATATGGCCTTTGATTGTCAAGAACTCTTACGATCAATATTGGATCCCGAGACGACTCACACACTCTATGATGGACAATGGATGATGGTGGTGGATGATGGTGTTGTGATGGTGGTTGGTGGTGGGTGAAGTGTGAGAGAGGTGGTGTGCCAAGGGATGGTTTGCAAATGAGCCAAGCACCCCTATTTATAGCCTGAACAGCAGCTCGGGCACGACCCCGTGTCCATTGGGCACGACCCCGTGTCCATCCTCTTCTCTGTCTTCATTAATTGCAGTTTGTCTGCATTAGTTGACCACGCCCCCGTGTCCGCTGGGCACACCCCCGTGTGCAGAAGCATATCTGTACTATCAAGATTTGCCTGGATTCTGCGAATCTTATAGTTGACCACGGCCCCGTGTCCGCTGAGCACGGCCCCGTGGTGGGCGATAGAAGCTTCTATAGCTTTGTCTTTTATGCTGGCACTTGGGCACGCCCCAGTGTTCACTGAGCACGGGGCGTGTTCAGCCTTCTGTTCTCTTGTTTTGCTTGGGAAGATGCTGTCGGGGAGGTCGGGCATGCCACGTTTGTTCCTTTTCTTGTATTTATGTTAGATTTAGCTACCTTTTTGCTTCTTTTGTTTATTTGAGCTCATTTAATCCTGAAAATACAAAAGGAAGACAAAAGCACACCTTTTCCAACGTTAGTACTAAAAAAGGGTTAGTTTTATGCCACAATTGATGTAATTTATATGTTGCATTTTGTGCACATCAGAGCCATTTGAATGCTAGTGTGATAACTGTTGTTGTACGAAAATTTTACCAACGGTAAGTGTATATCCCAGTTGCCACCAAAATCGATTACACAAGAAGAAGCATATCTTCGAGAATTTGGATAGTACGCTTGGTTTGACCATTCGATTGAGGATGAAAAGCCGTACTAAGATTGAGTTGAGTACCAAGAGCAGTTTGAAAGGTTTGCCAAAGACGCGAGGTGAAACGACCATCACGTTCTGAAATGATGTCAATGGGGATACCATGATGACAAATGACTTCATTAGTGTAGATACGAGCTAATTTCTCAACATGGTAATCTTCACGAATGGGGAGGAAGTGAGGGGATTTGATTAGACGATCAATGATTACCCAAATGCTATCATGACCGGACGAGGTTCGAGGGAGTTTGGTGATGAAATCCATAGCAATACTCTCCCATTTCCAGACAATAATTTCTGGTTGTTCGAGTAAGTCCGAAGGACGTTGATGTTCAGCTTTCACCTTGAAACAAGTGAGACATTTGGACACATAGGTTGCGATGTTTTTCTTCATTTTGGACCACCAATAAGACGTACGAAGGTGTTGGTACATAGTATTAACTCAAAACAATTATTAAGACCTACCATACTTATTATTTCTCAATTACATAGTATTAACTCAAAACAATTATTAAGGTGATCACTTTCTTGATTAGATTAGAAGTTATGAGTCCAAAGTTCAAACAATTATCAAAACATACAAAGAACAATCTTGGAATAACTCTCCAAACTTCATTAACCGGGAAAATATTAACTCAAAAAACATGATTACAATCGGTTTCTGTGTATCATAACTCGATGCATATATAGCTAAACTTAATCTAGCAATTATAATCGAACTACAACTCAATAGCTAGAATAAAGGGATACACCAACTTGTTTAAACCTATTCGGTTAATCCATCAGCTTATGGATAACCAACCAATTGCTATGATCCAACCCATACTGGCTTGGGTGAGTCGGATATTATCGGGCTTTGCCCAACAAGTTAGTGGTGATAATATCACATCCAAAAGTGATAATAAAGAAGTTCATGTGGTGATCTCTGCTTAGAGAGGGCTGTTTTGTATGCTAGCGATTCAAACCATTTTTGAGAGAAGTTGGTGAAGAGAAACTCTTGATGTAAGACCGTGGGGTATGGTGGGGCTTGGGTTGGGGGCATGAGTTGACACGTGGAGTTCGAGCCCTCCCACTGCCTAGTGACGTGTTCGTGGGGTATGGCGGGGCGTGGGTGCACCGCGTGGGTTGGCAGGTTATTAAAATATATATATATAATTTAAAACCGGCTGCCGCATCGAAAGGTCATCGCAGAAGAAGACGGAATAAGGCGTCGACTGATAAGTGAAATGCCAACGTGACCTTTAAAAGAATCTCATAAGCCGTTCAAAAAAAAGGAATCTCACAAAAATTCGGTTGTTTTTCGCACAGCCCAGATAATCATCCAAAAAGTTGCTATCGTTGACTTTACAGTTATACTAAACATCAAAAGCGGATCTAAAAATCTTAATTTCTAGAATCAGTTATATACGAATCATTACATGTTAATTTCTGAAATCAGTCATATACAGCCTAATTTTGATGAACATGCTAAGATCACTACAAAGAATTCTGGCAATAGCGGCGACTTTTGTCGCCGCTAATACATCCAATCGTCGCCGCTAAAAGTATTATATAATAAATTTACAAAAACAGTCCCTGTAACTCAACTGGTTGATTTGGTTATAAAATAATTTTACAAAAAAAGTCCCTGTAACTAAAAAGTGTTCTAATTATATAGATGGTCCTTGTGGTTTAAAAGGGTATATTGGTCATTTTACCTAGATTTAACAGAAAAATTAACGTCCATTGCCCTTAGTACCCCAAGTTTTACCAAATCGAAACGATAGAACCTAAACCAGTTACAAAAAAAAAGTTATTCGATGCAAATGTAATGAGAAAAGATATAGTCGTCGAAGCGCGACATCTACGTCTATTCCAATGGGGTCTTTTGTGGTGCCAAAACTGACTAGTCAAGTTGGGTTGGGTTGGATGTCATGTTAAATGGAATTGGATCACACTAGGTTTGGAACAGGTCTGAGTGAAAATGAGCTGGGTAAAGAAAAAACGTTTCAAAAAGTATTATATAATAAATTTACAAAAACAGTCCCTGTAACTCAACTGGTTGATCTGGTTATAAAATAAATTTACAAAAACAGTCCCTGTGATTAAAAAGTGTTCTAATTATATAGATGGTCCTTGTGGTTTTAAAAGGGTATATTGGTCATTTTACCTAGATTTAACAGAAAAATTAACGTCTATTGCCCTTAGTACCCCAAGTTTTACCAAATCGAAATGATAGAACCTAAACCAGTTACAAAAAAAAAAAGTTATTCGATGCAAATGTAATGAGAAAAGATATAGTCGTCGAAGCGCGACATCTACGTCTATTCCAATGGGGTCTTTTGTGGTGCCAAAACTGACTAGTCAAGTCGGGTTGGGTTGGATGTCATGTTAAATGGAACTGGATCACACTAGGTTTGGAACAGGTCTGAGTGAAAACGAGCTGGGTAAAAAAAAAACGTTTCAAAAAGTATTATATAATAAGGGTTTACAAAAACAGTCCCTGTAACTCAACTGGTTGATCTGGTTATAAAATAAATTTACAAAAACAGTCCCTGTAACTAAAAAATGTTCTAATTATATAGATGGTCCTTGTGGTTTTAAAAGGGTATAATGGTCATTTTACCTAGATTTAACAGAAAAATTAACGTCCAATGCCCTTAGTACCCCAAGTTTTACCAAATCGAAACGATTGAACCTAAACCAGTTACAAAAAAAAAGTTATTCGATGCAAATGTAATGAGAAAAGATATAGTCGTCGAAGCGCGACATCTACGTCTATTCCAATGGGGTCTTTTGTGGTGCCAAAACTGACTAGTCAAGTCGGGTTGGATTGGATGTCATGTTAAATGGAATTGGATCACACTAGGTTTGGAACAGCTCTGAGTGAAAATGAGCTGGGTAAAAAAAAACGTTTCAAAAAGTATCACTTTTGTTCGGGTTAATTGACTATGAGTATGAAAGGTTGAAAAAATGAAAACAAAACAAACCGGTCAAAACATTACCCAATTTCATTACTGTCTTCTTTATTATATGTCAAAATATCAAATGAACATTATGTTTTCACGCAGATTTGGTAAAAAACATTACCCAATTTCAAGCCAGTAAAACCCAAACCAAACCAGTACCCGATTTCAAACCGGTCAAACCCGAGCCTTTCCCTTAAAAAGTCAGGTCAGAACCCGAACCTATTTCACCAAAAACTGGGTTTTGACTTTTTCTTTGAGCTAACCCCACAAGGTTTCAATTGAACCAGTTTGAGCCAAAAACCCCATTTGTGCACCTCTACTTCTCCTAATCTAAACTTCTCTTAGGTACCTACTGGAAATACATCTACTGCCATGTATAAATAGCCTAACCCAACCCTTGTGTTCTGAAAAAAAGCCCAACCCAACCCGCACCAAGACCTGCAACCCTAACCATACTTGTATTTGACTAAAAAACAGTCAAACATCATGAAATCAACAACAGATCTACTCAAATTACTAACATAACAACTGAAATTACAAAGCAATTTGGAATATTCGTACCGTTTTCAAAGGGTGTCGGAGAATCAGACGAGATGGAGGTGCTACGGCAGAGTTGAAGGCTGTGAGGCTCTCCGGCAGACTCAAGGTTGTGCTCCAGCGATGTGAGCAGATTTCATCTTGGAGGGAAGAGGGAAAAATGCCGCTAAAACAAATGTGAGCCTTTTTACACATGTTTTATGCAGGGATAAACCCTAGCCCTTCGATTAGTTATGCAAAGAACGGCCCAGATCAATTGCAAATCCCTTGTCCCGGATCAAGACTTTTAGCGGCGACTTTTTAGATGTCGCCGCTAAAAGTGGTAATTTCTTGTAGTGCAAGGCGAATAGGAGGCCGCCACATCAAACCCAAGCCCGCCCCACGCCCGGCTTCAAACCCAAGCCCCAAGGGCCACGCCCCAACCCAAGCCCCAAGGGGTGGTGGCTTGGGCGTTTTCCCCCAACTCACGCCACAACCCAAGCCCCACACCCCACAGTCTAAGACAAAGGAATGGTCAACATCCACTAAAACCACTACACATTTTTGTGCCTGTGTGGTGATATGTTCCTTACTCTTCACTAGTTACATCATTGAACAAAAATCTTTTGAGTTATTAAAAAACTTATTCAAAAGTTTTCATAAAATCTAGAAAAAGCTTATTCATGACCACTTACATCACTTTTAAGAAACCATCTTTTAAAAGACAATTTATAATTTGTGAACTTGAATATATGATAAGGTTTTAAAATTAAGGGTGGTTTTACATTGTACGTCACACACGGTATGTCTTTGTATGCATGATGTGTAGTCATAGTTTGTAGGGGTCACACTGACTAGGTATTCGTGTTGCTGTGAGATTAGATGAAACAACAACGTGATTGAGAATATAAAAGGGAAAGGGTGCATGATAGGCATTGCTCAAGGTACACATTAACTATTACTATAGTCTATAGACTTGTGTGGTGATTGATGTTATGATCATACAGAAGATTGAAATAGAGAAAGGGTAGAACATGGCTTGTTTTTGAGATGTAGACTGTTAATTTATGAGTCATAAATTATGACAAATAAGGATAGTTGCACACAAAGTTATGGTTTTTCTTTTGTGATAATTTTTTGTTGTTAAAAAAAGTTGTATATAAAATTATCCAAATGCATAAATTACTTTACTAATAAAAATGAAAAAAGGTCCACTGGATAGATTTCTAGCATAAAAAATGCTATTATCAGAAAATGATAACCAACAGATCAGTTCAGTTTTTATACAAATGAAACCAAAGAATTAACATATTCCTAGCATTTATAATCAAGGAAACAAGAAAGTTTCACTCACTTTACTTCATTATAGTTGTAACATATTAGTAGTCGAGCACTTGTGCGGGTTGACATTTGTATCATCATCATCATCATCATCATCATCATCATCATAATCATCATCATCAAGGATTCACGGGGTATCAAGGATCAGCAGTGCTTCAAGTTCTGCTCGGCGGCGCTCAAGTTCCTAAAATTTTCAGATTAGAAAAACATTATTTATATCATGTAAACATGGTCTTCCAATGTGAACACTTTGCAAATACAAGAGAAGTGGTGCCATGGGTGGGTCGGGCGGATTGGGTAAGAGATCAAAACGGGTAGGTATTTAGTACGGTTTAGGTTGGTTGGGTTAATCCTACCCCGCATACACTTTTATATCCACTATAAGAGTTTTATAAACTCTTAATCTGATAAAGATGATTACAAAAACTATGTTATTACAAAAGAAAAACCTAGTCTTATTAATAAACCAAGTCCAACTAAGGAGACATATACCCAATCAAATAAACTTCAAATGTCTTTTAAGTTTTAACCCACTTGACCCGTATTCCTTTTATTAACCTATGAGACCCATTTGAGATGAAACACAACCCGCTTATAAATAAACGGGTCATAGTTGCCACATCAAGGTTAGAGTAATAAGAAGCAGATGACTAATTGTACTAACGTTCAAGACAAACTAACTAATTATCCTTACTTGGTTACTACCATGAACCGCATACCTGCAAATCTTTAAGCGCTTGCTGTGTTGAAACTTCTTTTTGTTGGCGAGCTCGCTTGAGGAAACCAAGGCACAACACTCCCTACAAATTTAGTTAATTACATATGACTTCTAGTATCCAAAAGTAGCAAAACAAATGTACATAATTCGTATTTCTCTTCGACTTACAGAAACAACATAAATCAGGCCACAAGCAAGGAGTGTGTAACTGGCTATATCACGAAGAAGAAGAATCTCATGGCGCTCGTGATACATACCAGGATAAGCTCTTGTAGTAACAGCAACACTGAAATGAAAACAAAAACACATAAACTTTGGTGGAATGCATCAAATTACATGTAAAATTTGCTTACAAAATCTGCAGCATGCCCCTGCCAGCCCAATACTCCAGTACCTAAAACAAATTAATAGCACATTTCTCATATTCTTGTTCAAATTCAAGGGCAATTGAAAAAAATTCAAAAGAACTGAAAAACTGTGTTCGTGAATAACATTGTCTACGTATTGAATAACTAAAAATCATATCTAGTTATATAATAAAAAGCGATATTGATAAAGATAAATGATAAATCGTTAACAACTATCCTAATATTCAAACTAGAGTTCGAATAATAGTTAACAAACAATCTTAAAAATAAATGATAAATCAAATAATAATAACTATGAAAGGTAAGGCTGCACGGTGTGGGGATCAGCCTTGGATCGTCCCCCACCGGCGCCAAACCCAACACCATCCCCCCCACCCCCACCCATTCGGCGTCCTCCCCATCTCCCTCCGGGCGTTTGAGACGCTCCACAAAAGACAAAAAATGATGCATTCTCCCCTCACACACACACATACATACAACTCATATATATAAATTTTAGGCCCATCCCTCATTTTCTTAGTTCCATCCCCTTTGCCCCATCCTACGTGGCGCCTACGTGGCGGATCATCCTCCAAGGATGGACCATCATCATACCGCATAGCCTAATAAACTGGTGTAACAATGTCCTATATATTTGATCATATATTCTTGTTCTTCTTTTTAAGAAATTTAAATTAGGGTTTTGAACCTTCCAGAACTTGATGATGAACGACCACTCAGTCTCAGCAACAACCACAAACACCGCAATCGCCACGGCGTAACACCGGAATATTCCATCAAATATCTATAAAAACACACAACATCATAAGCAACAAATGTATCACCATTCGTATATATATAGAAAGAACGAAATAGATCAATAGTCTACATCTAATCCGTTTGTCAAAGATCGGACGGCTGAGATGACATTAACCACAATGCAAAGAATCGAAGCGGCAACAGTAACGAAGCTGAAACACCGGCAGGTAGCGAGTATCGGGTCGGGTTTGGCCCGGACTCTGAGGTTGTTGCATGTAGGGTTTGATGAACTAGTGGTAGCACTATTAGCTAACGGTTGTGAGGTCTCTACTTCATTGATTTCATTAGCCATATTTTCCGGCGAGCTTCTACGGTGATCGGGATTTTGAAAGAAACAGCCGGTTATCGAATTCTGGTGAGTGAACGGCGATAACGGATCCGCGATGGTTTGTTAGTTGTTACGGTTAATTTAATAATTACTACCAGACCTCAAGCTTTGGCTAAGTTTACAATTTTGACCCCTGTACGGTAAAAGTTGTCATTAATTTACTTATAATAATAAATTACTTAATTTATATAATTATTTATAGCCAAGTGGGGCTAGCTCACTTGGTAGAGACTTTTGCCTCTTAGTAGGAGGTCTTGGGTTCAATCCCAAACAAAGGGTGATTATTTGTAAATATAGTAATTTGGGAGAGTAATGTTGGCCATTCAAAAAAAATATATATAATTATTTATAGTTACTAGAGGAGGCCCATCGCGCTTCGCGATGTGGACACACTGATTTTGAACCAAATTTAAATAAAACTGTAGACGAAACAGCCAAAATAATATTAATAAAAACAACCTAAAACTAAAATATTACAAAAATCAATAAAAAGAAAGTAAAAAATGTTTTATTTTCCCCTCAACCGGTTCTAGGAGGTTCGGTTTATATGTGGCCCAACCCGATTTCTAGCCCAAATCGATTTGACCAAAGCTGGTTTCAATCCTTCTTAAAAACCCGAACAGGTTTGAGAAAAAAAAAACCTGACGGGATTCTCATGGTTATAAAAAAAACATCTTAATATATCGGATTACCATTCTAACCTAAAGACTCTCTTCTGCACATTTACTGTTTAACAAACTCAAATTCAGTAAGTTTTTTTACCTGACAAAACCATTTGATAAAAAAACATAACAATAAACTTGATTTTAAGAAATTCATGGAGTTGTTTTTAATCTTTTATAAAAAAGTTAAATGACATCTTAAATGTATAAAAAAATTTATAAATATAACCTTTAAACTTTTATTAAATAGAGCTAATTTAGTGAAGTTTATTAAATGAAGTTATATTAAATAGTGTTTATTTAATTAAGTTTATTAGATTAATGTTAAATTTCAATTATATCCCTTTCTTTTTAACATCATATTTGGATCACTAACGGATCACTGAATTATTATCGTGCCACTAGCGGAATCACCCGGTCATATCCATCTCCACTTGACTATAATGTCTATACACCAATTCAGGAGCAAACCTAATAAATCTGGGAAAACCCTCATTGTAGGAATCGAACCCAAGACCTAATGGTCTCTAAATCTTATCTCATCCAGAAGATGTCACTAGGTTATAATGTCATAGGCTATATCCTTCTAATATGTATTATTTAGTAGTATAGATATGAATAGTTATGTACAAATAACATTTTATTACTTGGGTATTTTGGTGAGCGGTGTTGGTTTGTTACTCTATTTTCATTAATTTAATAATCATTGGCCTCAAGTTATGGTTTGATAAACTATTTTTATCCCCATGTACGTTTAAAGACAACACTCCAATTTATGTTCAAGTTTGTTTACAATCAAGCTCAATTTAACTAGTCATTCTCAAATAACTTCCAAGCAACTAAATTCGTAGAGAGAGTAAAGATGAGATCAATGGTTTTTACAAAAGTACAAGAAAAATATACATGTTGGAAATACTACTAAAAGGTTAATTGTCGTTTATTTACTTTTAGAGTAACTGCGGTTTTACGCCCTGTGGTTAAACCCTGGTGTCAACTTTACACCCTATTTTGAAAATCAATCAACTTTACACCCCGTCTTTTGACATTGCATCAACGTTGGACCCTCCATCATGTTGTCGTCCAAATCAACGTTAGATTTTTGCGAAATTACTTATTTAGCCGTCCTGCTATATCAAAACCCTAATTTTTCCCCCAACTTCTTATATCAACCATCTTATTCATCTTGCAGCTCTGTACATACACACACAAGATAATACGTTTCACATACCCCTAATGCTTTCTATTTCCTTCCTTATTCTTTAACACACCACATAAAACACTAACCTTCCTGAATTTTATAGAGAGAGGGAAACAAGGAGATAGAGAGAGAAAATGAGAACAAAGAGAGAGATCGGAAGAGTTGTGTTGTGGTCTCTTGGGTTTTAGCCAAGAAATAGAGCAGAAGGTTTCGAAGAAGTTATAGAGAAGATAATTAGATTTTGCTAAAATTCATTTCATAACAAAACAAGGGAAATCCTATGCCTTTAATAGGCTTACATGGTCCTAGAAAATGGGAAAACATGGGAATGGAAATAATTGCAAATCATGTGAACGTGAGTAATGACATACACCACCCACTACTCCACATTAATTAAACTAAAATAATAAAAATAAACAAAGAAACTTGCAAATTGCTAAGCCTTGATGACGTATGACGTGGCTATCAACCCATGCACATATCAATCCCCACCTCTCGAATTCTCCTTGTCCTCAAGGAGCCAAGGTGGCTGCCACGCAATTCCAACATAGGGCACATCTATCGGTGCCTCGTTGTTCCTCGAATCAGCAATAATAAAGAGTTGTGGCTTGACACACCGATGACCCAGGGTGTACTTCTCATCACAATAATAACAGAGTCCCTTTTCGCGAGGATCCTTAGCTTCAACACTAGAGATGCGCCGAACAGTGGGGTTATGAGCCGGTAAGGTCGGGCGAGATGAAGGAACAGGACCCAAGAGACCGGAAGCTAAAGATGGAATGGAATCGTCAACAATTAACCGTAAACTAATCGCAAACACACAAGAGGCAACCTAACTACCATTCATACATGACAGACTATCACAAAAACGCAAGTAGAACTATGAATAAGTTTAAAGCAGTATTAAGCATGCATACACAACTGAATTCATGAACAAGACAATTTACTAAAGCATTAATCCATCCGTTTATTACCAAAAACTGTTCAAAACCAATTATTAACAAATATTAATCACATAACCTAGGTGGCTACTAATTTTTTTACCCATAATCATCTTTAAACAGTAAACAAAAGTCAAAACAAGTCTAATATTCATGACGGGAATCCAAGGAAACAAGGAAAAAATGAATCGAATGTTAAACACTCGAGAAATCACGATCCCAGCGCTTGAATCCTAGCGTCTTGAACCTTCAAATTCGTCTTCCACTGCTCCTTGTTCGTCCAAAGTTACGATAATGATGAATAAAAGTCATAATAAGGTTAATATATGATGTGTGCAAAATGTAAAATATAAAATACATCAAATGAGGCATAAAACTAACCCTTTTTCGTACTAATGTTGGAAAAAGCGTGTTTCTTTCTTCCTCTTGAATTTACAGGACCAAATGAGCTTAAACGAACAAAAGAAGCAAATAAGCAGCCAAAACCAACATAAATACAAAAAGAAGGAATAAAAGTGACATGCCCGACCCCTCGGCAGCATCCCTAAAGCAAAAACAAGGCAACAGAAGCCTGACCATGGGGCCGTGCCCAGCTGGGCATGGGGCGTTGTCAGGGCCCTGCACAAAAGACAAACCAGTAGAAGCTTCCACACCCACCACAGAGGCATGCCCAGCTCCGCACAGGGCGTGCCGAGCTCAGCACGGCGCGTGGTCAACACAAAGATATGCAGAATCTTGCTAAATCTTGATAGTACAGATACAAAGTTGACCACGGGACAGTGCCCAGGAGACACGGGGCCGTGTGGGGCCCTCTGCTGACACTTGAAATTAATGAAGGAAGAGAAAAGGCTGGCCACGGGGCGTGCCCAGTGGGCACGGGGCCGTGGCCAGAGTTCTGTGCAGGCTATAAATAGGGGTGCTTGATTCACTTGAAAGACATCCCTTGGCAAACCACTACTCTCCCACTTTGCGACCACTCCACCACCAGTACAACACCAACACCCACCACCATCATCCATCATCCATCTTTAGAGTGTGTATGTAACGCCCTGCGTTTTCATACTTTCTATATTTGGAAACCCTTGCTTGAAATCCTATTTTTAGAAACCTTGTACTCTCTTGTAATCTACGTTCGTTCCGTTTGTAATTCGAGACTATTGATCATAATGAAAACGAAGCTATTTTGTGTAGGGAGAGGATCATGAGAAAACTAGAAAACTAACTAAAAAAACTAAAAAAAAGCTAAAAAACATACCAATTTTTTTTTACAATTTTTTAACAAAAAATCGCTAGTTTTTATACATAAAAAAATTTTCAAAAAAAAAAAAAATTTGTTGTATTGCACATGTGCAATATATGTGATTATATGTGTATTACACATGTACTACACATGTGCACTGTATCCGTAATAGTGCACATGCGCAATACAACAAAAAAAATTATTTTTTTTTTGAAATTTTTTTTCCAGGTATTAAAACCTGCGATTTTTTTATAGAAATTAAAAAAAAAAATTTGGTATGTTTTTTGGGCTTTTTTAGTTAGTTTTTTGGTTTTCTCATTTAAACTAGTTTTCTCATGATCCATCCCCATTTTGTGTATTCATATTAGACTTATGTGCAATTGTTAATAAATTTCTCGTTTGAACGAAATATTATTCAAGGATTCTCGATTCTTTATTTACCGACACTTGATACTCGTTAATCTGGTTAAAACTCTTAAAACAATGAGACTCGAAAGCTTCGTGAAATGAATAATCGTTTAAATATACAAAATTATTTAAATTAATTAAAATAATTAAATTAATTAACTTTGTCATTTAAAAGTTTATTTTTATAATAATCTAGTTAGTCCCGTTAGATATTAAATTTAGTAAACTAACTTAGTTTAAACTATAAAGTTAGTTTTCTTTTAAAAATAACAATATATTTGGTTAACTAAAAGTTCAGGGGTGATTTGTGCAATTTATGAAAGTGTAAAGTTGTAGGGACTAGTTATGTAACTTCTGAAAGTATACTATGTTGTGATTCTAACAATTATATGTTGGCCAAAGAAAATAGAAAGAAACCAGAAAGCAATTTAGGGAGAGAATTCAAGACTAATATTTTTCATTCATAAAAAGAAATAGACATACATAGACTATTTAAATAGAAATCACAATGTTAACCATCTAACCCACTACTCAAACTAATAACCCACTACTCAACAAATAACTAAATATGGAGATAAAAAAGGAATCATGCAAATCATGTGGAAAAAAGAAAGTGACACATAACATTCCCTCCTACTCAAAATAATCCTTGTCCACAAGGATGATCATTAGCGATGCACCACGGTGGCCGCCATTTGAGTCTCCCTGTGGCATTCAGAGCATTTTTATTGAAAGGCCACGATGGACGCCATTCACGTTGTTCAGTTAATCCCGCTCTAGCGGCAATTGGTTCCAACTCTAAAGTGAAGTATCCCAAATTTACAAAACAGAATTTGACCTTGTCAATGCAAGCAAAAGTGGGGAATTTGTTGTGCATGTAATTGACTTGAGAAACAGTGAAATTGACTTGAGAAACAGTGAAAGGAGGGGATTTTTTGAAGGAAGCCAAACATGAAGTTTTTTCCAAATTGGAAGCAATATGTTTTGACCCAAGATACTTGATACATTCTGTCGATTTGACCAAAGAAGTAAGCAATTGTGGTGTGGAAATTGTTTGATTTTTTTGAACCTATGTGTTGCCGGAGTCGGCAGAGACAACAACAGAGTACGAATGTGAAACATTGGATGATAGCCGACAAAGCACGGGGTTTGTTTTCGGAACCGAAGGAGGCGGAGATGGTTTTGGTGTCGGTGTCGGTGGGGCGGGTTTTGGTGGTGTAGCGGTAGAAGTGGGTGGTACGGGTGGTGCGGTGGCGGAAACAGGTGGTGGAAGTGTAGGAGATTGAGCTTCCCACGTGGTACGGAATGATCGGAACTCGTTGATGATGGTTTTCAATTGAGACTCGAGCTTTGCAAGGGATTCATTCATCCATTGATAGAACTCGGCTTCGGATAAAGTGTGAGCAACCATGGTCTGGGGGGATCACGACAGTTCTGATACCACTGTTGTGGTTCTAACAATTGTATGTTGGCCAAAGAAAATAGAAAGAAATTTAGGGAGAGAATTCAAGACTAATATTTTTCATTCATAAAAACAAATAGACATACATAGACTGTTTAAATAGAAATCACAATGTTAACTATCTAACCCACTACTCAAACTAATAACCCACTACTCAACTAATAACTAAATATGGAGATAAAAAAGGAATCATGCAAATCATGTGGAAAAAAGAAAGTGGCACGTAACATACTAAAACAAAATAAAATAAATAACTAAAACTGATGACCGTAGGGATCGAACCCGAGTCACCAGCTTCACAAGCGCACACACTTAACCGCTGCGCTGCAGCCTTTTTATTGAACAAAGCCTGACCAAAAATTCATTTAAGGACTCTCTGCGACAGCCCAGACCAACAGCCGCGATCAGGCCCTATTCAGCTCGTTTTGGGCGCGAGTTTTTGACTTGTTTTGAGTTTTAAACCAACTTATAACATTAATTACTCAACTACCAACTAACCAAACTCTTCCCTATAAAAACCCATCATTCTCCAAGCTTTTAACACTTTGCTAAACACTCAAAACACTCTCAAAATCCCTCTAATCAGCTGGTAACTTGAAGATTCGAGCAGATTCATACCTTCATACAAAAGTGAGCATAACTCACTCATTTCTTATCCTATTCACTCGATTCTTTTTCCTACTTCTTTGGATTGACCTTAGCTACGTTTCCAGATGTTTTTCATGGAAAACCAAGCCCTGGAATGTCGCCAAAAAGGCTCCAAAGTGGACTGTTTGTTTCTGATTTCATTTAAACTTGTTAATCTTAGTCGAACTTGAGTCTAACTCATCTCAAACCTATGTCCTAATGCTTATAACCTCATTTATGGTTAGTTAGGCTTAAAAACAAGGTTGAGACATGTTAAATTAGAGGTTAAAACCTCACAAACTTTCTGTTTTAGTTAGGGTTTTACCCACAAGAAGTGTTCAAGCTTGAAGCTTGATGAATGTGTGATTGTTAGACTAGCTTGGGCTATCTTTCATAAAAATCCACACACTTCTTGATGTTTTCTCATAGATTAGTTGTTGTATTTCATTATTCTTGTAAGTTCATAACCCTCCTTGTTGTTTATAACAACAAGTGTAGTGGTAAACAATAGAGGTGCCTAAATGGAAGCTTTGTTCTTCCTACCTCTTGTATGAATTCTACGATACTTAGAGGTGCCTAAATGAAGAGTTTGATCTTCTACCTCATGCATGACATATATGATATAGTATACTCTATGTAATACTTATGTAACATTCAAACAAACCGAACACTTGATGATGAACAAGTGGACATTGTCAAGTTAGTAAGTATATCATCTAAGCATCATATGTGATGGATGATTATTTTCCTATGTCTATGTTCATGTATTTTAAATTCCGAATCTATAATCTTCCGTTATTCCCCAAACTCACACACCTATGTCTTCTTCGTGTAGAAGGACAATGTGCTCCAAATTAATCCATCCACCAACAACACTCGCGGGATATCAAGTTGGAAAGCTTGCAAAAACCGTGAGCATACTCGGTCTCTTTTTCCTTTTAATCACTTTTGGATGCAACATGTATACTATACAAACTACACTTCACTTTGAAACTATTTTAAACAAACTCTATCCATTGTTGAAACATGAAACTATGTGTGATGCTTGTTAATCTCGTATGCTATGTAAACTATTTGTGTTGATATATGCTCATTAACTTTGCTAGCCTACCTTAACAATTATAGCGCTATAGGATTAACGCACCGCCCACGAGACTTGGGGTATTGTTAAGTTAAACATGTAAACCTCCCGCGATACTTTGGGATAGGCAAAATTAAACGCGTTGAAACTTGGGTTTAAACATATTGTTACACAATCTAAGCATACTAGTAACTCGCATATTATGATTCATGTGGATATGAGCAACTTTTTAATCTATATTATGCTATGTAATCAAACTTGTATGCTCGCCAACTTTTTGTTGATATATTTTAATACATGTTGCAGGTTGATAGTTTGATGATGATGCGATGAAGAACAAAGATTAGGTGGACTTAGATACACACCTAAATTTAGTTATCTTTTGATGTTATGTTTTGTTGAACTATGTTGTATTTCTTTGGAATCTTGTATGACATTTAGTCCATTTATGAAATTTGAATTTTTAATTATATTGTCACATAGTGTTATGACGTTTTGAGCAATTTGTTTGTCTCATCCCGATGTTTCCGCCATCGGTTGGGGTGTGACAGATTGGTATCAGAGCCATAACTATAGGGAATTAGGAAAAGTAGGAATGTTTTTACCTAGTCTATAGTTTTAGAGCCTTATTCATATGTTTTGCTCGAAACTACATGCATGCCACTTTATGTGTTTCTTATTTATTCTCTTTGAGCCTTTTAAGCATATATGTCGTTTTATCCTTACGTATCATACTTGACATGCTATTCTTATGCGTTAATACTTGTTTTATTATGTGTTAATATTTGTTTTAATATTTCATTCTTTATGTGACATTCTTGACATGTTTATACTTGTTTGTTTAATCTTCAACATACGCTTTTCCTCATACATTTTACTCGGCTATTCTAAATCCGCAAACACTCGTATTATACAAACGAGACGAATTCACCAAAATAAGCGTAAAACCCACAATTTGGTGAACGACTCTCAATCTACATATTCTTTTTACACGAGATTCGTCATCAAGTTAGGAGTGAAGTCCTCACCTTGATGAAGAATTTCAATTTCAATTTCTACTGGACCCTCGTCAACGTGTCGAAATTAAATTTTAACCCGACGAGTACCAACCACACTTAGGGCACGAAATCGTCATGTTGGGGGTGAAACCCGCATCTTGTCGACTAGTCTCACTCCTTGATTTTCATAAATCCCGCCAAGTCTCGAATTTTTGATTGAATTGGGACATGTAGTAACCGGAAGGGTGAATACAGTTAACCGACGTGTCGGCGAGAGTATACCACCTATTAGGCCAAAGCATGCTTCTCAAATTCAAAAGACTTTTCGACCACTTTGGTTAGTCAACGTTCCATTTTGGAACCATCCAAGTTTTAATCGAATTTACGTTGTATTATTCTCGATCATTTATGATGCAATTCCCTCTTTTCGAATTCGAATTATTTTTGAGATTTCACTTTTACGCATGTATCGTACTAATACTTTTCATACATTTATACATTATTCACATACATGATTTCACATAATTTTATTTATATCTCTTGTAACAATAAATGGAGGCATATCATCAAGATAGGAGTGAATTCCTTACCTTGACGACTAACTCCGTCTCTTTTCTCACCTTACAACGGCCTCACCAATGAGTTAGGGCTGATTCCCTTACTTAGGTGATCGTTACCAAGACTTACTTTTAATAGACTTTATTATGTACACATGATGCGTGTGTAGTGTTATATAATTTTATGTATATTTTAAGCCCTTTTTAACACTTTAGTCAAGTTTTAAATTTATAAAACACGATATTAACTAACACTAAACACACATATGGGCAAGTGCACCCATCGTGAGCGTAGTATTGCGTTGGTAAGATACCGAGGTCGTCCAAGGACACAAGAGCTTTTAGTACCGGTTTATCCTCAACGTCTAATCAAATCAAAATTTTAGAAAAAAGTTTTAAACATGAAAATAAAAACTAAAAATCCTGAAAATAAAATAAAAATAAAACAGATAGACAAGATGAATCACTTGGATCCGACTCGTCTTTAGTGTAACCTTTGATGATTTCCGCACTTTTGCACTTTTTAAGAGATTATCTTAGTTATAGTAGCAGGCCCCTCTTTTGAAGGTGACGTTACCCTCAACCCAGTAGTTTGAGTCAGCAAGGATACAATCCTAAAGGGTCGGAATATTGAAAGATAATTAATTAAGTTATTAATGCATAATGTGGTAGGCCCCTCTTTTGAAGGTAACGTTAACCTCGGCTAAGTGTTTTGAGTCAGCAGGGATACAATGCCAGGTAGCCGGGTTAATGTATTAATAGTAGTTTACATATGAGGGGATCAAGCCATTCGCACCCCCGCCATCCAATACTAGTGGATATTGAAGGAGGTCCTAGCAAGCTTGACCCAGGTCCTTGCAGGATCTATACACTGAACAAGGCGAGAACCTTACCAAACCATTCCCTTAACCCCCGAACAGGTAGCCAACATATCTCTATATAGACCGTAGAGATATGAATGGTGTAAATCTTTTAGTTTATATAGACAGTAAAATAACGCCAAGACACCACGGACAAATGGTAAGGAAGTTTCACCTTCAACATAAGAAACTAGTTATTAAATTCATTAATACAAAACCAAATAAAAAGTGCAAAAAGATTAAAAATCAAAAGTATTACACTAAATGCTTGTCTTCACCAAGTGATGTAAGAGACTTAGGCAAACATGGCATTTGATTGTCAAGAACTCTTACTATCAATCTTGGATCCCGAGACTACTACACACACTCTATGATGGATGATGGATGATGGTGGTGGATGTGGGTGTTGTGATGGTGGTGGAGTGTGGGTGAAGTGGGAGAGAGGTGTTTTGCCAAGGGATGCCTTTGAAGTGAACCAAGCACCTCTATTTATAGCCTGCACAGAAGCCCGGACACAGCCTCGTGTCCATCCTTATTCTCTTTCTTCATTAAATGCAATTTGTCTGCATTAGCTCCACAGGCCCCCGTGTCCGCTAGGCACGGCCCCGTGTGCAGAAGCGTATTTGTACTATCAAGATTTGCTTGGATTCTGTGAATCTTAGCGTTGACCACGGCCCGTGTTGAGCTGGGCATGCCCCTGTGTCGGGAATAGAAGCTTCTATAGCTTTGTCCTTTCTGCAGACACCTGGCCATGCCCCCGTGTCCGCTGGGCACGGGGCCGTGGTCAGCCTTCTGTTTTCTTGTTTTTGCTTGGGAAGATGATGTCGAGGGGTCGGGTACCACGTTTGTTCCTTTTCTTGTATTTATGTTAGATTTTGCTGCATATTTGTTCCTTTTGTTCATTTACGCTCATTTAATCCTAAAAATACAAAAGGAAGACAAAAGCACACTTTTTTCCAACATTAGTACTAAAAAGGGTTAGTTTTATGCCTCATTTGATGTAATTTATATGTTGCATTTTACACACATCAACACACCATCACGTTTATACCCAAATTGATTATTATTAGTCAAATTCTTGTTCATCTCAACATTCATTGCCTATTTAAACCTACTTCTTATCCTACAATCTATTTTCACATTCTCTCACATCCATGAAATTCTTAATATTACCGTAAACGCTCATTTCTTGATTTTCAAAATTTCACGAAATGCTACTTATCAATGTAGTCGGCCCAATAAATCCATTGCCCACAAGAATTTCGTATTCCATGTAATTACTAAAACACACTCATCTTGCATCATTATACTAAAGGTCGTTATTTTTCAATTGAGAGTCAAACCGACATTTCATACAAAATATTGCAAATATTATTCGATCGTTTACCAAAACTCTTTTCAAAATCAACAAAGTATTTTATTGAGAACACTTTTCACGATCACTAAGCTCATATACCAAATTTATTTTTCTAAGGATCAACGTTTTCACAATAATCTCTAAACTTCGAATTCCTTCGTTAATGGAAAGTTATTTAAAACAATGTAACCTCATTAACTTCTATAACCTTTTCAAACATTACTCGATACGTCAAATGAATTTAAAACATGTAGGCAACGAAACTTCATAAGAACCAATAATTTTCAACTTATGTAAACTCTTTTAAAACAAGAGTAGCATTTTCATTCTTTTACCAAGCACCATTTCACGCAACCAATGATTGTTTTATATCCTATTCACTTGCACAAACTAGACTCTACATTCCCAATTCTATTTAATCTATTTTGATTCAATTTTTCTCGAGCGACTACACGCACATATCATTTTACACATTTTAGTTAATAACTCACAACAATCTCACGCATACCACTCATTTTCTTCTCCTTCTTACTCAAACCTTCTTAATCTTTTACGTGCGTTAATTCGTAAATTTCGATTAATGTTACAAACAAAATCTTTATTTCTTACACTCATATTTATACACTTTATGTCTACACTTATATCCATACTTACACATTTATGTTTATAATTCAAAAATCATACATTTACGTTTATAACCACACTTATACAATTTCGTTTGTATCTATATTCATACCCATATACACATTCATGCATTATACGTTGGCACTTATATTCATTCCCCCTCGTTTACGTTTATACTAATGTTCACATTCATATTTCCACTCGTACATTTTTCATAGTTAAACATGTTTTACACCTATAGTCATATTCACATTCATCTCATACATTTCACTTACACCTGCACTTATACAATTATGGTTACACTAATATTCACAATCATATTTTACTCATATTTATTCATTTATGCTTACACTTATCTTCACGTTCATACACTTTGTTCATACTTATACAATTGTTCCTACACTTATATTCATACTCATACATTCTATTCATACTCGCACATTCATGTTTTACACTTATATTCACGTTCATATTCATGCATCTTATGTTCATACTCATACTTATACTCGTATTCATACTCACACGTTTTGTGTTCATATTTATACTCGTATTCACACTCGTACTCGCATATATACTCTCATTTATACGATTTATGTTATACTCGTACTCGCATTTATACTCTCATTCATACGATTTTTGTTATACTCGTACTTATGTTTATACTCTCATTTATATAAATTGTGTTTATACTCACGTCACATGCGTCATGTTTATACTTGTGATCATACTCTTAACCATGCGTTTGTCGTTATGCTCGCATGCGTCTTCATATTTTAAAATTATACTATGCTCATGCTTTTACTCATACACAAAATTTATACATTCGCACCTGTACGCGAGCGAAACCCGAGGGAATTCGCTTACGTTGGTCTTATACTATTTGGAACGCAAACATACTTATATGCTACATTTCTATACACACGCGATCTTATTTTCAAAAATTATGTATACCGTAATTCATACGCAACTAGTACAAGCTATGCGGATCATGCGGCGATCAATATAATCACGGGTGCACACGGGATTATAATGATAGGCGTATGAGAACCATAGAGTGTACTACTACGTATGGTAAAACACGGAATGTAACATTGCATCGAATAATGAAACGGATGTAACATGGTCGAAACATGGTGGATACGCCGCTGGTACATCCTATATATAAGTGTTTCCACCATATTACTAGACTTTCGTAGAACGTGCCATGAGTAATTCAGTGCTTTGCAAACCTTTGAACCTAATTCAACTTTAAACAACTCACAAACGCATTACATCCGATTATCCACGACGAGACTTCATTCTTAAGCACGCTACTTTCGTCTATCCAGCACTTATGCTATTCTGACACTCGCATTCGTGTATTCAACATCAATCGATCACTTTTTGTAACACCTCGCAAAAATCATAACCAATAAAGTGTAGACACGTGTCATAAACCCTAATCATGTAAAAAGTTAACTTTGAGGGACTAAAGTTGACAAACAGTGTAAAGATGTATGTAGAAGGACTAAAAGTGTCAACATGCCAAACTTTTGCCACTGATTGACCTCACACGATGTTCGTATTCTTTAAAGAGTAAACTGTCGGACACTAGAAGTCGTTTGTTCTTAAAATAAAAAATTTACAAAACATAGGGGTTAAAAGTGTCAACATGTTAATTCTTACCTCTGAGTGACATTTTAACGATCCCAAGGCTTTGTAGTGTCTTATTATACTCTCACGAATATCAGATACCGATTTCATGAAGTTTCGGTGCGATTATATGATTTAATTTGCAATTTCCAAGAAGAAGGGTTGAAAGTGTGAATATGATAATTCTACTCCCGGGAGATCATTTTAACAAACCCGGAACTTAACAATATTTGGTTTTATTCCCAAGATCATGTGAAACTTGAAGTTAAGGGCCCCTCATGCTGAAAATGAAAGATATACGAGTTTAGAAAGTACAGGGACTGATCTTACAACAAAACAAACAAATTTTGAAACATGTTGCCTCGCGTGGCGCGCCAGGATCTGCCTTATCTGGCACGTGGCGCGATGGAGAAGGTTTTCCAGCCAGAACTAGCAGCTGCCCAGCATGCAAAGCTGCAATCTTCTTTAGATTCCCTGCAACTCTGAATCGAAACCAGCTGCATGTTGACGGTTTTATAATACCATTTGGACACTTGTGAGCATCATATAACATCTGGGACACTTGGATTAATCCTAAATCATCCTACTCTTCTATATAAAGGCCCTCATTTGCCTCAATTGAACTTGCTCATTTTCAAAATTAGAATTCTTCTCTCTAAAGCTTTGTTTCTGGAGCATCCTGGTCATAAAGGAAGCTCTCTCAAGTTTAAACTTTGTGCTTGGACCTTGTGTAAGTGTTCCTAGCTTTCATAGTTCAATTTTTATGACTATAAGGACCGAAAGTCAAAGTTAGCGTAATTCTGCTTTGACTTCTAGTTTATTCATTAACGATCCAGCCACGGTTCTAAACGAAAGTGGCTATGTGTTGCTAATTAAGTAGGTGTTAATCCCTCAAAAGGGAACCTCCTAATTATCACGTTAACTCAGTCAATTGTCGGGTCAAAGCAACTAGTCAAAAAGTCAAAATAGTCAAAATTTCAAATAATAATTAAAAATGATAATGTAGAAGTTGTGAATCATGTTTTGTCACCTAAATAACTTGGTAAATATTAATAGAACATGTCTAAGCATGTTCAACCCGACAATTCTGAGTTTAGGCTCGGTTCGCAACCGAAAGTCGCAAACATTGACTTTTGCTTTGACTTTCAGTTCTGACCCGAATTAGCTTAGTTTATTTATGCATTAAGGTTCCTATGTGGCCATATTATATGTTAGTATAACCCTCTGAGGTTATACTAAATGGTCCCTTAGTAATTCGAGTTATTTGCTTGTTACCGTTATTATGCTTAAACATTGACCATTATGCCCTTATAATGTAAAAACGAGATTTTTTAATATGTAAGCATGCAATTAGCTTTGTTACTGATATATAAACATGTCAAATAATTTTGACATCATTTTCTGGTCTCAAAACGAAGTTATGCAAGATACCATAAATTTAACTTTTTATTAATTAAATTACGCTTTTGTGCATAAAACATGCTAAACCTAAATTTTGGCACCAAACTCATTACCTACTGTTATGATATTATTTTTAGGGATTTTTGGAATGTTGGGTCAGATTTGATACTGACCATATCATTGAGTTCTCGTATAAATTATATAATTGACGATAATGCCCATTTTAATCGAATATGGTTAAATTGCATGATCCCGTTTTAATCAGTTTTGTTTGATAACAAATAACATTGGGGATTAACGATCGTGTCCTGGATATCCTCGGCTCATTTAAAATCGTAAATGGCCACGACTTAAGCACGAGGTGTAGGCATACACCTGACAGTTGCGTATGTAAAAGATATACTCACTCGCTGGGGTGACCCGTCGTGGGTTTATATTTGTGGTGTGTTGGTTAATCTTGTTCGGTTTTTATCCCGACCCTAAATGTTGGACAAACATGTAAATCTGATACAAGATTATTTTTAACATAATTGTCCCAAGTTATAAAAGAATATTGTGCCTTGTGCATTCAAATCAATTTTTCATTAATGTTTTCAAAAGAGTCGGTTAATTGTATTTACCAGTGAAAACTGACGTATTTTCAAAAACGTTAAGTGGCAGGTACTTTCCATAATTGGCTGGGAGCTTCGGGGCATAGATAGTGAATTTTGCAAGTTCGTATGCCTTAAATCCGTTGAACAAGTTTTTTTGTATTTTATTTTAGATCCGCCTGTGGATCTTATCTTACAACCGTCTGTATAATATTTTATTCGTACTTTACATTTCGGTTTGTAATAGTATTTTCTACCAAGACTTCCGCTGTGCAATGATCTATGTATATTTGACTATGATGATATCAACTACGGCACGATACTCCCCGCCGGGCCCACTGGTATTATGCGGAAGTATCGGGGTGTGACACTTTTATACTCTCATTATTCTCCATTATTCCTTGTCCTCTTGTACGAACCTCGTTCACAATCATATCGGTTTAAACATTCGAATCCTAACTTATCTCTTTACCTTTAAAACCATCTTTTTATTCTTTATTCTTGTGTAAACATACTTAGTAGACCGTTATCACTTTATTTACCAAACCCTCTCGTTCCTCTCAATAAACAACTTTTACAAATGTGCGACTTTACTACCCTTAAAAACTTCCTATGCAAGCTACCCCACTTTCATCAAAATACAAACCATTTCACACAAGATTCCCCTTCCTAATACGACACATTTTAATACATATCCAATTGAGATTTTCAAACTTGTTTAAACTCTCTTTAACCATATACGCACCCTTACGTTTTCAGTTATGCTTGGTACCTCAAATCAATTTACACAAACGAACTCCTTTACAAATTTATCTTGTCATTCTTTGAAATTTCTTACTTTTTATGTTTCAAAATTTTCAAGTCTTGGTTTTGAATAATCACCTTTTTGCCATAACTCTTCAAGTTTTCCTCTTTAATAAATTTCGGGACGAAATTTCCTAAAGGAGGGGAGACTGTAACGCCTTACGTTTTCATACTTTCTATATTTGGAAACCCTTGCTTGAAATCCTATTTTTAGAAACCTTGTACTCTCTTGTAATCTACTTTCATTCCGTTTGTAATTCAAGACTATTGATCATAATGAAAACGAAGCTATTTTGTGTATTCATATTAGACTTATGTGCAAATGTAATCAATTTCTCGTTTGAACAAAATATTATTCAAGGATTCTCGTTTCTTTATTTACCGACACTTGATACTTGTTAATCTGGTTAAAACTCTTAAAATAATGAGACTCGAAAGCTTCGTGAAATGAATAATCGTTTAAAGATTTTTATTCGTTATAAATATGGTCATTATACAAAATTATTTAAATTAAAATAATTAAATTAATTAATTTTGTTATTTAAAAGTTTATTTTTATAATAATCTAGTTAGTCCCGTTAGATATTAAAGTTAGTAAACTAACGTAGTTTAAACTATAAAGTTAGTTTTCTTTTAAAAATAACTATATATTTGGTTAACTAAAAGTTCAGGGGTAATTTGTGCAATTTCTGAAAGTGTAAAGTTGCAAGGACTAGTTATGTAACTTCTAAAAGTATACAAAAACAAAAAAAATAAATAACTAAAACTGATGACCGCGAGGATCGAACCCGGGTCACCAGCTTCACAAGCGCACGCACTTAACCGCTGCTCTGCAGCCTTTTTATTGAACAAAGCCCGACCAAAAAATCATTCAAGGACTCGCTGCGACAGCCCAGACCAACAGCCGCGATCAGGCCCTATTCAGCTCGTTTTGGGCGCGAGTTTTTGACTTGTTTTGAGTTTTAAACCAACTTATAACATTAATTACTCAACTACCAACTAACCAAACTCTTCCCTATAAAACCCATCATTCTCCAAGCTTTTAACACTTTGCTAAGCACTTAAAACACTCTCAAAATCCCTCTAATCAGCTGGTAACTTGAAGATTCAAGCAGATTCATACCTTCATACAAAAGTGAGCATAACTCTCTCATTTCTTATCCGATTCACTCGATTCTTTTTCCTACTTCTTTTGGTTGACCTTAGCTACCTTTCCAGAGGTTTTTCATGGAAAACCAAGCCCTGGAATGTCGCCAAAAAGGCTCCAAAGTGGACTGTTTGTTTCTCATTTCATTTAAACTTGTTAATCTTAGTCGAACTTGAGTCTAACTCATCTCAAACCTATGTCCTAATGCTTATAACCTCATCTATGGTTAGTTAGGCTTAAAAACAAGGTTGATACATGTTAAATCAGAGGTTAAAACATCACAAACTTTCTGTTTTAGTTAGGGTTTTACCCACAAGAAGTGTTCAAGCTTGAAGCTTGATGAATGTGTGATTGTTAGACTAGCTTGGGCTATCTTTCATAAAAATCCACGCACTTCTTGATGTTTTCTCATAGATTAGTTGTTGTATTTCATTATTCTTGTAAGTTCATGACCCTTCTTGTTGTTTATAACAACAAGTGTAGTGGTGAACAATAAAGGTGCCTAAATGGAAGTTTTGTTCTTCCTACCTCTTGTATGAATTCTATGATACTTAGAGGTGCCTAAATGAAGACTTTGATCTTCTACCTCATGCATGACATATATGATATAGTATACTCTATGTAATACTTATGTAACATTCAAACAAACCGAACACTTGATGATGAACAAGTAGACATTGTCAAGTTAGTAAGTATATCATCTAAGCATCATATGTGATGGATGATTATTTTCCTATGTCAATGTTCATGTATTCTAAATTCCGAATCTGTAATCTTTCGTTATTCCCCAGACTCACACACCTATGTCTTCTTCGTGTAGAAGGACAATGTGCTCCAAATTAATCCATCCACCAACAACACTCGCGGGATATCAAGTTGGAAAGCTTGCAAAAACCGTGAGCATACTCGATCCCTTTTTCCTTTTAATCACTTTTGGGTGCAACATGTATACTATACAAACTACACTTCACTTTGAAACTATTTTAAACAAACTCTGACCATTGTTGAAACATGAAACTATGTGTGATGCTTGTTAATCTCGTATGCTATGTAAACTATTTGTGTTGATATATGCTCATTAACTTTTCTAGTCTACCTTAACAATTATAGCGCTATAGGATTAACGCACCGCCCACGAGACTTGGGGTATTGTTAAGTTAAACATGTAAACCTCCCGCGATACTTTGGGATAGGCAAAATTAAACGCGTTGGAAACTTGGGTTTGAACATATTGTTACACAATCTAAGCAAACTAGTAACTTGCATATTTTGATTCATGTGGATATGAGCAACTTTTTAATCGATATTATGCTATGTAATCAAACTTGTATGCTCGCCAACTTTTTGTTGATATATTTTAATACATGTTGCCGGTTGATAGTTTGATGATGATGCGATGAAGAACAAAGATTAGGTGGACTTAGATACACACCTAAATTTAGTTTATCTTTTGATGTTATGTTTTGTTGAACTATGTTGTATTTCTTTGGAATCTTGTATGACATTTAATCCATTTATGAAATTTGAATTTTTAATTATATTGTCACATAGTGTTATGACGTTTTGAGCAATTTGTTCGTCTCATCTTGATGTTTCCGCCATCGGTTGGGGTGTGACAGTGTAGTAGTCTCGGGATCCAAGATTGATTGTAAGTGTTCTTACCAATCAAAGGCCATGTTTGGTTAAGCCTCTTACATCACTTGGTGAAGACAAGTCTTTATTGTATTACTTTTGATTCTTAATCTTTCGGAACTTTTTATTTGGGTTTGTATTAATGACTTTAATAACTAGTTTCTTATGTTGAAGGTGAATTTTTCTTATCATTTTTCCGTGGTGTCTTGAAGTTACTTTACTGTCTATATAAAGTAAAAGATTGTATCATTCATGTCTTTACGGTCTATATAAAGGCATGTTGACTACCTGGTCGGGGGTTAGGGGAATGGTTTGGTAAGATTTTTGCCTTGTTTAGTGTATAGATCCTGCAAGGACCTGGTGCAAGCTTACTGGGACCTCCTTCAATACCCACTTGTATTGGATGTCGGGGGGTGCGAATAGCTTGAACCCCTCATATGTAAATTACTATTAATACTTTAAACCGGCTTCTTGGGATTGTATCCTTGCTGACTCAAACCACTTAGCCGAGGGTAACGTCACCTTCAAAAGATAGGCCTACCACTTTTCGCATTAATAACTAACTTAATTATCTTTCAATATTCCGACCCATTGGGATTGTATCCCTGCTGACTTAAACCACTGGGTTGAGTGTAACGTCACCTTCAAAAGAGGGGCCTACTACTATAGCTAAAATAATCTCTTAAAAAGTCCGAAAATGCGAAAATCATCAAAGGATACATTGAAGACGAGTCGGATCCAAGTGATTCTATCTTGTCTATCTGTTTTTATTTTATTTATGTTTGAATTTTTAGTTTTTATTTTCATGTTTCAAAACTTTTCTAAAAAAATAGATTGATTAGACGTTGAGGATAAACCGGTACTAAAAGCTCTTATGTCCTTTGACGACCTCGGTATCTTACCAACGCTATACTACGCTCACGATGGGTGCACTTTCCCAAGTGTGTGTTTAGTGTTAGTAGAATATCGTGTTTTATAAATTTAAAACTTGACTAATGCGTAAAATAAAAATACATCGCACTCGACACGCACCAATATACGTTAACTTGGATAACAAACTTCATTTTCTCGATATTTGAGCCATCCGCGTAGCGCGACAATGTTAAATAAAATGCAATGTAGTTTGTCCCCTCGCGTCATGCGAGGGGCTCTTCGAAGCCCTGTCGCCCGACGCGATATGGTATAATTTCACCATTATTTCTGTTTCTTAACACTGCGTCAAAACTAGGCTTTAGCCACACTTTTTCAAGAACAAGTCTGCCACAGTTTTGATTAAATGTGTGGCTAAAGATTATTTATAATATTTTAAAACACTTTTAGTCACACATTTATTATCAATGTGACAATTGTATAACAACTCAAAATCTTTAGCCACACATTTTATTATTAATGTGACCATTGTATAACAGATCAAAACTTTTAGTCACCCTTTTACAAAAAGTTGTGACATTTTCTAGCCACAACTAGAAAAATGTGACCAAATGTAACCTATTGCCACTTTGTTTGTTTGATTTCTTGATTCATATGACGAAAACACAACACTTCGAAACCTTTAATCACGCATTTAACAAAAAAATGTGACAATTACGAGCCACAAGAGAAAAGTGTGACTATATGTAACTATCTGCCATAACTTGTTTTTTATATTGCGGCTAAAAGATAATACTGTATAACCAAATGTAATCAAGTGCTATAGTATTTCATGATAAAACATATTTATGTGGCTAAAGTCGGTAAATGGACTCGGATAAAATTTTATCTGTGACCGATCATTTCCTTCTTCCTCAAAACCCCTCAAAATTCCCCACCTCCACAAAACCTAAATTAACCCCACCACGTTCAGGAGATCTCCACCGTGTCTCCACGACCGCCAATTCCAACATCCACAAACCCTAAACGGTATTAGTTACCACGTACCATTAACGCTCTCCTCTCGTCTACTCTCCGCTGCCTAAATTATGATTCAGTTTGAAACAAGCTAGAATGAGATTACTCAAATCGATTTTCACTTTCCTCCTCCTCTGGATGCAGGCGAGGTAATTCGGAAACATCTTAAGTGGAGACTCAGAGAGATCGAATTCAAATGGTTTTTTTCACTGATTGCTAATATCGCGTAAGTGTTCTTCTTTCCTTCAAATTTCATCTTCATATTCATGTTCATCATCGTGTAAGTTGTTGTTAATTGTTACAGTAAAAGCTACTATGATTTCCTTAAAGTTCCAAAGGTGCATCAGATGATCCATAAAAGCTACTATGGATCACAATGCCCAATAGTAGATCATACATGTTTTTGTGGACAATATTGGGTCTTAATGGATCACAATAAACAATAGGAGATCATACCTGTCTTAATGGACCATATTGGGCTATAATGTATCACAATTGACAATAGTAGATCATATATGTCTTAATGCAGTATATTGGGCCTTTATAGATCAGAATGGACAGTCATATATCATATATGTCTTAATGGAGCATGTTGGGCCTCGATGGATCACAATGTACTATGTATGTATATGCGTCTGTGTACATGTGTATATGTATGTGCCTATGGGTGTGTGTGTGTATATGCGTACGTGTATGGAAACGTGTGTACATGTAGTATATGTGTTAGCATCGTGGTACATGTGTATATGTATGAGCATATGTGTGTGTATCTATATATGTTAGTGTATATGTATATGCGTTAGCGTTGGCAGTGTTAGTGTACATGTATATGTGTTAACATTGGTGTACATGTGTATATGCATGTACTCGGCTCGTAGGTAGTTTTTGAAGCTAGATCTTGGCTTAGGCTCGGGCTCGGGCTCAGCTCGTCTGGTCTAGTCTGTTATTTATATTAATTCATATTAATTATAATTATTATTTTATGTATAATGTAGTTATGTATTCATAATTTTATAAATAGTAAATATTATTATTATTTAAATATATATTTAATACATTAAATTAAAAAAATATATAAACGGTGGGGGCTCGTTAAGGCTCGCAAGCTAGCTCGAGCAAGTGAAATTCTGTCTCGTTTAAGCTTAACTTGCTTTGATTTTTTTAGGAGTCGAACTCGAGTAGCTCGGCTCGTTTGCCCCATAACAAATATAATTCCCTCGATTTAATTACCCACACGAAAATTTTAACTCCCCCTCATATATTTTTTATATTTTCCGCCTAAATTTCCTCTAATTTGATTCCCTCCCAAAATCCATTTTAATTCTTTTCATTTCCCTCAATTGAAAACGCTTTACCCCTAGTTTGATTCCCTCCCAAAAACCATTTTGTTACTTTTCGTTTCCCTCAATTGAAGACCCTAGCGCCTCTTTTACATCTTCAATCCAAGCTCAAACCTTCGCATCTTCAAAGGCTGAACCATCTAATACAACTCTTCGCATCCTCACGATTTCACTACGATCTGATGGTAAATCTATTATTAAACGTCTATGTCCTCCTTTACAGCCCCTGTTTGAGCACCAATACGAAACCAAACCACATTGGTTCTACTCGAACCCTAGTAACCGTAGTCTACCATTAAAAGCATCGCAAGAACCAGTCACCCGTTGCAATAGATTTTTCGGGCATCAACTGTTGCCGCATGACTCCGCTATGGTAGCCGCCACAACTGTAACACCACCACGGTAGCCCGTAACTCTTTCGAATCTGTATATGTTTTGTTTACCAACTGATTGTTGTTGAATACAGTTTGATTCGTTTATTTATGGGTTGCATTATGTTGTTTTCAGTTTAGTTTAGCTTAATTGTATCTATATACTCTATTGTATCTAGTACTCTTTATAATATCACAAATTGTCACACCCCGACCACGTAGGACAACCAAACGTGGCGGAAACGTCGGGGAGTGTTGCAACAGAATTAATTGTTTCAAATCCATGGCAATTGAAGTTTCGTTTTATTGATTAAAAGTGTTACAATGTCTTAACAAACAAGAAATACAACATAATTAACTAGTCTTGCATCTTTTATTGTCACTAAAGCCCAAGTCTGCCTATGTGTATCTTGATCATCTTATGCAACAGTTCCTGAAAAACACATGTGAAAATAGGTACGTCAGCATAAAAATGCCTGTGAGATACATAGGTTTTGTGAAAATAGGTTTCATGACTTATGTTTGAGAAAATGTTTAGTCATGAACCCTTTTAGTTTGCTTTGTTTTGTAAATCATTTGAAAAACAATAAGTTCAGATGATATGTATAAAATAAGTGAATAATGTATGGTTAAATGAATAACCATAGTAAAATGGGTATGTATAAGATAAGTTGTTTGTAAAACAATGTCTTGTGAAAAGTATGTTATTTGTATAAAATGTTCTATGTCTCAAACTGAAATGATTCAAATAACGCTATGATATGTAATACCATACAAACACTTATATATAGGAAGTACCAGCGGCGTATCCACCATGCTTGTATCATATTACACACGCATCGTTACTTAATCACTTAATCAAACCAAACCAACCAATGTAAGAAGTCTATGTCAAATATCCATGTCAAATGTCTATGTCAAATATCCATGTCAAATGTCTATGTCAAATATCCATGTCAAATGTCTATGTCAAATATCCATGTCAAACGTCTATGTCAAGATGTCATGTATGGCAAGTGAAATGTCTCAACTAAACCATATGCACAAAAACAAAGTATTGAAGTAAATCTTGGTTTAAATCAAAGTTATGTTTTGTGGGAAATGCATGATCAAATGTCAATCATGTTAAAATGTCTATGCCGAAATGTCTATGTCAAATGTCTATGTCAAAATGTCATGTAAAACGATGTACTAAGTAATGCACACAATTGGGCATACCTAGCATGAAATGTCATAAAATCATGTACTATAATGTACTAACGAACATAGCAGTATATGATGTTAAAACAGGAAAGCATGAAAGTAACAAGTAGGCACATGTGTTCCACCCCAAAACAGTTTGGAAAACAGTAAAAGAGGGGTCTATGTACTCACCTGAGATTGCTCAGTAGTCCTTGAGTAACAACTAAACAATGCTAGAGATCGCGGATATCAAACGGCACCTAGTATAGGTAGCTACATTAATAAACCGGACCTAAATCGGAAGATCGGGTAGCATTAGGGTTTGTAAACCAAACGAGTGTAGAGACTCGTGTCATTTGGTTTAACAAAGCCTACATACTAAATGAAACTTAACCTAAGTGTCTACGACCCATTACGACCCGTTTAGGTAGCTTATGCTACTTTAACGCGTCGTTCGCGTGAAACGCGTTCGGACCGCCTAACTAGCCCTATGACAAGTGTTATATGCCTAAACATATTACATAATCAGTTATGTGACAAAGGTTTAGGTTACATATGCTTAATTACCAATTATACATGAAAAGGGTATTCTGGTAATTTACCTAAGGCATATAAACTACCTATCATACAACTACTTAAACGATGTGACCATAGGGTATAACCTCGGAAGGTTATTCCCTACCTACTATGGTCACCTAATGTGTTTGGTCGGATCCTAATGATCGACCAAACTGGGTCGGGTTCGAAGGTATAGGCGATTTATTAGATCGCCTACCCTACGACCCTAGACAACGTGGTAATCAGTGGGCATAGTCCCAAGGGACTATGACCAACGTGATTACACTCACGTTGCGAAGTTCAAACGAACTTCGCATTGACCATTACTGGTCAACGCTGAAAGTCAAACAAAGTTTGACTTTCTGACTCGAAAAGCAATAAAATAAGGAAAAGAACGAAAGAATACTTACGAAGGGTCCCCGAATGCTAAACTCGATTCAAAAATCTCAGGTATGAAACAAATGTTTCAACTTAGAGTTTCTCAAATCAAGTTTCTAGTGATTTTAGCAATGGGGGGTATGGGGTATTTATAGGAATACCCGAACCGTTAAGATCGTTTCATGGAAAACGTGCCTTAATCCCATCCGTACATGTGTTGAAATGTCATGGTGTTTAGGTGTTTAAATTCCATCCATACATGTGTTGAAATGTCATGGTGTTTAGGTGTTTAAATTCCATCCATACATGTGTTGAAATGTCATGGTGTTTAGGTGTTTAAATTCCATCCTTATCCGCTGACTAAGCAAGTTTAGAATGTGTGGTTGTGAATTAAACAACGGCTAATACATCGAATCTGGTCCCGAATGCGAAAAACGAACCAAATGATGCGACGAATGGATTTTTCTTATGGCGAACACTAAAATAAAATATTTTAGTGCTTACATAAATTTTTGGATGTCCGGATGTATTCAGAACGTAAGTTATGCGCGAAAATGCAAACTTGTGCACTTTTTGACACTTTTAGTCCCTGAATGACCCAAAAGTTTATTTTAGCACACCGAACCCCTCAAAGCCTATTTCTAAGCTATGTAAAGGATATTTATGGTATGTTTAACTTATGGTCATGTTCCGGAATGTCTGTTACAGTTCAAATTGGCATACTTTCGCAGTTTGTCAACTTTAGTCCCTGTAAGCGATTAAACTTGATTTCACCACACCAAACCTTCCAAAACTTATATATAAGTTATGTAAAGGTTATTTAAGGTATGTTAAGCCTATTTCACTATTCTGGAGTGTTCGTTGCATTAAACTGGTTATATTTACGCATCAGTGCGGGTATAACCTTCCAGAAAGCGATTTAGAGCTTGAAATCGAAACAAGAGTTGATATGTGCAATCGATACACATATTTTTACAAATCCCAAGTATGAAATACAATATTTCATTGGTTTGGCATTTGTTTGATGGTCGCAGTGACACGGGTGTCACACAAATCTCTTTCAAACCAATCTGCCAAAAAATTTGGATGTTATTGGTTTTTTTTATACAACTGTAAGAGCATTAGTGATTTCAGTTACTCATAGAGAGGATAAGTTGATTTATGTTTAAATAAATTTTTTGTTTAATTAAATATTTCTGGTGGAGTTGTTCAGTGGGGAAAGATGTTCCACTTTTCATCTTTATCGAAATGTTCATTGTTGTTTAAGAGTACTTCAAGGAGTGGACCATCAAGTTTGGTTGGTTGTGCACTAGTAGGGAAGGATGTGGGGAGCACGTGAGTTTTTCAAGAAGAGAATATGAAACATTATTTATGGCCATTGGAGTTAAAAGCATAAGAAGTGGATAAAGATGATGAGAATGTAAGTTTTGTATGTCAACCCAACATATTACATATTCTCTAATCCTATAAATATATTAAATAAGTCATTATATTCTCTAATCCTATTAATATATTTTTAGGTCGACACTGACATATATTTAAACTTTTGAGGGTTGTTACATGCCGTACCAAGAGACCACATATGGACTTGATTGGGATCCCTAAGTTTATGTTGTAATTTGTAACTTATTTGATTATCTCCACCTGTTTTTTAATTATATTGATGTGTTAACTAATTAACTTATATTGAATACCGGAAAAGCTAACGCATGCAGTGGGAAAATATTTGTGACGGTCCCACTTGATCATTTCGGCCCCATTCTTGCAGAGAATGATCCCGAAAGAGGTATGAGAGTTTTGGTTGGGGAAACTTGGGAGGACCGTTTGGAATGTAGGCAGTGGGGGCCCCATTTTCCGCATGTTGCTGGGATATGCGGGTAGTCTGATTACGGTGCACAATCTGTCGCATTATCAGGAGGATATGAAGATGATGAGGATCATGGAGAGTGGTTTTTATACACTGGAAGGTATTGTACGCATGTTTTTTTATTGAAATTAAACATGAGTAGTATATCTAATAGGTTTATTTTTCTGTATTTTTTTGTTAATAGTGGTGGAAGAGATCTTAGTGGAAATAAAAGGACTAACAAGATACAATCCTTTGATCAGAAGTTTGATAAATCCAATGAAGTCTTACGAGTTAGCTGTAAAAAGGTCTACCCTGTACGTGTTGTGAGGTACGTTGTTATGATGACTATACATGATAATTTCGATTAGGGGTGCTAAATAGGCCGTGTTCACGGGTTGGCGGGTTCTATTAAATGGCTGTCAATTACACTATTAAATGGATGTTTGGTTTCCCTATACTAAAAAACTCTTGTTGACTTTTAATATAAATACGGCTGTAAGGTATGCTGGTATCTTTTTGTTTGTTGTGATAATGATCTTGCTCCTTGGACAAGGTCTGCATTGCTTTCATGATTGTTATAGTTTTTGCATATGAAAATTGTAAGACGGATTCTAATCATATGTGTTGGATCATAATTTTGCAATGATAAAAATGGAGACCGCCCGAGACCTTTGCCTGTCATTAAGGAGCTGAAGGATGCAAGTGATGTGACTGAGAGGAAGGGATCCCCATCTTGGGATTATGATGTAAGATTATGTAACTTGTGTTTTTTTTTTTTTTGTACAATTTATGTTTGTTGAGCTGCTGCCAATAAGAATCGCTTCTGCTATGTTAACTTCTAACTTAAAAACTGAGCCTAGCAGAGTTCAAGCTCAATTTTCAAATCGGTTATGTGAAATTGAGCCAAGCTCGAGCTGACTCTGATTTGGCGCGGTTTTGCTCAGGAACAGCCCTGTCCACATGGCGCCTTTTGATTGGGTTATATTTACGTGTAATCATTTGTAGTGGTCAAATGCTTATATTTTTTAGAAGTTGATCAAATGTGTATTTAAGTAAAAATGGTCATTATATACATACATTGTTTATATTCATTTGTGTTTTTTCACTCGGAATTATAACTACTTCACTTTTACATTTAATATTTACGAGTTCATAATCTTAATTTTTAGGTTTGGGAGGTTGCCAAAATAACTTGCAAGTCAGATTATACCTATGGTAGTGCTGGTTCTCCGCCAGAGATTCCACCAGAGTAATTACCTCATAGCTTATCGTGTCTAATATTATTCCATGTTAACCATAGGTAGCTAGTTTTGATTATTAGCACAATTGACTATATTATTATTGATGGACTTCATAATGTGCAGTGCAACTCTTATCTTTGAGGTGGAGCTGGTGGCTTGTAGGCCAAGAAAAGGTTCTAGCGTGGCTAGCGCCTTAGATGAAAGGGCTAGACTAGAGTAAGTTATTTATCCAACTTCATACACTTGTTCTTATAATAGCATCCTCAAATGGATCATGTTTAATTACTAGTGAGCTGAAGAGGCAAAGGGAAATGGCTGCTGCACAGAAGGAAGAAGAGAAAAAGAAGTGTGAAGAAGCAAAGGCAGTAGTGCTGCTCGTATTCAAGCAGTGAGTATATGGACTGCTGCTCGTATTCAAGCAGTGAGTATATGGGTTCGAAGAAAACATCCTAGAAATAGCTCTTAGTTTTTGTGTACATTTGTTTCCCTTTCAAACTTTTATTGGTAGGTTTTGATTAGAAGTTTGTCTTTAGTTAGTATTTAAATTGAAAACTTATGTATGGATTTTAGGATATTATTGTTAATATCATCTTGTTTCTAGATTATCTCATGTTTACTTCAGTTTTTATTTTACAAAAAATTGAAAATAAAATAAATAATTACATGAAAATGGCCACATAGAACCATAATAAATAGATGTGACCAAAGGTTAAATAGTAGTCACACTTAAAATTACAAAATCATGTGACTTTACATAACTATTAGCCAGGCTATTGTCACTTTGTTTTTTGTTTGTGTGACGAAATGATAGTAACCGTCATGGGAAAAAAAGTTACGAGTGACTGAAGGTGAGACAATAGCCACACTTAATATTTCAAAATTGTGTGGTTCTATATAACCATTAGCCACACCATAATCACTTTGTTTCTTGTTTGTGTGGCTGAATGATACCAAACGTCATGGGAAAAAAGTTATGTATGACTAAATGTTATACAATAGCCATACTTAAAAATAAAAGATAAATTCATGTGGCTTTACATATTTTTTAGCCACACCATCCTTATTTTGTCTTTTCTATGTGACAGAATAATAGCATACGTAATGCGCAAAATGAATATGTGTGACCAAATGTTAGATAATAGCCACACTTAAAATTATAAAGTTTCATGTGGCTTTACGTAATCATTAGCCACATTATCATTACTTTGTTTGTTTTATGTGACGGAATGATAGCAAACGTCACGAGAAAAATAAAATATATGTGACCAAAGGTTAGCCATTAGCCACACTTAAAAACACAAAACTTCATGTGGCTTTACATAAACATTAGCCACACTATGGCCACTTTTTTTTGTGGGACAAAATGATAGCAAACGTCACGTGAAAAAAAAGAATGTGTGACCAAAGGTTAAACAATAGCCACATTTAAAATTACAAAACTTTATGTGTGACTAAATGTTAGACAATAGTCACATTTAAAAGTACAAAGTTCTTTTGTGTGTCTAGAAATAGTTTTTGGCCACATTTATAGTAAACTCATGTGACTAAATAATAAAATAGCCACACTTACAGTGAGTTTATGTGGCTGTTGCTACCATTTAGTCACACTTAATGGATGAAATGCTTGATTACAACAATTCTTTTTGCCACATTTTTTTAATTTGATGTGGCTAAAACAAACTTTTATGTGACTATATAATAGAAACGACCACACTTACAATAAATTCATGTGGCTGTTGCAACCCTTTAGCCACACTTATTGTACATAATGCTTGATTCTAACAAGAAATAGTGGTACCCTTTAGCCACACTTTTAAGTTGCTATAGCCACTAAACATGAATGTGGTTGTATGATACTTATGATGACTCGACCTTCGGTCACACTTGAGCTGGAAAAAAAAAAGTGTGTCGAAAGGTGTATAGTCACACTTTTTTTGTGTGACCATAAGCCTTTTTTGACATAGTGTAACTTCCTGATCCTCCGTTACGCGTCTGGAAGCTAGGTTTTCTCCATTTTTGCTCGTTTTCACTTCATCTTTCCTCCGGACCCCTGCAAAACACAAATGACTAAGTATCTTGCAAAACCAATAACAAAACGACACAAAACTAATCGAAAAGTGTACAAGCTATACATCGGAAATAGATGCATTTTGCAATACATCAAATATCCCCACACTTTTTTTTCATTCCTGAAAAACTCTTCAATGAAATCAGAACTAGGATTACCGGTGTCAAAAAATTTAGATTTCTTAATTTATAAGACCCAAGAACATTTAACCACAATTACCGGTATGGTTATCCACTTAAACCCAACCTCCGACTCATCAAGCCCCTTTCATGCTACCATTAGGTTCAAGTTAACATTTCATCTAAAGGTCTCACACTCAAGGTCCACAAATCCACCTAATCGTATCTCGAGCTTATATGGAAAATACTAAAATCTACCATCTTATACAAATAACCCTGATGTATTTTAAAATTAAATTTCTTGATGGATTGAATGGATGATGATAATGAGCTTTAGCTATTTTTTCTTCATGATCAACTCAGAAGGCATTATCACCAAGTCGCTATCCCGGTGGGAAACACCATGAGCCTCACATTTTTATTTAACTTCCACCTCGCGGGTATACCCTATCCGAATCACCATCCCAGTGGTTAATACCATAGGCTTCAGTTTATTTTAAAAATAGCTCAAATGAATGAATGATGGAATTTTTTAGGTGCCACCAGAATCCAGATTTATTCTCATAAAAATGATAAGTGTGCCAATTTAATTTAAAATACTTATAGGTTATTTACTTATAATGGCTCTTTTATACCCTCAACAGTTTCAGTTTTTCTATATCCCCTAAGATAAGAACCCATAAGACTTCATGATTTAAGTTAAGGTATAATAAAACAATCTATGGAACCCTCTAAGTTGGCTGGACCTACATGTACATCCCAAAAAATATGTCTTTCATCTACTTCATCTCATATGTAATATATTTTGAAAATTGTTGGACCTACAAAAGAACAGATGATATGCAAAAGCCAAAACATGATCAACTGATAAAGAAATAAACAAAAGATTGAACCAGTCTCTCCCCAAAGATAGTGAATCTTGAACACCTAATCAGAAAATCTATTGAAGACAAAGCAAACATCTGATCAAACCTTGGAACCGCTGTTCAAGAAGAAACAACATCTGTTGAAGTCTAAAGTCTGTTGAAGCCAAAGGTCTAAGGAAGAAGACCAAACATCTGTCTGGCCAAACAGATGTTTGGAATCAAGGCAACAGACGATAACTCCAATATCGATTTCTTAATGTAACAGTACTTATCTTTAATCAGTGTTTAGACTAGCTAGAACAGATGTTTAGATTTGCACAGATGTTTGCGACATCTATGGAAACTTTTCTGTTAGAAGTGTTAGATGTCATTATCAAGGTGATGTCAGCCAATCACAAACAGGGCTTTCATACTTAGTATAAATAGATCACACCTGTTTGTGATCTATTTATCACACACATCACCTTTTCTCTTGTACGAATAGAATTATTAAGTGATCGGCTGAGGGGGAGTCTTTAAAGTCAATCTATTGTAAAACTTTTGAATCTTTTGAATCAATTGAAAAACAATTATTGATAATGACTTCTCGTTTGTGATTATTTATCTTTTGTTATAACAATACAATATTGGTTGAGCTTAACTGCATTTCTAATCACAAAACTTGTAAACTCGGACCTAACAATTGGTATTGGAGCTTGGTCACGTTAAACTTGATTTGATAATCAGTTTAACATACAAAGATCAATTCATCAAAGATCTAATACTGTTCATAGCTCAGAGTTGTATAGTGAAGAACTAAATAGTGTCTTTCACACACTTTGTTTTTTAGTAAAGAACAAGAGAAAATGGCACATAATGATCTCCACAATACCGGCTTTAGTAATAAATCACATATACTTTTCAGATCCGAATTTAACATATAGAAATAAAGGACGGGTCATATTCTTGCTCAGCAAAATAGATGGTGTTGGAAGTCTGTTGTATTCGGGCCCCATATTCCAATGGTACCAAGTGCCGAGAACCCAAATGTGCTCGAGCCAAAGAAGCCGGAGAATTACTCTAAGCAAGATTATCAAAAATTTGAGCTAGATGAGAAAGCCTTTAGTATCATGGCTATGGATCTGCCGAATGATATCTGTGCTGGTTTGTTGCATTGTAACAACGCCAAGGAGTTGTGGGATTCATTGAAGGAACAATTTGGTAGAACGGAGTGTGACATCTGTGCTTGTAATCATTGTACAAACTCTGAATAGTTCAATTATCAATAAAACAATGTTATTTTACCCCAATGTTTGTTTCTTTATGTTTGACATTTTGCACGTTTCGATTTTTGTTCAATTTCAAACTCTACATCGCTTTCTGGAAAGTTATACGCAAACTGATGCGTCAACGTAATCAATTTAACGCGACAAACACTCCGGAACATCAAAATATGCTTAACATACCTTAAATAACCTTTACATAACTTAGAAATATGTTTTGAAGGGTTTGGTATGGCAAAAATAAGTTTATTCGATCGCAGGGACTATTTTTGACAAACTGCGAAACTATGCCGATTCGTATACTAATGAACATTCCGGAACTTTATCATAAGCTAAAAATACCCTAAATATCCTTTACATAGCTTAGAAATGGGCTTTGAGGGGTTCGGTATGCGAAAATAAACTTATTGGTCAATCAGGGACTAAAAGCGTCAAAAAGTGCATAAGTTTGCATTTTCAAGCATATCTTACGTTCTGAACATATCCGGACATCCAAAAAAAATTTAATCATTAAAATATTCTATTTTAGTGATTGGCATGTTAAAATTCCATTCGTCGCATAAATTGGATCGTTTTTCGCGTCCGTTCGTGTTTCGTCGTAATTAACCGAATAACGTGATCGTACGACCAAACAAACCGACATCCGACATATTTTCAATCATATTTCATGCCTCCTATACTTTGACATTATTATTGAGCCTTGAAAATGGGTTAACGGGGCTTAAACGTGTCAAAAATCAAGTTTTAAGCATCAGGGGCCTGTTCTGCCAATTTTTGAAAATTGTTGATCTGGTAGTCTAGGAGGGGCGCGTAAGAGTAGGCTCCAGCCTACGCTGCCAGCGGCAGACCCCCCAGTTCTGCAAAAATCAGTTTTCTCAAACAGCAGCTGGTTTCTGGCTTTTGTGCATGGTTTTAACATACCATATACTGGTATTTAGGCTCCCCTAGTATTGTAATTCAGTGGGTAACACATGGAGGGCCAAGATTGAAGCTCAGTAACTAAGAAATGATCCTAACGGCTGTCCCAAATCTATAAATACCCCATGATTTTTTATTCATAACTTGCTCAAATCAGTTTTTCCTCTCATTTCTGGACAATAGGAGCTATCCCTTCTGGTTGAAAGCTCCTTTCTTCTTGTCTTCTTGTTCTATCTTCAAGGCTTGGACCTTTTGTAAGTTTCTTTCATGCTTTTATGCATTTTTAAGCATGAAAGTCAAACAGTGTTTGACTTTCTGCTTTAACCAGTTTATGGTCAACACGAAGTTCGTTGAACTTCGCAACGTGAGCGTAATCACGATGGTTATAGTCCCTTGTGACTATACCTACTGATTACAACGTTGATTAGGCGTAGTGACGAGTCATAGTTTCGGTCAAAATACGTGTTTATTCGTATTTTGCAACGAAGCTATCTTTGGGTATCAAAACACTTTGTTTTGATATCAAACTTGTTTTCTAACTTAGTTAAACATGCTTTAACATGTTTAACTCGTCACTTTTAATTTAGTGCTTATATAGGGTCGTAAGATAAGCGGTCTAAACAACCGCTTAGACTTTTGAACCCGACCCGTTTGGTCGAACATTAGGACCCGACCAAACATATTTTGTGACCATAGTTGTATAGGGAATAACCTTCCGAGGTTATACCTTTTGGTCACTTCGTTTAGTTAGTTGTATGATAGGTAGTTTATATGCCTTAGGAAAATGACCAAAATGCCCTTTTTACGCATAATTTCATTTTAATCCTATGTAACCTAAATTTTGACATCTAAACTGATTAGGCAATGATATTAGACATGTTAAGGCATATAATACTTTTCATATGGCTAGTTAGGCGGTCCGAACGCGTTTTACGTGAACGACGCGTTAAAGTAGCATAAGCTACCTAAACGGGTCGTAATGGGTCGTAAGCATTTAGGATAGGTTTCGATTTAGAATGTAGGCTTTGTTAAACCATATTACATGAGTTCCTATTCTCATTTGGTTTACGAAACCACATTTTATCCGATCTTCCGATTTAGGTCCAGTTTATTAACGTAGTTACCTATATTAGGTGCCGATTGTTTCCGTGATCCTTCTAGCTTTGTTTGGTTGTTATTTCAAGACTCTTAAGCATTATCAAGTGAGTACATAGTCCCCTCTTTTACTTTTTTCAAACATTTTGGGGTGAAACACATGTGCCTAGTTGTTACTTTCGTGTTTTTCATGCTTTTATAACATATGCTTGCTATGTTCATATAGTACACGTATAGTACATGATTTCATCCATGTTTATGCTATGTATGTTTAATTAACATGCTAGTACATTGATTTCATAAACACATTTGTTTCATATGTTTATTTCAACATATGTACACATTGATTTACATCGTATTCATGCTATGTATGTTCATTTAGCATACTTAGTACATTGTTTTCACATAACATGCTTACATTTGGTATGACATTTGGTTTGTTTAACGGGTCATAAATACGTTCATTAACATCGATCACGCCGCTCGGTAGTAAGTAGTGGTACCATAGGAATTGACAACTCCCGTTTCTGGCTTCCTAGGTTTGTTTGGAAGTAGGAAATGACTGAATCCGATATACATAATTTTGATAAATCTTTAATTTGTTTAAAGGTTTGTCTCCACAGTCGCAAGGCTTGAATGTATGCGTTTTAACATTACCGCATAGATGTTTGTATCAATAAAGCATTTATTTTACAAAACATAACTTTTGATTTAAACTATGATTTATTCAAATACATTGTTTTGTGCATTTTACCTATGGCTTTAGTTGACACATTTCGCTTGCCATACATAACATTTGATTACACATTACATGATTTACATTTGGCATTTGACATTGTTTACACATAAACATTTTGACATCGGTTTAAACAAGGTATTTTGGTGGTTTGTTTGGGTAAGTGATTTAAATAACGAGGCGTGCGTAATATGATAAAAGCATGGTGGATACGCCGCTGGTACTTCCTATATATAAGTGCTTTTATGATATTACATATCGTAGCGTTATCTAAATCATTTCAACAAGAACATATTACATTTTATAACAAACGACATATTTTCACAAGACATTGATTTACATACAACATAACTTAGACATTTATCAATTTTCATATGATTTACAAAGGAAAACATTTTACAAGATTCATGACTAACTTTTATTAAACATTTCTTTCAACTACAAGTCATGAATCCTAAATCAATAAACCTATGTATCTCACAGACATTTTTATGCTGACGTACCTATTTTCACATGTGTTTTCAGGAGCTGATGCGTAGGATTGGTCAAGATACACTTAGGCGGACTTGGGCCTTAGTGATATAAAATGAAGCAATAATAGTTTAATTATGTTATGTACTCTTTGTTTTCTCTGTTTTAAGACAATGTAATCCGTTTGCTTATAAATAAAACGAAACTTTAAATACCATGGTTGTGAAACAATAATTCTGCCACTCCACTCCCCGACGTTTCCGCCGCGGTTTGTTGTTTTACGCGGTCGGGGTGTGACACGGAGGATGTTATTGAGAATACTCGAGAAATCCTTAACCAACAATATGAAACCTTCACTCATGTTAAATGGGAGACCCTGACTCAATAGTTTGAACGTTTTTCATTTCTAATCAGTGAAGTAAAGTCGGTTAATAAAGAATTTACTAAAACAACTTTAAGTAACCAATTTCTGAGGTCTTTGCCTGAAAAATGGGACACCATAGCTATAGTGATGAGAACATCCCTAGATTTCAAGGACATGAGACAGACTTAGCTCCATGGAAAGCTCCTAATATTCGAAAGGGAGCTTGTCTAAAAGAAAACGCTCTAGGAAACTGGAAAGGTGTTTGAGAGTTACGTTTTTTGGTAACACGACACTTTTGAGTCAGGAAGGTTCATCAACTAGAATGGGAAATGATCAGAGTTTTGATCACTTTATTGATATTTCAACAGGAATCGACTCTGGTCAACATTCCGTGAGTTATGCTTTTGCAGCAAACGATGATAATCATGTCCATGATAATCTGTCATTTGTATTTGATGATCTTAAGCACATAGACCCAACTAACCTAAAGGAGATGGACATATTGCATCAGGTAACCCTAATCAGTCTAAGAGCTAATATTTTTTTTTTACAAAAGGACTGGTAGGACTTGCCCAGGATTAAGTGGGAGGTCGAAAGTGGGGTCCATAGGACACGCCCTCGTGTCTCTTGTCTGCTTTATTTGTCTTGTTCTGCATGGACTCTGGAGTGGGGCACGACCCCATGCCTTGGTGGCACGGCCCCGTGCTTGACTTCTTGTTAGTTGTTTTGGTCTTGGGGTGTAGCTTGGAGGGTAGGCATGGCGTGTCAACTATTCTTTCTTGTATTTATGTTGGTTTTTTCCGTTAATTTGTTTCTTTTGTACATTTAAGCTCATTTAGTCCTGAAAATCAAAAGTATACAAAGAAACGTACTTTTTCCAACGTTTGTACGTAAAAGGGGTTGATTTTATGCCTTGTTTGATATAATTTATATGTTGTATTTTGTGCATATCACATGTACCGCTTCCAGTTGGAGTTGTTTGGTGGCAACTTTGGTAAGTTGGTCAAAATTTTTTGAATCGTCATCGAAGTGTACTTTTCGTCACACCGATAACAGAGCCCTTGAGAATGCTTCTGAGCCATTTCTGTTGGGGTTAATCGTTTGAAAACAAGCTTTTGAGCAGCTAAATTAAGGTTACCAGATTTAGGCGATGGAAGGCCGGTGGAGTATCTAGTGGTGGCGTTTTAGGGGTTGGTAACATGGCCTTACCGGAGCCTAAAGCAACACGGCCCAAACCCTTTTCACATAGGACCCGTTGCTTATGAAGATGAGCCAAGTGCATAGCCTCATCGAGGGTGGATAGTGATGTATTAAAACGGATTGTTTGATATCCAATCATAAGCCGGAGATAAAACAACTGACGAGAAAAGCCATCGGAAGGAGAATTGTGCGATTGGTGATGGCCTCAAAACTCAGTAACAGTCGTTGTTTGTTGCAATTTGGCCAATAAACCTTCTGGTTCTTCTAAATCTCGGGGACGAAAACATTTACAAAGTACCGTAGTAAATGCACCCCATGTGGCGATTCGATCATGACATTGCGTCTAATCAAACCAATCGACAGCCATATCATCCAATTAAAAAGAAGAAACCACCAATCGATCTAGATCTAAGATGGAATAGAAATCAAAGTACCTAGTAGCTTGTGCAATCCATCGATCCGGATTATCACCAGCAAATCTGGCTAATGACACCGGTGTCGGTTTGTGACGCCCTAACACCGTAGAATCAATGTTGTGAGACTGTCCGGAGGAACCACTACCCGGGGAATCGAAATTCCGTGTAATCTCTTTATGAGGTCCTGTGCAAACTGAGCGAGAAATTCTTTGAGGGTTTCTGTAACGCTCCGCTTTTCTCACTTTCTTATTTTAGCAAGTCGTTTTGTACCTTCTATATTTAGACACTTGTACTCTCTTTGTAATCTACTTTCGTTTCATTTGTAATTCAAGACTATTGATCATAATGAAAACGAAGCTATTTTATTCATGTTTGTGTTAGACTTATGTGCAATGTTCACGTTTGAACGATATATTATCATAGACTCCCGATTCGTTATTACGCTCAATGCTCGTTAAACTAGTTGAAACTCATAAAATAGTGAAACTCGAAAGTTTCGTGAAATGAATAATCGTTTAAAGATTTTTATTCGTTATAAATAATTATTCAAATTATTTAAATTAATTAATTTTGGTTATTTAAAAAGTTTATTTTTATAGTAATCTAGTTAGACTCGTTAGATTTTAAAGTTAGTAAACTAACCTAGTTAGTTTAATCTATATAGTTCTTTTTTTTTTAATAAAACATAACTTGGTTAGTTTAAGTTAAGGGGTTATTTGAGTAAATAACTTAAACTTCAACTACAGGGACTGTTTTGTAATATTCTGAAAGTATATATACTTGTAGAGACTATTTGTGTCATTCCTGGAAGTTTCCTGTGCTGAAACAAAAAGTAATTAATTCAAAAAAATAGATGTTAACCACGGGACTCGAACCCGGGTCACTCATCTCACACACACAAGTGGTAACCAACTGAGCTGCGCCTTGCTTTCAAACATAACCCGGCCCAAAATTGATTTAAGCACTCATTTAAACTACCAGATCAGCGCAAACAGACGCGAATTTAGGCGCGATTTTTTTGTTTTTTCTTATGTTTAAACTTACTTTTAACATTAATTAACCCACTACCAACTAACCTAATCACTCCCTATAAATACAAGATCTTCCCCAAGCTCTTTTCACTTTGCAAACAGAATCAAATCGCTCTAAATCACTCTCAAATCATCAAAAACGCAGCTGCAAATTAGTGTTCGAGCAGATTCATCCTACTTCACAAAAGTGAGCATATCTCACTTGTTTCTTATCCGTTTTGCCTCATTCTTTTTCCTATGTGCTTGGATTTTCCTTAGCTTCGATTCCATGGATATTTCACAGTAAATAAGTCCCTGGAACTCCGGCAAAAAGGCTCCAAAGTCCACTGATTGTTTTTGTTTTCATGTAATCTTTGTTAAACTTAACCAAACTTGAGTTTTCTCATCTCAAACCTATGTCCTAATGCTTATAACCTCATCTATGGTTAGTTAGGCTTAAAAACAAGGTTGAGACATGTTAAATCAGAGGTTAAAACCTCACAAACATTCTGTTTTAGTTAGGGTTTTACCCACAAGAAGTGTTCAAGCTTGAAGCTTGATTGTAAGTGTGATTGTTAGACTAGCTTGGGCAATCTTTCATAAAAATCCACTCACTTCTTGATGCTTTCTCATAGATTAGTTGTGGTATTTCATTATCTTTGTAAGTTCATGACCCTCCTTGGTTGTTTTTACATCAAGTGTAGTGGTGAACACTTAAGAGGTGCCCAAATGGAAGCTTGTTCTTCCTACCTCCTACATGATTTCCATGATACTTAGAGGTACCTAAATGGAGACATTAATCTCCTACCTCATGCTTGAACCATAGGACCTTGTAATCTATATATTATCTAATTATTCCATATGTATACCTAAGTAACTAAACTTGATAATAACTTAATAGTTACTTGTCAAGAATATGTTACATCATCTATGACCATGCCCTTGCTACGACTCTTATGGACCTTTGAATCCATGAAATCATACAAACTCTTTTGAGTTTTAATAGTGTCAAGAACAAGAGTTATGTGTACAAGATGATTATTTTCACTTATGTTATTTTCCATACATTTTAGACTCCGAATCTATAATCTTCCGATTTCCCCAAACTCACACACCTATGTTTTCCTCGTGTAGAAGGACTAGGTGCTCCAAACTAATCCATCCATCAAAAACCACTCGCGGGATTTCAAGTAGGAAAGCTTGCAAAAACCGTGAGTATACTCGATCCCTTTTTCCTTTTACCATTTGGGGATGCAACATGTATATTATACAAAATGACACTCAAACTATTTTTAACATACTCTATCCATACTTAACATGAAACTATGTGTGGTACTTGTTATTCTCGTATGCTATGTAAACTACTTGGTCGATATATGCTCATTAACTTTGCTAGCCTCCCTTAACAATTATAGCGCTATAGGATTAACGCACCGCCCGTTAGACTTGGGGTATTGTTAAGTTAAACATGTTACCACCGGCTAAACTCTTGGGATTAGGCTCTTTTAACGGGTTGTATTCTCGGGTTTGAACATATTGTACGCCATATTTGCATACTAGTACTCACATATTATGAATCATGTTGGATATGAGCACTTTTTATTCTATTTATGCTATGTAACCAAACTTGTATACTCGCCTTTGCTTTTGCATTGAACTCTATTTTAATACATGTTGCAGGTTAATTGATGAGGTGGTGTTACAAGATGAAACAAGATTTAGGGTGGACTAGATACACACCTAGATTAAATCATCTATTTTTGTTGCTATGTTTTTGTTATGAAACAATGTTGTTATTTTATTTGAACCTTGTATGACAAATTAGTTTGAAATGAATTGGAATTAAATTAATATTGTCACATAGTGTTATGAAGTCTCTTACAATCTACGCACTTCGTCTCATCCCGATGTTTTCGCCATCGGTTGGGGTGTGACAGATTGGTATCAGAGCCATAACTATATGGAATTGGGAAAAAAGTAGGAATGCTTTGCCCTAGTCTATAGTTCTAGGAACTTTGTCTCTTATTTGTTGTTTAAAACTCATGCATTCTACCTTACATGCTTCCTAGCAATACTTCTTATTTGATTTAGTTTATATGCCTTTCCTAAGGCTAACATGAATACACTTTTGATTTTGACAACACTCGTAACATAAACGAGACGACGTTACCAAAATAGGCGTGAAACCCACAATTTGGTAAACGAATCTCATTCTACCTTAAACTATTTTTGCACGAAATTACACCATTAAGCTAGGAGTGAAATCCACAACTTAATGGTAATTTCCATTTCAACTCTAGTGGACCCTCGTCAAAGTGTCGAAATTATATTTTGACCCAACGAGTACTAACCACATTTAGGGTACGAAATCATCAAGTTAGGGGTGAAACCCGCATCTCGTCGATTAAGTCCCATTCCTCGATTTTCAATCTCGCCAAAGTCCCGATTGTTTCAATCGATTAGAGACGTGTAGTAACTGGAAGGGTAAGATACCGTTAATCGCTTCTCGACGAGAGTATCTTACCTATAGGCCAAAGCACGTTTTCTCTAATTCGAAAGAACTTTCGACCCACTTTGGAATAGTCGACGTTTCTCTACCCGAAACAATCCAATGTTTTATTGAGCCTCACTTTTATGTATCTCAATTTATATGTGATTTTATACTTGAACGTTCATCCATTTCAAACTTTTTACTCATTTCGAACGTCTATCGCAATCAAAAACAATAATAATCTCTCATGAACAAACTAAATTTACGATGCTTTCAGTTATTCATGTTATGCTATGTGAAACTCGTGATTATGCTATATGAGACGTTTAAACCTTTTATGCTATGTGAATCAAGTTGAACCCTTTATGCTATGTGACACTTTATGCTATATGAATCATTTTATGAAAACAATTTTCTTAAAGAAACATTATGATCAAGTCTCACCTATTCGTTCTTTTGAATCTTAGATGTCTTCCCGTCACTCCAAAACGTCTAAGAAGTCAAGGTCTCGTTCCAAGAAGAAGATGATGGTCTTCATGGCCAATCAAATTGCGCGCATTGTCCCAAAGGTCGTTACCGAAATTCGAGCTTCCGAAACTCCGAACTCCTCTGTCGATTCTAAGGTCGAAGTACGCAAGCCCGTTTCGTTTAACTTCAAGCACTTTTCGTCGTGCAACCCCAAGCCATTCACAGGAAACGATGGGGTGACTGCCATGCTCGAGTGGTTTGATGGCATGGAGGTCACATTCATCAACAGTGAGTGCCCCGAAGAGCTCAAAACGCGTAGTGCGACTGGGGTATTCCAAGCCCGAGCTCTCGAGTGGTGGACGAACGAAAGGAACATCCGTTCGAACGAAGAGGCTTATGCTTTGCCCTGGGGAGAAGTCAAGACCCTGATGATGGACGAATTTTGCCCTCCGCATGAGCAACAAAGGTTGGAGGAAGAATTTTGGGCTCTAAAACAAGTGGGTGATGAGAACCTAGCCTACACTACCCGTTTCAAACAACTTAGCTTCATTGTTCCTCACCTCGTTATGACCACCGAACGCAAGATAAGGAAGTACATCAATGGGTTACCTTCTAGCATGCGCGATACGATCGAGGCAGCCAAACTCGACAATATCGAAGCTGTTTACCGTTTGGCCGCTTCTCTAAACAACAATCGCATTCGCGATAAGCAAGCCGCAAACCCCGTTTCATTCAAGCCAGCCAACCAAATTAACCAACAACCGACTAGAAATAGGGGGAAGAAGCGAAAGCAATCGAACCCCGTTTGCAACGCGATTGTGCCACCCGTTAACCCAAATCCTGTTGCTCCTGATAACACCCAAAAGTTATACACTGGGATTCACCCCAAGTGTGCCACTTGTAACTATCACCATCCTCCCAATGCCAAGTGTTGCCGCTGTACCAATTGCAACCGTTATGGGCACGATACCGCGTTTTGCCGCAGCTATCAACAACAACAAGCGCCACAAGCTCAGCAAGCACGACAAGCTCCACCTGCTCCTCAAAACGCAATACCAGCTAGAGCTTGTTTCAAATGTGGGGATGCTAATCATCTTCGTCCTCAATGCCCACAATGGAATCAAGAGCAGCAACAACCTCCTCGTGGACGCGCTTTCAACCTGAACGCAAATCAAGCGCGCAACGACAATGATGTCGTTAACGGTACGTTTCTTGTTAACCATCTTTATGCTTTGATACTGTTTGATACTGGTGCGGACAAAAGCTTTGTGTCCTTAGAATTCGAATCATTGTTAAATTGCACGCGCTCTAAGCTACCTAAGTCGTTTTCTGTCGAAGTCGCAAATGGCAAGTCCATCTTAGTCGATTCCGTTCTCCTCGATTGTCGTCTTACTCTTAACGAGCATGTTTTTACTATCGACCTCATACCCATGCAACTGGGTAGTTTCGACGTCATCATAGGCATGGATTGGCTTCAAAAGAACCATGCCGAAATCGCTTTTCACGAGAAATACGTTCGTTTACCCCTTCCATCTGGCGATGTTTTGCACGTCTATGGAGACCGACCTTCAAAGGGACTGAAGTTGATGTCCTGCACACAGGCGAACAAATACTTACACAAACAGTACTTTGCCTTTTTAGCCCACGTTGTGGAAGAAAAGGGCAAGGGAAAGAGTATAAGTGATGTTCCAGTGGTGCGCGACTTCCCTGACGTCTTTCCTGAAGATTTTCCTGGTCCTCCTCCACCTCGATCTGTTGACTTTCGTATTGACCTCGTACCTGGTGCGACTCCTGTTGCCAAAGCTCCTTATCATCTTGCAGCTTCTGAGATGTAGGAATTATCTACGCAACTTCAAGAACTCCTCGATAAGGGTTTCATTCGTCCAAGTACCTCACCTTGGGGTGCTCATGTGCTCTTCGTCAAAAAGAAGTATGGCTCTTTCCGCATGTGCATCGACTATCGTGAGCTTAACAAACTCACCGTCAAAAATCGTTACCCTCTTCCGCGTATCGACGATCTCTTTGATCAACTTCAAGGCGCTACCTGTTTCTCCAAGATCGATCTTCGTTCTGGTTATCACCAACTTCATGTTCTTGATGAGGACATCCCCAAAACCGCTTTTCGCACTCGCTATGGGCACTACGAGTTCGTGGTTATGCCTTTTGGCTTGACCAACGCACCCGCTGTGTTCATGGATCTTATGAATCGTGTTTGTAAGCCCTACTTGGATCGCTTTGTGATCGTCTTCATTGATGATATTCTCATTTATTCTAAATCTCAAGCCGATCATGAACGTCATCTTCGTCTTATACTCGAGCTCTTACGTATTGAACGCTTATACGCTAAGTTCTCTAAGTGCGAGTTCTGGATTAAAGAAGTCCAATTCCTTGGACACGTTGTTAGTGAAAAAGGAATCCACGTTGACCCTTCAAAAATCGAAGCCGTGAAGAATTGGACCGCACCTAAATCTCCTTCCGAAATCCGTTCCTTCTTAGGATTGGCGGGTTATTACCGCCGATTCATCTCGAACTTTTCAAAGATCGTCGTTCCTCTTACTTCGTTGACTCAAAAAGAGAAACCTTTTGCTTGGGGTCCTGAGCAAGAGGAATCTTTTCAAACTCTCAAGGAATTGCTTTGTAACGCTCCTATTCTTGCTCTCCCTAATGGAAACAATGACTTCGTGGTATATTGTGATGCCTCGAATCGTGGTCTTGGTTGCGTCCTCATGCAACGAGACAAAGTCATCGCTTACGCCTCTCGTCAACTCAAAATACATGAGAAAAACTATACTACCCACGACCTCGAGCTTGGCGCAGTTGTTTTTGCGTTAAAGATTTGGCGACACTACCTATACGGTACAAAGTGTGTGGTTTTCACTGACCATAAGAGCCTGCAACATATATTTGACCAAAAAGAGCTTAATATGCGTCAGCGACGTTGGGTGGAATTACTTAACGACTATGACTGGGAGATTCGCTACCACCCTGGTAAAGCAAATGTTGTGGCCGGTGCACTTAGTCGTAAGACTCATGTAGATTACATTCGTTGTTTTCATATCTCGAGCGATCTTCACAATTGCATCCGTGAAGCACAATATTCGTCTATCAACGAAGGTTCCATGTCCGTGGAAATACGTGGAGCTAATGAAGGTCAACTCGTTTCAAAATCTGATGGTCTCCTATACTGTCGTGATCGCATTTGGGTACCAAATCGCGATAATCTTCGTGAACTCATAATGAACGAGGCACACAAGTCCAAGTACTCAATTCATCCTGGTGCTGACAATATGTACCACGATCTACGCACATCCTATTGGTGGCCTGGTATGAAGAGAGAAATCGCCACTTATGTTTCTGAGTATCTCACTTGTTCGAAAGTCAAAGCCGAGCATCAACGACCTTCTGGTCTACTCGAACAACCTGAAATCCCCGTCTGGAAATGGGATAGCATTGCCATGGACTTCATAACCAAACTTCCTTGTACGCCTTCTGGTCACGATAGTATTTGGGTAATCATCGATCGTTTGACCAAGTCCGCTCATTTCCTTCCTATTCGTGAAGATTTCAAGGTTAAACGACTTGCTCGACACTACACTGACGAAATCATAAGCCGTCATGGCATTCCTCTCGATATCATTTCTGATCGTGATGGTCGTTTCACTTCGCGTCTTTGGCAAACTTTCCAGTCTGCTATGGGTACTCATTTGAATCTCAGTACGGCCTTTCATCCTCAAACGGATGGACAGACTGAACGTACTATCCGAACCCTAGAGGACATGCTCCGTTCTTGTGTCATCGACTTTGGTGGTAGTTGGGATGAGCATTTACCATTGATCGAGTTCTCGTACAACAATAGCTACCACTCCAGTATCCAAATGGCTCCATTCGAGGCATTGTATGGTCGCAAATGCCGATCACCATTAAGCTAGCACGAGGTTGGTGACAAACAATTTACTGGACCTGAGATCATACAAGAAACGACGGATAAGATCCTTCAAATCCGTGATAATCTACTCTAGGCTCGTAGTCGACAAAAGAGCTATGCTGACAAGAGACGCAAACCATTGGAGTTTAACGTTGGTGACCATGTTCTACTCAAGGTATCTCCTTGGAAAGGAGTAGTTCGTTTTGGTAAAAAGGGAAAACTTGTCCCTCGCTATGTTGGTCCATTCAAGATACTCGAAAGGATTGGCAAGGTGGCTTATCGACTCGATTTACCTCAAGAACTCAGTAACGTTCATCCAACGTTTCATATCTCGAATCTAAAGAAGTGTCTCGCTGAAGAAGGACTTCAAGTTCCTCTCGAAGATCTCCAAATAAACGACACTTTGCATTTTGTGGAGAAACCCGTCGAAATCATGGATCAAGGGGTCAAGTTGTTGAGACGCAGTAAAATTCCTATCGTCAAGGTTCGATGGGAAGGGAAACGTGGCGCCGAATTCAGTTGGGAACTCAAGAGTGACATGAAGACGAAGTATCCACATCTTTTCCCTGCTTCTTCCTAAATTTCGGGACGAAATTCCCTGAAGGAGGGGAGACTGTAACGCTCCGCTTTTTCTCACTTTCTTATTTTAGCAAGTCGTGTTGTACCTTCTATATTTAGACACTTGTACTCTCTTTGTAATCTACTTTCGTTTCATTTGTAATTCGAGACTATTGATCATAATGAAAACGAAGCTATTTTATTCATGTTTGTGTTCGACTTATGTGCAATGTTCACGTTTGAACGATATATTATCATAGACTCCCGATTTGTTATTACGCTCAATGCTCGTTAAACTAGTTGAAACTCGTAAAATAGTGAAACTCGAAAGTTTCGTGAAATGAATAATCGTTTAAAGATTTTTATTCGTTATAAATAATTATTCAAATTATTTAAATTAATTAATTTTGGTTATTTAAAAAGTTTATTTTTATAGTGATCTAGTTAGACTCGTTAGATTTTCAAGTTAGTAAACTAACCTAGTTAGTTTAATATATATAGTTCTTTTTTTTTAATAAAACATAACTTGGTTAGTTTAAGTTAAGGGGTTATTTGAGTAAATAACTTAAACTTCAACTACAGGGACTGTTTTGTAATATTCTGAAAGTATATATACTTGTAGGGACTATTTGTGTCATTCCTGGAAGTTTCATGTGGTGAAACAAAAAGTAATTAATTCAAAAAAATAGATGTTAACCACGGGACTCGAACCCGGGTCACTCATCTCACACACACAAGTGGTAACCAACTGAGCTGCGCCTTGCTTTCAAACATAACCCGGCCCAAAATTGATTTAAGCACTCATTTAAACTACCAGATCAGCGCAAACAGACGCGAATTTAGGCTCGATTTTTGTGTTTTTTCTTATGTTTAAACTTACTTTTAACATTAATTAACCTACTACCAACTAACCTAATCACTCCCTATAAATACAAGACCTTCCCCAAGCTCTTTTCACTTTGCAAACACAATCAAATCGCTCTAAATCACTCTCAAATCATCAAAAACGCAGCTGCAAATTAGTGTTCGAGCAGATTCATCCTACTTCACAAAAGTGAGCATATCTCACTTGTTTCTTATCCGTTTTGCCTCATTCTTTTTCCTATGTGCTTGGATTTTCCTTAGCTTCGATTCCATGGATATTTCACAGTAAATAAGTCCCTGGAACTCCGGCAAAAAGGCTCCAAAGTCCACTGATTGTTTTTGTTTTCATGTAATCTTTGTTAAACTTAACCAAACTTGAGTTTTCTCATCTCAAACCTATGTCCTAATGCTTATAACCTCATCTATGGTTAGTTAGGCTTAAAAACAAGGTTGAGACATGTTAAATCAGAGGTTAAAACCTCACAAACATTCTGTTTTAGTTAGGGTTTTACCCACAAGAAGTGTTCAAGCTTGAAGCTTGATTGTAAGTGTGATTGTTAGACTAGCTTGGGCAATCTTTCATAAAAATCCACTCACTTCTTGATGCTTTCTCATAGATTAGTTGTGGTATTTCATTATCTTTGTAAGTTCATGACCCTCCTTGGTTGTTTTTACATCAAGTGTAGTGGTGAACACTTAAGAGGTGCCTAAATGGAAGCTTGTTCTTCCTACCTCCTACATGATTTCCATGATACTTAGAGGTACCTAAATGGAGACATTAATCTCCTACCTCATGCTTGAACCATAGGACCTTGTAATCTATATATTATCTAATTATTCCATATGTATACCTAAGTAACTAAACTTGATAATAACTTAATAGTTACTTGTCCAGAATATGTTACATCATCTATGACCATGCCCTTGCTACGATTCTAATGGACCTTTGAATCCATGAAATCATACAAACTCTTTTGAGTTTTAATAGTGTCAAGAACAAGAGTTATGTGTACAAGATGATTATTTTCACTTATGTTATTTTCCATACATTTTAGACTCCGAATCTATAATCTTCCGATTTCCCCAAACTCACACACCTATGTTTTCCTCGTGTAGAAGGACTAGGTGCTCCAAACTAATCCATCCATCAAAAACCACTAGCGGGATTTCAAGTAGGAAAGCTTGCAAAAACCGTGAGTATACTCGATCCCTTTTTCCTTTTACCATTTTGGGATGCAACATGTATATTATACAAAATGACACTCAAACTATTTTTAACATACTCTATCCATGCTTAACATGAAACTATGTGTGGTACTTGTTATTCTCGTATGCTATGTAAACTACTTGGTCGATATATGCTCATTAACTTTGCTAGTCTCCCTTAACAATTATAGCGCTATAGGATTAACGCACCGCCCGTTAGACTTGGGGTATTGTTAAGTTAAACATGTTACCACCCGCTAAACTCTTGGGATTAGGTTCTTTTAATGCGTTGTATTCTCGGGTTTGAACATATTGTACGCCATATTTGCATACTAGTACTCACATATTATGAATCATGTTGGATATGAGCACTTTTTATTCTATTTATGCTATGTAACCAAACTTGTATACTCGCCTTTGCTTTTGCATTGAACTCTATTTTAATACATGTTGCAGGTTAATTGATGAGGTGGTGTTACAAGATGAAACAAGATTTAGGGTGGACTAGATACACACCTAGATTAAATCATCTATTTTTGTTGCTATGTTTTTGTTATGAAACAATGTTGTTATTTTATTTGAACCTTGTATGACAAATTAGTTTGAAATGAATTGGAATTAAATTAATATTGTCACATAGTGTTATGAAGTCTCTTACAATCTACGCACTTCGTCTCATCCCGATGTTTCCACCATCGGTTGGGGTGTGACAGTTTCATCTTGTTTTGTTAACACCGTAGTGATTGAATCCATATCACGTCGGAGTTTGTTCTGACCATCTTGCAAGGCTTTATCGATATCCTCCTGGACTTTGGCACGAGTAGCCATTTGTGCCGATGTTCAATGAAAGTACCAATGAAGTAAACACATAATATGAAATTGGCTATCAATTAAGGAATAAAAATTAACAATGGAAATTAGGGCTCAATCAACACAACTTAATTTAACCAAGAAGAAAAGATGAGAGAATACTGAAGATTAGGTGAGAGAGAAGGCATAACAAACTCAATAACAATCAACATGCTCAACACCTATGAAGCGCGGGGATGACATCGAGCATTGAGTACCCGTCCCGGGGATGGTTTGGGGATGGAAACGCCATGGGGACGTCTCCCAAACGTTTCCGGGAATATGGGGACGACATCGAACCGCTTCTAGGAAAGTGGGGACGGCAGTTTGACGTTTCACGGACGTCAGCCTTTCAACTTCATCACTTTCCATATTAATAGACTCTATTTCTTCGGCAGGGGGTTGCGGTTGTTCAAAGTTTCCGATGGGTGTTGTAACTAGGGTTAGAACTTAGACGAAGAAGGAAGAGATAATCAGATAAACAAAAGTTACGGCCAGTTTATTTTCTTTTTTTTACATGGACTTATTTAGTTAAGTTTGATGCTCATTTGATATATAACTAGTGAGTTTCCCCCGCGCTTCGCGGCGGGAATTCAGTCAGTATCAGCTCGATTCGTTATGATACCGACGTTCGTTATAGTAATCGAAAGAGAAAACATTAAGAAAAAACATTACATCAATCAGAAACATATATCGATACTGGTACCGAGTTTGTTCAGTTGATATCGGTTCAGTTCGTTTGCATTCTATGTTTATTTTTTTTCAACATTATGTTATATATTTTTTTTCGAAAACAGATATCGTGCCTCTATCGTACCAAACCGAGTGAACAACATCTGTATCGGCACCCGTATTTATCTTTATTGTTTCTGCTTTTGATAAACTGATAACATATCGGTACCATACCGTATCGAACTGAACCGAGCAACCTCGTACCGGTATGCATCGTTTTTATGAGAAAAAAATATACGTTTACAATCAATTAAAATAATACCAAAACAATAAAATTTTCTGCTTTCGATAGACTTATGACATATCGCTACAAACCGTATCAAACTGAATCAAACAACATCGTACCTGTATGTATTATTTTTATGAGAAAAAAATATATGTTTACAATCAATTATAGTAATAAGAAAACATTAAAGTAATAAGAAAACAATAAAATAATAAAAATTTAGAAAAAAAAATAATATTAACTTAAAAGCACTGTTCATGATCACCTTCCATTAATATGTATAATAATATAAAATTATATTATTAATTGAAATTTGAATACTACTCGAAACATTAAACATATTATATTTTATAAACTTAATAATAAAATATATTTTTAAAATTTGGAGTTTATAGTTTACATCAATATATATCTATTTTGGACTTTGTTTAATATATTTTTATTTTTTATATTTTTTTGTTGTACCGTTGTCGTACCTGTATCTTGTATTTTTGAGTTTTGCCGCTCCCCGTATTCGTATCATCCCCATACCCCAGTCCCGTACCCGTTCCCGTGCTGCTTAGCTCAACACCACTACCCTTTTCCCTTTTTAACATGGACCCTACCCTTTTCGGTTAGATTTGTGATGACCTGTCCCTACCACATAATCTTGAGGGAATGTTTCTAGTTCGGGTAAGATGATGGACTTGGGTCCTGAACTAGTCCAGTTGAATCATGATCATCAGGCCCATTTATAACAGAATATGTATTATAATTTTCCAAATATTTAAAGAAAGTGTCTTTATTACTTTTTACTACTTTTGTTGATAAAATTATAACCTATGTCCTACGTTTCTTATGTACATTATTTTCTTTCATATTCATATCAACTATTTTTTAACAGTTCAAAATATGCAATTGTTTCAACACACCGCTTTGCTCAAATTTGCTATTTTATGTTCACTTGCTAACCAATTAAATATGTAATTTACAATTTATGACCAACGTTGGATAAACGAAAGTGTGGATTTTTTTTCTACCGTGAAAACAGCACTATCTGCAGCGAGGTACTGGGTCAATAACTACTTGATATATTGTTAAAGTTATGACAAAGCATTAACTAACAGTCCAAATTAATGCTTTTATTTCTTTTCAGTTTATCTAATTATGCTTTCTATTTCTTTTGGTGAATAAAAGGAAATTTGGGAAATCTATTAAAATTAAAAATGGAAAGAATTAGGAGATGGAAGGCTCGACCCGTGAAATGAAGGATGGGTGCATGGATTCAACTTTATTGGCGTAAACCGCTAAATTTCTTTTTTGGCTTAAGCCCTAATGACAATTTTCCATTAATAGAAACAAACAATCGGAATATAACATGTACCGGTGTTAACAAGAATTTTCCATCAATAGAAACAAAAATCAATTGTAATTGTAATGTAAAACTCGAAATCAAATACGTTACTGTATTATTAAGAATTTTCCGTTAGAAACCAAAAAAACACTATCAGAAAGTAAAACTAAAAATCTAACACGTTACGGTATTATGACTATAATCAACAAAATCTCACGTGGTTTATTATAGATGCCAGAAAACTTATTGTTTAGACGTACTAGTTTAGTTCCCGCACGTTTTAAAACTCCATTGTATATGTAAAATATCTCACGTGAAAACTTGCCCTGCTTGGAGCTATTTTCAAGATCGACTCCTCAACCGTCATGAGACCATGCCCCCTGATACGCGAAAACTATTTTCTATACTATATATACAAATTTATCCTATATCACAATACATATAAGAAGATCAACAATAAATTAATACAACTCATAAAATTTACGGAACAATTTCCTTTAAAATGAAGTGTTGAATTTTATTGTTAAAGATAAATCTCAAGGTTTAATGTATACTAGTTTTTTTATATCGCGCGTTGCGGCGAAACCGAGCAAATGATAATGTAAAACAAACGTGATTTGAAAATAAAGCATGTTGTTTAGAAAGTCAAACCATTAGAACAATTTAGTATATAATCGTACCGTTTTATGATACAAAATAAATACTTTATTTTGAGTATAACCTCGTTTTAACAGAACTTATAACGGAATGTCAGGTAAAGAAATCTGTTTAGAAAGTCAAACCATTAGAACAAATTATTTTATAATCGTACCGCTTTATGATACCAAATAAATACTTTATTTTGAGTATAACCTCGTTTTAACAGAACTTATAACGGAATGTCAGGTAAAGAAATCAAGCACAACTACGTACTTAAGTTTTTAGAAAAAAATTATAAACGTAATTATTAAAGAAGTATCAAATTAATCGATAAATTAATATATGTTTAAAAAAAGAAAAAAACAATTATTAAAAAGGGTAAAGGAAATATATTTTTAAAAAAGAAAAAAATGTTATTAAAAGTAAATATAATAAACTATTATAATATATAAAATAATAAAAAACTATATATTATTATAAAAATAAAATTACTATTTATCATCACTCGAAATCAATATATATATAATATAATTATGTCAACCCTTTTATTATATGTATGTTTTGCTAGAATTATTTACTATTTTATAAACGAGCACTTACTCGGCACGACTGACTTTAGTATGCATATATGCTAAAGCATAGATAGTGGATAATTTTTTGAAATGGTAGTGGTAGACTGGTAGTTGCGAACACTACTACCTGATGAGAGACTAGCATCCCATAGTATCTTCGTATGTTATTGTTTTGGGATGCTTTAAACTATGCTTGTTCTTGCTTTGAATTACATTTCTGATACCAATACTTTTTTTTTTTATAAGGCAAATTGGAAATAAATAATCTCACCAAACTCATTTTGACCGATAATAATCCCAAGTCAGTTATTGGCCGATAATAATCCGAACTGGTCAATTTTTTTTGTAAAATAGTCCGCTGTTAAAATAGTTTAACGGAGTTAAGTTTTTTTCCAAATTACAAACCGATGTTTTAGGGCTTTTGATCAGAACGAGGATACGAGTCAATTGATGTAAAACTTACCTCAAATACTGCACCAACCCACGAAAACGGTGCTTCAATTCGGGTGTTTAAACTTTCAATTAACTATCAAGCCATTTCGAGCATAATTTCAAGGTAAGTTTTACATCAATCGACTCGTATCGTCGTTCTGATCAAAAGCCCTAAAACATCAGTTTGTAATTCGGAAAAAAAAACTTAACTCCGTTAAGCTATTTTAACGGCGGACTATTTTACAAAAAAAAATTAACCCGTTCGGATTATTATCGGCTAATAACTGACTTGGTATTATTATCAGCCAAATTTAGTTAGATGAGATTATTTATTTCCAATTCTCCTTCTGATAATCATTTGTTAAAAAGTAAAACTAACAAATGAGACTTCCAGATTAGGGCGTTTCATATATATAAATGTCTGATTCACAAAACAAATTAACGTGAAAAAAGAGAGGAGAAGATGAATAGCCAATCATAAAAATTTTAAAAGTAAAAAAAAGAATTGATTGAAGAAATCTGAACAATTTCGACATAAATTGATTGATTCAAGATATATGAACACTTTCGTTTGTTTAGACAATTTATACGTGTTCAAGTTCTGTATAGAAATATTGTCTATACATAATCTAACACATGTTGGAGAAAGTTGAACGTTAAAAAACATTTAAAAAATTAATTTAATAAGTTTTTATGTATATAACTTACACATTTGTATGTAAAAACTTTAAAAAATACAAATAACTAAAAAAAATTAGGACCTAAGTTTCCATCTCCTCGCATTAAAACACTATTTTGGAATATATATATATATATATATATATATATATATATATATAGGGAGGGGCTCATGCGAGAACTCCATTTATTGCGAGAACCGCGAGAACCAATGTGAACACAACCTAAAATAGCTAAAAAAACCTAACCCCCCCCCCCCCCAAAAAAAAAACCTAAACCCCCCCACCCAAAAAAAAAAAACCTAACCCCCCTCCCCCAAGCTAAATGCTAAAAACTAAAACCCCCCCAAAAAACCTAACCCCCCCAAGCTAAAATGCTAAAAACTAAACCCCAAAAAAACCTAAAAAAATAAAAAAAAATCTAAATTTTTTTTTTAATATTTTTTATGCTCAAATCGCTACTTTTAGTGGGCAAAAAAAAAAAATTTTTTTTAAAAGTTTTTTTTTAATTTTTTTTTGCTTCGAAAAATAGCGATTTTTATATAAAAAATATTAAAAAAAATTAAAAATTTTGTGTGATTTTTAGCTATTTTTAGGCATTTTTGGTTGTGTTCACATTGGTTCTCGCAATAAGAGGTGGTTCTCGCATGATCTTCTCCCTATATATATATATATATATATATATATATATATATATTAGTCGTTACATTATGTATATACATTAGTTGTAGTTATGTTAGTGTTGTTATAGCAAAATGTATGAGTTTGGTATGTCATTGAAGTGATGGAACTCACTCGACAACTAAACGGGTCAAAATAGATAGTTAGAGCATGTTTGGTATGTCATTGTAGTGATGGAATTCACTCAACAACCAAACAGGTCAAATAGATAAACGATAGTGATTCGAAGTGACTCGAATGTCACGCAACAAGTTGGTAGAATAAGTGCGTAAGCCGAGAAACCGACACACCAAAATTTGACTTAATGAACCCTTGGATTTGGGTCAAAACATAGAAAACTTGATTTCATTGAATATTGATAAAATGTGTATGCTTGAATTGTAGATAACAAGCATGATGTAAGTGTGTGCGCAAACCATGTAATGGGAGCAAAAACGCTAATGTTTGACAAGCCCGGAATTGGGTAAAATGATAAGAAATGACCATTGTTATAAAACATGTAGTGTGATTTAAAATGAAACGGGTCGAATAATCGTAAAAAGGATTTATAAGATGTTAGCTTATAAATCGGATTTCGATGCGAACCAAGGTGTTATACGTATCCGTAATTTTCATACGGTCGCATAGGAACGAGAATCGTGTAAAACAGATGTGTAGTTTGAAAGTTATGCATGCTTATGTTAAACTTAAGGAAATACGTAGCTGGGCAAAAATGCAACTCAAAAGAAAGAAACCTTCTGTTGAAATTGGCTTGTTGCGTCAAGCGACCATAACCCACTCACATTGTCGCGTCACGCGACTGTTCTCGCGGCCCGCGATGGAAAAGGGTCAAGCCTCTCGCGGCACGCGAGAGGCCTTATAGCTGACATTTTTTTTTATTTTGATTGCTTTGTTTATGGAACTCGTTTTACAATGTTTCAAGACCTTCATAACTAAAGTTTATGTTGGTTTTGACACTAGGTGAATGTCAAAGGCCTTCGATGAAGATCAAGCAACGAACAAGAACCGACAACACGTCTAAATGAAGCTTTCGCATTTGATCTTGTTTTGTTTTATAAGGCTACATGGTATGGTGTCCATCCTCCTTTGGAGGATGATCCGCCACCTAGGCGCCACATCATAGTCCTCCCAAGGATGGTCCATCCCACAAAACTAGTGGAAATGGGAGGATGCTCCTAGATGATTCTACCCCACCACTTTTATATATATATATATATATATATATATATATATATATATATGCGTCAACGCCAATGGGTAGAACTACTCAACGATTACGACTGTGAGATTCGTTATCACCCAGGCAAGGCAAATGTTGTTGCCGACGCTCTCAGCAGACGGAGTTATTTGCTCAGCACTCGCAATGTCCAAGCCCAACACGATCTCGAAACCCTCATCCGCGAAGCCCAGCACGCATGTTTTAATGAACGCACTCTGAAAAAGGAAAGAATCTACCACGATGGAGCCCAGCTTGTGAGTAAATCAAATGGGACATTCCACTTTCTGGATCGAATTTGGATCCCCAAACGGACCGATTTGCGACGAATTCTGATGGACGAAGCCCACAAATCCCGGTATTCTATTCATCCCGGTGCCGACAAAATGTACCAGGATCTTCGCTACAAGTACTGGTGGACGGGCATGAAAAGAGATATTGCTCTCTACGTTGGAAAGTGCCTAACTTGTGCAAGAGTCAAGGCTGAACACCAAAGACCCTCTGGCTTACTCGAACAACCGCCGATTCCTACGTGGAAGTGAGAGAGTATAGCTATGGACTTCATAACAAAACTTCCGCACACGTCATCAGGTCACGACAGCATTTGGGTTGTCGTTGACCGTTTGACTAAATCAGCTCACTTTTTGCCAATACGGGAAGACTACAATGTAGAATGATTAGCCCGAATCTACACCGACGAGATAATTTGTAATCATGGGACGCCTCGCGACATCATCTCTGATCGTGATGCTCGGTTTACCTCGCGACTGTGGGAAACGTTTCAAACGGCTCTCGGTACATCGCTTAATCTAAGTACCGCATTCCACCCTCAAACCGACGGTCAAACTGAAAGAACGATTCGTACTCTTGAAGACATGCTCCGTTCGTGTGTCAAAGACTTCGGTGGTAATTGGGATAAATACCTGCCGCTAGTCGAATTCTCGTATAACAACAGTTATCATTCCAGCATTCAAATGGCATCATTCGAGGCCTTATACGGAAGAAAATGTTGATCGCCTATTGTATGGCATGAGATCGGTCATTCGCAATTAACCGGTCCCGAGCTATTGCAAGAAACGACAGATAAAATTTTCCAAATTCGAGACAATCTAACGAAAGCTCAGAATCGACAGAAAAGTTATGCTGATAGACGACGCAAGCCCCTTGAATTTGACGTTGGCGACTACGTACTCCTAAAGGTATCACCTTGGAAGGGTGTGGTCAGATTCGGCAAGAAAGGGAAACTAGCGCCTCGATATGTTGGACCTTTTAAGATTCTGGAAAGGATCGAAAAAGTCGCCTACAGACTCGAACTACCGGAGGAACTTAGTAACGTCCACCCGACTTTCCATGTGTCGAACCTCCGAAAGTGCCTGGCTGAGCATGATTTAATTGTACCTCTCAACGACCTTCAGATAAACGAAACACTACACTTCATGGAAAAGCCTCTCGAAATCATGGATCGCCAAACCAAGCAGCTCAGACGCTCGCGCATTCCTATTGTGAAAGTCCGATGGGAAGGCAAACGAGGCGCAGAGTTCACTTGGGAACTCGAAAGCGACATGAAGGCGAAGTACCCGCAGTTATTTGTTACGGCTTCGGCCTAATTTCGGGACGAAATTCCCTAAATAAGGGGAGGCTGTAACACCCCGTGTTTCTGAAGTCAAGGTCAAAGTCAACGACCGTTTTCGCGCAACTTGACTTGTAGTAAATTTCTTTTGTGTGTTTAATTTAGTTGTATTATGTGGAGTAAGTATCAATAATTACAACAATCGACGTGTATTATTCGCCATTCAATCGACTTACGACTGTGAACTATAGGAAGTAACAATGCGATAAAGTTAACTAAACGATAATCAAACTATGCTAATCAAATCGACATCGAATCGTAACTCGACATATGCATTTTGGTTATTGGTATACGTGGTGTGTGCCTTATGTGTTACTTGTGCATGTTTATTTATGTTATGTTATGGTAATCAATCGAAAAACAATCGAAGCTCGAAACACAACCGAACTCAATCGAAATCGAACTATGACAATTAGTGGAGAAGCGACAGCGCTAGATATAAATAAGTTGGGATTAAAAGTAATTTGACTAGGAAACTCTATCGCATTCGAGTCGCTCGCAATCGAAATCGAAACCTCAAAAATCGTCGCGCCGAACACCCAAACCAAGTGCCATCCGGCCGGATTGCCCATCCGACCGGGCTGACACTTGATCTGGTGCCAGATGACATCCGACCGGATAAGTCACCCGGGCGAGATGCCATCCGACCGACCCACACTTTCCTCTTTGGGTAACTCTATAAATACCCATGTCACTCTCAAACTTTCTACTTTTGGCAACTCTCTGACCGAACAACACGCTCTCCTCACCTTTTCTTTGATTTCTCTCAATTCCGGTAAGATCTCGTCCTAAATCTTGTACTTTCTTAATCTACACGCACTCCTACACCTTTCTATCTTTTAAATCTTAACTTTTAACCGTGAAATCACTAGATTTGAGGTGTTCTAGGATGACGTCATCATGTGTTCTTGAAGAACTTCATGTTTTGGCCTCAATCCACCAAGAACAACTCAGATCTAATAGATTTCCACATGAACACACAAAGATCTTGTATAGATCTAATCATAAACATAGTTAAAAAGGATCAAAAGATGGTTTCTAACTTTCTTTCAACTCTTTTACACTCAATGCACTCAAAACCGATAGAATCGGACCTTGTTCTAGTCTCCTACTCGTTCGCGGTGTTGTGCTAGCTCAAGATCCGGATTCTACTCACGAGACCACCGATTTCGGGTTAACCAAGAACAACCGTCTCGAACCGGTTAACTGGTCGAACTAGGGTGATTCCTGGACGATCGGGTTAATTGGGTCAAGATGGAGTTCTGTTGGATAACACGTTGTCAAAACGTCTCGATAAAAGCAACAAACAATCAAAACGGCCAAGTGAAAGACGAACGGAACGACCAGCACGGAGTGCTATTCGACCGGACTACTGTCCGACCGGATAAGCCATCCGAGCGACTAGGTCATCCGAGCGGCTTACACCTTGGGTCCCCCACTTAACCAACTTTATCTGAAGTTTGAGTATTGAACGCATTGTTATCCGATCGGACTACATACCCGACCGGATTACTCTTCGTATCATGAGATACTTGGACTTAAACAATTTTCAACATGTTCAATGCACTAAGGATGCCACCCGACCGGACAACCTGTCCGACCGAGTGACCGCCCTGCTGTGAACTTGTTCTCGCTGAAGTATCAACCTATCGGATTGTCGTTCGATCGGACAGACCGTCCGATCGACCGACTTGAAAGGTAGAGATACTTCAATGTTTTCAAAATGCTACAACGAAAACTTCAAAAGACAAGCCATCATACACAAACACATCAAAGGAAGAAACAATCCACTCGAACAGTCATCCGACCGGACAACCTGTCCGACCGGATGACCACCCGAGCGGATTGTCATCCGCACAACCGGACCGTCCGATCGGATTACCAATCCGACCGAGCTGCTGTCCGAGCCACTTACACCTTGCATCGTTTTACGCGTTACTTAACGTTATGCTATCGTTCTGATCAGGCTAACCCTACTCTCTAAGCGCTCCCTTCAATCCATCATCGTTGTGAGTATACTCGACCCCCTTTTTGCTTTACGCACTTTTGGTGTTACATACGTTACGAATATTCAAATCACAATAAACACACTACTCAATACTATTTGAACGCTAACCGTTAATGCATGTTATACTTGGCTTATGAGTGCTTGTTTGTTATGTTTACACATGGAATGATGTCTACCTGCCTTAGCAACGATAGTACTATAGTTTGGACTCAGCACCTGTTCGCAGGGGTTGTTAAGGACAATTACTTGCATGGATTACGGTGGCAATCATGTATTGCGAACTGCCTCAGGCAGTCAACCTGCAGTCATTGGTATCGATGGATCTATGTCGATAACTAACATGCTTCATTTCTCTATGTGTACGTGCTGGTTATGCGTAAACGAAATTCGAACTCTATATGCTATTATCAAACTTGTATGGTCACCTTTACATTATATGTATTGACTTTATTTTAACGTATGTGACAGGTGCTTAGGATGGACATCTGGTAGGAAATCGAAGCTAGAATAAGGCACTAGAGGCCAACAAATAGTTGTCTGTACAAATTAAATCAAGGGTCTCTAGAAGCAGATAAACAATTGCTCTATTTGAAAATCTGAGTTGTCGGAATAGAACTATTTGCCTAGATTTCATCTGTAATAATTTATTTACCTTTTGAGACATGGTATGGGACATGTTAATTTAAATCGATTGGTAATGATAATTGTTATGGAAACTTCTGGACAATCTGTTTCACTCAGTGCCATGCCCCGATGTTTCCGCCATCGGTTGGGGTGTGACAGATTGGTATCAAAGCCATAACTATAGGGAATTAGGCAAGACACGACCTAGTCCGAGTCGATGTCTTAGATACCTAGTCTATAGTTAGGAACCAACAGACCGACTTGTGCATATCCATTAGGGATTATGTATGAGCTTACCGCTATTTCTCGCTTATGCTACACTATTACCGCACTCAAATTTTCAACAATAAAAGAGCAACTAAGTCAAGATTAGGTGTGTAAACCGCAAACTCTCGACTAAAGTTGCTTAATCAACCCACATTTTATTTACAAATAGGGAGAATTATGCCAAATCAGGAGTGAAATCCGTATTTTGATGAATAATCTCCTCTATTTTATTGAAAACCGGAACGAAGTTGTTAAGCTAGGGGTGAAACCCTAACCTTGATGACTTGTTCCGCTCATTTTACAAAACTCTCACCAAAGTCTCGACGGACTCCAACGACCTGAAGTCACGATATGATTAATGGGATACGTGCCAAACGCCCAAGAATCGAGGCAAGGGCATAGTCCTGGGGGTCAAATGTGCACAACAAGTCTTTGTGAATAGTCGAATCACTTTGGTTAGTCGAAGTCTAATAGCCGCAGACAATCTATTTCTCGACTTTTATGTGTTTCGGTTCTGAGCCCGCAACTGCCGACTCTGATGATTCGTCGATTTTATGTGCTTATATGTGTGCTTACCTGTTTATGTGTTTAAATTTTGGAGATTTATTCGATTTTTGCTTCCACTTCGATCGACACGCACTACATTTCTATCTCAAAACGTTAACAAATCGTTGAATTGTGGACGACTTTATGCTACGTTATACGCTTATACTACGCTACTCGATATACTAAACGCGATCGCTATATTCGAACACTCGCGAACTTTGAATGCTAGGTTTTGTATTCTGAGGCAGTCGGAATACTCTGCGTGTTACTATATGCTCCTATATGCCTCTTGTGACTACATGATTAGGTGCTTCTATGATTCTGTGCCCTACGTGCTTATGTGCTTCTGTGTTTATGTGAATCTGTGATTACGTGTCTATGTGTGTATGTGATACATACTACATTGCGTGTTCCTAAGCTTTAGTAAGTATTAGACGTGTGAGGTGAGATTCGATTGTGATGTGTCTGAGACCTATGACGATGTCTGTTGCAGACAATGTCAACTGGACCATCATCCCGTCACACACCACTTTCTCGTCAAGAAAAGAGAGACAAACGTCTTGCTGCTATCACCGCTAAACAAGTAGCAAAAGCCGTGAGTGATGTCTACGAGAACATCAGTAAATCATCTGAGGAATCGAGAACCGAAGCTCCTAAGGCTACTACCAAAGCTCCCTTCAGTTTCAAGCAATTCAAGTCTTGTGGGCCAAAGGAATTCACTGGCGAGGAAGGGCCTACAGCGTTGTTCCAATGGTTTGATTCCATTGAGGTCACTCTACAACAGAGCGGTTGCCCAGACGACCTCCGCACTCTAAATGCTACCGGCGTCTTCCAGTCCCGCGCACTAGACTGGTGGACGACTGAGAGAAACAAACAGGGGAACGATGCAACCTACGGACTGTCGTGTGACGAACTCAAGGAGGTCATGCTGGAAGAATTCTGCCCTCCTCATGAGCGTCAAAAGTTAGAAGATGAATTCTGGCACATAAAGCAGAAGGAAGGTGAAAATGCTGCTCTCACTGCTCGCTTCAAACAGCTCAGCATCATCTGCCCTGACCAAGTCAAGACTTCAGACATGGCAATCAAGAAGTATATCCGAGCCCTGCCTAACGGTGTTGCAGATTTCGTGCAAGCGGCTAAGACTAAGACGATCAAAGAGACTTATCTACTGGCCGCTGAAATTAATGACAAGCGGGTCAAGGCTGGTGTCTGGGATAAAACTCCAAAGCACCTGCACCAAGCTACCACCGCCGCACCAACTGCTGAAACCACCACCGCCTCGAGCAAAAAGAGGAAGAACAAGAGAAAGAACAGCTCCAGCAACAAGAACTGTGCGATCACTGCTGCACCGATACAAGCTGTACCAGCTCAACAGCGTCAAGTAGCGGCGCCTGTGGCAAATGCACCACCTGCTAAGCGTGCATACACTGGGCCACGCCCGCTTTGCCCTACTTGTACCTACCACCACCCGACTACCATTGCTTGCCGTTTTTGTGCTCATTGCAATATGTACGGCCATTTCACTACCAACTGCCGTGCTCGACAAGCTCCTGCTCATCAAGCACTACTCACTGCCCCTCAGGGTCAACAAGCTCCTCCGGCACCCGCGGTCAACGCCAGAGCCTGCTTCGCGTGTGGCGATCCTAACCATTTCGCCAACATGTGCCCAAACAGGGTTGTGAAACAAGAGCCCCAGCAGCAGCAGCCTCAGCAGCAACAGCAACAAGCAGCACGCGCATGAACTTTCAACATCAACGTGCGTCAAGCCCAAGCCGACAACAACGTGGTCAATGGTACGTTCCTTGTGAATGGTATTTATGCTTCGTGTTTATTTGATACTGGAGCCGATAATTGCTTTGTGTCATTCGAATTCGAGAAGCTCCTTAGTCGTAAGCGCTCCCAACTCTCCTCGACGTTCGATGTTGAAGTCGCCACCGGAAGAACCGTCGCCGTTAATTCTGTTCTTCGTGATTGTACACTTGAGCTCAACAATCACCTCTTCCCAATCGACCTTATTCCGATGCAACTCGGAAGTTTTGACGTCATAGTAGGCATGGACTTTCTTCGCGAAAACCATGCTGAAGTTGTGTGCTTTGATAAGATGATTCGATTTTCGCTCGCGAATGGTGATCTATTGTGTGTCTACGGCGAAACTGCTTCGAAGGGTCTCAAACTCATGTCGTGTGTCCAAGCTAGCAAGTATCTCCGTAAGGAATACAGAGCTTTCTTGGCTAACATCGTAGTAGCGGAGAAGGAAAAGAAAGGAAAGACAGAGGTGAAAGACGTTCCTGTGGTTCGTGAATTTCCTAATGTGTTCCCTGACGACCTTCCAGGCCTACCACCAAGTCGTGATATCGACTTTCGTATCGACCTCATTCCTGGAGCCAACCCTATTGCCAAAGCTCCTTACCGACTCGCACCGTCCGAAATGTGTGAACTCTCAAACCAACTCCAGGAATTACTTGAGAAAGACTTCATTCGCCCGAGCACCTCTCCTTGGGGCGCGCCAGTCCTTTTCGTCAAAAAGAAGGATGGATCGTTCAGGATGTGCATCGACTATCGGGAATTGAATAAGTTAACTATCAAGAACCGCTATCCCCTACCCCGAATCGACGATTTGTTTGATCAGCTACAAGGTGCTACGTGTTTCTCAAAGATCGATCTACGCTCAGGCTATCACCAACTACGCATTCAAGAGGAGGATATACCCAAAACCGCGTTTCGCACTCGATACGACCATTACGAATTCGTTGTCATGCCTTTTGGATTAACCAACGCACCCGCGGTTTTCATGGATCTGATGAATCGCGTGTGTAAACCATATCTCGACCGTTTCGTCATCGTATTCATCGACCATGTCTTGATCTATTCCAAATCGAAAGCCGAACACGCGCAACATCTACGTTTGGTTCTCGAGCTACTCCTGGGGAACCAACTCTATGCCAAGTTCTCCAAGTGTGAATTCTGGTTGGAGGAGGTTCAGTTTCTGGGTCACATTGTTAATAGTCAAGGTATTCATGTCGACCCCGCGAAGATTGAAGCAGTTAAGAGTTGGATTACACCTAAGAACCCGTCTGAAGTCCGTTCTTTTCCCGGACTATCGGGCTATTATCAATGATTTATCGAAGGATTCTCAAAGACCGCAGTGCCGCTTACCGCTCTCACGCATAAAGACAAACCTTTTGTTTGGGGAACTGAACAAGATTCTGCCTTTCGAACCCTCAAGCACAAGCTTTGCAATGCTCCTGTTCTCACATTGCCCGATGGAAACGACGATTTCATTGTCTATTGTGATGCTTCCAACCTTGGTCTTGGTTGTGTCCTTATGCAGCGGGACAAGGTTATAGCTTACGCATCTCATCAGCTCAAAATCCACGAGAAGAACTATACAACCCATGATCTCGAGCTAGGCGCAGTTGTTTTTGCGTTAAAGACCTGGTGACACTACCTGTATAGTATAAAGTGTACGATCTTCACCGATCATAGGAGCCTACAACATATCTTTAATCAGAAGGAACTTAATATGCGTCAACACCGATGGGTAGAACTACTCAACGATTACGACTGTGAGATTCGTTATCACCCAGGCAAGGCAAATGTTGTTGCCGACGCTCTCAGCAGACGGAGTTATTTGCTCAGCACTCGCAATGTCCAAGCCCAACACGATCTCGAAACCCTCATCCGCGAAGCCCAGCACGCATGTTTTAATGAACGCACTCTGAAAAAGGAAAGAATCTACCACGATGGAGCCCAGCTTGTGAGTAAATCAAATGGGACATTCCACTTTCTGGACCGAATTTGGATCCCCAAACGGACCTATTTGCGACAGATTCTGATGGACGAAGCCCACAAATCCCGGTATTCTATTCATCCCGGTGCTGACAAAATGTACCAGGATCTTCGCTACAAGTACTGGTGGCCGGGCATGAAAAGGGATATTGCTCTCTACGTTGGAAAGTGCCTAACTTGTGCAAGAGTCAAGGCTGAACACCAAAGACCCTCTGGCTTACTCAAACAACCGCCGATTCCTACGTAGAAGTGGGAGAGTATAACTATGGACTTCATAACAAAACTTATGCACACGTCATCAAGTCACGACAGCATTTGGGTTGTCGTTGACCGTTTGACTAAATCAGCTCACTTTTTGCCAATACGGGAAGACTACAAGTTAGAACGATTAGCCCGAATCTACACCGACGAGATAATTTGTAATCATGGGACGCCTCACGACATCATCTCTGATCGTGATGCTCGGTTTACCTAGCGACTGTGGGAAACGTTTCAAACGGCTCTCGGTACATCGCTTAATCTAAGTACCGCATTCCACCCTCAAACCGACGGTCAAACTGAAAGAACGATTCGTACTCTTGAAGACATGCTCCGTTCGTGTGTCATATACTTCGGTGGTAATTGGGATAAATACCTGCCGCTAGTCGAGTTCTCGTATAATGTAACACCCCGAAAATATAAAACCTTAAATAGGAATTTGTAAGGTTTAAATAAACAAGAATTTACTAACTAGGAATTTTAACCTAATTAGTTATGAGTCTAGAAATAACCTAAAGTAGGGTTAAAGGTAACAAAAATCAATATTTATCAAAGTGGATGGGTGTAAGTTGTTAAAAACTGAAACTTTAGTTAATGAAAATAAATAAAACAAACCAAACATCCCACAAAGGGGAGGTCTGGTCGTTCAAGCAAGACAGGGGGCGATCCCCACTTCTCCAAAACCTAAAACTTCCTTAAATCCACAAATTGAAGGAGCAAATCTGGTCCAAACGAAAATCCGAGCTTAGAATCGTGATCCTCATCGTAAGAGGATTACAAGGTATGTAAAATTTAGTAAAAACTCTTAACTTGAAATTCTCATGAAAATTTGATAAATCTGAATTAGGGTTGCATGTTTATGTTGTGATGATTGAAGAACAACTATAGTGTCTAGGAACAAACCCTAGACCAATAGAAGTTGAAATCATAGGAAATTTTGGTGAATCTATGAACACCATCATATGTGATTAATGGGTTATGAGTAAATTGATGAATACTAGAATATGGGATGTTAAATTTCTGTAATTTGACGTATTGAAAGTGATTTCAGGAAATTAGAAGCTAACAAACATGTATAATGTTGATTGAAGTGAAATTAGGGTTAAATGTTAAACTAGAAACTCGTCATATAATCTTGTGATAAATCTGCCTTTAAGGTGTTTGTGAAAATGCCTCAAAGAAAGCTTAGAAATAGAAATTTAAGGCTTTAACGCATAATAATGATGTTTCGGTATATTATGCGAAGGGAAGTCTAAAGAGAGTTCTAAACATGTCTTGAATTGAACTCTACAGGACAAGATACCGGAACGTCGAGTGGACAAGCCGGTGGTGATTCGCGGTTGAAGGGCGTACGCTAAGGTATGTAACTTGACCCGTTACATTTAGTAGATTGGATGTTTATATGATGTGTACTTGAATTTAGAATAAAGGATGCTAGGAAATAAAGCGTTGATGTCGTTATATAGTATAGTTGGTCAAAAGTTGGTTATAATTCGTTGGTAGTCGTCATAAGGAAGAAATTTCCGTAGACGAGCTAAACGGGTCGAATAATCAAAATAAAGCATGGTTAATACTACGGAATATGTAGATTTTACTTTGATATTGGTTAACATGTAACACGTTAGAAATACTAGAATTTGATGTAGTAAATTCTTAGAAAACGAAATCCGAAAGTTGGGTTTGAGAGCATTGAACAAAACAAGCAAAAACAAGGATTTCCAGGAACTACCGTAAATTACGGTAGTACCGTAATTTACGGTAGAGGTCATGTCTGTTACGGTGATTCACTACCGTAATTTACGGTAGAGGTCATGTCTGTTACGGTGATTCACTACTGGTTTACGGTGGAACCAGGGATTTCCAGATGTCACCGTAAATTACGGTAATACCGTAATTTACGGTGGAGACAGGAAATTTTATATTTTTATTTTATTTAAATTAATGTTGTAATATATGTTTAACCTTAATTTCCCAAAGTCAAAACTAATGTTCTAATGGTTTTGACCCTAGGTGACTAGATGGACCTTACGGATGGTGGTCAAGCAGCGTCAAAGAACCAAACACGACTAATGAAGCTTCCGCTATATTTTAAATCTTTTGTAGTCCTTGTGTATGGGTTGTAAACACATGTTTTGAACATCTTTTAAATGTTCCAACTTAGTTATTAGTGATTAAGTTAGATGGAAATTATGAACTTTAATATGAAAGTCAGGTTTTGTAATCAATATTTTACTAGAAATGGTACAAATTATTATAAATATCAAGGGTTTAATTTAGGGTGTTACATATAACAACAGTTATCATTCCACCATTCAAATGCCCCCATTCGAGGCCTTATACGGAAGAAAATGTTGATCGCCTATTGTATGGCACGAGATCGGTCATTCGCAATTAACCGGTCCCGAGCTATTGCAAGAAACGACAGACAAAATTTTCCAAATTCGAGACAATCTAACGAAAGCTCCTAATCGACAGAAAAGTTATGCCGATAGACGACGCAAGCCCCTTGAATTTGACGTTGGCGACTACGTACTCCTAAAGGTATCACCTTGGAAGGGTGTGGTCAGATTCGGCAAGAAAGGGAAACTAGTGCCTCGATATGTTGGACCTTTTAAGATTCTGGAAAGGATCGGAAAAGTCGCCTACAGACTCGAACTACCGGAGGAACTTAGTAACGTCCACCCGACTTTCCATGTGTCGAACCTCCGAAAGTGCCTGGCTGAGCATGATTTAATTGTACCTCTCGACGACCTTCAGATAAACGAAACACTACACTTCGTGGAAAAGCCTGTCGAAATCATGGATCGCCAAACCAAGTAGCTCAGACGCTCGCGCATTCCTATTGTGTAAGTCCGATGGGAAGGCAAACGAGGCGCATAATTCACTTGGGAACTCGAAAGCGACATGAAGGCGAAGTACCCGCAGTTATTTGTTACGGCTTCGGCCTAATTTCGGGACGAAATTCCCTAAACAAGGGGAGGCTGTAACACCCCGTGTTTCTGAAGTCAAAGTCTAAGTCAAGGTCAAAGTCAACGACCGTTTTCGCGCAACTTGACTTGTAGTATATTTCTTTTGTGTGTTTAATTTAGTTGTATTATGTGGAGTAAGTGTCAATAATTACAACAATCGACGTGTATTATTCACCATTCAATCGACTTACGACTGTGAACTATTAGAAGTAACAATGCGATAAAGTTAACTAAACGATAATCAAACTATGCTAATCAAATCGACATCGAATCGCAACTCGACATATGCATTTTGGTTATTGTTATACGTGGTGTGTGCCTTATGTGTTACTTGTGCATGTTTATTTATGTTATGTTATGGTAATCAATCGAAACGCAATCGAAACTCGAAACACAATCGAACTCAATCGAAATCGAACTATGACAATTAGTGGAGAAGAGACAGCGCTAGATATGAATAAGTTGGGATTAAAAGTAATTTGACTAGGAAACTCTATCGCATTCGAGTCGCTCGCAATCGAAATCGAAACCTCAAAAATCGTCGCGCCGAACACCCAAACCAAGTGCCATCCGGCCGGATTGCCCATCCGACCGGGCTGACACTTGATCTGGTGCCAGATGACATCCGACCGGATAAGTCACCTGGGCGAGATGCCATCCGACCGACCCACACTTTCCTCTTTGGGTAACTCTATAAATACCCATGTCACTCTCAAACTTTCTACTTTTGGCAACTCTCTGACCGAACAGCACGCTCTCCTCACATTTTCTTCGATTTCTCTCAATTCCGGTAACATCTCGTCCTAAATCTTGTACTTTCTTAATCGACACGCACTCCTACACCTTTCTATCTTTTAAATCTTAACTTTTAACCTTGAAATCACTAGATTTGAGGTGTTCTAGGATGACGTCATCATGTGTTCTTGAAGAACTTCATGTTTTGGCCTCAATCCACCAAGAACAACTCAGATCTAATCAATTTCCACACGAATACACAAATATCTTGCATAGATCTAAACATAAACATAGTGAAATAGGATCGAAAGATGGTTTCTAACTTTCTTTCAACTCTTTTACACTGAATGCACTCAAAACCGATAGAATCGGACCTTGTTCTAGTCTCCTACTCATTCGCGGTGTTGTGCTAGCTCAAGATCCGGATTCTACTCATGAGACCACCGATTTCGGGTTAACCAAGAACAACCGTCTCGAACCGGTTAACTGGTCGAACTAGGGTGATTCCTGGACGATCGGGTTACTTGGGTCAAGATGGAGTTATGTTGGTTAACACGTTGTCAAAACGTCTCCATAAAAGCAACAAACAATCAAAACGGCCAAGTGAAAGACGAACGGAACGACCAGCACGGAGTGCTATCCGACTGGACTACTGTCCGACCGGATAAGCCATCCGAGCGACTAGGTCATCCGAGCGGCTTACACCTTGGGTCCCCCACTTAACCAACTTTATCTGAAGTTTGAGTATTGAACGCATTGTTATCCTATCGGACTACATACCCGACCGGATTACTCTTCGTATCCTGAGATACTTGGACTTAAACAATTTTCAACATGTTCAATGCACTAAGGATGCCACCCGACCGGACAACCTGTCCGACCGAGTGACCGCCCTGCTGTGAACTTGTTCTCGCTGAAGTATCAACTTATCGGATTGTCGTCCGATCGGACAGACCGTCCGATCGACCGACTTGAAAGGTAGAGATACTTCAATGTTTTCAAAATGCTACAAGGAAAACTTCAAAAGACAATCCATCATACACAAACACATCAAAGGAAGAAGTAATCCACTCGAACAGTCATCCGACCGGACAACCTGTCCGACCGGATGACCACCCGAGCGGATTGTCATCCGCACAACCGGACCGTCTGATCGGATTACCAATCCGACCAAGCTGTTGTCCGAACCACTTACACCTTGCATCGTTTTACGCGTTACTTAACGTTATGCTATCGTTCTGATCAGGCTAATCCTACTCTCTAAGGGCTCCCTTCAATCCATCATCGCTGTGAGTATACTCGACCCCCTTTTTGCTTTACGCACTTTTGGGTGTTACATACGTTACGAATATTCAAATCACAATAAACACACTACTCAATACTATTTGAACGCTAACCGTTAATGCATGTTATACGTGGCTTATGTATGCTTGTTTGTTATGTTTACACATGGAATGATGTCTACCTACCTTAGCAACGATAGTACTATAGTTTGGACTCAGCACCTGTTCGCAGGGGTTGTTAAGGACAATTACTTGCATGGATTACGGTGGTAATCATGTATTGCGAACTGCCTCAGGCAGTCAACCCGCAGTCATTGGTATCGATGGATCTATGTCGATAACTAACGTGCTTCATTTCTCTATATGTACGTGCTGGTTATGCGTAAACGAAATTCGAACTCTATATGCTATTATCAAACTTGTATGCTCACCTTTACATTATATGTATTGACTTTATTTTAACGTATGTGACAGGTGCTTAGGATGCACATCTGGTAGGAAATCGAAGCTAGAATAAGGCTCTAGAGGCCAACAAATAGTTGTCTGTACAAATTAAATCAAGGGCCTCTAGAAGCAGATAAACAATTGCTCTATTTGAAAATCTGAGTTGTCGGAATAGAACTATTTGCCTAGATTTCGTCTGTAATAATTTGTTTACCTTTTGAGACATGGTATGGGACATGTTAATTTAAATCGATTGGTAATGATAATTGTTGTGGAAACTTCTGGACAATCTGTTTCGCTCAGTGCCATGCCCCAATGTTTCCGCCATCGGTTGGGGTGTGACAAAAACCTCCTTCCAAAACCCTTCACCCGTTTGATTATTACCTATAAAATATGTTACAAAAAATAAAAAAACTAATACTACAAAATATAAACTTACAAAAAAGTTATTTTTACGAACCTTTTGTCGGGTGTGTAGACGTGCCTATGTAAGCCTTCGCTAAGGCTTCTTCCTTGATTTGCGTCCACGGTTTCGCCTTTGCTTTGGACGGTTGCTCACCCACCACTTGCTTGCCTTTTCTTCGTTTGCCTTTTTGCGGTTGGGTCTCGGGAACAACTTCCACATCCTCGTCGGGTTCGGATCGTTCGGGTTGCGTCGGGTTCGGTTGGGGTTGAACGGGTTGCGTCGGGTTCGGTTCGGGTTAAAAGCACCCCGCATCATCAATTGTTGTAGGGCTTGACTTTGTTGCGGTTGAGCAAAAACGTTCGGTGCGTGTTGGAATGCGGCAAAGGCGTTTGAGGAATATTGAGAGAATTGGTTCGGTTCTATCGTCGGATAGTATCCCGGAACCGAGAAAATATTCGGGATGTTCGGTTGGGTCGGGTTGTTGGGATTGTACGGGTTGTTGGGGACGTTCGGGTTGTTCGGGTTGTTGAAGGGATCCATGGTAGAATATAAGTTAATAAAAGTGGAAGATGTTTTATAAAAAATAAGGGAGAGAGATGAGTTTGGTAGATGAAAAGTAGAAAAAAAGGGTTAAAAATGGTGAATGAATATGAAAATGGATTGGATTTTTATAAAAAGGGGGAAAGTGACCGTTTGAATGAATTTTGAATTTGGAAATAATTTTTTTTTATTAAACGGTCAAAAGCCTTGGGACTCACCCTGTTTTGTCTTCACATGGAACGTCTCAAACGTCCTTTGCTGGACGGTGAGGACGACGACGCAAGGGGGCGGCACGGTGTGTGGACCGTCGCTGGTCCTGGACGGAGGGGGGACGTCGCCCATACCGTATAGCCTAAAAAGTGAATTATGTAAACAACTATAACCATGTTTTTGAATCTTTTAAACATGTTTGAATATTTATGATGTAAAAGTTTTTGCGAAGTGGCTTTTTTGATATAAAATGCTTACTTTATTGATATAGAAATGTTAATTTAGAATGGGTCTTACATAACAACTTTGGTCCCTGTGGTTTAGATATGATTTTAATTGATTTTTAAACTTTCAAAAGCTAACTTTTCAACTTTATAAACTTCCAAAGATAACATTTTTGTTTATCAACTTTTATATATTTTTTTTACTAATTCCGTTTTTTTTAGAATATAATGTTTTTTATTTAATGAAATTTAATTAAAAAATTTAATGATTGTGTAATGATTGACGGGGCATTATTGGGCGTTATCACCACTACGCCTCTTTGTGAATAAGCCCCTTTGATGACTAGGATTACACGTGGCGCAAAACGCCCTAGGGTAGGGCATTATTCACCCTAACGACTACGCATGGTCTTAGCATCTTGCATTGGTGATGGTGGATGTTTGTTTTTTTTTAATAAAAGTTGATAAAATATTTCTTTAAGCTTTTATTCATGTAGAAGTATTATCATTTTTTTTTTCGTATTTCTGTTTATTTTTTTCAAATTCGTTTTGTATTCAAACCAATCAACCACCATAATGTCTGCGGTCACAACCACATTTGTCACGTCACCATTAATGTCCACTACCACCCTTCCCGTACAACTACATCCCCCCTAAAGATTCATACAAATCATTCCACATTCAACGCCCATCCTGACCCCATACACCATCACTAAGACTAAGGGGTATGGTGAGGCCCATCCCCATGAGGATGGGCCGCCACGTATGCGTCACATCACCGGCTCGTGGGGATGAGCCTCCTTCATATTTGAGGGGATGGAGGATGGGGCTACCCCACCTCATTATTTTATAATTTTCTAAGTTTTACTTTATTATTTTTTTTTTGGAAGGTGACTTTCTATGTACTGGACCAGTGGTCACCGGGTTTATGTCAAAGACATTCCCCCGTCAGCCCCGCATCTGCGGACGCGATGTTCGATTGGGCCCCGTTACTTTATTAACTTAATAAAAACTTTATAAAAATTAACAAATACAACATAAAACAACATAAATAAATTCATTTCATAACATAAAAAAAAAATTACATTTCCTAAAAAAAAATTACATTTCCTAAAAAAAAAAATACATTTCCGAAAAATAAAAAAAATTACATTTCCTAAAAATAAAAAACTACACTACTCGTCTTCGTCTTCGTCACCGTCCGCTACGTTAACGTTGTTCCAAATATGTTCTACCAAATCCTGTTGAAGGTTTATATGCGTGAAGTCGTTGGTTAGCGCGAACGAGTTTAAATCCTGTTGCGTCGGATCTACCGGGACAGTATTCCCGTAAGATGCATTCTCATCATACTCACAAATCGCCCGACCTTCGTCTTCAATAATCATGTTATGGAGCAAAATGCAAGCGTACATACAAAGGCGCAACCGCTTCGGTGTGAACGCACGTGCCGGTTGTTCAAGGACGGCCCATTTTTTTTAAAACACCAAAACAACGTTCGATGTCTTTTCTTGCAGCTTCTTGACACTTGGCGAATTTTTTCTTTTTTTCGTCCTCAGAAAATGAAATAGTCTTGACAATTGTAGACCAAGACGGATATATTCCGTCAGCAAGATAATACCCGCGTCTATACTCAACCCCTGAAACTGTAAAACGGGTGTAAAGGGCGACTCATTCGGAACCTTCGTTTGAAAGTGACGGCGTTGTAAAGGGGTGCATCCGAAAAATAATCGTTAACCAATTTCTCGTGCGCTCCTTCGCGGTCTCTGTTAACCCGTATTCGTCTGATAAGAACGTTTTCAGGCGAGTCCTCTTCCTCTTCCAAAAGAATCTCCGCCGCCTTTACCACAACGTTTGCGAAAAACATCTCCTCTTCGTCCGAAGAAGAGCCGGACCACCAAGGATTAGATGCCATTGTGGATGAAGAGATATTTTTTTATAAAAGATTGGTATAAAAATGGGAGTGTTTTTTTATAAAAATGGATGAGAATGGGTGAAATATTGAGGAAATGGTATAAAGAATGAGTATATATTTAAAGTGAAAAAAGTTTTTTTTTTTTTTTTTTTTTATAAAACTAGCCGTTATGTAACGGCTTTATTCCTCAAATGTGGCACGGCGAGACCGGCTTTGGGCCGCTGGGGACGACGGAAAGAATGGAGGGGTGCGGTGTGGGGGACCGGCGCCGGTCCTAGCCGGGCCTCAGCCGGCCCCCATACCTTCTAGTCTAATGTCGAAGAAAATCAAAAGCTAAATATAGCATTCACCTTCGAATCGTTATTTAATTATTCACAGTGTAGTATTCACCCACCCATTATACGTTATTTTCAATCCCTCCCTAGTTCCATTATTTCAAAATTTAGTAGGGTTAGTTTTTGGTTCTTGAGCTATTTGTGATATCTATAGCTTTAATATCGTATCAAAATAGTATATAATTTTAGAAAGTGCAATTATGATTACCAGGAATCTTCAAGTCATGAATATAAAGTGAAGATGGAGTGAAGTGACCGGTTTTGACCTACAATAGGATTTTGGAAGAAAATATGTTGTATAGATAAGGGTGAGAGGGGCACTCCCCTCTTAGGGGAGTCCCATCTCTTACGCACACCCAATCAGGTTATGCCAGGATTTTGGAAGAAAATATGTTGTATAGATAAGGGTGAGAGGGGCACTCCCCTCTTAGGGGAGTCTCATCTCTTACGCACACCCAATCAGGTTATGCCACGTTAACTCCCCTCTTAAACTCCCGTCACACCCTCAATTTGATGGCGGTACCCCCTGTTAGGGGACTTGTTTTTTTATTCAAAAAGAAAAAAAAAAGGAAATAATTTGATTGGTTTGAAAAGAGGGTGACCCACCATCTCCCCCTCTCCTTCATCGGTGAATATGCCCCGACCCACCTCGCCGAATTCGGTCACCGTGGTGACGGCGGCGGTGTTCCCGAGCGGGGACTTCGCTCACCGCATGGGGTCACCGAGAGTGCCCCGTATACCCTAACAAACATTGTTTCGAATGATTATAATAATCATTTGATGTGTTTTAGATCTTAGGGTGTTAGGAGTGGTTAAACACCCAAGAGTGGCAAACCAAAAAAACCGACCAATCAAAGTGCACCATGTCAATCACTCAAAAGTGTTTAAACTTTCCTGAAAAGTGTTGGCAATGGTTTAAACACTTGCTGAGCGGCAAACTTTTTTTTTTATTTTCTGTTTTTTTTTTAATTTAAGATAAAATGGAAAAAAACATCAACTTTTTATAAATAAAAATAAAGCATTACATTTTAAATAAAATCTAATTTAAAAAAAAAAACTAAAAATCACAAGGCCATCCATATTTTTTTGCGATCTCACGTTTTCTAGCGAATGTGATTTCCAACATCACAGGGTGAACATTGTCGGTAGGCCGATTATACGTCTCCAAGTCCTTGTCGAACATTGTTTGTCGCAACGCCTCTCGTTGCTCATCCGCCAAGGTCAAGTATTTTTCTTCTCATATACGTTTAATTTCCATTATCTCTTTTTTCATGGCCTTGTACTCTTCGAATTTGTGTGTTATATCTCTTGGGTCTTCGTTTATTGAAGACGGCCCTTTGTCCTTTCTCTCCTTTCTCGTCTTGGTGAGGGATCCTCGTTTATGTCGGGAATTTCCCTTTGTCCGAATCCGCTCGAGATTTCAACATTCGGTGATCCTCGTGTATAATTTTCCGAATCCGAAGACTTTCTTTTTTGACCCGAGCCGGAGCTTTCTTCATTCAACAAAGGTACCGGCGACCACTTTTGATTTGTTCTAACAATCTCCCAAGCCGCAATATGAGCAAAATCATTTTTTTCTTTGCTTTTGTAATCCTTTAGCGTTTGCTTCATTACATAAGCATCGTCATTCCCGCTAGGACGTAAACGATCCTAAAATAATAAATTATCAACAACTTAATCCAAATATTTCGTTAAAAAATAAACCGTATAAAAAAATTACCGCTTGATGATATAGACCGTTGAATGTGTTAATTTTTGTTTGCATCGTCATCCATTTTGATCGAACTTGGTGGTGGGTTCGGTTACTTCCTCCGACCGTTTCATTGTAGTGGTTTAGAACTTTCTTCCAAAACCCATCCGCCTTTTGTTGATTGCCTTTCTTTTTATTCAAAGTGCAATGAACAAAAGCCTTTGCCAACGCCTCTTCTTGTCTAGGTGTCCAAGTTTCCCGTTTCGCTTTTCCTTTTCTTTCCGGTTCGGCTACATTTTCGTTCACGGGATTTCTTCAACCGCAACATCTTCATCCTCATCTAACTCTTGTTCTTGGGTTTCCGGCACGAACTCCTCATCGGAGTCATCTTGTACGTCTCTCGGTGATTGTGACCTTGGGGTTTGAAAATGTCTCGGTGATAATGAGCTTGGGGTTTGAAAAGCAAACTGGTCAAAAGCATTTTGGGCTTCTAGGGAGTAATCATAATAACCGGGTCGAGTCATCGTCGGACCGTGTTGCATCCAATTTTGGATGGGTTGGGTATCATAACCGAAAGGTTGATGCATGAGTTGGTTAAAATAAAATGGAGGTTGGGTTTGATTCGCAAACCCAAGGTGCGGATGAAACGGGACACTAGAACCACCCGAACCACGTTTATCTTGAGCCCTCGACTTCGAACCGGACCCTACCATTTTTTTCTTGCCTTCACCTTTGTTTGAGCCTTCTATTTTTTTGAAAAGATTTGAAAAAATTACAGTGAAATGTGGTAAAAATGGATGAGAGTGATGTTTGGAGAAAATGGATTTTAAATGGTTAATTTATAAAAGGTAAAAATGATTTTTTTTTTAAATCCCCAACGGCTATAATGCCGTTTGAAACCATGGTCCCCGCGTCGGCATGCACACCCCGGCCCTCTTGATTTTCGGCATCGGCAAAGGGTTGGCGGCGGTGTTTGCCGCGCGGGAAACCCCTTTGCCGACTCCACTCCTAACACCCTTAAGCATAGCAAAATTAAAGTCAAATTGGTGATTTTTAAGAGATTGGCCAAACATAACTTAAACATAAAAAAACATACCAACCTCGTAGATTTTATGTAGATAGTCAATACAAAAATCAATTAGGAGGTTTTAATGTCAAACGCGTTGATTGAGGTTGAAATTAGCAAATCGACCAAGTTGGAATGATCACTACTTCATGCAATTCCTTGACCAAAAGGTGTCCATAAATAGATTTGAGTAAATTGGCCGGTCATGTTAGGAATTGATGTTAACAAGACCTAAAGTATTCACGTGATTGTATTTGCTATTTGGAAGAAAATCTCTCTTGCTTATAGAAATACCAAAAAAGATGATAGAAGCGATAATAGATGATAACGTGAGGTCTGGAAAGAGGCGATTGTAGTGCTAATTGCGATCATGGTTTATAGCTCAATTCACATTGGAGGGGAATTGAAGATTTGGGTTTGAGGCCATAGGTCTCAAGTTTGAATCCGATCCCAACTGGGTTTGACCACAGTGGCCTTTAGGCGACGGTTTTTCCCTCAAACTTGAGATGGTCGGCTTGGTCTACCCAACGGTGTCTGCGGCCGCGGACGTATGTGGTTGCCTTTTGCCATTGGGTTACCCTAGATAGCCAGGCTTTTATTTCGTTGGTCGTTAAAAAAAGTATTCATTAAATGAGGTGTACATCAAGCTCTTTAAAATTTTATATAATTTTAAGAAGATACAACTTTAAAAATTAAAATATAGGATGCGATATTTCAGAAATTAAATGAATTTAAGTGATTACCAGTGTATTTATTCCCTGACATATCACGCAAGCACCCCTTTGGTATGTTAATAAGGCTACGTATTGAGTTGTGTTACTTTTTGCACTATTAAATAAATGAGCATCATAGTCAAACAATTCCTCGACAATCTGTCCGTGAATGTGGTTATCGACGAGATTCCATCGGTGAAAGTCCGTTGGTAATATGGACGAGGGTAATTTGGTTTCCGACAAACTACCAAGAGAAATCACCAAGGGATTAACACAAGAAAGTTTAACGAGGGGTTACCGATGGAACTTCTTCGGCAACATGACCAACTCTTCTCTGGCGGCTGGCAAGTCTTTTCCGGTAGAGTATACACTACTACCAACAAATTACCAACGTAGTTTTTGAGACGCTATTGATGAGTATTTTGTTAGTAAGTTTTCTTCAATTAAATTAATGAGTAAATTACAAGTTTTGTCCTTTATGTTTGTACCAAATTGCAGGCGGTGCCATTTGCTTTTAAATTTGACGAGTTTTGTCCTTAACGTTTCAAAATCCTGCAAGTTATGTCCTTTAGCCCTAACTAAGTCAGATTTTTTTGTTAAATATGGTCATGTGCCTTGCACATGAGGGTATTATTGTCATTTTACATCTTCAGGGACTATTAAGTAAATAACTTATATCAAGTAACTAAATGTGTAGAAAGATTAAAGAATAAGATATAAATAAAAAAAACATAATTAAAAAAGTTCTCTCTCTATCACACGCCTCTCCACAATCTCTCTCTCTAAAAACCCTGGAACAACCTAATTCATATTTAAATAACATATTTGCAGAAAAGTATATTTATTGCTAAAAAGACATAATCAAACACAATTTTCAAAATTATTGTATGATCAGATATAACCCATCATCTTAATAAACTATTTACACATTAAACCTAATCACCCACATACAGTATAACCCTAATTTCTGAATCAAGAACCTATAATGAAGAGGTATGGTCCCAACCCTTTCCTCACATGGCAAGGACCACACCACTTTTCCATCCTACATGGCGTCTACATCAGCAAACGAATCCAGAAGCTTCTAGAAGCTTCTAGAAGAGGTCACGGTGGCACCAAAGATGCTCTCTCCGACAGGAAGGACAGCACGTGTCACCATTCATCGAGCGCCATGTAGGCCTGCAGCAAATCAAGGAGCAGACCGACAACAGCGGTACGATGTTTCCAGCGTGGACAAATATAGGCGCGCCACGTGTACCATTACCCTGACCACAGCAGAGGAGACCAAGAGGATATTCCCCTTGGTCGGACAGCTGGCGCCCTATAGCAACTGGCAAGGTTGCTCCTCCCTCTCTCACCCTCCGGCTATAAATAGGACCCTTCATCATCCAGGTTAATTCCATTCGATTCCTCTCACTCTCACTCTTAACACACACTGTTTTATTCCTCAGAGCAGTACTTATTCTCACGCCGGAGCCTGGTTAAGAGGGAAACCCCCATATTCCCCTCTTAACGAGCTAACGGTGTTGCTGTTTTGCAGGACCAGTCTTTTGGTGAGTAAGAAAGGAGATTGAACCCATCAAAGAGACGACCCAGCTAGTTAATCATTGGATTTAACCAATGTTTCATCATTGGCGCCATCCGCAGTTTTTGCAAACCATTTTCATCTCTTTTTTGTTCAAAACACTCTTCAAAATGACTGAAACAAACCCTTCCCACCAGGTGGACGGAGAAGTTTCTTCCTTTGAGCTCATTTCAGACACCGCGCACGTCCAAAGGGGCCAGAGGAACGAAATCATCCAAGAAGGGCAGATGAACAACGATTTCCCTGATATCTTTAGAAGTGCATCCAGAGTTGTCAGTCAAACCACAACTGGAGCCACTTTCCAACCCCCACCTAGGGTCATCACTCAAACCACAAACGGAGCCACTTTTCAACCTCCATCCGGGGTAGTCCAGCAAACACCTACAGCAGTTCAAACACCAAACCATGGAGCTGGTCCTTCAGCTCCATCGGAACAGACACAACTGAATTTCTCTACACTTTTAGGGCTACCCGAAGGAAAAACTCTGGCTTCCTGGTATGCCGAACAAATGGCGTCTATAAACCTTGTTTATACACAACTCAGCGCACAACAAGCTTTGCTCCAAGCACAAGCCAACCAGTCCTCATTTGTTACCCCACCGCAAAGGTCTCTGAGCACTCACATGCCTCAGCAGGCCAATGCATGGAAATTACGCCCTGAAAAGGAACCCGTACCAAACATCAGAAGGCCAAGCGCGCACGACACGCGCGATACTTACGGTGAAACAAAAAGCAATTATGTGCAATACTCTCACCAACAAAGAAAACCAGTGCAAAGTCGTTTAGGCCCGCGCAACATAAACGATTAATGGGACAGTTATAAGGAAGAAGACGATGAGACGTACAAAGAAAGCACGGTAATTAGTAGGTTACCACCAGAACACGAAGCGTACGTACCTCGCAAGCGCGCGGGGTACAATCCGAAAGCAGAACATGATTTCACACTGAGCTATCGCCCAGATGGCATAGCTGAAAACTCAAAATTCATCAAAGAGATTGCAACAGCCGATATTGACAAGACAAAATTGCCACACAATGTAGGCAAGTACAATGGCTTAACAGATCCCGACGACCACCTCCAAGTCTTCAATGGCGCAGGACTAACAGGTGGCTGGAACTTGCCAACTTGGTGTCATCTTTTCGCACAAACCTTTGTCGGCACAGCGCGCGTCTGGTTTGACAGCCTGCCAGCAGGAAGAATTAAGTCATGGATCGATTTTCGAGACAAGTTCCTCGCGCACTTCTCCCAGCAGCGCAGGCACACTAGAGACCCTGCCGATTGTCTGAATATATGGAGAAAAGGCCATGAAAGCGTGGAAGATTTCATCACCAGGTATAACAAAGAATGTCTGGAAATCGGTGATGTAGGCGAGAAGATGATGCGCGCACATTTTATGAGGGCAGTAAAATGTGATGACCTGATCAAACGATTGAAGGGTAGAGACGGAGGCCCCAAAGACTAGGAAACCTTCATTGAGGCAGCAAAAACAATTGCGCGCACTGACAAACAATTGACCGGTGATGACAACCGTCAATACAGTTACAACCACAACGATAGGCGCAACAAGAAAGGCAAAAGCCAATCATGGAAAACATCCGGTTATAGAGAAAGAAGCCCGGTAAGAGAAGATGTGCGCAATACAATCAACCAAATTTCTCATCGCAAGGAGGTCAAAAGAGAAAACAGAGAAAAACAATGGACGCCCTTAACAAAGACTCCTTCTGAAGTCTTGTCAACAGAAAACCACCAGTTCAAACCTCCTTTACAGATGCGAAACAAGAGGGGTCAAGACCCAAATCTTTTCTGTGAGTTCCACAAAGACACAGGTCACCTGACCGATGACTATTTTAGCTTAAAACAAGAGATAGAAAGAGCCCTGAGAGATGGAAGACTCACCCATCTGGTGAAAGGCGGAAAGCGCGATCACCGTCAAATTCAGCGAAGGGAAGAAGGGCCAGACAACAAGAAGCTCCGAAAATTAGAAACTCACATGGTTCAAGGAGGTCCACGAAGGCCGAGAAAGAACTATAACAAGCGCACACAAGACGACTCTTGGCGCGAGAGACAAGTTGTTTTCCCAATAGTAAGAGGAGGTCCGAGAGAAAGAAGGCCCATAGTCATATCCGGGGTAATCGGTCACTACCAAACCGATTACATTTTCATTGATCCAGGGAGCACTACAGATATCATCTACGAACAATGCTTCAACCAATTTGACCAAGAGGACGAAGCGCGCTTAGAACCAGTCGACTACCCACTAACTGGTTTCTAACGAAGCTGTTTTTCCTCTCGGCTAGATATCGTTCCCAGTACTGCTCTCAGACGGAAGAAATTCGAGAACAGAGGAAGTCACGTTCATGGTACTACCAGCACATTCAAGACATGATATCCTGTTGGGGAGAGAATCCCAAGGAGATTTTAGTATGATTTGCTCCGGACCGTATTCAGCTGTTGGGTTCCCAACAGAGACAGGGGTAGCGCTAATCTATGCAAGCAAAGAAGTCTTGGCAACAGATGAAATTAGGCCAGCAAAGGCAAGCAAATCTGCACCACGCACGGAAGCTGAAAAATGGGTGCTAAATAGCAAATACCCAGAACAAACGGTCACCTTGGGCCCTACAATGTCTGACCTCACGCGCGCGGCGCTAAAAAAGTTGTTATTCGAAAACATGGATGTGTTCGCCTGGACACCAGCTGACATGGTGGGTGTTCCACGGCATATAGCAGAGCACAGATTGAACGTCTCAGAGAGCGCAAAACTTGTGGTACACGCAAAGCGCCACCTAGGAGATATAAAGCATGACACCATGCAAGAACAAGTCACGGAGCTGTTAAACGCTGGCATCATCAGAGAAGTCCGATACCAAACTTGGGTGGCGAGCCCAGTAATGGTACAAAAAACGGCAGTTGGAGAATGTGCGTAGATTACAAGGACCTAAACAAGGCATGCCCGCGCGATTGTTATGCCTTACCAGATATTGATGAGAGGATCGATTCACTAGCAACCTTCAGATGGAAATGCTTTCTTGACTGCTATAATGGGTACCACCAGGTACAGATGGCCATCCAAGACGAGGATAAAACCGCATTCCACACACCGACAGGGCTGTACTGCTACACCAAAATGCCTTTCGGTCTAAAGAATGCAGGTGCAACTTATCAGAGATTAATGAATGAAACGTTCAGTGATGCTATCGGCAAATACATCGAAGTGTACATGGATGAGTTGGTCATCATGAGCAAAGAGGAAAGTATGATGCTGATGAACATCCAAAAAACATTTGACACACTGCGCGGTGTAAGTATCAAGCTAAACCCAGCGAAATGTTCCTTTGGCATGGAGGAAGGGAAGTTCCTGGGTTTCATCGTCACAAAGGACGGATTTAAAGTAAACCCTGAAAAGGTACAAGCAATCGAGCGCATGCCTTCACCATCGACGATCAAGGAAATGCAAAAGTTGGCCGGACGGTTGGCAGCACTCAACCGTTTCTTAGCCAATCATGCTGCTAAATCTTTCCCGTTTATCAAGACTCTCCGCAATTGCATGAAGAAAAGCCAGTTCCAGTGGACCCCGGAAGCCGAACAAGCGTTCCGAGAAATGAAAGATTGCCTCATAAGAATGCCAACACTGGCGGCGCCAGTGAAAGGAGAACCCTTAGTGATGTATTTGTCAGCATCAGACAAAGCAGTTGGAGCAGTTTTACTCGTAGACCGACAAGGCATACAGACATCAGTTTATTATGTGTCTCGCACTCTTAATGATCCAGAAACGAGGTATGCTATAATGGAAAAACTAGTGCTGGCATTAATTCATGTATCAAGGCGACTGCACAGATATTTCGCCAATCATGTCATTCATGTCTTAACAAATTACAACATCGGTAACATCCTTGCGAGGCCCGAGATTTCTGGAAGATTAGTGAAGTGGGCGATAGAACTGGGAGCCCATAATGTGGTTTTCAGGCCAAGACCAGCAATCAAGGGCCAGGTGTTGGCTGATTTCATAACAGAAGTGCCCGATGACAAAGACAGGGAGTGTAAGGCAATGGAAAGAGCCGAAAGGCAACGTTCAGAAGAACCATGGCTACTGTACACAGATGGCACGTCTAACGAAGATGGCGCAGGCGTGGGACTTAGGCTGGTAAGTCCAGAAAAACATGAATTCACGTACTCCATCCGGTTAGACTTCAAGAGAACGAACAACGAAGCCGAGTACGAGGCCTTTCTTGCCGGTCTGAGGTTGGCGATCAAGATGGGAGTCAAACACATAGAGGCGCATGTGGACTCCATGTTAGTAGCTGGGCAAATTAATGGTCAGTACGATGCCAAAGGAGACGTAATGGCATTATACTTGGACCAAGCAAAAGCATTGCTGCAGAACTTCAATTCTTACAAGGTGCACCATATCAACCGAAGCGAGAACAAACCAGCAGACGCACTAAGTAAGCTCGCATCCACCAGTTTCCAGCACTTGGCAAAGGATGTGCGCATTGAAGTCTTGAGCAATCCATCGGTACCGCTAAGGCAAGTGAGCATTATCCAGTTGGGAACAACATCTTGGATGACTCCCATAATCATGTACCTCCAATCTGGGATATTACTAGAAAACAAAGCTGAAGCAAGGAAAGTTCAATACAAGTCCGAGCACTATCAGATGGTTGAAGGAATCCTGTACCGAAAATCATTCCTCGGGCCGTTGTTGAGATGCGTCGACCCGGAAGATGCAAACTACCTGATCAGAGAAGTACATGAGGGAATCTGTGGCATCCATGCCAGACCGAGAATGGTGGTAACGAAAGTGATGAACGCCGGGTACTACTGGCCCGGAATGCATCTAGACGCAGTGAAGGTTATGAGGAAATGCAGCGGGTGCCAGAGACATGCGCCGAAAACGATGCGCCCCAAAAATGAACTAGTCCCCGTAACAACGGCGTGGCCTTTTCAACATTGGGAATAGATATGGTTGGCCCCTTTCCTGAAGCCCCGGGAGCGGTTAAATTTATCATAGTCGCGGTAGACTATTTCACAAAATGGGTGGAAGCGCAGGCGCTGGCGTCAACCACATCTACCGTAGTGCGGCGTTTCATTTGGGAACAGATAATCTGCAGATTCGGGCTGCCTCTGAGAATCATCACCGATAACGGGACGAATTTTGCTGCAGAAGACCTTCAACGCTGGTTCAAAGAGTTACACATAGAGCATACCTTCTCCTCGGTTGCGCATCCGCAGGGGAATGGTCAAGTCGAAGCCGTCAACAAGAGCATTGTAGACGGCATCAAGGCATGGTTAGGAGAGCAGAGAAGAGGCTGGGTTGATGAATTACCCAGCATATTATGGGCCCATAGGACGATGCCAAAAACAAGTAACGGAGAAACACCGTTTAGTTCAGTCTACGGGTCCGAGGCCGTGATACCAGCAGAGATTGGACTGCCATCACCAAGAATGCTCTCCATGAAAACAATCAATAACGAAGAAGAAAGGAGGTTGGACCTTGACCTCCTAGAAGAAAGGAGAGAGATGGCGGCAATCAATGAAGAGAAATACAAAACAAAGTTGGAAAAATACTATAACACCAAGGTCCGAATTTGCACGTTTAATCCCTGAGATTAGGTCCTAAGGGACAACAAGGCGTCCAACGCCGAAAAACCCGGAAAGTTAGCTCCCAAGTGGGAAGGACCTTATGTTATAGACGAAGTCCTTGGGAAAGGGGTGTATAAATTACGCACTCTGGACAACAAAGAGGTCCCAAGAACCTGGAATGCGCAGCAGTTAAGAAGATGCTACATGTAAACAGTCGAAGGTTTTTTTATGTATTTGTAATGGCTGCGCGCCAACACATTTAGCACTAATACAAGAAGTGTTTGGCTCCTTTTTCCCATGCGAAATTCTTGTCACAACTGCATATATTACTTTGGGCATACACGAAAACATCAATGGCTCAAACTTAGGAAACGTTGTAGACCTCCAAGGCTTGTCACAAACATGTGCACGGCCGGGTTAAAAACACAACCAAAGCCTAAAAAACGCCAAATAAACACTTTGTGCCCACATAAACACGAAAGCATCGAGAGCATGGTAAACAAACATTGTAAGACCCCCAAAGCTGAACACAGCCGGGTCAACACAATAACCTGTAACTCGATCACTTCGTATAAACGAATCAACATGCGCGCTTAAACGACAGAAGAAACGTTGTAACTAACACAGCACAACCTGTCAGCGCCATCATTCATTCGTGATACCTAATCAAAGTAATTGCACATGCACATATTGTAACGATAGCAAAATTCACAACAAACAAAGAAACAAAGCCAAATATTAACGTAAACTACGTCAAATGTAAGAGACATAGGCAAATCGTTCACAAAACATAAAGTTAACTTGTTCACGAAATTGTCAGTTACAAGGCTATCGAAGCCCATACACGGCATGCAAGCCGGGATCATTCATTGATGATGTCTGGTGCCAGCGCCCCCAGTCCTAGGATCCTCATCATTAAGGGCCTTCTTCAACAGGGCGATACCATCAGGCTTCCGAGACAATTTCTGAGTAGCTTTAACAACACCAAACTCAAGAGATGCAAACTCCTGTCGTTTTTCAGCGTAACGCCCGACACAATCAGTCTTATATAATTCAAAACTTTTCAACGGCTCTTTCGACTCAGCAGCCGCCCTTCCTTCAGCATACCCTTCCTTGCGACCAAGATCACGTGCAGCTTCACCAAGCTCATATACGTACTTCGCCAATTCTTCAGAACCAGCGATACGTTCGGCAATCTGTAAAGGCAATATACACATGAGGGAAAAGGCAAAGATTACCAAAAAACAAACAAACAACATATGCAAAGGAAGTTACCAGGGGCACCGTGCGTGAAAGCAACCATTTGCAATCGACACCTCCTCAGCAAGAAGCTCAGAAGCCGTGCATTCCGCAACCTTCTCCTCAGCAAACTTTTCCAACTTAGCTATGCGTTGGAGATATTCTTCTTCCCTCTTATGAGACGCAACACGCGCCTCCTCAGCTTCTTCACTGATCTTGTGTTTCCCAGCAGACATCCTCACAATCGCTTCACGTTGTGCTTGCAACTCCTTATTAGTCCGCTCATAAGCGACCTCCCAATCTTTTTGTTTGTTGGAGTTAATCTGTTTTTCCTGAGCAAGTTTTTGTTCTGCATTAGACACCCTCCACAACAAGCCTTTCCTCTCGGCATTGAACTTCTCTCTCTCCTCAGCGAATGCTTTTTTCTCATTTTCAAATTCAAGAGTCTCCTCCCCCATCAATTTCCATTCTCGGACAATCTCCTGGGAGGTAGCAAAAAAGTTAACCCCAGCGTGAACATGATCATCCAGAAGATCAAACCGGTTACGCCTTTTCTGAAATAACATCTCAGCAAGGGGGAGGGACAAAGAGAAGAACTCTTGGCAGTTTTCACCACTATTCATCCGGGAGCCCTAAGTTAAATGCCAACGAGGAGCATGGGGCAGATCATCGCATGCGGGATTGTGGGTATCCCAAGACCCAGTTTGGACTTTCTCAAACTCATGACTCCGAGCCACCCCCGAAGTAACACCACCACCAGAGGCCGGTGGACGCCTGGTATAGATGGTTCAATGAGGTGTAGCCTCACTTGACTCTGCCTCGGTTTCAATACCTTTATCTCGACCATCCCCACCAGCACCACCTGCACCATGACCTTCAGCACCACCTGCGCCATCACCACCACCCTCACCAACATGTTCAACATTCACATAATCTTGTTTACTCTTTTCACCCATGTCATCACGGGGAGGGGAGAAGTCAAACGTTCTAGACGGTGGAGAGGTGGGGGGAGTAATCTTCGAAATATCAAACTTGCGCGACGCCTTACCAGACTTGACACCTGCCATGAGACAACCATGATAGTAAAAAACAATCCAAAAGTCAAATAATAAGATTTACAAGAGCAAAGTCTCTACCTTGGGGAGCGGAAGCAACATATATTTCCTCCAAAAGATTACCCTTCTTGGCACTAAAAACACCCATGTCAATCTCAGATTCTAAGGGTGCAGGAGGAGTCTCCTTTTGAAGTTTGGCTTTTTTAGATGCAAGCATAGCAGCAGCCTGCTCATCAAGTTTCCGTTTTTTATCTTCAAGAGCTTTTTTCTTCATCATCTCCGTCAAGGTGGCTCCGTCGTCAGGATCTGACCCACTGCGTTTCTCTCCGGCCCCTAAACCAGAGAGTGTATCAGAAACGACAACATAATCTAGGATAGGAAGGGTAGAGGGTCGCTTACGAAGAGTTTCAGTTTCTTTTTCCTCAGCCCTCTTCTCCTTCCCCTCTGGCTTGCCCGCCTTTGTTTTTCTTCGAGTTTCCAACTGATCAGCAGTCTCAACCGGAACTTCCACATCAACACCAACTGGTTCATTAACAGGCTCATGTGCACACGGGGAATGAAAAGTTAGGTCTTCAAGAGATCGGTCAGAACCCTCACTCGAAAGGACAATAACTTCCTCCCGAGTGGGGTCAGTAGCATCATCAACATCATCTTCACCATCTTCACCTAAAACAACGTTGGCATAATCAGCAAAACTCTCATTAGTAGGATGCAAGAAACGGTTGCGGATCTGGTCCAACCATGTCGGTTTCCCATCCTCCTGAACCACCTCAACCATGGCACCACCGGCCTTCGGGTCAAGAACATTCAACAAGCTGTACCCAACTGCGAAATACAAAGAGATGAGGAAGAACACAACAAAAACCAGAGAAAAAAGCAAACAACTAAGAAACATTACATACGTTTGCCTTGATAACCATAAACAAGAACACCCAGAGGGTTCTTCGGAAACCACCGCTGTAACATCCCGAAATTATAAACTCTTAAATTTGCAATTTGATTTCAAATAAATTAGTAAAATAAACTAACTAGGAATGACACTAACCTAGTTAGATGATGACTCATGTGTAGTTAGAGACATAGAAATAAAATAAAAGAAACTAGAGGGACCAAAAGTGTTGAACTTGAAAATAGTTTTAATAAAAACATTTTAATAAACACAAACACCCCTTGTGAGGGTGCTGGGATCGATCAGAACAGGAGGAGGGCGACCCCCACTCTCAAAACCCTAATACTTCACTAATCTCACAAATTGAAGGCTCAAAACAAGTTAAAATTGAAAATCGAGCATAGATTATTGATCCCCATTGCAAGGGGGTTGTAAGGTATGTAAAATTTGATGTTAATTCGTTGTTTGAAATTCTCATGAATTTGGGAAATCCGAAAATTTATGTTGCATGTTTGTTATCTAAATAGAATAGGGATGATATAGTGTCTAGGAGTAAAACCTAGACAATAACTTGTGAAATCATGCCAAAATTTTGAAAATTTCATGAACACATTGAAGGTGATTCATGGGTTTTGTGAGAAAGTGATAAACACTAGGATTATAGTGGTTGTTCTAGTAAAATTTGACACATGTGAAGTGATTTCAGGATTTTAGAGGTTAAAGTTCATGTAAGGTAGTTGATTGATGAAAATTTAGGGCTATGTGACAAGTTATGAACTTGATAATATATAGTGTAAATTTCTGCCCTTAAGGTGTTCGCATAAATGCCTCAAAGAAGGCTTAAATCTGAAATTTGAGTTAAACCGCATGATTGTGATGTTTCGGCAAAATATGCGAACTATGAATTGAAAAGACTTCTAAACATGTCTTGGTTGAACTCTATAGGAAAGGATAACGGAGCTCCAAGCGGACAAGCCGGTGGCGACTTGCGTTTGAAGGGCGTGAACTAAAGGTATGTAACTTGATTCGTTACATTGGGTAAATTTTGATAACTAGCGTATGTGTAGTTGAAGCGTAGAACAAAAGTTATGTTGATCTAAAGCGATGATGTTCGCTATACTGAATAATAAGGCAAGAATTGGTTAGAACTTGTTGGTAGTCATCATAATGGAGGATTCCGTAAGATGAGCCAAACGGGTCGAATAATCGATTAATGTGTGGCAAATACTTCGTAATATAGTTAATTGATCTTTTGTTATTGTTGATAAAAGACATAATAGAATACGAGAATTTAACATGTTGGCTGTTAGAATGAGAAATCCGAGAATTTGGTTTGGGCAAAACAAACAAATCAGTCAAACCATAGCCTTTCAGAGACCACCGTAAGTTACGGTAGTACCGTAACTTACGGTAGAGGCCAAAAGGTTACGGTGGAATCTTCCTGATTTACGGTGGAACAATGTGCTTCCAGGAGCTACCGTAACTTACGGTGGCTACCGTAAGTTACGGTAGAACCCTGCCAAAATTGCTGAATTTTGCATCTTTCAGATACTCGAGTTCCGTATTTGATTATAGTATGATTATTGAATTATTTCAAGAATTCTAATACTAATGATTTCCAAACTTTCCAGTTTCTAGGTATTTCAAGTATGTGGACGACGATCAAGTTGATGCTTCAAGAACCGAACACAAAACTTTTGGATGCTTCCGCACTAATTAACTCTAGCTAAACTATGTAGCTTTTGTAATCACTAATGAACGACCTATGTTTGAATCTAGTTATTTAACTATGTTAAACATTATGATGAAGTATAACTTAGTCTACCAACTAAGTTTTGTTAGTTAAATGTTTTGTTTTTATAAATTTTACATGTCGTACAATTAAATAAATGAATTAAATGAATGGGTGTTACAAGTTGGTAATCAGAGCTTAAGGTTGTAAACAAAGTGTTCGGTTCAAGCTTGCTTGATTGTTCGTACGGTAAGAATTAATTTATTATTTTAATAAATTATATCTTATGTAAGAAATGAGAAGTAAATTGAGAAGTGAGTTGATGTGCATGGGAAGAGTGTGTTAATTCACTCAAACCCGGAAAGTGCACCAAATATGAACGGTTAAAGCAAGTTGGGAACTTGGCTAAACCGAAACAAATGAAATAATGTTATAAATGAAATGTTTAACGTTTAATGTAAACATTTCAGTTTCAAGATGTCGAAAGGAAACGATAATGATCCGGTGCCGACAAGCACCGAACAAATGAAAGAGATAATTGCCGAAGAAGTGGGGAAGGCAATTGAAGGTAGTCTATCCGGGTTTATAGACAAAATTCAAAACACGGTGTTGTCACTTGTTGAGGAACGAGTCAAAAGGTTGGAGGATAGTGTCAACCTTATGAAAGAGAAATTGGGAGAACATAAAGGGTGTTCATACAAAGAATTCATGGCGTGTAAACCGCCAATCTACAACGGGGAGGTTGACCCAATAATTTGCCAAAGATGGTTGGGCGATATTGAAGGGGTGTTTGAAAGGACCCATTGTGACGAAAGCGACTTTGTTGCTTACGGAACGGGTCAGTTGAGAGGGCAAGCCAAAGATTGGTGGGACAATAAAAAGAATGAAATTGGGGCTAAAGCGACAAGGGCAATGCCATGGGAGGAGTTTAAGACACCATTTCTTAAACATCATAGTCCCAAGGCGGTCATTAATAAAATCAAAGAAGAGTTCATGCAACTCAGGCACAAGGGTGAGACCATAGACAAGATAACGACGACGTTTATGGATAAGATGAAGTTTTGTAGTGAATTGGTGACGAATGAAGAACAAAAAATATACTACTACTATAACATGTTGAGCGCTGAATATAGGGAGTTTATGACTCCTTCAAAATACGAGACCCTTACCGAGATTATAAATGTTGCTCAAGAACGTGAAATCGAGTTGAAGAAGCAAGTTGAAAGGGGTGAGCGAAGGGCACAGGATGTGAATCCAAACCCTACAAAGAAAGCTCGAACTGGGGAATCGGGAAAGAAGGTTGATGCTAAAGGCGGGTCGCCAAGTTGTAAAGTGTGCGGGAAAGGACACAAGGGAGAATGTCGGTTCCAAGACAAACCATGCCCCATATGTAGTAAGACAGGGCACACGGCGTCGCTATGCCCGGGTAAAGTCTCAGTTTGCTACAAATGTTATCAACCCGGCCACAAAAAGTCCGAATGCCCGGACTTAGTTGGAAAGAGAGACGTTAAATAATCTCCAGCAGAAGCTCCTAAGGCGAAGGCTAGATCCTTCCAACTTACCGCGGCTGAAGCAAAAATAGAACCCGATGTGGTCTCAGGTATATTCACAATTAACTCAATTCCAGCACGTGTATTGTTTGATACGGGTGCGAATAAATCCTTCATTTCGCATGGATTTATTCGACATCCTTCATATGTATTGACGAAATTATTTGTGCCCTTAGAAGTAGAAATAGGGGACAACAAAAGTTTTATAGTTTGTGATATTTGTCGAGACTGCAAATTAAGCATCGATGACGAAGAATACCTGATAGACCTAACCCCGATGTCAATGGGGGAGTTTCAAGTAGTCGTTGGGATGGATTGGCTATCTCGGCACCACGCAAAGGTCGTGTGTTTTCGTAAGGAGATAAAGCTAATATCTCCGAGCGGAAAACACGTCACTATCTATGGCGAAAAAGGAGGCAACCCCATAATATGCTCAATGTTGAAAGCTCACAAGCTTATGAAGCAAGGATGCAAGGCATTTATGATATACGCAAATGAGCCCGAGAAAGAATCACTGAAGATTGAAGATGTACCGGTAGTACGGGACTACGAAGATGTGTTTCCGGAAGATTTACCAGGGATACCGCCTGAACGGGAAGTAGAGTTCGGGATCGAACTGATTCCGGGCGCAAAACCCGTAGCTAAAACACCGTACCGACTCGCACCGTCGGAATTACAAGAATTGATGTCCCAGATTCAAGACCTGCTTGACAAAGGATTCATAAGGCCGAGTGTGTCTCCTTGGGGTGCACTGGTACTGTTTGTAAAGAAGAAAGATGGAAGCATGCGCATGTGTATCGATTACCGGGAGTTAAATAAACTCACGTTAAAGAATCGATACCCGCTTCCGAGGATAGATGATCTATTCGACCAATTACAAGGTGCGAACTGGTTTTCAAAGATTGACCTTAGATCGGGGTATCACCAACTAAAGGTCAAGGAGGAAGATGTGCCGAAGACGGCTTTCCGCACGCGATACGGACATTACGAGTTCCTCGTGATGTCATTTGGGCTAACAAATGCACCCGTGGCTTTCATGGATCTTATGAACCGGGTTTGCAAGCCTATGCTGGATAAATCAGTCATCGTGTTTATCGACGATATTTTGGTGTATTCGAAAAGTGAAGCTGAGCATGCACACCACTTACAAGAGGTGTTAGAGACACTTAGACGAGAAATGTTATATGCGAAATTCTCAAAATGCGCCTTTTGGTTACGAGAGGTGCAATTCCTCGGCCACATCATAAGTGCCGATGGAATATTGGTAGATCCGTCAAAGATCGAGGCCGTGTCGAAGTGGAATCCCCCGAAGAACCCTTCGGAAATTAGAAGCTTCTTAGGGCTTGCGGGATACTATAGGAGATTCATTCAAGATTTCTCCAAGATTGCGTCGCCACTAACAAAGTTAACCCGGAAGGAGGAAAGGTTCATTTGGGGTGTTGAACAAGAAATGGCGTTTCAAACGCTAAAAGAGAAATTAACTCAAGCTCCGGTATTAACGTTGCCGGACGGAGTCGAGGACTTGGTAGTTTATTCGGACGCCTCACTTTTGGGGCTTGGATGTGTTTTGATGCAACGGGGCAAAGTCATAGCTTATGCCTCGAGGCAATTGAAAATACATGAAAAGAAATATCCAACGCATGATCTCGAATTAGCTGCGGTGGTGTTTGCGTTAAAAATATGGAGGCACTATTTGTATGGGGTAAAGTGCACCATATTCACCGATCACAAAAGCCTAAAATACTTCTTCGATCAGAAGGAGTTAAACATGCGACAGAGGCGATGGTTAGAAACGGTGAAGGATTTTGACTGTGAAATACACTACCATCCTTGAAAAGCAAATGTGGTGGCGGATGCTCTGAGCAGAAAAGCGGACTATGTCCCAATACGAGTAAGATCGATGCAGCTCGTGGTGACCTCGGGTATAATTGAACGTATCCGAGAAGCGCAAGTAGAAGCAGTGAAAGAGGAGAACTGGAAGAAGGAAAGAATAATCGGCCAGTTAAAAAATTTGTCGGATGGAAAGAACGGGTTGAAGACTCGATCCGGAAGAATATGGGTTCCAAATACTTGTGGGGTGAAGATGCTTCTACTTGATGAAGCTCATAAATCCCGATATTCTATTCATCCGGGTGCGACCAAGATGTACAATGATCTGAAACAAAACTATTGGTGGCCCGGAATGAAGAGGGATGTGGTGAAATATGTAGAGAAGTGCTTGACTTGTTTACAAGTTAAGGCGGAACACCAGAAACCTTATGGGAAACTACAACCCTTGGAGATCCCGGTTTGGAAATGGGAACATATCACTATGGACCTATTAACCAAACTACCTAAAACGATTCGGGGATTCGACGCCATATGGGTGATTGTGGATAGATTGACGAAGAGTGCACACTTTATTCCTATACGCGAAACATATACTTCGGAAAAGATGTCAGAGGTGTATACAAACGAAATAGTGGCACGTCATGGAGTACCGGTATCTATTGTGTCGGATAGAGATACCCGGTTTACTTCAAATTTCTGGCGAGATTTCCAAGAACAGATGGGAACGAAACTCTTCATTAGCACCGCCTACCATCCTCAGACGGATGGGCAGAGTGAAAGAACAATACAGACGCTAGAGGATATGTTACGGGCATGTATCATTGACTTCGGTGGAAGTTGGGATGTTTATCTACCTTTGACCGAATTCTCGTATAACAATAGTTATCATTCGAGTATCGGCATGGCACCTTACGAATTGCTATATGGTAGAAAATGCAGAACGCCGGTGTGTTGGGGTGAAGTGGGTCCGCGTGAATTGGCACATAAAGATATAGTTCAGGCCACTAATGAGAAAATTGAAGTGGTGCGAGCCCATTTGAAAGCAGCCCAAGATAGGCAAAAGTCTTATGCCGACAAAAGACGAAGACTGATAGAATTTTGGGTAGGCGACATGGTTATGTTAAAGGTTTCCCCATGGAAGGGAGTGATCAGATTCAGAAAAAGGGGGAAACTAAGCCCGAGGTTTATCGGGCCATTTAAAATCATCGAACGGGTTGGCAAGGTGGCTTATCGCCTCGAGCTACCGGAAGAGTTGAGTGGAATACATGGCACGTTTCATGTATCACAGCTACGAAAATGTCTAGCGGAGGAAACAGCTTACATCCATTACGACGATATCGAGGTGGATGATCGCTTGAATTATATTGGAAGGCCCATAGAAATTTTAGATCAAAAGGTGAAGCACTTGCGAAATAAACAAATCGATCAAGTCAATATCAAGTGGGAACATAGGAAGGGTTCGGACACTACGTGGGAGTCCGAAGAGGAGATGCGACATCTCTACCCTACATTATTTGGTATGTACTTTGGTTTCGGGGACGAAACCCTTTTTAAGGAGGGTGGGCTTGTAACATCCCGAAAATATAAACTCTTAAATTTGCAATTTGATTTCAAATAAATTAGTAAAATAAACTAACTAGGAATGATACTAACCTAGTTAGATGATGACTCATGTGTAGTTAGAGACATAGAAATAAAATAAAAGAAACTAGAGGGACCAAAATTGTTGAACTTGAAAATAGTTTTAATAAAAAACATTTTAATAAACACAAACACCCCTTGTGAGGGTGCTGGGATCGATCAGAACAGGAGGAGGGCGACCCCCACTCTCAAAACCCTAATACTTCACTAATCTCACAAATTGAAGGCTCAAAACAAGTTAAAATCGAAAATCGAGCATAGATTATTGATCCCCATTGCAAGGGGGTTGTAAGGTATGTAAAATTTGATGTTAATTCTCTGTTTGAAATTCTCATGAATTTGGGAAATCCGAAAATTTATGTTGCATGTTTGTTATCTAAATAGAATAGGGATGATATAGTGTCTAGGAGTAAAACCTAGACAATAACATGTGAAATCATGCCTAAATTCTGAAAATTTCATGAACACATTGAAGGTGATTCATGGGTTTTGTGAGAAAGTGATAGACACTAGGATTATAGTGGTTGTTCTAGTAAAATTTGACACATGTGAAGTGATTTCAGAATTTTAGAGGTTAAAGTTCATGTAAGGTATTTGATTGATTAAAATTTAGGGCTATGTGACAAGTTATGAACTTGATAATATATAGTGTAAATTTCTGCCCTTAAGGTGTTCGCATAAATGCCTCAAAGAAGGCTTAAATCTGAAATTTGAGTTAAACCGCATGATTGTGATGTTTTGGCAAAATATGCGAACTATGAATTGAAAAGAGTTCTAAACATGTCTTGGTTGAACTCTATAGGAAAGGATAACGGAGCTACAAGCGGACAAGCCGGTGGCGACTTGCGTTTGAAGGGCGTGCACTAAAGGTATGTAACTTGATTCGTTACATTGGGTAAATTTTGATAACTAGCGTATGTGTAGTTGAATCGTAGAACAAAAGTTATGTTGATCTAAAGCGATGATGTTCGCTATACTGAATAATAAGGCAAGAATTGGTTAGAACTTGTTGGTAGTCATCATAATGGAGGATTCCGTAAGATGAGCCAAACGGGTCGAATAATCGATTAATGCGTGGCAAATACTTCGTAATATAGTTAATTGGTCTTTTGTTATTGTTGATAAAAGACATAATAGAATACGAGAATTTAACATGTTGGCTGTTAGAATGAGAAATCCGAGAATTTGGTTTGGGCAAAACAAACAAATCAGTAAAACCATAGCCTTTCAGAGACCACCGTAAGTTACGGTAGTATAGTAACTTACGGTAGAGGCCAAAGGGTTACGGTGGAATCTTCCTGATTTACGGTGGAACAATGTGCTTCCAGGAGCTACCGTAACTTACGGTGGCTACCGTAAGTTACGGCAGAACCCTGCCAAAATTGCTGAATTTTGCATCTTTCAGATACTCGAATTCCGTATTTGATTATAGTATGATTATTGAATTATTTCAAGAATTCTAATATTAATGATTGCCAAACTTTCCAGTTTCTAGGTATTTCAAGTATGTGGACGACGATCAAGTTGATGCTTCAAGAACCGAACACAAAACTTTTGGATGCTTCCGCACTAATTAACTCTAGCTAAACTATGTAGCTTTTGTAATCACTAATGAATGACCTATGTTTGAATCTTGTTATTTAACTATGTTAAACATTATGATGAAGTATAACTTAGTCTACCAACTAAGTTTTGTTAGTTAAATGTTTTGTTTTTATAAATTTTACATGTCGTACAATTAAATAAATGAATTAAATGGATGGGTGTTACAACCGCATGCTCATACCGGCACCAACCAACGCCCTCTCCTCCAGCTGAGAAATAGAAGTGGCTTTGTGCGTCACCTTCTTGTACCACTCTTGTTTAGCAAAATCCACAGTCACGTCGACCTTAGGGATCCCTTCTCCCTCTGCTCGATAGTGCATGTCTACCAGAGTAACACCACGCCGAATGTAAAAGAACTTCTGTTTCCAATCATGTAGGCTTTTCGGAGGATTGGAACTACAAGGGATAACACCACTGGTCCGGGAGTTAAACGAATAAAAACCGCCGGTGTAAGTCACGGTGTAAAAAACATTGAACATCTCAAATGTCGGCTCTACACAGTTGGCCCAGCAGATAAACTCAAAATGGGTAACACGAGGAAGTCCAATCGCGTTGATTTGGGAAATATGGAGCCCATAATTCGTCAAGACATCGGCAGTAAATCTGGTCATCGGAAGCCGGAAATTACCCTCCCGGAAGAAGGCCGCATACAACGCAATATAACCTAGGGGTACATCCAGGGCGGTAGAGCCTGGGGTCGGAAACTGAGCACCCCACTCTGGAAGGAAACCCATATCCCTCACCAAATTGTGGAACTCTTCCTCTTTCCAACCGATCGTCGCTCGATCAGGACCGGGAGGATTCCTACCCTTATATTTTCTCTTCTTAACCAAAGGATTGGCTCCGGAAGACATACTGCAAGATGATGAGGAGAAGAAATCTGAATAATCTTAGAAGGAGGAAATAGAGGAGTATGGGGAGAAACTGTTGTTCAAATTTTGAAAAGTGAAGAAAATAGAGAGAACCGCCATATATTTATACCCATCGCATTTAATGCGATGGGTAGTGGGCCGTCAGGAACTCAGAACATCGCCCAACAGGGAAAGGACACGTCAGCAGAGAGAGAAACCGTCACCTCCTTTTTTGGGAGCGTGAGCAGCACACGTCTGACACCTAGAATTAAGTAACTGACACCACTGAAAAGGCGTCTGTTAACCTCCGAAAAGACAGGGACATCAGACAGTCACATCAGTTGTCTTTATCCCAAGGAAGGAAACTTCTTTCAGAAGGAAGCACCAACACACTGTGCGCCACGCGTCCAGTTGACTCAACTTTGCAAACTTACCAACACGCCATGCGCCACGCGTCCAGTCAGCTCAATTTTGCAAAGTCACCAACACGCCATGCGCCACGCGTCTAGTTGGCTGAATTTTGCAAAGTCACCAACACGCCTTGCGCCACACGTCCAGTTGGCTCAATTTTGCAAAGTCACCAACACGCCATGCGCCACGCGTCCAGTTGGCTCAACTTTGCAAATTTACCAACACGCCATGCGCCACACGTCTACTTGGCTCTTTTATGCAGAATCACCGTTGTACGGCATGCGCAGTGCAAACATGTATTTCAAGAAGGCCAACAACCACTACCCTTATAAGTCCAGAATCCCTCCTAGACGATCAACTCAACTAGAAGGCACACTGGACTGGGGGGACTTGAAGAGGTATGGTCCCAACCCTTTCCCCACATGGCAAGGACCACACCACTTTTCCATCCTACATGGCGTCTACATCAGCAAACGAATCCAGAAGCTTCTAGAAGAGGTCAAGGTGGCACCAAAGATGCTCTCTCCGACAGGAAGGACAGCACGTGTCACCATTCATCGAGTGCCATGTAGGCCTGCAGCAAATCAAGGAGCAGACCGACAACAACGGTACGATGTTTCCAGCGTGGACAAATATAGGCACGCCACGTGTACCACTACCCTGACCACAGCAGGGGAGACCAAGAGGATATTCCCCTTGGTCGGACAGCTGGCGCCCTAAAGCAGCTGGCAAGGTTGCTCCTCCCTCTCTCACCCTCCGGCTATAAATAGGACCCTTCATCATCCAGGTTAATTCCATTTGATTCCTCTCACTCTCACTCTTAACACACACTGTTTTATTCCTCAGAGCAGTACTTATTCTCACGCCGGAGCCTGGTTAAGAGGGAAACCCCCATATTCCCCTCTTAACGAGCTAACAGTGTTGCTGTTTTGCAGGACCAGTCTTTTGGTGAGTAAGAAAGGAGATTGAACCCATCAAAGAGACGACCCAGCTAGTTAATCATTGGATTTAACCAGTGTTTCATCATATAATCAAAGTGATTTGTGATTAAAAATGGTACCTTTTTGGTTCTAAACTTTAAAGGGTCTTTGAATTGCAGCATGGCTTACCCGAATCAACGATGAATCCAATGAAAAGAGTGGTTTTGAAGATGAAAATAGGGGTTTGATGAGTGGGTGTGATTAATAAATGACATTTAATTACAATTATAGAAAACATGTGGAAGATTATGGTGGCGATGTTGACCCCAAAAGTCTTGAATATCAATATCTTATAGGCTAAGAATTTGGGATTGATTGTGACCGTAACAACGTGTTTCTGCGGAACCAGAGTCTTCCGACCCGTTTCTATTTGAGAAATGATAAATTCAACCGGTCGAGTTTGGTGGTTCAGTGAACCATATGGATCGAACCCAATTCCAAAGTCGACAATGGAGTTTTAAAGATGAATTTGGTTGTTGTAGGGTTTTTAGGGAGAGAGAGAGAGGAGAGGCCTGTGATATAGAGAGAGAATTTTTTTTAATTAGGTTTTTTATTTGTATCTTATTCTTTAATCTTTTTACACATTTAGTCCTTTGATCTAAAAAGATAAAATGACAATAGTACCCTCATGTGCAAGGCACATGACCATAATTAACAAAAAAAGGCAAAGGACACCGCCTGTAATTTGACACAAACATAAAGGACAAAACTTGTAATTTACTCTAAATCTATCTATTATACTAAATGAATTCTCTTATGCCACATGGGCTATTCTTAGCCAATCATTTTGTTGATGTGGACACCCTCTTAATCAAGATAATTCCCCTTGAGCGCCAAACTCTTTTCTTCTAATCTCCTCTCTCACATTCTCACGTTTTCTCAAAAAAAAAAAAAAAAAACCCCCAAATCATCCACCACCGCTTACCACTCTCCACCATCACATTCTTCTATATGAAACAATTCTACATGATTCGATCGAAACTGAATTAAAGGTATCACTTGAAGCTTTCACAAAGCCTAATTCTCAGCGAGTCGATTCTCATGTATCTATGATTCATCTTATACTCAGATTCAGATCCCATTTATCTCTGATTCCTTTCACAAACTCTACATCTATACCAGCCGATTCTCATCAAAGCGATTATCATAAACCCTAAATAAACCCTCAATTGGAACCAGTCGAATGCCAATCCATGTAAGTTTACTCTTTTTTACATCGATATTTACTGATTTACGTTTACTCGTGATTTCATTCATCATCTGATTGTATATGTTAATATTTGTTTTGTGTATGTTTTACATAAATTACACATATTTTCGTTTTTAACCGATTTTTCCCTTTTGTTTGGATTATTCTTTTTCCAAGATACAAACAAACCTTTCAAACCCTAACACCACTAAATTTTCACTTTTATATCTTTTCTTTTTTAGAACTATGAACGAAAATGGTCAGAATATGGACCCGGGTTCGTGCGTGTTGGTGGGTTTGTACTGTGGAGATGGTGGTGATAAGGTTAGTTTTCAGATTTGGTTGAATAGTATGGATGTTATTATTGATTATTGTTGTTAGATCTGGTTTTGTTTCGTTATTTTAAGTTATTCTGAGTTGAAATTTAGGTGGAATTGGTTTATAATGGAATCCGAGTGAATTAGTATATTTATGTGATACTATGGAAATGAATTGTGTTTGTTTAGATTAATTTTATACACTTTGTGTTTTTTTGTTTAAAGATTTGATCTTTTTATTGGGTTCTTTTCAAGAGTTACAAAAATGCTTACATTCTTTAGTATAGTGGTAAGTTTGCAATACTTTTATTGATTATTGTAATTTCAATTTGGGGTTTTCCGTTCTTACAAATATCTAGGGCAAATTTGAGCTTTTATGCAATGTATTGATGGGTTTTGGTTCGATATATTCAAAGTTCACAAGGTTAAATATGTTCAGACGATAGAAGCTCTAATGGGTGTACATGGATCGACATAAAGCTTAATCAGATAATGCTTGCTTATGATATTATGAACTTGAACCATAAACGATAAAAGAAGACATATTAGATGTTGTTAGCTGGAATGATAATATTTACTCAGCAGTTAGTATTTGGTGCAAATGCATGCCGAAGGTTTTAGATGATACAATTTGTACATTGACAGAACTCAGGTATTTTGTTTTTCATGGTAACTTTTATGCTGATGGGGCTGAAGCATACCAAATGGTTAGTCGTGTTGAAAACCTTTTATTCTATTTTATCAAAATCCACAAACTTATAAAGATTCGTGGCTACGTATTTAGGAATTTTGGATCAGACATATTGATGGATCACCCTTCAAATCAGATGCAGAGAGACAGAAAGTGATACAATTTTCTTGAAGTAACGATATAGAGAAGAGTTTCCGCGGTAAGGATGATAAAAATTATCTTTTTCAGATGTATTTTTTATTTGTTTTGTTTGTTAGGTGTAATTTATGGGCTAACATAGATTGTACTCGTGCTACAGGAGCTAAAGATAGAGATACACACGAAAGACAGAGTTGGGTTATTATCTGACGCTATGCAGTTAATAGCATGCTATAACAATGTTAAATCTTACAAGGCAAGTAACTTCAGATATCACGTGCATGTTAATTCTTACTGTTTTTAAAAGTTATATGATTTTCAGCCTTTAATGGATGTTTAAATAGGTCACATAGTTGATCTAAATAAACACTACAAATCCATGTTGTTTGATTTTCTTAACGGGTCAGACTATCGCTTGGATTCTTGGTTAGCTTGCAGGTGACATTTCGTAGGTCAGGTCGCCACATGCATTTGTAACTTCACTTAACCTTTTAATCTTTTTAGTTTAATGCTTTCTTTGTAAAAAGCTCAAGTTCAAAACCGTTAGGGTAGTGTACCAGGCCAACTGGGAGCTAGGGGAGTGTTTGTTCATTTCTTTTTCCCTTTTATGTCATGTGGTTAACCATTTTATATTACGGATCTAAATAGGCGATGAAGTTGAATCAGAAACGATGGCGTACTTTTATGAAATTAGCGAAGACGTGTCAGCCATTGCAGGTTATGGCGGCGAAGTTGAATCAGAAACGATGACGTATTTTGTGAAATTGGTGAAGAATTTGTTTCAAACAGATGGATGGATCTGGTTATCGTCATGTTTGGCCTGTAAGTTGTTATCTGTTTGTAATTTAGCACTCACTCATTTAGTTATTTAGTGACATTTTGCTTAAGTTATTGGAGTATTAGCTATGTAGATTGACTGAAGATCGAACAAAGAGTGGCAAATTTGACCTTATCATCAAAACATGAATAAAGAACATGAAATTTGAATGATTGCAATTTCGAATGTTTTTGTTGCTACAAGTGGTTGGTAAATTCACATCATGTAAGTTTTATGTTTTTCAAACTGTATTAAGTAAATGCATGCTCCATGCATGTTTTATATATATTACAGTGGAGGAAAAAAAGTGTATTTAGGTGGAAATTAAGTTGGTTGGTATATTGTTTCTAAAATTTCAACTTAATTCTTTACATAATTCATAAATGGCATACCAAAAGTGTCTATATATATCGACATCTATCGCTATCTGCCACTATCTCCGCTCATTTCTAAAACAAAGAATAAGATTGATTGTCACTTACTTCAAGTTTACGATTTATAGTTAGAAAAAGAATGGGTGACTATTATTAAAACTTGGTTATTATTTCATGATTTTTTTCTAAAATAAATTTATTATTCTTTTTTTTTAAAGGTTAAAAATTGTTTTTTCAGCTTCATTTGTTCAAGACATTTGATGTCCCAAGGTCTCGGATTGTGATAATTGAGGGGATCTATGCGTTTAGTGAATTATGAGGCCTAGAGTATCCATGACAGGTGGCGTTCATATTGAACTTGATAAATGGGTTTTAAGGGACATACAATGGGCGTTCATATTCAACCGTTTTTGAGTTATCCCGATTTGATTAACCCTGTGCTCAATCGGAATCGAGTTTATCCCGTTTTGATTAACCATGTATTCTTCATCCTTAATTATCTTTTCGTCTGCTATGTTAATTTAGTTCTGTTATCCAAAACCCTAATTTCCGTTTAGGATATTTTTATTTTTTTGGTTATGGTGTCATTTGTTATGGATGCATCGGTTTATCTAGGTAGCACTGGCATTGTCACAATGGATAGTGGTTGGTGAGGAATAAAGATAGTGTGCAGGTCATGAGGGTTGTTTGGCATGCGGGTTTTACAGCTCAACTTCAACAAAACGGTTCATCCAATGCTGGTGAAGTTAGAATTTCTTCTGGTTGTTGGTGAGATGCTTAAATCAGTGCTAATTTCATATTGCTATTTTGGTATTCTTTATAAAGTAAAATAATAAGATATAAATGTGAAAACTTTTTGCAGCATTTTGTAACTACTTGAAAGCAATCACATCTGATCGGGATGCAATATACAGTTAAGAGCTTGAAATGGGCCAGTCAATACATATGGGCACTATCCTTGCTGGTGATTTTATGGTAAGTTTCCTTTTGTTTGCTTTTTTTTTCAATTTAAATTTTAGTTTTTGCTATATTTTGTTAAAGTTGCTAAGCATTATGTTTTTTACTTGTTTAGGTTAAATTTGGGGATTTCAAATTCTAAAAAGGTGATATTTTTACAAATTTACAACCTATAGCGTCGTGATAAAAAGAACCAACATAAGAAAATTATGAAACGACATGACAAATCTAGTTAAAATTTGATTATATATACTTGATCACATAAAAACCCATTCCCACAAAAAGTGAGTTTTGAGCCTTTATTGAGCATACAAATACACATCTTTAAACTAAATGCTCATTTTTCGTTTCTTGTGTGAATAGCCGCTTGGTTTCTTACAACTCTAGAACTTGACACGATGATACATTCCCGTTCCTTACCAACTTAAACCCGAGTAAGTAAATGATGGAGGCATTAGGACTAACCCTTTTTATTTCAACACCATTATTTTTTTTACCACCTACCCAAAATCCCCCTAGTTAACCCCTTTGAGCCTAAACCTTTTCATTTCTTAACCCAAAACAAACACCCTTTTACCCACCAAAACCCTTTTTTTAAACCCTTTATTTTAGTAACAAAGCTCGGTTTTTCATATGACCTTCCTTATAAAAAAAAAATAATAATAATAATTGATGATGATGAAGCCAAAAGAAATAAACAAACAAGTTTAACAAAAAGAACTTTGTTTGAATAATTGTTTCATCAAAATAAAAAGTTACAAAAAAAGTCTTACGAAAACCGACGCTTTTTATGCCTTTCGCCCTTTTCTACTAACCACTAACCCAACCACCTACCTTTAACCCAAGCCTAAGCCTTCCCCCAAAGTCCTCTTGATATTTACAAAGGTATATAGTTAAAAAGGAAGAGGATTGATTGCTTGGCAAGCTTATGGTAGAAGTAAGTTCCATGCCGCTCTTGAGTGTTTCACAAAAATACATTTTCGGGCGAGTGTTGAGTGATCCCCGGTGAGGTATGTGAACTTGTATATAAATGGAATTTTAAAAAGGCATGTTATGCCCTAATAAGTAATTTATCTTATGTAATGTTTTAAATAAATCATGACGAATAAGATTGTAAATAAATAAAAATAAAACTTAATAAAGAATCTTGGAAAATCCCGACACTCTATGACAAGCCCAAAACCTTCTCTTCTACCCATTCCATTTGGGAGTGTAAAGCCACATTATAAAGAGTTTTTCTTGAGTACAAGCAAAGATTCAAGTGTGGGGGTATTTGATGTGTGAAAAATGCAACATATAAATTACATCAAATGTGGCATAAAACTAACCCTTTTTTAGTACTAATGTTGGAAAAAGTGTGTTTTTGTCTTCCTTTTGTATTTTCAGGATTAAATGAGCTCAAATTAACAAAAGAAGCAAAAAGGCAGCTAAATCTTACATAAATACAAGAAAAGGAATAAACGTGGCATGCCCGACCCCTCGACAGCATCTCCCCAAGCAAAAACAAGAGAACAGTAGGCTGAACACGCCCCGTGCTCACTGAGCACGGGGGCGTGCCCAAGTGTCTGCAGAAAAGACAAAGTTGTAGAAGCTTCTATCACCCACCACGGGGGCGTGTCCAGCGGACACGGGGCCGTGGTCAACTCTAAGATTCGCAGAATCTGGGAAAATCTTGATAGTATAGATAAGCTTCTGCACACGGGGTCGTGCCCAGCGGACACAGGGGCGTGGTCAACTAATGCAGACAAACTGCATTTAATAAAGAAAGAGAAGATGGGTGGACACGGGGCCGTGCCCAATGGACACGGGGCCGTGTTCGGGCCTCTGTGCAAGCTATAAATAGGGGTGCTTGGCTCATTTGCAAACCATCCCTTGGCAAACCACCTCTCTCACACTTCACCCACCCACCACCACCATCACAACCCACATCCACCACCATCATCCATCATAGAGTGTGTGAGTAGTCTCGGGATCCAAGATTGATCGTAAGAGTTCTTGACAATCAAAGGCCATGTTTGCCTAAGTCTCTTACATCACTTGGTGAAGACAAGTGTTTAGTGTAATACTTTTTATTTTTAATCTTTTCGGACTTTTTATTTGGTTATGTATTAATGACTTTAATAACTAGTTTCTTATGTTGAAGGTGAGTCTTCCTTATCGTTTGTCCGTGGTGTCTTGGCATTATTTTATTGTCTATATGAAATAAAAGATTTTCACCATTCATATCTCCACGGTCTATATGGAGGTATGTTGGCTACCTGGTCGGGGGTTAAGGGAACGGTTTGGTAAGAGTCTTGCCTTGTTCAGTGTATAGATCATGCAAGAACCTGGGTCAACTTTAGTAGGACCTCCTTCAACACCCACTGGTATTGGATGGCGGGGGTCCGAACTCCTTGACCCCCTCATATGTAAACTACTATTAAAACTTTAACCCAGGTACTTAGGACTGTATCCCTGCTGACTCAGACTACTTAGCCGAGGGTAACGTCACCTCCAGAAGAGGGGCCTACCACAATATGCATTAATAACTAAATTAATTATCTTTCAATAATCCAACCCTTTAGGATTGTATCCTTGCTGACTCAAACTACTGGGTTGAGGGTAACGTCACCTTCAGAAGAGGGGCCTACTACAATAACTAAGATAATCTCTTAAAAAGTGTAAAAGTGCGGGGTTACACTAAATACGAGTCGGATCCAAGTGATTCAACTTGTCTATCTGTTTTTATTTTATTTTATTTTTCAGCATTTTAGTTAGTTTTATTTTTTCTAGTTTAAAACCTTTTTCTAAACTTTTGATTTGATTAGACGTTGAGGATAAACCGGTATTAAAAGCACTTGTGTCCTTGGACGACCTCGGTATCTTACCAACACTATACTACGCTCACGATGGGTGCACTTGCCCATATGTGTGTTTAGTGTTAGTAAATATCGTGTTTTATAAATTTAAAACTTGGCTAAAAAGTGTTAAAGGGTTTAAAATATACATTAAAAACTATACGACACTTCACACGCATCAGGTTTCTTGGGAGAGTTTTTATTTTAGATGAGTTTGGAGATGGAGGCCTAGTCATAACACTTTGAGCAGTGCTTGCAGCTTGTGCCAATTCAGGATTTTCTGCTATCATCTGCTGAAGGACCATTTTTATAATGTAATCCCCATGTGCTTTATCTGCTTCAGTTTCTGCATCCATCTGCTGTTGTTTCTTTCTTTGATATAGTATGGCACCAGGTGGAGCAGTGGATCTTTTGATAGGTAGTTTTGGTTGTCTAGTTGGAACCACTGTTTCAGGATAAATGGGCTTTTGAGGAGCAGTGGGATCTTTCTTTCTTAACTCTTCCAACCTCTTGTATGTATCAATCACTTTCTCTTCTTTCCATCTGATAACTTGATTCCTTGACCCATAGTCAGCAGCAATAAGCTCTTCTTTCATTCTTTTCACCTTTAAGGTCCTTTCTGGGACATTCTTCTTGTACTTGGACCAAACAGGAGGAGTGTGTTTTATTTTATCTTTGTTCATTTTTGTACTCTTTCTAGCTCCTCTTTAAGTTCACTGATGGTCCATTCCTTGAATTGGTATTTCTCTGCCTTGTATCTCTTGAAAGCCATGATGTGATCAATGTAATATTTTCTCAAGCTTTCATCATCTCTTTCTTAAAGTTTCTGACAAATATCTTTTGAAAACTGCTCCAAAGTTCTGACTTGTGAGAGCAGATATTGAAAGTTACTTTGGATTTCTTTGTCAGATTTTCCTTTTGTATTTCTTTTGGAGATATCCTCTGCTTGTTGAGCCTTTAACTTCAAATATTCTTCTATGTTATTAGGCCTGGGATATCCTTGAAGAGATGGCAAGTTCCTTTTAGCAGGGTCATCTTTAGAGTAGAATGACTTTATCTCCTCTCTAACTGCTGGAAGATCTAATGGAAATTGGACTCCTGCAGGAAAAATGGCAGTGTTTGAATTATCAGCTTGTACTGAAGAGAGTGGAACAGGGTTTGGAAAGGTAACAAGTGTCAGTGGTTGTGATGATGTTGGAGGTAATGGAGAGTCATCTTCCAGTATAATCCTTCTCCTTTTGGGTTTAGGAGAGGTTGGTGGTGTTTTGGTGGATTGAGTGGTGGTGATTTGAGTGGTAGGTGGCTGACCAACAGTTGATGAAACAACTGGTGTTTCAACCACTGTTGTCATTACAACTGATGATGTGTCATCAGCTGTCTTCTGCTTTTTAGCAGGTGGTGTAAGTGATGGTGGTTTTGTTTGTGATGTGGCAGTGGGTTGTATGGTAGTTGGTGAAATGATGAGGGCAGTGGTAGATGTAGTGTTGGTGGCAGTTGTTGGAGTAACATCTGTTGAAACCACTGAAGTATCACCAACTGTTGGTACAACATGTGTTTTAACATCTGTTGGTTTGGAAGTTTGATGAGAGGGGTTTTTGGGAGTTTGGGGAGTTTGTTTGATGGTTTTGGAAGGTGTGGTTTTGGGTTTGGTTGGTTTTCTAGCATGCTTTCTTCTTTTAGGCTTAGGAATAACCTCCTCTTCCTTAGGCTCAGAAGTGCCTTGCTCTTCCTTTTCCATAAAAACTTTCTTCTCCTCTTTAAACCTTTCTGCCCCTTTTACCTCCATTGTCTCTTTCATGTTTGCTTTTAATCCAGAAAAAGCATTTAGAGTCTCATCAATCTTTTTGGAACCATCTGGCCTTGGGATTTCCACAACCAGTTTTGACTTTTCATCTGGTGCAATGTATAAACCATCTTCATATCCCTTCTTCTTTTTCTCCCCCTTTTTGGCATCATTTGGAGGATTGTCAACAAAGATTATTATAGGAGGAGCAGAGCCAGTGGTTTGTAATAAATGGGCCTTGATTCCCTTAATATCTGCCTGTGTGTCCTTGAACCTAGCTTCCATCAAATTTCTGATCTTTTGAACTTGAATTTCATGTTGTTGATCAGCATATTCTCTTTGTTTATGAAGCAGAGGTTGAAATAATTCCCAAAGCTTAGTGGGAGTAGGAGCAGATGATGGAGCAGATGTTTGAGCTGGTGCAACAGTGGGTGGTGCCTTTTGTGCTTGTAACAACTGTTGTAGTATAGTTTTAATATCTTCAACAGATGTGTCAAGTTTGTCAACCCTCTCCGTCAATTCTCTGTATATTAAACCATCACCCAAGTTAATGGGATCATCTGATTTCCCACCAGTGGTGGTTTTATCAGTGGTTGACTTAGGGAAAGTGTCCCAAAAATCATCCACTGATGCCCCTTTTTCTTGGTACTGGGGACTTCTTCCTTCAGTAGAGGTAACCATTTTAAGTGTACCAGTGAATACTGGAAACACTCTGGTTCCCAAAGAAGAAATTGCCTTCAAGGGAGTCTCACTTATGAAACTACTGTCCAAGTGTAAACCAGTGGGTTCAACTCTTGTAGTAGCTGCTCCACTTGAACTACCACCAAGAGTTACATGTAACTCAAGGGGTGTAACCTCCTTAGTTGTTGGTGGGTTAGCAATGATAGGGAGCTCAAACTCAGTCACTTGTTGAGGCTTATTCTAAGTTATAGGTTGTTGAGAAGAACTGATTTCTGTCTGAGCTATATCAAGTGCATCCAAAAAAGGTAATATTTGTGGTGGAATTTGGGCAGTGAGTATGGGTGTAGAAAGAGAATTTGCCTCGGGAGCTGGGCTGTGGATGATGGAATCAAGTGATTCCAGAGCATCATAATTTGGTGTCCCTGTGGATACAACATGTTCTTTTTGAGAAGAAGCAGGAGGACTTTGAGGTTCAGGTTGAGATCTTTCAACCAACTGCTGTGAGGAAGTAGCAGCAGTGGTTTCTGGTGACTTTTGTGTTGTCACTGGTAGTTGCTCTGGGATCTCATCTTCCAGAGTTACCTTTTTATGAGGTTTGGGGGGCTTTTGTGATTTTTTCTTGATGGCCTTTTTGGTGCGTTTAGGTGGGGGTTGCACAACAGTGGTCGTGTTGCTGTGTTCACCTTGAGCAGTGGGCTCAACAGCAGGGACCTGAGGAGCAGTGGTTTCTTCTAAAGTCTGCTCAGGTTCCCATGTTTGTGTTTTGGAAACTTTTGACAGCCTAGTAAAAGTTTCAAAAGAAAGGCTGTTTATTTGAATGGGATCTCCTTGGATAAGCACATGTGCATTATCCTTGGAGAATTTCTTTTGAAAATAATAACTTAAAAACCTTGGAAATAAGAGAAATGGTTTTTTATTATCTTTGATATTATTAATATTTTTGACCATATCATTGAAAATCTCCTGGGAATAGTTAAAAGTAACATCTCCAATAAGTATAGAATATCCCAGGTATTGGATTTTCAATGGTATCTCATTGAAGGCTGTTGTCTTTTAGTGCCTCTTGGTACTTGACTGGCTGATGGAGAGATAGGAAACCAGTAAAAAGACAGATGTTTTGGGATTGACTTCTTGTAAGCACCCCTTCACTGATGTTGCCAATGATTTGGTCAGGTGGATGAGACTTCAAGAAGATTAAATCTCCTTTGTATGGAACAATGGCATTTAAGGGTGAGTGCTGCAGATGTGAATCATCTGAGCTAACCACTGTTGGTGACTTTGATGATCCAACAGTGGCTTGAAATGGAGGTGGAGGAATAGGAGGAAGTGGTGTGGAAACATGTTGATTTTTATCCACTGTTTGAGGAATTTTATCAACAGTGCTTGAGGATGTGGAAGCAGGGGTTAATGGGCTACTTTGGTCAACAACTGTTGAGGTAGCAGTGGTTGAACTTTGACACGTGTTTTGAACATCTGCTACTCTACCATTTGATGCAGACTTTTGTTGTGGAATGATGACTTCATATCCATAGTCTGATGGAGGATTTTGAGATGGACCTGCACTGTTAGTCTTGACAGAGACATTTTCAAAGGTAAACTTATCAAGATCAAATAATTCAGCAGGATATGCAGGGATTTCCATTGAAGAGAGTTCATTGAACTTCACATTCAAAGTCTCTTCCACTGTCTTACTCCTAGTGTTGAACACTTTGTAGGCCTTAGCAGTGGTTGAGTATCCCAAATGATAACCACAATCTATTTTGGCTGCAAATTTTGAAATGGAATCTTTTAAGTTTAAATTGAAGCATGGGCAGCCAAAAACTTTGAAATATGAGATCAGTGGTTTGATTTTATACAGAATTTCATAGGCAGTCTTTTGATGCCTGGGGTTTATTAAAACTCTGTTTTGGACATAAAAGGCAGTGTTTACAGCCTCTGCCCAGAAAGTCAATGGCAAACCTGAATCAGCAAGCATGGTCCTGGCAGCCTCAATCAAAGTTCTGTTCTTTCTTTCAACAACCCCATTTTGTTCTGGTGTTCTTGGAATGTTGTACTGCCTTACAATTCCATTTGACACACAAAACTCATCCAACTCCCTATTTCTGAATTCTGTGCCATTGTCACTCCTGAAGATTTTTAGTGGAAGGTCAAACTGCTTTTCAACCTGTGTAACAAAGTCTTGCAGAATGCCTGCAGTCTCATCTTTGGAATGTAAGAAATAAGTCCATGTAAACCTAGAAAAGTCATCTACAATTACTAAACAATATCTTTTCTTTCTAAGACTCATGACTTTAACTGGGCCAAACAAATCCATGTGAAGCATTTGCAAGCACTTAGTTGTTTTGGACTCTTCAATGGACTTAAATGAGATTTTATGTTGTTTTCCCTTTAAACAAGAAACACAATGCTCAAGACAGGTGAACAGTTTTTGAGGAAGACCTCTTACTAACCCCTATTTTGACAAAGCAGTGATTGTCTTGAGATTTGTGTGCCCCAATCCCCTGTGCCAAAGTTCTGTCTCTTTGTTAGAGGCAGCTGAGAACAGACATGCATCAGTCCTGGGGCTCTCTTTTGACAGATCAACTACATAAACATTGCCACTTCTTTGAGCAACAAGTTGGGTTTTTCCATTTTTTATTATTTCTTCAATCTTTTCAACCATTTCTAGTCCAACAATCTTACAACACTCCTTAGTAAAGAAAGAGCCATAACCTTTGTCACTCATTTGAGAGACACTAAGGAGGTTGAATTTTAGATTGTCTATCAGATTGATATTTTCAAACTTAAAATTTCCAGACTGAACTGTACCAGAACCCATCACCTTCCCTTTACTATTATTACCAAAAGATATATCACCCCCTCCATGAGTTTTGAATTCCTTGAGTAGGGCTCTACATCCAATCATGTGCCTGGAGCCTCCACTATCTACATACCAAAGACTATCTAAGCATGCAGAAGCTCCTTGCACATTAAATAAATAATTAGTTCAGGAGGGTCTCCAAAGCCAATAAGGCTTTAGATGGGGTCTCAACAGTGTCTATGTTAAGGTCAGGAAGATGGACAGTGGTTAGATCAGGGGATTGAGCAATTTTTGCAACTTGTTTCTCTAACCACTGTTGGGGACCATTTCCAATCAATTCTTGGTATCCATAGGGGTGTCTGTTCACTCTTGGTTTAGAAGGCCTTTTGTAGGCTTCATAAACGTGTGGAACCCTTGGATATGATGGTTGACCTTTACCTCTTCGGTATTGGTTAGCAGGGGGTGCATCAGTTACCTGAACATCTCTTTTAACAGAGGTTTGGTTCAGCTGTTTTGTAACAGCTGTTTGGACTGGCACAAACAGTGGTTGATTCTTGACTTGTGATTTTGATGAACTCAAGGGTGTTTTTGAAGTGTACTCATTCTTTTTTGCTTCAAAGGATTTGAGATACACACATTCTTGAGTGAGATGGTTTTATTTACCACATATGGTGCAGCTTTTGGCAGGCACAATGGTACTTGTTTTGTTAATATCACATGCCTTTAAATGAAAACAGTCTTTGGTCACATGATTTTTCTTTTCACAAAAATCACAAAACAAGTTTTTAACCTTTTCTTTTCTTTTCTTCTTTCTAGACTCCTTTGCAACAGAGTTTTGAACCACTGTTGGGATGTCCTTAAGAGGAATAACATTGGCCTTAGGAGCCTTGACACCATCTATGGTTGTGAAATCCATGGGTTTGAAATTTTCAAGAATATCACACTCATCAGACCATCTGGGTTTAAATTGATATTCCTCAATCTCTTCATAAGTTAAAGAGTCCATTGATCTTTCAAGTGTGATTTTGTTGCCATTTTTATCAGTTATTTTAATTTCTTGGCCATTCTCGTTTGTGGGAATGATTTCAACTGATCCAGATTCATTTACAGCATTGTTTTCAACTTGGTCATGTTTTCTAAAACCTACACCAAATTTTACATTGCTTTTGATCTGTTTCTCAAGCATAACTTCATAACCTTTGCAGGATTCCACCCATTTTTCACAAGTGATTTGGGTGGCTTCCAACTCCTTTTTGCATGCATGATATTTTTCTATCATGGTCTGGAGTTGGTCCTTGGTTATGCTATGCTCTTGTTTGATGCTGTAAATTTCATTTTCTTTTTCAATCAATTTGTTTTTCAGTTCTTTTAAAGACCTTTCAAATTGAACTTCACCAGTTAATAACCTATCTCTAAGGTTTTCATTCACCTCCTTAATGTTTGCAAATGCTATGATGCATTTGTCTGAACAAAGGTGTTGGGATTGAACCCTACCAGAGGAACAAATGATAAAAGCCAAAACTGGGTCAGAACAGTGGATCCAGAATAAGCAGCTATTTACACTAAAGCTTTCCCCTTGACAGTGGTTATCTAACAACTGACCGACTTCAAGCACTGCTCAATAGAACAACTGTTACTAAAGTACTGATGGAGATTAAAGACTGAAGCTCAATCTACTGATGGAATCAAAGCACTGTTGGAGAATCAAAGCACTGCTCATTCAAGGTCTGATCAACCTTTGAGGAAAGCACTGATGGTCAACATCAGTGGTTAGATTACAACAGTGGAATGAAGAATCAATGTTTATATATTAGTGTTTAGAATGTAATCAGTGTCTGTATGGTCAGTAGTTGTAGAATCAGTGGTTAGAGTTAGTTAGTTTGTTAGATGTCACTTTCATGGTGACGTCAGCAAAGATGCTTCAGTGGTTTGATATGTACTATAAATAAAACAGTCTGTACTATTTTATTTAAGGAGTTTTATCCTTCAACATAGTGATCTTGTACGATCAACCATTGAGCTCATGCTGAGGGGGAGTTTTAGTATGTAAGCATTGTAATCATTATCTTTTTGTAATCATTCGACTTAATGAAGAATATATGTTTACTGAAAACTATTTCTCTCTGATTGTGTTGTAAAGTTTGTTTCCATTTCCGCTGCATTTGATCATTAATTATTCATTCATTTCTTCATTAATCTCAAACAAACACAATCATGATAAGCCTTAGATCCTAACAAAAGGCTTTTAAGAACCTAGGGTGATACCTTAGTTGCAGCCATCATGGCACAATCACAGGTATGATCATCACTTTCTTCTTGAGCTTTCTCTTCTTTTTCACCTTCTTTCTTCTTTTCTTCTCCTTCTTCACACCAGGGGTCAGACAGTGGTTCCAACAGGGGTTTTGAACTTTCTCCCAATAGTATTTCACCAGCAACAGCATTAACCACTGCTTCAGCAATTGTATCTACTGCTTCATCATTTGACTGTCCTTCTTCAGCTTCCAGCCCTTCTGGTATGGTCTCCAATGCTACAAAACAAATATCATTACCACTAGAAACATTATTTTGAGCATAGAGTGAAAAATTTTCATCTCCTAGCTCTTCAGGTAAGCTGCTCCAGTCAACAAGGCCTTGGGTGAAAAAGGTTTGCTGATCTGGTTGAACCACTGCTGGTGCAGCTTGTTGAGATGCAGCTTGTTGCACCTGAACCTGAGGAGCAGGGGCCTGGACATACTGTATCTGAGGGATAGTGGTTTGAACATAGTGCACAGGAATAGGGGTTGCAGGATGTGCATAGTGAGCAGTGTTTACATGAGCAGCAGGGGCATATTGGGCATAGTGCACAGTGTTTTGGTTAATTTTTGGTCTAGGGTTTGAGCTGGGATGTGTGATAATTGGTCCATTGGTTTGACTCCTGCATTCCCTAGCAAAATGACCTAACCTATTACACTTATAGCACTTGATCTTTGACTTATCCAGCCCCACTTTTAAGTTCCCATGTAACCCGGAAATTTTCTCCCTGTCCTTTTGTAAAACTTGCTGGTTCTAACACTCAGCAGTGCAAGTTGGTGCAAAATGTCCATTTCCTCTAAGTCAGTTGGATCAAAATGCTGCAAATCATTGAGTTCAAAGCACAGATTGTCAGAGTTCTAGTTTTCACTACTAGCTGTGAAAGCATAGTTGTTTGAGTAAGAATCAGAGTTGTTAAAAGCTCCACCAGCAGTTAGGTCAATATAATGATCATAACTCTGATCCTTACTACTACCAGATTCTTCTTGACCTAAAAGAGTTGTGCTGCCAAATGAATAGTCATCTGCAACTTTTCCAGACTCTTGTAACTTCTTTTTCTGGTTTAACTCCCTTTCATAGGTCAGGAGTCTACCATGAAGTTGGGTCAGGGTCAGATCTTTGAACTCAACAGAATTTCTGGTTACAAAAGCAATTGTGTCCCATTTTTCAGGAAGTGACCTTAAAAACCTGCTGTTAACAGTTGATCTAGGAAATTCAGTTTTAACAAGCTTAAGTTCACTTATGAGATAACTAAATCGCTCAAACTGCTGTGTTAACGTTTCACCCTTAATGTGACAAAAGGTTTCATACTGTTGATTCAAAATTTCCCTGTTGTTTTCAATTACTTTTTCAGTTCCCCCAAATTGTTCCTTAAGTGCATCCCACAATTCCTTGGCACTGTTATAGTGTAACAGCCCAGCATAGATCTCATTGGGAAGTGCAGATGCAACGATGCTAAATGCCTTGGCGTCCAGTTCAATTTTATGAAAATCTTGTTCAGTGTAATTTCAATTTTCTTAGGTTCAAACTTGTTTGGATCCTCAGCACTCGGCACCATTGGAACATGTGGTCCAAAGATAACCGACTTCCAACATCCGGTGTTTTGTTGAGCTAAGATGTGACCCATCCTTCGCTCCCAGATGTTGTACTCATTTCTCTTCAACATAGGTGGTTTGAAGAGAGACCCAATGTTATTGTTCATATCTTGTGATTGTGACGTCATTCTGTTTGTTTTACAGACACTGATTAATCAACTTTTCTCGTGATTAAACCTTGCTCTGTTTTTCAACGAAACGAACAATTAAAAGTATCAATGATTTTGAGCTGAACTTTTACGTCAAAATGATTGTTAGATCAAGTTTGACTGTCCTAGCTCTGATACCAATTGTTAGGATCTAAGTTTAATAAGATTGTGCTTGTTTGAATGTAATGAAAATGAATTAAGATAAAGTACAGTGGAATTAAAGATGGAACACACTTTCAACACAATCAAAGAGAGAATTGTTTTAAGAAAAACATGTTTACTTGGAATCGAATGATTGTATTTATTACAAACTTCAATTAACAATGCATGCATGCATACATACAATCTCCCCCTCAGCCTGAGCTCACAAATGGTTGTTCGTATAGAATGACTTGTAGAAGAAGAGAGCTAATAGAACAGTACAGGGTACTGTTCTATTTATAGTACATAACAAACCACTGTGGCATCTTTGCTGACGTCACCATGAAAGTGACATCTAACCTCCTAACAAACTCTAACAACTGATCTATACAAACACTGTTATCTAACAACTGTTACAAGAAATGAAATACAAATACTAGTCTAACTGCTGCTTCTTCATTCCACTGCTTTAGCCCCAGCAGTACTTTGTCTTCAGCAGTACTTGAACTAAGGCAGCAGATTGACTCATCAGTGTTTAGTCTTCAACATTTCTTTGAATGCACAACAGTTGATGTAGATCAGCAGTTGTTGTAGAAGATCAGTACTTAGAGTGCATCAGATGTTAAGCCACTTTCAAGGGGAAAGACTGATGCAAACAACTGCTTATTCTGGATCCACTGATCTGATCCAGTTTTGGCTTTATCAACTGTTCCTTTGGTAGGGTTCAATCCCAACAGTCTTTGCATTAGTTATCGAAGCATCGAATGTTGATCTGCACTCTTTCCCACTTTTCTCATTTACTGGAACTCAACGGGTTGACGCCTCAGAACAATAGTATGCTCACCCCTGCAAATCTAGAACAACTTACCGTGAATTACTTATTTAGCTCACAAGACCGATGAACAAGAAGTTGAACATGCTACACTACCGATCATGGTGTCATGATGGCTCCGATTACCGACAACAAACGCAAGTAGAGTGAGTTCAACCAAATCTCAAACTCTAGCTAGCAACGGAAGAGGACCTGTAACAAAAACCGTAACCTCAACTAGTCTTCTACTATAAACCAGAATCGAGGCATAAACGCTGGCAAACGACCGAAGTGTAAGATGTGTAACTACAATCACCATGGGCAGTGTCCTAGGACGTGTCAGAGATGTGAGAAGGTGGGCCATTTGGCAAAAGGACGAAGAGTTCTGTCCCCAAAGCAACAACATTAGAGGCAACAGCCACAACAGCAGTAAGATACACGTAAGGGTTGCTTTCAGTATGGTAGTGAGGGTCACTTTGATAGGGATTGGCTGCAGCTAAATCAAAAGACCAACAATGACGGAAACAACAACAACGCTAGAAATCATATAGCAATAACAAGGACAGTGGAAATGGTGCTCATGTGAGAGCATTCGTGATGGGTGCGGGTGATGCCAGGAACGATAGCAACATAGTGATCTATACGTTTTTGTGAACAACCTCTTCGTTTATGTTTGATTCGATCCTGACACCTCTCAAAACCAAGCATATCGTAGAATTGGCTAATGGTAAGCCAATTGAAGCATCTTATGTTCACGTTGGGTGCAAACTCGATCTTTTAGGTCAAATGTTTGACATTGACCTCCTCTTTGTTACTCTTGGTAGCTTTGATGTAGTCGTTGGTATGGACTGGATGTCCAAACACTAAACTAAAATTTTCTATAAAGAGAAGATCGTCGTATTCCTCTCCCTAGTGGAGATTCTTTGTCGGTTCAAGGTCACCAGAGTGGTGATACGGTTAGCATCAGTTCAGCTATGAAAGCCCATAAGTGCAACATAAGGGTCATCCTGCAATCCTAGCTCTCCTTACCGATACTTAGTCTAAGGAAAAGAAGATCGAAGACATTCCAATCATTCGTGACTTTCCCGATGTGTTTCCTGAGGAACTTCTAGGACTACCTCCACTCCAACAAGTGGAATTTAAGATCGAACTTATGCCAGGAGCAGCTCCGGTTACTCGTGCACCTTATTGTCTTGCACCTTGGGAATTGCAAGAACTGTCTAATCAACTTCAAGAACTGTTGGATAGAGGTTTTATCCGACCTAGTTCTTCGTCGTGGGGAGCCCCAGTCCTATTCATGAAGGGTCAAGCTTCTATTCGAAATCGATTTAAGGTCGGGCTATCAAGAGATGAGAGTCCGAGAGGAAGATGTTCCCAAAACAGTCTTCTGAACGCGGTACGACCATTACGAGTTTTTGGTCATGCCATTCGGGTTGACTAACGCACCTGCAGTTTTAATGGATATTATGAACCGTGTGTGTAAACCATATCTTGATGATTTCATCATCATGCTTATCATTGATATTCTGATCTATTCTAAGAGCAAGGAGGATCATGAGCGACACTTGCGTCTTATCTTGGAACTCATGAGGAAGGAGCAGCTTTACGCGAAATTCTCCAAGTGTGATTTCTGGATTCGAGAAGTTCACTTCCTTGGTCATGTGGTCAACGAGTCAGGAATATACGTAGATCCAGCAAAGATCGATTCTATCAGGAATTCGGCGACAGCTAAGACTCCTACAGAGGTGCGGCAATTTCTTGCTCTCGCGGGTAGTATCGCAGATTTATTGAGGGATTTTAGAAAATCGCTTAACCTCTTACCGCTTTAACGCAGAATGGTGTCACTTATTCATGGGGAGCGAATTAGGAGAGCGCCTTTCAGCTTTTCAGACAAAAACTCTACAGTGCACCGATATTGTCTCTACCCGACGGTACGAATGACTTCATGGTGTACTGTGATGCTTCTATTCAAGGTCTCGATTGTATTTTGATGCAGCGCGAGAAAGTGATAACCTATGCTTCTTGAGAGTTGAAAGTTCACGAGAAGAATAACACGACTCACGACTTGGAGTTGGGAGCCATAGTCTTTGCACTTAAAATCTGGAGGCATTACTTGTACAGTACTAAATGCACTATTTATTCCAAATTTGATGGTATTCGTTACTTCATGGAGCGAATATGGGTTCCGTTGAACGGTAATCTGAGAGAGCTCGTGATGGATGAAGCGCACAAGTCCCGTTATTCTGTTCATCCGGGTTCTGATAAGATGTATCAGGATCTGAAAATATTGTACTGGTGGCCGAACATGAAAGCGAACATCGCGACGTATGTGAGCAAATGCTTGACTTGCGCAAAAGTCAAACTAGAATATCAAAAACCATCTGGTTTGCTTCAGCAACCAGAACTGCCTATGTGGAAATGGGAACATATTTCCATGGATTTTATCACCGGCTTGCCAATAACTCAAAGCGGAAATGATCATTTGGGGATCGTTGACCGTCTGACAAAATCTACACACTTCCTTGCGATCAAGGAAACTGACAAGTTTTCGCAAATTGCTAGTATTTACCTGAAGGAAGTAGTTTCTAGGAACGGTGTGCCGACCTCTATCATTTTTTATCGCGATCCACGTTTTGCATCCAATTTGGGGTAAACGATACACAAATCATTCGACTCATGTCTAGACATGAGCACCGCTTATCACCCTCAGACGGATGGTCAAAGTGAATGAACCATCCAGATACTTGAAGACATGTTGCGAGCATGTGTGACCGATTTTGGTAAAGGCTGGGAAAGACATTTACCTTTGGTAGAGTTTCCCTACAACAATAGTTACCACTCTAGCATTCAGGAAACTCCGTGCGAGGTGTTGTACGGATGAAAATGCCAATCTCCTCTTTGTTGGGCTGAGGTGGGTGACAGCCAAATCACGGGTCCAAAACTCGTACTCAAAACTTCTGAGAAGATTGTTCAAATCAGAAATCGTATGGCGGCACCGTGATCTCTCGAAAAGCTACGTCGACAAGCGTAGGAAGCCTTTGGAATTCGTCGTGGTCGATTATGTTGGGCCGTTCAAGATTCTGGAAAGAATCGGTAAGGCTGCTTACTAGCTTGTGTTGCCTGACGAACTTGGTAATGTTCACAACGTTTTTCACATCTCTAATCTAAAGAAGTGTTTGTCTAATGAAACAGATCCTTTAGAAGAACTTAAGATCGATGATAAGCTGCAGTTTATCATGGAACCCGTCAAAATCATGGACCGAGAAGTTAAGGTCCGCAAACAAAGTCAAATCCCAATCGTGAGAGTTCGTTAGAACTCAAGACATGGACCGGAGTTCACGTGGAAACGCGAGGATTAAATGATGCTCAAGTATCCTCACTTATTCAAAACTGCTGAACCTAACCCTGATGCAACAAGTGAATTTCAGGACGAAATTCCCTTTCAAGTTGGGGGTGATGTGGTACCTGAGGAAAACACACAGTCATCTTGAGTTACCATTTCACTTCTCCGAGACTGCTTATCAAATTTCGGGACAAAATTTCTTTCAAGTTGGGGATGATGTGACAACTCGCAACTTCAGTTCACTACCTTAACCTAAGCACAGTTAATTTAATCATACATTCATAGCACTGCATTTAACTAGGGTTAGTTGAATGAGTCTACGTTGGTAATTCGGGCAATTACCGGAACACACACGTGATAACTTTCGAACGTTGGCGACTAAAGCTAATAATTATTATAAACGAATGGTTTATAAGAAACTTATGTGTTACATGACAAATACATGAATTATGTGCTTTATTGTTATTTGTATGGTAATATGTGCTTCTTGTATGAAACTTGCATAGTTAGGGGGTGATTAGGGAAATTATAAAACCTTAATAAACTACTCCTAACCCTAAACTCCCCATAATCTCAATCTCACGGCAGTAGAAACCTCTAATCATTTTGGGCTTTGCAACACCACCTTCAATAATCAATCTTGATATCTCTAATCCTCCTAGAACAATCTCTATATCAATCTAAGGTAAGTGTTCACGCGTTACGTTGTAAATCTTGGTCTTTGATTCCAAATGCAAAACCCTAGACATCCAAATAATTTCTGTTTTTTGTTTCATGATTGATGAATGTATATGATAATCGTTGTAGACTGAATGAATGGGTAATAATTATTTGATGATTAATGATATGATAGAACTGTTAGATTGGTTAAATTGATGCCTGACATTGTTGATTTCTATGTATCTGGGGGTTTTGTTCGTAGAAACCTTGAAGAATGAAAGTTCTGATTGTCAGATTTTGTGAAGTCACAAAGTTTTCCATATTTGTCAAACTTATGAAACCTTAAATATAATCCGTACTTGTTAAATAGCTAATATGGTCCGCATTTGTGAACAATAACGAGTGTCCGCACATATTTGAATGTGAGTGCACTGTCCTTATATATGGTTCTTTGAATGTTGCTCACTTAATTGATGTATAATAAGTCCGAACTTAACTGTTTTGTAAGGGTCCGAACTTATAAAGGAACCAAAATGTCCGAACATAGTAAAGTTTAATGAGTCTGAACTTGTGATTTACAAGGGTGACTACATTTAAATAGATTTCAAATGTTCGTATTTAAATTAAATTTAACCTGTCCGCACTTAAACACTTGGATGTTGTCAGCATATGTTGTTAAGGTTTATAAGTATGAAGTTGTTAGATTTTATAGGTCTGAACTTAGTTAACACGTGTATCCGCCCTTAATTGATGTATAACAGTCCTCACTTATTGTGAAAAGAATGATCCGCACATGTATTGCGCGGTCCACACTTATGTGTGCCATTTATGCAATCAATCAGAACTTAGTTAATGTTCGTATATGTAGTTGTCCGAACAGCATGAATAATAAACACTAACATGGTTCGAGTTTTTATATTTCTATGAAGTGGGCTGTCCAAGAGTGTTAGAATGGGCTGGTGGTTTTAATTTTGTCACACCCTAATATTTCCACATAACCTGGTGGGCCTGGTGGGGAGTATTGTGACGTAGTTGATATCATCATAGTCAATTAAACACAGTTATAGCACAATGGAAGGCTTGGAAGGAAATTACTATTACAGACCGAATGTTCAAAGTTCAAAATAATAATTATATAGACGGTTGTAGAAACGGATCCACAGGCGGATCTAATAAAATATACACAATGATGTTTATCAAACTTTAAGGCATCCTAAGGATTTGCAAGATCCTCTATTTGACACCAAGCAGCTCCCGGCGTATTGCGTTTAGTACCTGTCACTTAGTCTTTTGAAAATACGTCAGTTTACACTGGTAAATACAATTAAGTAACACATTTGAAAATATTTCAAAAATTGGTTTAGTGTACAAGGCACGAAAAATCTTTTATAACTTGGGACAATTAAGAATTTTAATCTTGTACACAGTTTTACATGTTTGTCAATACATATGGGCCCAGTATAGAAACCGAGACATGATTAAAAGTCTCACCACTTTTATAAACCCACAAAGGAGTTATCCCTAACCTTGTGGGTATAAATATATTTTAGCATTTGCATCTGTCAGGTGTATGCCTACACCCTGTGCATAGGTCGTGGCCACTTGCAATTAAATGAGCCGAGGATATCCAGGACACGGTCGTGTTAACCCCCAATGTTTAAGTTATCAAACAAAACAAGTTAAAACAGGTTATGCAGATTTGATAGCCACAATCCGACTAAGTGATCCCATACCCGACCAAGCGGTAATAATTTACCGTATCCCAAGCCCGTATAAGGGAAAATAAGTTAAAAGTATTTACCTGAATTATAACTGGATTTTAAATGCAAGAATTAACAATTCAGCCGTATAATTCACTTAGACACGTGTAGATAGCTTTTACCGGGGTTCCTAGTCTGGAATGATGGTAATAGTAACCAATTAGAATGCTAACGGGTCCTATTTAAGTCGTAGACTTAGACCGGATAGCATAAAGAACGAATTACGGTACAATACGCTAGATTAAGAGATGATCGGAATGGAATGTAATTTTGACCCTACAAGTATGAAGACTTGTATAATATGGGTAAACAAAATACATTCTGGAATTTAAAGTTTAAATGATAAGGTTAAACCCTTTTCGGTTAATTTATGCAAACTAGTCACATAAGTCGACCGAACGCGTATAAGCATTAACGGGTAACTGGATGAGTCATTTACAAGTTCCATATGTTATTATGCTTAAAACATGTTATGATATCAGTAAGATATCAACATGTATGCCCATAATGGTTTTAAAACCGAATTAAACCCCAAAAGGGCATTTTGGTCATTTTATGATTTATGAAAGGAGCTTGCAAGTAAACTGAAGTTTTGGTCATAAAAATTCTATTAAGATATTTAATTTATGATATAATATCAGTAGGATATCAAATATATGTGTGGTTAATGGTTTATGGCAAAACTAATCACCGTAGGGGCATTTTGGTCATTTCACACATAGTTTTAAGAACTTATTTGGGATTCTGAGTTCATGACTTATACCTACTGTAAAAATATTTAAAATGGTTTATAAAATCAGTAGGTAACTATAACAACCCTTGAAAAACACCTTAATATCCCCCGTATACACGTAACCGAACCCGTTTAACCCTAATTTCATTAAACAACAAATAAAATAAGGTTTTTAGGTCGCTCGCGGGCCGCGACAGGCTTGGCCATATGTGTCGCAGGGCGCGATAGGTCATTTCATGCCGGACACCCCTGGTGCCACATGTTCCATCATGTGGCGAGTCTACGTTGCAACTCGACAACCCTAGCCGTAGCTAGGGTACCCTCACGTGGCGCGACAGGGGTAGGGGGACGGGTCGTGGGGTGCGAGAGAGGCCAGATTCACCTATAAATTGAGAAGACTTTTTCATTTCTCAATCGTTCATCTTTCTTTCTCTCTCAGTGTATATTAAAGCCAAATAATAGCTCGATATTATACCCCTAAAACATGAAGCTCTGCCCCCTTGTAAGTATTTTAACCCAAATCACTAATAGCTTGAATACATAACATAGATACGCAATTTATACGTCTTCACGAATTTTTATACGTCATTGATACATATTTATACTTATTCACAATTGTTCTTGTGTTAAAATTACGTAATACCTCCCATTATTATATGCCTTTTGACTTAAAACACATTAAATCATGACCTATATAAACTACAGCGACTAAATGTGACAAAAACCAAACTCAGATCCGGAAATCTTAGCCGTCGTGTCGCGCCACGAGAATCCCATTTCGCCATCGCGTCGCGTCACCCGCATAATCCACAGAAAGTTGCGTCCAGCCCCCTGGTTGGTCAATTTTGTGTTTTTTGGTTGTGTTTTCTTCATTAAACACTCACCTAACTCACCCTAAACCTCACCTATACAACCCACTTCATTCCCACACTTTTCCACTTTGCAAACACTCTAATCCTCACTCAAAATACTCTAAATCAGTAGCCAATTCTCTGTTTAAAGTAAGATTCAAGGCATATTACAAAAGTGAGTTTAAACTCACATATCTTCCATCTTCTTCACTTCTCCTTGCTTCTTAACACTTGGAACACCCCTATGAGTGTTTCCATAGGTTTTCCATGGAAAACCAAGATGGAACATCACCATATTTGAGGTTAAACATGTGAGAACTTTTTGTTTTGAATAAAACCTTTATAAAACTTCATTAAACTTCTGTTTTATTCATACAAACCTATGTCCTTATGCTCCTAATCATGTCTATGATTCGTTACCTTACCCAATTGATTTAGGACCCACCAACGTGTAACACCTCGTAAAATCACGTCCAATGATGTATTGACACGTGTAATAAACCCTAATGAAGTCAAACATTTAATTTGAAGGTCTAATTTTTCAAAATATCGAAAACTTTGATTATAAAGGGACTGGAAGTGTTAACATACCTAAAATAAGTTTCTGAATAACCTCGTACGGTATTTATATTCATAAATGAGCCACTTGTTGATCGAGTGTAGCCGTTTGCGTAATTAATTGAAAGTTTGCGCAATAAAGGGTTAAAAGCGTCAACATGTTAATTCTTACCTCTGAGTGATATTTTAACAAACCAGGAGCTTCATGATATTTGATTATACTCTTGGGAATGCAAATTAATGGCCGTCTAAGGTTTTTAAACCTTTAAGTGAAGTTACGCGCAACTTCGCAAGTTTAAGGGGTTAAAAGTGTCAATATGTTTAAATATACCTTTGAATGACCTTTTAGCGAACCCGAAGCATCGTGATGTTTAATAATACCCTCATGAATGCCTACTATGGATTAGATAAGGCTTCGATGATATTAATCGATAATATACGCAAGTTTGCGCATTAGAGGGACCAAAAGCGTCAACTTTTGAATCGATAATTAAACTCATGCTTGGGAATGCCCATTATTGGCCATGGAAGGCTTGGATATCATTAAACGACATTTCGCGCTACTTTGTGCGATTAAAGGACTATTTGCGTCAAACTGCAAAAGTATGCCGATTCGTATGGTAACGGACCTTTCGGAATATGAACATGAGTTAAACATGCCCTAATTATCCTTTATATATCTTAGATATAGGCTTAGAGGTGTTTGGTGAGCAAAAATAAAATTTTAAGTCATGCAGGGACTAAAAGTGTCAAAGAGTGCACAAGTTTGCATTTTCGCGCATATCTTGCATTCTGAATATATCCGGACACCCCAAAATTTATGTAAGCATTAAAATATTTTATTTTAGTGTTTGGCTTGATAAAATTCCATTCGTCGCGTAGTTTGGATCATTTTTCGCATCCGTTCGTGTTTCGTCGTAATTAGTCGAACAACGTGACCGTACGGCCAAACGAACCGACATTCGACATGTTTTTGAGCATGTTTCTTATCCCCTATGTTTAGGAATCATTGTAGAGCCTTGTAAATAGTTTAACGGGCCATAAACGTGCCAAACCTGACCTTAAATGCTCACAGGGACCATTTCTGCACTTTTTAAAAGTTTCTGATGCTGAACTGGGTACTAGGCGGGCCGCGTAAGACTCCCTATGAGTCTACGCGGGCCGCGTGAGTCTATCAGACCTGCAAAACAACTTCTGTTAATCAGCAGCCTGGTTTCTGGTTTTTGCACATGGGTTTCTTCATTCTATGGGCCAATTTTGGACACCCATGGTATTAAAAATCAGGGGGAATGATGTGTACGGTCCAGATCAAGGCTCGGGTTACGAGAAATGATCCTAACGGTTCTTAAAATCCTATATAAACCCACTTGATCTTGGCTTTCATTCACACCTCATTCCATTTCTGATTGCTCTCTGAATTCTTGGAGGATCTTGAGCTTCTTGAGAACCTCCTTCTGTCCATAGGACCTCTTGTAAGTATCCTTTCGTGCTTAGTTTAAATTATTTAGCGTTTTAAACCGAAAAGTCAAGTGTTTTCGATAAACGCTTTGACTTTTAATAGGTTGAGCCATTGTTCGCAACGAACATGGCTACGTGACCGTAATTAGGTAGGTGTTAAACCCTCAAAAGGGCACCTCCTAATTACCACGTTTACTTAGTTAAATTGTCGGGTCAAATAAAAGTCAAACGGGTTAGTTTTAAATAAAATTCATAACTATTAATATAGAATCCATAAAATCAGTTTTCTCACTTTAATAACTTGGTAAATATTAGTTGAACATGTCTAAGCATGTTCAACCCGACAATTCTAAGTTTAGGCTCGGTTCGGAACCGATAGTCGCAAAAGTTGACTTTTGCTTTGACTTTCAGTTCTGACCCGATTTAGCTTAGTTTAGATATGCCTTAGGATTCCTTTAGGACCAGGTTATAGGTTAGTATAACCCTCTGAGGTTATAAAACTTGGATCCTAAGTTATCCTATTCGTTTGCATGTTTCCGTTAAATGCCTAAATGTTGACCATTATGCCCTTTTGACCTTAAAATGATATTTTTGAAAATGTGAAAGAATAGAAACCTTTATTACTGAAATATAAACATGTTCCTAAATTTTCACATCAGTTTGAGGTCTAGATTAGGAGTTATGCTCAATAGCGTAATTAGAAAGCTTTTATTAATTAAACGGCGTAATTAGCATATAGCCTATCTAAACCTAATTTTTGATACCAAAATTTTTACCTACTGATGTAAAACAATATTTTGGGATTTTTGAAGATTTTTATTTATTTTTAGGCTGAGCATAACATAGGGTCCTAGCTTTGATTAGGTAATTGTCGGTTATACCCTTTTCTTGTATAAAATGAGTTTTACAAATCATTTTGATACCAAACCTTTTTCTACTAATCCTATATGATAAATAAAATATTTTAAGCCTTCTGGAATGATAAAAGTACTAGCTTTTCTTAAAAAAACCTGGAAATCGCTTAAAAACGCCTTTTTACGCGTTTTAAACGCATAGTATGTATTAAAACTATTTTAGACATATAAGACTTGATACCTACTGATATTTTTAGTAAATTTTTATACTTTAACAGTAAGCAAAAGTTTTAAACTCAGATTTCCAGATTTGACCTTTAAACCTTATGTGAAATTACCAAAATGCCCCTTAGGTGCATAGTTTGGTTATAAACAATAAATTTCATATATATGTAATACCCTACTGATATAACTTATTAAATTAAGTATTTTTACTAATCAAATCAGACCAGAACCTTAGATTTATATTTAATCTCTTTTATAGCCTTTAAAATAACCAAAATACCCCTACGGGGCATAATTTGAGTTTAAATCCAAATCGGGCATAATGGAAGGTATCTTACTGATATCACAACATATTTAAGGCATATTAACTTAGGAAACCTGTATATGACTCTTATGGTTACCCGTTACTTATATTTCGCGTTTGGATCGGTTTTGTAACTAGTTTGCATAAATTCACCGAAACGGGTCAAACCTTATCATTTTTGCCCCAAAATCCAGAATGTGTTTAGTTTACCCATATTATACAAGTCTTCAAAATTGTCAGGTCTAAATCACATTCCATTCTGGTCTTCGCTTAATCATGCGTTTTGAACCGTAAACCTTTCCTTAAAACTAACCGGTCTAAGTTACGACTTAAATAAGACCCGTTAGGAATCTAATAGGATAATAAAACCTTCGTTCCAGATTAAGAGCCCTAGTGGAAGTACTTGTGCTTCCTGAATAGGATATATGACTGAGTATAAATTGCATTTTAAGCTCAGGTAAATACTTTTAACTTATTTTCTCTATACGGGCTTGGGATACGGTATTATAATAATACCGCTTGGTCGGGTATTGAATGTTTAATCGAATAGTGGTTAAATTATTGAGGTATCACGTTTTAATCTGTCTTGTTTGAAATAAAGGCCTTTAGGGGTTAATGACCATGTCCCGGATATCCTTGGCATCATTATAAAATAAAAAAATGGCCACGTCTTATGCACGGTGTGTAGGCATACACCTGACAGTTGCATAAGGGAAACGGTATCTCACTCTCTGGTGGGCCTATACTTGTGGTGTGTCTGTTAATCTTGACTCGGTTTCTAACATCGAGCCCTAAATGTATAACGAACATGTAAACCTGTATACAAGATTGTTTTTATATAATTGTCCCAAGTTATAAAATGTTTTGTGCCTTGTGCATTCAAATCAATTTTCATAAATGTTTTCAAAATGAGTCGGTTAATTGTATTTACCAGTGTAAATTGACGTATTTTCCAAAAAGATTAAGTGACAGGTACTGTACGTAATTGGCTGGGAGCTCAGGGCGTTAATAGGGAATCTTGCAAGTTCTAGATGCCTAAAGTCTGTTGAACAATGTTCTTTTTAATTTTTGATCCGCCTGTGGATCTTTTACAACCGTTCCTGTAATGCTTCATATTACTCCTCATCGGTTTGTAATGTATTTATCTTTTGCTTCCGCTGTGCATTAAATTGTGTTGTTTGACTATGACGATATCAACTACGTCACGATACTCCCCACCGGGCCCACCGGTAATACGTGGAATTATCGGGGTGTGACAGGTTGGTATCAGAGCCAACATTGAGTGAATTAAACACTAGCCTTTTGTGTTTAATCTCAATGACACAGTAGCACATTCCTTAACTTCCGAGTCTAGACTTGAACTAGGAATGATCTCATCCCTGTTATATGTATGCATTGTTTTCAATACTTCTGTATCTCCGGATCGTGTCGCCGAGCAAAGCTGCCATTGGTGGAGACTCTCCAAATCTGAAGTTTAAGAATGTAAAGCTTCGTACTACAGCTCGAATTAGCATACGACCAGTATGGAGGAATGACCTTTTGAACCCAATAATCATATTTCAAGTTCTTTACCCAAGACTTTTGAAACTTCAAATGAGAAGCCAACATCGGAGGAATTCGTACCTGCTGTCCTTGAAGATCCTATTCCAAAGATGATATCTATGAAATCAAAGGACTCGTATTTCTTACCTCTAAGTCTTGGAATCCCAGACTTAGAATATACCTATCCTGATCTTATTTATGATCCATATTGTTGATTACCCATAAAATCCTTGGATTCCACTTTTGCAAAGATCCCTAAAGTAGAAAATTTGGAATACCCACCAAAACCTTCGGTATTCATACCTCACGCAGAGAACCAAGGAGAAAATTTCCAGAAATAAAGTAAAGAAGAAACTCTTTCGTTGTTTTTCATTTCTTCATTTGTCCTTATAAGGACATATTTATCTTTTAGTCCCTTCGTGGACAAATTCTTGTTTAAAAGTCCCGTTTAGGGCATCTATGTACTCCTTTCATTTAATGATTCAAAAATTCATTACCGATATATATAAATGGATATATTATATAAAATAAATCATAATATCCTTCTTTTTATCAGCCTATATAATGAAAATAATCTTAAAGGGTATAACCTAGCTTGTATATCATTAAGGACCTAGCTATGATGGTAAAACCTGTTTAAAGAAAGAGATTCAGATCCTTGTTAACATCTGAAAACATGTTAACACTCCTGACAACATTGATGCGATAAAATCACACTTATCATCTTTATAATGGGAATTATCCAACCCCCTTATCTAGCCTAGTGATGTAGAAATCATGGCTTAAATCATCAAATTAAGATGATCATTTTTACAAACATCCATTAGTGATGAAACGCCTACGGGCTATAGCTACTATCCTAAAAGACAAAAGACAGTTGTAGTCTTTGACTCTCCGTCAAGAAAGATAATGAACCGCGTTCAAACCTTAATGCCTCGATTCTCTGAAATCATGGCTTATAAATTTAAAACTGTCCTTGTGACTAAGCCTTTTGCGCCACTTTAATATCCTTAATGTTTTATAACTAGGATAAATTATAATGAAATTATTAATTAAATATAACTAACAAATTAACCAATATGGTTTATATTACCATGGTTGATGAATCATCAAAAATGATGATTCCATAATAACCTCTGGATAAATCATTGTTAATATTTATGTAGCAATCAAGCTACATGGCTGGATCAGAGGAGGTTAACAGCCACCCGAGGGAGAACAATGATACTACCAGAGTTAATATAACTGCTGAGGAACTGCAGGCATTAATAGACAATGTCGTTACTCGAGCTCTGGACAGACGAGATAATGAGTCGAGTGATACTCGTGTCAGAACTCAATCAGAACCTCATTCAAAACCACCCTCTAAGACTCATACGACTCTCAAAAGCGATTCTCATCATTCTTTGAATCAGAGAAGTGTGTCGTCTAGACAGGTTATGCTTAATCAAGAGCCACATGTTAAAACCTGTTCGTATAAATATTTTGTCTCGTGCAAGCCCAGAGACTTCACAGGAGAAAAAGGAGCCATCGACTGCATGACCTGGCTCGATGAGATGGACACCGTTGTTAATATTAGTGGATGTGCAGAGCAAGACATTGTGAAGTTTGTTTCACAATCTTTTAAAGGATAAGCTCTAGCTTGGTGGAGGTCACTAATCCAAGCTACTGGGAAAATCCCATTGTATAATCTAACATGGGATCAGTTTGTTGCTCTTATCAAAGAAAATTACTGTCCTCGACATGAAGTTGAGAAAATTGAAACTGATTTCTTGGCATTGGTCATGAAGAACCTAGATTGTCGGGCATATCTTACAAGTTTCAATACCATGTCTCGATTGGTTCCTTACTTGATCACACCAGAACCGAAGCGTATAGCTCGCTTTATTGGGGGTCTAGCCCCAGAAATCAAGGCAAGCGTGAAAGCATCGAGACCTACTACATTCAGGTCCGCGGCAGATCTGTCACAATCTCTCACGCTCTATGCGGTCAGAAACAAGGCTGCTAAAGCTTCTAATGATGGGAAGCATAAAAAGGAGGATGAGGATTCTCATCGCTCCAACAAGAAGAAAAAGGGGAACTCTGATCATAAGAAGAGTTCCGGGTTTAAAAAGGACAACCAGCAGTCGGATGAAAAGACCAGATGCAAAATCTGTAGGAAATACCACCTCGGGAAATGAAGATTCAAATCTCAGCCTCTACCTTGTGGAATTTGCAAGTCCAAGGAGCATAAGACCTTGGATTGCAAGAAGTTGAAGGATGCGACCTGTTATGGTTGCAACGAGAAGGGGCATATCAAGACCAACTGCCCTAGGAATCAGAAGAAGCCTGAAGAGGCTAAGAAGACCAATGCTCGGGTCTTTCAAATGAACGCCCAAGAGATGGTGCAGAATGATGACGACGTATCAGGTACTTTTCCTTATCAATGATGTGTATGCGAGAATTGCTTGATTATGGCGCAGAAAAGTCTATTTTGGACAATAAATGTCGTAAGCTGTAGTATCTGCCTATTAGGACCTTAGGCTTATGACGCGAGGTAGAATTGGCCGATAACATTTAGAGACTGTTTCAACAACCTTAGATGGATGCTTTATATCCATTAGGAATCACTCTTATCCAATATCCTAATGTCAAGCTTTCAAGCTATCCAAAATCATCAATATGATCAAGACAGATGTGACATTTGATCCCCTGTCAAAAAGGTGATGGACTAGGTCCAAACCTTAATTGCCATTAATGGTCTTTTATGGCCTAGGCTAAGTATAATTGATATATATACATATCTAAATGACGTTCATTGAGAATGTTCGTACTATATTAGCCTGTATGGTTTAATGATACCATTGTTAGTATATATTAGGTCATCAGGATGATGAATAGCAGTTGTTGGATTGCAATTGAATAATTGTTTTATTTGGTGTTAGGAACCAAATATCGAGCATGACAAACTCGGATAAGTCAGCCTTTGATCGTGTTATGGATGATGCGACACATGCTAATGATGCTACAATTGTGAGCCTTAGAATCTCCAAAGATGTTCTCCAAGCTATGATAGACGCAGCGGTTGGAAAAACTGTGAGGAAGGCCGTGAAAAAGTTCAAAGAGCCCAATGCTACTTGCTCCAAATCTCATCCAAGACCACACTTCCTTACTCACAAAAAGGATCTTGTTCATGCCTCAAATGCAAAGGATGAACTAAAGAGGAAAAGAGAGGAAGATAACTCCCAAAGTTCTAAGAAAAAGAACAAGCAAGAGTCCAACAAGAAACCTGTATGCAAGACCTGTAAGAAGCGCCATCTAGGGAAGTGCAGGTTCGAACCAAAATCCCAATCGCAGCCTAGGGCTTGTGGGATCTGCAAATCAAGGGAGCATAAAACGTTGGATTGCAAGGATATGGCGAATGCAGTCTGTTTCGGCTGTGGTGAGAAAGGCCACATAAAGACTACATGCCCTGCATCTGTCAAAGGAAGTGCGACTAGGGAAGGAAAGCCTAAGAAGGAAAGCGCTTAAACTCTCCTAAAGAGTGCCATAAGTAGTTCATATCAATAATGACGTTAGATACGTTCTTTAGCATTTATTGGAATATAAATGCTAAGAGTTTTGTTTTAATTCGGATACCAATAAATCCTTCATAAAATTATAAGTATAGTAAACTTCTAAAATCTTCCATAAGGACCCTAGATATTAAGTGTAAGGTAAAACTTACAGGTGAAAATCATAGATTCCATTTCTTCTATTCCTGTCAGAAATCTTCAATCGTGAAATCCTAATGTACCCTCTCTCCAGATAAAGTGCATCATCATATGAAATTGATATCTCTTTGATCTCTATTGATTACGAATACCAAATGGTATGACAAAAGTGCCATATGGGGATTGGTGTATCTTAATATGTTCCATAGATTGCTTCCATGCCTGATCAGTATGGAGGTTTAATGCATGGAACCACAAGGATATTCCAATGGTCATACGGTATTAAAGTCAGCTAATGGTATTCAAAGAAGATATCTAGAATGGAATTATCCAAGTAAATGTCTCTGATTAAGGAATCCGTGGACTCGTAATACGAATGTGTCCCTTATCTATCACAGGCAATGATGGATGAACTGGAGCCTGAGATTTGGAAAATCTCTGTAACCTCCTTGTGTCTTAGTTATCTTTTCCAAAGATTACCCAGTTTACCTCCTGAGAGGCAAGTAGAGTTAAGATTGACATCCCGCTTAGGGTTGCAGTATCGTAAGAACTCCATATTGATTATGGAATAATCGAATCCCTGATTAAGTAAGTTTTAAGATATAGATTCATAAAGCCTAACCCAATATTCTGAGAATGCGTTATTGTTAATTAAGAAAGACGGTTCATTTTGCTTATGCATTGATTACCGCAACCCTATTTTGGCAACAATTAAGAATCGCCATCAGCTGCCCAGGATCGTCGATTCGTTTGACTAGCTGTGAGGATTAGCTATTCCTTGAGATCAGTTTTAAGCATTGGTTGGAATAACCATCTTACCTTAAAATAAGCCTTTCTATGTAGTTGTTATGTAAGTATCAAAGCTGCTCCTTGGAGACCTTGTATAGATAGAATTTTAAACATTTATTGTTAGACAGAAGATTGGTAAGTTCAATTATCAGGATCTGAAAGTTGCCTTGGAAACAACGAATAAGATCATTCAAATCCATCATCATCTGAAATTTGCCAGTAGTCGGCGGAAAATTAAGGATTAATGAAAGTCGCAACCCTCTTAAGTCCTTAATAAGGAATAAGATTAAACAGAAGGTGTCACCCTGGAAGGGTGTGCTAAGTTGTTAATTATCAGGCTAGTTAAGCTTTGAATATATAGAATCATTCGAGGAAATCGAATATATCAAGATCAAGTAGCTTATAAGTTAAAACTTACCTGAGGAGCTTGATGAAAATCAATGTGACCCACACTAGTGATTTAAGGATATGTTTCGCCGATAAGTTGAGAAGCATTATCACCTAATGATATGCAGATTAATGAAAATTTTGGTTTGAAACCAGTATCAATTAAGGATCGGCAGGATTAGAAACTATGGAAGAAAACATGAACCTATTATAAAGGTCATTTGGGATGCCTTTAGAGGCCCAAATAAATTGTGGAAGTTAAATCCACTGTCCGACAGAAAGTACATCCATTACTTTATCAAATCTCGAGGTCGAGATTTCTTTTAAGGGGGTGAGGATGTAACACCTCGTAAAATCACGTCCAATGATGTATTGACACGTGTTATAAACCCTAATGAAGTCAAACATTTAATTTAAAGGTCTAATTTTTTGAAAAATTGAAAACGTTGATTATAAAGGGTCTGGAAGTGTTAACATACCTAAAATAAGTTTTTGAATAACCTCGTACGGTATTTATATTCATAAATGAGCCACTTGTTGATCGAGTGTAGCCGTTTGCGTAATTAATTGAAAGTTTGCGCAATAAAGGGTTAAAAGCGTCAACATGTTAATTCTTACCTCTGAGTGATCTTTTAACAAACCGGTAGCTTCATTATATTTGATTATACTCTCGGGAATGCAAATTAATGGCCGTCTAAGGTTTTTATGCCTTTAAGTGAAGTTACGCGCAACTTCGCAAGTTTAAGGGGTTAAAAGTGTCAATATGTTTAAATATACCTTTGAATGACCTTTTAGCGAACCTGAAGCATCATGATGTTTAATAATACCCTCATGAATGCCTAATATGGATTAGATAAGGCTTCGATGATATTAAGAGATAATATACGCAAGTTTGTACATTAGAGGGACCAAAAGCGTCAACTTTTGAATCTATGCCTTTTGGTGACCATTTAAGCGAACGAGAGCGTATAAATAATTAAACTCATGCTTGGGAATGCCCATTATGGGCCATGGAAGGCTTGGATATCATTAAACGACATTTCGCGCTACTTTGTGCGATTAAAGGACTATTTGCGTCAAACTGCAAAAGTATGCCGATTCGTATGGTAACGGACCTTCCGGAATATGAAAATGAGTTAAAAATGCCCTAATTATCCTTTATATAGCTTAGATATAGGCTAAGAGGTGTTTGGTGCGCAAAAATAAACTTTTAAGTCATGCAGGGACTAAAAGTGTCAAAGAGTGCACAAGTTTGCATTTTCGCGCATATCTTGCATTCTGAATATATCCGGACACCCAAAAATTTATGTAAGCATTAAAATATTTTATTTTAGTGTTTGGCTTGATAAAATTCCATTCTTCGCGTAGTTTGGATCATTTTTCACGTCCGTTCGTGTTTCGTCGTAATTAGTCGAACAACGTGACCGTACGGCCAAACGAACCGACATTCGACATATTTTTGAGCATGTTTCTTATCCCATATGTTTAGGCATCATTGTAGAGCCTTGTAAATAGCTTAACGGGCCATAAACGTGCCAAACGTGACCTTAAATGCTCACAGGGACCATTTCTGCACTTTTTAAAAGTTTCTGATGCTGAACTAGGTACTAGGCGGGCCGCGTAAGACTCCCTATGAGTCTACGTGGGCCGCGTGAGTCTATCAGACCTGCAAAACAGCTTCTGTTAATCAGCAGCCTGGTTTCTGGTTTTCGCACATGGGTTTCTTCATTCTATGGGCCATTTTTGGACACCCATGGTATTAAAAATCAGGGGGAATGATGTGTACGGTCCAGATCAAGGCTCGGGTTACGAGAAACGATCCTAACAGTTCTTGAAATCCTATATAAACCCACTTGATCTTGGCTTTCATTCACACCTCATTCCATTTCTGATTGCTCTCTGAATTCTTGGAGGATCTTGAGCTTCTTGAGAACCTCATTCTGTCCATAGGACCTCTTGTAAGTATCCTTTCGTGCTTAGTTTAAATTATTTAGCGTTTTAAACCGAAAAGTCAAGCGTTTTCGATAAACGCTTTGACTTTTAAACGGTTGAGCCATTGTTCGCAACGAACATGGCTACGTGACCGTAATTAGGTAAGTGTTAAACCCTCAAAAGGGCACCTCTTAATTACCACGTTTACTTAGTTAAATTGTCGAGTCAAATAAAAGTCAAACGGGTTAGTTTTAAATAAAATTCATAACTATTAATATAAAAGCCATAAAATCAGTTTTCTCACATTAATAACTTGGTAAATATTAGTTGAACATGTCTAAGCAAGTTCAACCCGACAATTCTAAGTTTAGGCTCGGTTCAGAACCGAAAGTCGCAAAAGTTGACTTTTGCTTTGACTTTCAGTTCTGACCCGATTTAGCTTAGTTTAGATATGCCTTAGGATTCCTTTAGGACCATGTTATAGGTTAGTATAACCCTCTGAGGTTATACAACTTGGATCCTAAGTTATCCGATTCGTTTGCATGTTTCCGTTAAATGCCTAAATGTTGACCATTATGCCCTTTTGACCTTAAAATGATATTTTTGAAAATGTGAAAGAATAGAAACCTTTATTACTGAAATATAAACATGTTCCTAAATTTTCACATCAGTTTGAGGTCTAGATTAGGAGTTATGCTCAATAGCGTAATTAGAAAGCTTTTATTAATTAAACGGCGTAATTAGCATATAGCCTATCTAAACCTAATTTTTGATACCAAAATTTTTACCTACTGATGTAAAACAATATTTTGGGATTTTTGAAGATTTTTATTTATTTTTAGGCTGAGCATAACATAGGGTCCTAGCTTTGATTTGGTAATAGTCGGTTATATCTTTTTCTTGTATAAAATGAGTATTACAAATCATTTTGATACCAAACCTTTTTCTACTGATCCTATATGATAAATAAAATATTTTAAGCCTTCTGGAATGATAAAAATATCAGCTTTTCTTATAAAACCTGGAAATCGCTTAAAATGCCTTTTTATGCGTTTTAAACGCATAGTATGTATTAAAACTATTTTAGACATATAAGACTTGATACCTACTGGTATTTTTAGTAAATTTTTATACTTTAACAGTAAGCAAAAGTTTTAAACTCAGATTTCCAGATTTGACCTTTAAACCTTATGTGAAATTACCAAAATGCCCCTTAGGTGTATAGTTTGGTTATAAACAATAAATTTCACATATATGTAATACCCTACTGATATAACTTATTAAATTAAGTATTTTTACTGATCAAATCAGACCTGAACCTCTGATTTATATTTAATCTCTTTTATAGCCTTTAAAATGACCAAAATACCCCTACGGGGCATAATTTGAGTTTAAATCCAAATCGGGCATAATGGAAGGTATCTTACTGATATCACAACATATTTAAGGCATATTAACTTAAGAAACCTGTATATGACTCTAACCGGTCTAAGTTACGACTTAAATAAGACCCGTTAGGAATCTAATAGGTTAATAAAACCTTCGTTCCAGATTAAGAGCCCCAGTAGAAGTACTTGTGCTTGCTGACTAGGATATACGGCTGAGTATAAATTGCATTTTAAGCTCAGGTAAATACTTTTAACTTATTTTCCCTATACGGGCTTGGGATACGGTATTATAATAATACCGCTTGGTCGGGTATTGAATGTTTAATCGAATAGTGGTTAAATTATTGAGGTAACTTGTTTTAATCTTTCTTGTTTGAAATAAAGGCCTTTAGAGGTTAATGACCATGTCCCGGATATCCTTGGCATCATTATAAAATAAAAAATGGCCACATCTTATGCACGGGGTGTAGGCATACACCTGACAGTTGCATAAGGGAAACGATATCTCACTCTCTGGTGGGCCTATACTTGTGGTGTGTCTGTTAATCTTGACTCGGTTTCTAACATCGAGCCCTAAATGTATAACGAACATGTAAACCTGTATACAAGATTGTTTTTATATAATTGTCCCAAGTTATAAAATGTTTTGTGCCTTGTGCATTCAAATCAATTTTCATAAATGTTTTCAAAATGAGTCGGTTAATTGTATTTAACAGTGTAAACTGACGTATTTTCCAAAAAGATTAAGTGACAGGTACTGTACGTAATTGGCTGGGAGCTCAGGGCGTTAATAGGGAATCTTGCAAGTTCTAGATGCCTAAAGTCTGTTGAACAATGTTCTTTTTAATTTTTGATCCGCCTGTGGATCTTTTACAACCGTTCCTGTAATACTTGATATTACTCCTCATCGGTTTGTAATGTATTTATCTTTTGCTTCCGCTGTGCATTAAATTGTGTTGTTTGACTATGACGATATCAACTACGTCACGATACTCCCCACCGGGCCCACCGGTAATACGTGGAAATATCGGGGTGTGACACAACGCATGTTGAGGCTCTGCCTGACTAAGTTCGTTGGGGTTCTGTCTCGTGTTGTATGGCTAATGTGATTTGGGTTATCTTGCTAACACTCGTGCACTGTATGTTGTTAATAGAAATTCAAGAAAATAACCAAGAAATATTTCTAGGAAGCCCGTAGAGATACCTAAGTTTACAAAGTGAGTCATTCTCTTTTTCTACCAAACTGTGTTACAAAATTTCAAATATTTTCGATTATACTGACAGTGATTGAGTCTTTGTATTCTACAATTACTGTCGGTATGTGGGGTTTTCTATACACTACTAATCAAGCGTTACTATTAGATAGAGAGTTAGCCAATAGTAATATGACCACAGTCATTGTAACTGACAACACGACAAATACTGAATGAGTAATTGGGTAGATATTAACATTGTAATCGCTCTCAATAACATAAAGTTATAAAAGCTTATTTCATTAAACTGGGATGCACTCGCCAGTATTTCTTGCTGATAAAATATTTTTTTAAAACACGTTTCAGGTAACTTAATGTGAAGCTATAAGAAGCCAGCTAAGAGCTCTGAAGGCTTAAAGAAGGTGGCTATAAAAGTAACCTAAATAAAAAGTTTATGTTTTCAGCAACTAGGGTTTTTCCCTATTACAATATTGTGAATGAAACATGGATTTTATCCCATTTGTTTATTATAAAAGTTTGGTGTGTTGAAACTCTGAAATTTATTTCCTAACTATGATCCTAATATCTCATTTCCACTGCCAAATTAATAAACACCGATACCATTTGACTGGTTCGCGGCTCCCGCTCCCGGGGTAGGGGTCGGGGTTTGTGACAGAAGGTGGTATCAGAGCCACTGGTTTAAGCTATTTAGGTGTTCTATTAAAATACCTAAATTTTAACCAATTATGTTAGGAAATAACTTATGTGTTATTCTGTGTAAATATGTATATTATTATTTTATTGTTATTTTGACAATTTTCTAGTTACAGTATGAGTGATCAGGGTACTTCTGACGCTTATCGTCACCTACCTCATTCTCCAAAGGATGAAGGAACATCTCAGCCAACCCCACGATACACAGCCGATTCCGAGGATATCTTTGTTTTCAAAGCCAAATCCAAAGAACCCTTTCCCCCTAAAAAGAGAGGTTGGTTTAGTAGAGCAAGATCGAAGATGAGAAAAAGGATGAGAAATTTCCAACGATAAAGAATAGTGAATAGAGAGAGAAATACTAAAATTCCAGAGGCTAGACCCTTATGTGAAGAGGAATTGGATAGGCAACTAGCAAACTTTCACATGTTAGAAAATGCAGCAGCAGAACTTGATCTCAACCAAATAGCAGACCCACAACTTCTACCATTATTCCCTAACCAACCCCTGGATCTAGAACAAAACCAGGAAAACCAACTTCTAATCCTAGCCTTTGATCCAAATGAGATATCTAGGATTCCAGTACTAAACCCTTTAGATCAATGGTGGGACGAAAACTGGTCAATTTAGGAAATATTGAATAACCCATATCCTTACGAAGAACAAATACCACGTTACCCTGACCCAGTACCAGGCCCAATGCCACCAATGAGTCATGAGAATGTAGCAGAACTTCGCCAATACGGTGAAGAGTTGGTTGAAGAAGGAAATCGAATCCGCCAAATCGGAGAAAAACTCGTCTGGAAGTATGACGAGAACGAGATGCTATACTAGAAACAAGCCGCCTAATATATATATAGGACAAAGATCCGTTAGGAACCACCCCTTATTGCGAGAACCGCGAGAACCAATGTGAACACAACCAAAAATACCTAAAAATAGCTAAAAAACACACAAATTTTTTTTTAATTTTTTTTATAAAAAATCGCTACTTTTAGTAGCAAAAAAAAAAATTTTTTTTTGGCTTCTAAAAGTAGCGATTTTAACTTAAAAAATAGTAAAAAAAAAATTTAGATTTTTTTTTTTTGATTTTTTTAGATTTTTTAAGTTTTTTGGGGGTTTAGTTTTTAGCTGGGGGGGGGGGGGGTGGGGGGTTTAGGTTTTTGGGGGGTGGGGGAGGGGGGTTTAGGTTTTTGGGGTGGGGGGGGGGTTAGGTTTTTTTTAGGTTTTTTGGGGGGGTTTAGTTTTTAGCATTTAGCTTTGGGGGGGGGGGGGGGTGGGGGGGGTTTAGGTTTTTTTTTGGGGGGGGGGGGGGGTGGGGGTTAGGTTTTTTTAGCTATTTTAGGTTGTGTTCACATTGGTTCTCGCGGTTCTCGCAATAAAGGTGGTTCTCGCATGAACCTTACCCTATATATATATATATAGTGTGAGGTTCATTGGGGAACACTAAAAAAGTGGGGAACCGGGGAACAGGGGAACACTCTTAAAAATTTATCTTAACATGTTAAAAATTATTTTTTTAAACATCTTTTTCAGCGTTTCTCCTTATATATACTTGTAGAAGCATTTTTAATAAAAAATCAAAAACTTAAAATATAAAAAAAACAATTAAAAAAAGGCTAAAAATTGTTTTTTTTAGAAAAATTATTTTTTTACTCGACTAGTTTCTCCTCCTTTTTATAAAGAAAAGCGCTGAAATTTTTTTTAAAAAAAATTATTTTTAACATGTTAAGTTAATTCTATAAGATATAACTGTTTTCTAAACATTTTTTTTATATTTTTAGTTTTTGATTTTTTTTTATCAAAAATGTTTCTACTTGTATTTAAAAAAAAAGCGCCGAAAAAAATTTAGAAAAATATTTTTTTTAACATGTTAAGTATAATTTTTAAGAGTGTTCCCCTGTTCCCCAATGAACCCTCCCCTATATATATATATGTGTGTGTGTGTGTGTGTGTAATTTTGTTACTTTAATGAAAAAGAAATCAACTAAAATAGATAAACTAATACATATCACCTCTATATATATATATCGATGCATAGTTACTAGTGTTTAAATTCCAGTTATAGTTGTAATAGATGCATATATGAATATGAAAAGAGTAAAGTCGCAATAATCGAAGTTTTTTTATCAAATATGCTTGAGTCTTTATTTGTTGATATTCTGTGATATTAATATCTGATAATGTTTGCAATTCAGATGTCAAACAAAGTAAATCAGAAAATCCAGAATAACAATAATAACATGAACCAAGTGGATAAAAGTGCTATCGAACATATAGTAGCCCAAGGAATCATAAATGCCATGCCATATATTATCAACACTATTGAAAAGGCAGAAAATAATTCCGTAATAGGCAGTAAACGTGCACCCACTGAACCAAGTCACTGTGTGAATGGAAATCACGGACCACTTATCCAAGCCCCAATTCCAAAAAGAAGAAGGACCATCGCATATGGTTGTTCTTATAAAGAATTCTTAGCCTGTAAACCGATAGAATTCTCAGGCAATGAAGGAGCCATTTCAGTATTGCGCTGGATAGAAAAGACAGAAGCAGTTTTAAAGATAAGTAAATGTGCAGATAAAGATAAGATCATGTATGCTTCTAATCTTTTTAAGAATGTAGCTTTAGAGTGGTGGGATACTATTCTTCAGTCCAGAGGAAGTGACATAGTTTATAACATGGAATGGAACAACTTTAAGGAGATAGTTGAAAGGAAATTATGTCCTCCTCATGAAAAAGAACAGATTGCTAATAAGTTTCTGAATCATAGAATGCTTGGAGTAGATTGCAGGGACTATACTACTATATTCTTTGAATATGCAAGGATAGTACCAACACTAGCCTCACTAGAACCAGTGTTAATCTCCCGTTACATCTGGGGATTAATCAGTGAGATCAGACATGTAGTTAAGGCAGCCAGGCCACAAACTATAGAAGAAGCAGTGGAACTTGCTAATACTCTGACAGATGAATTGGTACGCACACAAGAAGAAAATCAGAAAAAGAACCTAGCTCAAAAGATTACCCAAGAACTACGCTATGGTAATTCCTATCGTGGGAAAAGAGCAGGTTCTTCCTCTTCACCCAACTGCAAATACTATAAAAGGAAACATTCAGGGAAATGCTTGATATACTGCAACTTCTACAAAATATCAGGGCATAAGGAAGAAGACTGTAGGAAGAAAGCTAACGTTAGAATATGCTATAATTGTGGAGAAGTTGGTCATATCAAACCGAACTGTCCGAAACTAGCTCTAGCGACAAACAACAAAGCAAAGACAATAGAAGAACCCAAGAAGAATGCTAGAGCCTTCGTTCTGACAGCCGAGGAAGCCAAGATGATTCCAGAGGTGATTGCCGGTACGTGTTTAGTTAATGGTATTTATGCTAAAGTATTATTTGACTCTGGTGCAAACCAAAATTTTATCAATACTTTTTTCTGCAAACTTCTCAATCAACCATTAACTAAACTTCAACAAGACTGTCTGGTGGAGACAACAAATGGAAATTCTACCAAGATAAGTGAAATCCTGCAGGAAGCAAGGATAGAAATTTTAAACCATAACTTTACTACTAATCTTTTACCAATGGATCTAGCTGGATTCGATGTGGTGTTAGGAATGGATTGGTTGGTAGCCAATCAGGCGCACATTTTATGTGATCAAAAGTCTGTATAAGTAAGCACGCCAACTGGCGAAAAGATCACAATTAAAGGAGATAAGCCAACAAGATCAACCAAATTCATATCTTCAATGAAAGCTGCAAGTTATGCGCAAAAAAGAGGAATGGTGTATATGATTTTAGTAATCATTAACACTAAAGGAAAAGAATTATAAGATATTCCTGTAGTATCTAAATTCTCAGATGTCTTTCCAGAAGAGTTAACTGGATTACCGCCAAATCGAGAGGTTGAATTCAGAATTCACCTAATACCAGGAACGACACCAATTTCCAAAGCACCATATCGACTAGCACCAATGGAGATGCAGGAACTGAAGAAACAGTTGGACGAACTACTTGAAAAAGGTTTCATACAACCTAGTTCATCTCCATTGGGAGCACTGGTGTTATTTGTCAAGAAGAAAGATGGATCGATGCTTATGTACATTGATTACCAAGAACTAAATAAGGTTACGATTAAAAATCGGTACCCATTACCGAGAATCGATGATCTGTTCGATCAACTTCAAGGAGCCTGATTCTTTTCTAAGATCGATTTACGCTCATGATATCATCAATTGAAAGTACAGGAAGAGGACATTCCTAAAACTGCTTTCAGAACAAGGTACGATCATTATTAATTTACATTCATGCCATTTGGTTTAACCAATGCCCCAGCTGCATTTATGGACATGATGAACAGGATATATAAACCATACCTGGATAAATTCATAATTGTCTTTATAGATGATATTCTAATTTTCTCTAAAAATAAGGAAGACCATGCAGAGCATTTGTATATACTCCTGACATTGTTGAGAAAAGAAAAACTTTATGCTAAATTCTCAAAATGTGAATTATGGTTGCAAGAAGTGCAATTCCTTGGACATCTTGTTAATCATGAAGGAATTCATGTGGATCCCACAAAGATCGAGGCGATTACCAAATGGAAAGTCCCTGAGACACCTATAGAATTGAGAAGTTTTCTTGGACTGGCAGAATATTATAGATGTTTTATTCAAAAATTTTCTAGGATAGCCATTCTATTAACCAAATTGACTTGCAAATCAGTTAAGTTTGAATGAGGATCAAAAAAAGAGGAAGCATTTAGGATTTTGAAACAAAAATTAACCAACGCACCAATACTAGCCTTGCCAGAAGGAACGGAAGACTTTGTAGTCTACTGTGATGCCTCCAAATTAGGATTTGGATGTGTATTGATTCAACGCAAAAAGGTGATTGCTTATGCCTCTAGACATCTTAAGAAGCATGAAGAGAATTATACAACACATGATCTGGAGTTTGGAGCACTAATTTTTGCCCTTAAGATTTGGAGACACTATCTTCATGGTAGTAAGTTTGTTATTTTCATAAATCATAATAGTTTAAGACATGTCTTCGGAGAAAAGGAATTAAACATGATGCAAAGACGTTGGATGGAAATTCTTAGTGATTATGATTGTGATATCCAATATCATGTAGGAAAAACTAACATAGTAGCTAATGCTTTAAGTAGGAAATACCATGAAAAGCCAAAAAGAGTATGCTCTCTTAGACTAAACCTGCAGATAGATTTGAATGAACAAGTTAAAAAAGATATAGGAAATTGCAATCAAGGATGATGCTTAAAGTTTTAAAGGAATGATTAAGGAATTAGAAAAAAAGACGGATGGAATTTGAGGATTCCATAAGAAAAGGATATGGATACATATTCAAGGAAACCTATGAAACCAAATTCTAGAAGAGGCCCATAAGTCTAAGTATACAATACATCCCGGTAGTGACAAGATGTATCAAGACTTAAGAAAGAATTTCTGGTGGATAGGAATGAAAAAGGATATAGCAAATTATGTTGCTAAATGTTTAACATGCTCCCAGGTTAAAGCTAAACATCAGAAACCTTCAGGATTACTACATCAATTGGAGATGCCAATTTGGAAATGGGAATTGATAACAATGGACTTTGTTACCAAATTACCCAAGACACAAAAAGGTAATAATACAATCTTGGTGATTGTAGATAGATTGACCAAATTTGCTCATTTTTTACCAATGAAGGAAACTTTCAGTATGTAACAGTTAGCCAAGCTATATGTAAATGAAATAGTTTCATTACATGGAATTCCTTTATCTATTGTGTCTGACAGAGACAACCATTTTACTTCTCATTTTTGGACGAGTTTCAAAAAAGCAATGGGAACCAGATTAAACCTAAGTATAGCTTATCATCCTCAAACGAACAGACAAAGTCAAAGGACAATTTAGACAATGGAAGACATGCTTAGAGCCTGTGTAATTGATTTTGAAGGAAATTGGGATGATCATTTACCATTAATATAATTTTCTTACGACAACAGTTATCATACCAGCATCAATGCTGCACCATTTGAAGCCCTCTATGGATGGAAGTGCCGAACACCAGTCTGTTGGGTAGAGATCGGATAAAAGCAACTGTCAGGTCCTGAGTTTGTACAAGAAACAACTGAAAAATTATTCAAGTCAAGGAAAGACTAAAAGCAACACGAGATCGTCAAAAGAGTTATGTAGATAACAGACGAAAACCGTTGGAATTTCAAGTTGGAGACAAGGTACGGTTAAAAGTTTCTCCATGGAAAGGCATTGTCAGATTCGGTAAAAGAGGAAAGCTAAGCCCAAGGTATGTTGGACCTTTTGAGATTATCAAAAGAATAGGACCATTAGCTTATCAGTTACAGTTACCAGAGAAGATGGCAGGAATACATGATGTATTTCATGTATGTAACCTCAAAAAGTGCTTAGCAGACGAATCACTGATAGTACCTCTTCAGGACATAGAAGTAAATGAGAAACTTAAGTTTGTAGAGAAACCACTATAGATTGAAGATAGAAAGATCAAGAATCTCAAGCATAAGAAATTTGTTCTGGTCAAAGTAAAATGGGATTCGAAGAGAGGACCAGAATACACATGGGAACTCGAGCCAGAAATGAAAAGGAAGTATCCACACCTATTCCAGTGAATCTCTAGGATGAGATTTAAAACAAGGTGGGGAGGATATAACAACCCTCGAAAAACACCTTAATATCCCCCGTATACACGTAACCTAACCCGTTTAACACTAATTTCATTAAACAACAAACAAAATAAGGTTTTTAGGTCGCTCGTGGGCCGCGACAGGCTTGGCCATATGTGTCGCGGGGCGCGACAGGTCATTTCACGCTGGACACCCCCGGTGCCACGTTTCCCGACGTGTGGCGAGTCTACGTTGCAACTCGGAAACCCTAGCCGTAGATAGGGTGCCCTCGTGTGGCGCCACAGGGGTAGGGGGACGGGTCGCAGGGCGCGAGAAAGGCCGGATTCACCTATAAATTGAGCAGACTTCTGCATTTCTCAATCGTTAATCTTTCTTTCTCTCTCAGTCTATATTATAGCCAAATAATAGCTTGATATTATACCCCTAAAACACGAAGCTCTGCCCCGTTGTAAGTATTTTAACCCCAATCACTAATTCATTACCCTACCCGATTGATTTAGGACCCACCAACGCATGTCGAGGCTCTGCCTGACTAAGTTCATTGGGGTTCTGTCTCGTGTTGAATGGCTAATGTGATTTGGGTTATCTTACTAACACGCGTGCATTGTATGTTGTTAATAGAAATTCAAGAAAATAACCAAGAAATATTACCAGGAAGCTTGTAGAGATACCTAAGTTTATAAAGTGAGTCATTCGCTTTTTCTACCAAATTGTGTTACAAAATTTCAAATATTTTCAAGAGTAAATTGCACGGATAGTCCCTGTGGTTTGGTAAAATTTCACCCTTAGTCCCCAACTTTTGGAAATTACATCGGTGCTCCCTGTGGTTTGCTCATTTGTTACTCGAATAGTCCCTGGAGTTGATGGAGGTTAGTTTTCTCAGTTAATTTAAGTTAAGTGGACATGAAATGACAAATTTACCCTCAATGATAAAAAAAAACAAAAAATAAAATAGAACCCCACCACCACACTTCATTTTCAACCTCTATCCATCATCACCCTCCACAATCACCACCACAATCAATCTCCACAACCACCATAACTTCTAATTTAAAGTAGATGATGTCGTACACATATCTTGGGCTTGTGAAATCTGAATCAGATTTCATCAAACACATCTATTGATTATGAACTTTAGGTCGAATTTATGCTATATAATGGTGACGCCATTGACCGGATTGTAGCACCGGGAGGTAGGCAGTGGTGGTGGGGCGGTGATGGCGGCCTCCGGGAGTAATCGGTGGTGTGGAGCTTCAAGGGACCATGATTGACGGGGAGCCAATAGAAAAAGGACTAACCGATGAAAATTGGGAAAGCCTTTTGTTCTTCAACATGGTTATCACTTAAATCATTCAACACAAGCAATTCTTGATCATCAGAGTAACCATTTAGCACAAGTTCTAACAACTTCCTCCTCGAATTGAACAAAGAACCAGCAACTGCCAGGTGCATCGCAGTTGCTCGTGTATGCTTTTGTGATTGGTTGAGATCAATAGGTGACGGTGGTACATTCCAAGTGGTTCTCCGTTGATCTTATTTGCAGTCATAGGTGGGTGGGAGGCGGCCAGAAGTGGAGGTGACATTGGAGGTGTTGGTGCATTCATCTGTCGTCTTCGTCTTGTATCGAGTCTCGGGTTCGGTTAATGATCTGATCAAGCATAACATCACTAGTGACATCATCAAGTCACATCACTAGTGACATCATCTCTAATGAAGACAAAACAAATATATCAGATTGGTGAGGTTCGCTTGAAGACAATAGTCAACATGTCAATTTCGCTTCAAAGAAATGTGTGGATTTCGCTTCAAGTCTTTCAAGCGAAATCATGTGCTCTATAAATAGGTTGTCATACATTTCATTTGTAACATTTTTCCAGAAGCGATACCGAGGTGCTGCCGGTTTTCTTTTCGATTGTAAACAGTGTCAATTCAATATAAAAGAGGATTAAATTGTGAAACAAGCTGTTTTACCATCCGTTTCTCTGTTTCCGCCTTTGAAACGGACTAGAACTCTTCCTAACGACTCGTTTTGGTCGGAATCCGATCCTACAATTGGTATCAGAGCCAGTGAAGAAGAGTTCTTGTTGATTCAGCCGTAAAATCTGTTTCTACACCTTTCTTTTCGAAAAACAAAATTTTTTTTCGGTTAAAATCGGACAAAATTCACATATATTGTGCGCATACATGGTTTAATCAATCCTTGAAAGTTTCAGCATCAAAATCAGCCTAAAACTTGTAATTTTGTGTGATTTCGCTTCAAGTGTTCGAACAAAAGATGACATCAGCAACATTTTGGGTCTGATTTCGCTTGAAATCACGTTTTATATCCGATTTCGCTTGAGAGTTTGAAGCGAAATTGAGGTTCGCTTGAATAGTTGAACTTGCATTATCAGATCTCGCTTGAAAATACGTTGTCATCTATTTGAAATCTGATGTTCATTAAAAACTGTTTGTCTGCTACGTTGAGAAACAAGTATCGAGTATAGTGAATTTGTTTGTGATCACAGTTTATTGAAATATGAAATTATTTGTTTACAATTGATTTAGTAGTTCAAGGTTTGCATTTGCATGTGATTTCCGAGATACATCGAGATATGTTAATGTTGTTGGTTTGCACGTATTGTTGACAGAAACCATGTGCTTTGTCTTATCATATAACATTGGAACAATTACCAATAGAGATAAAAGTTGCCGCCTCATTTTGATTGTTTGATGTCGGTTTTGTGGAGTTACAGTTCCAATCAAAGAAGTGCATGATATTGTATTGTCTGCCACCATCATATATTACATATAATTTTCGATTAAATCAAGATATTTCATGTGAATACTTTGTCGGTTTATTTTTAAATTGATATACATCATTTTCAAGAACTTTACATGATTTTATATTTGATATACATGTGATAGTGTGGTTCTAGTTATATGTGCTAATTGTTAGTTCATTGTTTTCGATGTATGTCCACTATAGAGTGTCGGTTCATTGGAAATTTTAAAAGCTCAAATTGTTGTCAACTAAATGTTTACACGGCACATTTAATACGTGTTTTAAAGAAGATCACATGACCTCATATGTGTACTAAATTTTCAAATTGATATATTTCAGTATTGTCGTTTTTGTGTTTAGTGTGTTTTTTTTAAAATTGTTTGTGATATATTGGTTATATGTGTTAGTCATTTGAGTCTTGTGCGATTTTGGTTCAAAGCGTTTGAGTTGTAAGATCAAAGGTTTGGAGTTTAGTCGGTTCGCACGGTTCGATCAGTTGTTTTTGTCTGTCAAGTCGCGGTTTCAGTCAGATTGTTTTGTGTGGATAAGTCAAGTGAGTAAATCAGTTCAGTTCGTACGGGTTGGAGTTCAAAAGGTTCAAAGAGTCAAGGAATTTTCACAAGGTGATACAGCTCATTTGAAAAATCAAAACATGGACGAAGATAGTGATGATGATCGTGAGTATTGGGCAAGAAAATTTGATGCTGATATGAAACTGATTGCTGAAAGTGATAGTGATGATGATAAAGTTAAAAAGAAAAAGAAAAAGATCAAAACACCAGTCAGCAGTGATGATGAGGAGGTTTCCGTGAAGAAGAAAAAGGTCAAGACACCAGTGAGCAGTGATGACGAAGAAGCTCCAGTGATCAAAAGGAAAGTGAAGGTTGAAGTTCCAAAGTTTAAAGTTGATGAAGATGTTGATGCTAAAAAGACTCCTGTGAAGTGTGACACTTGTGAAGCTATAAAGAAGCAGAGCAGTACACTGATCTATAACTTGAATAGTTTGAAGGAATCTTACGATGTACTGAACAAAGCAATGAATCAATACAATCAAACAAGTGAAGAACAAGCAACAGCGATGAAAACACTTCAAGGAGCTTTTATGACGAAGCAAAAAGTGGTGAACAATTACATTGAGAAGTGTGCTGCTCTTGAACAGAAACTGGAACTGCAAAGGATCGAAACTGAAAGAGTTAATCGTTTGTTGAAAAGTTACTCATGTACTTCTTATGTCATTGACAGGATTTATCCAACTGTTGAAGGCATGAAGGCATTTGAAGAGGATGAAGTAACTGAAGAAAAGAATGCTGAAAAAGTGGCTGAAGAAAAGACTCCAGAAAAGAAGAACAAAAAGAAGAATGACTCAAAGAAAAAGACTGACAAGAAGGATTCTGGTAAGAAACAAGATGTCAGTTACAACAAGTGTCCACCTCCGTTAGAAAATGGATATTTGCCCAGGAATCCAAATCAGGAAAGAGTCGAAAAAGCAACAAATTTACAGTGGGAGTCGGAGTCGTCAGTCAATTTGCCAGAAAATATTGATGTCGTGTTTACATCATCTGACACTGATCATGAGTCCGAGTTAATTAAGAAAGTCGTCGATCAGGTGTTGGATAAAGATGAAACTGAGGAGTCAAAGTCAGAGTCAGAGTCAAAGTCTGGTTCTGAAAGTTCGAGTTCGACGGTCAACAGTCAAAATTCTTCAGTTAAAAGGGTTTACAACAAAGAATTCCTGTTATCAAAATCTAATTTGAGTGACGAAACATTCAAAGTTGCATATACATTGAATGATTCCAACAAATTATATTCTGATGAGGAATTTCCACTAAGAGGTGTAAAAACTGAGATGATCAAAAAGATTTTCAAACTAACAAAAATCAATATTTCTGAATTAAAAGATGTAAACCTTATTGATAAACCTAAAAAATACACCTCAAGAGTACAACAAAGACTAAACAAGAAAAAAGGTTACAGTTCTGGTTCTGGATTTCATAAGAAACCAAACCCTAACCGTAATTTCAAAAAGAAAGGTCTTGGTTTTACTCCAACAGAAAAACAGAAAAATGAAACATATGTTCGTGATTTTAAAGCAAAGATGACATTTGTTTCAGGTACATCAAGAGATGAGGAAGAAAAGGAAAGGTTTTGGAGGCAGTCGAATAGTAAATTCCTTGCAAAGAAGCAAGAAGAGATGAAAGAAACGAGAACCTGTTTCCAATGCAACACTGTTGGACACATTGCCAGAGATTGTTCTAAGGCAATATCATCAAAACAGGGAGTTTTTCGTAAACAAAAAGAAAAAGTGGTTAAGTTTGAACCGCCAATTGACCGAACCAAATTATTCAAAAATTCGACTTTTGAAATTGGTGAAAGTTCAAACAGGTTTTACAAGAAAAGAGGAAATCTTGACAACCAGAAATGGATTGTTAAGAAGTCTGTTGATAGTTCTAGCGATGATTCTGATAGATTGAAATCAGAGGAGCTATCTTCTAGCGATGAATCTGATTCCATAAAATCAGAGGAGCCACAGGTTGAGTTAAAATTGAAAACTTCAGTCCCTCAAATGAATGATGTTCATTTTCCACCGTTGAAGGATGAAAATTTTAAGAAGAAAATTGGTAAAGTTGAGATATCAAACCAATTTTATGATGATAACAAGGTTTTTGATGTTGATAAGGCCTTTAACCCCACTGTGAAACACATTTTTGGTAAAATGATTGATCGAAAAGTCAAAGGGGTTAAAGAATTTTACGAGAAGAAAATGCAGAAAGATAAAGTTGAACCATCCCTGGTTTGTGACTGGGATGGTACATACTACGAACAGTAAGACTGTGGACTTGCCGGAGATCCCAAGTTGGTAATCGTGGATCAGGAATCGGCATTATTCTTTGTATTTGATTGTGTTTTTTTTACAAATGGTAAATCAAGGACATTAATTTGTACTTGATTTTCTACAAGTGGTTGGTAGACAATGTGATGAACCAAACCCCTAACTCTACAAGTGGTAAAAACAAACTTATTTTCCGGAAAAATCATTTTGATTAAAACAAACTTAAGTGTTTTGAAATCTAAATGAGAAAATAGTTTGTTGTGAGGGGGAGTTCTGATTGTTTATGCCAAGTGGATGGCGATTTGAAGTGATTTGATATCAGTTGTCATTTTATTGTACAGTTTATTTTCAAATTTCCTAAAATGTGTTTGCATTTTAGGGGGAGTAAGAAATTTTAGAAAATCCAAAAACATTTGAAAATTTGAAAAAGTCAAAAACATGATAAATGAAAAAATGAGTTTTGTTGCATAAAAGAGGAAATGATAGTACATCAGTGGACTATCACAACATGCTAAAGAATTGGAAAGTTAAAAAGTGATAAACGGTCTCACTGATGATGTGTCAGTAGGTTTTTGCACATTTAGTAGATTGTGACGAGATATAAACATAAATTTCAAACTTGCTTGTTCTGTGGGTTAACACAAACTTGGATATATAGGTAACCCCTGAAATCTTGTTTGAAAGGTCCCTTATTCTGAGATACTAGGTCTTTATGCTCAGTGATATCTGGGGTATTATCCCGGGACTTCTGCTGAAAGAAATTTCTGACCTAGTCCCCGGATAATGCTTTCTGCAAATGCTTGAAACATAGAATCGCCCTCAGCAAGCTGATGAAACAATAAAATTGATAGTCGCTGCTGTTGTAATTCAAAAGATCCTCTAAAGGGGACACACCAAAAGTCGAAGCCGTCATCTCTCTGCGTATCGAAAGATCGACCTGAGCTCTCACGGCCCTCGTACTATAATTTATTCCCCTGACAGATATCATCTGTGGTATACTCACCTGTAAGACTGAATATTGGGATCTGGATACGGGAGTATATTCAAGTAGTGGGACACACGGATAAGTTTAAGTTGCTTAAAACATTAATCTCATATCTCGGATCAGTTGAACTTTGTGTGAAAATTTAAGTGGACAAACATACTGACAATCTAGGTAAATTGTTTAGAACTTAATATGAAATGAAGCTTAACGGTGTTAGTGATCTGTCTCAGAAACTGATATGATCCTCTTGCACAAACTCACAAAAATATTGTATGTAAATATTTCTTTACTGCATTTCATTCTTTTCAAAAAATTTCAAATAGATTTTAGTGTGTTTTAGCATAAATTTTGAAAAATTCAAAAAGATTTTCGACAACTGATATTGAAAAGCTGATTTTCAAAGTTCCGAGTGCTAAACATGATGAGTATGATTTGAGGGGGAGTTTGTGTTTAAAACTGATTATTTTTGTCAAATCTTCAAGTGGTTCATCAGATTGAAAGATCATTTTGATTAGGTTTTTAGAGAAGAGTCTGAATTAGTGAAAGTTTATATGTTTGAAATGTGTAAATTGTAAAATTTATTGTGAGGTAGAGTTTATGCAGGTTAAAGTTTGAGAAGTGATGATTCTGAAAAGCCAAAATTGTGAAAGTCAGACAACGATCCTGAAGCAAATGATGCTGAAGAACTGAAGGAATGCCAGCACATTGCAAGGGGGAGTCTGTTGATGCTGATAGAAAGAATGAAGCACAAAGACTGATAAAGACTGAAGATTGAGGAGACTCGACACTTAAGACTCGTCAACATCTGAGGGGGAGTCTGTTGGTGCATTCATCTGTCGTCTTCGTCTTGTATCGAGTCTCGGGTTCGGTTAATGATCTGATCAAGCATAACATCACTAGTGACATCATCAAGTGACATCACTAGTGACATCATCTCTAATGAAGACAAAACAAATATATCAGATTGGTGAGGTTCGCTTGAAGACAATAGTCAACATGTCAATTTCGCTTCAAAGAAATGTGTGGATTTCGCTTCAAGTCTTTCAAGCGAAATCATGTGCTCTATAAATAGGTTGTCATACATTTCATTTGTAACATTTTTCCAGAAGCGATACCGAGGTGCTGCCGGTTTTCTTTTCGATTGTAAACAGTGTCAATTCAATATAAAAGAGGATTAAATTGTGAAACAAGCTGTTTTACCATCCGTTTCTCTGTTTCCGCCTTTGAAACGGACTAGAACTCTTCCTAACGACTCGTTTTGGTCGGAATCCGATCCTACAGGAGGAAGGTTGCGGTGCTGGTAGGGTGTAGTGGAGAGGGGAAGAAGGGTGAGGGTGAGGGTGGGTGTGGGGTGTTTTAATTTTTAATATATTGTTTTTTAATAACAAGGGTAATTTTGTTATTTCACATAGACTTAACTAAGAAAATTAACCCACTTCCACTTCAAGGACTATCCGAGTAGCAAATGAGTAAACCACAGGGAGCACCGGTGTAATTTCCAAAAGATGGGGACTAAGGGTGAAATTTTACCAAACCACAGGGACTATCTGTGCATTTTACTCTATTTTCAATTATACTTACAGTGATTGAGTCTTTGTATTCTACAATACTGCCGGTATGTGGGGTTTTGTATACACTACTAATCAACCGTTACTATTGGACAAAGAGTTAGCCAATAGTAATATGACCACGGTCATTGTAACTGCCAACGCGACAAATACTGAATGAGTAATTGGGTAGATATAAACATTGTAATCGCTCTCAATACTATAAAGTTATAAAATTTTATTTCATTAAACTGGGATGCACTCGCCAGTATTTCTTGCTGATAAAATATTTTTTTAAAACGCGTTTCAGGTAACTTAATGTGAAGCTATAAGAAGCCAGCAAAGGAGCACTAAAGGCTTAAAGAAAGTGGTTATAAAAGTTACCTGAATAAAAAGTTTATGTTTTCAGCAACTAAGGTTTATCCCTATAACAATATTGTGAATGAAGCATGGATTTTATCCCATTTGTTTATTATAAAAGTTTGGTGTTTTGAAACTCTGAAATTTATTTCTTAACTATGATCCTGATGTCTCATTTCCTCTGCCAAATTAATAAACACCGATACCACTTTACTGGTTCGTTGCTCCCGCTACCGGGGCAGGGGTAGGGATTTGCGACAGTAACAAGTCTTGGGTGCTAAGTATGGTTTAAAACCATACTATGCGCCTAAATGATGATAATTTCGATGTTTATGTAATTCTGATGTTATGAACAGCTTTGAATAGTCAAAATATTTTGTTTTTTTATAACATATCAGTAGTAAAAAGGTTTTGCATGTTTATTATGTTTAAAACCTCTTTTATGTGCCATAAGGGCATTAGCGTCATTTAAGAGCATTGTACAAGAACTTGAAGTTAAAATCAGTATATAATCTGACTTAAAATCCCAATAATTCCTAAATATGATAACGCAATAGTAGGTAATGAGTTTTATGTTAAAGTTATGTTTAAAACTCATTTTGCATGTAAAAGGGCATTTTAATCCTTTTAAAAGCTTAATTTACGATTAATTATGCAAACTCAGTTTATGACCAATTTATAAACATAAAAATATGCAAAACATATTAACATATCAAAAGGTAATTCCTTCGCATGCTTACTTATATTTAAAACCTCATTTTTAAACAAAAGGGCATACTAGTCAACAATTAAGCATAATAACGGAATATTGCAAAATAACTCCGATTACTATGTGACCATGTATTATAACCTCAGAGGCTTATGCTACAATATAATATGGTCACAAAGGAACATTAAAACATAGTGAAATTATGCTAATTCAGATCAGAACTGAAAGTCAAAGCAAAAGTCAAACTTTGCGACTTTCTGTTGCGAACCGACCTTAAACCTGGAATTGTCGGGTTGAACATGTTTACACATGTTCTAATAATATTTACCAAGTTATTAAAGTGATAAAACACATTTTATAACACCTACATTATCAGTTATGAATTATTTAAAAAACTAACCCGTTTGACTTTTTAAATTAATAACTTTGACCCGATAATTAACCAAGCAAACATGATTATTAGGATGTGCCCTTTTGAGGGATTAACACCTACCTAATTATGATCACGTAGCCATGTTCGCCTCGAACAATGGCTGGACCATAATGGTCTAAACCGAAAGTCAAAGCTTTCATCGAAAATACTTTGACTTTCGGCTTTTAAAAGCCAATAAAAGGAAAACCAGTGGATAAGGACACTTACAAATGGTACTAGCTCGAAAACTTTAACTTGGGTGGAGTCTCCTTATGCCAGGAATCTCCGAGAAGCTAGAACAAGAGAGAAAGTTGAGAAAAATGAGAGGTGCAAGGATTCAAGGCTTCCCATGACCCCTATTTATACTTGAACAACAAACCCTTGGATCATGATAGGTGTTAGGGAGCTTTAGGGATCACTCCAGGTGTCTAAACATGTTTTAAAAACCATGTAAGGATCCATAGTTTCGAGTTTGTGGTGGCCAAGGAGAAGAAACCTGCAGCTGGCAATAAGTTTCTTCGAAATAGGGATGGTCGCGTCATGCCACAAGAATGGGGGGATGTCGCGTTGCGCTAGGCCTCCATCAGGTTTCACATGTTGTCAGTTTTAGCCCCTGGTCCCTTAAAACCTTTATATAGTTTCATTTTTGACATAATAAGCCCCTCCAAGCCATTTACAGTTTTATATGTGGCATTTTGATCTTTGAGATAGGTTATAAATATTCCGGAGAGTATAATCGAACATCGTTAAGCTTCGGGTTTCACTAAAAGGTCACTCAGAGGTAAAATTATATATGTTGATGCTTTTAACCCTTTAATTCACAAACTTATGATTTAGATCGCAAACGACATCGTATGTCCAACATGTGGCTCGTTATTAAATACGAATACCGTAAAAGGTCATTCAGAGGCACATGTTATGCATGTTGACACTTTTAGTCCCTCCACATACATCTTTTTACTGTTTGGCAATAATAGTCTTTTGTAGTCAACGTTTGACATCATTAGGGTTTAAGACACGTGTCTTTACATTATTGGACACAAGTTTACGAGGTGTTACATCCTCACCCCCTTAAAAGAAATCTCGACCTCGAGATTTACTGAAACAAGTGGGGGTACTTCTGTCGCATAGTGGACTCGACCTCCCACGTATATTCGGGGCCTCTACGGGCATCCCATTTAACCTTTACTATAGGCACATGTTTCCTTCGGAGCTTCCTAACCTGTCGATCCTCGATCGATATTGGTTTTTCAATAAACCTCAGGTTTTCATCTATCTGCACGTCTTTATGAGACATTGCTAGCGACTCATCGGCTAGACATTTCTTTAAATTGCAGATGTGGAACACATTGTGAATTCCACTAAGCTCCTCAGGCAAATTCAATTTGTATGCCACAGACCCGACACATTTGATAATCTCAAATGGTCCAATATATCTCGGGCTCAGCTTGCCTTTCTTACCAAAATGCATCACACCTTTCCAGGGTGATACTTTTAGCAAGACTTTGTCCCCTACTTGGAACTGAAGAGGTTTTCGCCCCTTATCTGTATAGCTCTTTCTCCTGTCTCGGGCGGCTTTCAGACGATCACGAATCTATACAATCTTATCCGTCATCTCCAGTACTATCTCGGGTCCTGATAGTTGGGCCTCCCCAATTTGTGCCCAATAGACGGGCGTTCTACATTTTCTCCCAGACAATGCTTCGAAAGGAGTAACCTGGATGCTAGTATGGTACTGTTATTGTAGAAGAATTCAATCATGGGAAGATGGTCATCCCAGTTACCACCTAAATCAATGACACATGCACGCAACATGTCTTCTAATGTCTGAATAGTATGCTCACTCTGTCCATCCGTCTGAGGATGGTAAGCCGTACTGAAATTCAAACGAGTGCCTAAGGATTGCTGGAAACTTTTCCAGGAGTGAGATGTATATTTAGTATCTCCATTGGATACAATAGATACTGGCACTCCATGAAGGGGTACAATCTCGTCCACATATAACTTTGCTAATTTATCGGAGCTATGAGTCTCTTTTATGGGTAAGAAATGAGCTGACTTAGTCAGTCTGTCAACTATAACCCATATTGTATCATTACCATGCTTGGTTTTAGGTAACTTGGTGATAAAATCCATAGTTACCATTTCCCATTTCCATGTGGGAAGTTTTAATTGTTGTAGCAGTCCTGACGGCTTTTGATGTGCGGCTTTAACCTGTGAGCACGTCAGACACTTAGCTACGTGTGTGGCTATGGATGTCTTCAAACCCATCCACCAATAATTTTCTTCAAATCTTGATACATTTTGTCACCTCCAGAGTGAACTGAATATCTAGAGTTATGTGCTTCCTGGAGGATTAAATCTCTAAGTCCTCCATAAATAGGAACCTAGATTCGACCATTGAATCTAAGGATCCCATCGTTTCCAGGTGACAACTAATCAACAGTCCCACCCAGTCCTTCACCTAGAAGGTTAGATTCCAACATGGCTTCTTTCTGCGCAGTTATCAGCTTTTCATTTAAGCTGTTCTTAAGCTCAATGCTTTTGGCATTAATACGTATAGGCTTAATTCTTTCTTTGCGGCTTAGCGCGTCAGTGACTACATTTGCTTTGCCAGGATGGTAGTGAATCTCACAATCATAATCATTTAACGTCTCAATCCATCGGCATTGTCGCATGTTGAGATCTTTTTGATTAAACAAGTGTTGGAGACTTTTATGATCAGTGTATATGATACACTTTGTTCCATATAGATAGTGTCTCCATAAATTTAGTGCAAATACAATGACACCCAACTCTAAGTCGTGGGTGGTGTAATTTCTTTCATGCACCTTTAGTTGTCGTGACGCATAGGCAATCACCTTACCTCTTTGCATAAGCACACATCCCATGCCCATGTGCGATGATGCATCACAGTAGACAATTAATTCTTCTATGCCTTCAGGAAATGTCAGTACTGGAGTATTACTTAACTTGTTCTTAAGAATCTCAAAAGATTCTTGTTGTTTAGGACCCCAATTAAATTTAACGTTCTTGCGGGCCAAGGTAGTCAAAGGAGTGGCTATCCTTGAGAAGTTCTCAATGAATCTTCTATAATAATCAGCCAAACCTAAGAAACTACGGATTTCTGAAGGTGTCTTCGGCACTTCCCAGTTCATGATTGTTTCTACGTTAGCGGGACCTACTTGGATACCACGCTCACTCACAACATGTCCAAGGAATTGAACTTCGCGAAGGAAAAATTCGCATTTGGAGAATTTAGCATAAAGCTTCTCCTGCTATAGAAGCTCTAAGATACACCGAAGATGTTTCTCGTGATCGGATTGATTTCGAGAATAGATAAGCATGTCATCTATGAAGACAATGACAAACTTATCTAAGTGCGGCTTGCAGACTCTATTCATGAGATCCATGAATGCTGCAGGTGTATTAGTGAGCCCAAAAGGTATCACTAAGAATTCATAATGGCTGTATCTGGTTCTGAACGCGGTCTTGGGCACTTCTCGAAGACAACCTTCTAGTCCCACCGAAAAATGATTTATACGGTCGACCAAAGCTTCCTCTACTCCTGTCATTTCATTGATGGCCTCCATCAAGGCATACACGTAGTTTACAAGAGAGTCCTCTACCGATGGCCTTCTTCCCTGTCGGTTGTTCCTGAAGTGTGATGAAGATGTTCCGTTGTTTCTGCTCGACATTCTAAGAAAACAAACCGAAAAGAGTTTAATTTATTGAAACAGTACCTCGGACACGGTGCCGTGCTTGCTGAGCACGACCCGTGTTCACCTCTCTGCAGATTTTTGAAACAAGGAATCTTGGAGCTTTAAATTATGTTTCTGACTTTTCAAGCATTTTTAAGTAGAAATAACTTAAAACAGTGTTGTAAAACTTATTTTTAACAAGATTCCTTGAATAAAAACCTAACAAATATTACAATAAAGCGTGAAAACATAGAGATTTCAAACTTTAATGGAGGTTTTGAGGAAAAATGAAGAAGAAGGCAATGGAAAAAAGTAGATAAGACAAGATGGTTGTTGAGAACCTTCTTTAGAATATACCTAGTATGGGATATGTGAAGATCCCACCAAATCTCTGTCTTTGGAATGGGTCCAAGAGTGCAGGAATCTTGTTGAATTTATAAAAAACGACAGCACGCTGGACACGGCCCGTGTCGGCTGGACACTGCCCCGTGTCGGCTAGACACGGCCCCGTGTGCAGACAAAATTCTGACACTTTTTGTCCGTATCTGACCAAAAGTCAGACGGGAATCTTTGGGTGGACACGGGGGCGTGCTGACTTGGACACGGCCCCGTGGCTTGAAGTTGTTTATGAAGTTTTGTCTATTTTCAAGGAATTTATCTGGATCGGGTGGTTCTTTACTAGACGGAACAACACCGAAGTGCCTGAGATACCTGAGTTGCCCTAGTTTTAGAAAAGAATGCAAGAGGTTATCGGAAAGGGTGATTCCTAAGCTAAATACCGGTGGGCAAAACCAACCTTTATTTTCCTTATCCGGGCTCTCGTTAAAGAAGGTATATGTCGAATCGCTCAGGTAAATGTATGCATCGGAGGATACCGATGGGGTGTCCTTCACGCCACAATCGACACAGGGACGACTATCGCTCAAGTCCTCGCAAGAGTTAGAGGTGATTTCAGGAGCGATCTCACTAATTCTCCTTGATCGTCTTCTAGAGATGAATTAGTTATATCCATCTCAAGTTCTTTTATCAATCGGAGAATTAGTTCTTCCATTTGAAATCATTCTTCAAGAATCATTTCATCTCGAAGGGATGATTGAGAGCATTCGAGGAAGAGATAGGGATTGTTTTTACTTTCGCCCATCTTAAGGCTATAGGAAAACAATGGGTCTATATAGTGGGGTTTGTAATTTAAAAAATAACATTTTAAATCTTCATGAGTTCCACCACATATTTGACACCACGTACCATAAGAGGAGCGAAAGTAAAAATTATCAGTATCACTCATGATTGTGTCAGAAATTACCAGGATTGCCAGTACCAAAGATTGGGCACGGGGCGTGTTCAGTGGGCACGACCCCGTGTTTAGCTACCGTCTGACTTAAAACAGGATTGCCAGTACCAAAGATTGGGCACGGGGCGTGTTCAGCGGGAACAACCCCGTGCTGAGCTTCTGCATAAACGGAAAAAGTTAAGAAAAATCCTAAAAAAACAGAAAAATAAAAAAAACGATTAGGCCGTTGATTCCTAACTTTCTTAAAATCCTCGTGTCCCCGGCAACGACGCCAAAAACTTGATGCGTGTCGAGTGCGATATGTTTTTATGTATATTTTAAGCCCTTTTTACACTTTAGTCAAGTTTTAAATTTATAAAACACGATATTTTACTAACACTAAACACACATATGGGCAAGTGCACCCATCGTGAGCGTAGTATAGCGTTGGTAAGATACCGAGGTCGTCCAAGGACACAAGAGCTTTTAGTACCGGTTTATCCTCAACGTCTAATCAAATAAAAAATTTAGAAAAAAGGTTTTAAACATGAAAATAAAAACTAAAAATGCTGAAAAATAAAATTAAAATAAAAAACAGATAGAAAAGATGAATCACTTGGATCCGACTCGCCTTTAGTGTAACCTTTGATGATTTCCGCACTTTTGCACTTTTTAAGAGATTATCTTAGTTATAGTAGTAGGCCCCTCTTTTGAAGGTGATGTTACCCTCAACCCAGTAGTTTGAGTCAGCAAGGATACAATCCTAAAGGGTTGGAATATTGGAAGATAATTAATTAAGTTATTAATGCGTAATGTGGTAGGCCCCTCTTTTGAAGGTGACGTTACCCTCGGCTAAGTGGTTTGAGTCAGCAGGGATACAATCCCAAGTAGCCGAGTTAATGTATTAATAGTAGTTTACATATGAGGGGATCAAGCCATTCGCATCCCCGCCATCCAATACCAGTGGGTATTGAAGGAGGTCCTTGTAAGCTTGACCCAGGTCCTTGCAGGATGTATACACTGAACAAGGCAAGAACCTTACCAAACCATTCCCTTAACCCCCGACCAGGTAGCCAACATATCTCTATATAGACCGTAGAGATATGAATGGGGTAAATATTTTATTTTATAGAGACAGTAAAATAACGCCAAGACAACACGGACAAATGATAAGGAAGTTTCACCTTCAACATAAGAAACTAGTTATTAAAGTCATTAATACAAAACCAAATAAAAAGTGCGAAAAGATTAAAAAGAAAAGTATTACACTAAATGCTTGTCTTCACCAAGTGATGTAAGAGACTTAGGAAAACATGGCCTTTGATTGTCAAGAACTCTTACTATCAATCTTGGATCCCGAGACTACTACACACACTCTATGTTGGATGATGGATGATGGATGATGGTGGTGGATGTGGGTGTTGTGATGGTGGTGGAGTGTGGGTGAAGTAGGAGAGAGGTGGTTTGCCAAGGGATGTCTTTGAAGTGAACCAAGCACCTCTATTTATAGCCTGCAGAGAAGCCCCGGACACGGCCCTGTGTTCATTGAACACGGCCCCGTGTCCATCAACTTTCTCTCTCTTCATTAATTGCATTTTTTCTGCATTAGCTCTACACGCCCCCGTGTCCGCTGGGCACGGCCCCGTGTGCAGAAGCGTATCTGTACTATCAAGATTTGCTTGCATTATACGAATCTTAGTGTTGACCACGACCGTGTTGAGTTGGGCACGCCCCCGTGTCGGGAATAGAAGCTTCTATAGCTTCGTCTTTTCTGCAGACACCTGAACACGCCCCCGTGTCCGCTGGGCACAGGGTCGTGTGCAGCCTTCTGTTTACTTGTTTTTGCTTGGGAAGATGCTGTTGAGGGGTCGGGTATGCCATGTTTATTCCTTTTCTTGTAATTATGTTAGATTTTGCTGCATTTTTGCTTCTTTTGTTCATTTACGCTCATTTATTCCTGAAAATACAAAAGGAAGACAAAAGCACACTTTTTCCAACATTAGTACTAAACACGGGTTAGTTTTATGCCTCATTTGATGTAATTTATATGTTGCATTTTATACACATCAAATACCCCCACACTTGAATCTTTGCTTGTCCTTAAGCAAAACTCTTTATAATGTGGCTTACACTCCCAAATGGAATGGGTAGAAGAGAAGTTTTGGGCTTGTTTTGAGTGTCGGGAATCCAAGATCTTTATTAGGCTTTATTTTTATGTTATTTACAATCATATTCGTTATGATTTATTTAGAACATTTCATAAGAGAAATTACTTATTAGGGCATAACATGCCTTTTTAAAATTCCATTTATATACAAGTTCACATACCTAACGGGAGATCACTCAACACTCGGCCGAAAATGTATATTTGTGAAACACTCGAGACCGGCATGAAACTTGCTTCTACCATATGCTTGCCAAGCAATCAATCCTCCTCCTTTTTAACTATACACCTTTGTAAATATCAAGAGGACTTTGGGAAGGGTTAGGCTTGGGTTAAAGGTAGGTGGTTTTGGGGTTAGTGGTTAGTAAAAGGGCTAAAAGCGTAAAAAGCGTCGGTCGTCGTAAAACTTTTTATTTTTTTGACTTTTATTCAAAAAAAGCATTTTCAAACAAAGTTTCTTTTGAGAAACTTGTTTGTTTATTGCTATAATTCATTTTTTTTATAAGGAATGTCACATGAAGACCAGGCTTTTCACTAAAATAAAGGGTTAAAAATAAAAAATGTTTTGGTGGGTAAAGGGTGTTTATTTTATGGGTTTAGAAACGAAAAGGTTTAGGCTCAAAGGGGTTAACTAGGGGGATTTTGAGTAGGTGGTAAAAAAAAGAAAAATAATGGTGTTGAAAAGAAAAAGGGTTAGTCCTAATGCCTCTATCATTTACTTACTTGGGTTTAAGTTGGTAAGGATCGGGAATGTATCGTCATGGCAAGTTCTAGAGTCGTAAGAAACCAAGCGGCTATTCACACAAGAAACGAAAGATGAGCATTTAGTCTAAAGATGTGTATTTGTATGCTCAGTTAAGGCTCAAAACTCACTTTTTGTGGGAGTGGGTTTTTAATGTGATCAAGTATATATAATCAAATTTTAATTAGATTTGTCATGTCGTTTCATAATTTTCTTATGTTGGTTCTTTTTATCACGATGCTATCGGTTGTAAATTTGTAAAAATATAACCTTTTTAGAACTTGTTATTCCCAAATTAAACCAAGACAAGTAAAAATGAAAAGTTTTTTTTTTTTGAAAAAAATTGGGGTGATTAGCGGTTCCAATAGAGTTTTGTGTAAGGCTTGTTATTAGGACTTGCAAAATTCAAGGTTTTAGCATCCCCCCCCCCCCCCACACTTAAATTACACATTGTCCTCAATGTGTCCCAAAAATAAGTTTTTAGCTTGATTGAATGTGTAAAAAGGTGTTAAAAAGCAAAAAATCATGTTACTGGGCATCTGGAAACGGCCCCGTGGTGAACGGCCCCGTGTTCAGATTGCCAGTATCATGGTTTACAGAAGGCTGGGCACGGGGGCGTCTTCACTGAACACGGCCCCATGTCCAGTTACCTGAACTGGGCATTTTCTGCAGATCATTGGGCACGGGCCGTGTTGGCTGAGCACGACCCCGTGCTGAACTTGCTGTAATGAAGAAAAATTGTCGGGAGGCTCTATTTTTGTGCATGCGGTGTAGGTTCAAGTTTCCCTTAGTATCCTCCATCATCCTAAGTGTGTTTTATTCATCACAACATCATCCAATCACCATTTAACACTTAAAAACCATCATTTCATTAAAGATTGAATTACATAAGATCCTAGAACTTAAAAATAAAGGAAAAAAAAACTAAAAGTTCCTAAGATAGATAGGTCAAGTAATGCAGAAAATCATTCCAAGGAGTTCTACCCTTATTGTAGGAATTAAAAACCCGAAAATAGTTTCCCGACATTTAAAGGTATTGTAGAACTTTTAACCGAAGGATGTCACTTAAATGTCATTGAGCCATTCCTCTATCTCCTTTGGGAGGAAAAAGACGGGCTCATTTTCCACAAAGTCTTGTGGAGGAGGTGCGTTGGCAACCGGGACCCCATGTAATATGTCTTGAGGGGGTTCTAGGTGCATGACATACCATTCGGCCGGAATGATGACTTCTGGAACTACATTCCATCCACTTTGTGTAATGATTGGTACCAAAGGAGGGGAAGCGAGAATATTCAACCTTTGGTGCAAAAGGATGACTTCTCGAAGACATCCTTCTAGTCTCACCGACAAATGATTTATACGGTCAACCAAAGCTTCTTCTACTCCTGCCATTTCATCGATGGCCTCCCTCAAGGCATACACGTAGTTTACAAGAGAGTCCTCTACCGATGGCCTTCTTACTTGTCGGTTGTTCCTAGAGTGTGATGAAGATGTTCCATTTTTTCTGCTCGACATTCTAAGAAAATAAACCGAAAAGATTTTAATTTATTGAAACAGTACCTCGGACACGGCCCCGTGCTCACTGAGCACGGCCCCGTGTTCACCTCTCTGCAGATTTTTGAGACAAGGAATCTTGGAGCTTTAAATTATTTTTCTGACTTTTCAAGCATTTTTAAGCAGAAATAACTTAAAACAATGTTGTAAAACTTATTTTTAACAAGATTCCTTGAATAAAAACCTAACAAATATTACAATAAAGCTTGAAAACATAGAGATTTCAAACTTTAATGGAGGTTTTGAGGAAAACTGAAGAAGAAGGCAATGGACAAAAGTAGAAAAGACAAGATGGTTGTTGAGAACCTTCTTTAGAATATACCTAGTATGGTATATGTGATGATCCCACCAAATCTCTATCTTTGGAATGGGTCCAAGAGTGCAGGAATCTTGCTGCATTTATAGAAAATGACAGCACGCTGGACATGGCCGCATGTGCAGACAAAATTCTGACACTTTTTGTCCGTATCCTGAGCAAAAGTCAGACGGGAATCTTTGGGTGGACACGGGGGCGTGCTGACCTGGACACGGCCCCGTGGCTAGAAGTTGTTTATGAAGTTTTGTCTATTTTCAAGGTATTTATCCGGATCGGGTGGTTCTTTACTAGACGGAACAACACCGAAGTGCCTGAGATACCTAAGTTGCCCTAGTTTTAGACAAGAACGCAAGAGGTTATCGGAAAGGGTGATTCCTAAGCTAAATACCGGTGGGCAAAACCAACCTTTATTTTCCTTATCTGGGCTCTCGTTAAAGAAGGTATATGTCGAATCGCTCAAGTCTATGTATGCATCGGCGGATACCGATAGGGAGTCCTTCATGGCACAATCGACACAGGGACGACTATCGCTCAAGTCCTCACAAGAGTTAGAGGTGATTTCGGGAGCAACAATGTTGTTATAATTCGAATGCGATCTCACTAATTCTCCTTGATCGTCGTCTTGAGATGAATTAGTTATATCCATCTCAAGTTCTTTTATCCATCGGAGAATTAGTTCTTACATTTGAAATAAGTCTTCAAGAATCATTTCATCTCGAAGGGATGATTGAGAGCATTCGAGGGAGAGATACGGATTGTTTTTACTTTCGCCCATCTTAAGGCTATAGGAAAACAATGGGTCTATATAGTGGGGTTTGTAATTTAAAAAATAATATTTTATATCTTCATGAGTTCCACCACATATTTGACACCACGTACCATAAGAGGAGCGAAAGTAAAAATTATCAGTATCACTCATGATTGTGTCAGAAATTACCAGCCGCCAGGATCTTACGACTCTGTTTTCAGTATCTGAAGCTTGGGCACGGGGCGTGTTCAGTGGGCACGGCCCCGTGTTCAGCCACTGTCTGACTTAAAACAGGATTGCCAGTACCAAAGATTGGGCACGGGGCGTGTTCAGCGGGCACGGCCCCGTGCTGAGCTTGTGCAGAAACGGAAAAATTTAAGAAAAATCCTAAAAAAAAAAACGATTAGGCCGTTGATTCCTAACTTTCTGAAAATCCTTGTGTCCCCGGCAACGGCGCCAAAAACTTGATGCGTGTCGAGTGCGATATGTTTTTATGTATATTTTAAGCCCTTTTTACACTTTAGTCAAGTTTTAAATTTATAAAACACGATATTTTACTAACACTAAACACACATATGGGCAAGTGCACCCATCGTGAGCATAGTATAGCGTTGGTAAGATACTGAGGTCGTCCAAGGACATAAGAGCTTTTAGTACCGGTTTATCCTCAACGTCTAATCAAATAAAAAATTTAGAAAAAGGTTTTAAACATGAAAATAAAAACTAAAAATGCTGAAAAATGAAATAAAAAACAGATAGACAAGATGAATCACTTGGATCTGACTCGCCTTTAGTGTAACCTTTGATTATTTCCGCACTTTTGCACTTTTTAAGAGATTATCTTAGTTATAGTAGTAGGCCCCTCTTTTGAAGGTGACGTTACCCTCAACCCAGTTGTTTAAGTCAGCAAGGATACAATCCTAAAGGGTTGGAATATTGGAAGATATATAATTAAGTTATTAATGCGTAATGTGGTAGGCCTCTCTTTTGAAGGTGACGTTACCCTCGGCTAAGTGGTTTGAGTCAGCAAGGATACAATCCCAAGTAGCTGGGTTAATGTATTAATAGTAGTTTACATATGAGTGGATCAAGCCGTTCGTACCCCCGCCATCCAATACCAGTGGGTATTGAAGGAGGTTCTAGTAAACTTGACCCAGGTCCTTGCAGGATCTATACACTGAACAAGGCAAGAACCTTACCAAACCATTCCCTTAACCCCCAACCAAGTAGCCAACATATCTCTATATAGACCGTAGAGATATGAATGGTGTAAATCTTTTATTTTATATAGACAGTTAAATAATGCCAAGACACCACGGACAAATGATAAGGAAGTTTCACCTTCAACATAAGAAACTAGTTATTAAAGTCATTAATACAAACCAAATAAAAAGTGCGAAAAGATTAAAAAAACAAAACTATTACACTAAATGCTTGTCTTCACCAAGTGATGTAAGAGACTTAGGCAAACATGGCCTTTGATTGTCAAGAACTATTACTATCAATCTTGGATCCCGAGACTACTACACACACTCTATGATGGATGATGGATGATGGTGGTGGAGGTGGGTGTTGTGATGGTGGTAGAGTGTGGGTGAAGTGGGAGAGAGGTGGTTTGCCAAGGGATGCCTTTGAAGTGAACCAAGCACCTCTATTTATAGCCTGCACAGAAGCCCGGATACGGCCCCGTGTTCATTGAACACGGTCCCGTGTCCATCAACTTTCTCTCTCTTCATTAATTGCATTTTGTCTGCATTAGCTCCACACGCCCCCGTGTCCGCTGGGCACAGCCCCGTGTGAAGAAGCGTATCTGTACTATCAAGATTTGCTTGGATTCTGCGAATCTTAGCGTTGACCACGGCCATGTTAAGCTGGGAACGCCCCCGTGTCGGGAATAGAAGCTTCTATAGCTTTGTCTTTTCTACAGACACCTGAACACGACCCCGTGTCTGCTGTGCACAGGGCCGTGTGCAGCCTTCTGTTTACTTGTTTTGGCTTGGGAAGATGCTGTTGAGGGGTCGGGCATGCCACTGATGTGCGATAAAGTGTCGTATATTTTAGGTATATATTTTAAGCCCTTTTTAACACTTATTTTAGCCAAGTTTTAAATTTATAAAACACGATATTTCACTAACACTAAACACACATATGGGCAAGTGCACCCATCGTTGAGTGTAGTATAGCGTTTGTAAGATACCGAGGTCGTCCAAGGACACAAGAGCTTTTAGTACCGGTTTATCCTCAACGTCTAACCAAAATAAAAGTTTGGAAAAATGTTTTAAACTAAGAAAAATAAAAACTAACTAAAATAATAAAAACAGATAGACAAGATGAATCACTTGGTTCCGACTCGTATCTAGTATAACCTTTGATTATTTCCGCACTTTTGCACATAATTAAGAGATTATCTTAGTTATTGTAGTAGGCCCCTCTTTTGAAGGTGACGTTACCCTCACCCCAGTAGTTTGAGTCAGCAGGGATACAATCCTAAAGGGGTGGATTATTGGAAGATAATGAATTAAGTTATTAATGCAGTATTGTGGTAGGCCCCGCTTTTGGCGGTGACGTTACCCTCGACTAAGTAGTCTGAGTCAGCAGGGATACAGTCCTAAATAGCCGGGTTATAGTATTAATAGTAGTTAACTTATGAGGGGATCAAAGAGTTTGGACCCCCGCCATCCAATACCGTGAAGTATTGAAGGAGGTCCTACTAAATTTGACCCAGGTCCATTGCAGGACCTCTAAACGCTGAACAATGGCAAGACCTTTACCAAACCGTTCCCTTAACCCCCTACCAGGTAGCTAACATACCTCCATATAGACCGTGGAGATATGAATGGTGAAAATCCTTTATTTTATATAGACAGTAAAATAATGCCAAGACACCACGGACAAACGATAAGGAAAGATCACCTTCAACATAAGTAACTAGTTATTAAAGTCATTAATACAAAACCAAATAAAAAGTGCAAAAGATTAGAAATAAAAAGTATTATACTAGACACTTTGTCTTCACCAAGTGATGTAAGAGACTTAGGCAAACATGGCCTTGATTGTCAAGAACTCTTACGATCAATCTTGGATCCCGAGACGACTCACACACTCTATGATGGACAATGGATGATGGTGGTGGATGATGGTGTTGTGATGGTGGTGGGTGGTGGATGAAGTGTGAGAGAGGTGGTGTGCCAAGGGATGAGTTGCAATGAAACCAAGCACTCCTATTTATAGGCTGAACAGAGGCCTGGGCACGGCCCCGTGTCCGCTGGGCACGGCCCCGTGCCTGTCTGACACTCTCTCTCTTCATTAATTGTAATTCGCAATTACAATTAATGCGCCTGCAGTACTTTCGGCACGCCCCCGTGTCCGCTGAGCACGGCCCCGTGGTGGGCAATAGAAGCTTCTATAGGTTTGTCTTTTCTGCTGCTTCTTGGGCACGACCCCGTGCTGGCTGAGCACGGGGCGTGTTCAGCCTTCTGTTTTCTCTATTTTGCTTTGGAAGGTGCCGTTGAGGGTTCGGGCAATCCACTAATGTTCCTTTTCTTGTATTTATGTTGGATTTAGCTGTCTTTTTGCTTCTTTTGCGTTTTTGAGCTCATTTAATCCTGAAAATACAAAAGGAAGACAAAAACACTCTTTTTCCAATATTAGTACTAAAAAGGGGTTAGTTTTATGCCTCATTTGATGTAATTTATATGTTGCATTTTACACACATCAAATACCCCCACACTTGAACTTTTGCTTGTCCTCAAGCAAAACTCTTTAATATTTACACTCCCAAATGGAATAGGTAGAAGAGAAGGTTTTGGGCTTGTCATAGAGTGTCGGGATTTCCAAGATCTTTTTAGGGTTTTATTTTTATTTATTTACACTCCTATTCGTAATGATTTATTTAGAACTGTTCATAAAAGAAATTACTTATTTGGGCATAACATGCCTTTTTAAAATTCTATTTATATACAAGTTCACATACCTCGCGGGGAAATCACTCACACTCGGCCGAAGGTGTGTTTTTAGTGAATCACTCGAGAGCGGCATGGAACTTACTCCTACCATAGGCTTGCCAAGAAATCAATCCTCCTCCTTTTTAACTTTTATACCTTTGTAGATATCAAGAGGACTTTGTGGGTTAAGGGTTGGCTAGGGTTAAAGGTAGGTGGTTGGGTTAGTGGTTAGTAGAAAAAGGGCTAAAAAGCGTAACAAGTGTCGGTTTTCGTATTTTTGCAACCTTTTATTTTTGATGAAGCTTTTATTCAAACAAAGTTATTTTTGATTACTTTGTTTGTTTATTTTCTTTTTGCTTCATATAATTTTTTTTTTTTTTTTGAAGAACCGAACTTGTTACTAAAATAAAGGGTAAAAATGAAAAAGGTTTTGGTGGGTGAAATGGTTTTTGTTTTGGGTGATGAAACGAAAAGGTTTAGGCTCAAAGGGGCTAACTAGGGGGATTTTTGGGTAGGTGGTAAAAGAAAAAGAAAAAATAATGGTGTGGAAATGAAAAAGGTTAGTCCTAATGCCTCTATCATTTACTTACTCGGGTTTAAGTTGATAAGGACCGGGAATGTATTGTCATGGCAAGTTCTAGAGTCGTAAGAACCAAGCGGCTATTCACACAAGAAACGAAAAATGAGCATTTAGTCAAATGGTATGAAATTGAGTGCTCAATAAAGGCTCAAAACTCACTTTTGTGGGAATGGGTTTTTATGTGATCAAGTATATATAATCAAATTTTAAATAAGTTTGTCATGCCTTTTCATAATTTTCTTATGTTGGTTCTTTTTATCACTACGCTATCGGTTGTAAATTTGTAAAAATATAACCTTTTTGAGAGCTTGAATTTCCCGAGTTAAACCTAGACAAGTAAAAAAAAATGAAATTTTTGAAAAAAATTTGGGGTGATTAGCGGTTCCAATAGAGTTTTGTGTAAGGCTTGTATTTAGGACTTGCAAAATTCAAGGTTTTAGCATCCCCCCCACACTTAAATTACACATTGTCCTCAATGTGTCCCAAAAATAAATTTTTAGGTTGATTAGATGTGTAAAATAGTGTTTTAAAAGCAAAAATTTGTGTTACTGGGCGCTGAACACGGCCCCGTGTTATCCGGGCACGGCCCCGTGTTCAAGTGCCAGTAACAAAATTGAAATAAGAGAAACAGAAGTCTGGACACGGGGGCGTGTTGGGTGAACACGGCCCGTGTCCAGTTACCTGTACTGGGCGTTTTCTGCAGGTGGTTCAACACGGGGCCGTGTTGGTTGGGCACGGCCCGTGTTGAACCTTCTGAAAGGGAGAAAATTGTCGGGTTGCCTTGTTCTTGTGCATGGGATCATTTTTCTCGTTCCCCTTTTCATCCTTTACCACCATGAGTGTGTTTTATTCATTACAAACCATCCAAACATTAAAACCATCATTTCATTTCATCATAGAGAGAACTTACATAATCCTAAATTAAAACTAGATAAAAGAAATAACAAACCATGGAGTCCTAGCCTTTAATTTATTTTAATTTAGCAAAATTTCCAAGAAATACTCAATCTTGGTTAAACAAGGCCTTAGTGAACTCCTTCTTCCGAGTGCGGTTTTCCTCAAATGTCGGCGAGCCATTCTTCTATCTCCCTTGGAAGGAGAAAAGAAGGCTCATTGGCATTAGTTTGAGGGGCTTCAACTTCCACCGGGATCTCTTGTTGGTGTTCCATGGGAGGTTCCGCCGGAAAGTCTTCCCACCCGGTAGGGTTGTTAATTCCGAGAGCCAGGTTCCAATCCTGCTGAGGAAGGACTGGTTCCATTGGAGGTGCTACAAGAATATTTAACCTCTGGTGCAAGAGGTTAATTTCTTGGAAGCTGCTTTCAAGTCCCATCGTAAGATCGTTAATACGGTCGATAAGGACCTCCTCTACTGTAGTCATTTCATCTAGAGCCTCCCTTAATGCTATCACATAGTGAACAAGTGTAGCTTCAATGGAGGGTCTTCTTCCTCTTCGGTTGTTTGACGAATGCACAGAAGATGTATTGCTGTTTTCACTCGACATCCTACGAAAAATAAACTAAAAATAGCTTATTTAATGAAACAGTAACCGGACACGGCCCCGTGCTCACTGAGCACGGCCCCGTGTCCATCTTTCTGCAGAGTTTTGGAACAAGGAAACTTGTATTTTTAAGTTATTTTCTGAATGTTGTAGGCCCTTTTTGGCTACTAATAACTTAAAACCATGTTTCATAACATGTTTTTACCAAGATTCTTTGAACAAAACTCATTTGTCCCTACCATAGAGTTGGAGGAATTCCAAACTTTCAATGGTAGTTCTTGGAGAAAGATGAAGAAGAAGGAAATTACTAAAAGAGGAAGGGACAAGATGGGTTGTTGGAACCTTCTTTTAGACTTACCTAGGATAGTTTGAGAGAAGATTCCTGCAAATCTCTGCCCCAAGTTGGTCCAAATGTGCAGAATTCTTGGCTGCATTTATAGAAAATGACAGCAACCTGGACACGGCCCCGTGTTCAGTGGACACGGCCCCGTGTGCAGGTGGAGCTCTGACACAGTTTGTCCGTATTCTGACGTACTGATCAGAAAGGAATCTTTCGATGGACACGGGGGCGTGTTGGCTGGGCACGGCCCCGTGTCTACGGACTGATTTATGAAGTTGTCTAGTTTTTTAAGGAATTTGTTTTTATCGGGTGGTTCCTGACTGGTTGGAACAACCCCAAAGTGCCTAATATACCTTAATTGTCCTAGACTAAGGCGAGAACGCAAGAGGTTGTCGGTGATGGTAATTCCTATTTTTATTCTAGGTGGACAAGTCCAACCCTTTTCCGGGCTCTCGTTAAAGAAGGTATATGCCGAATCGCTCAGGTCTATGTATGCACCGAACGAAGTCGATGGGGAGTCCTTCACGGCACAATCGACACAGGGACGACTATCGTCCAAGTCTTTGCTAGGTACGAAGGTATTTTCGGGAGCAACGAGGTTGTCGGAATGCGGTTCCAACATTTCTTCATGGGTATCGTCTTGGGGCGGATTAATAAAATCCTTCCTAAGCTCTTCTATCCATTTCAGAATTAGCTCTTCTAGTTGAAATAATTCCCTAAGGAACATTTCCCCTAGAATATCTGGCTGGGCGCATTCGAGGGAGAAATAGTGCTTATTTTTACTTTCGCCCCTCTTAAGGTTGTGAAAAGATCGTGGGTCCATGTAGTGGGGCATATAATTTAGGAAGTAGCATTTTACTTCTTCATGTTCGCCTCCACATAATTTACACCACGTACCATAAGAGTGCCGAAAGTAAAAATAATTACTATCACTCATGTTTATGTCAGAAATTACCAACCGTCGGGATCTAACGGTTCTGTTTTCAGTAACTGAAACTTGGGCACGGGGGCGTGTTGAGTGGACACGGCCCCGTGTTCAGCTTACTGTCTGATGTAAAACAGGATTGCCAGTTCCAATGATTGAGCACGTGGGCGTGTTCAGCGAGCACGGCCCGTGCTGAGATCTGCAGAAGCTGAAAAACTAAGAAAAATCCTAAAAAAAATAAAAAGAAAAATAGAAGATGATTAGGCCGTTGATTCCTAACTTTCTTAAAATCCTTGTGTCCCCGGCAACGGCGCCAAAAACTTGATGTGCGATAAAGTGTCGTATATTTTAGGTATATATTTTAAGCCCTTTTTAACACTTATTTTAGCCAAGTTTTAAATTTATAAAACACGATATTTCACTAACACTAAACACACATATGGGCAAGTGCACCCATCGTTGAGTGTAGTATAGCGTTGGTAAGATACCGAGGTCGTCCAAGGACACAAGAGCTTTTAGTACCGGTTTATCCTCAACGTCTAACCAAAATAAAAGTTTGGAAAAATGTTTTAAACTAAGAAAAATAAAAACTAACTAAAATAATAAAAACAGATAGACAAGATGAATCACTTGGTTCCGACTCGTATCTAGTATAACCTTTGATTATTTCCGCACTTTTGCACATAATTAAGAGATTATCTTAGTTATTGTAGTAGGCCCCTCTTTTGAAGGTGACGTTACCCTCACCCCAGTAGTTTGAGTCAGCAGGGATACAATCCTAAAGGGGTGGATTATTGGAAGATAATGAATTAAGTTATTAATGCAGTATTGTGGTAGGCCCCGCTTTTGGCGGTGACGTTACCCTCGACTAAGTAGTCTGAGTCAGCAGGGATACAGTCCTAAATAGCCGGGTTATAGTATTAATAGTAGTTAACTTATGAGGGGATCAAAGAGTTTGGACCCCCGCCATCCAATACCGTGAAGTATTGAAGGAGGTCCTACTAAATTTGACCCAGGTCCATTGCAGGACCTCTAAACGCTGAACAATGGCAAGACCTTTACCAAACCGTTCCCTTAACCCCCTACCAGGTAGCTAACATACCTCCATATAGACCGTGGAGATATGAATGGTGAAAATCCTTTATTTTATATAGACAGTAAAATAATGCCAAGACACCACGGACAAACGATAAGGAAAGATCACCTTCAACATAAGTAACTAGTTATTAAAGTCATTAATACAAAACCAAATAAAAAGTGCAAAAGATTAGAAATAAAAAGTATTATACTAGACACTTTGTCTTCACCAAGTGATGTAAGAGACTTAGGCAAACATGGCCTTGATTGTCAAGAACTCTTACGATCAATCTTGGATCCCGAGACGACTCACACACTCTATGATGGACAATGGATGATGGTGGTGGATGATGGTGTTGTGATGGTGGTGGGTGGTGGATGAAGTGTGAGAGAGGTGGTGTGCCAAGGGATGAGTTGCAATGAAACCAAGCACTCCTATTTATAGGCTGAACAGAGGCCTGGGCACGGCCCCGTGTCCGCTGGGCACGGCCCCGTGCCTGTCTGACACTCTCTCTCTTCATTAATTGTAATTCGCAATTACAATTAATGCGCCTGCAGTACTTTCGGCACGCCCCCGTGTCCGCTGAGCACGGCCCCGTGGTGGGCAATAGAAGCTTCTATAGGTTTGTCTTTTCTGCTGCTTCTTGGGCACGACCCCATGCTGGCTGAGCACGGGGCGTGTTCAGCCTTCTGTTTTCTCTATTTTGCTTTGGAAGGTGCCGTTGAGGGTTCGGGCAATCCACTAATGTTCCTTTTCTTGTATTTATGTTGGATTTAGCTGTCTTTTTGCTTCTTTTGCGTTTTTGAGCTCATTTAATCCTGAAAATACAAAAGGAAGACAAAAACACTCTTTTTCCAATATTAGTACTAAAAAAGGGTTAGTTTTATGCCTCATTTGATGTAATTTATATGTTGCATTTTACACACATCACCACATTTATTCATTTTCTTGTAATTATGTTAGATTTTGCTTCATTTTTGCTTCTTTTGTTCATTTACGCTCATTTAATCCTGAAAATACAAAAGGAAGACAAAAGCACACTTTTTCCAACATTAGTACTAAAAAAGGGTTAGTTTTATGCCTCATTTGATGTAATTTATATATTTCATTTTACACACATCACTGTGCAACAACTGTGAAATTCTTGGAAGCCTTGTGATTCCGTGATTTCTTGGAGGTTTCGGTCTTGTTTTTCTTTTGTTTCCCTTGTGCTATCTTGGCAGATGGTTTCTTGTCGCCTTTGCGATGGAGTTTACCCTTCTTGACTTGCGAGTCAGTCAGGGTAGCTGCTAACTCAATGGCTTGTCTAACTGTAGCGGGATTGCTACCAGTGACTATGTCCTGAACTAGGTTAAGGAGGTTATCAATGTACTTTTCAATTGCCTTATCCAAAGGCACGACCATGGTGGGACATAACAAACTCAGCTCCTCATAACGGTCCATGTAGGCATGATGTTCTCCACTATCTTATTTCAGATCGTGGAATTCATTCTCTAGCGCCCTCTGTTCATGATGTGGGCAGAATTCCTTCATCATGAGAGCTCTAAGCTCTTCCTATGTCTGAGCCATTGCTACATCTGCACCCCTATCTCTCACAACTCCGTTCCACCATGTGAGTGCCCTCATTTTGAACACATTAGATGCAAATTCTACTTTGCACTCATTTGGACACTGGACATGGCGGCATGTGCTCTCGAGACTCTCAAACCACTGTAGGAGCCCAGTAGCTCCTTCAGACCCACTAAACTTGAGTGGTTTTGCCAAATTAAATTGTTTAAAGTTGCACAGAGCAGGTGCATTGTTGTTGCTATTGTTGGCTTGGTTTAGTTGAGTTACAAGATTTGGGAGCACAGCAGCTATCAGTTGAGCAATTAGAGCCGCCATTTCGGCATCTTGAGCAGCATTTCGACGAGGAGGCATTCTAAAAGAAAAGGAAATATGAGAGAAAATGAGTGAAATTGATATTGAATAATCAAAATGAGATGTTAAAATATCGTTGAAACATAAGGATGGTGATCATTTGTTTGTTACTTAAAACAAACAAACGACACAGTAACAAATCAAAGTAAATGGGTCTTTATAATGTATCATGAAGACATGCTTTAGCCTATAGGTGGACACTCACCCCAAGAATTCTCAGGTAAGAGTGACTGCTCCGATAATGCAGATTTGTACGAACACTCTAGCCTTAGACAAAAAACTCAGGGTACAGGCATCCACCCTTCCAGATTGCACGTGTTCACATTATTAAAAACCAAACTTTGACGTGATTTTGAAAACTTTGAAGGCATAAAGCCCAAAACAAATCATCTAAGGATAGACGATTGATTTCTTATAAATGTTTTGGAAAGAATTTGTGACTTTTGTATTGTTTGTTAATCACCTAAGGATAGGTGATGGTATTGCTTTAAGAATCTAAACACAAGATAACTTGTGTTAAGGTCCTAGAAAGGTTATAGTCTAGATCGAAAGTATTACTAATAACCTAATTCCCTATAACCATGGCTCTGATACCAATCTTTCTGTAACACCCCGACTGCGTAAAACAACAAACCGCGGCGGAAACATCGGGGAATCACATTATAGAAATATTGTTTCACAACACATGGTACATAAAGTTTTGTATTATTAAATTAATAGATTACATTTTTTTGGGAAAACACAAATAAAATACAATAATTGTCTTTCATGTTTTAAGATAAACTAAGGCCTACGTCCGTCCTATGTGTAGCATGCTCAAAATCAAACATTAGCTCCTGAAACATATGTGAAAATAAAACATCAGCATAAAATTGCCTGTGAATAACATAGGTTTTGTGATGAAGATTCATGGCTTTGAATGTTAAAAGAAAATGTTTAACTATTTCAAAAGTAGCTATGAATCTATGACCAAAAGTATTTCTTTATGAAATCATATGAAAATCATTTGATTTAAAAGAAATGATACTTGATTAACTTAATAATCAAGTATGTTTTAGAATAACCAAATAAAATGTCATGTCTTATCTTGTCTTTGTTTGAAGTGATTTGGATAACGTTACGATATGTAATACAATAAAAGCACTTATATATAGGAAGTACCAGCGGCGTATCCACCATGCTTTTACCATATTACACGCGTATCATTATCTAAATCACTTACCATAAACCAATGTCTTGTATAAATCAATGTCTTGTATAAACCAATGTCTTGTAAAAAACCACAAATGTCTTGTATGGTATAAACCATAAATGTCTTGTATGGTAAACAAAGGTCTTGCTTAAACCATAAAATAATGTTTTGTATAAACAATCAAAATGTCTTGTCTTGTATAATCAAAATGTCTTTTATAAAACAAGTGTTTTGAATAAACAAAGGTCTTGTTTAATCAAAAAGTTTTTTTCTTATAAAACAATTGCTTTTATTGTGTAAACATATATATGGATTGTTGGCGAATACATTCAAGCCTTGTCGACTATCGGATAAACCCTTACAAAGACAAAGGTTTATCAAATGTTCATTGGATTTTGTCATTCCCTAAGGTCACTTCCAAACAAACCTAGGGAGCGGGAATGAGGTTATAAATCCTATGGTACCATAACATACTACCGATCGACGTGATCAATGTTAATGAATGTATCATTGTATATTCAACGCACCAAATGTCTAGTACAATGTAAGCATGTCGTGTAAATATTTGAAACCATGTAAAATGTCTTTGAAAACATGTACTAGGTATATTAAGTCAATACACCATGTACAATGTCTTTGAAACCAGGTGTTAGGTATACTAAGTCAATATACCACGTAAAATGTCTTTGAAATCACGTGCTAGGTATACTAAGTCAATATACCATGTAAAATGTCTTTGAAACCAAGTGTTAGGTATACTAAGTCAATATACCATGTAAATTGTCTTAGAAATCATGTACTATACATACTAGGTAATAAAACCATGTATAAAGTCATGAAAACATGAAAGTAGTGATAGGCACATATGAATCACCACAAAACATTTGAAAATGTGAAAGAGGGGACTATGTACTCACTTGGGATTGCATAAATGTCTTGTTCGATGATCAAACAAAGCTCAAAGGTTCAAGAGTTCAATTGGTTCCTAGTGTATCGGAATACTATGTTAGTGTGTCAAGACTTTAATATGATGATTGGATAGAATGAAGTCTTACAAACCAAACGAGTGTTGGGTCTCGTATGATATGGTTCAACAAGCTTAACATTCTGATTTAAAAGTGATCCTAAGTGCTTTTAACCCATTATGATCCTCGTTAAAGTGGTTTACGCCACTTTAACGGGTCTTAAGCGTAATTATAAGATTGGATGGTTAATTATGTCTCATGATGAGTCTTATATGCCAAAACAAGTTTGATTATGTTATAACATCAGTTTAAATGTCAAAACTTTGGTTTCATATGCTTAAAACCATTTTATGAGCTAAAAGGGCGTTTTGGTCAATTTAATGCATAAAAATCGACTCATCATATAACTAACCAAACTATATGACCATAAGATATAACCTCAGAGGGTTATTCCCTATATAACTATGGTCATAAAAAATGCGCTTGGTCGAATCCTAAGATTTGACCAAACAGGTCAGATTTGAAAGTCAAAGCGGTAGTCAAACCGCTCGACTTACGACGAAAATAAAAGCACTAAACTATAAATGACGAGTTAGACATGTTGGAACATGTCTAATTAAGTTATAAAACTGATTTGGTGTCAAAATTTTATGTTTTAAAACCCGAAAACAGTTTCGTCGTAAAATGCACTTTTGACTTTTAATTAATAAAACTTTGACTCGTCACTTCACCTACTAAACGTGGTAATCAAAAGGTGCAATCGAAAGGGATTATTACCTTTGCAAAGTTCAATTGAACTTTGACTTGACCAAAAATAGTCAGAACTGAAAGTCAAACAAAAAGTCAAACTGTTTGACTTTTGGCTCAAAATGACAAAATAATGTAAGAACTAAGGAAAGTACTTACTTGTGTTGAAGAACACTTTCAGAACTTCAAGTAGGAGGCTTCCAAATGACTGGAAACAAGCTCCAAAGAGATGGGAAAAAATTGAGAAATTAGCAAGTTGGAATGATGAAATTCTCAGATATTTATAGTGTTAATGAGCTCACAAGATCAAGCCAAATGTCCTTGAGGTGTCATGATCTGAGGAGTGTCATTACACATGTCCAAAGGAGGTAAAAAGCTGGAAAATTCACGACTTGGGGGCCAAGGCTATGAACAAGAAGTTGCCAAATAACCTGCTGTATTGGGCACCCCATACGGATCGTATAGGGTCCCTCTTGCGGTCCGCAAGGCCTTGGCTGGGCAGAAGTTTTGAAGTTTAACAGTGTTGGCCCCTGGACTTGTATTATCATATTTCATCATTTTAACCCCTTTTAACCTAATATTTAGGTTATACAAAGGTGTTAAGGCATTGGTAACTCGGATTTTGTCTGGAAATGTCGTGGATATCGTTTCGTTCGATCGTACGGCTACGTGTTTCGTAAATAGAATGCAAGACTTTATTGAACACGAAAATGATTGAAATTGTCCAACGATTTAAGATAATGCATTTCGTAAATAAAATACAATATTTTATTGAATACGAAAATGTTTGGAATCGTACAATGATTGAAAATGTGCAAATGTCACACATGCGACCATGTCTTAAACCGAACACCTTAATTCCTTAAACCTTGAGCTCTGAATACCACTTGGAACACTCTATCCCATTTACACCGAATATCTGAAATTTTCGTAGAATGAGGTCCCAGATTTTTTTTTAAATAGAACTTATACGTCTGGGTTAACTGATAACCCAGACGAACCGACATAACTAGTTTTACATTTAAAATACAAGCTAGAAATTATAATACCTTAAGCTTGAAAACTTTGACGTGCATGATCATGTTTCATCCTTCTATAATTATTTCCCAAGGGGTAGCGGTTTAATAATGTTCGGTTCTTCATATGCTTGGTCGTCCGTCCGATACTCGCCTTTGTAAAAGCCTAACATAAACACTAAAAACAATTAGTGTTTGAGTTAAATGGTCAAACGCTATTAAAAAAACAAAGATAAACAAGTTGTATTCTTTAGACGTTTATTCCTCTACAATCCAATTCACTTCCAATTCAATTTGGTGTTTTAACCAACCAACCTGTTAAGGGAATTTAAGCGTTGTAGCTCAAGTCTCCTATATCCCTTATCATGTTTCCCACATTTTCTATCAACTACAACTGCAATTGTGGTTAGTTTCATTTAACAAAACATTAACTTTTCATTTTATCTTTAAGTATGGCGTTTTACCAAAAATGACATGTTATGAGACGTTGAGCCAAAAGCCTACGCCTCACACTTTTATGTTACCAAAAAGATCAACCCAATTTTAGGACTTATAATTAACCTACCCTTTGGGGTAGTTTTCTCGCTTTATCACCCGAGGCATTTTAGTCAATTTAGTCCATTTCCGCATGATGGACGTGCTTTGGCTCGAATGGTCGTTATACCTAAAATGCTAAATGCATTTCACTTTGGTTAATCTATTACCCAAATTTGACCCATACCTCTTTAGTCAAGCCATAAGCCCATACCGAAAGCATAACCTTTTATACATAACTATCACCAGTCAAAACCATTGACTCGTTATCCATACCATGCGATTTCTATTCTTTCAAATTTCTGGCAATGCATGCTCATACATTATGCTTACCTATAAGCATGAAACTTGACTAAACAAAGCACTAAATAACAAGTTTAAATGGTGATCACCATTTGACCCGCATGACCCGTTTATCATTTTGACCATTCTTGATTCGCCCTTTATGGCATCTAAATCAATCCTTATATTATTTAACCCTTTTGGTCCGCGTCAGCAATTATTTACACCAAAACTCATTTCTACTAGTTTTGGTTCGTGTCAGCAAATGTTTATGCCACAAACTCATTTCTATTTTTTTGACCCATTAAGGTTTGCGCCATAAAGTAATCCTCTCAAAAACTCATTGTTTACCACCAAATACGGTTTCGCACCAATTGTAAGACCCATTCTAATTAAATGCTGACCTTTCATATTGACTTTTAAAGTAGTTTGCATACAAACATATTTGCATATTGACTTTTAAAATAGTTTTCATAAAAACATATTTGAATTTTCACTTTTATAGTAGTTTGCACACAAACATATTTGCATATTTCGCGTCAGCGAATATTTACACCAAAACTCATTTCTACTAGTTTTGCTTCGTGTCAGCAAACGTTTATACCAAAAACTCATCTTTACTTGTTTGACCCATTTCATGCTTTACATCATGGGGTATCTTCTTAACCAACTTTCATTTATCACGGATATTAGTTCATTATAACTTTACTCGTTTTGACCCATTTCATGGTTTACACCATGGTGTATCATCTTAACAAACTTTCATTATCACGGACATTAGTTCATCATAATTTTATTCGTTTTAACCCGTTTCATGGTAACACCATGGGGTATCGTCTTAACAAACTTTCATTATCACAGACATTAATTTATCATAATTTTACTCGTTTTGACATATTTCATGGTTTACACCATGGGGTATTGTCTTAACAAACTTTCATTTATCACAGACATTAGTTCATCATAATATTACTCGTTTTGACTCGTTTCATGTTTTACACCATGGGGTATTGTTTTAACAAACCTTCATTTATTACGGACATTAGTTCATAATAATTTTACTCGTTTTGACCCGTCTCATGGTTTACACCATGGGGTCTCCTTTTAACATTTATTTGGCTAACCAGATCTTAACTAAAGTACTTCCATCACATATATTGTGATTCTATTTTAGGAGGTATAAGCTTTACTTACCTTGCGTCCGTTCAAGCATCCATGCGTAATTGATTCGTTTGACCCGTTCTTTTTCAAGCCCCCACCTAGCTTGTCAAGAGTCAAACTATCATATAATTTCCACAAGATGATTAAATTGTCATCAAATACCATGACCATCACCCTTATGATTTATATACCACATTTACTATCCATTCTACTTTAGGTCAATTGACAGACATGGATACAATATTATCACGGCCCCCATTCTAGTGCGACCCGGTCCAGGAGCCGCGGGACAGAAAACCCGTGGTATTTATTATTTGAGTGGACAGCGGAAGTTTAACAGGATCTTTTAAAACTTGAAAATGCCCGATTATTTTATTTCATAATTTGGGACAAACCCCGTAATTTACAGTGAAGGGAATTTGACAAGGAAATCCCTTGTTTTACAAAACATGTTTATTTATTTTACTGAGCCACCACTTCAAGCTTGTTAGTGCTCCGTAGCACTTTTTCCCTGGTTCATAGTAAGTCACCTGAAACATGTTTTAAAAATATTTTATCAGCGGGGAAATACTGGCGAGTCATTCAGGTTAAACAAAACGACACATTAGTTATAAATTACAGCATAAGAGCGATTACAATGGCTACTATCTTATTTTTGTCTGGCGCCGTGTCACACCCTGGTGACGATGGTCATACCACTATTGGGTCTTTTTGCCCAAGTAGTGATGATTATCACTGTTAGGTTGATGAACCTAACTGTGAGAAATTAGTAATGTGCACAATACCCCACTAGCCAGTGATTCAAGATAACCACGACTTAATCCCTGTAATTATAACTTTTGAAAATAATTTGAGGTTTAGTAAAACAGTTGATAAAAAGAGAATAACTCACATTGCAATTTTAGACGGGCAGAGTTTAGCCTACTGATAAGCCTGATAACCTAATTTAAACAGCAATGCATACGAAACTAGGTCAGTAACTTAATACAACATTTACGATAACTCACGAAATCAAAACCCTCACGACGAATGACAAAGTATAGCCCAAATACGGGCAGCACTTAAACATCCATCGGATCGGTTTCAATCGATCGGATATTATATCGTAGCAGTGATCGAGTTAATACCCTGTAATCGTAGCAGCGTTTCACTACTTGGAAATTCGAATTTGAGCAGCTTTCTTCGTGTTTTAGAAAGTTTTACGTTCACAGATGCAAAGCCCATGAACTGATCAATTTATAGCTGGAAAATGGGTTTTACGCGGCCCGCGTAAACCCACACTTGAATCTTACGTGGCCCGCGAGGGCCACCTAGTCTACAACTAGGGCTAGCGTGTCACACCTAGGTGCGCCATGTGTCTGACACGTGGCCTGTTCACTTATCCGAAGATATTTTAAGTTGTCGCGGCCCACGTAACCTTATCTTAAGGCTTACGCGGCCCGCGTGAAAACCAAAATCTGATTTTTCTTGATTTTTGTTATGGATTAGGGTTTTAGGGGTCCGGGATACTACTTACGGGACGTTTTTGGACAATTTTGCAGGTCCTTACATCCTCCCCACCTTATTTAAAATCTCGTCCTCGAGATTTACTGAAATAAGTGAGGATACTTTCGCTTCATCTCCGATTCCAGCTCCCAGGTGTATTCGGGTCCTCTTTTCGAATCCCACTAGACTTTGACCAGTACCAGTCTTTTGTGTTTGAGAAACTTAATCTTTCTATCTTCTATTTGAAGCGGTTTCTCCACGAACTTCAACTTTTCATTCACCTGTATGTCTTGAAGAGGGACTACTAGCGATTCGTCCGATAGGCATTTCTTGAGGTTAGATACATGAAATACGTCATGTACTCCAGCTAGTTCTTCTGGTAGTTGCAAGCGATAGGCGACCGGTCCTATTCGCTGGATTATTGGGAATGGTCCTACGTACCTTGGACTTAGCTTTCCCTTCTTACCAAACCGAACTACTCCTTTCCAAGGAGAAACTTTCAAGAGTACCCTGTCTCCAACTTGAAATTCTAGTGGCTTGCGTCGATTGTCTGCATAACTCTTCTGGCGATCTCGAGCCGTTTTCAGTCTTTCCTTGATTTGGGTGATCTTGTCGGTGGTTTCTTGCAAAATTTCAGGACCCGATAATTGGCTTTCTCCTATTTCTGCCCAACAAACTGGAGTTCTACACTTTCGTCCATACAGTGCTTCAAATGGGGCAGCCTCGATGCTTGCATGATAACTATTGTTATAGGAGAACTCGATTAAGGGTAAATGGTCGTCCCAATTTCCCCCAAAATCTATGACACATGCTCTAAGCATGTCTTCCAAGGTTTGGATCGTCCTTTCACTTTGTCCGTCTGTTTGGGGATGGTAGGATGTACTTAAATTTAATCGTGTCCCCATGGCTTCTTGGAAACTTGTCCAGAAATGTGAAGTGAAGCGACTATCCCTATCCGATACAATGGAGAGTGGGACTCCATGTAGTGATACTACTTCGTCTACCTACAACTTTGCTAACCTTTCCATGCTAAAGGTTTCTTTCATGGGTAGGAAATGAGCTGATTTGGTTAATCGATCCACAATTACCCAAATTGCGTCATTACCTTTTCTGGTTTTGGGTAACTTAGTAACGAAATCCATGGTTATTAGTTCTCATTTCCATACTGGCATTTCTAGTTGTTGCAGTAGACCTGAGGGTTTCTGGTGTTCTGCCTTAACTTGCGAGCAAGTTAGACACTTAGATACATATCTAGCTATGTCTTTCTTTATTCCTATCCACCAGAAGTTATTCCTTAAATCTTGGTACATCTTATTATTACCAGGATGCATGGTGTATCTAGATTTATGGGCTTCCTCTAAAATCTTATTTCTTAAGTCTCCTTGTTTAGGTACCCAAATCCTTTTCTTGTGGAATCTCCAAATTCCATCACTTCCTTGTTTTAATTCTTTTATTCTTCCCTTCATTCCTTCAGCATCATCCTGGATTGCTGTTTCTTGAACATTCTTCAGTTGTTCCATTAAGTCTAATTGTAAACTTAATCTAAGAGCACGAACTCGTCGTTGTTTCTCATGATACTTACGACTTAGGGCATCTGCTACTACATTTGCCTTTCCTTCGTGATATTGAATATCACAGTCGTAGTCACTTAGAATTTCCATCCATCTTCTTTGCCTCATGTTTAATTCCTTTTGCCCAAATATGTATTTTAAACTCTTATGATCTGTATAGACAGTAAACCTACTTCCGTACACCTAATGTCTCCAAATTTTAAGGGCAAAAATTATGGCTCCTAATTCCAAGTCATGAGTCATATAATTTTCCTCGTGCTTTTTCAATTGCCTTGAGGCATACGCAATTACCTTCTTGTGTTGCATCAGCACACATCCTAATCCTAGCTTAGAAGCATCACAGTAAACTTCAAAATCTTCTGTTCCTTCTGGTAAGGCTAGAATTGGGGCGTTTGTTAACCTTTACTTTAAAACCTTAAAAGCCTCTTCTTGTCTAGATACCCATTCAAACTTTACTGCTTTACAGGTTAGCTTAGTTAATGCTACAACTATCTTAGAAAAATCCTTGATGAAGCGCCTATAGTAACCAGCTAATCCTAGAAAACTTCTAACTTCCATAGCTGATTGCGAGACCTTCCACTTGGTGATTGCTTCTATTTTGGAGGGATCTACGTGAATACCTTCGTGATTCACCATGTGTCCTAAAAATTGTACCTCTTGTAGCCAAAATTCACACTTCGAGAATTTGGCGTAAAGCTTCTCTTTTCTTAACAATGTTAAGAGTAGATGCAGGTGCTCACAATGTTCCTCCTGGCTTTTGGAATAAATAAGTATATCGTCGATGAAAACAATTACAAATTTATCCAAATATGGTTTACAGATCCTATTCATCATGTCCATGAATACTGCAGGAGCATTTGTTAATCCAAAGGGCATGACTGTAAACTCGTAATGACCATACCTAGTTCTGAAAGCAGTTTTAGGTATGCCTTCTTCTTGTACTTTCAACTGATGGTATCCGGAGCGTAAATCTATCTTAGAAAAATATCTAGCTCCCTGAAGTTGATCAAAAAGATCATCAATCCTAGGTAATGGGTATCGATTCTTAATTGTAACCTTATTTAATTCCCTATAATCAATCAATACACATTCGCATTGAACCATCCTTCTTTTTCACAAACAACACTGGAGCTCCCCAAGGGGATGAACTAGGTTGTATAAATCCTTTGCTTAACAATTCATCTAATTGCTTTTTCAATTCTATCATTTCGGTGGGTGCTAACCGATAAGGTGCCTTAGCTATCGGTGTAGTTCCAGGAATTAGATGAATTCTAAATTCTACTTCCCTATCTGGTGGCAATCCTGGTAGCTCTTCCGGAAATACATCCGGGTATTCTGATACTACTGGAATTTCCTTAAGTTCCTTACCCTTAGTGTTAATGATTACTGAAATCATATACACTATTCCTTGTTTTCTTGAATAACTGGCCATTTTCATTACTGAAATGAATTTCAGTGGCTTACGTGGCTTGTCTCCTGTAATCACCACTATTTCTCCTGTAGGTGTATGAATTTCTATGGAATTCTTATCACAGAGGATTCGAGCATGGTTGGCTACTAACCAATCCATTCCTAACACAACATCGAATCCAGCTAAATTCATAGGTAACAGGTTTGCAGAAAATTTATGGCCTAAGAGTTCTATATTTCCTTCTTGCAAAATCTTATCTATGTTAACAGAATTCACATCTGCTGTTTCTACCGTAAAAATTTGTCTAAGGTTGGTTAAGAGCTTGGCAGAATGAAGTATTTATAAAACTTTGGTTTGCACCAGAGTCAAATAATACTTTTGCATAAACGTCGTGAACTAGGAACGTACCAGCTATCACATCAGGGATTAGTTCTGCTTCCTGGGTAGTCAGTTGGAAGGCTCTTGCGTTCTTTTTGGTAGTTCCTTCTGCAGGTTTGGCTTTGTTGTCAGCTGGTTTGACCAGTTTAGGGCAGTCTGGTCTAAAATGTCCAGCTTCTCCACAGTTGAAGCAAATTGTGGATTTCTTCCTTCTGCAGTCTTCTTCTTGATGCCCTGGAATTTTGCAGAAATTGCAATACCCTTTGCATCTTCCAAAATGCTTTCTTTTACAGGTACTGCAAAATGGAACAGTGGAAGATTGCCCGGTTCCCTTTTTCTTGAAATTACTACTATTACCCACACGGAATCCTTGGGTAATCTTTTGGGCCACTTCCTTCTTTCTATTTTCTTCTCGCGTACGCACCAGTCCGTCTGTCAAAGTGTTGGCTAATTCCACTGCATCGTCAATTGTGCGAGGTCTCGCAGCTTTAACAATATCACGGATTTCGCCAATTAAACCCCAAATATAGCGAGAAATAAGTACCGGTTCTGGCGAAGCCAGGGTTGGTACAACTCTAGCATACTCGAAGAATGTCGAAGTATATCCTCGACATGCTACATCCACCATCCGGTGGTTCAGGAACTTATTTGTCATTTGTTCCTTTTCATATTCGGGACAAAATTTTCTTTCTACTAGACTCTTAAATTCTGCCCAATTCATGGCATACGCCACATCACTTCCCTTAGCTTGTAGTACGGTGTTCCACCATTCGAGTGCCCCTTCTTTAAAAAGATGCGACGCGTACATGACCTTATCTTCCTCGGCACATTTACTTATTTTAATTACTGCTTCGGTTTTCTCTAACCAACGCAGTGCAGCAGTTACCCATTCATTGCCTGCAAATTCAACTGGTTTACAGGCAAGAAATTCCTTGTAAGTGCAACCAGGCGTTGCAGCTTTCATTTTCTTAAGGAATGGGGCTTGCATCCCATCATTATCATTATTATTATTGTTTCCGCCTCCATTTACACTATTACTGAAATTGTCGTCGCGAGTACGTTTGCTGGGAATAATTGGTTGAGGTTCAACTGGATTTCGGGCAGCAGCAAGGATTGCTGGAATAGCATTGGCTATTCCTTGAGCAACAGTGTTTTCTATATCCTGCCTATTAAGAAAGTGATCTTCATTGTTTTGCTCAGATTGGTTAACTTCATTAACTGGCTCATTGACGGCGTGTTCCATCTGATAATTATCAATATATAAATATATAAATTATTGGCACAAAATAATTAATAATTAGTCACAATAAAACAATCACACAGAATCATGTTAATACGTATAGCCAAAATTGTCGACCTTGCGACGTTGATAATTTTTATATATTATTAGTAGGCATCCGTACACACCAGTTATATGACAAAAGTTTTATTTTAAGTTATTTTACATGATTATATTTTTATTATTTATTATTATTTTATTATTATTATTAAACACACAACCCCATACGATCCCTGTCAGCTGGCATTTCAGAAACGACGTTCCCTCTCGTCGTATTTCCAAGATATCCTTTCCCCCACTTCCCGAATTCTATTTCCTGCATCCACCAGCTCCTCGCCATAGTGGCGGAGTTCAACCAAGTTCTCGGTGCTCATCGGTGGGTTTGGTGCAGGCTCAGGGTCAAACTGGGGGAAAAAGGTATTAGGGCTATTTAAGAGATTCTGGAATTGCCAATCGCTTGTCCACCATTCCTCCAGCTCTCCGGGTAGAAGTTGGTGGTTGACAATGGGGTCTGGGATAGCAGGTTCTAAGTTAACTGGAAGTTGTGATTCAATTGGGTAATTGAAAAGGTCTTCATTGGCAGGTTCAATGAGTTCACAATTTGCCAGTTTGCGATCAAGTTCCTCCCACGGTGGCATTTTCTGGGCTTGCCCTGAACTTTCCCCGATCTCTTTTCCTTTGCCTTTATCCCTAGGATCCTCAGTCTTTTTAACCCTTTGTGCAGTTGGCTTCTTCCTCCGTACGCGTCTCCAGCCTACGATTCTCCTTCTGATTTTTTGATTTTTGTTATGGATTAGGGTTTTAGGGGTCCGGGATACTACTTACGGGACGTTTTTGGACAATTTTGCAGGTCCTTACAAATATTAAGGTCAATAAAACTCATTTAGGCATTTTATCAAACACTTGGTGGACATCATTTTTAGGCCATCATATTAGCTAAATTTTCCAACCACAATCACCATGTGTCTTTCACCTCAACAAATTCATACACTTTCTAGCGTCAAGTTGACATAACTTTCAATTATCACAAGCTAATTCATCCTTTTGACCAACATAATTCATGGGTTCAACTCTTATGTCAAAACTCACTTCTAGTCACTTAAGAATACTTATCAAAATCCATAAATTGTTCAAGTAATTCATACATACAAGAAAGTATGATGATTATTAACATCTGTTCATCATCAATTTCATCATACTAACAAAAATATTAATCTCAAGGTTACCACCTTCAAGTTCCTCCATATACTACTCATCACCAAAACATAAATTACCACATACCTTATGATCTCTAAGCTTATATGATCACTAATTTATGTTCATGCATGTGATTTGGCCCCAATTCACCTTTCAATTTGTTAGAACAAGATGAACTAGGGTTTTTCCCCTCTTTTCTTCTCCTGGTTCGACACACACACACACGTGTGTGTTTTTCTGTTTTTTTTTTTTTTTTTTGCGAACTTTGCTTTTTTATAAATTCAGTCCAAATTGCCCCACTTTAGTCCCTCATGTTTTAGCTTTGTCATAAAAGACCATCGTTTAGTCAATTTACTAACACACGACATGTTTTTAACTAGGTTAGTATTCCTGGTTTCCTACTTCCCGTTAATTATCAACGAACATAATAATTCTATTACTAAGTTCGGGGATGCTACAACCCGACTTAGATTATGTGCTGATAGCTCAGACCTTTTATAAACCTTAATTTTCTAAAGCCATTTACTCGGTTTTATACAACATTAGGTTTATTTATTTAAATCCCAATGTTTACGGGTTAACTTTTACCACTAACGGTATTTTACCCGCTCATCCCCAATTAATTTGGTTTAGTTATCAAGTCCGTTTTTGGAATGTTACAAAAATCATAACGGTTTAAACTTTAAGGCCAAACCACTATGCTATAGGGGGTATAGTTGTTAATTGACCATTTACCAATCCTGGCACGCCAAGGCGACAAAAAAATCAACCACTTAGTTTGTAGTCAAGCGTATCAACTCATTACTGCCCAATGATAAACCCCAACCATTCCGATTGAAAACAATCTAACGTAAGGCTCCCAAACATGAACTCATCACAGTTCAATGACAAAAGTCAGCAAAACAATTGATCAAAGTTGAACATAAAGCTCCAAAACCAAATATATATATATATATATATATATATATATATATATATATATAGGGCAAGGCTATATAGAAAACCCTATATATATAAAAAACCCTAGAAAACCCAACCTCCCGACATTTTTTTTTTGAAAAAAATAACACATGTAATATACATGTTTTTAAGAGTTTTGGGCCAAAAAAATCAAAAAAGCGCCGAATGAATGATTTAAAAAAAAAATTCAGCAATTTATGTCTTTTGTGCCTAACACATGTTAGGCAACCGGACATTGCTGAAATTTGTTTATTTTTTTAAAAAAATCCCTTCGGCGCTTTTTTGTTTTTTTTGGCCCAAAACACTTTAAAACACGTATATTACATGTGTTATTTTTTTCAAAAAAAAATGTTGGGAGGTTGGGTAAAAATAGGGGGAGATTTGAGTTTCCAGAGTTTTCTAAAAATTTAAGGGTTTTCTGTCTAGCCTTCCCTTATATATATATATATATGTATATGTATATATATATATAGGATAAGGATCATGTGAGAAGTAGTAGGCTAAATGAGAAACTTGAGAAGCATTCTGGACCACATATTTTCTCTAAGCAAAAAAATGCAAAAAAAATGTGAAAAAATGCAAATTTTTTTTTTTTTTTTTTTTGGAAAAATCGCAGCTTATTCTTTAAGAATTATTTTTTTTTATTTATACACATGTGTATATTGTTAATCTTTTAACTATACATATATGTATATTGTCAATTATACATATATGTATATACATGTTTAAAATTGAAAAATACGTGTTATTTACGGTTTAACATTAGTATTTAGGGTTTAGCTTTATGGTTTAGGGTTTAGCTTTAGGGTTTAACATTAGGGTTTAGTATTAGGGTTTAGCAATAGTATTTAGGGTTTAGCTTTTGGGTTTAGCATTAGGGTTTAGCTTTTGGGTTTAGCTTTAACTTTTGGGTTTAACTTTATCTTTAGGGTTTGTATTAGGGTTTAGCATTAAGGGTTTAGCTTTAGTGTTTAGTTTTAGCTTTTGGGTTTAGCATTAGGGTTTAGCTTTAGGGTTTAGAATTAGGGTTTAGCTTTAGGGTTTAACTTTAGGGTTTAGAATTAGGGTTTAGCTTTAGGGTTTAGCATTAGGGTTTAGCTTTAGGGTTTAGCTTTAGTGTTTATGGTTTAAGATTAACAATATACACATTTTTTCAATTTTAAACATGTATATACATATATGTATAATTGACAATATACATATATGTATAGTTAAAAGATTAACTATATACACATGTGTATAAATCCAAAAAAAAATTTTTAAAAAAAAAAAAAAATTAATCCTTAAAGAAAAAGCTGCGATTTTTCAAAAAAAAAAAAAAAAAAAACAATTTTTGTATTTTTTTCACATTTTTTTTGCATTTTTTGCTTAGGGAAAATGTGTGGTCCAGATTGCTTCTCAAGTTTCTCAAATAGGGTGGACTTCTCTTAGGATCCCTACCCTATATATATATATATATATATATATATATATATATATATATAAAATAGGGATTTACATAGTAATAGGCAAATGATAAACCTAAGCACGCCCAATAGACAACATTACGCATCGCATCATATGCATCATAAACAGCCTAAAATTTTATTACAACCCAAATTTTTTTAAGGAAACTTGAAAATAGATCTTCAACCATGACAACAGTGGAATGGAGGGACGATAAAGATCCCAAATGAACCATAGAAACAACTAATCCAACCACCAAAACTCATATAATAAGGTTAACTAAACCCAAGTCAATCCAAATCTAAAACAACAAATTAACACACAATCTGAAACCTCATATACAAAAATGCTAAACTTACAATGATGTCGGGATGATCGAAGATCAAAGTTCCGGGAACAATATAACATTTGTAAAATATGAATTCGTAAATACATTCGAAATCAGTTGATAAGAAGAGAGGCAAACAACAACCTAATTGTCTGTGTAAAAAAATTGGCTACATAGACGAGAGAAAGGAAGATGAGGGACGCAGGTGAGCTCTACCCACCTAACCGAACCACAACACACTGCGAAGATAATAAAGGGTCGACGCCTAGAAAACCTATAAAAGGGATTTTAAAAACATCAGACCGGGAATCGAACCTGTGTTTCAACATAAATCATCAGCAACCCACACCACTATGCCAAGCAAACATAATCAACTTGAATACGAGAAAAATTGTATATAAACACTCTAAAACGGGAAATCAAATAAAAAAAAAGCAACCAACAAACGTGTGTGTCCATGCATTGTTCATTACGTTAATTTGTGTAAGTTCGAGTTTTGAAATCAAATTAATTTATATCAAAATTTATTTTATTTATATGATTTGTACCCAAAGTTATCTATATACAATTTGTTTTGGTTTTTTTTTATACAATAACAAACTTCACTAAATGATAGTTTTTTTAATTTAATTAAATTCCACTTTAATTTAGATCATTGATATAGTTTTTTATGAGTTAAATGTCATTTTATTCCATGTGATTTGGGTCATTTTGTCAGTTTAGTACAAATGTTTCATTTTTTGTCTGTGGGTTTGAAGAGGTATGATCCCAATTCCTTGCCCATATGGCAAGGACCACACCACATTTCCATCCTACATGGCGCCTACATCAGCAAACGTATCCAGAAGCTTCTAGAAGCTTCTGGAAGAAGGCAAGGTGGTACCAAAGATGCTCTCCCCGACAGGAAGGACAGCACGTGTCACCATCCATCGAGCGCCATGTAGGCCTGCAGCAAATCAAGGAGCAGACCGAAAACTGCGGTACGATGTTTCCAGCATGGACAAATATAGGCGCGCCACGTGGACCACTACCCTGACCACAGCAGAGGAGACCAAGAGGATATTCCCCTTAGTCGGACAGCTGGCGTCCTATAGCAGCTGGCAAGGTTGTTCCTCCCTCTCTCGCCCTCCGGCTATAATAGGACCCTTCGTCATTCAGGTTAAATTCATTCAATTCCTCTTACTCTCACTCTTAACACACACTGTTTTATTCCTCAGAACAGTACTTATTCTCACGCCGGAGCCCGGTTAAGAGGGAAACCCCCATATTCCCCTCTTAACGAGCTAACGGTGTTGCTGTTTTGCAGGGCTAGTCATTTGGCGAGTAACAAAGGAGATTGAACCCCACAAAAGAGACGACCAGGCTAGTTTCACCTTGGGTGTTAACCAGTGTTTCATCATTGGCGCCATCCGCACTTTTTGCAAACCTTTTTCATCTCCTTTTTGTTCAAAACACTCTTCAAAATGATCGAACCAACCCCTTCTCCTCAAATGGATGGAGAAGTCTCTTCCTTTGAACTCATCACGGACACCACGCGCGTCCAAAGAGTCCAGGGGAACGAGACCATCCAAGAAGGGCGAGTGAACAACGATTTTCCTGATATCTTTGGAAGCGCATCCAGAGTGGTCAGCCAAACCACAAACGGAGCCACTTTCCAACCCCAAACCAGGATAATCAACCAAACCACGAATGGAGCCACTTTCCAAACCCCACCTGGAATAGTTCTCCAAACACCTCCAGCAGTTCAAGCACCAAACCATGGAGCTGGCCCTTCAGCCCCATCGGAACAGACACAACTGAATTTCTCTGCACTTTTAGGGCTACCCGAAGGAAAAACTCTGGCTTCCTGGTACGCCGAACAAATGGCGTCTATAAACCTTGTTTATACACAACTCAGCGCTCAACAGGCTTTGCTCCAAGCACAAGCCAACCAGTCCGCATTTGTTACCCCACCGCAAAGGTCTCTGAGCACTCAAATGCCTCAGCAGGCCAATGCATGGAACTTACGCCCTGAAAAAGCACCTGTACCAAACATCAGAAGGCAGAGTGCACACGACACGCGCGATACTTATGGCGAGACCGAAAGCAATTATGTGCAGTATTCTCATCCACAAAGAAAACCAGTGCAAAGTCGTTTAGGTCCGCGCAATATAAACGACGAGTTGGGTAGTTATAAGGAAGAAGAGGATGAGACATATAAAGAAAGCAAAGTGTTCAGTAGGTTACCACCAGAGCACGAGGCGTACGTACCCCGCAAGCGCGCTGGGTACAATCCAAAAGCAGAGCATGATTATTCATTAAGCTATCGCCCAGATGACATGGCCGAAAACTCAAAATTCATCAGAGAAATTGCGACAGCCGATATCGACAAGACAAAATTGCCACACAATGTAGGCAAATACAACGGATTAACAGATCCCGATGCCCACCTCTAAGTCTTCAACGGCGCAGGGGTAACAGGCAGCTGGAACCTACCAACTTGGTGTCATCTCTTCGCACAAACCTTTGTCGGCGCAGCGCGCGTCTGGTTTGAGAGCCTGCCAGCAGGAAAAATCAAGTCATGGATCGATTTTCGAGATAAGTTCCTCGCGCACTTCTCTCAACAGCGCAAGCATACTAGAGATCCGGCCGATTGTTTGAATATATGGAGAAAAGACCACGAAAGCGTGGAAGATTTCATCACCAGGTACAACAAAGAATGTCTGGAAATCGGTGATGTGGGCGAGAAGATGATGCGCGCACATTTCATGAGGGCAGTAAAGTGCGATGACCTGATTAAATGATTGAAGGGCAGAGACGGAGGCCCCAAAGACTGGGAAACCTTCATTGAGGCAGCAAAAACAATTGCACTGTCCGACAAACACTTGACCGGTGATGACTACCGTCAATACAGTCCCAACCACAATGACCGACGCAACAAGAAAGGCAAAGGCCAATCATGGAAAACATCCAGTTTAGAGAAAGAAGCCCGGTAAGAGAAGACGCGCGCAATACAATCAACCAAATCTTTCATCGCAAAGAGGTCAAGAGGGAAAACAGAGAAAAACAGTGGACACCCTTAACAAAGACTCCCTCGGAAGTCTTGTCGACCGAAAATCACCAGTTCAAACCTCCTCTACAGTTGCGAAACAAGAGGGGCCAAGACCCAAATTGTAACAACCCGCACTTTCGTGCGTTATTACTACTCGATATACTCGTTACGCCTAGCACCAGAGATTCGGATCATAATGTAACTATAACGCATACATCGTTATTCGAAGGATAATCGCATATTTTCGCAATATATTATCACTACATCACATCACAAACACTAACACTAACACTCACGAGAACATTGAGTGAGGACCTATTCTACCATCCTCGGTGGCCGTGATGTGTCGAAACGCAGATAACTAACGCTAACAAAGACACTCGGGTGAGTGCTATAGCTCCAGTCGTCGTGACGATGATGACAATACGAGTGAGGGGTACCCCGTCAGTCATTGTGGCACAATACGCAATAACGTTCACGATGACATCAAGAAAGGACCTATACTACCCTCCTTGATGGCTGTGAAACGTCGCTAGTAATCGTACACTCGAAACGAAAAACCGACTGTTATATCGAAACTTTGGAATGTGGATACGTAAATACGACCCCTAGTGATATATATACATATATAATAATAATATAAACTAACTATATAAAGCGCGTACTCCAGAAACTATCGCAACGATCAAAAACGAAGAAGCTTCCCGCGCCGGAGTGGCCATCCGAACGGATGAGTCATCCGAACGGATAGCCATCCGAACGGATGGGCCATCCGACCCAACACCTCCATTTCCCACTTTTTGCCTACAAATCGCATGTTACATCACTATTCAAGTGATGTGACAGCTCCCACTCGACCAGGCACGCTTCAGGACCCTTTTCTCTCGATTCCTCGCGATTTCGGTAAGATTTCAACCTAAAAACTTGTACTTCTATGATCTACACTCAATTCTACATCGTTCTGTCTTTCAAAACTCGATTTCTAACCGTGAAATCTACTGATTTGAGGTGTTTTAAGGTGATGTCACCAAGAGTTCATATGAACTTCAAAGTGTGACCTCATCCCACCATAAACGACTCAGATCTGGGTGATCTCCACGTGTTTTGATAACAAATCTCACCTAAATCTATGTATTTAACCTAGGAACTGTGCGATTTCGAGTTAACCACGAGAAACCGTCAAGAACGGCCAGATCTGATGGAACGGGGTGATTCCCGGCCGTTAGAACGGGTCGGAACTGATGGAATTTCAATTGTTAATACGAAATTACACTGTCCCAGTAAAACCGCACGTATTTCTTCCAAAAGCACTCGAAAACAGTTGATCGGGACGATAAAACAGACGTATCATCCGATCGGACAACATGTCATCTGAACGGACCACATGTCATCCGATCGGATAGCATGTCATCCGACCGGACGACTATCATCCGATCCAATCAACCGCCATCCGATCGGACAGCATATCATCCGATCAGATAACATGTCACCCGACCGGACCAAGTGTCATCCGATCCAACTCCAGTCATCCGATCGAATGTCAGAATGAACGAACCAATAGTCATCCGACTGGATAACTGTCATTTTGATACTATTCCCGTTTAACCGTGCATCGTTTACTATATCATTCGATGATTAACGTAGACGTACTGGCAACCGATCCAATCAAGTTGTATTCTCGCTAAATACGCACTGTGAGTATACTTGAAACCCTTTTTAATCGCATTTTGGGTGTAACATACGTTCCTAACAAATCGAACTTATCAAACGAATTATTCAAGCAATCGAATTATCACTTGCGAATAAATGTTATGCATAGATATACGTGATGCTAGTTGCATATGTGCTAGGGCTTATACTCCCGACGTCCCACCACGACTCGTATAGTACTATTGCGCCTGACGGGGTCTAGTTTGCCATCGCATATTCGAGTATCGAGGACTTAGTTGGTAGTATCAGCTTTGTAAGTATATATGTCATGGGTTACGTTTATGCATGTGGAAATTCGCAATACTTTTTAACCTATTACACTATACATATCAAACCTGTATACTCGCCAATACTCTTTGTATTGACATTATTTTAACGTATGTTGCAGGTTAGATCGCAAGCTATTTCAAATCAAGCTAGGAAGTCTAGAAACTCAACTAAAATCTAGGTTGTCGGATTTGTATTGTTCGAGAGGACGATGGATCTGTGATAACTTATGTGATTGTATTATTTGTTAGTATGGGATAACGAATGTATTAAATATTATCGTAATATAGTTGTTATGGATTCTCTTGAGCAATCTGATTCGCCTAGTGCCGCGCCCCGATGATTCCGCCATCGGTTGGGGTGTGACAGATTGGTATCAGAGCCATAACTATAGGGAATTAGGCAAGAATCGACCTAGTCCGGGTCGACGTCTTAGAAATTGACCTAGTCTAGAGTCTAAGTACCAACAGGCCGACTCGTACGAACCCAGTAGGGTTGTATCGGGCCTACTTGATACTCTCGATCGAAATTGCTAAAAGCTGCAACTTTGTGTGAACACCGCGCACTACAGCTTCACACGAAGGAGCCTTTCCTAAGGCCGGAATCCTACTTAGCCTTTCCTAAGGCTGACACAATACACATGTTTCGAAAATACTCGTATAACAAAACCGAGTGATCCAGTCGAGATCAGGTGTGGAAACCAAGAACTCTCGACGAGATCGCTCACTCAGCGCATTTTTCTAGCACGAGAACCTTTCATCGAGTTAGGAGTGACATCCACATCTCGACGAAGGTCTCCATTTCGAAATCTAGTGGAACTCACGAATTTATTCGAAGGGCATAACCACAATTAGGAACGAAGCTGTTAAGTCAGGGGTGAAACCCGTACCTTAATAAGCCGTTCCACTCTCTGTAAATTGGTTTTCAAAAAGCTCTCACCAAGGACTCGACTATCACGATAACTCGAGCCACGCAATGACTAGGAAGACGAATGCCATAAGCTGCATCCTAGTGGAAGCATGAAGTGTTCTTGGTCAACGCGCATGCTCGAACTTGTTGAAAATAGTTGGGTTACCTTGGGTAGTCGAGGCCTAAACACCCAAGGCACTCTATCATACGAACCGCCGATTTTACAAATGGTTGGAAACTTATTTACGTTTGCGTATTTTGAAACTTTACGCTTTATCGATTCCTCGAATTAAGGATTTTCAAACGCACAACTCGCACAGCCATCGCAATCTAAAACGAAAACCCAAATGTTCGCAACAAAACTAATGCATAAACTATCGCCTTCGTTCTCGCTTTTTCACCTCAACGCGTCCTCGCATATTCTAAGTCGACCTGTATGTGTAGGATTACAAATTACAATTATATAAATACATATAAATACGTATAAAAAACAAGTCATTATGTGAGAACTTAGGAATTTCGTGTCTCCTATGTGACTCCTATGTGATTCGCATTACTATTATCCTATCGCATCAAGTTTTGAACGCGCTCAACCGCATCGCAAAACTCAAAAATCATTATGATCGAATCTCACTCCAAGTCTCTTCCTGTCTAGATGCCTTCCAACAACTCTACTTCGAGGATGACAGCAAGGAGACGATCCAAACGAAGGGACGAGAAGAGGATCGCCTCCCTTGTGGTCAAGGGAATGGCAAAAATGATTCCCCAGATCGTCGCTCAACTGCACTCTCTTAGCAACCCTCAAGCTTCGGAAGACGTCAAAACAAAAGAGCCGCAATCTACCTTTCTCTACAAACACTTCAAAGCCTGTGACCCGATGGAATTCACGGGTGAAGGAGGTGTATCTCGACTACTCCAGTGGTTCGACTCTATCGAAGTTACCATTCTTCAAAGTGGGTGTCCCGATAGTTTCCGTACCACTTGCGCTACTGGAGTATTTCAATCGCAAGCACTCGACTGGTGGACCGCCGAACGAAACAAGCGTGGTACCTCTGCAGCTTACGCTCTCTCTTGGGAGGAGCTGAAAGAGCTCATGAAGAAAGAGTACTGTCCCCCTCACGAAATTCAAAAGCTGGAAGACGAATTCTGGAAAATCAAGCAAGTCGAAAGTGACAACGCTGGCTACACCGCAAGGTTCAAACAGCTTAGCATAATCTGCCCAAGTCAAGTCAACACTTCAGAAAAAGCCATTTCGAAGTACATTCGCGGCTTGCCTGAGTGTGTGGGTGATTTTTTCGAAGCTGCAAGACCAGCTACCATCGAAGAAACCTACCGCTTAGCCGCATAAATCAACAATAAACGACTCATGGAAGGGTTTTCCTCCAAGAATTCTGTCAAGCAAGTTCATCAAGCAATCGCCATAAATTCTTCAGACGATCCTGTCGACGATTCTCCTAATGAATCTGCTGACGATTCTTCTGACGAATCTGCTAACGATTCTTCTGACGAATCTGCGCCGATTCTTCTGACAAATCTGCCGACGGATCTTCCGACAACTCGGCCAAAGATTTTGCAAGTGAGTCCTCAGATGAATCCTCCAATGACGACACCTCTTCGCAAGACACTGACAAACCCAGCCGCAAACGAAAGATTTCAAGCCCGAACTCATCAACCACCGAACTGCTGCAACCGAAGCCTCTCCAAGCAGTTCTGGCGTTTCCGAAACGAGCTTACACTGGAGCTCATCCTCAGTGTTACTCATGTACCTATCATCATCCAATTGGGGCTGATTGTCGCTATTGCAATAACTGCAATCGTTACGGTCACTTCACCCGCAATTGCCGTATCGAACCACGAACCTGAGTACAACAACAGCAGCTCCAGCAAAAGTCTTCAGCATCAAACATCTAGCAAGCGTAGAATAAGGTTGTAATGATACAATTTTCGACGTTAATTTCTAAGTTTTGAACCTACTCTACTACTCGATGTTGCCACTATGCGTAACTTTAACTCTCGCTTTCGTTTTCTTTTTCACTCTCTAGTCGTCGCACCTAGCCTAGATTCACAGACATACTATGTACTATATCACGAAAAAATGTGTTTTACCCTCACTACACCCTTAGAAAGAGGTACGATAAACGTGCAAGGAACGATTAATCACGGGTGCACACGGGATTATTTGGGTCAGTGCACGGAGATCGTAGTGAATTCTAAGGTGCCACAAGCGTTTCAACAAAGTATGACACCGAAACACGAGATTTAATTAATAGGGGTAAAGCAAGGTGTGCTTTACCATACTACCGAAGTTTCGTGTAGAAAGTACCATGTGGAGTTGAACGTTGTTAGACCTATTATACTATTGTGATTATTTTCAACACACTACACTCAATCACAAGGCGTAACAACTAAATCGCATCATCGCGAGACTTGTCGCAAGTCTGCAAATGCAGTACAATCGCCTCATCGATGGACTCTAGGGAGTCTACCTCGCAGGGCAATTACGTCGGCGCAAGACTGGTCATAAGCCTGTCGCAACAAATCTCATCAAGTACATAAACGCTCACGATATTGTTGAGTGAGGACCTATTCTACCCTCCTCGATAGTCGTGGTGCGTCGCAACGTAACGTTGAGCTTATTCGAAACAAAACTCGGCTAATCGCAATCGCTTATCATGTGTATCTCGCTATCTCTATCAATTATTTCGAGGATCACTACCGCTTATTATGTGAATCGCTATATCGCTTGCCGTGTGGCACTCTATCGCTATCACCATCGCCATCGCCTACCGCTGTCTGTGATAATAGTGTTAAGTTAGCACACATGACCTCGCTTCAGGAAATGAAGCTCATATGGTTAAAAACAGGGCGTTTTAGTCATATCAGCGACCTTTCGTGGAAAAAGGCCATGTGGGGTCTGATGTTAGTTAAACTCTGTGGTGTTAATCAATCAAATCGAACCGTATAAATCGCGCATACCTCCATCGCTTGCAACGCAACAACTGCCCCTTGTCGTAATTTGATTATCATCGTCGTCATTGCTAGTGTTGTGTTTGTGTTATTCGCTTAATCATCTAATCGCTTATCGCTTATTGTGTATAGTCTACCGCTTGTTCGCGTATCGCATACCGTTTATCGCTCGCTTGGTGTTCATTGCAGTCTGTGTGGTATTAGTACACATGACACCGCTTCACGAGGCAAAACTAACCTGGTTAAACATGGTGTTGCGCCATGTTAGCGAACTCTCGTGGAAACGTGCCATGTGGGTTCGAAGTGGAATCTAATCGAAAACGTGCTATTCGCTTATCGCTTATCGCTTGACGCCTACCCAGACATGACACATAAATGTTTTGTTTCATCAGGCTACTCGTGCACGCTGTTGTAGCTACGTTCGCAATTCAACTCGCCGGTTTAACCTATTCGATTCTATCTTATACTCGGTCTGACTTTCTATCGATCGGACCAAGTGAGCGCAATCCTATCCATGTCGTATCGGCGCACATGACACCGCCTCACGAAACGGAAGTAATATGGGAGAAACATGGTGGATACGCCGCTGGTACTTCCTATATATAAATGTTTTAATCATATTAACGAACTTCCGTGGGAAGGTGCCAAGTGGGACTCGATGCTACATTGCCTTTCCAAACAGTTAAAACTGATTTTTATAAAACTTTTATTAAAACCATTGGACAAGTGAAATTCCTCACAATGTGGAGGTAACATTGAACCAGCTTAACTCCATGACCAAGGGGAACTTTCATGAGTCCATTTTTTCTTAAAACCTTTTGCAATATAAAAAAAAAACAACACCTTCTTGAGACGTTGGTTCAACATTGAGTTCAGCTGAACCAGTGTCGTAGGAGAGTTTTCGTAACCCCAGTTTTCATCTTCGAATCCCTTAAAATGTTTAAAAACCTAAACTTCCTTGCAACGTTGGTTAACATCGACTCAGTTGACCTTACGTTAAAAAGGAAAATTTTCAAGATTTCCATCCAAAATTCCTTTTGACTATCTAAAAAAAACGAACGCTTCTTGTAACGTTGGTTAACGATCGACTCAGTTAATTCTACGTCATGAGAAACCTTTCAAGTTCCTTACAATTTCAATCGCATCGAACTAACGAATTCTTCGCAACACGAGGTACTTTGGAACGCCAACTCGTGGGATATTACTTTGTCTTTACGTCGTTTTCTCGCTATCGCAATCGATCTCTCTTATTCGAAATGCTCTCGCTTATCAACTCTCGGTCAAATCACTCGCTGTATTGCTACTTATACAGGATCAACTCTCAAAAGTCTACCTGTTGGATTAATTTCGGGACGAAATTTCCTAAAGCAGGGGAGACTGTAACAACCCGCACTTTCGTGCGTTGTTACTACTCGATATACTCGTTACGCCTAGCACCAGAGATTCGGATCATAATGTAACTATATCGCATACATCGCTATTCGAAGGATAATCGCATATTTTCGCAATATATTATCACTACATCACATCACAAACACTAACACTCACGGGGACATTGAGTGAGGACCTATTCTACCCTCCTCGGTGGCCGTGATGTGTCGAAACGCAGATAACTAACGCTAACAAAGACTCTCGGGTGAGTGTTATAGCTCCAGTCGTCGTGACGATGATGACAATACGAGTGAGGGGTACCCCGTCAGTCATTGTGGCACAACACGCAATAACGTTCACGATGACATCAAGAAAGGACCTATACTACCCTCCTTGATGCCTGTGAAACGTCGCTAGTAATCGTACACTCAAAACGAAAAACCGACTGTTATATCGAAACTTTGGAATGTGGATACGTAAATACGACCCCTAGTGATATATATACATATATAATAATAATATAAACTAACTATATAAAGTGCGTACTCCAGAAACTATCGCAACGATCAAAAACGAAGAAGCTTCCCGCGCCGGAGTGGCCATCCGAACGGATGAGTCATCCGAATGGATAGCCATCCGAACGGATGGGCCATCCGACCCAACACCTCCATTTCCCACTTTTTGCCTATAAATAGCATGTTACATCACTATTCAAGTGATGTGACAGCTCCCACTCGACCAGGCACGCTTCAGGACCCTTTTCTCTCGATTCCTCGCTATTTCGGTAAGATTTCAACCTAAAAACTTGTACTTCTATGATCTACACTCAATTCTACATCGTTCTGTCTTTCAAAACTCGATTTCTAACCGTGAAATCTACTGATTTGAGGTGTTTTAAGGTGATGTCACCAAGAGTTCATATGAACTTCAAAGTGTGAACTCATCCCACCATAAACGACTCAGATCTGGGTGATCTCCACGTGTTTTGATAACAAATCTCACCTAAATCTTTGTATTTAACCAAGGAACTGTGCGATTTCGAGTTAACCACGAGAAACCGTCAAGAACGGCCAGATCTGATGGAATGGGGTGATTCCCGGCCGTTAGAACGGGTCGGAACTGATGGAATTTCAATTGTTAATACGAAATTACACTGTCCCAGTAAAACCGCACGTATTTCTTCCAAAAGCACTCGAAAACAGTTGATCGGGACGATAAAACAGACGTATCATCCGATCGGACAACATGTCATCCGAACGGACCACATGTCATCCGATCGGATAGCATGTCATCCGACCGGACGACTATCATCTGATCCAATCAACCGCCATCCGATCGGACAGCATATCATCCGATCGGATAACATCTCGCCCGACCGGACCAAGTGTCATCCGATCCAACTCCAGTCATCCGATCGAATGTCAGAATGAACGAACCAATAGTCATCCGACTGGATAACTGTCATTTTGATACTATTCCCGTTTAACCGTGCATCGTTTACTATATCATTCGATGATTAACGCAGACGTACTCGCAACCGATCCAATCAAGTTGTATTCTCGCTAAATACGCACTGTGAGTATACTTGAAACCCTTTTTAATCGCATTTTGGGTGTAACATACGTTCCTAACAAATCGAACTTATCAAACGAATTATTCAAGCAATCGAATTATCACTTGCGAATAACTGTTATGCATAGATATACGTGATGCTAGTTGCATATGTGCTAGGGCTTATACTCGCGACGTCCCACCATGACTAGTATAGTACTATTGCGCCCGACGGGGTCTAGTTTGCCATCGCATATTCGAGCATCGAGGACTTAGTTGGTAGTATCAGCTTTGTGAGTATATATATCATGGGTTACGTTTATGCATGTGGAAATTCGCAATACTTTTTAACCTATTACACTATACATATCAAACCTGTATACTCGCCAACACTCTTTGTATTGACATTATTTTAACGTATGTTGCAGGTTAGATCGCAGGCTATTTCAAATCAAGCTAGGAAGTCTAGAAACTCAACTAAAATCTAGGTTGTCGGATTTGTATTGTTCGAGAGGACGATGGATCTGTGATAACTTATGTGATTGTATTATTTGTTAGTATGGGATAACGAATGTATTAAATATTATCGCAATATAGTTGTTATGGATTCTCTTGAGCAATCTGATTTGCCTAGTGCCGCGCCCCGATGATTCCGCCATCGGTTGGGGTGTGACACAAATCTTTTCTGTGAGTTTCACAAAGACACAGGTCACCTGACCGACGACTGTTTTAGCTTAAAACAGGAGATAGAAAGAGCTCTGAGGGATGGGAAACTCACTGATCTGGTTAAAGGCGGAAAGCGCGATCACCGCCAAATCCAGCGAAGAGACGAAGGGCCAGACAATAAGAAGCTCCGAAAATTGGAAACTCACATGGTTCAAGGAGGCCCACGAAAGCAAAGAAAAAACCATAAGAAGCGCACACAAGACGACTCTTGGCGCAAGAGACAAGTTGTTTTCCCCATAATGAGAGGAGGTCCAAGAGAAAGAAGGCCCATAGTTATATCAGGCGTAATCGGTCATTATCAAACCGACAACATTTCATCGATCCAGGGAGCACTGCAGATATCATCTACGAACAATGATTGAACCAATTTGACCAAGAGGACAAAGCGCGCTTAGAACCAGTCGATTATCCACTAACTGGTTTCTGCAACGAAGTTGTTTTCCCTCTCGGCCAGATATCATTCCCGGTGCTACTCTCAGACGGAAGAAACTCAAGAACGGAGGAGGTCACGTTCATGGTACTACCAGCACATTCAAGACACGACATCGTGTTGGGAAGAGAATCTCAAGGAGATTTTAGCATGATTTGCTCTGGGCCGCATTCAGCTGTTGGTTTCCCAACAGAAACTGGAGTAGCACTAATCTACGCAAGCAAAGAAGTTTTAGCAACAGATGAAATCCGACCAACAAAGGCAAGCAAGAGTGCACCGCACATAGAAGCTGAAAAATGGTATTAAACAGCGCATACCCAGAACAAACGGTCACCTTGGGCCCCGCAATGTCAGATCTCACGCGCGCGGTGCTAAAAAAGTTGTTGTTTGAAAACACGGACGTATTCGCCTAGACACCAGCTGACATGGTGGGTGTTCCACGGCACATAGCAGAACACAGATTAAACGTATCAGAAAGTGCAAAACATGTGGTACATGCCAAACGCCACTTAGGAGACATAAAGCACGGCGTTATGCAAGAACAAGTCATGGAACTGTTGAATGCCGGTATCATAAGAGAAGTCCGATATCAAACTTGGGTGGCGAGCCCTGCAATGGTACAAAAACCAAATGGCAGTTGGAGAATGTGCGTAGATTACAAGGATTTAAACAAGGCATGCCCGCGCGACTGCTACGCCTTGCCAGATATTGATGAAAAGATTGATTCGCTAGCAACCTTCAGGTGGAAATGTTTCCTTGACTGCTACAAGGGATACCATCAGGTGCAGATGGCCATCCAAGACGAAGATAAGACTGCGTTTCGCACGCCAACAGGGTTATACTGCTATACAAAAATGCCTTTTGGCTTAAAAAACGCAGGCGCAACTTATCAAAGGTTGATGAACGAAACATTCAGCGACGCTATTGGAAAATACATCGAAGTATACATGGATGACCTGGTCATCATGAGCAAGGAAGAAAGCATGATATTGGTCAACATTCAAAAGACATTCGACACACTGCGCGGAGTAAGTATCAAGCTAAACCCAGCAAAATGTTCTTTCGGCATGGAAGAAGGGAAGTTTCTGGGGTTCATCGTAACAAAAGATGGGTTTAAAGTCAATCCTGATAAGGTACAAGCGATCGAACGGATGCCTTCACCATCAACAATCAAGGAAATGCAAAAGTTGGCTGGACGGCTAGCAGCACTAAACCGTTTCCTAGCCAAACACGCAGCAAAATCATTTCCGTTTATCAAAACACTCCGCAATTGCATGAAGAAAAGCCAATTTCAGTGGACTCCGGAAGCCGAGAGCGCATTCCGAGAGATAAAAGATTGCCTCATAAGACTGCCAACATTGAAAGCGCCAGCGAAAGGAGAACCCCTAGTATTGTATCTGTCAGCATCTGATAAAGCAGTTGGAGCAGTTTTGCTCGTAGACCACCAAGGCGTTCAAACACCAGTTTACTATGTGTCCCGCACCCTAAACGATCCAGAAACACGGTATGCTATAATGGAAAAATTAGTGCTGGCACTGATTCATGCATCAAGGCGATTGCGCAGGTACTTCGCCAACCACATCATTCATGTGTTAAAAAACTACAACATCGGCAACATCCTCGCAAGGCTCGAGATATCTGGAAGGTTAGCAAAGTGGGCAATAGAACTGGGAGGCCACAACGTGGTTTTCAGACCCAGGCCAGCGATCAAGGGCCAAGTGTTGGCTGATTTCATAACAGAAGTGCCCGACGATAAAGACAGGGAGTGTAAGGCAATGGAAAGAGCTGAAAGGCAACGTTCAGAAGAACCGTGGCTACAATATACAGATGGCGCGTCTAATGAAGCCTTTCTGGCCGGTCTGAGGTTAGCGATCAAGATGGGAGTCAAACACATTGAGGCGCATGTGGACTCCATGTTAGTAGCCGGACAGATTAACGGCCAGTACGATGCCAAAGGAGACGTGATGGCGCTCTACTTGAATCAAGCAAAAACATTGCTACAAAACTTCTATTCCTACAAGGTGCACCACATCAACCAGAGCGAGAATAAACCAGCAGACGCGTTAAGTAAACTCGCATCCACAAGTTTCCAGCACCTGGCCAAGGATGTGCGCATTGAAGTTTTAAGCAACCCATCGGTACTACTAAGAGAAGTAAGTGTTATTCAATTGGGAACAACGTCGTGGATGACTCCGATAATTATGTATCTCCAATCTGGCATACTTCCGGAGAACAAAGCCGAGGCAAGAAAAGTGCAATACAAATCCGAACACAACCAGATGGTCGACGGAATACTGTATCGAAAATCCTACCTAGGACCGTTGTTAAGGTGCGTCGACCTGGAAGATGCAAACTACCTGATCCGAGAAGTACACGAGGGTATCTGCGGCATCCATGCTGGCCCGAGGACGGTAGTAGCCAAAGTCATGAACGCCAGATATTACTGGCTAGGAATGCATCTAGCCGCAGTGAAAATTCTGAGAAAATACAGCGGCTGCCAGAGGCACGCCCCAAAAACGATGCGCCCCAAAAACGAACTGGTCCCAGTAACAACGGCGTGGCTGTTTCAACAACGGGGGATAGATATGGTTGGCCCCTTTCCGGAAGCCCCGGGCGCAGTGAAATTCGTAATAGTCACAGTCGACTATTTCACAAAATGGGTGGAAGCAAAGGCACTCACGTCAACCACAACTACCGTAGTTAGAAGGTTCATCTGGGAGCAGATCATATGCCGTTTGGGGTTGCCACTGACAATTGTCACCGACAATGGGACGAATTTTGCTGCTGACGATCTTCAACGCTGGTTCAAAGAACTACACATAGATCACACCTTTTCTTCGGCCGCGCACCCGCAAGGAAACGGCCAAGTCGAAGCTGTTAACAAAAGCTTAGTGGACGGTATCAAAGCAAGGCTAGGAACACAACGAAGAGGTTGGGTCGATGAACTACCAAGCATATTGTGGGCCCATAGAACAATGCCAAAGACGAGCAACGGAGAAACACCGTTCAGCTTAGTCTACGGGTCCGAAGCTGTGATACCAGCAGAGATCGGCTTACCATCCCCAAGAATGCTCTCCATGAACATGATTAACAATGAAGAAGAAAGAAGGTTGGATCTAGACCTTCTAGAAGAGAGAAGGGAGATGGCGGCAATCAACGAAGCGAAATACAAGACCAAGTTGGAAAAATATTACAACAGCAAGGTCCGCATCTGCACGTTCAACCCCGGCGATTACGTCCTAAGGGACAATGAGGCGTCCAACGCTGAAAAACCGGGCAAATTAGCTCCCAAGTGGGAGGGGCCTTATGTTGTTGATGAAGTTTTGGGAAAAGGGGCATATAAGCTGCGCACCCTAGATGACAAGGAAGTCCCAAGAACCTGGAATGCCCAACAGTTAAGAAGATGCTACATGTAAACAGCTGAAGTTTTTTCTACGTACTTGTAATGGCTGCACGCCAACACATTTAGCACTAATACAAGAAGTGTTTGGCTATCTTTTCGCATGAGAATTTTTTGTTACAACTGCATATGTTACTTCGGGCATACACGAAAACATCAATGGCTCGACCTTAGGAAACGTTGTAGACCTCCAAGGCTCGTCACGACCAAGTGCACAGCCGGGTCAGAAACACAACCAAAGCCTAGAAAACGCCAAATAAATACTTCGTGCCCACATTAACCCGAAAGCATCGAAAAACGGTAAGCAAACATTGCAAGACCCACAAAGCTGAACACAGCCGGGTCCACACAATAACCTGTAACTCGATCACTTCGTATACAGGAATCAGATCGCGCACTTAAACGACAGAATAAACGTTGTAACTAACACAACACAACCTGTCAGCGCCATCATTCATTCGTGATACCTAATCAAAGTAATTACACATGCACATATTGTAACGATAGTAAAATTCACAATGAGCAAGGAAACAAAAGCCACATATTAAGCATAAAATATGTCCAAAATAACAGAACGTATTACAGATACGACAGCTATAGGTAAATTGTTCACGAAACCTAACGTTAAATTGTTCACAAAATTGTCAAGCTGGTTACAAGGCTATCGAAGCCTATACACGGCATGCAAGCCGGATTCCATCACTCTGGATGACTAGAACCAGCGCCCCCAGTCGCGCGATCTTCATCCCCAAGGGCCTTTTTAATAAGGCGACACCATTAGGTTTCCGAGCTAATTTCTGGGCAGCTTTCACAACACCAAACTCCAAAGATGCAAACTCTTGTCGCTTTGCAGCATATTTGCTCCCGCAATCCTCCTTGTACAACTCAAAATGGTAGTCCTTCTCATTATTAACAGCTGCAGCCCTACCCTCACTATAACCATCCTTCCGCCCGCTATTATATCCAGCTTGACCCAACTCAAACATGTAGCTGGCAAGCTCATGAGATTTCACTATACGTTCAGCAATCTGCGAAAAAGCACATAAGAAGAGTAATCAACACAAATTGAAAGTAAACACAAACAAAGGAAGTTACCAGGGGCACCGCGCGTGAGAGCAACCACTTGCAATCGTCAGATATCTCCTCAGCAAGAAGCTCAGAAGCCTTGCACTCAGCCACCTTCTCTTCAGCAAACTTTTCCAACTTAGCTATGCGTTGGAGATACTCTTCTTCCCTCTTGTTAGACGCAACACGCGCCTCCTCAGCTTCCTCACTAATCTTGCGTTTCTCAGCAGACATCCTGACAATCGCTTCACATTGCGCCTGCAGCTCTTTATTGGTCCGCTCACAAGCGGCCTCCTAATTCTTTTGTTTGTCGGAGTTAGCCTTCTTCTCCTGTGCAAGTTTCTCCTCAGCATCAGACAACCTCCACAACAAACCTTTCTTCTCACTATTGAACTTCTCTCTCTCTTCAGTGAATGTTTTTTTCTCATTTTCGAACTCAAGAGTCTCCTCCCCCATCAACTTCCATTCTCGAACAATCTCTTGTGAAGTAGCAAGGAAGTTGACACCGGCATGAACGTGATCATCCAATAGATCAAACCGGTTATGTTTTTTCTGGAACAACCTCTCAGTAGGGGGGGAGACAATGAGAAGAACTCTCGACAATTACCAATGTCATTCATGCGGGAGCCCTGAGTTAAACCCCACTGGGGAGCATGCCGTAAATCGTTACAAGCCGGGTTATGAGTATCCCAAGACCCAGCTTGGACATTTTCAAACTCCGGACTCCGGACCACTCCCAAAGTAGCACCGCCACCACCCGGTGGCCGCCTGGTATAGATGGTTCGACGAGGTGTAGCCTCACTGGACTCCGCCTCCGTCTCAACACCTTTGTCTCGACCATCTCCACCAGCACCACCTGCGCCATCACCACCACCTTCACCAACATGCTCAACATTCACATCATCTGGTTTACCTTTTTCAACCAAGTCATCACGGGGAGAGGACAAGTCAAACGTCCTAGATGGTGGAGAAGCGGGGGGAGAAATCTTTGAAATATCCACCTTGCGCGGCGCCTTAACAGACTTGACACCTGCCAAGAGACAACCATGATAGTCAAAATCAATCCAAAAGTCAAATAATAAGATTTACAAAAGCAAAGTCTCTACCTTAGAGAGCGGAAGCAATATATATTTCATCCAAAAGATTCCCCCTCTTAGCAGCAAAAATCTCCAGATCAATCTCAGATTCCGAAGGAGCAGGAGGAGCTTCCTTCTGAAGCTTGGCCTTTTTCGACGCAAGCATAGCAGCAGCCTGCTCATCAAGCTTCCGCTTCTTATCCTCAAGAGCCTTTTTCCTCATCATCTCCGTCAAGGTAGCACTGTCATCAGGATCGGACCCACGGTGTTTCTCTCCGGTGCCTAAACCAGACAATGTATCAGAAACGACAACATAATCTAGGACAGGAAGGGTAGAGGGTCGCTTACGAGGAGTCTCAGTGGCTTTTTCCTCAGCCCTCTTCTCCTTCCCTTCTGACCTGTCCGCTCTCGTCTTCTTCCGAGTCTCTAATTGATCAACAGTCTCAACTGGCCCTTCAACATCAGCAACAACCAGTTCGTTAACAGGCTCATGCATAACCCCTTGCGCAGGACCTGCAAGCGGGGAATGAGAAGTTAGGCCTTCAAGAGGTCGGTCAGAACCCTCACTCGAAAGGATAATAACTTCCTCACGAGTGAGGTCAGTAGCATCGTCAATATCATCTTCACTATCTTCACCTAAAACAGTGTTGGCATAGGTGGCAAAACTTTCGTTAGTCGGATGCAAGAAACGGTTACGGATCTGGTCCAACCATGTCGGTTTCCCATCCTTCTGAACCGCCTCAACCATCGCACCACCGGCCTTCGGGTCGAGAACATTCAACAAGCTGTAGCCAACTGCAAAATACAAAGAGATGAGGAAGAACACAACAATAACCAGAGAAAAAAGCAAACAACTAAGAAACATTACATACGTTTGCCCTGATAACCATAAACTGGAACACCCAGAGGGTTCTTCGGAAACCACCGCAAGCTCATACCCGCACCAACCAACGCCCTCTCCTCCAACTGAGAAATAGCAGTGGCTTTATGCGTCACCTTCTTGTACCACTCCTGTTTGGCAAAGTCCACTGTCACGTCTACCTTTGGGATCCCTTCATTCTCCGATCGATAGTGCATATCTACCGGAATAACACCACGCCGAATGTAAAAAAACTTTTGTTTCCAATCATGTAAGCTTTTTGGTGGATTGGAACTACAAGGGATAACACCACTAGTCCGAGAGTTAAAAGAATAAAAACCGCCGGTGTAAGTCACAGTGTAGAAAACGTTGAACATCTCAAAATTTGGCTCAACACGGTTGGCCCTGCAGATAAACTCAAAATGGGTCACACGAGGAAGCCCAATAGCGTTGATTTGAGAGATATGAAGTCCATAGTTCCTCAATACATCAGCAGTAAACTTCGTCATAGGGAGCCTGAAGTTACCCTCCCGGAAAAAGGCCGCATACAAAGTAATGTAACCAGGAGGTGCATCCATGGCGGTAGAACCTGGGGTAGGAAACTGAGCACCCCACTCCGGGAGAAAACCCATATCCCGAACCAAATTGTGGAACTCATCTTCTTTCCAACTTATTGTTGCCCGATCAGGACCTGGAGGATTCCTCCCCCTAAACTTTCGTTTCCTAATGGTAGGATTGGCTCCAGTAGACATACCGAAAGAAGATGATGAAAGAAAATTTGAAGTAACTTAGAAGAAGGAGAAAGTAAAGAAGTATGGGAAGAAACTGTTTGTTCAAATTTTGAAAAAGTGAAGGAAAGGAGAGAACCGCCGTGTATTTATACCCATCGCATTTAATGCGATGGGTAGTGGGCCGTCAGGAAATCAGAGCGTCATCCAACAGGGGAAAGACACGTCAGCAGAGAAAGAAACCGTCACCGCCTTTTTAGGGAGTGTGGACGACACACGTCTGACACCGGGATGGAAAGTAACTGACACCACTGAAAAGGCGCCTGTCCACCTCCGACAAGACAGGGACACCAGACAGTCACATCAGTTGTCTTTATCCAATGAAGGAAACTTCTTTTAGAAGCAAACTTACCAACACGCCATGCGCCATGCGTCCAGTTGGCTCAACTTTGCAAACTTACCAACACGCCATGCGCCATGCGTCCAGTTGGCTCAACTTTGCAAACTTTACCAACACGCCATGCGCCATGCGTCCAGTTGGCTCAACTTTGCAAACTTACCAACACGCCATGCGCCATGCGTCCGGTCGGCTCAACTTTGCAAACTTACCAACACGCTATGCGCCATGCGTCCAGTTGGCTCAACTTTGCAAACTTACCAACACGCCATGCGTCCAGTTGGCTCAGTTTCACAAAGTCACCAACACACCATGCGCCACGCACCCACTTGGCTCATTTTTTGCAGAATTACTACCATATGGCACGCGCCGTGCGAAAAATTGGCCCAACCACGCAAAGTTGCAAACATGTATTCAAACAAGGCCAACAATCACTACTCTTATAAGTCCAGAATCCCTCCTAGATGATCAACTCAACTAGAAGGCACACTAGACTGGGGGGACTTGAAGAGGTATGGTCCCAATTCTTTGCCCACATGGCAAGGACCACACCACCTTTCCATCCTACATGGCGCCTACATCAGCAAGCGAATCCAGAAGCTTCTAGAAGCTTCTGGAAGAAGGAAAGGTGGTACCAAAGATGCTCTCCCCGACAGGAAGGACAGCACGTGTCACCATCCATCGAGCGCCATGTAGGCCTGCAGCAAATCAAGGAGCAGACCGACAACTGCGGTACGATGTTTCCAGCATGGACAAATATAGGTGCGCCACGTGGACCACAGCAGAGGAGACCAAGAGGATATTCCCTTTGGTCGGACAGCTGGCGTCCTATAGCAGCTGGCAAGGTTGCTCCTCCCTCTCTCGCCCTCTGGCTATAATAGGACCCTTCGTCATTCAGGTTAAATTCATTCAATTCCTCTCACTCTCACTCTTACACACACTGTTTTATTCCTCAGAACAATACTTATTCTCACGCCGGAGCCCGGTTAAGAGGGAAACCCCCATATTCCCCTCTTAACGAGCTAACGGTGTTGCTGTTTTGCGGGGCTAGTCATTTGGCGAGTAACAAAGGAGATTGAACCCCACCAAAGAGACGACCAGGCTAGTTTCACCTTGGGTGTTAACCAGTGTTTCATTAGGGTTTCATCTTTGCCATTTTAGTCCACGGGTTATTGTATACGGTCGAATTGGCCTTCTAGTTAACAGAATTACATATAAAATGACTGAATTGCTCTTCTCATGAATAGAAAAAATGAATGAAGTTAACCCGGTGGATTGAAATGGTAACGTGAAACCTTTTTGGACTCACATACGAAAAATGAAACCTTTAAACTAAACCGATAAATTGGTCCAAACCAGAACGACTAAAATGACATTTAACTCTTTTTTTTATTATTGCAACAAATTTCGATACTTTTTGGGATTTGAAATTCCTCATTCTTTATATGCTTTGGGTTAACTATTAATATTTAAACAACAAAAACATTATCAAATCACATATTATATAACTTCTATTATACACATTATTTACTAGTAATTTTTTTAAATACATTATTATACTTTCATTTTTGTATTATATAACGGGATCTGCTATTATAAGGCAATAGAAAGTAAAGAATATCACCAATGATCCATTGGCCTAATAATTAAAAGGGATGTAGGATGTGGGTTTAAAATCAAGCAAAGGAATATCTTAACATTAACTTATTGATGCTAATATACTAACTACTAACCTGGTTAGTAACATCTTAATCGTACGTCGTTAAAAAAATAAGAAAAACCTGTGGTATTAAAAAGTGGACCACGTACTTCCCTCATCCTTGACCAAGGGCATCCACCGATGCTCCATAAACCCACATGGATGCATTGAATAGTTTACATATTTTTCAAACCATAGAGAGCGAAAGGATTGTCTTTTTATCATTAATGTTGTTCTTGCACGATACCAACGCTCAGGCATTGACATTTCAGCTGTAGTTTAATTTAACTAACTGACACCGTCGTAACACGTCGTACCACTTTTTAACTGAAAAAAAACACTATTTTCTTACATGCTTATTTTTATGCATGTGTTGGTATTAATTTAAGTTGTTTTACATTTTGATGTAAATTTTCTTTGGTAATATGTCGAGTCAAATATTATACATTTTTCGTGCTTAATTATTTTTATGTATGCTTTCAGTTTATCTACATTCTGATGTAGATTTTTTCGAAAACTAATCGGGTCAAATATAATCCCTATTCATTAGACGATATAAATTGGGTATGATATTTTGTATCCACTTTTCTAAATTGTTTAACTTATATTTTTTAGGGTTAATGGATTTAAACACCCCCAACTATGGCCATTTGGCCGATGGCACTCTCAACTTTCACTTTGGCTCAGACCACTCCCAACTTAACACATTGTTTGTCATGGCACCCCCTCGTTAAATAAACACTAACCTGGTTAGGAAAATTAGCCTACGTGTCATTTTAATCTGATGTGGCAATGACGTGGCCACTTTTTGATGAAGTGGCTTGTTTCAGATTAGGTGTCATGCTGACGTGGCCCTGTCTCTCTACATCTCTCCCCCACCTCCCTCTCTCTACCAACTTCCACCAAAAACCATCAGTCATCACCCCTATCTCTCTACATCTCTCCCCCTGCCACCATTAACCACCATCATCATTTACACGCACACCATACATTATTATTGCCATCACTTTCTATTTCCTGATTATAAACTCATACACACAGACAAGACACAAATTTGAGTTTCTTGGAGAACCTTATCAAGATCTACAACAATTATAACCTACAACTATTTGCATAATCTGCACAATCTCACAATTAGGCAAAACACTCAAAACAATATGTGCATCCCCTGCTCTTGTGCTGGAGCCCCATGGATTACTCAAGGTAATTCATCTTTATAAGTGATTTAACTTTGTTTCGTTTGGATTTACGCTCTTTTTTATATCTATGTAATTAGGGAAAAAAGGCGACTGCTTTCCCAGCAATGTGCGAAAAACTGTCGGATCGAAGTGAAGCTGAAAGCAGAGTGGTGGTTGATGGTAAACTTATCACTAGCAGAGGCGACCGGAGCCGATTACCGGCCGGCTGCTAGAGATTGCAAAGGCGATGCTTGTAGTTTAAAGTTGCGAAGTGTCTTGCTAAGTATAGGGTGTTCTCTCGTGTCTGGTAGTCGGCGACCGGAGCCGATTACCGGCCGGCTGCCATCCTCCGGTGTAACCCCCACACAAAACCCCTCGTTCTCCCTCTCTACTCCGACTAACCAGCCGGCCATACCCCCCTTCCGACACCCTCCTGTTGCAAAACATTTAAATGGCCACCACCGGGCGTACAGTGAAGACACAAGCGACGTATGGCTGTGGTGGAGGTGGAGCAGCGGCGGCGGTGGTGGTGGTGGCCGACGGAGATGTCTCGATTCAAGCAACGACGATGGTCTCAATCGGCACAAAATGGCTGAACTCGTTGTCTCTGTAAAAATGGGAGATCCGGTGGTGCTGGTCCCGATCTAACGACCAACGGCGGCGCGTGAGGCATTGCGACGGTGGCAGTGGTAAAAATGGGAGAAGAATGTGGTCGCTGTGTTGATGGTGGTGGTGGTCAGAAAGGAGGAAGGAGGTGGTGGTGGTGGTGGAGTTGATGGCGCGGCGGTTGGAAGGGGGAAGGAGGTGGTGGTAATATTGATGGTGGCGGTGGTGTTAGAAGGAGAGGGGGAGTAGGTTTAAATCATCTGTTTATCTTTTTATTAATTGAAACCTATATATTTATTTAATTTAAATCAGATTTAAAAAAAACAACAATATACATGTGAAAAGAAATTAAAAAATACACATCAGCATGCTACCTCATCAAAAACAGGCCACGTCAGCATGCCACGTCGGATAAAATACCCACGTAGGCTAATTTTCCTAACCAGGTTAGTGTTTATTTAACGAGGGGGTGCCATGACAAACAATGTGTTAAGTTGGGAGTGGTCTGAGCCAAAGTGAAAGTTGAGAGTGTCATCGGCCAAATGGCCATAGTTGAGGGTGTTTAAATCCATTAACCCTATTTTTATTGTTTGATAAAAAAAAAAACCATATCAAACTATTTAAATCTAACTTTTCTAAATATGTTAGATACAAGAAAGTAAATTCTCGTTCTTTAAATATACTATTGCATATGTTATGATACAACTACTTTTTAGAAAGACACAGCAGGAAAAAAAGGAAAAAAAAGTCCGGACGACACCCTAACAAATAACCTATTGCAATATTACACGTAAATAGTTGTATCTGACTGCCGCCATTTATTACAACTGGCAGGTGTTGATATTTTGATATTTCCTTAGGGTGAGAGGGGCACTCCCCTAGGAGTCCCCTCTCTTACGCACACCCAATCAGGTTATGCCACGTCAACTCCCCTCTTAAACTCCTCTCATACCCTCAATTTGATGGCGGCACTCCCCTCTTAGGGGACTTGCTTTTTTTATTAAAAAAAAAAATGTTTTGATTGGTTGAAAAGAGGGTGGCCCACCATCTCCCTCCCTCCTTCATGCGGTGACTCCTCCCCGATCCCCCTCCCCGATTTGCCTCACCGCAGGGATGGCGGCGGTGTTCCCGCTAGGGGAATTGGGTCACCGATCCCCCTCCCCGCTGGTGCCCCGTATACCCTTAGACCACCCGTAGTGGGGCGGTATTTTTAAAAAAAAATTGAAAAAAAACGCCCAAAACGCCCCCACCCCCATTACACCCGGCGTTATTAGGCGTTATTTTTGAAAAAATTGGATTTTGGCGTTTTAATTAAAACACTGGAAGTGGTCAAATGGTTTATTGAAGTGGCCAATGGGAGTGGAGGAGAGTTTGACTAGCCAATGACCAACTAGTTTTTTTTTTTTTTTTAAATGATTGGAAGGGGCATTATTCCTACTACGCCACTTTTGCAATAACGTTCCATACTGACTGGACTGCCACGTGTCGGATAATACCCCATGGTGGAGCATTATTTTTTTTCACCACTACACATGGTCTTATTCTGTTACTATATATAGCTCCCACTCATTACGTGATAGCAAACCATCCAATACGATCTCTATCCGCCTATTATAGTTCTCATATTCTTTATTACATCTTGAATCTACATGGGTAGTTTTAGAAAACACAGTGGAATATGTCCAGAACAAGATGAACAAGGAGGATGCTGCATCCAAATTGTGGATTCTGTGAGGAAGAATATGGGGGATGGAGCCTATCTGAGATGGGAGAAGCTTGGTGTAGCTGTTTCAAGCTCAAACGGAGGAAGTGCAGAGAAGAATGGATATAAATCCGTACTTACTGATGCCACTGGTTATGCTAAACCTGGAGAGATTGTTGCCATTATGGGTCCTTCTGGTTGTGGCAAGTCTACTCTCCTTGATTCATTGGCTGGTATGTACTATATATAGTTCTACAGTTTTATATCCTGCATGTGTCACGAGCTCTTTGTATATAATCCCTATTTATGTACATATACATGCACTCCACGTATAGAAAAGTGGTAAGACAGAACTATACATGTACAGCAATCGTTTTACTTATTAGTTGTGGGAACATGCAGGACGATTGTCTTCGAACACGAGACAAACCGGGCGGATTCTAATCAACGGTCATAAATCAAGACTTGCATATGGCACCATGGTATGAACAAGATATTCAAGAATTGTAGGTGGATTAGAGGCGTGTGAACTAGTACATCTAAATATATATATTGAAAGTTTGCTGTACCCAAATCCAAAAAAAAAAAGGTTTCCTTTTTAAGAAGTAAACAAACCCGAATAATCCAACAATCACCCCTTAATCGGTGTTTGTTTACGCCTTCACCACAGCACCGAATCGCCTTGGTTTCGAACCACTATGACATCTAACGGACACCCGATCTTCACCTCGATCACGTCCAATGTCTCGGTTCAACCCGAATCAACTCCACTACACTTGTAACATATCACATGGCATCCCGTTGGACACACGTTCATTAACATCTTGACTTATCACGGATCGACGACCTCTCCCCGGTCACATCCAAAGCCACCCGATTGAACTCCAACGCCATAATGTCTACAACGGTGTAGTTTCTTCACTCTTTTCTCGTCTCAACAACCCGCACCTTTTTCCAATCACCTTTGTTCAAGAGGCTCCCCACCGACAAAGAAAACAAGCCACCCGCTTCTTCCGTCTTCTCACCTTGCCAAACGAGACGAATCCAAAGCCACCTGCTTTGACTGATCCATTATGCCCGCTTTTCACGCACTACGCAGGTCTCCTCTTATCACGAACAACCGATCAAGGCAACCATTCTCACCATCTACTGTTATCACCGGTTGTATACCAGCTGCGCAAACCTGCAACTAACAACCAAACAACCTCGTTCTTCCTCCTTTCATCACCATTAACAGCCACGGAACACAAGTGTTTATCACCGGTCACCCCCGTCGTCTTAACCGGTACGTCTACCACAACAACGGCCTACCAAAAACACCATAACGCCTCCGTCTTCTGCTGTAAAACGACACCGAAACAGCCCCCTGCTGTCCCGAACAACCCATTTTCCTGCTGCGTTTGCCCCGCAACGACGGGCTAAACCGTTTTCACGAGACCGACTCTCAAACGGCTACACCGTCTTCTTCACGAGCCCTAGGCTCTGATACCAAATGTTAGTTCAGGCCCCACTCCACACACTACACTCACGTATATATGTATGTATGAACTTAAGGAAACTTGCTACTATATATCGATGAAAAAATGGGGTACATTATTCAATAAACAAAGCTAATTTATAGCCATACAAACCAAAACGTGGGAATAATAAAAGCTAACAAACTAAAAATATTTGCCAAAGAAACCTTAAACTAGAACGTGCACTTTGAATAGCTTCCAACAAAATCTTTTATCGTGCAAACTATTGATTAAACGTGACCCATTAATCTTCGACCCATAATCCGTTAAACCGCGGCCCGATAATGCCCGTGACCCTTAAACAAACCCGAATAATCCAACATTATTGTCCTATTACTAATTTTCATGTATAAATTCATATTTAGGGTCCCATATTTTCTACTCACACAAGCCCCTGAATTCTCAGAGATGGCCCTACACATGATCATGCTTAAACACTTTCAAATTATTGTAGGCATATATGACTCAAGAACAAGTGTTAACATGGACTCTAACAGTTAAAGAAACTGTGTATTACTCGGCTGAACTCCAGCTGCCTAAGTCGATGCCAAAATCAGAGAAGAGGGAGAGAGCTGATAAAACTATAAGGGAGATGGGCCTCCAAAATTCCATGAACACAAGAATAGGAGGTTGGGGGATCAAAGGACTTAGTGGTGGCCAAAAGCGACGCCTAAGCATCTGTGTAGAACTCTTAACACACCCCAAGTTCCTCCTCCTTGACGAGCCTGTAAGTGGTCTTGACAGCGCATCTTCGTTCTATGTCATGAGTCGGATTGTTAAACTCACTCAGCAATACCAAATGACGGTTATCACAGCCATACATCAACCTAGTAGTCAAGTGTTTGGGCTTTTCAACAATCTTTGTTTATTATCTTTGGGGAAAACATTATACTTTGGTCCCACTTTTGCAGCAAACCAGGTTATTTTCATCTTATAACAATGTCAACTACAACAATTATTAGATATCATGATGTTGCATGAACATAACTTTTACTTTTGTTGGCACCACCAGTTTTTTGTAGTAAATGGTTTTCCCTGTCCAGAGCTACAAAGTCCCGCGGATCACTATCTAATGACTATCAATACGGATTTTGATGAGGTAGGACCCCTACATTATATATAGAAGACTTGCATGATTGTAAAAAACATTATCTTCTAAAAATAACCTAAAACCGACTAAAACAGCCTAAAAAATCATTATGCCTATAGTGGTGGATGTAGCCTTAAAAATTAGGGATATCCTAATTTTTTTGAGATCAGGGGTATGTTTTGTATAAAACTGGAAATAATTTATTTTACACTATGAAAACGGTACATAGACGGGGTTGAGGGGTATGCTAATACACTAGCTCCGCCGTTGCCTAAAATGGCCTATCGGATTCGTGGATGATCTAACAAGTCATGGAATACCCTTATCTTTCATCAAATTTCTTATTTTACACTAAAAGTTAAAGTTCTATTACATTTTCATTCAACTATTCTTCTTTCGGCACTGATAGGACACTGATATTGGAAACGATCCAAATGAAGTCATCCATCTACTTGCTGAAGCCTACAAGTCATCAGAAGTATATATGGATACTCAAAGAGAAATAGCTACTTTATGTACAAAGGTAACTCGTTGTGTTTTTTCTTATAGCTGAACTTTACATTACGTAGAAATGATTTTTTTTTTCTCTTCAAAGAAAGGAGATTTAATCGAGGGAAGAGGTGGGATGCAAACCAGTTTCATTACACAGTGTATGGTGCTCTCAGAAAGATCATTCAAAAACATGTATCGTGATCTAGGATACTACTGGTTGCGACTTGGTATATATATCGCGTTGGGTTTTGCATTAGGAACACTCTTCTACGAAATCGGTTTCGAGTTTGACTCCATCAGTGTAAGTTTTATGCTAAAATGTTCAAGTGTGTACGTTATATATGATTTTAAAAGAGTAGATTTGTGCATAGTTTCACCACAAGACCCCTCTTTAAGACAAAAGTTACGTACTCACCAAAGGAACTCTTGAGAAAACAATAATGAATATTCATTTGACCTTCTTTTTTTATTACGAAACAAGTAATAAATAATATTTGTATGTAAACCAATTTCAACAAATACCTAAATTTTCATGAATACTATGTCACATGATTATCGTATATATAGTTTATATTAAACATAACTACTAATATATATAATACTATATGACATGACTAGCATATATCTTGTTAATTAAAGTTGTGACATGACATGTAACTTATGTATATACACTTGTTTATGCCTAGTATGTGTTGTGGGGCGATAAACACGGAATATTTCTTATTTTAATAATATGTAGGTTTGTGTTTAGGTTACTTGTACGTACTACTCATAATATGGTCTCGATAAAAATTACATCAAAATATAAATAAAAATACATATGTCAAATAATTTTTTGTTTTAATAAACTTTAGAAATTATAAAGAAACTTTATTAAAGTCCAAAAGTAGTAACGGTTGTCCACACTAATAGCTAACAATCACTATTTCCGGGGTTGATTCGTTACAGTAGCGAGGGAAAAAGGCTAAAAGGTGAAATACTATAATGAATAAAAGTTGAGAGACTAAACATGTACACTACTAAAGTGAAAAAAGAGGGACTAAATACGCATATAAACAAAGTTAATCAATAAATATAAAACTGTTTTTTAAACAGAGGGACAAAACATGCATATTAGCGAAACTGAAGATTTAAAAGTTAAATACAAAAAGAAACGACGAATGAGGGGTTGCCAGGCAAACGCCCGCGTTGCGAGGCACTAAGCCGAATAGTTCTCTCTCATAAAATGTACATCTATGTTTCGATTACATACACATACTACTACTCATAACACGATCTAGAAAAAATTATATCGAGTCAACCAATTAAAACAAAACACTACTATACTTTTGCTAAAAAAATTAAAACGATGGAAAAACTATAATTTTAAACTGAGAGCAAAATTGTAACTTTTCAGGATAAATAAGCGTGTGCTAGGCAACCACCTGGCACGAATAAAAATTACACCGAGTCAACCAATTAAAACAACACACTACCATAGTTTTCTCAAAAAAAAATAGAGTTAATTGCCAAAATCGTCCCTGAGGTTTGGGCACATTTGCCATTTTCGTCTAAAATGACACTTTTGTACCAAATTGCCCCCAACGTTTGTAACTTTTTGCCATTTTCATCCAAACCACTAACTTAGTTTATTTTTTATGTTAAGTTTAGGATATTTAGATGAAACTGGCAAATATAAAACCACAAGGACGATTTTGGCAATTTACTCAAACCCTTTTTAATTTCCTTTTATTTAATTATTTTTGTTATATATATAATAAAAAGAATATACATGGAGTTTTTAGAAAAAAAAATAGTTTTGTCACATAATTTTTATAAATTTTCATCCAAATCACTAACTCAGTTTATTTTTTCTGTTAAGGTGAATGATGTTTTAAATTTTATAAATTAAGACAGAAATTAATTTACAGCTTCTTTATATAAATCAGTTTTATAAAGAGAAAACGTCATTGGTGTGCAACACATAACAATCGATTACAACTTTTAGTATTTATCAGTTGTAGAGATAGAAAAAAAAATTGTAAAACGTTAGATATTTTTTAAATGTGTTGAGCACCTAGGAAATATGTTGGTAGAAATAAAATATTTATTTAATTAAGATTATGAGGGTAACTAACTAATACTTATTATGGGTGGCTTGAGTAAATAAACCTTTGGTTCATAGCATTATAATTACAATTCGGTGGGTAATTTTAAAGTTTGATAACGATACGTTGTTTGATAGGGGGGACTGGCTTCTGTTTTTCCTTAGGAGCGAATTTAAAAGAGTAGAAGATGAATTACAAACTTGGTACATATGATAAGATTTTTTTATTTGGCATTTTTCAATAAGGTCACCAGCATTTTAGTTTTATAAAATTTAAAGGTTTAAGTAGATTTTATTTTTATAAAACCGATCTATATAAAAAAATTAGAAATTAATTTCTGTCTTAGTTTATAAACATCGTTCGTCTTAAAAGAAAAATGAACTTAGTTAATGGTTGGATGAAAATTTATAAATATTATGTGACAAAGCTATTACTTTTTTCATATGAAAATTTCATGTATATTCTTTTTTCTTATATATGTAATAAAATTAATTAAATAAAAGAAATTTAAAAGAGTTTGATTAAATTGCCAAAATCGTCCCTGTGATTTTATATTTGCCAGTTTCATCCAAGTATTCTCAACTTAACAGAAAAAATAAACTAAGTTAGTGGTTTGGATGAAAATGGCAAAAAGTTACAAACGTTGGGGGGCAATTTGTTACAAAAGTGTCATTTTGGACGAAAATGGCAAACCTGCCCAAACCTCAGGGACGATTTTGGCAATTAACTCAAAAAAATATTAAAACTGTGGCATGACTATAAATTTACATTGTGGGCAAAATCGTAATTTGATAGAAAAAAACAAAAACAATAGTAAAACTGTAGATTTAAACTAATAGCAAAATCGTAATTTGGCTGGAAGAAAAAAACAAATGACAAAACTGTAATTTAAACGGGGCAAAATTGTATTTGTAGTGTATAAATAATATAAATATAAATATATAGAGGAAGATTATTATACAATAGCTCCTTAACTTACGAAGGTATGAAATGAACTACGCATATTCATTTTTAAAGTATACATGTTACAAAATTCAAATCTCGCACACAATCAAGCATCAAAATTGCATATGTGTTAAACTCAAATTACATAAGGGATAACCCTAATTAATCATGTTATAAAACATAATTACACACATTAAAAGCCATTTGTATTTAAAATATATATATATATATATATATATAAAAGATTATAACATAACTACTAATTTATATAATATTTTATCCTTGTATATACACATTTATATAAGTAAAACTTATTTTTTTTATAAATGAGATTTATATATGTAAAAGTTTTACAGTAAAACCTATAGTTCTATACTTCTCTATTTGAGGTTACCTAAAAGTTCCTAAAATTATATAAATGAGATTTTTACATGTAAAACTTATAGTTTTATACTTCTCTTTTTGAGGTTACATAAAAGTTTCTAAAAGGCTCCAAAAGCTCGTTGTCAAGCATACTCTCATACATTTATCATTATGTGTTGCAATATTTCATTGCAATACATGTTACTAAGAAAGTATTATTTAACTTAAAATATGATATTAATTTTTTAACTAAACGTTCTAATTAAGTTAGAGCCAGGGAGTAAACTATCGAAATACCCCTATTTTTAATTGAACGTTTTAACTAGGGGTGTGCAGAATTCGTTTCGAATTCGAAAAATTCGAAATTCGTTTAAATTCGATTCGATTATCAAGAATTCGTTTCGATTATAAGAATTCGAATTCGATTCAATTCGAGTCACGTAAATCGAATACGAATCGAATAGGAATTTATAATTTCAAATTCGATTCGATTCGAAATTCGAATAAAAATTATACATTTTTATTTATTATTTTTATATATAATACATATAACTTTTATTAAGCTATACTATAAATTATTTTCAATTTTTTTCCAAGTATTAAAATTACCCATTACCAAACTCACTACATGACCCATAACTAAAACCGAAGTAACAAATCTATCAATAGATTTCTAAGCGTAAAAATATTAACTTGTAATGTGGAGTGGTTATTCCCGACTTCTTGTTTTGAATTTTAGACTTATGGTACTTTATTTGGAACTTTTTAATGTGGTATCGTGCTTTATGGCTGCTTTAAAATTGATGTTTCATTTTGAAAGTTTTTTACACGTTTTTAAGGAATCTGAATTAAATCGAATTTATTCGAATTCGATTCGAATTCGAATTTTTAATCGAATACGAATTGGGTTTTTTATTCGAATACGAATTCGAATCGAATTCGGTAGGTTTTAATCGAATTCGAATCGAATACGAATTCAAGGAAAAATAAAAATTATTCGAACAATTCGATTCGAATAATTCGAAAATTCGATATTCGATTCGATGAACACCCCTAGTTTTAACTGAGTTAGAGCCAGGGAGCAAACTGGCGACTAACTCAAAAGACCAGGGAGGAAAATGGCTATTTTTAAACTATTGGAGCAAAACCGTTAAAATGAACAAACCACATGGAGCAAAACGAAAGTTAACTCTATAAAGTATTATTTAATTGAAAAGCAAAGAGAAAAAATAGTGATTTTTTAATGTAATATAGGGTAAAAACGAGGGTTGGATATAAATGCTCTAATACATTCAAGGCATTTGGTTTGTTTTTTTTTTTTTTTTTTTTTTTTTTTTTTGTGGCTGTAGAATAAGGTTCATTAATAGAATATGAATCTGGTATGGGTCTTGGGTTGCTAATCATCTTAAGATAAGTATTTGAAATGGTTTGTTTTTTATCACACAGGCTAGGGTTTCAATGATTTTGTTCGTTTCTTCATTTCTGACCATTCTAGCTGTTGGTGGGTTCCCTTCCTTTGTAGAAGAAACTAAGGTTTGTTATACATCTTATGTTTGTTGTTACTTAAAACAAAATGCTTTTCGAGATAAATTCAGTTACAACAACATTGTATATATTTGTAACTAGGTTTTTCAATGCGAAAGACTAAACGGACACTACGGGGTTGGGTCATATGTTATCAGTCATGCAATTTCTTCAACGCCGTACCTACTTCTCATCTCTTTAATCCCGGGAGCCATAGCGTACTCGTTCATCGGACTCCAAAGAGAACCGGGACAATTCATATATTTTGAATTAGTTGTCTTAATGGCAATGTTGTTGGTTGAATGCCAAATGATGATTGTAGCAGCCATTGTGCCAAATCTGCTTATGGGCATCATATCTGGTGCTGGAGTCCAAGGCTTGATGATACTAGGTGCAGGGTTCTTTCGGCTACCAAACCATCTACCTCATATCTTTTGGAAATACCCAATGTACTATGTATCATTTCACAGGTATGCATTAGAAGGACTGTACAAAAACGAGTTTGAAGGGCTTACGTTCCCTGCGTACCCAGGAGGTCTTCCTACGGTTGATGGAGAAACGCTACTGAAGAGTGTATTGCACGTCGAGATGGGATACTCTAAATGGATTGATCTTGCAATCATGTTTGGTATGGTGGTTGCATATAGGATAATGTTCTTCTGTATCATCAAGACAAAAGAGAAGGTGGGGCCTATCATTAGAGATTTCATGTCAAGCTATACTTTCAGGAACTAAAATTAATACAATTATATTAATCTCTATATGTCTTAACTTTTTATGTTATGATACCTACATGAACCCGAAACCGGGTGTCCCCAAGGCGATAAGAAATGTGCCTTTAATTCTTGTGTATTTTTTGTTTCTATGTTGAAATTATTATTGTATGTAATTCATACATCAAACATGATCAGTTGTTCTTATTGAACTTTTTGTAACAAATTATAAAAGTTGTTACACTTATGGTTTTATTGTTATGATATGTTGATAATTGACAAGGGTGTTAAGTGTGCAGTTTATAATGTGAAAGGGGCTCATATGAAACGTGTGGAAGCTGCCAGGTTTGTATTGAAACATTACGAGGGCTAAAGTGAAACTTGGTCTTCTGTGATATAAAAAGAAGAGAGAGAGAAGCAGAGCTCAGTTGCTGAATATTTTTCTAAGGGTTTCGAATTGTTCTTTCATTTTTCCACTGTATTCTTCTGGTCTCGTTTGTCTTGTACAGTTTCTTGTTGATCTGAGATCTTGTGATCTCAGCATTTCTATAGTTGTATCGCTGTAAATCGTTCAACAGATTGTGTTGATCGGTTGAAGTTTTTCTCTGTATTTCATAGATCTCATTATTGTGAGATCTAGGGTTCGGTTGGGTGATTTTGGGGTTGGTTAACTAATAAAGTTTTACGTCACCGTTTTGCCGCTACTTCCGTTGTTCTTCTGTCATTCTATAATTTTGTACATGGTATCAGAGCCATGTTAGGCTCTTGTGTCTAGATCTGAGTTTCCGCTGCTCATATTTGGGTGTAAATCTTGTTATTAGAGGTTCAGAGGCTTCTCTTGTTGAAGAATCTTCTGGATGGGTGGTCTTAGGAAGCGTGCCGGCGTTGATCTTGTGCGATTGAAACCCTAGCTAGGGTTTGGTGTTTGTGTGAAGAGGACTCTCTCGTTTCTAGGGTTTTTACACTTGTGTTGGTCTCTGAAATCCAAGAAGATTTCAGGGCAAACTGACCAAGTGTTGTTGGTGTTTTCTGTTCTGTTCTTAGCAACCCTAGAAGGTTGCGAGACAGTTCTGCTGCTTGGAGGGAGTTAAACGCTTCTGTGAGATCTTTCTATTCTTTTTACTCTTTACTGTTTTTTGTTCATTGCATTACATCAGTTATGTCCTAGGCATTATTGTTAATTACCGGACTAGTCGGGCAGGCACTTAATCGAGTCTTTTGTGCTAATTGTTGCATTATTCTGTGGTTATTTTTTTAGTGATTGTTGCATTATTCTGTGATTTTTAGTTACTGTTCTTTTTTTTATAGTTGTAGTGTGTCTATTGGTTGTTGTTTAGGTAGTGGCTCCTAAGTAAAGGCTTGTCCAGGCACCGTAGAGTGACGATCCTGGAATCGGGTCCCTGACTCAGCTTCGCCCTAGTTTTCTTTGTTTTTGTTATTGTATATTCTGTGATCTGTTGTGAATATTTGTGATATTCTTTGTTTCTGTTATCACGGGTGATGGTGAAGGTACTTCACAGACTTTGATTAGTAAACTTGATATAGGAGATCCTCTTTACTTGCACCCTAGTGACTCGAGTAGATTAACCATTGTTAATATAAAACTAAAAGGGATAGAGAACTATGAGGTATTGTCTAGTGCTATGAAATTAGCCTTAGAGGCTAAGAATAAATTTGGTTTTATTGATGGGAAATGTGTTAAAACTGAAGATGATGAGGTCCTAAGTAAACAATGGGATAGGTGTAACTCAGTAGTCTTAACTTGATTATTAAACTCTGTGTCTGAGGAGTTGTATTTGGCGCAAGTTTTTTTCTAAACTTGCCTCAGAAGTGTGGGAAGATTTGAAAGAGACGTACGATAAGGTAGATGGTTTTGTTGTGTATGATTTGTATAAAAAATCAATTGTATTTCCCAAAACGGTAGCTCAGTTTCAGAATATTATCACAAGTTAAATACTATGTGGAAGCAGTTTGATGTTATATTACAACTACCTTCCTATTCTTGTAAAGCTGCTAAAGACTATAATGATTTTACTACTCTAATAAAATTGATGCGGTTTCTCATGGGTCTTGATGATATTTATCAACATGTGAGAACAAACATACTCACAAGAGAACCATTTCCATCTGTTAAGGTTACTTTCTCCATCATTTCTAGGGAAGAATCACATAGAATTGCTAGTAGTGGTCAGAAAAATGGGCCAAATGTGTCTTTCCTAACTAAAATGAAACAAGTTTTTGACCAAAAGAAAAAACCGTTTAGAGGACCTAATCCTAATTTGAATTGTACACATTGTAATATGATTGGTCATACTGTGGATAGATGTTTCGAGTTGATTGGGTATCCACAGGGGTTTAAAAGAAGGTCTAATGTTCAGAGTGGAAAGGGCAGTAGTAGTAATAATGTGAATGTTAATAAGGCTAATATGGTGTCTAGTTCTTCTATGCCTTTTACAAATGAGCAGATTTCAAAGCTGCTAAGTCTTGTGAGTGAAAAAAAACTGGAACTAGGCAACAAAGTTCAAATATGGGAGGTCAGTCTCTTAGTTTGAATAATAACGTTAATGTGTCAGGTGTTTGTGGTAGTTTTATTAGCTGCTCTAGTGCTGTGAGTTATTCTAATGATTATAAATGGGTCATAGATTCAGGTGCTAATCAACACATGGTAATGAATGATAAAGACATATATAATTGTGTTGATGTATCTGAGTTTGATTTAAAAGTCTGTCACCCTAATGGGACTAGTGCTAAAATTACTAAAATTGGAGACATTAAACTAGTTTCTGGTGTTGTGTTAAATGATGTTTTCTATGTACCTAGTTATAGTGTGAATCTTGTGTCGGTTCATAAACTTGCTAAAGATAACAAGTTGTCTGTTGTGTTTGATGAATCTATGTGTGTTATTCAGGATTCGAAGTCAAGGAAAGTCTTGGTGACTGATAGACAGGAAAATGGGTTATATTTTGTTAGTAAGAATGGTAATAATTTGTGTTTTAATAGTATGATTAAGTCTGATATTTGGCATAATAGACTGGGTCATCCCTCTGATCAAGTTCTGTCTGTGTTAAAAGATAGGTTGAACTTAGGGTCTGGTGAAAAACATCCCTATGAAATATGTCATAGGGCTAAGCAAGTTAGAGTTCCATTCCCTCTAAGTGATCATAAGTCTAAAAGTGTGGGCGAGTTAATTCATTTGGATTTGCGGGGTCCTTATAGGGTCACTAGTAGGGAAGGGTATAAGTATTTCTTGACTGTTGTAGATGATTTTTCTAGAACTGTTTGGTGTTTTCTTTTAAAAAATAAGTATGAAGTCTTTGAAAACCTTGTTAATTTTTATGAATTGTTGCAAACTCAGTTTGAAAAACGAATTAAGGTGTTTAGAAGTGACAATGGTACTGAGTTTGTCAATCAGCAAATGTCAAATTTTTGTAAACAAAAGGGAATTATTCACCAGACCTAACGCTCCTATACACCACAGCAAAATGGTGTGGTGGAAAGGAAGCATCGACAGCTTTTAAACATGGCTAGAGCTTTGTTATATCAGGGAAGGTTACCTTTAGGATTTTGGGCAGATTGTGTTCTAACTGTTGTGTATTTGATTAACAGGATTCCCTCTTCTGTGTTATTAGGTAAAAGTCCTTATGAACTTGTGTATGGTTTTGAACCCTCTCTTGAACATTTAAGGGTTTTTGGATGTTTGTGCTTTAGTACTGTTTTAAATGAGTGTGATAAACTATCTACTCGTGCTGAAAAATGTGTTTTAATAGGGTATTCTAATTCAAAAAAGGGATACAAATTATGGAGTTTGGATAGTAAAAAAGAGTTATATTCAAGAGATGTGAAGTTTTATGAACATGTTTTTCCTTTTAAAACGCTTGAAAGGAATAACTCTGATGTTTTACAAGATCAAAGTTTAACTCATATAAACTTTTTTGATATGTTTGAATCACCTACATCCATTAATTCTGAAAATGTTTTGTTAACTCCCAATGATGAAGAGGGGGAACATGGTTCTCATGAGAGTTTCGGTGAGGATCAGCAGCCAAGTGACTCTACCACGGCTGCCCCTACTAGTGTAGTTGTGTCACACCCCGATATTTCCACGTATTACCGGTGGGCCCGGTGGGGAGTATCGTGACGTAGTTGATATCATCATAGTCAAACAACACAAATTTAAATGCACAGTGGAAGCAAAAGATAGATATTATTTCAACCGAATAAATTGTAATATCAAAGTATCACAAAAGAGTTGAAACAGATCCACATGCGGATCAAATAAAAAGGAAACATAGTTCATCAGACTCAAATGCATCCAAGCTTGCGAGACTCGTAGTGATGCTAAGGAGAGGCCAGCCTATTACGCTTACTACCTGCACTTAATCTTTTTGGGAAAATACGTCAGTTTACACTGGTAAATACAATTAACTGACTCATTTTGAAAAGGTTTATAAAATTGATTTGAATGCACGCGGCACAAAACATTTTATAACTTTGGATAATTATTTATATATACTTGTAAAAGAATTACATGTTTGTTATACGTTCAGTAGCCCGATCTGTTGACCGGGTTAAAGATTAATAGATACACCACATAATTTATTTATGCACTAACGGGTGTACGCCTACACCACGTGCTTAGGTCGTGGCCATTTCGTAAAATGATGCCAAGGATATCCGGGACATGGTCATTAACCCCCCAAAGGCTTTAAGCAAACAAAACATTTTCCAACGGGACATTTCAATGATTTAACCTTCATACAATTAAAGATGCAATGCCCGACCAAGCGGTATTTTATATACCGTACCCCAAGCCCGTATAGGGAAAATAAGTTAAAAGTATTTACCTGAGCTAAATATAAATTCAATCCCAGCCGTATATCAAATCAGCAAGTACAGATAGCTTTTACTGGGCTCCTAAATCTGGAACGAAGGTTTTTAATAACCTATTAGATTCCTAACGGGTCTTTAATTAAGCCTATGCTTAGACCGGTTAGTTTTTAAAGGAGGATACGGTTCAAAACGCAAGATTAAGCGAAGACCGAAATGGAATGTGGTTTAGACCCGACAAGCTTGTATACTTGTGTAATAAGGGTAAACTAAACACATTCTGGATTTTGAGATGAAAACGATATGGTTTGACCCGTTTCGGCTAATATATGCAAACTAGTCACATAAGCCGATCCGAACACGAAAAGTGCATAACGGGTAACCAAAATGAATCATACACAGGTTTCCTAAGTTAATATGCCTTAAATATGTTGTGACATCAGTAAGATATCTTCTATTATGCTCCAAATGAATTTAAACTCAAATTATACCCCGAAGGGGTATTTTGGTCGTTTAAAAGGTTATAAAAGAGTTTAAATTATAATCTGAGTTACAGGTATGATACAATGAGTAAAATACTTAATTTAATAAGTTATAACAGTAGGGTATTACATATATGTGAAATTTATCACTTAAAACCAAACTATGCACCTTAGGGGTATTTTGGTAATTTCACATAGGCTAAAAAGGTCAAAACTGGAAATCTGAGTTTAAAACTTTTGCTTACTGTTAATATATAATAATTTACTTAAAATATCAGTAGGCATCAAACCTTATATGTTAAAAATAGTTTTAATACATACTATGCGTTAAAAACGCTTAAAAAGGCGATTTTGAGCTATTTCCGGGTTTTTAAAAGAAAGCTGATATTTTTATTATTCTAGAAGGCTCAAAATGTTTTATTTATCATAATAGATCAGTATAAAAAGGTTTGATAGCAAAATAATTTGAAAAACTCATTTTATAGCCCAAAAGGGCAAAACCGACAATAACCGAATCAAGCTTAGAGACCTACGTTATGCTCATCCAAAAATTAAATAAAAATATTCAAAAATCTCAAAAAATTATTTTATATCAGTGGGTAAAAATTTTGGCATTAAAAATTGGGTTTAGATAGGCTATATGCTAATTACGACGTTTAATTAATAAAAGGCTTTCTAATTACGCTAATGAGCATAACTCTTAATCTAGACCTCCAATTGATGTGAAAATTTAGGGACACGTTTATAAATCAGTAATAAAGATTATTGTCCTCTCACATTTTCAAAATTCTTGTTTTAAGGTCAAAAGGGCATATTGGTCAACATTTAGGCATATAACGGAAACTTGCCTATGAATCGGTTAACTAATGAACCAAGTTGTATAACCTCAGAGGGTTACACTAATCAATAACCTGGTCCTAATAGGGCTCTAAGGAAATTCTAAAACATGCTCTAATGGGTCAGAACTGAAAGTCAAAGCAAAAGTCTACTTTTGCGACTTTCGGTTCCGAACCGAGCTTAAACTGAAAATTGTCGGGTTGAACATGCTTAGACATGTTCTTACATTAATTACCAAGTTATATGAGTGATAAAACAGGTTTCATAGCTTCTATATTGTTAATTATGTGTTTATACGAAAATTCACTTTCTGTTGACTTTTTAAAATTAACTTTGACCCGACAATTGACCTAGTTAGAGTGGGAATCAGAGGGTGCCCTTTTAAGGGTTTATTGCCCACATAATTACCAACTCATAGGTACTTTCAATTTGAAATTTGACTGGACAAATTAAGATTAATGACGAAGTCAAATCTTAATTACGACGGTTTGACTTTAGGCTAATTAACTAAGCTAAACTGAATAAGGAAAGTTAAGGACACTTACTGAAGTCCTATGTACGACTAAGAACGCTAGGGAAGTGCCCTTGAGCTCCAGAAATCTTCAGAACAAATGTTTGGAAGCTTTCCAAGTGAATTGCTCAAAGTATGTGTTCACAAATGCAACCATGGGCTCTATATATAGCCAAGGAAGTGCAAGGAGGTGGACACAAGTGTTAGGGCTACTCCATAGGTGATAACAGGTGTTAAGGGACGTGTAACATGCAGATAAAGGGTGGCAAACTCGTTGAATCACGTAAACATGCAAGCTGACACGTTACCAGATGTTTGCTGTCACTGGTACATGCTCGCGCTACGCCACGGGTAAAGGCACAAGTGCTGGCGCTACGCCAGCACCAAGCTTCTCAGCCAAACATGTTTCAGAAATGACACTTTCACCCCTGAACTTTCTAATGCGCAATAACTTCCATTTTAGGCACTTTTAACCCTTGAAATTTATATTTCTATGATCCATGAGATAAAACCAATCATCAATAGGCCTGGTTTCGTTAAACGATAACCGAAAACACAAGTTTTGCCTCGTTGACGCTTTTAACCCCTCGTACACGAATATTATCATAACTTTCTCATACTTTATCGAAACCTTGTGAAATTTTTATCACTTATTCTCGTGAGCATAATTAATTGTTACAAACATTCGGGTTTGCTAAAAGGTCACTCAGAGGTATACTTTAAACATGTTGACACGTTTAACCCCTGTAGTTTGAAATCTCTCACTCTATTCCACAATTAGCTTTGTATGATCCATAATTTATTCGTTTAAGGGTATAAACATTGTGTAGGGTTATTGTAAGGCATATTTATCCATTGTTGACATTTTGAATCCTTTTATTCACATACTTTCTTTGTTTTGTCAACTTTAGTCCTCCATAAGTAATCTTTTACACGTTTAAAGCTCATGACACGTGTCGATACATCATTGGACGTGATTTTTACGAGGTGTTACATCCTCACCCCCTTAAAAGAAATCTCGACCTCGAGATTTGCTAAAATGCTGGAAGTTCTTTTTGTCGCATAATGGACTTAACTTCTATAGCCTATCTGGAGTCTCTCCAAGCTCCCAAAGTGACCTTTATATTAGGTACATGTATCCTTTTGGAGCTTCTTAACCTGCCGATCTTTAATCAGTATAGGTGCTCATCATATCATAAATCTGCATATCATTATGTGATAATGCTTCTCGACTGATTGGCGAAACACATCCTTAAATCATTAGTGTGTAATGCATTGCGAGCTCCGCTAAGCTCCTTAAATAGGTTTTAGCTTATAAGCTATGTGATCTTGATACATTCGATTTCCTTCGAATGATTCTATATATTCAGAGCTTAACTAACCTGATAATTTAACAAATTGGCACACCCTTCCTGGGTAATATCTTTTGTTGAACCTTATTCCTTAACAAGAACTTAGGAGGGTTGCTACTTTCATTAATCCTTGATTTTCTGCCAAATACTGGCAACTTACAGATGATTATGGATTTGTATGGTCTTATTCGTTGTTTCCAAGGCAACTTTCAGATCCTGGTAATTGGACTTCCCAAAGTCTCGTCCATCAAACGGATGTTTTGATATTTCATCTATGCAAGGTCTCCAAAGGAGCAACCTTGATACTTATATAACAACTATTACAAAAAAAAAAACTTATTTTTAAGGTGAGATGGTTATTCCAACCACTGCTTAAAACTAATCTTAAGGAATAGCTAATCCTTGCCGTTAGTCGAACAAATCGACGATCCTGGGCAGCTGATGGCAATTCTTAATTGTTGCCTAATTAAGGTTGCGGTAATCAATGCATAAGCAAAATGAACCGTCTTTCTTAATTAACTATACCGAATTCTTAGAATACTGAGTTAGGCTATATGAACCTCTATTTTAAAACTAACTTAATCAGGGTTTCGACTCTTCCAATGATGGTACTATCCGTCTTGGAGATTTCATAATAATACAACCCTAAATGGGATATAAATCTTAACTCTATTTGCCTCTCAGAAGGTAAACAGGGTAATCTTATGAGAAGATAATCAAGATACAAGGAGGTTACAGAGATTTTCCAAATCTCAGGCTCCAGTTCATCCTTCCTTGCTTGTGTCAAATGAGTGACACATTTATGTTACGAGTCCACGAATTCCTTAATCGGAGGCATTTACTTGGACAATTCCATTCTGGATATCTTCTTTGAATACCATTGGCTGACTTTAATACCATATGACCATCGGAATATCTTTGTGGTCCCATGCATTAAACCTCCATGCTGATCAGGCATGGAAGCAATCTATGGAACATATCAAGATACACCAATCCTCATATGGCGCTTCTTATCATACCGTCTGGTATTCGTAATCAATAGAGATCAAAGAGATATCAACTATATATGCTGACGCACTTCTTCTAGAGAGGATACTTCAAAAATTCTACGACTGAGGGCTTCTGACAGGAACAGAAGAAATGGTTCCTATGATTTTGCCTGTAAGTTTTATTTTTTTTCTTACACTTAATATCTGGGGTTCTTACGGGAGAATTTCTAAGAGTTTGCTAAACTTATGGTCTTATGAGAGACCAGACGTAACTCCTAGCAACAAAATCACAATAAGGGATTTATCTGGTGTCATTATTAATGTAAACTGCCTCTAATCATTCATCAGGAGGGTTAAACGCCTCCATTCTTAATCCTTTTAAACTTAGCTGCAAAATCTTTGACAATTTTTAGGGTAGACTCAGCTTTGACTGGTTGTTTCTTAATCTATATAACATGAGTAGCTGAGGTAGATCCATAATGGATTTATAATAAGCAGACTTTGAAACCGTAATGTGCCCTCTTATTTCCGATGCTAATCATCAATAATTATTTCATTAAGCTTAGATTTTTGGGTAAGTGGAATAGGGTACTATCTCAGCCAATGAATTAAAATTTGCAACATACTGTCGATAGTCTAGAACTTTTACGGTGAGAGTCAGAAACTTTTTCCAATTCGTGATGCGGATAATAGGTTTTTCTAATAGGGTCCTTAAAACTTGGACCATCCCATATTGTATAAGAGGATCTTTCTTGGGGACCTCGTTAATGTCCTCACTAATTAAGGGTATTGCCCTCGAACGACTGTGATGCATACCTCACCGTGTCCTTTCCAGCATGACTGCTGATACACCTAATGGTTTCTACTTCATTCAACAATTTCCTGCAATCGATGGCCCCTTTTTACTATTGAAGTCTCTTGACTTCCAAGAGACGAAGTACTTTTAAGTATATCCTAAAAGGAATGGGCTCCTTGCCACATATGATTTTGTTTGGGTTATTCCTCGCATTTGAAGTATGAATAAAGCTCTTCTCATGAGTAGCAACATGTGTTTTAGAGCGAGCAGCATCTGGCTTCTTGAACCTTTTCATGACTTTTCCCATAGCCTTTCTAATAGCTGCGTTAATTACAGTTTTGGAGATTAACTCCATTAACATTGAGGTTTACATTGGATGCACCATTAACATTTGTCGCATCCCCAGCATCGCGACTGTTGTTTGTCTCTTCTGAGTTTTCCATACTCGAATCTTTGGTATTAAATACCATATTCAACAAGTGCTTAGGCAATCCATACCCAGTGACTCCTTGAATTGTCAAAGGCTCACCAAAAGGAGTCTTGATAACTACTTGCTTCTTATCACACACAATATGGGCTCGATTTTTAGGATGACTAATTCATTCCTATCACTATATCGAGTCCCTCTTATTTTAATGGAAACAAGGACAGCGGAAAGAATGATTCCTAATGGATATAAAACATCCATCTAATATTGCTGAAGTAGTCTCTGAGGTACGATCGGCCAATTCTACTTTATACTTAACGCTTAGAGTTTTAACAGGCAGATTTAATAATTTACAAAATTCATTGTCTATGAAAGTCTTATCTGAACCTGAATCAAATAATACTCTAGCATGAGCGTTATTGATATAGAAAGTACCTGTTGTGGCATTGTCATCCTGAATAGCCTCTTGAGCATCCATTTGAGAGCTTCCAGCTTTGGTCTTCTTAGCCTCCCCAGGCTTCTTGGTTTTATTTGGGCAATTTGTCTTGATGTGCCCTATTTCATTGCAACCATAGCAGGTTGCGTCCTTTATGTCTTGGCACTCCAAGGTCTCGTGCTCTTTCTTATTATAAATCCCACAAGGCCTAGCTTGTGACTCCAGAGTGCATTTCCCTTTAGTTGCCTTGTTTGGGCAGCGGGTCTTTATGTGCTCCTTCTTGCCACAACCATAGCAGGTGGCGTCCTTCAAGTCCTTGTATTCATGGGTCTTGTGGTCCATCTCTTTACAGATGACACATCCCCTGGTCTGCTCATAGAAACATTTTCCGAAATGCTTCTTCCCGCAGGTTTTACATTTGGGTTTTGCCTCCTTTGGCTTGGACTGGTTATAACTTGAACCGGCCTTACCCTTTTTGAATCCCTTATTCGAGGTATTATCGCATTTTCTCTTATGATCCTTTAACGCTCGGTCCACGGCCTTGTTTACGGCTGTATCTAACATAGCCTGTAACTCGGCGCCCGTTAAGTTCAGTCTTGCATCATTATTCTGATCAGCTGGAAGATTGTGAGCTTCAGCTAAGTCGGCCATGGTGAAGCTTTAAAGGCTACAAACCAAGTGGTAATAATTGGTTTAATTATATGGTGAATTGTCGAATTTGATGATTAAATAGCCATGGTACAAATAAGCCATATAGGCGAATAGATAGTATTAAATTTATTTGATTATGTTTTGCCTAAGTTTTTAAATAAACCATCTTTGGCGTTTTAACGGAATATAATCCTTCATATCTATTAGACAGGGGACATAAGTCACGACTGTCAATGTCGTACCGACATTTTATATATAGCACAAGGGCTTGTTCCAAAGGACTTTTTGATGGCACTGATGCCTTGTTACTAGGGAAATTTTAAAACATAATCGATGATTCCTTTGGATCGGAAAATTTCATAGTTCATTGTCTTGACAAGAAGTTATGAAATAAAACTATCTTTTTCATGTATGCATCTTTGCCCGAAGGTATTCATCCCAATGGATGTTTTGATGTGCTCATCATGTTTGACGTTTATTAGCCATGATTCCTCTTGATCATTTAGGCTAAATAAGGGGTTTGGAAAAATCCTAATATAAAGACGACAAGTGTGATTTTATCGCATCACTGTTGTCGGGAGTGTTAACATGTTTTCAGATGTTAACAAGGACCTGAATCTCTTTTTAAACAGGTTTTACCATCTTAGCTAGGTCTTTAATGACATTCAAGCTATGTTATACCTTTTAAGATTCTTATGTATACTGGCAGAAAAGGAATGATATTTATTTTATTCAGGATTTTCATTATAATTATCCTAGATTTAATTGAAATATAACTATGGCACAAAAGGCCAAGTCACAAGGGCAACTTTAAATTATAAACCATGATTTTGTAGAATCAAGGTATTTAGGCTTGAACGTTGTTCATGCCTTTTCTTGACAGGGAGTTGTAGGCTACGACTGTCTTTTGTCTTATATGACAATGAATATGGCCTGTAAGCATTATATCCCTGATGGATGCTTAATTCACAATATAAGAAAGGATTTCAGGAGAATCCAGTATAAGGATGATTTATGCGATTCTGTCGAATCACATCTGCCAGGAATGTTAACATGTTTACAGATGTTAACAGGGATTTGAATCTTTTGAATAGGTTCTACCATCTTGGCCTTATCTGAAATGACATATAGGCTAGGTTTACTTTTAAGATTTTTTTAATATTTAACGCAGAACAATCCTAGATTGAGATGTTAATAAGGATCTGAATCTAATTGTGGAACTACCATCTTGGCCCTGTCTTAAAATGACACGTGGGCTAGGTCTTGTCCTTTTTTAGATTTTGCCATTTTATTATAATGGTAGATCTTATAAAGGGAATGTTATTTTTCTCATTTACTTCATATTTCATGTTTAAAATGAAATTTTTAAATTTCATCATTCCATTACAAAAATTTAAAAGTACAGGTTTGCCCTAAGCGGGACTTGAAAGGAATAATATTGTCCATGAAGGGACTGAAAGATAAATATGTCCTTATAAGGACTACTAAGGAAACGATCTTCAGCAAAAGAAGTTTCTTCTTCATTTTCTTTCTGAATGCTTTCTCCTTGGTTGCACGTTAATCCTAGTCGCAGTACGAAGCTCGGCCTTCCCTAGGCTTCAAATGGGGAGAATTTCCATTATGGCTTCTTTGCCTGGAGACATATTAAAATATAGAATTGAAGGCAATAATTCTCCGAATAGAGATGAGAGTATTCCTATTGTTAAGTCTAGACTCAGAAGGTCAATGTGCTACTGTGTCATTGAGATTAAACACAAAAGGCTAGTGTATAATTCACTCAATGTTGGCTCTAATACCAACCTGTCACACCCCGATATTTCCACGTATTACCGGTGGGGAGTATCGTGACGTAGTTGATATCATCATAGTCAAACAACACAAATTTAATGCACAGCGGAAGCAAAAGATAGATATTATTTCAACCGAATAAATTGTAATATCAAAGTATCACAAAAGAGTTGAAACAGATCCACAGGCGGATCAAATAAAAAGGAAACATAGTTCATCAGACTCAAATGCATCCAAGCTTGCGAGACTCGTAGTGATGCTAAGGAGAGGCCAACCTATTACGCTTAGTACCTCCACTTAATCTTTTTGGGAAAATACGTCAGTTTACACTGGTAAATACAATTAACTGACTCTTTTTGAAAAGGTTTAGAAAATTGATTTGAATGCACGCGGCACAAAACATTTTATAACTTGGGATAATTATTTATATATACTTGTAAAAGAATTACATGTTTGTTATACGTTCAGTAGCCCGATCTGTTGACCGGGTTAAAGATTAATAGACACACCACATAATTTATTTATGCACTGATGGGTGTACGCCTACACCCCGTGCTTAGGTCGTGGCCATTTCGTAAAATGATGCCAAGGATATCCGGGACATGGTCATTAACCCCCCAAAGGCTTTAAGCAAACAAAACAATTTCCAACGGGACATTTCAATGATTTAACCTTCATACAATTAAAGATACAATGCCCGACCGAGCGGTATTTTATATACCGTACCCCAAGCCCGTATAGGGAAAATAAGTTAAAAGTATTTACCTGAGCTAAATATAAATTCAATCCCAGCCGTATATCAAATCAGCAAGTACAAATAGCTTTTACTGGGCTCCTAAATCTGGAACGAAGGTTTTTAATAACCTATTAGATTCCTAACGGGTCTTTAATTAAGCCTATGCTTAGACCGGTTAGTTTTTAAAGGATGATACGGTTCAAAACGCAAGATTAAGCAAAGACCGGAATGGAATGTGGTTTAGACCCGACAAGCTTGTATACTTGTGTAATAAGGATAAACTAAACACATTCTGGATTTTGAGATGAAAACGATATGGTTTGACCCGTTTCGGCTAATATATGCAAACTAGTCACATAAGCCGATCCGAACGCGAAAAGTGCGTAACGGGTAACCAAAATGAGTCATACACAGGTTTCCTAAGTTAATATGCCTTAAATATGTTGTGACATCAGTAAGATATCTTCTATTATGCCCCAAATGAATTTAAACTCAAATTATGCCCCGAATGAGTATTTTGGTCATTTAAAAGGTTATAAAAGAGTTTAAATAATAATCTGAGTTACAGGTCTGATATAATGAGTAAAATACTTAATTTAATAAGCTATAACAGTAGGGTATTACATATATGTGAAATTTATCACTTAAAACCAAACTATGCACCTTAGGGGTATTTTGGTAATTTCACATACGCTAAAAAGGTCAAAACTGGAAATCTGAGTTTAAAACTTTTGCTTACTGTTAATATATAATAATTTACTTAAAATATCAGTAGGCATCAAACCTTATATGTTTAAAATAGTTTTAATACATATTATGCGTTAAAAACGCTTAAAAATGCGATTTTGAGCTATTTCCGGGTTTTTAAAAGGAAACTGATATTTTTATTATTCCATAAGACTCAAAATGTTTTATTTATCATAATAGATCAGTAGAAAAAGGTTTGATATCAAAATAATTTGAAAAACTCATTTTATAGCCCAAAAGGGCAAAACCGACAATACCCAAATCAAGCTTAGAGACCTACGTTATGCTCATCCAAAAATTAAATAAAAATCTTCAAAAATCCCAAAATATTATTTTATATCAGTGGGTAAAAATTTTGGCATTAAAAATTGGGTTTAGATAGGCTATATGCTAATTACGCCGTTTAATTAATAAAAGGCTTTCTAATTACGCTAATGAGCATAACTCTTAATCTAGACCTCCAATTGATGTGAAAATTTAGGGACATGTTTATAAATCAGTAATAAATATTATTGTCCTCTCACATTTTCAAAATTCTTTTTTTAAGGTCAAAAGGGCATATTGGTCAACATTTAGGCATATAACGGAAACTTGCATATGAATCGGATAACTAATGAACCAAGTTGTATAACCTCAGAGGGTTACACTAATCAATAACCTGGTCCTAATAGGGCTCTAAGGAAATTCTAAAACATGCTCTAATGGGTCAGAACTGAAAGTCAAAGCAAAAGTCTACTTTTGCGACTTTCGGTTCCGAACCGAGCTTAAACTGAAAATTATCGGGTTGAACATGCTTAGACATGTTCTTACATTAATTACCAAGTTATATGAGTGATAAAATAGGTTTCATAGCTTCTAAATTGTTAATTATGTGTTTATGCGAAAATTCACTTTCTGATGACTTTTTAAAATTAACTTTGACCCGACAATTGACCTAGTTAGAGTGGGAATCAGAGGGTGCCCTTTTAAGGGTTTATTGCCCACATAATTACCAACTCATAGGTACTTTCAATTTGAAATTTGACTGGTCAAATTAAGATTAATGACGAAGTCAAATCTTAATTACGATGTTTTGACTTTAGGCTAATTAACTAAACTAAACTGAATAAGGAAAGTTAAGGACACTTACTGAAGTCCTATGCATGACTAAGAATGCTAGGGAAGTGCCCTTGAGCTCCAGAAATCTTCAGAACAAAGGTTTGGAAGCTTTCCAAGTGAATTGCTCAAAGTGTGAGTTCACAAATGCAACCATGGGCTCTATATATAGCCAAGGAAGTGCAAGGAGGTGGACACAAGTGTTAGGGCTACTCTATAGGTGATAACAGGTGTTAAGGGACGTGTAACATGCAGATAAAGGGTGGCAAACTCGCTGAATCGCGTAAACATGCAAGCTGACACGTTACCAGATGTTTGCTGTCACTGGCACATGCTCGCGCTACGCCACAGGTAAAGGCACAAGTGCTGGCGCTACGCCAGCACCAAGCTTCTCAGCCAAACATGTTTCAGAAATGACACTTTCACCCCCTGAACTTTCTAATGCGCAATAACTTCCATTTTAGGCATTTTTAACCCTTGAAATTTATATTTCTATGATCCATGAGATAAAACCAATCATCAATAGGCCCGGTTTCGTTAAACGATAACCGAAAACACAAGTTTTGCCTCGTTGACGCTTTTAACCCCTCGTACACGAATATTATCATAACTTTCTCATACTTTATCGAAACCTTGTGAAATTTTTATCACTTATTCTCGTGAGCATAATTAATCGTTACAAAGCTTCGGGTTTGCTAAAAGGTCACTCAGAGGTATAGTTTAAACATGTTGACACGTTTAACCCCTGTAGTTTGAAATCTCTCACTCTATTCCACAATTAGCTTCGTATGATCCATAATTTATTCGTTTTAGGGTATAAACATCGTGTAGGGTTATTGTAAGGAATATTTATCCGTTGTTGACATTTTGAATCCTTTTATTCACATACTTTCTTTGTTTTGTCAACTTTAGTCATCCATAAGTAATCTTTTACACGTTTAAAGCTCATGACACGTGTCGATACATCATTGGACGTGATTTTTACGAGGTGTTACAAGTTTACTGTAGTCATCATGTAGTCAGAGATGCAACAACTACGACTACTAGTAATAGTGGGACTAGTAGAGGTGAGAGTCTGGGCAGGACAGAGGACACTGAACTTCCACCTGATGAGACCAACCTGTCTTAGGGAAATAGAGTTGAGGTTAGGAGGTCATCTAGAACAAATGTTTTGCCTAAAAAGTTTAGTGATTATATTGTTGATGGGAAAGTAAAGTATGGTATTGAGAAATTTGTTAATTACTCGAATATGTCTGTTGAAAATATGTCTTTTGTGTCGAGTCTTAACAAAACTATTGAACCAACTAGTTATTTTGAGGTTGTTAAAGACCCTAGGTGGGTAGAAGCCATGAATAAAGAAATGGAAGCTTTGTATCGAAATAAAACTTGGGTCCTTGTTGATTTACCTAAAGATAGGAAGCCTATAGGTTGTAAATGGATTTATAAGGTGAAGTATAAATCTAGTGGTGAGGTTGAAAGATTCAAAGCTAGACTTGTTGCTAAAGGGTATAGTCAAGGGGGGTTGACTTTGGGGAAACCTTTTCTCCTTTGGTAAAAATGTTTACTATACGTTGTGTTTTGAGTTTTGCTGTTAAAAATAGTTGGTCTATCTTCCAACTTGATATTAATAATGCTTTCCTATATGGTTCTATCACAGAAGATGTTTATATGTTATTATCACCTGGGTATTTTCCAAATAATGAAACCAAAGTTTGTAAATTGGTTAAATCTTTGTATGGCCTTAAACAGACACCTAGGAAGTGGAATGAGAAGTTAACACATGTATTAGTTGATATGAGATTTGTTCAGAGTGTGTGTGATCATTCTATGTATACTTTGTCAAAAAACTTTGTGTTCATTGTGTTTTTAGTATATGTAGATGACATAATTGTTACTGGCAATTCTCAGTCTGAAATTGTTAATGTGAAGAAAATCCTAAGTGATAATTTACAGATTAAAGATTTAGGAATTCTAAAATATTTTCTTGGGATTGAAGTCTTATATTCTGATGTTGGTATGTGTTTGACTCAACGGGAGTATTGTCTCGAGTTACTTAGTGAGTTTGGGTATTTAGGAGTCAAACTTGTTAATACTCCAATTGAGGCAAGTCATGTGTTAGTTAATAAGTTAGCTCAGAGTCACGAAGTAGTTAAAGATGTCACTAATTTTCAAAAGTTAATCAAAAAACTCATTTACTTGTCTATAACCCAACCAGATATAAGTTATGTGGTGCAGTTTTTAAGTCAATTTATGCATGCTCCTAATACTTGTCATTTACAAGTTGCTTTAAGACTGCTTAAGTACTTAAAGTTGTCTCCAGGAAAAGGAGTCATGTTTAAAAAAGGTAATGGTTTTGGGCTAACTGGGTATGTTGACTCGGATTGGGCCAAGTGTTTGGCTACTAGAAAGTCCGTTACTGGGTTTGGTATTTTTCTAGGAAACTCGTTAGTTTCTTGGAAAAGCAAGAAACAAAGTGTTGTTTCCAGGTCTACGGCTGAAGCCGAATACAGAGCTATGTGCTCTGCTACATGTGAAATAATGTGGATATTAAACATTTTTAAAGAGTTAAAAGTTGAGTATAAATTGCCTGTTAAGTTGTTCTGTGACAGTCAATCTGCTATATCTATTGCTCTAAATCCAGTCTTCCATGAGAGGACTAAGCACTTTGAAATTGATCTACATTTTTTGTTTGAAAAGATTGTTGATGGAGTCGTATCTCCAGAAAAAATTGCTACTGAGTATCAGTTAGCCGATCTGTTCACAAAGGGGTTGAACAGTGTTCAGCATGAGCAGTTGTGTGAAAAACTGGGTTTAGTTGATATGTTTGGTGTATAAATTATGGGGGGATGTTGAAGTTATTATTGTATGTAATTCATACATCAAACATGATCAGTTGTTCTTGTTGAACTTGTTGTAACGAATTATAAAAGTTGTTACACTTATGGTTATATTGTTATGATATGTTGATAATTGACAAGGGTGTTAAGTGTGCAGTTTATAATATGAAAGAGGCCCATTCGCGCGAGAGGGGCATTCACGCAAGATGGAGTATTGGGACGAGAGGCCCATTCGCGCGAGAGGGGCATTCGCGCGAGAGGCCCATTCACGCGAGAGGGGCATTCCTTTCTCTCAAGGTTCAAGTTCGATTATGTTATGTGTTTTAACCGGTTTTACGTGTAACAAGCATAAATGTGTATTGTGTAAACATGTATAATAGTGTTTAAATGTCGATTGTTAGTATAAATATGCAAGCAAGTCTAACATAAGTATCATAAATATGAATAAAATATTGGCGTTTTCATTATGATCAACTGTCTCGGATTACAAAATGAAACGAGATAGAATACGACATGAGTACAAGTTTTTTAAAAATAAAATCTACAACAATACTTGCTAAATCGGGAAAGTACAAATATGCGAAGCGTTACATTTACTCCGTGAAAAAGGCCTATCTCCACTGCTCGTTTCATGAATGTTTAGAACTTCCATTGCTAAAATAAAGAGGAGCGGGGATAGAGGATCCCCTTGCCTTAATCATCTTTTAAAAGGAAATTCTCCCATTGGTAAGCCGTTAACTAACACCGATCTGTTCCCGATACAAGACACCCTCTAATCCACTTAACCCAATCAGCCGGAAACCCCATAAACTTCAAAGTTTTGAATAAAAACTTCCAATTTAGCGATTCCTAGGCTTTGTAAAAAGTCTATTTTAAATATTAACATTTTTGATTTTCTGCTATTGGTCCAGGAAATCAACTCGCTTACTATTAATGGGTTATCAAGAATACCCCTCCCCCCACAAAAGTCGATTGATTCGGAGAGATCAAGGGATCAATAACCCGTTTCAAACGGTTCACCAACACTTTTGACACAATTTTATATATTAACCCAACAAGAGAGAGATGTCTAAATTCAGTGAGTACTTGGGGGGTCCGAGTTTTTTGGTATCAAAGCGACAAAGGACACATTGCAACCTCTGGCCTGTAGCATGGAAATCCTCCATGAACTTCATGACGGTCGGCCCAACCGTTTCCCAATACTTATTGAAAAAACCATCCGGTTCCGCGACTTTTCCTCTGTCACAATCCCTGATCGCTCTCCTTACTTCATCATTCGAGAAAGGGACCACAAGAGAGTTCGCTTTGGTAGAGGATATGGATGGCAGCCTGAGGTTTAAGTAGCGAGGTCTTCTTCTCATGGGTTCAGCAAAGAAAGCTCTAAACAACCTTCTGAACTAGTCTTTCAATTGAACCGGGTCCGGAATCCACGCCCCATTTATAAGCATCTCATTTATCCTTTTTTTGCCACGTTTGTTTTTATAATCCGGTGGAAAATTGCTAAATTTTCGTCTCCGAGCTTGACCCAATTTACCCTCGTCTTTTGTTGAAGATCCGCAGCCCTAACCTTTTCAATTTCCTTGATTTTTAACCGAAGAACGGCACTTTCGCGCTTCTCCTCGGCATCTAGATTAACTGATTCTGCGCGACGTTCCAAGTTTTCTATCGCGATGGCCGTAGCTTCATAAACTTCCTCCTCCTTTAAACGGTTCACTTCTCTCCTCCTTTAAACGGTTCCAAGTTCTCTTCTCTTCTCTCCACTTCCTCAACATCCAGACTTGTTTTCCCTGGTTGACTAACGAGATATGTTAGTAGAGACGTTATTGATGACAACCACAGGAACTTGATTATTCAATTTTACCGAATAGGGACTCAATGTGCCATGGAGTGTTTACCACAAGGACTCAAATTGTAGTTTACTCTAACAATCTATATCTATACTATATAATAAAGTAAACTAGATGGAGGACACATGGTGCTCTATGGGGTGATCTCAATATGATTTTCCCACCTAAAAATATATATTTTCCCCATTTATCTCTACTTAATATAATCTTTGTACTACATTTAAATTAAGTAATAAAATAATAAATACCACATATCTTTTTCAATTAAATTAGATAAACCAAACAAAGGTAGTTACATCTAAATTATCTAAATTCAATTTATATGTTAAAAGCGTCGTCGTTATTTTGGTTTACTAAAAATTTCCAGGTTCATTTATTGAATTTGATTCTATTGCTAATTTATTATTAAGTAATTTAAAATTATGTTCCTCATACCGAAAAATAAATTTATATACTCATAAAAGAAGAAAATTTTCTATTCGACCAATTACTTATCTATCATAATTAATAATTAATGGATAACTAAGTAATGTTTATCTATCTATATATACTCTCTAATAATCTCTATTATAATAAATCAATTGGTTTCTATCCTAGGTGTCAACATAACAAAGCATCCACGTTTGCTTTTTCTGAGGTGTCAACAAACCAGGCTATCCACATTTGGTTCCCCTTACGTGTCAATTTTTCAGAATTTTTCTTTTTTTTAATAAATTTCAAAGTCAAACTTCATCACGTGACAAAACCTCTCTCTCTTCCCTGCAGTGAAAGCTCCATCTCTCTTCCAGACTGCTGTGCCTTTCCAGCTTTCCTCAAACACCTAATCTCCTTCAAAATTCAAATTCATTCCCAAACCAGATGTGAAAACAAATTCAGAAACCTAGAGAGCCTCCATCTTCATCTTCATCATTCTAACAGCCTCAAACAACTAATCTCCTTCAAAATTCAAATTCTTCCCATTCACGCTTCCCCTTCAACGTTTCTTTTCCAAAACCCTAGAGAGCCTCCATCTTCATCTCCGTTCCAAAACCTGACGACGGCGGTCCACGAGGGTTTCCGAACGACGAGCTCAACATCTGATTATAGTGGATTGAGTTGTGACCTTTACCCGCTCTTGAAAACCCAAAAAAACCCTAAACCCTTCAATTCTTCCCCCTTTCTTTCCGCAAACCCTAATTTTGACTTCTCGACAACACAAATGGGCGAAACAGAGATTAAGGATAACGAGTACGAGGAAGAGCTTCTGGACTACGAAGAGGATGAAGATAAGGCTCCTGACTCCACCGCCGTTAAAGTTAACGGCGAATCTGTCAAAAAGTTAGTCTTTTTAACTCAGATCTGGTTACGTTACGCTTAGCGCGGTTAATATATGGATTTGTGTATTTCAATATATACGTAATTCTGTTGCTAATACGGTTTTTTGTTGGAATTGGTGTTTGAATATAGGGGGTATGTTGGAATTCATAGCTCTGGATTTAGGGATTTTCTTTTGAAGCCGGAGTTGCTTCGTGCTATTGTGGATTCAGGGTTTGAACATCCTTCTGAAGGTAACTTCTTATAATGTTATATGTTTTGGTTGCTTTTATGATTTCTATGTGTGTTTGAGTTTATCTTTTAATCTTGCTGGGATGCTGTAATTTTCCGAGTCATGAGTTTAGCAAGCTCATTTTTTTGACTTTTTTTTTTCTTCCGAGTCATGAGTTTAACATGCTTTTATATTTTTATGTTTAACTTATCATTTTGTGAAAGTCGATTTATTGGAAATCTCATGAGGAAAAGAGAAGGGGAAAGGGTGTAGTGTTTTGTTTGGAGATTATAGCTTAAGATCTGCACTGTGAGAATGTTTTTTGTTTGTTTTATTATAATTTGTTACTAGATTTGCAATTTTATTAGTTTTTTTATGTTTAAGATGTGGTTTTTGATGTTTTAGATCTGTAGATAAATGCTTTTTTGAATCAATTTTGTTTCTTAATGTTGTTCAAGTGTTGATTAAATTTCTATTTGTGAAGAAACATTTGAAGTTCGAACACTAATCTGATATAGTTTTTTTTTTTTTGAATTTATGTAATAAGAACCCTAATTGTGTGGATTAAGCTCTGGTTTTGGGCTTCTGTATGCATCAAACACCAGACAGTAATTTTTTTCTGAATGTAGAAATAAATTGACCTTTTTGGTCAAATAATTGATATTTATGATCCAATAGTCAAATATGTCTTTTCCGAAGAATAAATCGTCGATAATCACCGAAATAATGGCCAAACTCATTGTCTTTTCATTTAATGCTGATAAGTACTTTTGGTATGAGAATAAAGTTTAACTTGTAGATTTATCTCTTTTTAATGACACACAGATCTTGAAGGTGTGACATAAATAATAAAACTAATGATTTGTGCAATTTGGGTAATAAGTTGTAATGCAAGTTTTAAAGGATACATGACTCTCATAGCTCCCACTTTTCCTCTCCTTTTGTTTTCCTTTTTGAATTAATTCATTATTGGTGTTTGGTGTGGTAGGTGGCTGTGGTGGTAGGTTTGGCTCAGATGTTGGCGAAAAAGAGAACATATTCTGTAAGCTTATACAAGTAATTCCCCAAAAAGTCCTTGCATGAACATGAATGCAGTTTTAATCTCATTAGTTATATTGTTGCAGTTGCTGCTATGGAGTTTAGCAAACCAAGCAAGCCCATGGTTCGGTACACAAGACCGTGGAGCCCATCTGCATCGGTGAAGCCTCTTAATCATAGTGGTTGAAGAGAAAATCGTACCAATAAGCATTCATATCATTTGGTAAGCAGAAAAGAAAATTTTCCATGTACATGAAACACAATTAGGATGCAGCTTTGACTTTTAGGTCAAACATACTATATTTCAACTTCCTCATATGGTCAGTTATTTGAATACTTTAAGAAAATTTGATAACTAGAACGAATTTTGTAACATATGCAATGGAGATAACCATTTCCGTTGGTAAAATTTCAAGAGAATAATGCTCCGATAAAAAGCGATATGTTCGACTCTGATCTAAAAAGTCAAAATGCTAGAGTAGGAAGCATGAACAAATAGAAAAAACTTGAAAAGACACTACATTTTATCATGGGTCGTACACATATGGTGAAAATCATTTAACGTATCAGATCTTGCATGTGTTTTGCTTTTAATCTATCAGTTCTTTCATGTATTTGACCAGAAAGTCAATTTCGCAAAGCTTGGAAGCAACGCGCTCGGGCGATATAGCACCTTCGACCTTGTAAGTCAGAAACCCCCCCCCCCCCCCCCAAACCACCCACACACACACAGAGAAAACACATTTTTGAGCTTATATTGGAACTGATTTAATATTTTTTAGAGAAACATTCATTCAAATCCTACAAAGGAACAGCTGGTTAATGCTATCTAAAAGCATTTTGCTTCACAGGTATCTTCCGAGTCATGAGTTTAACAAGCTCATTTTTTGACTTTTTTCTTCTGAGTCATGAGTTTAACAAGCTCAGATCTGATGTGTTTCTTCCGAGTGATGAGTTTAACAAGCTCATTTTTTGACTTTTTTTTTTCTTCCGAGAAAGGTATATGGAATGCTGGATGGATGCAAGTTCCCCTGGATGCTGATTATTGACATGCAACTTCTAGAAAGGTCAATTGTTAACCACTAATGCTAAAATAATAAGAATTCAGCAAGTGATAAGTTCATTAACTTGTCTTTGTTGGTTTTATGGAGTGTGCAGTAGAAGGGTTAAAGTATCTTATTTCCACCAAACTAATGGCAGTTCCATATTCACTCAGCAGCTCATATTTAAATGTGCATCTTACATACCTCTGGTAGTGGTGTGGATCCTAACTCTAATTGTGATTTAATTTTTTTTTCCTTTTGATTAGGTTGATATAGGGTTATAATAATGTGTGTATTTTAGGCAGGGATTGCAGTTGCTTAGGCTACAATAACACCACTTACCATCAGAGCTTCTCGCAACAAGCTTCTTGAGCTGATTGTATAGGTTTGTTAGTAATTTGGACACAGTCTGCTCTGAGTCAAACCCAACTAGCCGTCTGGCCCATTTTGCCTCCCTTAATTATATCCTCTGATGATTTGTTTGGTTTCAGTATAGACCCCGGTTATGTGAAAATATCTGGAGGGATCAAAATAATGCTGATGTTGAGGTACATCTCCTTGATTATTTGATAAACAAGTCTTTCCCACATAAATGTAACAAAATACTATCTTTAGAATTTTATTAATACAAATTCGAGATGGCTAAATGGGTGGGCTTGTAATAGGTCAAAACGGGTTCCAATAAGAAAGACCAATCTTTGTACGCGTTGGTCGGGGTGACCAAAATCACTTTGAGTTCTTTTTCAATAACTGGCGTGTCAAACATGAATTAATTTTTTATATAAAATGATTTAGAAAGTTTATGTATTAAATTCTCTTTGAGCGACTTTTGACCTGTTTAGCCAGGTAACTTACTAATTGTTTAAAACTGAAGTATTTTTTATGTTGCTTTTATTTCATTTTCTTAGGCTGTTATGTCACGAACACTTGGTAGCGTAATAGAACTATTACATTGGTTCCGTTGTTAGTATTGACTCATACGACTACTAGATCAGCACTAGGTAATGGGTCAAGAGCTACAGTTGGTGAGGATTCGGTTGCCATGACAAAATGATGTCTTCAGGCTAGAAGTTTGTCACTCAAGATGGAACAAATGGCATCGGGAAGATGAAACGATTTACAAGTGCAATTGCGAGAAATGTTGTATCGTCTGCTGGGCCGCTGGCAGCGTAAACGTATATGCGGCAGTTTTTTACATGTTTTTGATGTCCCCTGAGCTATATTCAGCTGCTGCAAATTTGATATGATTTTGAACATTTTCTAGAGGCATTTTATTACAACTTGAGTGTACACAGATAGTTTTTAAGAAAAATCAAAATCGTTTGAGTTTAGAACTATACTGAACTCATTGATCAATTTTTACAAGTTTTTGGTGTCGCTTGGTGAAGTGTAAGCTCTTGAAAGCATGAATTTATAGATCTGTCTTGCTTGTACTCTTATAAAGACATATTGCTATTTTATATAGCAAATTATCTTGGATTCACAATGTCATACATACATTAACATATATACTATATTTTCGTAGAACAAATATTTAAAGTATGTTCTTGTTTATGTTGAGAAACCGAAATATAATTCACATTTCATAACACATATATATATTCTACATTTATTTTCAGTGAAAATAGTTATAGTTTAGTTTAAATATCATAGTAATCTTAGGCCAGGTTTTAAGAAATTAAGGATTTTTTTAATTGTGAAATGTGCTAAACGAATTACTCATTTAAAAGTTTTTTTCAACAACTATTTGTCATTTTATCCAAATAAATTTGTATTTAGTGTTAGCGTCATAAAAGAATTACTCATTTGAATAAAATTATGATAATCAAAATGTATTAATACTGTTATATCAGGGAAAGTAAATTTATAATCAAATTTAAAGACACTATGTGTCTAAACTATTTATAGTCTTTCTTTTTTCATGAAACAACCTGAACTAAAATTACAAACCCCGATCATTTTTTACTACATAGACTATTATTATCACTCAACTTTTCATTTTTTATGTTACTTCACTTTTTGTAAAACAACCCGTTGTGACACGTATCCGTTGTTATCACAGTTGTTTTGGCTTGAACCAAAATTACGATATTAGCTCTGCTGACACTTTAATTATTGCATTTCTGGTTATTCCCCTATAACTCCCATGGCTATTTCCTTTAACATCTTGCTTATGCTTGAAAATTTGAATTGTAAGTTATAATTTTTGGTTTATTATGTGTTGTGGGTGGATATAAGGGAGAGTGTAGCAGAATGTGATAAACAACTTGATCAACTTTCTATGGTACTATGCAATATATCACCATAGAATTTATAAACTAACAGAAAACAAGTACAACGTTATAAACTGTCATCTAATTACATTTCCGTCTGAGTACCATACACAAAACGAATACCGCGTTTTAAATTGTTGCCGCCGCATCGCACGGGTTCCGACTAGGTCATGGGTTTTAATAAATTTTATTATGGTCATGGGTATATTTGCAAAATCTATGTAGAGGAATCAACAGACCAACGTATCTCAGAAGCTGTAATTTTTTTTTTTCTGATATTGGAGTTAGATACGTTGCTGCAAGTTTTTGACACGTTTGTTCCATAAAAACGAAACATGTTTGTAAAGTTTAAGGTGTGAGTATATATGTATATCACTTGTGACCGTTACATGTGGTGTGTATACTCTTATGGGCAAAAGTGGTCGGTTGTTAGGAAAGTGGTTTGGTTAATAGTATAAACAGTTGGTTATTAATGTGGATAAATTAAGTTTGTTCCAGATAATAATGTTTTTTCCAAATAAGAAAAGTGATAAGCTGCAAACTCTTAAGTTGAGCATATTGGTGCTAAGTGTCCTGGTGCAAGAATATATTGACACGGGCTTGCCTTGCTCCATGTCTTATTCTATACATTTTTATCTTATGCGTTCTTATAGAAAATTTGTAACATTCATGCTCACATATTCATGTCTATTTTTCGCAAGTTTATTTTAGAGTGTTAGCACAGTTTTTGGTTTCTCATATATTCTACTTTTAAAGCATTGACATCCTTTTTTTATTACTGATACTGCATGCCAATTTGGGGTAAGTTCATAATCCTTTGATAAGTAGAATTTGATTACTTCGCTATAAAAATGTGCGTATGGTCTCTAAAGCATATAAGTAAAGGTCTAAAGCATCTAAGTAAAGTGAATGTACATACCCCACAAATCACTGATATAATTGGTGGTAAATAATTTATGTCATTTTAAAAACTTTTGGTAAGTAGACCTCGATTACTTTGCCATAAAAATGTGGGCCCGGTCTAAGGCATTTTAGTAAAGTGAGTGTACATGCCACACGACTCACTTCCGTAATTGTTTGGAAATTATTTATGCCATTTTAAAACTTATTTTTTAATTTAACCATATAAAACTATGGGTTTGCGTCAAAAGTATGAACTTAGTACGTTATCTTAAATATAAGTTTTTCTTTCAGGTTTGGCTAAAGCATATAACTATCTTGCCGGCATATATATTCATGTGCTTGGATTTTTGGAGTTGGCTTTTTGTTAGTCTTTTATTTTGAGCGAATATATGGAAGAAGTTGAAGCTGCTAATAGAGCTATTGTTGAAAGGTTAAATGGTCAGCTACTCCACCATTTTAACCCTACTCCAAGACAACTCTACCACAATCATCCACCACCAGCTACCAAAACACATGAATACTTATGTTAGCTAGGGGGTTCTTTAATCAATGTCTTATTTTGTGTTGTTATTATTGTTGACATAATATTAAGCGTGGGAGGGTATAAATAAGAGAAATTAAGCGTCACGTTAGCAAGACGGCACGGTAAGAAAAACACGTGGTAGAAAGGACGTTAAAGTGGTGTTAGTATGAAGAGATTATCCAATTATAAGAAATCAAATATATAAAATTCTTTTGTAAATATAAATTTTTATAAAACAACGCATAACCCGTGAAATCACGGGTACATAACCTAGTACTCTCTAATAAAAGACTAAAAAATTAGACACCTGTCACTCTCACAATCAACCCCCAACCCTTTTTTCCCCCTACCCACATAACCAAACTAATCAAACGGGTCCAATTTTTTAACCCGGAAACAAAACGCACGGGTCTATTGTTAAGTTTACCCTAATTTTTTTTCCAGCCGCATTCCCCCTTCTCTCATCTCTGTGTTCTTGATTTTCTTTGCAACCCTAATTTTTTCTTCTCTTATCTCTTCGTAGATCAGCATCACCACTATCAGTCTCCGGCCGCCATCACTCCTTTGCCCCCACCACCACCACTTCATCGCCACCACTACGGCCGCCATTAAGGGGCGAGGTATGTTTCTATAATTTTGATATTTTTACTTAAAGGTTTTTCAGTTGTTATGGTTGTAATAAGATTCGATATTGTATAGTGAAGATTGGTTGCATGATTAGTGTAGATCACCACCTGAAGTCGGCGGTTTCTTTAAAAGCACGACTATGATGCTTGAGGGCCATCACCCTCATCGTTGGAAAGCAATGAAACCCTCTCTCGGTTAGTTTTATCACAAAATAAATACAATAATATATTGGGTTTTTATTAATGAAACACAATTTCTTGGGTAATTTAAGATCATATTTATTTTTTAGAGGTGTGAGCCGTGATAAACACATGTATTTCAGGTCATCTTCTAAACACTTTAGTTTTTGGACGACTTAATTCTTAATTATATGACTTTCATATGTATATTTATTGAATATATGCTAATGAAGGTGTACATTTTATGGAATATGTAATCATAGCTCTATATAGAAGGTGATTGTTAGCTTAAGATATTTTCTGTCAATGTTTTAAAAACCGGTTTAGATCGGCTGGTAGTATTGGTTAAACCGTCTGCTAAACTCGGTTGAACCGTCCGATACACCCGGTTGAACCGTTTCGAGCCCAATTTGATACGATATATAAACCGGTTTTTCAAACATTGCCTTTGATAGCGATGAGGGTCGTCATACGGGCATTTGAGTGCTCTTATTCTTGGGCATGTAATGATCGTAGATATGAATTTGATATACGATTTGTGGTAAGTTGCTACTAAGGGCTTTTTTTTAATGGACAGGGCAAAACATTGGATTTTCGTTTACCTAAATGGGAGACCAACAAGAATGGCCACATGACAGGTCACCTTCAATCCTCTTGCTTTTTCCAACCAAAGAGTTAGCAACAGGTACTAATATAAGTTGATACGTTCTATATTGAGTTTTAGTAACATACTTAATTCTTAATTTCTAATTATAGCTTAGGTTTTCTGATTAAAAATTACGGACTTGCTTAGTAGATTAATAGATTCAATTGTCTAAAAAGTTTAATTGTTTTTAAAAATAAATCAGATTTTTGGAATATATTTGGAATTTGAATTTGAATTTGAATTCCTATTGTGATAATTTATTAATTTTTGAGGGTTACCAAATTTTGCCCCGATATTTTTGGTAACGTGTTATAGAAAATGCCATATTTACCACGTTCTTAATTTTTGTATAATTTACTAACTTTCGATGGTTACCAAAATTACATCCCGATATTTTTGGGAACATGGCCAGTTATTGTTGATATTGGTTTGATCATATTGATTAGTTTTTTAGAAAATGATTCTATTAACGCGGGTTAATAAAATAACTTCCTATAGTTTTGAAATTTGAAATCATTTAGTTTTTAGAAGATTACTATAAAAACCATCAAACACCATGTTTTATCTAATCGACCACTACAACCTTTTCTCCTCTTTAAGCTAGATTGCTGTAAGTTCTTTATAAGACTTATTATTGCTAAACCGCAGTATCAACATGTATAACACTTTTTTACGTCATGTTTGTTTTATGTTATGTTGACAATCATTCTCTTATAACTTCTTATTTTTTAAGATTCACCATGAATTTCTATTTTATTACAAGTTAATTCATGGTCCTAAGAATATCACCTTTCTGAACCACCTTGATGCTTCACAAGACAACTACACAGTGGCGGATCTTGCCCGTTGAACATGCCAGGGCCGAAAGACACGGGCACTAAAAAAGGCCTGGACAAGCCCGGGCCAAACATAGTATATATAAAAAATTTCGATCGAAATGCGGAAAATTAGCACTACGGCCGAAAAACTTGCCCGGACTGTGGCCCTGCCACGGCTCTTCTAAGAACCGCCCCTGCAACTACACCATCAAAGTTCGCATTACAAATAAAAACAATGCTGTTTACAAAGAGACATTTTCAAATTTGTAGTTTTTGTTTTGTATTTTTTTCCGTTATTGTCAATGATATCTTATCGTATATAACTATGGATTGATAATCAATTTGCTTCAAGTTTATTGTTTCCACGTATATTTGTTTTTTTAACTATTTCTTATCTATTTGAAAACATATTATTTTGTCTGCCCCGTGAAATTCACGGGTATTAGCACTAGTTAATGAATAAAAAGATAACTTATATGTTAAATTGAGTTGTTATTTTGGTTTACTAAAAATTTCCAAGTTTCTTTGTTGAATTTGATTATATCGCTAATCTATATCTATACTATATAATAAAAGAAACCAATTTAGGGGCACATGTCATTCATTGGAGTCATCTAATTTTTCTCTCCTACTTAATTATAGATAATTAATATTAACTAAAAGATAATTATAAAATTAAATTTAATATAAATTTAAACAATTCGATAGGAGATAATATAATATGTTGAAATATTTATTAGATTTCAAAATTATTTATCCTGGAATTAAAAAAAGAGGTACACTAAATATAAATTAATATAATGTAAATGATTGATTTATTTTATTAAACTAAAGTAGTTAAGGGTGGAACTTATTTCAAAAAACGTTTATAAAGGGTAAACAAAAACATTAATCAATGTTTATTAGTTCTATACTTTTATTTTTGTGTTCAACTCTCAACTCAAATACGGTATTCACTATGTTTACGTGGCATTTATAAGAACCATCACCGCAATAGCCTTATCCATCTTATATCGAGTATATTCGTTCGTTTTTTAAAGATATAAATTTTATTAGATTCATTAACCCGTGTAATAAAAGAGGTTTTTTAAAGATATAATATTTTTTATTATTTACTATACAAAATTGCATTTATGCAACTCGTGTAATACACCAGGTTTTTAAAAATATAACTTTTTTTATTATGTTGTATGTAAAATTAGATTTATTCAATCCGTATAATACACAGGGTTTATAAAGTTACAATAAGATATAACTTTTTATTGATTGATATATAAAATTACATGTGCTCAACTCATACAACACATGAGGTTCTTAAAAATGTAACTTTTTCATTATTGAATATATAAAATTAAATTTACTCAACCCGTACAATACACGAGGTTCTTAATGATATAACTTTTTATTATTTAATATATAAAATTACATTTATTCAAACCATGTAATAAACGAGGTTTTAAAAGATATATTGTTTTATTATTTGGTATATAAACTTACATTTGTTCAACCCGTGTAATAAACAAGGTTTTTAAAGATATATTTTTTTGTTATTTTGTATATAAAATTATATTTATTCAACCCGTGTATTACACGGGGTTCTAACCTAGTTTATTATTAAGTAATTTAAAATTGTGTTCCTCATACCGGAAAATAAATTTATATATTCATAAAAGAAGAGAATTTTCTATTCGACCAATTACTTATCTATCATAATTAATAATTAATGGACAACTAAGTAATGTTTATTAATGAATAAAAAGATAACTTAACAATTTTTCAATTATGCCAAATACTAACAATCATCTTCTTAATATACGTTCGAATAAATTTATCATATTCAAATAAATATGATAGGTAATTTAAGATTATAATCTTCATACTGTGATAACTTATAGTTTCTGAAATAATCTGTGAAGTTTACGTGACAATACTTCAGAGTTTCGATGAGCCGGTTGTGTGGTCTCTTTAATAACCGACCATGTTAATATAATTTGTGAAATTATTTTAGTTTATTCATTTATAAGTTAATATAATTTATCATATGCTAATCATTTGTTTATTTCAAAAGAGGAGAATTTTTCTATTAGACCAATTACTTATCTATCATAATTAATGGATCACAAGTAATTGTAAGGACATGTACTAATAAGTTTACGTTTGTCTTGTATATATTAGTTATGGTTGGTTAGATAGTTTAAATGGGCTTGGTCGATCATGGTATTAGTGTGCGGGTTGGGCTTGGCCCAGTTGTATTAGGTCGCCCCTATGTTGTTATAAATAGGGTGCACCTAGGTCTTCAATGGTTGTTGGTTGTTTTGCTATTCATTGTTTTGTACCAGACTATCCTAGAGATTGTGTGCAATCATCTTAATAAAAACGACACTTTTGTTCTTCTTCCACACTTTTCTTTGTTATTCCGCACTTAGATATGTGTGTGTGATATCCAATTGATAGTTCCTGGACTTACAATTGGTATCAGAGCCTAAGAAGTCTTTCGAAGGCTCGGTTCGTTGGATATTACATCGAAGAAACAACTGTTGATTCAAAGAAGATTAAAAAGGTTGAATTTTGGTTCTGTTTCATCGTTTAATCTTTATTATTCAACTGGCCTTTCTATTTGAGTTGTTTGACAGGTTGTGTTTTAGTTTTTTTTTTTTTTTTTTTGATCGAAGGCTTTATAAAATCCAGAATTTTTGAAAGAACGGTTTAAACAATTTTTATTAATCTTGTTAAAAGTTCTAGTTGATCTGTTTTGGACAATTGAGAAGTTGTTTGCAGGTTTTTCGGGAATATTGGTGGAAAGAAATCAATGAGATTTTGATTTTGATTTTGATCTCCTACAATTTTGGAATTTTGATGTATAAGATTGATTTTTGTTACCAAAATTAAGTTTTTGGGAGTGTACGGGATAAAACTTGTTGTGTGCGAGTTCCAGTGTGCGAACCAAGTGTGCGGCCTCATAAGTAACTTGTGGATTGGACTTCAGTGTACGGGCCCAATAAGTGAGTGTGTGGTCCATCAAAGAAAGTGTGCGGTCCATTAAAAGAAGTGTGCGGTCCATCAAAGAGTGCGCAGTCCTGATATAAGTATGCGGTCTTACGTTATTTTGACATCACTTAGTTTGAAGCCCAACAAGGTGTGCGGCCCAACAAGGGAGTGTGCGACCCAATAATTAAGGGGTGTGCGGTCCAAGTTAATAATGTGTGACTTAAAGAACAGTGTACGACCTCATTGTTGAACTGTTTAGACCTTTGGACCGTGCAACTTATAAATTTTGGACTATTTGGACTGTGCGACCCGTGTTGACCTGGTTGACTGTGCGACTGTTTTGGACTGTCATATTTGGACCATTTTGGACTTATAATAAAATTGAAAAATTAGAAACTGCTAAACTTAATTAATTTTTCAATTATTACTTATAGTTTGATTTTTCAGAAATGGAACTCACTAACCAGATCTCGTCGAGGACACGGCTGCCATGAACCAGGTTCTCGATAACATCATAGGAACCAACAACAGGATCCCCAGGATGAAGATGTTATTAGGGGGATCATTTTCAGAATAGAAGTTTTGGTTCATTCAATATATGAAGATCAAAGACCCGAAAGCTTGGAGATCTATCTGCAATGGACCAACTGTGATCACCTATGTAGTAGATGAGGAAAAGGGGACCACTGCTGTCAAGCCTACAACAGCTTATAGTGAAGAGGATCATGAAAAGGTTGAGATTAATGGCAAGGCTCTGACTGTGCTACACTTCGCGTTGGCTCTTGAGATTGATGTTGGGGTTAGGGAAGCTAATTCTACCCAGGAGCTGTGGAATGCTCTTTTGGCCATGTATGAGGGCAATGAAGAGATGAAGGAAAGCAAAAGGGAGATGTTGACGCAGAGGTTCAACATGTTTACTCATTTCCCGGGAGAAACCCTTGAAAATCAAATCTAAAGGTTTATCTCCCTAATTAGTGAGATGAGGACACATGATATGATGCTTCAGAACTCTGTTGTCAACAAGAAGTTGTTAAATGCTCTTCTAAAAAGTTAGGATACTAATGTGACACTAATTAAGAGAACAAAAGACTTGTCCAGTTGAGTGTTGCTGAACTGATTTCTCTACTCAAGTCTTATGAAATGGGTGACAAGCAACGACTCTACAACCACACCTCAAGTTATAACAATGTTGCTCTATCCAACACAGCTTTGGTATCACAACATGGGGTTGGGTCATTTCAAATGTTTCCTCCTAGTGTTCCCAACTAGTCCAATACTTCCACCTACCCTGGTTATTCTGGTTACATGCCTACCACTCCAATTCAACCAGTGAATCCGGTTCAGTCTGCGCCAACTCCTGTTGCATCTGGTACTGCGTCAAGCACCACAACTCCTTTCGTGGTCTCTAAAGAGTTTGAGCAAAATATGGCGTTCACGGCGGGAGTTATGAATTGCTATAATGCTTTTGTTGCTGGGAAGCTGACTGCCCATAACATCGGGGTATATGAGCTACATGAAGTCCATCCAGATGACATTGAAGAGATGGACATCACCTGGAAAATGGCTATGGCTGTGTTTCGTGCCAAATTTTTCATCAAAAGAACTGGCAGAAACAACTTGGAAGCAGCAAACAAGGACCTTGGATGGAACAAGTCTAAGCTCAGATGCTTCAACTGCCGTGAGCCAGGGCACTTTGCTCGTGAATGTCGACAGCCTAAGAGAGAGAGATCATATTCGAATGTGACTGTCACCGTTAGCTCAGCTTCAAGACCTGCTGTTGTTTCTACCACTTGACCCGCTACTGGTTCTACCTCAAATACATCTACCACAAACCAAAGCACTGTCTCTGGATCACCTTCAGTTGCAAATCCAAACAATGCTATGGTGGTTCAGGAGGGATAAGGATTTGATTGGTTAGCTCAGATGGCTGACTTGCGAATACTGAAGATACTATGTATGAAGCTTTCATGGCTCAGATGCACGACTTTACCCCTACTCCCACTAAGGTATGTGTAGATAATATTTGTTGTACTAGTGCTTGTAGGGAAAAAGTTAGTGGTTATAAAGAACAGGTAAACTCACTCATTATGCAACTGCAATTATCCAAATCTGGTTTATATCAGATTAAAAAGAAAATTAATGGATACAAGGATATGGTGGAGGCGCAAAAGCGTGATATCCACCATTTGCAAAATGACTTGAGTCAAGAAAAGTGTAGGCATCTCCACTTCAAAGAACTTTCAGAAAAATTAACTGTTGAACTTGATTCTCTAAAATCAATTTTGAAAATACAGAGTTTAATTTTAAAAAGTTCGACGTTTCAAGTGAAAAAGTTGAGAAAATGATAAACAAACAGTTAAAATACAGTCAAAAGGAAACTAGGAATAAGGGCTTGAGCTTTGTATGTATTCTTCCACCATACAATCACAACTATACCTTTATTCCTATGACTGAAGAGGAGATCGCCAACATGCCTGACATGGTCTATGGGCGGGCTAGTGATGTAAAGGTTGAATCTGCCAAGCCCAAGAAAGTCAAAATTACAAGGCCCGATAAAACTTAAATGATGTTAGAGAAATAGGCCATTAATAAAACTTTTATAAAACCTGTTGATGTCTCAAAGAAGACTGAGACTCTAAGTTTTGAGAAAAATGTGAATGTTGATAAACATTTTCAAGTATTAAATAATACTGAATCAACAATTTCTTAAAAACCATCTGAATTGCAAAATCAAAAGGAAGAGTCTCAAATTAAATCGACCTGTCTTGAGTTTGCTATATGATGAACGATCTGGCTAAGTTCATCAAAGAGTTTGAGTCTAGCAAACAATCTGAATCAACTACTTCATTCAATAATTCATGTGATTCTTCAGAAACAGCTAATTGTGAAAACTCAAAATTAGTTGAATCTGCTGAATCTAGTGATGAATCATCTGAAGAAGTTGAATCAGAACAAATGAAAGCAGAATCAGAACCCACAACAGAAGCTTTTGTTGAATCTAGTGATATGTAAACTATTGAACTTGAATCAACAACATCCGTCTCTGTTCAGCCATAGAACGTTGCTGATTCTGAATCTGCTGAACAAACGGTGTCACTTGAAACTGAGAGCAGTGTTGCAGATTCAACTGACACTATTTATAAGAAAATGAAAGTTACTAACCCGGTTACTTCATATGCAGAAAAAGTGATTATTGAAGATTGGGTAGAGAATGACGAGGACGATGATGTTGAATTGCATGATTTAAAATAAAAAATTCAGAAAAACAATCTTTTAGTTTCTGAAAACTCAAACAATGTTTCAATTTCTGTTGATGCTTTAAATTATGTGGGCTTTGTTTTTAAGAGCGATGGATGTTTAAATACTTGCTTTGATTTTGTTTTTGATTGCTTAAATTCCGTTGTTTTGCCCAGTAAATCTGATTTGTCTAAAAATTAGTTGCTAAAACAAGCTAGCAGGGTGGAGAAACAAAATATGTTCCACCTAAGTCGAAATCAAAAAATGTGTGTGCAAATAATCTAGATAATAAAACTTTGAAAACACAAGAAACAAATAAGCAGGGCACGAATCAAAGTAAGTTCGTTTCGTCAAGGCCTCGAAAACACAAGAAACAAATAAGCAGGGCACGAATCAAAGTAAGTCCGTTTCGTCAAGGCCTCGGGATCCACACAGGTCTTCTAGTATAACAACCCTCCTAGAACCCTTCACGTGACCCTAAACATCTTAAAATATACCCCGTATACGAGAAACGGACCAAGAATACTGAAGGGATATGGTCCCACATCTCGCACCAGCATGGCTGCGAGTGACCATTACCCTTATAAAAAAACCCCACCAGCAAGAACTTATCTGTGTCCGTGCGGGCACACGCGAACACAGCAGTCGAATCCAATCGGTCAAGCGATAGGAAGAAGACTTACCTTGTGTATGAAAATGGGTGTACGCATAGCGATGCGGCCTAGCACCGCATCCTATGAACACTTTCGTCACGACAAGGGATCTGGACAACAGCAACAGTCACCACAAGTGGCGATGCGGCCTGGCACCACATCCCTCAGTCTTTGCCAGAGTGAGAACGCGGAAACAACAGCAGTTACCGCAGGCAGCAATGCGGCGCGGCACCGCATCCTACCCACAAGGAAAGTGGGACTGACACCACAGAGCAAGTGGCACCAATGACAGTCGCCTATCAGCCCATACGTAAGCAACAGACTGACACCGCAGTAGGACGTGGCTTCACCTCCACAGCCGACAAGCCTGACACAACTACATAAAGGCGGCGCGTTGTTAGTCTGTCCACTCAACCACCCTCCTTAACTCCTCGGCTATAAATATCCGTCCCAAACCAGGTTTGAGGTATCTCTTCACAACTCTCTCACTACTACTACTATCACACACTTTGCTTCCCAAGCAAATTACTGATTCTCACGCCGGAGAGTGGTAACAAGGAGCACCCCCACCCCTTCCTCCTTGTTACTATCACACACTTTGCTTCCCCTCTCACTACTACTACTATCACACACTTTGCTTCCCAGCCACTGATCCTCGGAAAGAAGGGATTAACCCTACTTGACGAGACCAGTGAATTAACCTCTCTTGGTTAACCACTGTTTCATCATTGGCGCCCACCGCTACTCTTAGCACTTTTTTCACATCCCTTTCTTTCTTGAGATCATGTCTGATCGTCCAAACAATGCTACCGGGGAAAGTCTAAACCCCGCAAACCCAGGGCCTGTGGGGACTGCTCCCCCAGCCCAAAACGTTGGCCACATCGGCACATCCACACAAGGGGGCACTCCCCCCACATTCGCACCAGATTTTTCACAGTATGCTTCGGTGATACCTCCGGGCACGGATCTCCATGCCTGGTATTACCAACAACAAACTATGCTGGCCACAGCATACAATAGAGCTTGCGCTGAAGCGCAAATTCTCGGCGGTCCCACCCCCGCACCACATACACCTGCGGGTCGTATCTTGCAATACGACGGCAGGGTCCCCACACACCCAGCCTCTCGCAGTAGGCACGAGGATCGCAGTTCCTCTTACTGCGACGTCCGCACGCTCGATGTCGACGATTCCACATATGGGCCCCACCGCAGGGGCCCAATACATAGCTGCCTAGGCCCTCATGGCGAAACTAGGGGCAGTCTACAGCCCACCGCGGCTCCGGCATCCATAGCCGCCTGGGACCACAACCCCATAACGAGGGGTATGATCGTACCGACCCGGACGACCATACATATTGCGGGGAGTCTCACACGACTAACAGCCGACCAGCGGGACACAATAGTTCCTCCCACGGCACCCCAGGCCTACAAGCCAAAATCCGCGGCCAAAAACTCCAAATTTGTACCGGAGATTGCCCACGCCGATGTCACAACGACTAAACTCCCACTAACGATTGGGAAGTACAATGGGTCTTCCGACCCGGGCATCCAAGAAAGAATCCCGGGACCGTAATTGGACCGAGATCAACCAGTCGCCAAGTGACGTCCTCCTCACGAACGCACAATTCTTGCGACCGGCCCAACCAATGAAGTCCAAAAAGAACCAAGATCTCACACTTTACTGTGAGTATCACAAAGACTCGGGTCACACAACCAACAACTACATTAGTCTCCGACTGGAGATTTAGCGAGCCCTGAAGGAGGGGAAGCTGCAACACTTATTAACAGCCGCACAAAAGCAAACCAAGCACATCACCCCCCACAACGAGGGCACCTCCACGGGTAAAAGGACCATGTATGCGGCCTCAACCCACATGATCAATGGAGGACGTGGAAAGCCTCGCAAGGCGGGAAGAAGACCAGACAATGACTGGGAAGATGAACAAATCGTCTTTCCAAAAGTCCGAGGCGGTCCGCGTGACAGGCGCGCCGTCGTCATTACAGGCTACCTGGCTCACTAATGCACGGAGCGATTATTCATCAACCCGGGCAGTACTTCTGACATTATATATGAGCAGTGTTTCAACCAGTTTGATCAAGAAAACAAGGATTGGTTGCAGCCAGTAGATTACCCGTTGGCCGGATTCGCGGGGGAAACTGTATTCCCCCTGGGCCAAATCACTTTCCCCGTGCGCCTTTACCAACGGAATGCACACGCGAACGGAGGAGGTAAACTTCATGGTTTTACCCCATACCTCCCAATACGACGTACTTCTCGGACGAGAGTCCCAATGAGATTTTAACATGATTACATCCGTCCCCTACACTGCCATCGGTTTCCCAACCGAGACGGGGGTTGCGATAATCTATGCCCGCAGAGAGGTTATGTCCACGGACGAGCTACGTCCGACAAAGACGGCAAGGCTTACCCCCAACACCCAACCGGAGAAATGGGTTCTTAATGCAAGACACCCAGAACAAACGGTCACGTTAGGACATGCCTTGTCTAACAACATCAGAGCGCGCCTGAAGCAACTCCTCTTCAGAAATCAAGATATTTTCGCATGGACACCCGCTGACATGACAGGGGTGCCACGCGAAGTCGCGCAACATTTCTTGAATACCTTGCCAGGTATCAAGCCGATGATCCAAGGCCAACGCCACCTTGGGTCCGCAAATAACGAGGCGATGTACGAGCAGGTCAAAGAACTGCTCTCCGCAGGCATCCTGTGGGAAGTCAAATACCAGACTTGGTTATCCAACCCAGTCATGGTAGAAAAACTAACCGGGGGCTGGCGCATGTGCGTCGATTATAAAGATCTCAACAAAGCCTGCCCCAAAGACTCTTACGCACTTCCCGAGATCGACGAGAAAGTCGATAACCTCACCCCGTTTCGATGGAAGTGCTTCCTCGATTGTTACAAAGGTTATCACCAAGTGCATATGGCAATCGAAGACGAAGATAAAACGGCATTCCGCACACCTACCGGGAATTACTGTTATACAAAAATGTCGTTTGGGTTGCGCAACGCGGGCGCAACTTATCAAAAGTTGATGAATGACACTTTTGGTGATCAAATCAGCAAAAGTGTCGAAATCTACATGGACGACCTAGTCGTCATGAGCATGGAAGAGGATATCATGCTCAACAATATCGAAAGAACATTCCAAACTCTGCGCGGCGTCGATATGAAGCTCAACCCAGGGAAATGCTCGTTTAGAATGGAAGAAGGCAACTTCCTTGGATTCATCGTCACCAAAGATGGATTCAAGGTAAACCCAGAAAAGGTCCAGGCGATCGAGCGTATGCAATCTCCTTCCACAATGAAGGAAATGCAACGACTAGCCGGCCGGCTAGCAGCGCTAGACAGATTTTTAGCCAATCATGCAGCTAAATCTTATCATTTCATCAAGACTCTGCGGAACTGCTTAAAAAAGGAACTATTCCAGTGGACCGCAGAGGCTGAAAACGCTTTCCGGGAGATGAAAGAGTGTTTGATCCAACTCCCAACTCTAACCGCACCACACAAGAAAGAACCACTTATCTTATACCTATCTGCCGCAGACAACGCGGTGGGTGCGGTACTCATAGTGGTGCGAGAGGGAGTTCAAACACCCATCTACTATATCAGCAAAATGCTCAATGACCCAGAGACACGGTACTCCATCATGGAGAAGTTGGTACTCGCACTTGTGCACGCAACGAGACGGTTACGACGTTACTTTGCAAATTACGTCATCACCGGGTTAACCAACTACAGGATCGGGCCGATCCTCTCCAAACCCGAAATCTCTGGGAGATTAGCAAAATGGGCCATTGAACTGGGTGCGCACACATTGATCTATAAACCGCACCCCACGATCAAAGGCCAAGTTCTAGCTAATTTTGTTGCCGAGGTACCGGCAAATCGCATCCAAGAATGCGAAGAAGAACAAAACCCTACACCACCACCATACTCATCGGATATCTAGGCACTATACACCGATGGTGCATCCAACGAGGACGGTGCAGGTGCAGGTCTGCGACTCGTCAGCCCCGATGGCCAAGAGCTCACCTACGCAATCCGCCTCGATTTCAGGAGCACAAACAACGAGGCAGAGTATGAGGCTCTACTGGTAGGGTTGCGTCTGGCAGTCAAACTCGGCGTCCAACATTTGGAGGCACACGTCGACTCACTACTAGTTACGGGGCAAGTGCGCGGAGACTATACCGCAAAGGGGGATATCATGATCCTCTACCTCGAACAAGCCCTGCAACTAAAATCAAAGTTCACTTCCTTCAATATCCGCCATATCAACAGGATTGAAAACAAACCCGCGGATGCACTTTCAAAACTCGCATCCACCAGCTTCCAACACCTAGCAAAGGAGATACGCATTGAGATTCTGCAAAATCCCTCAGTAACCCTTCGCCAAGTCAACGTCATCCAGTACGGTACAACATCCTGGATGACACCAATCATTGCATACTTGCAATCAGGTGTTACTCCCGAAAGTAAAGAAGAGGCACGCAAGTTGCAATACAAAGCATGCCATTATCAGATGGGATACGGTATTTTATACCGCAAATCATACCTGGGGCCACTTCTACGATGCGTCGACTCCCAAGATGCCACGTATCTAATCAGAGAGATACACGAAGGAATATGTGGCATACACGCAGGCCCACGCATGGTGGTCGCCAAAATCATGAATGCTGGGTACTACTGGCCCGGCATGCACCTGGACGCGGTCAAAGTCTTGCGCAAGTGTTTCAATTGTCAGCGGCACGCTCCCAAAACCTTGCGCCCCAAGAACAACCTGATCCCCGTCACCACCGCATGGCTATTTCAAAAATGGGCAATCGATGTGGTGGGACCATTTCCAGACACACCAGGTGCGGTGAAGTTTATCATAGTGGCTGTTGACTATTTCACAAAATGGGTAGAGGCAAAACCGCTCGCCTCTACCACCGCTATGATAACAAGGAAATTTGTTTGGGAACATATCATCTGCCGTTTCGGTCTACCAATGTGCATCGTTACCGAAAACGGCACCAACTTCGCTGCCAAAGACTTTCAAAACTGGCTAAAGGAACTAAACATTAAACACATATTCTCCACAGTGGCGCATCCGCAAGGAAATGGCCAAGTAGAGAGTATCAACAAAAGTTTAGTCGAAGGCATAAATGCGCGGTTGGGAACGGCCAGACGCGGCTGGGTCGATGAACTCCCTAGTATCCTATGGGCTCATAGGACTAGCCCAAAGACAAGCCACGGTGAGACATGTAACACCTGTGCCTCCACGGCCATCAAACAAATGCCAAACCAATGAAATATTGTATTTCATACTTGGGATTTGTAAAAATATGTGTATCATTTACACATATCAACTCTTGTTCGATTTCAAACTCTAAATCGCTTTCTGAAAGGTTATACACGCTCTTATGCGTAAATATAACCAGTTTAATGCAACAAACACTCCGGAATAGTGACATAGGCTTAACATACCTTAAATAACCTTTACATAACTTAGAAATAAGTTTTGAAGGCTTTGGTATGGCAAAAACAAATTTAATTCGCTTACAGGGACTAAACTTGACAAACTGCGAAAGTATGCCAATTTGAACTGTAACAGACATTCCGGAACATGACCATAAGTTAAACACACCTTAAATATCCTCTATATAGCTTAGAAATAGGCTTTGAGGGGTTCGGTGTGCTAAAATAAACTTTTGGCTCATTCAGGGACTAAAAGTGTCAAAAAGTGCACAAGTTTGCATTTTCGCGCATAACTTACGTTCTGAATACATCCGGACATCCAAAAATTTATGTAAGCATGACTATATTATGATTTAGTGTTTGGCTTGCCAAAAATCCATTCGTTGCGTCATTTGGATCGTTTTTCGCGCTTATGCGCATTCCGTCGTAATTAAGCGAACATCGCGTTCGTACGACCAAACGAACCAACATCCGGCATATTTTTGAGCATGTATCATGTCCACAATGTTTAGGCAACATTTTAGGGCCTTAAAGTTGGCTTTACGGGCCTTAGAAGTGTCGGAAATGGCCTTAAACACGTGCAGGGACTAAAACTGCCAAAATGGAACATGTTTCTGATCTGTGACCCTCAGGCGGCCCGCCTGAGCTTCTTCACATCCTGAAGCGGGCCGCGTGGCCCCTTCTGACCAGATTAAATGAATCAAACAGCAGGTTGCAGCTGTTTAATCCACCACCACACAATCCCAATTGTCTAGTCAGCTGATAAGGATCAAATTTTAGTCACCATAAGGTCCCGACACTTGTACGGGTGGGATTAAGGCACGTTTTCCATGAAACGATCTTAACGGTGGACCTTTTACTATAAATACCCCACCCCCCATGCTTCATAATCACTAGAATTTTGATCTTAGAAACTCTAAGTTGAAACCATTGTTTCATACCTGAGATTCTCGGATCGAAATTAGCATTCGGGGACCCTTCGTAAGTATTCTTTCGTTCTTTTATTGCTTTTCGAGTCTTTCGAGTCTGAAAGTCAAACTTTGTTTGACTTTCTACATTGACCAGTTATGGTCAATGCGAAGTTCGTTTGAACTTCGCAACGTGAGTGTAATCACGTTGGTTATAGTCCCTTGGGACTATGCCTACTGATTACCACGTTGTCTAGGGTCGTAGGGTAAGCGATCTGATAAATCGCTTATACCTCGAACCCGACCCATTTGGTCGATCATTAGGATCCGACCAAACACATTAGGTGACCATAGTAGGTAGGGAATAACCTTCCGAGGTTATACCCTATGGTCACATCGTTTGAGTAGTTGTATGATAGGTAGTTTATATGCCTTAAGTAAATTACCAGAATACCCTTTTCATGTATAATTGGTAATTAAGCATATGTAACCTAAACTTTTGTCACATAACTGATTATGTAACATGTTTAGGCATATAACACTTGTCATAGGACTAGTTAGACGGTCTGAACGCGTTTCACGCGCACGACGCGTTAAAATAGCATAAGCTACCTTAATGGGTCGCGATGGGTCGAAAGCACTTAGGTTTGGTTTCATTGTAGTATGTAGGCCTTGTTAAACCATATCATATGAGTTCCAATACTCATTTGGTTTACCAAGCCTCATCCTATCCGATCTCCCGATTTAAGTCCGGTTTATTTATATAGTTTTAGATTGCCGACTGATTCCGTGCTCCCTCTAGCTTTGTTTGGTTGTTGTTCAAGACCTCTAAGCATTCTCAGGCGAGTACATTATTCCCCTATTTTACTGCTTTCAATTGTTTTGGGGTGACTCATATGTGCTAAATGTTTTCAAGGTTTTAACGATGATATCAAAACGATTTTCGATGTTATAACGATGGTTTCAAAAACGATTAAGACGATTTATACAAAACTAATAACGATTTCAATAAAGTGAACAAACTTGTTGGTTGGGTTACATAACAAATGACATTCATTAGCAATGATCAAGCCGATCAGTATTAGGTTATGGTACCATAGGATCTGACAAATCCCGTTAGTTACTACACCCGTAGTTATGTGTGGGTGTTGTGGGTAGCGACTGAATCTTTAATTGTTAATTTACTCTTTGGTAAGGGTTTATTAATGCGAGTTGTTAATCTATCCTTTGGTAAGGGTTTATTAATGCGAATTGTTAATCTATCCTTTGGTAAGGGTTTATTAATGCGAATTGTTAATCTATCCTTTGGTAAGGGTTTATTAATGCGAGTCAAGAAGGTTTGAATGTTATTAGCGAGACGACCATTTAAGTAGTTTCACGACCTAAAACGAATTTAACGATTGGGTAAACGATTGGTTTTCACACGATGTTTTAACGATTGGGTAAACGATTGGCTTCAAAGCGATATACGATTGAGTTTTGGTTATACATATTACATGATTTACATTGGGCATGAACATTACTTTGGTGGTTTGGTTTGATTAAGTGATTAAGTAACAATGCGTGTGGAATATGATACAAGCATGGTGGATACGCCGCTGGTACTTCCTATATATAAGTGTTTGTATGGTATTACATATTGTAGCGTTATTTGAATCATTTCAGTTTGAGACATAGAACATTTTATACAAGTAACATACTTTTCACAAGACATTTATTTACAAACAACTTATCTTATACAAACTCATTTTTACATGGTTATTCATTTAATCATGCATTATTCTCTTATTTATACATATCACCTGAACTTATTATTTTTCAAATGATTTACAAAGACAAAGCAAATTACAAGGTTCATGACTAAACATTTTCTTAAACAAGAAGTCATGAACCTTATTTTCACAAAACCTATGTACTCGCCAGCATTTCTTTGCTGACCTTGTTTTCACATATGTTTCAGGTATTGTTGAAAGATATCGATTGATAGGATGCATGCTCACATAGGACTGGACAAGGCCTTAGTGACTCAATAACAATGATAGACTATGTTTAAATTGTGTATTTAGATTTCCAGACAATGTAATTATTCAATGTTTAATAAAACGAAACACTTTTTGGTATCCATGGTTATGAAACATTAATTCTGTTGCAACACGCCTCGATGTTTCCGCCACGCTTTGTTGTTCTACGCGGTCGGGGTGTGACAGAAAAGATGGTATCAGAGCCAATGGTTATAGGGAATTAGGTTATTAGTAATGCTTTGACCTAGTCTATAACCTTTCTAGGACCCTAACGCGAGTTTACTTGCGTTTAGTCATAAAACAAATACCGTCACCTATCCTTAGGTGACGACCACAACAAGAACATAAATTTCAAACCCGCTTTGAAAACTAATCATCTGTTCTAGGATGATTGATTACAAGGTTTTGAACCCTCAGTTATAAGGTTTTGAACCCCTTTTGAATTTTCAAACTCTTGCCAAAGTTTTGAGTCTTAAATAATGTGAACACGTGCAAACTGGAAGGGTGAATGCCTGTATTCTGGGTTTTCTGTCTAGGCAAGCACTTCGTATATATCTCATCAGACGCGAGACCAGTTGTGCTTACCTGGGAATTCTTGGGATGAGTGTTCACTTATAGGCAAGCATGTCTTCGCGGTACATTATTTTTGACCTATTTACTTTGATTTATCACCAAGGTCGTTTGTTGCTTTGTAGTAACAAACAAATGACCACTATCCTTGCTTTCATCAGATTTGTTCATCTCATTCTTTTCGTCTAAATTCTCTCACTCGTTCATTCCATGTTTCCTCTTTTAGACAATGCCTCCTCGACGCGATGCTCAAACCGATGCTCAGACTTTTACTATTGAAGAACTCGCAGCCCTGATCTCTCAGCAGGTGGCTGCTGTGCTTCCCGGGGTTGTAACCCAAGTCCACGAGATATACAACAACGGAAATAATAACAACAACAATAACGCACAGTGTAAATACAAGGATTTTAACCAGGCTAAACCACTCAAGTTTAGTGGTTCTGAAGGAGCGACTGGGCTTCTTCAATGGTTCGAGAGCATTGAGAATACTTTCCACCACGTGCAGTGTCCTGACAATCGCAAGGTCGAGTTTTCTTCGAGTGTGTTTCAGAAGAGGGCTCTCACATGGTGGAACGGGGTTATGAGGGATCGTGGTGCAGAAGTTGCTCTAGCACAGACGTGGGCTGAACTTAGGGCCCTTATGATGAGGGAATTCTGTCCTCGTCATGAGCAGTGAGCTTTGGAGAAGGAATTTGATGAGTTAAAGCAAGATAGTGGTGAGCACAGGGCGTATACTGATAGGTTTGAGGAGTTGAGTCTGCTTTGCCCGACAATGGTTACCCCACTCGACAAGGCTATCGAAAGGTACATTGACGGCCTACCTGACACGGTACAAGACATCCTTACTGGTAGTAGCCCTACCACACTCCGTCAGGCGATCGAGTTAGCTGCGACATTGACTGAGTCGCAGATTCGGAAGAATAAGTTACACAGAAAGGGTGACAAGGGTAAGAAGCAGGAGTCTGACAAGGAGGATAGCAAGAAAGGTCAAAACAAGAAGGGTAAGGAAGTTGAGACTTCGAAGAAATCAAAGAAGCGGAAGGGTGCCCAAAATTTTGCTGTTACAGCACAGACTGCTCAGAACTTGCAAAACCCACCGGCACAGCCAGCTGCAAAGAAGGCATATGCTGGTACCGCACCACATTGTGACCGTTGCAACGGTCATCACGTTGCACAACAAGATTACAAGAAATGCACAACGTGTGGTAGACTTGGGCATTTGGCCAATATTTGTCGTCTGGGACAAAATCAGGCTGCTCAGGTTCAAGCTCAGGTTCAAGGGAATGCTGCGAGATTCCCACTGGGTTCATGTTTCAACTGCGGAGAGATTGGTCACTTCCGCCACAACTGCCCAAGACTGGTGAATGCAAATGCTAACGCAAACCCAAATGCGAACGTCAACGTCAATGTAAATCCCGCACGTGGTCGAGTGTTTAACATCAATGAGGCAATCAATGATGAAGAACAAGTAGAATTTTGAAATTCCTCTGGTTGTTATCTTGTAACATTTAAAGACAATGCAGTTGTTATATAAATAAAATTTGTGGTTTTATTTTTAACTAATGCAATTGTACGAATGTTTGATCCAACCGTATGATGTCAACATAAAGACAAACTACTCATGTGGTTCTGCCATTTTCATGATCACTTGTGATCTCCCTAAGAACCTCAAACACTTGTTTCTTTTAAATCTAAAGTATCTTATCGTCTTGCACCGTACGAGATGCAAGAATTATCAAAACAGCTTCAAGAGTTGTCTGATAAAGGATTCATCCGTCCGAACTTTTCACCTTGGAGAAACTCCTGTCCTCTTTGTGAAAAGAAAAATGGATCTTTTCGAATGTATATCGATTAACGTAAGCCTGGTAAGCTTACCATCAAAAATCGATATCCCCTACCTTAAATCGATGATCTCTCCGATCATCTGCAGGGTACTTCATGCTTTTCCAAGATCGATTTGCGTTTTGAGTATCATCAACTTTGTATTCTCGAAGAAGATATTCCCAAAACGGTTTTCTGCACGAAGTATGGCCATTACGAGTTTACAGTCATGCCTTTTGGGTTGACAAATGCTCCAGCCATCTTCAAGGACTTAATAAATAGAGTCTGCAAGTCTTATTTGGATCAGTTCGTCATTGTTGTTATTGATGACACCTTGATCTATTCATGTCCCGAGCCGATCACGATCAACACCTTCGTTGACATTGGAACCCCTAAAGAAGGAACAAACTTTTCGCTAAATCCTCCAAGAGGGAATTTTGGCTTAAAGAAGTTCAGTTTTTGGGCCATGTAGTCAACAAGCAGGGTATTCATGTGGATCCATCCAAATTGCTGTAATTAAGGATTTGATTCCTTGTATGCTTTAAATACCCGTGTCCAAAGATAACAAAGTTAAAGGTCAAATTAAACAATTATGCGAGTATGCGAGTATGCGATTATGCGATTATGCGATTATGTGATATGTGTTTATGTGTTCTCCTCTATGTTTTTGTGTGATACGATTTTCAGATCCTCATAGAATCTTTCATATCTTTATATGAGGGGTTCATAGTAGGATATTCAAAAAGGTACTACCTTAAATCCTTATGGGCTTCTACGTAGTAGTTAAGACCCTTGGGTTATATAGTACCATTCCATGATTCGATGAGAGACCTTTGAGTGGTCTAGTCAAAAGGATTGATTCACAATTTGGTTAAAGAACGACATCTAGTGATGTAGCTGAACAGACTCCTTGATAGTCTATTTAGATCACTTATTGATTTAATTAAAAGGACTCTATGGCGGTCTAGTCACACTCATCACAGGATTGTTCATTTGGTTTTCCCCTACACATTATAAAATAGACTGTGTGAATTGTGCAAGGAATTGTCTGATTATGGACGCGTACATAATTATGAAATTTAGTGCACAGAAACCCAGTAAGATTTATTATGTGTAAGAACCGATAGTGACAACAATAACAAAATGAGAACGATGTAATGGAGGTACGGTGGACGCACCAATGACACTTCATATACTTGTATATAAGTGTCCCTCTTACATTGCAAGCATGATGTTATTAAGGTTACTAGAAGTTCAGAACCCTAACCAATGTTGTTCGATCTTTTCAACTTCATGTTTTCAAGCTCTCACAAGTTTCCTCTGATTAAATTTCGGGACGAAATTTCCTAAAGTAGGGGAGACTGTAACACCTGTGCCTCCACGGCCATCAAACAAATGCCACACCAATGAAATATTGTATTTCATACTTGGGATTTGTAAAAATATGTGTATCATTTACACATATCAACTCTTGTTCGATTTCAAACTCTAAATCGCTTTCTGGAAGGTTATACGCGCTCTTATGCGTAAATATAACCGGTTTAATGCAACAAACACTCCGGAATAGTGACATAGGCTTAACATACCTTAAATAACCTTTACATAACTTAGAAATAAGTTTTGAAGGCTTTGGTACGGCAAAAACAAATTTAATTCGCTTACAGGGACTAAACTTGACAAACTGCGAAAGTATGCCAATTTGAACTGTAACAGACATTCCGGAACATGACCATAAGTTAAACACACCTTAAATATCCTCTATATAGCTTAGAAATAGGCTTTGAGGGGTTCGGTGTGCTAAAATAAACTTTTGGCTCATTCAGGGACTAAAAGTGTCAAAAAGTGCACAAGTTTGCTTTAGTGTAAGCATGACTATATTATGCTTTAGTGTTTGGCTTGCCAAAAATCCATTCGTTGCGTCATTTGGATCGTTTTTCGCGCTTATGCGCATTCCGTCGTAATTAAGCGAACATCGCGTTCGTACGACCAAACGAACCAACATCCGGCATATTTTTGAGCATGTATCATGTCCACAATGTTTAGGCAACATTTTAGGGCCTTAAAGTTGGCTTTACGGGCCTTAGAAGTGTCGGAAATGGCCTTAAACACGTGCAGGGACTAAAACTGCCAAAATGGAACATGTTTCTGATCTGTGACCCTCAGGCGGCCCGCCTGAGCTTCTTCACATCCTGAAGCGGGCCGCGTGGCCCCTTCTGACCAGATTAAATGAATCAAACAGCAGGTTGCAGCTGTTTAATCCACCACCACACAATCCCAATTGTCTAGTCAGCTGATAAGGATCAAATTTTAGTCACCATAAGGTCCCGACACTTGTACGGGTGGGATTAAGGCACGTTTTCCATGAAACGATCTTAACGGTGGACCTTTTACTATAAATACCCCACCCCCCATGCTTCATAATCACTAGAATTTTGATCTTAGAAACTCTAAGTTGAAACCATTGTTTCATACCTGAGATTCTCGGATCGAAATTAGCATTCGGGGACCCTTCGTAAGTATTCTTTCGTTCTTTTATTGCTTTTCGAGTCTTTCGAGTCTGAAAGTCAAACTTTGTTTGACTTTCTACATTGACCAGTTATGGTCAATGCGAAGTTCGTTTGAACTTCGCAACGTGAGTGTAATCACGTTGGTTATAGTCCCTTGGGACTATGCCTACTGATTACCACGTTGTCTAGGGTCGTAGGGTAAGCGATCTGATAAATCGCTTATACCTCGAACCCGACCCATTTGGTCGATCATTAGGATCCGACCAAACACATTAGGTGACCATAGTAGGTAGGGAATAACCTTCCGAGGTTATACCCTATGGTCACATCGTTTGAGTAGTTGTATGATAGGTAGTTTATATGCCTTAAGTAAATTACCAGAATACCCTTTTCATGTATAATTGGTAATTAAGCATATGTAACCTAAACTTTTGTCACATAACTGATTATGTAACATGTTTAGGCATATAACACTTGTCATAGGACTAGTTAGACGGTCTGAACGCGTTTCACGCGCACGACGCGTTAAAATAGCATAAGCTACCTTAATGGGTCGCGATGGGTCGAAAGCACTTAGGTTTGGTTTCATTGTAGTATGTAGGCCTTGTTAAACCATATCATATGAGTTCCAATACTCATTTGGTTTACCAAGCCTCATCCTATCCGATCTCCCGATTTAAGTCCGGTTTATTTATATAGTTTTAGATTGCCGACTGATTCCGTGCTCCCTCTAGCTTTGTTTGGTTGTTGTTCAAGACCTCTAAGCATTCTCAGGCGAGTACATTATTCCCCTATTTTACTGCTTTCAATTGTTTTGGGGTGACTCATATGTGCTAAATGTTTTCAAGGTTTTAACGATGATATCAAAACGATTTTCGATGTTATAACGATGGTTTCAAAAACGATTAAGACGATTTATACAAAACTAATAACGATTTCAATAAAGTGAACAAACTTGTTGGTTGGGTTACATAACAAATGACATTCATTAGCAATGATCAAGCCGATCAGTATTAGGTTATGGTACCATAGGATCTGACAAATCCCGTTAGTTACTACACCCGTAGTTATGTGTGGGTGTTGTGGGTAGCGACTGAATCTGTAATTGTTAATTTACTCTTTGGTAAGGATTTATTAATGCGAGTTGTTAATCTATCCTTTGGTAAGGGTTTATTAATGCGAATTGTTAATCTATCCTTTGGTAAGGGTTTATTAATGCGAATTGTCAATCTATCCTTTGGTAAGGGTTTATTAATGCGAGTCAAGAAGGTTTGAATGTTATTAGCGAGACGACCATTTAAGTAGTTTCACGACCTAAAACGAATTTAACGATTGGGTAAACGATTGGTTTTCACACGATGTTTTAACGATTGGGTAAACGATTGGCTTCAAAGCGATATACGATTGAGTTTTGGTTATACATATTACATGATTTACATTGGGCATGAACATTACTTTGGTGGTTTGGTTTGATTAAGTGATTAAGTAACAATGCGTGTGGAATATGATACAAGCATGGTGGATACGCCGCTGGTACTTCCTATATATAAGTGTTTGTATGGTATTACATATTGTAGCGTTATTTGAATCATTTCAGTTTGAGACATAGAACATTTTATACAAGTAACATACTTTTCACAAGACATTTATTTACAAACAACTTATCTTATACAAACTCATTTTTACATGGTTATTCATTTAATCATGCATTATTCTCTTATTTATACATATCACCTGAACTTATTATTTTTCAAATGATTTACAAAGACAAAGCAAATTACAAGGTTCATGACTAAACATTTTCTTAAACAAGAAGTCATGAACCTTATTTTCACAAAACCTATGTACTCGCCAGCATTTCTTTGCTGACCTCGTTTTCACATATGTTTCAGGTATTGTTGAAAGATATCGATTGATAGGATGCATGCTCACATAGGACTGGACAAGGCCTTAGTGACTCAATAACAATGATAGACTATGTTTAAATTGTGTATTTAGATTTCCAGACAATGTAATTATTCAATGTTTAATAAAACGAAACACTTTTTGGTATCCATGGTTATGAAACATTAATTCTGTTGCAACACGCCTCGATGTTTCCGCCGCGCTTTGTTGTTCTACGCGGTCGGGGTGTGACAAGACACCCTTTAGCCTGGTCTATGGCTCTGAGGCGGTGATCCCCGCAGAAGTAGGTCTCCCTTCACCCCGATTGTTGGCTATCAACAAGATTGACAACAGCGATGAACGCAGGCTTGACTTGGACCTCCTAGAAGAAAGGCGTGAAAACGCAGCAATCAATGAGGCCAAGTACGAAACCAAACTTGAAAAGTACTACAATGAACGCGTTCGCATCTGTACCTTCAACCCACGAGACTACGTTCTTCGTGACAATGAGGCGTCTAACGCAGAACGCCCAGGGAAACTTGCCCTAAGTGGGAAGGACCCTACCTCATCCAAGAGGTCCTGGGCAAAGGCCATATAAACTACAAACATTAGAAGGCGAACCTATCGCACGCACATGGAATGTACAGCAGCTTCGACGCTGTTACATGTAAGCCATGTTTTACATTTTCCATGTAACCTATCGGGCCGCAGGCCATTTGCAAATAAATAAATGAACGATCCAATGCAATATTGTTTGTTTTCCTTCTATTACAAATGCGTGTTCCACTTCGCGGTATCTGCAAAAACAGATTGACAAAATCTTCATTCGCGATACCTACACAAAGTGGTAACCACACACAAATATTGTAATAGGCCACCAAAGGCAAAACATCAATGTCTATCCGGCTGGATACGCACATACGGTTTTTACAAAACCTACACAATTCCTAAACCCTAACGGGATAAAAACAGGAATTGACTAATACTCACACGACAAAGGTGTCGAGTATACTCAACTGCGCTTTACAGCCAACAGAGTTATCCGTATACTTGCATGTCACCTAGACATGCAAATGGAAAACAATGACTTAGTATTATTTACATGCGCCTGAAACATTGGCCTTAAATAAACACTATTTCAACTGCGCTCACACAAAGACAATGAATATTCTTTACTTATGAACTCTGAGCCGCACATACCTGCATATCACCTAGATATGCAAAAGGCAAATTCAGACTTAATGTTATTCACAAAAACATTAACTCACGCATGTTCAAGAATGCAAGTAGTAAAAAGACTTGTACAAATCGAACAAAAGGGTTAAACTTTATATATTCCAAAATATTTCTACACCATTGCGGTGCAGAAGAAGTTTACATCAGTTCTCCTCTAGGAACATTTACATCAAAAAGAAAAGTAAAAAAGGGCACGCAGGCCAACCTAGTCTTCTTTTATACCACTGGTACCCGCATCACCCTTTGCGTCACCAGCGGTCTCCTCCTCCTCTTCAGGATCAGCATACAACAACCGCAAGCGGTCCACATAATCTTCCGCCTCCAAGCATTTATCAATATCATCAATGGCAGAAATGGACAAGCTGTTGTATGCGTTAATAGCCGCAACATACCGAGCCTCAGTATCTACACCATGGAACCCAGATCTTTCATCAGTAAACCTGCTCTGGTAGAAAGGGTTCACATGATTAAGGCATTTGTTGTACCCAGCCTTGAACCCCACCTCCTGCGCACGCTCCTTAAGCTCATTAACAGCAGCTACGTTCTCAGGAGCGTCAAGAATGGTTCCAACAATCTGCAAAACACAAGTAACGAGGGTAAGCAAAGGCAAACCTAACAATAACAAAGGCACCGGATACTTACACGCCCGATACCGTGGTTACGAATCCAGTCACGGTCTCCTTAAGCTGATCTAAGGAAGAAATCAGACTATCTCTGGCCTCAGCAGCCTCCTTCGCCCGCGCTTCAGCTTCAGCCGCGCGGGCAGTGACATCCTTAAGAATAGTCACTCGATTCTGCACTTCAGCCTTTCAACAGCAAAGAAAATACAAGTATAGGAAGGAAATCAGTTATACTTTTAAAAGAAAAGGAAGCAGACTCAAGTAGAATCGCGGTTCATACCTTAAGATCTTCAACAACTTTGTTCAAGTTGTTGCGATCAGCATCCGCCTCTTCAAGAGCCTTGGCACCGCGTGCCTCCGCCTCCTTAGCAGTCGCTTCGGCTGCGGCCTTTTCCTTTACCAAAGTAGCATTCGCTGCCTTGAGATTGGTCACCTCCTGACGAACACGGAAAAGTTTTTCATTTTCTCGAGCGCAAGCTTCCCTCCAACCCTTGCGCTTATCAAAAAGCAACTTAGCAAGAGTACGAACCTGTTTAAGGCCAGCTGTCGCGGCCCAAGCTTCAGTCTACTAGTGCTTCTCAAAAGCAGCCTTCTCTCTTTCAAGCTGCTCTGCACCCTCCCGAGCAGCCTTAGCCATCGCCTCAGCCCGTGGGCGAGCGGTTTCCTCCTCCTTGCGGCCCAGAACCTTGTAATCTTCCATAATAGCACTCGCCATTATGGAACTCCCAACAAGCATGGAGGAGAGTTGATTTATCCGGTTCTCACGGGGCAAACCACGGGCCCGAAGAACCTCAAACGGGGTGCCCAAACCACTCAAGATATCCCTACAAGCGGAGGGATCATTCGAAATATCATCCCCTTGCATAATACTCCAAGGGGGACAATGGTAGTTCACACCCCGGTTTTCCGTATAAGTACGGTAATAGAACTCCAATTCTGACTCACCAGGCTGAATGGATGGTTCTTCAAAGCCCGTACCCGCGGAGGTAGAACCAGAAGTCTTCTCGGCAGCAGGGGATTTTTTCTTTTCACCATCAGAAAACTTCAGATTATTCCCCCCCCCCCTCAACATCAATATCCCGTGGGGGGATTAAATTGTCAGAAGAATCCACCGTATCATAGATAGTTTGATCCGCGGCCTTCTTCCCAGCGTCCTCCGCTTGCTCAGAGGGCGCAGTAACCACTTCGATAGAAGGGCTTCTCCGGAACTCCTTATTCGCTCCCAAATCCGCACCCGCGTCTCGCGGAGGAGAAGAACGAGCCTCAAAGAAGGAGAAAGTCTCCTCAAGCGGTTCTACAACAAGCAAAAAACAACTATAAAGTACAAGTTATAAATGACAAACACTTGTAAATGAATGGTCAAACTTACCGGTCACGACCGCAGGCTTTGGCTGCGAGACAGCAGCTGTCCGAGTCGTTCTCAACCTCGGACGTTTCCGCTCACCAGCACCAGCGGCCTCTACCTTCCATTTCTTCTTCTCATCAGCAGGTTTAGAACCCGCAGAAGATCCACTCGCAGCCGCACTATCACCTGGAACACCCAAACCCTCAAGGATGTCAGACATTACCACGTAATCGGTGTATCTACGTAAAAGGGTACGAGAGATACCTGCCGCCTGCGGCACCAACGGAGGCACAAAAGCCGGCTCATGTTTTTTCTTCGAAGTACGGATTCGCATGGTTTTCTCCACATGCTTTTTGGGAACACCTGCCGCATCAGGGTCTCCCAAAGCCCCAAGATCACCTGTATTTTCATTCATCAACAAACAATCAGCAAGGCTAACTTATTTATGAAACAAGTAAGGAGAGTGTATCTATTGTACCTTTGCCTTGCGGCAACTCTGCTTCCATTGCCTCCCGTTCAGGCAACCGAAAGTTGTCACGAGTGGTGAAGTTGAACCCTTCTTCACCATCCGCACAAGCAAGCACCTCAACCTTGCCTTTAAAGTCCGGGTCAAATATCCTCCAAAGGGCAGCATCCTCTGATGGCACATTTACAAAATTCAGTGATAAAAATGAGAAAGCAAGATACCGCACAGAGAAAAGGAATACCTACCACCACTTTTTTCCCGCACAATAGGCCTCGCCTTCCTGGTAATCCTCGTCAGCATCATCCGCATCGCCCACAACTGCGTGTTGCCCAGTTTCTGCCACCCGATGAGCCGCAACCTCGGAAACCAGTCCACCGTATCAGCCCTGGGAACATCAATGGTCTCCGGTATGATCGTCTCAGTCATATTCCGAAAGGTCAATTTGGCAGTGACCGCAACAGCCTTAATGTAGAAGAAATTTGTCTTCCACTTCGTAATTCCCTTGGGAGGGACCATCAGCTTAGGGCTGCCATGCCGTTGACCGAAAGAGAAGAAACCCGTATGCACTTTCAACTGATAAAACCACCGGAAGTCTCCGACGGTGGGTTCCATACCAAGAGCACGAAAGGTGTACTAGAAGTTTCGAACTCGAATCATCCCAAACGGGCTCAGTTAAGAGATATGGATCTTATACCACTCCAAAACCTCGGTGACAAACACGTCAACGGCAACCAAAGGTTACAGTCACCGAAAAAATCTGCTCACATGGTGACATAGCCCGCCGAAGCATCACCGCCGGTGTCACCCTCTTGTGGATAAACAGCCCCATATTCTTGGGGCATCTGAATATCGGTCATCAGATTCTCGAACTGAGGCCTCGTCTATTTCAGCACCGGCAAGCCTCCGCCGGGGGCACCACCACCTTCCTCCTCCGCCGCCGCCGCCGGCAACGAAGGGTCAGGGTTTTCACCCTCAGCAGTATGGGGATTGGATGGTTCAGCCATCAGAATGTAGAAGAAAGAAAATGGAAGATGAGTTTAAAAACAAACCTCACCGGAAAAATAAAGGATTGATCGGAGAAGACGAAGGTTTTTTAACTTCTCTCACCGGAAATTTTTTGAATTTTCAAACAAGGGAGGTTTCCCCTCTTATACTTATCTCAATTAATGCGGAACAGTAACCGAAACGTCGTGTGTAAAAGGAACGAACCATGCGACGACACGTGTACAGCGACGGTTCCGCTGACGGTTACCACGCGCGAGTAGCTGCCCACGCGCCGGAAAAAAGAGACTTTTACACTCCTGCTACAGTATAGTGATTACCTCGGGCAGTGCAAACGTCCTTTCGTTTCAGCACATGTCAGGCAAATCTCACCAACTTCCACCAACTCGCACGTGCGGTCTACAACGTTTACAAAAGCTACAAATGAAGATAACTCTCATGTATGCGGCATGCGATTTTTTATGGTTTCTCAAACCATAACCTAGACCGCATGTCATTTTTTACATACCCCTCAAAAAAGGCAAAAATATATATCTCTACATTATGTAATGGGGTATAACTAATTTCCTCATATATTCTCACAAGCACACGTGGAATATGCGGAGATGACACACACGAGCCCGTACAGGTGTGTCAGATACTCAGAACCAGCGTTGTTCTTTGGATTGCGAAAACCGTTTCTCAGGATGAGGCAAACCGCAGTCCCGTCAAACTTCTTCAATCTTCAAATCCCTCGTGTCCGGTTCACAACCACAGAGGGGACGCAAACAGCTTCTCGTTAGGGAAAAGGATAAGTATGATGAGCGACCGCACATCAGCAACCCTGACTCCTGATCCTTCAAGAGCCACATCCAAGCATAAAACTCTTTTAAAGCGAGTCTTCTGCTGCAAACCGCAAACACTCAAGAGTAGCTGCGGCGAAACGCAAATACGTGAACGGTAGCTACGGAAGAGCCACGACTAAGCCATCACACGGTTGAGCAAAGCTACTTCCAGAAAAACTGCTTTCCAACTAAGTGTGAAGGAAAGTGGCTACAGAACGAATGCGGACAAGTTTCACCCAGATTCCCAAGCATCTAAGGTGATCTCCTTGAGCAACAAGCCAAGCAACAGTGGTAACAAGTCTGCTTATGACTTTGTTTGCCCACCTATGAGCTGCATAGAATAAACAATGGTGGGCACAACCGTGCCTATGGCCATGTTTATTTGACCATTATCCAGATTCACATTGTTCGACCAAACACGGCCAACAATGACGCAAGTACCCCACATTGTTCGACCAAACATGGCCAACAATGCAAAGGAACGAGGTAACCGCAAAAGGACGTGCGGTTACTTGAGAGCTAAACTGGAAGAACATGAACACCCCACAAAATAGGGATCATCGTTGCATGTCCAGTTGATAAACATAAAGCAGAGCAAGGCACTAACAGCATTGCATCCGCTGCGGCAAAGGTTACAACTAGAGTTGCGGCCACTGACATCTTCGGTCACGGTCTCAAAGGTTGGTTCGACACACCAACAGGTGGCAACCAACCATGATGACCTCAGTATGGAAGAGACGTCACACGACTCTACCGGATCCCCGGCTTGATTTACTTGAAACAGGAGCCATCTGCATGGCTAGAATCTTCTCCAAACTTCAAACTACCTTCTAGACACCATAGTCCAGTATTCCTCCCACATGCAACTTGCATGAGGAAGCAACACTAGACTGGGGGGGAAATGAAGGGGTATGGTCCTAGATCTCGCACCAGCATGGCTGCGAGTGACCATTACCCTTATCAAAAAAAACCCCACCAGCAAGAACTTATCTGTGTCGGTGCGGGCACGTGCGAACACAACAGTCGAATCCAATCAGTCAAGCGATAAGAAGAAGACTTACCTTGTGTATGAAAATGGGTGTACGCATAGCGATGCGGCCTAGCACCGCATCCTATGAAAACTTTCGTCACGACAAGGGATCTGGACAACAGCAACAGTCTCCACAAGTGGCGATGCGGCCTGGCACCGCATCCCGCAGTCTTCGCCAGAGTGAGAACGCGGAAACAACAGCAGTTACCGCAGGCAGCGATGCGGCGCGGCACCACATCCTGCCCACGAGGAAAGTGGGACTGACACCACAGAGAAAGTGGCACCAATGACAGTCGCCTGTCAGCCCATACGTAAGCAACAGACTGACACCGCAGTAGGACGTGGCTTCACCTCCACAGCCGACAAGCCTGACACACCTGCATAAGGGCGGCGCGTCGTCAGTCTGTTCACTCAACCACCCTCCATCATTCCTCGGCTATAAATACCCATCCCAAACCAGGTTTGAGGTATCTCTTCACAACTCTCTCACTACTACTACTATCACACACTTTGCTTCCCAAGAAAATTACTGATTCTCACGCCGGAGAGTGGTAACATGGAGCACCCCCCACCCCTTCCTCCTTGTTACGAGTCACGGTGTGTTTTCCTTGTGCAGGAGACAGCCCAACTGACGGTCCAGCCACCGATCCTGGGAAAGAAGGGATTAACCCTACTTGACGAGACCAGTGAATTAACCTCTCTTGGTTAACCACTGTTTCATCAAATACCTTTGTTTTATAAAAATCAAATAAAATCCCAAACCTAGTGCCCTCGCGGGCCGCAACCCAGTGTTCAGGGTCTGTCGTGGGGCGCGACTGGCTTGGATTGACGGACAAGGCATTACGCCACGTGTCCGGTGACTCAACAACCCTACACCTTGACTCGACCAAGCTATAATCAACACGTATGCTCTCACGGGCAGCGAAGGCCGAAGCCAAAGTTTTCGCAGGCCGCGACTCGCCGTTCGTCAAGCCTATAAATAGGAGGTCGAGGCTCATTTGATTGTCGTTCAAATTCTGATATTCGCTCTCAACTTTCTGTTAGTTATAATACTCGGGTATTATACCCCTATAAAGCGAAGCTCTGTCTCATTGTAAGTATTATAACCCTGCTTGTTACCTTACACGATCGATCTAGGGCTCCGTTGTGACACCCGGCTTTTTAGGCCGTACCGTACAATTGTAGCACATGTTGTAAATAGGTAATAGGGCCATATTTGATTGATTATGATGTTTATATGTGAAATTTAATGAGTTGGTAAATTTAAACTTTGATAAAAATTATGTTGGCAACGGTAAGATAAACGCTTATCGCGTAACGGTTAAAATGCGAAACGAACATCGGTGACCACCCGATCAGTGTTAAAATCCTAAAAATAGTTTTTTATGATTAGAATAATTATTTTAATCATATCCGTGTGGAAAAATAATTTAAAACTCTAGGAAACTCTATTTTTCGAATTTAAGCGCGTACCGCGCGATGCAGCGCGTGTACCGACAAAATAATGTCAACACAGCCCGTCAAGACAACTGAAAATCATTTTAGCAATAATTTGATAATTTTATTCTTATAGAATGACAAAAATAAATAAAAACGCTTAAATTCCTATTTTTGCGATTTTAAACGCGTACCGCGCAGCACAGCGCGCATACTGCCAAATACCGACAACGTAGCCAGTCTAGGCAAACAAAATATTGTTCAGTAATATTTTGATAAGTTTATTTTTATAGAGTGTTAAAAATAATTTAAAACACACTAAAACGGGATCAAAACGCTAGATAAAATACCTGATATCCAGTAAAATACCCGTTTTGATCTGTATATATGTAAATATATGTATGTATTCGTATAGTATACATATATAGTGAGAGAGTGAGGACAAATGGCAGCCAAGCAATGATTTTTCCTTCTCACTCCTCCACTTGTTGGCTAGAAAATTGGTGCATGATGACTAACCCTTATAGAAATCTTCCCATATATTGCCAAATCCAAGAAATTAAATACAAAACAATCCAACTCTCTCTCTCTCTCATAAAAGCTTCGGCCGAACACCCCCCTATACAACATACATTTTCAAATTTCAACTTTGTTTCTTGAAGATTTATGTTCATACAATTTCATTTCAAGTCCATTTGAAGGTTTAAAGGTGTTTTTCAAGAAGATTCAAGCTAGAACAAGATCCATATCATCATTTTTGTCAAAAACCCACTAGAACCTTGAAGGTATAAAAACCATTTCTCTAAATTTTGTTCTTGGTTCATAGTGATGTTGTAAATCTTGGAAAGTTTCTCTTGAATCTTGGGATTTTCACAAAACATAAAACTAAAACAAATGGGTTTTTAAAGGAAACAATAATGGATGAACATGTGTGCATGTGTGGCCGTGAGTATGGGTGTGTGTGTAAGTGATTATGTTTTGATTTTTGATTTGAAGTAATGTTAATACATGTTTAAGCATATGGCCGAAAATTGTTAGGTATGTTTGTAAGTTTTTAAGTTGTTGCATGTTCTAGAATGATGATTAAAATGCAAGTGTTTGATGATTTGTGTATGATATGATGAATGTACATTCAAATCAGTAAGTAAACATGAAAAATAAAGCTATATGATATGTTTTGAAGTTACAAAAATTGTGTCATAACTTGGTAGCTTTGCATGTTGTACCATAGGCTTGAAAAGTAGTAAATCGGGTGATGTTTGCATGATTTTTGTGCTATTTATGAGACCTGCATATACATGAGTAAAATTATTGTTTTAATCAGTAAATAAAATGTATTGTGTTAAAATATCAAGTCGTTTCGAGTTGGGATCATTATAGTAATGTTTAACGCAAAACTATGCGTTAAAACGGTCAAAATCGGCTTTTCGAGTGATTTTTATAGAACTGATTTAGATCAGTAAGTAAACTGATATTTTTAGTTTAAAAATGAGTATTTTAACTAATTTTAAGTTTACTTGGTGATTGGTTAGTCATACGTGACTTCCGACGCCCGAAACCGTTACCGAATCGCTAAAATACGCATTTTTTTCGATGAACACTAGTATGGGTAAATTTTGAGTGAACCTTATGTGATAATATGTTAAGTGTTAACTTGATAATGGGAAATTTAGACTATGCAAGTACACTTGTGCGTTTTGTGCGGTAGAAACGGTAAAAATGGCGTTAAATGTGTAACTTGTTTGTTGAGCATGAAATTTGGTACATGTGAGATGTTTTATGTATGTTTGCTTTAAAAATGACAAAATAGTTAAGTTAGTAATATTTCTCGTGTTTCGGTGTTAAATTATGTGAACGTTTATATACATATATATATTACGACGCACAAATCATAGATATATTGCGTATAAACGGAAGAGTTAACGGATTTACACAATAATGGTCACCAATAAAATCGTTCAAAACGCAAAATCATAATATATATATATATATATATGGACTCATATATATATATATTTTAGCGTGCCAACATAATAAAAAATGACAATTTTTCGAGAAAATCTCAAATTTATGTGATAATTCTAAGAAACTGAGAAACTTAGGATTTTTGTGATTAAATGTATATTGATTTAGAATTGTTCACATATTAGGATGTATATAATCAATTTCTGGGATTGCGGTATTAAAATATGCACCCAAAGTTGAGTGTCACTAAACCCCTCTTTTTACTGCTTTATATATATAGTGGGGGTAGAACACGCCAATAAAAGGGTTTAATAATGTTTTTGAAATAAAACATACCTTTTGATATAATGTATATATTTTCATTGAAAATATATGGATTTTTGAGAAATTATATATGTATTTCGGGATGAAATGGTTTTGAAGAATAAATATGTTTCGGGTAGAAATGGGATTATGCACGGTGGTTGGGGGAAAAATGACCGTGGAGTTGGTACGAATATTGCTTGGTCTCAAGAGAGTAAGTATCAGCATAGGCTTACATTTCGTCAGGGATTTCAGGGGATTCGTACAACGTCGTGTATTAAATTGTCATATTAGTAGGATATATATATTGTACGTGAGGCAGACATCATATTGTTCTTGGAGTGAAAGAACCATGCGCCCATGATGTCGTTTAATCATTTAAGTATTGCACGCGATGAATTGTTGGTAGATCTATCGGGTTGACAACCCCGTCGTGACCGGTCGCCCCGAGTCAATGTCAAACGACGAATTTAAATTCTGTTTATTGTCTAGCTTTGGTTATCCCTGCATTGGTTAATATATAGTTCGTGTCGTCTAGCTAACATACGAGTCAGAAAATTGACGCTATTATTTAATATACAAAACCTGAGCAGTATTACAATTGTCGGAGTAATGACCCGATGGAAGGCCCATGGATTTTATCAAAGGAGTAAATTGGACTTTCCAAAATTATGTGGATGTTTTCAAATAAACACCTAATCAGAAAGTTTTCCTTGAAATAAAATATGTTAGTAAACAAATAAGTGAACTCACCTTCCTTTGTGTTGACACTTGATTTTAACGTGTTCTACAGGTACTTGAGTGCGGCTTCGGGAATTATGGCAAATCTTTTGTTTGTCGATGCATGTTTTAACACTTAAAATGTTGGACTGACTTTTAAACTTTCTGGGACTAAAATGTAATAAGATCCGTGAGGATCAATAGACTACTCTATTTTGTCATGGTTATGTTGTGGTTTGGGACGATAAATTTAAAATCAACGTTTTAATTAAGTAATAATGTCCAACACTAAAATGCATCAAACACCAAGATAGAAATGGGCACCAGCTTCCGTTACCACTACGTTTTATATTCCGCTGCGACGTTTTTAGGGTGTGCCATCCGTAACGCATGTCAAGGCTCTGCCTGACTCAGTCGTTGGAGTTCTGTCTCGTGTTACACCCGATTGATCTAGGACTCCGTAATGCATGTCAAGGCTTTGCCTGACTCAGTCATTGGAGTTCTGTCTCGAGTTGTACGGTTAATATGATTTGGGTTAGTTTACTAACACGTGTGCATTGTTTAATTTTAATAGATAATAACTAGGAGATACACTAGGAAGCCTTAGTTTTACCTAAGTAAACAATGTGAGTACATTTTCTTTTTGTCACATTTTTAAATATATTCTTGTGAGTCAAAAATATTTTACCAAAACCTCAAATGTTTTAAATAACACTTAACAGTAATTGATTATTTGTGATTCTACAACTGCTGCCGGTATGTTGGGGTTTTGTATACAAAATGTGAAAGACGTTGCCTTTGGACAATGAGATAGTCAATGAGTAATATGACCCACAAGTCAGGTGCTGACAGTACTGATGAGTAATTGAGTAGATATAAACAAATGTAATTGCGGATGCCCTCAATACTGTAAAGTTGTAAATCTGTTTTGATTAAACTGGGATGCACTCGCCAGTATTTCTTGCTGATAAAATCTTTTTAAAACGCGTTCCAGGTAACAAAATGTGAAAGCCAATAGAAGCCAGCTGGAGAGCATTGAAAGCTTAGAAAAGTGGCTATAAAAGTTACCTAAATAAAAAGGAGTTTTTGTTTTCAATAATTAGGGTTTATCCCTACAAATGTATTGTCAAATGAACTTGGGTTTTATCCCAATTAATACTATAAAAAGTTTGGTGTTTAACTCTGATAAAACATTTCCTAACTACGGTCCCGATGAAAGTTTTCCACTGCCAAATTAAATAAACACCGATACCACCAGCTCTGCGTGCCCGCGGTCGCCCGCCTCCCGGGGCAAGGGTCAGGTGCTGTGACAGGAGGTGGTATCAGAGCTACAGCCACTGGTTTAAGCCAAAGAAGTGTTCTGCTGACAAGTGATTATGTGTAAATAAGTATATTATTGTTTTGTGTTATTTGACTATTTGTTAGTTTACAATATGATTGAGCAAGGTACATCAGACGCTTATCGTCAAATAGCTAGTTCCCCAAAAGATGAAGGAACCTCATCTCAACCAAATCTCTCAGGTTACTCAGCTGACATTGAGGAAGGAATATTTATTTTTAAGGCACAGTCTGAGGAACTGTTCCCTTCTAAAAACAGAGGATGGTTTAATAGGGGAGCACATGAGAGAAGAAAGGGGATGAAAAAATTACAACATAGAGCATTATTTAGAGCTAATAGGGAAGCGAATGCACAAACTCAGGAAACAGTCAATAGGCCACCTTGGGAAGAGGAACTAGATAGACAGTTGGTAGATTTCCATATGCTAGCCACTACAGCAGTAGACTCTAACTTAAACCAAATAGCTGAACCGTCACTGTTACCTTTATTCCCAGACCAACAAATGCTAGAACCCAACCAGGAAAACCAATTCCCGATACCTGCATTTGACCCCAACGAGTTACCTAGAATCCCAACCCCAATCCCTTTAGAACGTGATCCGTGGTGGGATGACGACAGAACATTTCATGAAATGAATAACACAGACCCTTATGAGGAACCCATACCTCATTACCCTGACCCAGTAAACCCACCAATGAGTCGAGAATATGTATAGGAACTCCGTTTGTACGGAGAAAATTTAGTGGATGAAGGGAATAGAATTCGACAGATAAGAGAGAAACTAGTTTAGAAATATGATGAGAATGAAATGCAGTACTGGATGAACGGCACTTAGAAAATGCATAGATATATATATATATGTAATTTTGTATTTTGGTAATATATATATATATATATATATATATATATAACCAATAAGACTAAAATAGATACAGATGCATAACTACTAGTATATTTTATTTCCAGTTGTAGTATGTAACCAATGCATATATATATATATAAGAGTAAAAGTCGCAATGTTCGACGTTTTTTATCAATCTGTTGATGTGATTGTTTGTATTGGACTTTATTCTGTGATAATTAATACCTGATAAATGTTTCCATTCCAGATGGACAACGAAGTAAATCAGGAAAATCAGAATAATGAGAATAACGAAAACCAAATAGATAACAGTGCCATCCAACATATAGTAGCACAAGGAATTATAGTTGTTATGCCCTATATTATCAAGACTGTTAAAGAAGCAGAAAATAATAAATCTGCAAATGGGAGTAAATGCCAACACACTGAACCAAGTCACAGTGTCAACGATAATAACGGACCAATAATCCAAGCTCCAATTCCTAAATAAAGAAGAACCGTTTCTTACGGTTGTTCTTATAAAGAATTCTTAGCCTGCAAACCAATAGAATTCTCAAGCAATGAAGGAGCCATTTCAGCCTTGCGCTAGATAGAAAAGACAGAAGAAGTCATAAAAATAAGTAAATGTGCAGATGAAGATAAGATTATGTTTGCTCCTAATCTTTTCAAAAATGCAACCTTAGAATGGTGGAATACTATTCTCCTGTCTAGAGGAACTGACAGAGTTTATAATATGGAATGGACTAACTTTAAAGAGATAGTCAAAAGAAAATTATATCCTCCTAATGAAAAGGAACAAATCTCCAATATCTTAAAATGAATGGAATAGACTGCAAAGGTTACACTACCATATACTTCGAATATGCTAGGATAGTGCCAACCTTAGCCTCACCTGAACCAGTGTTAATCTCCCGTTACGTTTGGGGATTAATTAGTGAGATTAGACACGTTGTCAAGGCAGCTAGACCACAAACCATAGAAGAAGCAGTAGAACTAGCCAATACCCTGATTGATGAACTGGTACGCACACAAGAAGAAAACCAGAGAAAGAACCTAGCTCAAAAGCTTACCCAGGAATTTCGCTATGGTAATTCCAACCGTGGGAAAGGTACAAGTTCTTCCTCTACACCCTACTGTAAGTATTGCAAAAGAAAGCACTCTGGAAGATGCTCCATATACTGGAACTTTTGCAAAATATCTGGACACAAGGAAGAAGACTGTAGGAAGAAACCTAGCAATAGGATATGTTTCAATTGTGGAGAAACTGGGCACATCATACCGAACTGTCTGAAACTAGCTCTAGAAACAACCAACAAGGCTAAGACAAGTGAAGGACCTAAGAAGAATGCCAGGGCATTTGTTCTGACAGCTGAGGAAGCCAAGATGATTCCGGATGTGATTGCCGGTACGTTCTTAGTTAATAATATATTTGTCAAAGTGTTATTTGACTATGGTGCAAACCAAAGTTTTATCGATACTTCTTTCTACAAACTTCTCGACCAACCCTTAACCAAACTTCAACAAGATTGTCTGGTAGAGACAGCAAACGGAGAATCCATTAAGATACGTGAAATCTTGCAGGGAGCAAGAATAGAAATTTTAAACCATCATTTCTTTGCTAACCTTTACCCAATAGATCTAGCCGGATTCGATGTTGTATTAGGAATGGATTGGTTAGTAGCGAATCCTGCCAGTATTTTATGTGATCAAAAGAGAGTACAAGTAAGTACACCAACAGGTGAAAAGATCACAATTAAAGGAGATAAGCCAACCAGATCGACAAAATTCATCTCTGTGATGAAAGCTGCAAGTTATGAAAGGAAGGGATGAATAGTATATATGATTTCTGTAATCATCAATACTAAAGGAAAAGAATTAAAAGATATCACTGTGATATCTAAATTTTCAGACGTCTTTCCAGAAGAGTTACCTGGATTACCGCCTGATAGAGAGGTTGAATTTAGGATTCACCTAATACCAGGAACGGAACCGATTGCCAAAGCACCATATCGATTAGCACCAACGGAGATGCAGGAACTAAAGAAACAATTGGACGAACTTCTTGACACAGGTTTTATACAACCAAGTTCATCACCGTGGGGAGCACCGGTGTTGTTTGTTAAAAAGAAGGACGGATCGATGCGTTTGTGCATTGATTACCGAGAATTGAACAAGGTTACGATTAAAAATCGGTACCCACTACCGAGAATCGATGATCTGTTCGATCAACTTCAAGGAGCTCGATTCTTTTCTAAGATCGACTTACCCTCATGATATCATCAACTGAAAGTTCAGGAAGAAGACATTCCTAACACTGCTTTCAGAACAAGGTACGGCCATTATGAATTTACCGTCATGCCATTTGGTTTAACCAATGCCCCAGCCGTATTTATAGATATGATGAACAGGATATGTAAACCATACCTGGATAAATTCATAATTGTCTTTATAGATGATATTCTAATTTACTCTAAGAGTAAAAAGGAACATGCAGAGCATCTGCATACACTTCTGACATTGTTGAGAAAAGAGAAACTTTATGCTAAATTCTCAAAATATGAATTCTGGTTACAAGAAGTGCAATTCCTTGGACATCTGGTTAATCATGAAGGAATTCATGTGGATCCCACAAAGATCGAGGCCATTACTAATTGGAAAGTCCCTGAATCGCCAACAGAAGTAAGAAGTTTTCTTGGACTGGAAGGATATTATAAACGGTTTATCCAAGATTTCTTTAGGATAGCCATTCCATTAACCAAACTGACCAGCAAATCAGTTAAGTTTGAATGGGGACCAAAACAGGAAGAAGCTTTCAAGATTCTTAAGCAAAGGTTAACCAACGCACCCATACTCGCATTACCAGAAGGAACTGAAGACCTTATAGTCTATTGTGATGCGTCTAAATTAGGATATGGATGTGTGTTGATGCAACATCAAAAGATTATAGCTTATGCCTCTAGAAAACTTAAGGAAACATGAAGAGAATTATACGACACATGATCTAGAGTTAGGAGCCATAGTTTTTGCCCTTAATATTTGGAGACACTATTTATATGGAAATAAATTTGTTTTCTACAAAGATCATAAGAGTTTAAGGTATATTTTTGGGCAAAAAGAATTAAATATGAGACAGAAACGCTGGATGGAAATTCTTAGTGATTACGATTGTGATATCCAATATCATGCAGGAAAAGCAAATGTAGTAGCTGATGCTTTAAGTTGAAAGTACCATGAAAAGCCGAAATGAGTACGCTCTCTTAAATTAAATCTGCAGATAGATATAAATGAGCAAATTAGAGAGGTGCAGGAAACAGCATTCAAGGACGATGCTGAAGGTTTAAAAAGAATGATTAAAGAATTAGAACAAGGATCAAATGGAATTGGGAAGTTCCATAAGAAAAGGATGTGGATACCTAAACAAGGAAACCTACGCCACAGAATTTTAGAAGAAACTCATAAGTCTAAGTATACGATACATCCCGGAAGTGATAAGATGTATCAAGATCTAAGAAAGAATTCCTGGTGGATAGGAATGAAAAAGGATATAGCAAACTATGTTGCTAAATGTCTGACTTGTTCACAGGTTAAAGCTGAACATCAGAAACCCTCAAGGTTATTGCAACAATTAGAAATGCCAATATAGAAATGGGAATTGATAACAATGGACTTTGTTACCAAATTACCTAAGACACGAAAAGGAAACTTTCAGTATGGAACAATTAGCTAAGTTATATTTTCCAAAAAGCAATGGGAACCAGGTTAAATACAAGCACAAGTTATCATCCACAAACGGATAGACAAAGCGAAAGGATGATACAAACAATGGAAGATATACTTAGAGCCTGTGTAATTGATTTCGGAGGAAATTGGGATGATCATCTACCATTAATAGAATTTTCTTATAATAACAGCTATCATACTAGCATTAATGCTGCATCATTTGAAGCACTTTATGGACGAAAATGCCGAACTCCAGTCTGTTGGACAGAAATTGGAGAAAAGAAACTATCTGGACCAGAGGTAGTGCAAGAAACAACAGATAAGATAATTCAAGTCAAGGAAATACTAAAAGCAGCACGAGATCGTCAAAAGAATTATGCAGATAACAGACGGAAACCTTTAGAATTTCAAGTGGGAGATAAGGTATTGTTAGAAGTCTCTCCATGGAAAGGAGTAGTCAGATTCGTTAAAAGAGGAAAGCTAAGCCCCAGGTATGTTGGACCTTTTGAGATTATTAGAAGAATAGGACCTGTAGCTTATCATCTACAACTGCCAAAGGAAATGGCAGGAATACATGATGTGTTTCATGTATGTAATCTCAAAAAGTGCTTGGCAGACGAATCATTAGTAATACCTCTAAAGGATATAGAGGTAAATGAGAAACTTAAATTTGTAGAGAAACCCATTCAGGTCGAAGATAGAAAGATCAAGAATCTTAAACACAAGAGATTAGTTCTAGTCAAAGTAAAATGGGATTCCAAGAGAGGACCAGAATACACTTGGGAGCTCGAATCAGAAATGCAAAGGAAATATCCACACCTGTTCCAGTAGACCTCGAGGACGAGATCTAAAATAAGGTGGGGAGGATATAACAACCCTCCTAGAACCCTTCACGTGACCCTAAACGTCTTCAAAAATACTCCGTATATGAGAAACGGACCCAGAATACCTTTATATTTATAAAAATCAAATAAAATCCCAAACCTAGTGCCCTCGCGGGCCTCGACCCAATGTTTAGGGTCTGTCGCGGTGCGCGACTGGCTTGGATTGACGGACAAGGCATTGTGCCACGTGTCCGGTGACTCAACAACCCTACACCTTGAATCGACCAAGCTATAATCGACACGTATGCTCTCGCGGGCCGCGAAGGCCGAAGCCAAAGTTGTCGCGGGTCGCGACTCGCCGTCCGTCAGTCCTATAAATAGGAGGTCGAGGCTCATTTGATTCTCGTTCAAATTCTAATATTCTCTCTCAACTTTCTGTTAGTTATAATACCCGGGTATTATACCCTTATAAAGCGAAGCTCTGCCTCATTGTAAGTATTATAACCCTGTTTGTTACCCTACATGATCGATCTAGGGCTCCGTAACGCATGTCAAGGCTCTGCCTGACTCAGTCGTTGGAGTTCTGACTCGTGTTATACCCGATTGATCTAGGACTCCGTAATGCATGTCAAGGCTCTGCCTGACTCAGTCATTGGAGTTCTGTCTCGAGTTTTACGGTTAATATGATTTGGGTTATTTTACTAACACGTGTGCATTGTTTAATTTTAATAGATAATAACCAGGAGATACACCAGGAAGCTTTAGTTTTACCTAAGTAAACAATGTGAGTACATTCTCTTTTTGTCACCTTTTTAAATATATTCTTGTGAGTAAAAAATATTTTACCAAAACCTCAAATGTTTTAAATTACACTTAACAGTAATTTAGTATTTGTGATTCTACAATTGTTGCCGGTATGTTGGGGTTTTGTATACAAAATGTGAAAGACGTTACCTTTGGACAATGAGATAGCCAATGAGTAATATGACCCACAAGTCAGGTGTTGACAGTACTGAATGAGTAATTGAGAAGATATAAACAAATGTAATTGCGGATGCCCTCAATACTGTAAAGTTGTAAAACTGTTTTGATTAAACTGGGATGCACTCGCCAGTATTTCTTACAGATAAAATCTTTTTAAAACGTGTTTCAGGTAACAAAATGTGAAAGCCAATAGAAGCCAGCTGGAGAGCACTGAAGGCTTGGAAAAGTGGCTACAAAAGTTACCTAAATAAAAAGGAGTTTGTTAGTGCATTCATCTGTCAACTTCGTCTTAGATCGAGTTTTCGGTTCGTTGCGGTTTTGAAAGAGGATGATGTCACCATTTTATATGATGACATCATGCTAATGATGTCATCCATGACATCATCTACACAAGAAGACAAAAGTTTAGAGTCTGATTTCGTTGAATTGTAAAATTCTGATTTCGCTTTTATGTCTAGTGATGATTTCGCTCTTTAGTCAACTTGTAATTTCGCTTTTGTGTCAAAGTGTGATTTCGCTTTTATGACATGTATGTATAAGCGAAATCAACACACATATAAATAGGTCATTTGAGCGGAATCACACATGATAGTTAGAGGTGTTGTCTTCCGGTGAGCCACGAAGTGCTGCCGAAGTGTCGATAGGTTGTAAACATTGTCCAGATCAATAATATCGACAGTTTAGTGTGTATACTTGCTGAATTGTACTCGGTTTGTCTGTTTCCGCCGTTCAAACTGAGATAAACTCTTCTACGCGACTCGTTTAGGTCCGAATTCGATCCTACAAGTGGTATCAGAGCCAGTGGAGAAGAGTTTTCTACAATTCAGCTGGAAAATTTGTTTCTACACCTTTCTTTTTCGAAAAACAAAAATTTTTTCGGTCGAAATTGCTTCAAATTTACACAGTAGGTTCGTAATCATATACAAGTAAATCCTTGAAAGTTTCAAAGCTTGAATCGACCTAAAACATTGAATTTTTGAGGTTTCGCTTTTACGGTCTCGTACAAAAAGTGACATCAGCAGGTTTATTTGTGATTTCGCTTTTACGGTCATATTTCAGCTGATTCCGCTCATTTGTACAACATGATTCCGCTCTTAGTGACAGTTGGGTTCTGCTTTTGTGACCAAAAGTGATTTCGCTTATAGTGACAATTAGATTTCGATTTTGTGACAACTAAGGTCATCGAACAGTGTAATCACGTGATCTGGTGCACCGATTCATTCATGTTATCGAAAATTGTTGTTGGGTATTGAAAGTTGTCAGCAAGATTAAAAAGGTGTCAGCAAAGTGCATGTGATATTATCAAAAGTTCATTGAATATTGTGAACCGATTGAAAATGCTTTGTATTGTGTGATAGATATTTCAGATTGGCATGTGATTTGTTAAAAGGTGACAATTCATGTGAGTAGGCTCGGTCAAATCAGATTTAAGTAAACATTGGAGTTGCCGGCCACATTGAATTGTGAGGTCCAATTAGATCCAAGTAAAAGAGAGGCCCAATCAAAGATTTGTGAAGCATAATTGTTGTCGGCAATTTATAAATTCAAAATTATTTGTGACTCATAGTATCGATAAAGGTTTGCATAGTTGGAGAAATTGTTCTTGGCCCAAGTTTCGACCCAAGTCTCAACATTATTAAAGACCCATTTTGCAATTGAGTAAAGTCAAAGTTTATCGACTCATAAGTTGTGAATTTTTTGAAAAGTCCGCGAATCTTCGACACGAGTCCTAGATCAATTTCGCTCTCACACTTTTACGTATACAGTTCAGTTAAACTGATTGTGTTTGTTTGTTTGTCTAGGTGATTCAAGATGGCTAAAATGTTTGATGAACAGGAAAACGAGAATCTTAAAGATTTAAACGTTTGGATTTCTGATTCTTGGTTTGATAAGAAGAACAGGAAGGATGTTTGGATTAAAAGATCCGAAAATTTCTTATGCATGAAACATGAATCTTTGGAACAGTTAGATAGACGTTTTGATGAATTGATTGATAAGATAAATAGATATGAGATAAAGTTTTCAAATGCTGAAAAAATTTCAAAATTTGCTGATGCATTACCTCTAGAATGGGATGAATTTTTGAGTGAACTAAAAAGGAATGAAAATTTCTCAGAGTTTTCATTTAGAGAATTCATCAATAAGCTTAGATTACATAAGTTTGATAAAGAAAAAAGAAAAGAAGAGTTGATGTATGAGATGAAGAAGGATTTAGAAAAGATAAATTTGGAAGTGATCATCGAAATGAGAAAAAGATTTTCTGTATGTCTTGCTGCAAAAAATGTCATGAAATATGATATTAAGAGAGGTTGTTTTATTGATGAATATGCAAACCCTCTTGATTTTGTTAAAATTTTTTGTGCAGGAATATACAGGATGGAAACAAAGAAAGAAGCCGATGCTGAAAAGATGAATGAAAAATGTGAAAAATGTGAAAAATCTGAAGCAGACAATGCCAAATTCTTGAGTGATGCGGAGAATTTGACATTGGAAAACAAAGCTTTGAAAGATGGGAAGAAAGTTTATGATGAACAGATTCTGGAGTTGCGCTTGAATTGTGAAAAACTAAAGTCTGAAAATATCAAACTGTTGAGTGATGTGGACAATTTGACATTGGATAACAAGATTTTGAAAGAAAAAGAAAAAGATTTTGAAAAGATTAAAATTGAAAATAAAGATGTTTCTTGGATAAAATTAGAAAATGAAGTTTTAAAAGAAAAAGAAACAAAATTTCAAAATCAAATAAAAGTTTTAGAAAATGAAAAATCTGTTTTTGAAGGAAATAAAATTGCTAATGAAAAGGCAATAAATTCTCATCTTGAGAAAATTTCTCAACTTGAAAAAGAAGTTGAGAATGATAGAAAAAAAATTGTTGATTTAGAAAACAAATTGAAAAGTTTTGTGACTTCTGCATCATATGTTTGTCCAAAACAGATCAATTCTGTTCCAATAAGTGACAATGTCACAAATTTTGACAAAGTCAAAATTGAAGATTGTGATGAAATATCTGATGATGAAAAATAAAAGAAAAGAAAATTATTTTTAGATTTACAAGAAAAATTTCAAAATACTGTTTTGCAATCTACTGAAACAGGTGAATGTTCTCAACAAAAACCTGTTAAGAAGAGTGTAGAACAGAAACAAAAAGTTAAAAATTCGAAAAATTTTAAAAATGAAAATAAAAGCTCATCAGTTCAGTCATCCAATCATTATCAAAAATCACAAAAATTTAAAAATGAAAACTCACAAAATGTTGGTAATAAGTGGTGCAGGTTTGACCACAGTGTTCAAAGGACAAATCCAGCATTGAGGAGGAGAAATGACTATAATCAAGCCAAACAATGTTATGATCTGAAGGTTTGGACTGATAGAAGTGGATGGTACGATAACAGAGTGTGCTACACTTGTGGTGTGAGAGGACACATTGCTGTTAATTGCCAGAATTGGTATTGTGAGACAAGAAGATGCTTTGAATGTAATATCAGAGGACATATTGCCAGAGATTGCCCAAGGAGATCGATGGGAAGATCGAGGGTTGAATCCCAGAGAACGGTAAAGAAACCAGTCACTGTCAAGCCCAAAGAACAGAAAGTGGAAGATAAGAAAGTAAAGCTTTCACAGGGGCAGAGAGACAGACTGAGGAAGAAGAGGAAGAAGGCGAGAGAGTATTTGGAGAAGATTTTGTCTTCGGATTCACCGGTTGGTTCGAATAAAAGTTCTGATGAATCGATTCACTCGACTGCAAAGCCAAGCAAATCGAATTTTTCAGATGCAAATTTGAGGACAAATAAGAAAAAGAAGAAAGTTATTGGTGATGAATCTGGCTCATTCAAGTCAGACAAGCAAAGATCGGGCAATGAATCTGATTCCACAAAATCAGATGAGCTACAAGTTGAGGTAAAAAAGGAAGAAACAGTTCTGTTAATGAATGATGAGAATTTTCCACCATTACAAGCCGCAAACCTAAAATCAAAAGGTGTTGATGCTGGAAAAATGTTTAATAGCAATGTTAAACATATTTTTAGTAAGATGGTTGATGGTAAGTGATGCGTGTGAAGTGTCGTATATATTAGGTGTATATTTTAAGCCCTTTTTAACACTTATTTTAGCCAAGTTTTAAATTTATAAAACACGATATTTCACTAACACTAAACACACATATGGGCAAGTGCACCCATCGTTGAGTGTAGTATAGTGTTGGTAAGATACCGAGGTCGTCCAAGGACACAAGAGCTTTTAGTACCGGTTTATCCTCAACGTCTAACCAAAATAAAAGTTTAGAAAAATGTTTTAAACTAAGAAAAATAAAACTAACTAAAATGCTGAAAATAAAAATAAAAATAAAAACAGATAGACAAGATGAATCACTTGGTTCCGACTCGTATCTAGTATAACCTTTGATTATTTCCGCACTTTTGCACATAATTAAGAGATTATCTTAGTTATTGTAGTAGGCCCCTCTTTTGAAGGCGACGTTACCCTCACCCCAGTAGTTTGAGTCAGCAGGGATACAATCCTAAAAGGGTGGATTATTGGAAGATAATGAATTAAGTTATTAATGCAGTATTGTGGTAGGCCCCGCTTTTGGCGGTGACGTTACCCTCGGCTAAGTAGTCTGAGTCAACAGGGATACAGTCCTAAATAGCCGGGTTATAGTATTAATAGTAGTTAACTTATGAGGGGATCAAAGAGTTTGGACCCCCGCCATCCAATACCGTGAAGTATTGAAGGAGGTCCTACTAAATTTGACCCAGGTCCATTGCAGGACCTCTAAACGCTGAACAATGGCAAGACCTTTACCAAACCGTTCCCTTAACCCCCTACCAGGTAGCCAACATATCTCCATATAGACCGTGGAGATATGAATGGTGAAAATCCTTTATTTTATATAGACAGTAAAATAATGCCAAGACACCACGGACAAACGATAAGGAAAGATCACCTTCAACATAAGTAACTAGTTATTAAAGTCATTAATACAAAACCAAATAAAAAGTGCAAAAGATTAGAAATAAAAAGTATTATACTAGACACTTTGTCTTCACCAAGTGATGTAAGAGACTTAGGCAAACATGGCCTTGATTGTCAAGAACTCTTACGATCAATCTTGGATCCCGAGACGACTCACACACTCTACGATGGACAATGGATGATGGTGGTGGATGATGGTGTTGTGATGGTGGTGGGTGGTGGATGAAGTGTGAGAGAGGTGGTGTGCCAAGGGATGAGATGAAATGAATCCAAGCACTCCTATTTATAGGCTGAACAGAGAGCTGGACACGGCCCCGTGTCCGCTGGGCACGGCCCCGTGTCCGTCTGACACTCTCTCTCCTCATTAATTGTAATTCGCAATTACAATAAATGCGCCTGCTGTACTTTCGACACGCCCCCGTGTCCGCTGAGCACGGCCCCGTGATGGGCAATAGAAGCTTCTATAGGTTTGTCTTTTCTGCTGCTTCTTGGGCACGGCCCCGTGCTGGCTGAGCACGGGGCGTGTTCAGTCTTCTGTTTTCTCTATTTTGCTTTGGGAGGTGCCGTTGAGGGTTCGGGCAGTCCACTAATGTTCCTTTTCTTGTATTTATGTTGGATTTAGCTGTCTTTTTGCTTCTTTTGCGTTTTTGAGCTCATTTAATCCTGAAAATACAAAAGGAAGACAAAAACACTCTTTTTCCAATATTAGTACTAAAAAAGGGTTAGTTTTATGCCTCATTTGATGTAATTTATATGTTGCATTTTACACACATCAAATACCCCCACACTTGAACTTTTGCTTGTCCTCAAGCAAAACTCTTTAATATGTGGCTTACACTCCCAAATGGAATAGGTAGAAGAGAAGGTTTTGGGCTTGTCGTAGAGTGTCGGGATTTCCAAGATCTTTTTGGGTTTTATTTTTATTTATTTACACTCCTATTCGTAATGATTTATTTAGAACTGTTCATAAAAGAAATTACTTATTTGGGTATAACATGCCTTTTTAAAATTCTATTTATATACAAGTTCACATACCTCGCGGGGAAATCACTCACACTCGGCCGAAGGTGTGTTTTTAGTGAATCACTCGAGAGCGGCACGGAACTTATTCCTACCATAGGCTTGCCAAGAAATCAATCCTCCTCCTTTTTAACTTTTATACCTTTGTAGATATCAAGAGGACTTTGTGGGTTAAGGGTTGGCTAGGGTTAAAGGTAGGTGGTTGGGTTAGTGGTTAGTAGAAAAAAAAAGGCTAAAAGCGTAACAAGTGTCGGTTTTCGTATTTTTGCAACTTTTTATTTTGATGAAGCTTTTATTCAAACTAAGTTATTTTTTATTAACTTGTTTGTTTATTTTCTTTTTGCTTCATCAATATCACAAAATTATTATTATTATTTTTTTCACGAAGAACCGAACTTGTTACTAAAATAAAGGGTTAAAAATGAAAAAGGGTTTTGGTGGATGAAAGGGTTTTTGTTTGGGTGATGAAACGAAAAGGTTTAGGCTCAAAGGGGCTAACTAGGGGGATTTTTTGGTTAGGTGGTAAAGGAAAAAGAAAAATGATGGTGTAGAAATGAAAAGGGTTAGTCCTAATGCCTCCATCATTTACTTACTCGGGTTTAAGTTGATAAGGACCGGGAATGTATTGTCATGGCAAGTTCTAGAGTCGTAAGAACCAAGCAGCTATTCACACAAGAAACGAAAAATGAGCATTTAGTCAAATGATATGTAATTGTGTGCTCAATAAAGGCTCAAAACTCACTTTTGTGGGAATGGGTTTTTATGTGATCAAGTATATAATCAAATTTTAAATAAGTTTGCTATGCCTTTTCATAATTTTCTTATGTTGGTTCTTTTTATCACTACGCTATCGGTTGTAAATTTGTAAGAATATAACCTTTTTGAGAACTTGAATTTCCCGAGTTAAACCTAGACAAGTAAAAAAAATGAAATTTTTGAAAAAATTTGGGGTGATTAGCGGTTCCAATAGAGTTTTGTGTAAGGCTTGTATTTAGGACTTGCAAAATTCAAGGTTTTAGCATCCCCCCCACACTTAAATTACACATTGTCCTCAATGTGTCCCAAAAATAAATTTTTAGGTTGATTAGATGTGTAAAATAGTGTTTAAAAAGCAAAAAATTTGTGTTACTGGGCGCTGAACACGGCCCCGTGTTGAGTGGGCACGACCCCGTGTTCAGGTGCCAGTAACAAGAACTTACAGAAGGTGGACACGGCCCCGTGTCCACTGAACACGGCCACGTGTCTGACAAAGTTCTGCCGAACAGAAGCCAAACAGCAGGTCTGAGAGGTTAGCACGGGGGCGTGTTGGCTGGACACGTCCCCGTGTGGACAGTCTGAAAGCCTGAAAAACAGGTTTCTTCCTCCGGTTTTTCCATCCTGGCCCTATAAGTGCTGAGGCTTAGCGCCCCAAGCCTTGGTTTGTACCTGTTTCAACACTTAATACCACACCAAGCAATACAAACATCCTACATTACCACAGTTAATTGTTCCAAGCATAAAGTAAAAGAAAAATAAAACGGAAAATAAAAGTGTTTAAGGAAAGTAAATTGTTCAACTTCTGGCACGCAGGCCACCAATCGTTCGATAGATAAAGGGACTTAAACCTGTGGGCTTGCCATCAACCCGCTCCTGCTCCTCCAAACCCTCTAATCCATATCTTCATCGCTATCATCACCTCCATCCCCATGCCCCGCCATATGCTCCCGGATGCTGCTGATATCGTCTTGTATATCGTTGATGTTGCGTTCAATAGCTCCGACCCGGTGGTATGTGTTGTTGGCGAGGTTGTAGGCGTTCCTGGTACACATAAGGTTTTCCTGCATAAGATCATGTAAGCTTTGAAAATTAGGAAAACCGCCTCCTTGTGAGGAGGATTGACCCGGATCACCATGGGGTGGGTACTGGTGGTGGGGAGGTGGCGCGTGAAGAACTAGGGCCTCCTGTGGGTTCCATGCATAGCCTTGCGTTCTTTGGAAACTCACTGTTCCGTCTTCCGCCTCGTAGAGTAAGTTCATGGCTCGGCAAATGTGGTAGTCAACTCGTCCCGACCATGGGCTTCTTTCAAAGGCTCTTGGAATTCGCGTGTAATGCTTAAAAAGACGGTACACCCATCCTCCGTAGAAGATAGGCGTTGGAGCTTGAGCAAGGCGGTTGAGATGCATGTTTTTCAACAGGAGATACGGAACATCAAGAGGCTTTTGGTTGTGGATACAGTGGAGGACAACCAAATCTTTCAACCCTACAACACCACTACTGTCGTGTCGTTGGTTTAGAGAGTAGGTGAGGATCCTGTGAATGTAGCGATAGAGCGGATCCCTCAGCTTCGTACTCTTGGTGCTACGAGGGTCGTAGATTCCTTCACCGATTTGAGCCCATGCGGCTTGTCTTTCATTCACCTCCAAGTCTCGTAATCCCCCGGTATTTTCTTCGTTTCCCGATTCCTCTTCTTGATATAGACCTATTATGGCTCCAAACTGTGCCATGGAGATCGAGTACATTGTTCCTCCACACCGAAATACAACCCCAGTATTGTCAAATGGGTCACACCTTGAATCGAAGTTGAAGGTACTGTAGAACTCCATGGTACATTGATGTACTGATTGAAGCCTAGTGTTTAATGCAACAGCTAGTGGTCCCGTAACGATGTTGTTGAATCGGTTCAGCTGGTTTACCAAGGTTAACAGATCTGTGCAAGCTCTCCTCGGGTACTCTTCGGGTCTTGTTTGGAGAACCTCATACCTTGCCCTTGCATCAAGCTCACTTGCATTGAACCTTGTGAACTTTGCCATCTGAAAGAATATACCAAAAATTAGTATGAAATAGAAGTCTTTTCGGACAAAACTGCAAACAGCGGGCTGGACACGACCCCGTGTCCAGCGGACACGGCCCCGTGTCCAGAGGTCTGTTACTCAAAAACTTCAATTTTCGACCCGGTTTCGAAAACTTGAAAATTTTTGGTCCAATAGGTGCGGTTTCCCCCGAAAATGAAACCCTAAACACCGTTTTTCCCAAAATATCCCGTTTACCTTATCAATTTTGTCTTTTTTGGTTCAAGAACAAGGGTTTTGGGGTTTTTGTAAGAAATCGGGTGAATCTATGAACAATCTAAGTTTATTTACTTCCCCTAACACTAATCTAACTAAATGCAAGCAGATTTAGGCAAAAATTTTAGGTTCGATCCGGATGAACATCAAGAACCCTAGATTTTTCCCCAAATTTGTGGTGTATTAACTACATGCAAGTAACTAATCTAACTACTAAGAGTGATAGAATCATACCTTGACGTTGTTAGATCGGTAAGAGACGTTGGAATTTCGCGAAAAATCGCCTGGAACCAGAGCTTTTGTGGGGAAACGGGGCGTGTGGAATGAAGAAACTGTTTTGAAAAAGGGGTTTTATCCCGTCTGCAGCGCGAACACGGCCCCGTGTCCAGCGGACACGGCCTCGTGCCGAGCTTCTTTTTTTTTTTTTTTTTTTTGTGCGTGCGCGTGTGAGTGCCCCTTTTTCCCATAAGCTATGGTTTAGAAAACTTACCACTTTATTTTGTCGTCTCAATCGTTCGTAACTTTCCAGGCATGATGTTTTATTCTTCCACGGTTTGAAGCGAGATCTCTTCTTCCTCATCCTCAATAAATCCTTGATAGAGTTTCAGCCGTTGGCCATTGACTTTAAATGGTGGCCCATTTCGAGGTTTAATTTCTACTGCACCGTGTGGAAAATGTGGGTGACTGAAAAAGGTCCTGACCACCTAGACTTTAATTTACCAGGAAACAATCGAAGTCGTGAATTAAACAAAAGAACTAAATCTCCTACCCGAAATTCATTAGGTTTAATATGTTTGTCATGCCAATTCTTCATTCTTTCCTTATAAATCTCGGAGTTTGAGTATGCATAATTCCTAAGCTCGTCTAATTCATTTATTTGACAAAATCGATTTTTACCAGCAAATTCTAGATCTGAGTTTACATTTTTGATTGCCCAGTAGGCTTTGTGTGCAATTTCTACTGGCAAGTGACAACTTTTTCCATAGACTAGCTTATATGGGGTTGTTCCTATCGTTGTTTTATAAGCAGTTCGAAAAGCCCATAAAGCATCATCTAATTTATCAGCCCATTCCTTTCTATTTAACCCTACGGTTTTTTCGAGTATTCGTTTTAACCCTCTATTGGTCACTTCGGCTTGTCCGTTTGTTTGAGGGTGATAAGTTGTCGAAACCCGGTGATAGACCCCATATCTTGTTAAAAAATTTTCAAGTTGATGGTTACAAAAATGGGTACCTCTATCACTTATTAAAGCTTTAGGTGTGCCAAAACGAGAGAATAATTTTTTCAGAAATCTTACCACTACTCTTCCATCATTTGTTGGAAGTGCCTCGGCCTCGGCCCATTTAGACAAGTAGTCTACTGCCACAAGTATGTATTTGTTTCCTTTCGATGGTGGGAAAGGTCCCATAAAGTCGAGTCCCCATACATCAAAAATTTCACAAACAAGAATGCCATTTTGTGGCATTTCGTTTTTGGAAGAAATATTACCTGTTCTTTGGCAAGCATCACATGTCTTTACAAGATTTTGAGCATCTTTGTAAATGGTTGGCCAATAAAATCCTGAATCAAATACCTTTCGTGCGGTACTGGCAGCACCATGATGTCCTCCGTATGGACCTTCGTGACAATGGCGGAGAATTCTTCGTGCTTCACTACCATGTACGCATCGTCTGACGAGTTGGTCGGCACACATTTTGAAAAGATATGGATCTTCCCAAAAATAGTGTTTCACATTGGCAAAGAATTTTTTTTTTGATGATGTGGCCATCCTTTTGCGACTATTCCGCTAGCTAGGTAGTTAGCAAAGTCGGCGTACCATGGTTCTTCCTTAAATTCCACCATTTCCAGGGATTCAGTTGGAAATTTTTCGTTGATTTGCTCGTCCCTGGTTGCCTCCAAAGCTGGGTCTTCTAAGCGCGAAAGATGATCTGCTGCGGTATTTTCTGCTCCTCTTTTGTCCTTGATTTCAATGTCAAATTCTTGGAGGAGTAGAATCCACCTAATCAAACGTGGTTTTGCGTCTTGCTTCTTAAAGAGATATCGAATGGCTGCATGGTCTGTATAGACTATAGTTTTAGAAAGAACAAGATAAGAACGAAATTTATCAAAAGCAAATACCACAGCTAGTAACTCTTTTTCAGTTGTTGTGTAATTTTCTTGTGCATCGTTAAGTGTTTTACTAGCATAATATATTGGGTGGAAATGCTTTTCCTTTCTTTGTCCCAAGACAGCTCCAACTGCAAAGTCACTAGCATCACACATGATTTCGAAAGGAAATTTCCAATCAGGTGCTATCATGATAGGTGCATTGACTAGCATTTCCTTTAGGGTTAGAAATGCTTGATTGCAATCCTTGTCAAAGATGAAAGGAGCATCTTTTTCAAGTAATTTCGTTAGAGGCCTTGAGATCTTTGAAAAGTCTTTGATAAACCGCCTATAAAATCCGGCATGCCCTAGGAAACTTCTAATAGCTCTTACGGAGGATGGAGGAGGTAATCTAGAAATGGTATCTATTTTGGCCCTATCCACCTCCATTCCTTCGCTTGAGATTTTGTGACCGAGTACTATCCCCTCCGTTACCATGAAATGGCATTTTTCCCAATTAAGGGCGAGGTTAGTTTCCTCACATCGGGATAGCATTCGTTCAAGGTTATCGAGGCATTTGTCGTATGAATCCCCAAAGATAGAAAAATCGTCCATGAAGACTTCCATTGTCTTTTCTATCATGTCATGGAAAATGGCTACCATGCAACGTTGGAATGTTGCGGGGGCATTACATAGACCGAATGGCATGCGTCGATAAGCAAAAGTTCCATAGGGACATGTGAAAGTTGTCTTTTCTTGGTCTTCGGGTGCTATCGGGATTTGAAAGTAACCTGAAAAACCATCCAAGAAACAGTAAAATTTATGACCGGATAATCTTTCTAACATTTGATCAATGAAGGGTAAAGGAAAATGATCCTTTCTTGTTGCTTCATTTAATCGTCTATAATCTATACATACTCTCCATCCTGTGACGGTTCTTGTTGGTATTAATTCATTCTTTTCGTTAGTAATTACCGTCATACCTCCTTTCTTTGGAACTACTTGGACGGGACTTACCCAAGGACTATCGGAAATAGGATAGATAAGTCCGGTGTCAAGTGATTTGATGACTTCGTTTTTAACCACTTCTTGAACATTTGGATTTACTCGACGTTGTGGTTGTATGACCGATTTGTAGTCATCATTCATCAAAATTTTGTGTGTGCACATAGAAGGACTAATTCCTTTTATGTCAACAAGTTTCCAAGCTATTGCATTTTTGTGTTTTTTCAAAAGATTAATTAGTTTTTCTTTTTCTAAGTTATCTAATTTAGACGAAATAATTACAGGTAGCTTACCATCTTTGTCTAGAAAAGCATATTCCAAACCTTTTGGAAGTTCTTTGAGCTCAAGTGGTGGGTCTTTAGGAGACTCCTTATTTGGTTGCTCGTTTCGATCAAGAACTTTAAAAGTTTGTTCTATGGCGACCTCTTCTTCAACAAAGTGGTCAATCTCTTCACTTGTATCGGGTGGTTCATCTTCATCTTCAATTAGGGGGTCATTATTGCCGAATGGATATTTAATTGATCGTTCGAGATCGACACTTCTTTTAAATGCCCCTAATTGAAGAGGTAAATTATTGAACTTCCGGCTTTTCAAAGCTTCGTGAGTTTTTACAAATGGTCGTCCCAACACTAGAGGAGCGTCATCGAGGATGACAAAGTCGGTTGGGATTACTATTTGATTTGTTTGAACCAAGACATCTTCAACTATACCGATTGATTTTATTACTTTCCGATTGGATAGAAAAATGGGTATTTGAAGTGGAGAAAAATCACTAATACTTAATTTTTCGAAAATGTAGTTAGGCATTATGTTAACACAAAGATCTTTATCGATTGTGACATTACTAATAAACGAATTTTGAAAGAAACATGGAACCGGTGTAATGTTAATTTCAAATGGGTCTTCTTTTATTAGCGAAGTTTGATCATTAGTTAACTTAACACTTACTGTTTCGTCAATTTTAGTGTTAGTGTTTAACTCTTTTAAAAACTTAGCATGAGTGGGCACTAAACAATGATTTTCGAAAGAAGGTGTCAAGAGATTAATTTCTTCAAAATTAGACTCTTCTTGGATTTTAACGTTATTGGACTCACCTTTTTCGTTGTTTAACTCATGTGTCGGTTTTTCACTTATTTGTTCTTCCATTTTTTCATTTTTAGTTATCTCTTCCCTTTTTAATTCTTCTCTTGCGCGGGACTCCTCTTCCCTTGCGCGAGCTTCTTTTATACATCGATCGATAACTCTAATGTGTTCTAATATCCTATCGGTCACTTCGGTTATAGAAAAAGAATCATTATTTTCTAAGCTTGAATCCGGTTGTTCGACCCTTTGTTCCTCATAATACCCATATGAAGTTGATGGTTCACACCATTGTCCTTCATTGTAAGCATATGATGGATAAGGTTCGTAATTTTGTTCTTCATAATACTCATATGAGGTGGGTTGTTCACGCCAAGGTTCCTCATAATAAGCATATGAAGGTGGTGGCTCATATCTTGGTTCATCAAAGTATGAGTAAGAAGGCTCATACCTTGGTTCATCAAAATATGAGTATGAGGGAGGAGGTTCATACCTTTGGTCTTCATAGGATGTGTATGAAGTTGATGGCTCGTACCTGGGCTCCTCATAGTAAGCGTATGAATTGGATGGTTGATACGAGTGATTATTTTGAATCGAACGTGTATTACGACAATTTGTGCAATAATTACCCCTATAATCATCCTCATCATAGGTGTAGTTGTAACCTCCTGAGTATTGATCCATAAGAATCACTCAGCAGACCACAACTGAGTCTCGGGACCAGAAAATGAAAACAAGGATAGAAACAGAAGGCTGGACACGGCCCCGTGTCTGGTGAACACGGCCCCGTGTACAGGATCTGTATCTGGGCGTTTTATTTAAAGTTACTGGTCACGTTGAGCACGGGGGCGTGTTTAGCAAGCACGGCCCCGTGTTCAGACTCTGTATCTGGGGATCTAACTAAAAATATGCAGCACGGGGGCGTGTTCAATGAGCACGGCCCCGTGTTCAGGCTACTGTAAATGCAAACTAAACTAAAATGCAGAAAAATGTGCGCGCGTTTTGAAAAGGTTTTGAAAAACTGATTAGGCCGTCGATTTTAAACTTTCTCAAAATCCTTGTGTCCCCGGCAACGGCGCCAAAAACTTGATGCGTGTGAAGTGTCGTATATATTAGGTGTATATTTTAAGCCCTTTTTAACACTTATTTTAGCCAGGTTTTAAATTTATAAAACACGATATTTCACTAACACTAAACACACATATGGGCAAGTGCACCCATCGTTGAGTGTAGTATAGTGTTGGTAAGATACCGAGGTCGTCCAAGGACACAAGAGCTTTTAGTACCGGTTTATCCTCAACGTCTAACCAAAATAAAAGTTTAGAAAAATGTTTTAAACTAAGAAAAATAAAACTAACTAAAATGCTGAAAATAAAAATAAAAATAAAAACAGATAGACAAGATGAATCACTTGGTTCCGACTCGTATCTAGTATAACCTTTGATTATTTTCGCACTTTTGCACATAATTAAGAGATTATCTTAGTTATTGTAGTAGGCCCCTCTTTTGAAGGCGACGTTACCCTCACCCCAGTAGTTTGAGTCAGCAGGGATACAATCCTAAAAGGGTGGATTATTGGAAGATAATGAATTAAGTTATTAATGCAGTATTGTGGTAGGCCCCGCTTTTGGCGGTGACGTTACCCTCGGCTAAGTAGTCTGAGTCAGCAGGGATACAGTCCTAAATAGCCGGGTTATAGTATTAATAGTAGTTAACTTATGAGGGGATCAAAGAGTTTGGACCCCCGCCATCCAATACCGTGAAGTATTGAAGGAGGTCCTACTAAATTTGACCCAGGTCCATTGCAGGACCTCTAAACGCTGAACAATGGCAAGACCTTTACCAAACCGTTCCCTTAACCCCCTACCAGGTAGCCAACATATCTCCATATAGACCGTGGAGATATGAATGGTGAAAATCCTTTATTTTATATAGACAGTAAAATAATGCCAAGACACCACGGACAAACGATAAGGAAAGATCACCTTCAACATAAGTAACTAGTTATTAAAGTCATTAATACAAAACCAAATAAAAAGTGCAAAAGATTAGAAATAAAAAGTATTATACTAGACACTTTGTCTTCACCAAGTGATGTAAGAGACTTAGGCAAACATGGCCTTGATTGTCAAGAACTCTTACGATCAATCTTGGATCCCGAGACGACTCACACACTCTACGATGGACAATGGATGATGGTGGTGGATGATGGTGTTGTGATGGTGGTGGGTGGTGGATGAAGTGTGAGAGAGGTGGTGTGCCAAGGGATGAGATGAAATGAATCCAAGCACTCCTATTTATAGGCTGAACAGAGAGCTGGACACGGCCCCGTGTCCGCTGGGCACGGCCCCGTGTCCGTCTGACACTCTCTCTCCTCATTAATTGTAATTCGCAATTACAATAAATGCGCCTGCTGTACTTTCGACACGCCCCCGTGTCCGCTGAGCACGGCCCCGTGATGGGCAATAGAAGCTTCTATAGGTTTGTCTTTTCTGCTGCTTCTTGGGCACGGCCCCGTGCTGGCTGAGCACGGGGCGTGTTCAGTCTTCTGTTTTCTCTATTTTGCTTTGGGAGGTGCCGTTGAGGGTTCGGGCAGTCCACTAATGTTCCTTTTCTTGTATTTATGTTGGATTTAGCTGTCTTTTTGCTTCTTTTGCGTTTTTGAGCTCATTTAATCCTGAAAATACAAAAGGAAGACAAAAACACTCTTTTTCCAATATTAGTACTAAAAAAGGGTTAGTTTTATGCCTCATTTGATGTAATTTATATGTTGCATTTTACACACATCAGTAAGGAAAAAGGAGTGAAAGAGTTTTATGAAGAAAAGAGAAATGTTCAAAACACACCCAAGACTGGTCAGGCTTGGGTACATAAATCTGTTGATTGAATTCCTGACTTGCCGGAGCTTCCAGGTTGGTAAGTGTGAAGCATGTATCGGCATCATTCTTGAGAAATTCACAGGATGGTAACTGTGATATTTCGTCTTACATGTGGTAAATCAGGGACATTAAGTTGTACTTGATTTTCTACAAGTGTTAGTAGTGTTTGATCTTATAATGTTATATTTTCAAAATGGTTAAAAGAGATCAAGGTGATGAGATGACCCCAAACCCACAAGAGATGGGTAAACAAACTAATTTTTCCGGAAAAACCATTCTGATTAAAACAAACTTAAGTGTTTTGAAATCATTATGGGAAAATAGTTTGTTGTAAGGAGGAGTTTTGATTAAAAATATGCCGAAATCCTCACGGCTGAACAAACATGATTACTTTCATCAGATTGAAAAACGGTTTTCAAACTGTTAAGATCAATGGGTTGTAAATCATGGGGGTAATTGTTGGTACTTTATATTAGATTTTCTGCAAATCAGAGCACTTTTAGCAGAAAATGGATGGCGAGACAAAGCTATCAGTGTTGGTTGTCAAATTTTCTTTATATGATTTTGCATTTTAGGGGGAGAAATTTGTTAGAAAATACAAAAACATTTGAAAATTTGAAAAGGTAAAAAACATGATAAAATTCAAAAATTGAGTTTTTGCGTAAAAAGAGGAAATGATAGTACATCAGTAGACAGTTACAGTATGCTAAAGAAATGGAAAGTTTAAATGTGTTAAACGATCTCACCGTGGATGTGTCGGTAGATTTTTATACATTTAGTAAACTTTTTCGGGATATAAACCTAAATTCAAACTTGCTTATTTTGTGGGGAACACTACTTGGATATATAGGTAACCCCTGAAATCTCGTTTGAAAGGTCTCATAATCTGATATACTAGGTCTTTATACTCAATGATGTCTGGGGTATTATTCCGGGACTTCTGCTGAACGGTAGTTCTGACCTAGTCCTTGAATAATACTTTCTGCAAATGCTTGAAACATAGCATTAAACCCTCAGCATGTCGATGAAACAATAAAATTGATAGTCGCTGCTGTTGTAGGCAAAAAGATCCTCTAAAGGGGACATACCGTAAAGTCGAAGCTGATATCTCTCTGCGTATACGGAAGTATCGACCTGAGATCCCTCGGCCCTCGCATACCTAATTTATATACAGATATCATTGTAGTATACTCACCTGTAAGACTGATTATTGGGATTCTGGATACGGGAGTATATTCAAGAGGTGGGACACATGAATAGGTTTAAGTTCTTAATACATCTAATTCGTATCCTGAATCAGTTGAAGTTTGTATGAAAATTTAAGTGGATCAGTATATCGACAATCTAAGTGAATTGTTTAATGCATAATGTGATTTTAAGCTCAACGGTACTTGTGACTTGTCATAAACTGATATGATCCTCTGACGTATACTCAAACAAAAATATTGTCTGTAAATATGTTTGTACATATTTCTTTACTGCTTTATATTTTCAGAAAATACAAAAAGATTTTTGATTCTGCTTTATTTTCGACAATCGATGTCTGAGTGCTGAGTTTCAAAATCTAAGTAAGCTGATTGTGTTTCTGAAAATAAAACAAGTTCATTAATTTGAAACTTGAATTAAAAATCAAAAAAATCAAAAACAGTTTGTGATATCTCCAAGGTCATTAACTTGAACTTGGATGATTAACTGTGAGGGAGTTGGATTCTTTAACACTGCCAAATCTGTAAAGTTTGTTGATAGGGGGAGTGGATTAGAGAATTTGATTGAGAATTCAAAATGCTGTTACTCATAAATGTTTGAGAAATTGCAGATGATAGTCCAGACTACGATCCCGAGAGCAGAGTCTAAGGGGGAGTCTGAAGACAAGCTTGAAGCAAAGAGAAGTTTGTAGATGGAAAGCTAGGTGTCGATCCCAAAGCACGGAAGCTTGATAAAAGGGGGAGCCTGAAGCTGATAAAGACTGAAGACTGAGAAGACTCGACACTTAAGACTCGTCAACATCTGAGGGGGAGTCTGTTAGTGCATTCATCTGTCAACTTCGTCTTAGATCGAGTTTTCGGTTCGTTGCGGTTTTGAAAGAGGATGATGTCACCATTTTATATGATGACATCATGCTAATGATGTCATCCATGACATCATCTACACAAGAAGACAAAAGTTTAGAGTCTGATTTCGTTGAATTGTAAAATTCTGATTTCGCTTTTATGTCTAGTGATGATTTCGCTCTTTAGTCAACTTGTAATTTCGCTTTTGTGTCAAAGTGTGATTTCGCTTTTATGACATGTATGTATAAGCGAAATCAACACACATATAAATAGGTCATTTGAGCGGAATCACACATGATAGTTAGAGGTGTTGTCTTCCGGTGAGCCACGAAGTGCTGTCGAAGTGTCGATAGGTTGTAAACATTGTCCAGATCAATAATATCGACAGTTTAGTGTGTATACTTGCTGAATTGTACTCGGTTTGTCTGTTTCCGCCGTTCAAACTGAGATAAACTCTTCTACGCGACTCGTTTAGGTCCGAATTCGATCCTACAAGTGGTATCAGAGCCAGTGGAGAAGAGTTTTCTACAATTCAGCTGGAAAATTTGTTTCTACACCTTTCTTTTTCGAAAAACAAAATATTTTTCGGTCGAAATTGCTTCAAATTTACACAGTAGGTTCGTAATCATATACAAGTAAATCCTTGAAAGTTTCAAAGCTTGAATCGACCTAAAACATTGAATTTTTGAGGTTTCGCTTTTACGGTCTCGTACAAAAAGTGACATCAGCAGGTTTATTTGTGATTTCGCTTTTACGGTCATATTTCAGCTGATTCCGCTCATTTGTACAACATGATTCCGCTCTTAGTGACAGTTGGGTTCTGCTTTTGTGACCAAAAGTGATTTCGCTTATAGTGACAATTAGATTTCGATTTTGTGACAACTAAGGTCATCGAACAGTGTAATCACGTGATCTGGTGCACCGATTCATTCATGTTATCGAAAATTGTTGTTGGGTATTGAAAGTTGTCAGCAAGATTAAAAAGGTGTCAGCAAAGTGCATGTGATATTATCAAAAGTTCATTGAATATTGTGAACCGATTGAAAATGCTTTGTATTGTGTGATAGATATTTCAGATTGGCATGTGATTTGTTAAAAGGTGACAATTCATGTGAGTAGGCTCGGTCAAATCAGATTTAAGTAAACATTGGAGTTGCCGGCCACATTGAATTGTGAGGTCCAATTAGATCCAAGTAAAAAGGCTCGAAAAAGGGAATAACAAACAACCTAAACAGGTGAATGTTGAAAAATCTAAACCTGCGAAGAGTTTGGATTCCAAGGTGAAGCCTTTTGATGGAGATTGGAACACGGCTAAACAATTAAACAAGAAGAATCAGTTGAGGTCTTCAAATCTAACTTTGCAAAATACAAAAGTTTTGAAAAATAATAAGCAAATTTGGAGACCTAAAAGCCCTGTTCAATCCACTCCTTCAAAATCCCCGTGTTCTAGAAATAGAACTAATTGTTCTGAAAATAATATGTTATGGATGAAAGTAACTTACTTGAATGAGAAGGGTTTACCCACCGCCACTATGGCCTGGGTACCCAAATCTAACTGATCCCGCATAATGTGTAGGAACGGCTATGGAGGGCTATCAATAGACTTTGGTATATTGATAGTGGCCATTCCAGGCATATGATTGGCGACTTATCCCAGCTAAGTGATATTGAAGAATTCAACGGTGGATTTGTTGCCTTTACGGGGGGTGGGAAGGGTCTGATCACCCAACGAGGCACTGTAAGGAATGGTGAACTTTGTTTCAAGAATGTAAACTACGTTCCTGGGTTGAAGCATAGCCTACTGAGTGTTTCTCAAAATTTGTGACAATGACTATTCAACTTATTTCACCGATAAACACTGTCTTATTTTAAAACCAATAATTGTCATTCCTGAGGACTGGATTTTGCTAAAATCTGACAGAAAAGGGAACACTTACGTAATTGACATGAATAAACCACCTTCTGAAAGCGTTACCTGTTTGTTTTCAAAAATCTCTGAACACAATGCCATGTTATGGTATCGTCGTCTTGGACATGCAATTGTCAAAAACTTGAACCGTCCTGCAAAACTGGGGTTGGTAAGGGATCTACCCGTTAAAGATTCCATAACTTTTGAAAAATGTGTCTCTTATGCTAAGGGTAAACAACATAGAAAACCCCACTTTCCTAAGTTGGTGAATTCAATTAATAGTGTGCTGCAGCTACTTCACATGGATCTTTTTGCTCATGTGAACGTACTCAGCATCTCAAGAAAGTCTTATTGTTTAGTTATTACTAATGATTACTCACGTTTTACTTGGGTTTTCTTCTTAGCTAATAAAAGTGAGACTGCAGCTTGTTAAGCGTTTTATCATTTTTATGGAGAATCAAACCAACAAGAAGGTGAAGGGAATTTGAAGCGATAATGGCACCGAGTTCAAGAATGTTGAGCTGAACTACTTCTGTGCTCAAAAGAGAATTGCTAGACAGTACAGTGCTGCTAGAACTCCACAGCAGAATGGGGTAGTGGAAATAAGGAATACAACCCTAATTGAAGCAGCCCATACTATGTTGTGTGACTCTAAACTCCTAGTCTTCTTTTGGGATGAGGCGATAAACACAGCGTGTTACGTTCAAAACAAGGTTTTGATAAACAAAGCACATATGAAGACGCCTCATGAAGTTCTGTTTGGCGACAAACCCTCTGTTGGGCATTTTCGAGCTTTTGGTTACCCATGTACCCTGCTGCACCTAGACGCAATTCCAAAGTTTGATGCTAGGGGTGATGAATGTTACTTTATCGGCTATGCTGGTAAAGCTACACACGAGAACAAGACTGCATATAGAGTGTACAAGAAAACGACAAGGCAGATCGTCGAGTCATTCGATGTACAGTGGTTTGAGGACAACAAGACAGACTCTGGAAACGGGCCATTTACTCTCTATAATTATGCTTATTTGTTCAAATCGTTTGATATCCTTGGTGACTTACCTCCTGTTGTTTCTACAAATAAAGCAGGTCCTTTAAATGTTGCTCTAAGCTCCTCAATAATTACAAATAATGCTGATGAAGAGGGGGATGTTGAAGCTACGGGGGATGCTGAAGTTGTGGGGGATAACACAACTGCAGCCTCAACTTCAACAACTACGCCTGAAACGCAAAAAAGTTCCGGATCATACAGATTCTCTCAACACAGAAGAGGAAGCTTCAAATTCGTTTGATGATGAAGACTCATCAAACCATCACGATGATCTGTTTTCAAATGATCATATTCCAGACGAGCATATTTTGGACGAATCTGTGGAGGAACCTATGATTGAACCTCTGGAACCAGAGGCAACTGAAAACCTGACAAATCTACCATCAACAGGAATAGTTCCAGAATCTGTTGTTCCTACTAGTGTTCAAAGGGATCATCTAGTAGAGAATGAGACTGGACCTATTGGGGCTGGGGTTTTGACCAGAAGTCAGACAGGAGACATCAACATATGCATGTACTCGTGTTTCATTTCTCAAGTAGAGCCTAAAACTACCTCTATGGCTCTTCAAGAACCTAGTTGGGTAGATGCCATGCATGATGAACTGAACCAGTTTGAAAAACTGCAAATGTGGAAGTTGGTTAGGTTGCCTGCTGAAAAGAAATCACTCGGAACTAGATGGGTTTATTGAAACAAAAGAGATGATAGTGGAGTGCTTGTAAGAAACAAGGCAAGACTGGTGGTGCAGGGCTTTAAATAGATTGAAGGGCTTGACTACGATGAATTGTATGTTCTCGTGGCCTCCAACTAAACAGACAAAGACCATTCCGTTGCTGAAGTGTGACAACTCGAGTTTTCAAGGTCTTTCCTCGGCATACTATTTATTTCACAATTGTGTTTGCATAACTTGTTTGCCTTGTAATTGTGCATGTTAGTTATATGTTTGAGATGTTTGTTTGATATGTGGTGTTATTATTTAATTAATGTGATTAAGGTGTTTAGTTACATAAACTTGTGAACTGTTTTAAAGTTAGGAACTACCTCGACCAAACTTGGGTGTTTCGCCACAAACCATCTCGATGAAACATCTAGAGTTTCACCACACCTCACTTGACGAAACTTAGGAGTTTCGTCATGACCCTCACGATGAAACATGGAGTTTCGCCGGCCCAGGTTTCTCCGAAGCCCAGTAAGGGCCCAACACTTGTACGCACATATATAACAAAGTAGGGTTGCACGATGTCACATAGTTGATCGATTTGCAAACCCTAGGCTCTCTTCTCGCTCTTGCACGCGACGGCAATCACCAACCTTCTCGAATCCTTGCTAGTTCATCTCGTAACCGGTTAGTGTATAGATACCAATTGTCTGATTCAACTTTTTATCACATTAGGTTGCATGATACCTTGGTAGGATGCTTTGATTTGTTACTGTGCAATGATTGCTAGATATGATTTCATGGCTTATGATGATGATTGATGATCTAGGGGATTATAAATGGTTAGATTGTTGGGATGATTATGTATGTCGAGATTTAATCGTTTGATTAGAATGATATTTGTAAATGGTGGATTTGATAATCTATTACGAGATGGTTAAATGATGAAATTATCAATAGTTAGGGTTTTCAGTTGTTTATATATAGTTAATGGATAGGTGGTATGGATATGTGCATAATGATGCTCTGTTAATCTAGGGTTCATGTTTAGGGTTGCTTGTTTGATCCACATTGGGGAAATTAGGAAGTGTTTACGGGATTTATGGGAGTAGTTAGGAAAATGCTTGAAACTGTTAACACCTCAATGAAAGGCCTGGGAGTTTAGTCACTTATGTTGACGACGAAACACTGGAGGTTTCGTCATTAGCATTCTCGACGAAACTTTTGGGAGTTTCGCCATCTTTTGTCAACGAAACTTGGGAGTTTCGTCAATGGATAATCACGACGAAACCTGAGGGTTTCGTCAAGAGGGTAAATAAGCACAGTGAACTAAGTTAATTCTGTTGATGGATGACTATGTTAGTGAAATCATAACTAGGGCATGTAATGTTGAACATACATGCAAACTGTGGTCTTAGATGAGCTCGAATAACTGTTAAGTGCTATGTGGCGATTGTTGCTTGAAATGCAAATTATGATCATGATTTATACGTGAACTATGTGGATGTCAACTGATTATGTATATATGAATACTATAGGCTTTGACTGAATTATTTGTGAACAAGTAGTTAATCATACTGAGCAAACCGAGATGAGTTCACACTTTCTATAAAGCATGGGATTCCCGGTGGTTTGGGAATGGGTTAAGAAACTAAAACGAAACCTACATATTCTCTTCGGGTAGAATATGTACCTCCATCCTCGTTGAGAAGAATGACAACATTAAACCTGCGTATTCTCCTTGGATAGATTACGTACCTCCGTCCTCAGTTGGAAGGATGACAACATATAACTTACTAGACAAAACTCTATCATGAAGTCCCTCATTTTTATATCGACTTAATCATCGGGCCAATGGCGAGCAGGTCATTAGTTAAATAGCGCTATTAGGTTTGACAAGCCTCATACCGTGCCGTAGAGGACGGTAGTGGACTAATGAATCTAGGCACTTAGTCAATGATGATAGACATTGACGTAGGGCACAACTTACTTCAGTCAGTTGTCGATATGGTAACGGGTCTAGTGGTTACATGGGGTAGCCCCCACTGGTTATGGTTTGGGAAACAATGAACTGGATAACTTATGGTTTTGAAATAACTCGTGGTTTTTGGAAAAACTATAAAATGGACAACCAACTGTGAACTCGCTCAACTTTGTTGTTGACTCGTTGTTACATGCCTTACAGGTCGTTAGATGTTTAGCTGGAGCTTGCAGGGGAGCAGGAGTCGTTGTGGGACATGGACTGTTGAGTTCCATGTTAACATTTGAACCTTTAAACTTATACTGTGGTTTTTAAACTTTATGCTTCCGCTGGTATCTTGAATATGATTAACTTGTTTTGAACACCAATTATATTGTGTGGTTGGACTTTTATTTATTTACTTACATTTTTCAATATGATTGGTGGCTGGATCCTGGTCAGTCACGCCTCCTAGGTGATACTCCGCTCGTGGATTTTGGGGGTGTGACAGATTGGTATCAGAGCCATTGGTTATAGTGAACTTGGTTTTAAAAAGGGAAAAGCTTTTTGATAAAACCAGACTATAACCTATACAGTGCTCAACGATCCACAACGACGCTTCACTCCATGTGCAAGACTCGACACTATAGGTGATATGATTTATGCTTGTATTGCCTACTTGTTAGTTTACATAGTGCATTGATCATGGCATGCTTAGTTAATGTAGCAACTGTTGTTTGAAACTCTGTGTTTCCTACACTTATGCATTTTCGCGACACTTCTCTCACTTGTGTTTCCTTTGATATGAAGATCATGAGTGGACGTCTGAATTTGACTTAAGCCCAACTGACGGCTCTAATTAACGAACGAGTTACTGAGGCACTCGCAGCAGCCCCTGCAGGAGGTATAACCAGCCATTCCGACCTATCTTAGGATGTTTAGATCCTACTCTCGCGAACCAGCTCTTGTGCTTAACCTTGTCTATTCTTTCTCGCGCGACAGGTCAACATGCTCAGCCTCCCGTATGTACGTTCAAGACCTTTATGGACTGTCGACCTAGTACCTTCAGTGGTATGGAAGGAGCAGTAGGTCTTCTCCACTGGTTCGAGAAGATCGAATATGTTTTCGAGATGTGTGAATGCCCTGAAGCTCGTAGGGTGAACTTTGCTACTGGAACACTCGAAGGTGCTGCGTTAACTTGGTGGAAAGCACAGGTTCAAATGTTAGGGTTGGCAGCTGCTAACTCCACCCCATGGAACGACTTCAAAGATCTGATCAAAGAGGAGTACTGTTATCACGACGACATTCACAAGTTAGAGGTGGAGTTTTACAATTTGAAGATGACGGGGTCTGAAATCGAGGCGTATACGAAGAGGTCGAACGAATTGGCTGTATTGTGTCCTACTATGGTGGATCCTCCTATTAAACGTATCGAGTTGTACCTCAAAGGTTTAGTGCCAGAGATTCAGAGCCATGTGACCGCGGCTAACCTTGGTACCATCCAGCAAGTCATACGGCTAGCCCATCTTCTCACTGATCAGGCAGTTGAGCAGAATAAGCTGCCTAAGCGTATTAGTGCTACCACTATTTCTGATGCTCCTAGCGACAACAAGCGCAAATGGGATGGAAATTCAAGCAAGGGCTCTACCTCTGTTCAGTCTAAGTCTCAGACTCAGCAGCGAAGGACTGACGACTACAAGAGCCCCATGTCACACCCCAACCAATGGCGGAAACATCGGGACATGGCACTGAGCGAAACAGATTGTCCAGAAGTTTCCATAACAATTATCATTACCAATCAATTTAAAATAACATGTCCCATACCATGTCTCAAAAGGTAAACAAATTATTACAGACAAAATCCAGGCAAATAGTTCTATTCCGACAACTCAGATTTTTCAAATAGAGCAATTGTTTATCTGCTTCTAGAGACCCTTGATTTCATTTGTACAGACAACTATTTGTTGGCCTCTAGAGCCTTATTCTAGCCTCAATTTCCTAGCAGATGTGCATCCTAAGCACCTGTCACATACGTTAAAATAAAGTCAATACATATAATGTAAAGGTGAGCATACAAGTTTGATAATAGCATATAGAGTTCGAAATTCATTTACGCATAACCAGCATGTACACATAGTGAAATGAAGCACGTTAGTTATCGACATAGATCCATCGATACCAATGACTGCGGGTTGACTGCCTGAGGCAGTTTGCAATACATGATTACCACCGTAATCCATGCAAGTAATTGTCCTTAACAACCCCAGCGAACAGGTGCTGAGTCCAAACTATAGTACTATCGTTGCTAAGGCAGGTAGACAGCATTCCATGTGTAAACATAACAAACAAGCATTCATAAGCCACGTATAACATGCATTATCGGTTAGCGTTCAAATAGTATTGAGTAGTGTGTTTATTGTGATTTGAATATTCGTAACGTATGTAACACCCAAAAGTGCGTAAAGCAAAAAGGGATCGAGTATACTCACAGCGATGGATGGATTGAAGGGAGCGCTAGAGAGTAGGGTTAGCCTGAACAGATTGATAGTATAACGATAAGTGACGCGTAAAACGATGCAAGGTGTAAGTGACTCGGACAGCAGCTCGGTCGGATGGTAATCCGACCGGATGGTCCAGTCGTGTGGATGACAATCTGTTCGGATGGTCATCCGGTCGGACAGATTGTCCGGTCGGATGACTATTCGAGTGGATTGTTTCTTCCTTTGAGAAGGATGTGTTTGTGTATGATGGCTTGACCTTTGAAGTTTTTGTTGTAGCATTTTGAAAACGTTGAAGTATCTCTACCTTTCAAGTCGGTCGAGTGGCGAGGTTACTCAGTGAGAACAAATCCACAGCAAGGCGGTCACTCGGTCGGATAGCAGTCCGGTCGGGTGGCATCCTTAGTGCATTGAACATGTTGAAAATTGTTTAAGTGTTAAATTCCAAGTATCTCATGATCCGAAGAATAATCCGGTCGGATGGTAGTCCGGTCGGATAGCAGTTCGTTCAATACTCGTACTTCAGATAAAGTTGGTTAAGTGTGGGACCCAAGGTGTAAGTCGTTCGGACAGCCGGCCGCTCGGATGTCTTATCTGTTCGGACAGTAGTTCGGTCGGATAGCACTCCGTCCCAGTTGTTCCGTTCGTCTTTCACTTGGCCGTTTTGATTGATTGTCGTTTTATCGAGACGTTTTGACAACGTGTTAACCAACAGAACCCCATCTTGACCCAAGTAACCCGATCGACCAGGAATCACCCTAGTTCGGTCAGTTAACTGGTTCGAGACGGTTGTTCTTGGTTGACCCGGAATCGGTGGTCTCGTGAGTAGAATTCAGATCTTGATCCAGCACACCACTGAGAATGAATAGGAGACTAGATCAAGGCCCGATTCTATCGGTTTTGAGTGCATTGAGTGTAAAAGAGTTGAAAGAAATTTAGAAACTATCTTTCAATCCTTTTTCACCATGAATGTGTTTAGATCTATGCAAGATCTTTGTTTATTTGTGTGGAAATCGATTAGATCTAAGTTGTTCTTGGTGGATTGAAGCCAAAACATGAAGTTCTCAAGAACACCATGATGACATCATCCTAGAACACCTCAAATCTAGTGATTTCACGGTTAAAAGTTAAGATTCAAAAGATAGAAAGGTGTAGGAGTGCGTGTAGATTAAGGAAGTACAAGATTTAGGATGAGATCTTACCGGAATCGAGAGAAATCGAAGAAAAAGTGGGGAGCACGAGCTGTTCGGACGTCAGATGCCAAAAGTAGAAAGAATGAAAGTGACATGGGTATTTATAGAGTTCCAAAAGAGGAAAGAGCTGGCCGGTCGGATGGCATCTCTCCCGGATGACAGTCCGGTCGGATGTCATCTCGGTCAGATGACAGCCTGGCACCAGCTCAAGTGGCAGCCCGGTCGGATGGCAATCCGGCCGGATGGCACTTGGTTCGGGTGTTCGGCGCGACGATTTTTGCTGTTTCGATTTCGATTGCGAGCGATGCGAATGCGATAGAGTTTCCTATCCAAATTACTTTTAATCCCAACCATTCATATCTCGCACTATCTCTTCTCCACTAATTATCATAGTTCGATTTCGATTGAGTTCGATTGCGTTTCGATTGATTACCACAACATAATATAAATAAACATGCACAAGTAACACATAAGGCACACACACAAGTATATTAGTAACCAAAATGCGTATTTCGAGTTGCGATGTCGATTTGATTAGCGTAGCTTGATTATCGTTTAGTTAGCTTTATCGCATTGTTACTTCCTATAGTTCACAGTCGTAAGTCGATTAAATAGCAAATAACATACGTTGATTATTGTGATTATTGACACTTACTCCACATAATACAACTAAGATATACATATAAAAAAATTTACTACAAGTCAAGTTGCGCGAAATCGGTCGTTGACTTTGACCTTGACTTTGACTTTGACCTTCAAAAACACGGGGTGTTACACCCCAGTCAGCAGTCTTCTAGGAATCAGGGTCAGGGTGGGTACAAGGGAAACCACCCTAAGTGCAATCGATGTAACTTGCACCACAGCGGGCCGTGCAACAAGGGTCGTTGTCATAGATGTAACAAGCTTGGTCACGCAGCAAAGGATTGCAGGAGCCCATATCCTGCAAATCAGAATCGTCAGCAACAACAACAAGCTCCACAGAACCAACAGCAATAGCAGGGTAATAAGGGATGTTTTCAATGTGGTGCTGAGGGTCACTTCAAGAGACACTGTCCACGGTTGAATCAGAATCAGAACAACAACAACAATCAAGGGAATGGAAACAATGGGGGTAACAATGATGGCAATAGTGCCAGGGGACGTGTTTTCGTGATTGGTCAAGGTGAAGCGAGGAATGATCCCAACGTTGTGACAGGTAAGTTTCTACTGGATGACTTCTTTGTTTCAGTATTATTTGATTCGGGTGCCGATACTAGTTACGTGTCCTTAAAAGTTAGTCAGATGCTTAAGCGTACCCCAACACTTTTGAACACCAAGCACACTGTAGAACTAGCAAACGGTAAAAGTCTCGAGGCCACACACATAGTTAAGGGTTGTAATCTTGTTCTTGCTGGTCAGACATTCTCTATCGACCTTATCCCCATCGTTCTTGGTAGCTTCGACGTCGTCATTGGGATGGATTGGTTGTCTCAACATCAAGCGGAGATTCTTTGCAAGGAGAAAATCATCCGTATTCCTCGTTCTGGTGAAGAACCTCTTGTGATTCGTGGTGACAAGAGTGGTGTTGTAGTAGGAATCATATCTTTCCTTAAGGCCCATAAGTGCTTACGAAAGGGCCACGCAGCTATTCTAGCCCTGGTTACTGACGCATCAACGAAAGAGAAGAAGATAGAAGACTTTCCTATTGTGCGCGACTTTCCTGAGGTATTTCCTGAGGAATTACCTGGTCTTCCGCCTCATCGTCAGGTCGAGTTTCAAATCGAGCTAGCTCCTGGAGCGGCAACAATAGCTCGTGTACCTTATCGTTTAGCTCCATCAGAACTAGAAGAACTGTCCGCGCAACTACAAGAACTCTTGGACAAGGGTTTCATTCATCCTAGCTCTTCACCCTGGGGAGCTCCAGTCTTGTTTGTGAAGAAGAAAGACGGTACCTTCCGAATGTGTATTGATTATCGCGAACTCAACAAGTTGACAGTGAAGAATCGTTATCCTCTCCCTCGTATCGACGACCTATTCGACCAGCTGCAAGGGTCGAGCTTCTATTCCAAGATTGATCTGAGATCGGGTTATCATCAACTGAGAGTCAGAGACAAGGACATCTCTAAGACAGCATTTAGAACTCGTTACGGGCACTACGAGTTTTTAGTCATGCCTTTCGGGTTGACAAATGCACCTGCGGTCTTCATGGATCTCATGAACCGAGTGTGCAAACCTTACCTGGATAAGTTCGTTATTGTTTTCATCGACGACATCCTGATCTATTCTAAGAGTCAGGAGGAACACGAGCATCATCTGCGACTTATTTTGGAACTCCTTCGAGCAGAGCAGCTCTATGCTAAGTTTTTGAAATGCGACTTTTGGCTTCGTGAAGTCCATTTCCTAGGCCACGTGGTAAACGGGGATGGGATTCATATGGATCCATCCAAGGTTGACTCGATCAAGAACTGGCCTGCACCTAGTACACCGACTGAAATCCGCCAATTCTTGGGTTTGGCAGGTTACTACAGAAGGTTTATCAAGGATTTCTCAAAGATTGCGCAACCTCTCACTTCACTAACTCAGAAGGGTGTCACCTATCGTTGGGGTGATGCACAGGAATCCGCATTTCAGCACTTAAAGGAGAGACTTTGTAGCGCACCTATTCTCTCGTTACCTGAGGGCACAGACGATTTTGTGGTCTATTGCGACGCGTCAATTCAAGGACTTGGTTGTGTGTTGATGCAAAGGGACAAGGTCATTGCTTATGCATCACGCCAACTTAAAGTTCACGAGAGAAATTACACTACCCATGATATGGAGCTGGGAGCTGTTGTTTTTGCACTCAAGATATGGAGACATTACATGTACGGTACCAAGTGCACCATTTACACCGATCACAGGAGTCTCCAGCATATCTTCGAACAGAAGGAGTTGAACATGCGACAACGTCGGTGGGTCGAACTCCTGAATGATTATGAATGTGCGATCAAGTACCATCCGGGCAAAGCCAATGTTGTGGCCGACGCCCTCAGTCGAAAGGAGACTAAACCTAAGCGTGTACGCGTGTTACAGCTTACCATTCACTCTAGTCTTCCCGCTCAAATTCGTGATGCTCAGGTTGAAGCATTGAAAGCAGAGAACATCAGGGCTGAGTCCCTGCGAGGATCGAAGAAACGGTTAGAACAAAAGGAAGACGGCACTTACTACGTGACAGGGCGCATCTGGGTTCCATTGTATGGTAATTTACGCGAGCTTGTGATGGATGAAGCACACAAGTCTCGTTACTCGATTCATCCTGGTTCGGATAAGATGTACCACGATCTCAAAGCTACGTACTGGTGGCCCCATATGAAAGCTAACATAGCGACCTATGTTAGTAAATGTTTGACCTGTGCTAGGGTCAAGATTGAATACCAGAAACCATCAGGCCTACTTCGGCAACCAGAGATCCCGACATGGAAATGGGAGCAAATTTCCATGGAATTCGTTACTGGCCTACCTAGATCTCAACGAGGAAACGACACCATTTGGGTGATCGTGGATCGATTGACAAAGTCTGCACACTTCCTGGCTATCAAGGAAACAGATAAGTTTTCTACACTTGCAGATGTCTACCTGAAAGAAGTGGTTACTAGGCACGGGGTACCAACCTCCATCATTTCTGATCGTGACTCACGTTTTACATCTGAATTGTGGCAAGCGATGCACAAGTCCTTTGGCTCTCGATTAGACATGAGCACGGTGTATCATCCTCAGACGGATGGGCAGTCTGAACGCACCATCCAAACCCTTGAAGACATGCTTCGAGCATGTGTAATCGACTTTGGTAACGGCTGGGCACGGCATCTTCCTTTAGTGGAGTTTTCGTATAATAACAGTTACCACACCAGTATCCAGGCTGCTCCGTTCGAGGTATTGTACGAACGGAAGTGCCGATCACCTCTTTGTTGGGCAGAGGTTGGCGATAACCCAATCACTGGCCCAGAACTTGTAGTAGATACAACAGAGAAGATTGCTCAGATATGACAACGAATGGCGGCAGCTCGTGACCGTCAGAAAAGCTACGCTGATAAGCACAAGAATCCACTCGAGTTCCAGGTTAGGGATCGAGTGCTACTTAAAGTCTCACCTTGGAAATGTGTAGTTCATTTTGGTAAACGAGGCAAACTCAACCCGCGATATGTTGGACCTTTAGAAATCATTGAGAAAATCGGCAAGGTGGCTTACAAACTGAATCTACCTGAAGAACTCAGTGGAGTTCACAACGTATTCCATGTGTCGAATCTAAAGAAGTGTCTGTCAGATGAGACCCTCGTAGTTCCTCTCAAGGAACTCACTATCGACGATCAGCTGCGATTCGTTGAGAAACCAGTAGAAATTACTGACCGAGATGTTAAGGTTCTCAAGCGTACCAGAATACCTCTTGTTCGAGTTCGTTGGAACTCCTGTCGTGGCCCAGAGTTTACCTGGGAACGAGAAGACCGAATGAAACACAAGTATCCATTGTTTTAGAAAAGTGCATGATGAGTATAGAGTTGCTGATGTGAAAGATCTTATGCGTTTTGGAGAGAATGACATCAAGCTGCTAGGAAGGACACAAATACAGAGTGATCCGCAGTACGAAGTTTGTGCCAAATCGTTTACTCTAGAATTGCTTAGATCATGATATTCAAGCTATGGTCTGGACAAAGAGGAAGAGTGGAAACACAATTGTTTTGTCCTTATATTGGAAACAAACTTCCCGATGTACAGCAACAGATGAAGAAACGCAAGTGAAGCTAGACAACATAAACCTAGGGGGATATTGTAAGGACATGTACTAATAGGTTTACGTTTGTCTTGTATATATTAGTTATGGGTTGGTTAGATAGTTTAAATGGGCTTGGTCGATCATGGTATTAGTGTGCGGGTTGGGCTTGGCCCAGTTGTATTAGGTCGCCTCTATGTTGTTATAAATAGGGTGGTGCACCTAGGTCTTCAATGGTTGTTGATTGTTTTGCTATTCATTATTTTGTACCGGACAATCCTAGAGATTGTGTGCAATCATCTTATAACAATCGACACTTGTGTACTTCTTCTACACTTTTCTTTGTTATTCCGCACTTAGATTTGTGTATGTGATATCCAATTGATAGTTCCTGGACTTACAGTAATCTTTAATAGCGAGTAAAAAGATAACTAATTAATTAAAATTTTCGTTATCTATACAATTGTTGAGCATAAAAGTTATTTAACAAAACTATGTATATTATTAAGCTTTCACACCCACCATACAAGGAAATGAAAGTACAAAGGCTCAAAAAAAAATTCTTCTAAAAAATTATCAACACCAATACATTAAATTGTATGTTGTTTACTATTCACGAGTTCTATTTTTAAAATATAACGTGACACACGTAAAATAACAAAAATACAACATTGACTTACTCTTTTGTAGGTGATGAGGAAATAACTTTTTATCTAATATTTTAGATGGTATGATATATATTACCTTATATATGTATACATTATTAGGGGCTGTTTGGTAGCCTCTTAATGACCATTAAGATGCTACTTCTTAATGGTTTAAAACTTCTGAATTAATAAGAGGTAACCTCAAGTCTGAATGGTTAAGAGGTAACCTCTGAATAGTAAATCATCACATGTCACATTCTTCTACCTTTTCATTAAAATTCTTAATTGTTCCATTAAGAGGTAGCCTCTTAATGACCATTCAGAGGCTACCAAACAGGCCCTTAATGAGTTTTTTTTTAACTTTAGTTTTTCAAAAAAAAATCTATATATTTCTTGTAGTTTGTACCCTCGACAATGCTTATACCAACGTTGTCGAGAGGCCTAAATTTAAAAAAAAAAAAAGTAGTTGTTGGATTATCATAGATCCAATATGATAGCTAAACAACAAATTCTAACAAGATATCATCATAAAATTTTTTGAAAATTGTCATGTATGATCTACAAAATAGAACACAAACAACACATTTACCAATAAACCAATATTCACAAATTTATGAATTATTTGTATATTTTTTAATGCATATATATTCTCTCTTAGTCCGTGTCTTAATTCTAATAAAAATTTTGTATCTCAATTATTTAAATTTTTGTGTAATCCCAGTTACTTATAGTTTTAAAGTTTATACAAGTTTGATTTGTTATACTTATACCCGTATATTACATGGGAAATAACCTTATTATACTTATACCGGTATATTACATAGGAAATAATCTATATAATAAATAAAAGCTAAAAGCTAAGATAGTAGTTTTTTACCGATTTGGGACAATTGGGTCGACTTCGATGTTACCCATCTTTTGTAATTTGTATTCTTTTTCTGTTTTTGCTTTCCGCTGCATTTGTATTCTAGTCCCCTGTTAGGCCTTTATATACATATATAAAATATATAAAGAGCTTTGCTGTTAAAAAAACTAGTAGTTACCTTAGCTAATACTTTCCGAGTATCAGATTAATTAATATAAGGTATATAATATTATTGTTTCAGCATTATAACCTAACACTGAATACCTAGAGAATATTTTGTTGAATAATGACACGATTACACGAATATATTGGTGAATAAAGTTAAAAGAGGAACAAATCCGGTACCAAATATTTGTTTAGTCAAAAGATCAAACTAAGAAATATTGAAGGAGCAAAAGAAATAATGGGCTACCCAGCACTCTCTGACCTCGCGAGCATCTGAGGTCGTCTTGTGTCATCGGGTTACCCCAGATAGCCGGGTTGTTATTCGTTGGCCGTTAAAAAAAGCGATATTGGATTTAAATAATCTCAACTTTCATCAATTGGCCGATAACACTCCCAACTTTCGATTTGTACACCAGCAGGGGCGAAGCTTCTTGGGGGCGGGGGGGTCGCCCGACCCCCGGGATTTTTCGCTCAGTAGTGTTATATATGTAGTTTTCGTATATAAATTTTTGGATATATACGTTTTTACCCCCCCGATTCTATAGAAATTTTTGGGTATATATGTTTTAGCCCCCTCCGTTTTCTCCGGCAAGCTTCGCCACTGTACACCAGCATTCCCAACATTCAACTTATTGGCCGATAACACTCCCTAACTAAGGTCATCTATAGTCGCAGCTTATATGGCGTCACCATCCCCCATAACGCCCTATGGCATCCCGGAACACCGCCCCGCCCGGCGTTATGGGGGGGTTATGGAGCATGGCGTGATATGCATAGCGCCGTGAACTTTTGTTTCTCTCTCACACACATACCTAGATATATATCTATAATTATATCCCACTTTCCACTACACACTCAAATTATATAACCCTCATTTCTTACACATTTCGTCACTTATCACATAACCCTCTTATAAGACCTTACCACTACACATGCTCTAACTGAACCTTAACCTAGTTAGTATTTGCTGATGTGGCATATGACGTGGAAGCTGATGTGGCTTTTTTATGACGTGGCAACTGATGTAACAGTTGACATGGCATTTTTATGATGTGGTGGCTGATGTGGCAGTTGACATGGCATTTTTGGTGACATGGTAGCTGACATCAGCTAACTGGGTTAGGGTTCAGTTAGTTAGGAAGTGTTATCGGCCAATAAGTTGAAAGTTGGGAGTACTGGTGTACAAATCGAAAATTAGGAGTGTTATCAACCAATCGGTGAAAGTTAGTGTTATTTAAATCCAATATCCCTTAAAAAATATATTAAAGGACCAAACTGTTGGTTTGTAACAGTTCCGGGACCATTATTGTAACTTTTAATAAAATATATAGTTATCACTTGTTCGAGTGCATCACTGCAAGACGCAATCATCACCACTTCTGCAGAGAAAAATGGAAATGAAGGAAGAAATCGTAAATAATAAAAATAGAAATTCAGAAGAATCATCACAAACCCTAACCCCAACAACAGACGGTTCGATTTGTGGATTTCAATCTCTTCATCGCCTCCTTGAATCGTCTCTCTCTCCGCAAGTTTTCAAGGTACCACCGATTCACTCATTCGGTTTATTATATCATTTGAATTATATATCTTTTGTTAGATGTTTGATTGGATGAATTGTTTGTTGTTATACTTTAATTCTGTTATGTGTTACGATCTCATAATTAGATTAGAAGTTGATGTTAGTTTTTGAATCTTGATATAGTATTTGTTAAATTTAAGTTTGATGCAGATCTGTAATATTTTGCTCTACTTGTGGGATGATGCACGTTGACTTTTTGACTCAAAGATTGCTTCAGAATTAAAATTGATAGGGTGTTGACTTTTTTTCAAAGTAGTTTGGTAGCTAATTAAGTTTAATAGCCAGTGCTGAATATGAAGTAATGTTGATGCTGAATTATCGGTAAGTTTAAGTCAATGATCTTACCGAAAATGAAAATGTTTACCGGTTTCAGAAGAGCTAAGGTAGGATCTGAGGAGGGTAAGATGTAGACAGTCTTACCTCTGCCCCGTAGGAATAGAGAGGCTGCTTTCAGTGAGACCCCCGGCTCCATAGTAGTTTTGCATCAAGCTTTGGACATAAGGCGCCTAACTCTCGGCAAAAAGGCCGATTAGTGTATGTACCCCCTTGTCTTTCAGCTATCAACGCCACTACATGCAGAGGCGCAACATAGTGGGGGTGGGCGGGGGCAGCCGAGCCCCCGAACTTTTCGCTCAGTAGTGGAGAGTATGTAGTTTTCGTATAGAAATTTTTTGGTATATACTTTTTCGACCCCCGTTTTATAGAAATTTTGGGTATATATGTTTTCGACCCCCTGGTTGGAAATCTCAAGCTTCGCCACTGACTACATGATGCATGATTAACCATCCCCCGCTTTATACGTTATTTTCACAAAATTAGTAAAATAACGTTAAAATTAGTGCAATTTCTTTAATAGCCAAATAATATGTTGCTTGTATTTGCACAACTTGTGAGGTTAAATTAATAAGCAGCCCTTTTGTAACGCATATATTAAGTTAAGGACAAATGGCATATTTAGGTGCAATCCTGCATTGTTGATTTTTAAACTATGCTGTTGTTTATTTGATGATCTGAATTGCAACTCTTTTTGCAGGAAGTCAGCCGCTTGCTTATTGGACTGAGTTGTGGAAAAGCACTTGAGCCCTTGACGATAGTAGAAACCGCCAAAGATTTGTCCTCACAACATGATTTCGATATTCAGGTAGGCAGTTATCTCCAACGGGTATACCTGTAAAATATACAAGAAATATTTGATATACGATATGTTTACACAAGCTTTTCAATTCTTGTTGCAGGCATTCAAATTCAATGCCGACAAGGAATTACTAAGAGAACCACGTATAGTGCGTGTCGGACTAATTCAAAACTCCATCTCTCTACCAACTACCGCTCCATTTCTCGACCAGAAGAAAGCCATCTTTCGGAAACTAAAGCCCATAATTGATGCCGCAGGTGCTTCTGGAGTCAATATATTATGTCTACAAGTAAGCCAAACTATAACAATCAACTCTTGTTGATAACACGATTTTCCTTAATCTTTGGATTAAAGAAACAATATATAACGGATTTACAGGAGGCGTGGATGATGCCTTTTGCCTTTTGCACCCGTGAGAAAAGATGGTGTGAATTTGCTGAGCCTGCAGATGGAGAATCAACACAGTTTCTTCAAGGTTTTGCGAGGAAATATAACATGGTCATAGTAAACCCGATACTCGAGAGAGATTTGAAACATGGGGAGACTATATGGAATACTGCGGTTATAATTGGGAATAACGGTAACATAATTGGCAAGCACAGGAAGGTAAGTTCTTAATTTATTTTCATTTCTTATCAAGTTATTAACTTTATCAAACATTGTAATTTGTCTTATGTTACCAAATTCATAGGGCTGCAAACGAACACGAACAAGAGGCCTTGTTCGTGTTCGTTTGTTAAGGAAATACATGTGTTCACGAACACTTACCAAACGAGATTTTTTGTTTGTGTTCGTTTATTAAGGAAATGAACTTGTCCGTGTTCGTTCGTTAATTTTAGGTACCGAAGTACCGAACACAAACGAACGTAAACGAGCGTTCATGAACACAAACAAGCATTCATGAACAGAAACGAACACAAACGAACATATATTAAATTTCGAATAAAATCAGCATCACAGACATTAAATGGATCCCACCCACAAACGAAAATATATAAATAAAAATTAAAATCCCCACACACAAACGAACACATTACCGAACGTTCACGAAAATAAATGAACGAACGCGACCTCTGTTCATGTTTGTTCATTTAACTAAACGAACGAAATTTCTTGTTCGTGTTCGTTTATTTATTAAACCAAAGAACTTCCCGCCAAACGGTTCATGAATTGTTCGTTGAAAGTTTGGTTCGTTTGCATCCCTACAAATGACCATAATGCGAAATGAAATTGGAAATTAGAAAACCATGTTATCATGTCATAATCTGATTGTTGAAAAAAATATTATTATTTGCTCCTCTTCTGGTAAGGTTAAAAACTTGTGGTAATTCAAATGGCAGAATCATATACCCCGAGTTGGGGATTTTAACGAGAGTACGTATTACATGGAGGGCAATACGGGGCACCCGGTGTTCGAGACTGCGTACGGAAAGATCGGTGTCAACATATGCTACGGAAGACACCATCCGTTAAACTGGTTAGCCTTTGGGTTAAACGGTGCCGAAATTGTCTTTAATCCGTCTGCCACTGTTGGTGAACTCAGCGAGCCAATGTGGCCCATCGAGGTACCCACGAATTCTTCTGTTTTTACCTTTATTTAAGAGCAATTGCCTTTCTTTACTATGCATATACATTATATTTATATTTATAGATATCTTTTAGGCACGAAATGCTGCAATAGCAAATAGTTACTTTGTGGGGTCCATCAACCGGGTGGGGACAGAGGTGTTCCCGAATCCGTTCACATCAGGCGATGGAAAGCCGCAACATGCAGACTTTGGTCATTTCTACGGTTCAAGTCATGTTTCAGCGCCAGACGCTTCATGTACGCCATCGCTTTCAAGGAACAAAGACGGGTTGTTGATCTCAGACATGGATCTTAACCTCTGCAGACAGCTAAAGGACAAGTGGGGGTTCCGTATGACGGCTAGATACGAGTTATATGCTGACATGCTTTCTCGATATGTGAAGCCTGATTTCGAGCCCCAAGTGGTTTCTGATCCTTTGTTGCCTAAAAATCATTTGTAAAAAATACTTCTATTCGTATCATGTTTTATGTCTATTTATGCTTACTCAAGTGGTTTAAGATTAAATGCTATAAAAAGCTTCGTTTCTTGTGTATATTTTCTGGTTTTATTATTATTGATGTATTATGGATGCTAAGTTGCTATGTGAAAAAAATAAAATTTCCTTTGATGTTGATGTAATAATATTGTAACTTGCATTTGGAGCAACAGTCATAATTTATCTTTGGTCATACTTTAAAGGGGGAAATACACATCAATGACAAGCTAATCACAAACCACTCGATGTTATATGGTCATTTAAAATGTGAAACGCAGGAGTTAAACGCGCTTTATACTATATGGCCATTTAACCACATACATACATTGCTATACGGCCTTTTGACCAGAATCGCCAAAACTAAACGCCTGTTTACATGTTGAAACAACTTATGTGACGGGTACGAAGGGTGTGCATTCTACACCACTGAAAAGTTGTGTGTATATAGTAACACCCTACTCCAAAACCCCTACATGGACAACCATAGTAGCAACAACAACCATAACTTATTATTTTTACTTTTGATAATATAGTACACCGAACACAAGTATGTATGACATTGTATGTATGTATTTGTGTGGATACACGATATATACGAGTATATATGTTTATAACCATTTTGCAAAAATCATGTGAATGCTGTTCATAATTTCATATTTGTGTTTTACAGAAATCCTCTTTTTTTCCTTATAATTTCATATTTGTGTTTTACAGAAATCCTCTTTTTTTCCTTAAAGTCACTCAACTTTCATTAGGTGCTCTAATCCTATGTATATTTTTATAAATGTGAAAAAAAAAAATCAAGTGAGGCAGATGAAACATAGATTGTGCCATCATTAAACAATTGCAGCAGGAAACCTCAGCGAAAATCCGAGTCAAGGACCCAATTTCTGGCTCTGATGACCGCCGTTGTCACCAATATCTCGGTAAACAGAACTGGATCGTTAGTTAAGAAAGTAATTGTGACGTAACTACGTAAGCAGTGAAGTTTCAGTTGCAAAAGAGGCTTGTTGCTGCGGAGGCTGATGGAGGGAGTTTTGCACCTGGAGGTTTGGCTTTCGTGCACTAGCTGATAAGAGTGTTGTCAGGTGGATTTTGGTTCAAGATAAACTGCCATCTTGTGCACTGCCTACTGATGAAATGGTGGAGGTTAGCATTTTGTTCGATTTCCTAGAAATTGTTTGATTCTATGCCTCATCGAGAAGTAATCTCTAGATTAAAGATTCGACCATTGTTATATAACGACATAAACATTTGCAACTATTGCTTTAACCGTCATCCTCTATCTCTCTCTTCCACTGTATAATGTGATTGGTTCGTTTTATGGTAAGAATGAAAGCAATCTAAATCGTCACGACAGGTTACTGCTTGCTTTTGTGGGATTAGGATATCAGGTAAACATCATTTCTGAATTGACCCCCCCCCCCCCCCCCCCCCCCCCCAACCCATGCGCATTTTGTGTCAAACTAGATTTTGGGTGCAAAGGTTGCACTGCAGGAGCCACATTCAGGAACAACTGATCACAATGCCACATTCAGACCTTCAAGCATTGATACTAGCTAACCAATCATGACTTTGGTCAAATTCCCAAACCCATCTAGTCAAAGTCAACAAGATTAATAAAGTCAAAGCATTACTGGTATTGGTGTTTGTAGGTCGGTTTTAATCTCAAATCGAACCAAAAACCGAAAAGTCAGTGTTTAGGTTTTTAAAAACCATTCGGTTTTTATTATTTCGGTTTTCGTGATGGGTTCGGTTTCGGTTTTGCTGTTTGGGCTTGAAAGTTTTGGGCCAAAATGCCCAGAAATAATGAATTTGGGGTCTAAAAGTTTGCTTTAATAATTAAGTAAAAAAATAATTGAAATAGTAAAACAATATGGTTTGGTTCAGTTTTTTCGGTTGAAAAAAAAAAAAAACCAAAACCAAACTGTATTTTTTCGGTTTTTTTGAAAAAACCAAAACCGAACCATTTAGTTTTGTCGGTTAATTTGGTCGTGGTTGGGTTAATTGGTTTTTTGCTCACCCCTTGTAACCGGGAACTGCAGCACACGCACAATGTACAAACGATAGACAATTTAGAACATATTGTATCATAAGCATGTCGATTATACAAGTAATGGTTATAACACAGAACAAACTTATGATTACTTGTAAAGCAAGTTATGATGAATCAGGCGGATGATTTGAGTACAATTTCAACATTATCATGCACACCCTGTAGCAGTAACTCGCCATCATATGTCAACACCTTGCGCCGCTTGGCTGCCCTTAGCGTTCCTACTAGTGCCTCAAAGATGTTAGCACACCTATCGTCATTGAACAGCACCCCGAATGTCACCTTCATCATCCAGTTTTCAAAATCAGCAATGGGTGAACCAAATCAAACAAGTCGAAATGAACACGGTCAATCAAAACTGGAAATCTCTAAATGTTATAAATTGTTAAATTCTGTGAGGGAAACCTAAAACGTTTAATTACTTATCATCCGATATGTCGATCCAACTATGTGTCAAAACCGCGCTTACAGATCAAAAAAAAAAATTATAACTTCTTTTACAATAAATTGTATATCAAATGTTAGAAGAAAAATAAAAAATAAAACAAAAAACAAAACCGTGTATTTAGTTTTTTTTTAAATGACTAAAACCAAGCTATTTAAGAAAAATCAAAAAAAGTCTTTAACTTAAATTTTTTTGTAATAATAAATAAAAAAAGGTGAGTGGAGGTACAATGTCGATCCAACTACGTGTCGAAACCACTGACAGGTCAAAAACATTTATAACTTCTTTTTCTATAAATTGTATAAAAAATGTTAGAAGAAAAAGAAAAAACAAAACAAAACCATATATTTAGTTTTTTTTAATGACTAAAAACAAGCTATTTAAGAAAAATCAAAACAAGTCTTTAACTTAAATTTTTTGTAACAATAAATAAAAAAAGGTGAGTGGAGGTACATGCATAATTGGCTCCCACCATTTTCATTTTACCAACAAATTTCACTCCATGTCATCAATCTATCTCACGCCACTCCAACGAAGCACCGATACGGTGTTTGCGTGAATCGGAGCTAATGTCCCATTAAGCATGGTCAGGGTCGTACCTATGTTTTTTGAGACCCTAAGCGAACTATAAAGTGGGGGCCCTAATTTCGCCGACAAACTCTCCTCCAATCCCGACGCCATGGGTGATTGATTACCCTTGCTTTTTTTGGCTAGTGATAGCCGATAGCCTAGAAATTGAAAGCAGGTAGCTATGGGAAATGAGAACGATGATTGCGGTTGTATTTTGGGGCTTTAGGCCGCTAAATAATGGTGATTAGGTCGATGGTGGTTGTGTTGTAATAGCTTAAAATCAAGGCGAAATGGGCTTTGAAACTTGGTCTTTTTTGCCAAACAATATTTATTTTGAACTCCTTCAATGAAAAACCTGTTAAGTTTTGAAATAAACATATTTATTTGGACCTAATACATATAACTATGTATAATAACTTTCTAAAAACTCGGAGGCCCTAATTTTTTGGTGGCCCTAGGCCCGCGCCTAGGTTACCAAGCCTTTAGAGCCGGCCCTGAGCATGGTCTAACATGCAAGCGCCATTGCCCTAACTCGATCAAATTGTTATTAACGTCCATTTTAGATCAACAATAACGATCTAATGTCTACGATGCATTTACATTCGGTTTACGTAAATGTAAACATTGATTACCTTGTAAGATCCATCGGTTTGTTTGTGGCCAAGACGTTTGATTTCTTCTCTAAGATGCTGAATTTCTTGATCGACGTCCATGGTGTTATTGAATGTTTGTTTGTTGGGTTTTCAGGGGATCTCATGTTGTATCATATGCATGTCCACCAATTTTTATGCTCCTATTTTTGTCTTTCTCACAATAGAAATACATTTACAAAAAATCATAACATATTATTTTTTATAGTCTGGTTGTGACAAAACGGAAATAAAAAAATATATTGGTATTTTGCATAAATCATAGTAATCATTTTTAAGAGTAGGTCATAACTCATAAGGATGAGGGGAGTGGTTACCTATTTCAAATAGGTAAACTCCTAATTCACCCAATCACATAGCGTCATGTCAAGTCACCTAACTTGTTTACTTAATGCTCAAAAATGTTGGCAGTGGTTTACCTAATGGGGTTTAGGTAAACTATTTTAAAAAAAAGGAAAAATGTGTGATTGGTTGAGAAGGAATGGAGCCCACCACACACCCATCTCTCTCCCCCCTTCCCTCCCTCTCCCCCAATCGGTAAAGCTTCACCGAAAATGCCCCCCCCCCCCCCAATCGGTAAACGTTGGCTCAGTAAAACGTTGGCGGTGGAGTGGGATTCGGTACCGACCACTTTACCGAACCCACTCCGTTCACCCTAACAATTCAAGGTTATAATCATAATATATAGTGATTTTCTACTTAAAAAACATGAGTTAGATGAGAATATAAACACGTATCATCTAATTTAGGAGATGTATGGATACTCGAATATAGAAAACAAACTAGAGGTAGGCCCGTGCGATGCACGGCATGACCAACAGTTAGTGTCATTCATTTTGTGGTGCGTTCGGGAAAAATGTTTATGCATGGATAAAAAGTAATTAGCCAAAAGACAATGTAAGAGAAGCCATACAAAACGTCATAAGAGCTTGTACCATAAGCCGGCCACACAAAATTTAAGGCGTGCATAGCACAGGAAACTTTGTTTGCGGAATGTGTTTAAGAACAAACATGTATGCCAAGTCTAAAAACATACATTACAGAAAAAAAACTTAAAGGAGTTCATAAAGCTTCCGGTTTTATTCAATAATTCACGAAATCTTCTGCCGCTAATGCATGCCCATGTAGTCGACCTTCCCCTTAGTAGTTTCTTGTCTACAACAGGTTTAAGCAAGTAAACATAAGCAACGGCTATGAGTTAGTCAAATCAAATATCTTAACATATGTGCACGCATGACTCTCCATACATGACTAACCCATAAAAATCATTGAGAGAACTCACTACCATATGAAAACCTTAAATCATATTACAATATGCTACCATAAATTAAATAAAACCAGACTAAATTGTAACTGCCTAAAAACTTGAAATGAATATTAAACGAACTTAAACATAGATAAATGAAGGTAAATGAACACACATAAACAAATTTTTAAGTGAACGAACGTTTATGAACATATATAAACTAACGAAGCATGTGTTCATGTTTGTTCATTTAATTAATGAACAAAAAAAATTGTTCATGTTCATTCGTTTATTAAGAACATCCGTATCGGTTTGCTTACAAAACTACCCACAACTCTTTTAATGAAAGTAAGACTTATTCAAAGCATTATAGAACATACCTTCCATGTTTTTGAAGCAAAGATCTCCTAATAGCCTGAGTTGGATGAGCAGTGAACACTAAATCAACTGTTTGATTTTTCAATAAATCAAAAACCTCTTGAGGTGATTTTTTAAGCTTATTCACAAGTTTCTTAAGAGTTTCTTCATTGGATGAGTTAAAATATCATATCTTGCTGAAAAATGTCGGTGTTGGTTCATTCTTAAGAGATGTCGATTAATGTATTCAGATGAATATATTAGGCCCATTTGTACATTATTACCTGGCCTATAATTCAAGTCCAGATAAGCTATTAACCAAGCTTTGAAAATTGAAATTATAACTAATAAGGCTACTCAATTGGGTTCAAAGGAGGTATATATTGGTATGGGTGCATAAACTACTAAGTTGTACACATGCGTCCATAGTTAGGAAATTATGAAAAAGATATGAAGTAATGTAAGGGAATTGACCATTAATTTTTTTCACGATTATAAATAAATAATATATGGCAAACCTAATATTACTACCTACCTTATTTGAAAAAATAAATAAATATCTATATGCTTATAGGCTAAATATATACCTTTCAGCTGGAGCGCTACCCACAGAACCATCTGAATAAGAACCTTCATAAGTAGGGCTGGGAAACAAAAAAAGGAAATGTTAGGCAGAACTTTAACTTGGATGATGTATATATTAGTAGTTCATATTCCATTATTTTGTACTAAAAACTTGATAGAATGTAAATTCGTTCAAGTATTGACATAGTGACAAATATTCAATTTTGAACATTTACTTAAACACAACACAAATGGATATGGATATGATGTCTAAAACGTATATGCTTATAGGCTAAATATATTCCTTTCACCTGGAGCGCTACCCACAGAACCATCTGAATCAGAACCTTCATAAGTAGGGCTGGGAAAGAAAGAAAGGAAATGTTAGGCAGAACTTTAACTTGGATGATGTATATATTAGTAGTTCATATTCCATTATTTTGTACTAAAAACTTGAAACCCTATTTATACAGAACATTTTGATGGATAAGTATTTTGATGCTTTAATTTTTTAATAGAAGCGTCTATGAGGTATTATGAACTAAAGAACACGCCTTTGGTAACTTTTGAATCGTTCGATGTGTTTTCTCTATGGCTTTTATTTATTTTACCATTTAATCTATTAGAGAATAAAGATAACTCGAACTGACTCATTTTGAGTAAAGATAACATGTCATAGGCATCAACATCCCTCTAATTAGAGGTGGCAAAATAGGTTGGCACAAAATGCTTATCCATCAAAAACTTTTCGTTCTGTATAAACAATTATTGTAATGTCACTTTGATTATCTGCCATCCCTTTTGATGTAGTCATACTCTTACTCTCATGGATCACTAAGGTATTTTGTAAAATAAAGAGAATAATGAGTGGTAAAATTTGATTTATCAAACAATAAATTATAATAAAGAGCTTGCTTTTGCCTTACACCAATACATTATATAAAAAGCTTGGTTTTTCCTTGCACAAATGATATATGCCAACACTTACGTTCTATGTTCTCAAAGAAATAAACAAATACATCAATTTGTAATATTGATTGAATAAATAGTGTAGCACTAACTCATTTATTACCTAACCTATTATATTAGATTAATTATATCAAGTATCATATGTAGAGTATTAAACATTATATCAAGTATTATATGTAGAGTATTAAACGGGTAATCATTTGGAAATAAAAAAGTAAGCTTGAATCTTGTACTTTCATAAACACTGCCTTTACACCTAGAAGTCGTACACATCCAATAGAAAACATTGTCTTCCAACCAGATATGAAGTCAAACCTCATCATAGAAACAAATATCAGATCAAGTTGAGAGGAGAGTATCACATGTAAAAGTTTATTTAGAATTTCGAGTTGAGTGTTGATATAGACCTCAAAAATATTTTATCTCAAAAAAGATGTTTTATCATATAAGACGCTACAATCAGCTAAAGAACTAACCGAGACAAAACGGTTTAAATAACAAAGAGATACCTGTTCAGTGATATGCAAATTCTGCATGTAGGTGAAATTTGTTTGACATTGTGTTCAGCAATATCAATTGTGAAGTGACTACTCAAAGCCTGTACCATCAATTTGTTTTACAACTTGATGGATTATTTAGAGAAAAGTACGACGGTAGGGTGACTGTATTTTAAGAAAATGAAATGGATGATGTACCTTGTCCTCAGTTGGAGGGCAATACCGAGGCCCCTTGGCTTCCACCCATCCTTCATAAGTAGGAGTTTCATGTAAGTTGTCATTTTGAAGGTGATGACTGACTTGTGTTATATGGGTCAGATAATAGCACATTTTCCCCCCTTCAATGTGTTACATCGGATCAAAAGTAAACCAATTAACCTGTATCTGCAGCCACTCATACTAACAACATAACAAATCCTGCATTGCTTCACATTCACCAAACCCCAAGATAATACACGACCTTCATCTTTAAAATTATAAATAAAAAAATCATTGTTCCATAACCAAAATTACAATTCTACCCTTAGCTCAATTCTAATAACTTTGCACTTATCATACCCATTAGAGCAAGAGAATGATATCCACCACTTGGTATTTGAACGACACAAACACCCTCCAAACCAGGAATCGGTTGCGGTTTCCAACCACCCACTCGATTACCTCTTCCGAGCTCATTGTTTGCATTTGCTGTCACAAAAAAAAACATGGTAATGGTTATCGATTTACTTGATAAATATAAATAGAACTATGATATGCACAAAGGTCTTACAGTTAAAATCCCACACATGAGAAAAGAACACATGTTTTAAGTGTTAACCGAACCCTACAAAACTACCTCATGTAGTCAAAATTCAACCACCACTCCATATTTAGAGGGAAGGAGAGAGTTGGGCACATTCTAGACTGCCAAAGAGACCCTAAAAGAGTTAAATGGAACACAAGTTTGTTACCATTTTTTACTTAATGCTATCCAGTTGCTGATTGGACTCTTTTTAAGGCAGGCCTATACCTCCATTAGCTTACTTGTTGTTGATGAATGCCATACATTGGATAAGCCTCATAAGCTGCAGCATGCATGCTCGGGTCATGTGGTGGCGTCATCGCATACTCATAACCATCATAAATATGCCCTCCATAGTATGACCCATCCCACTGGTTCCCAAAATCATCTCTCATCTGCAAAAATTGATATAAATTGTGAGAGATTGGTTTAAAGAATGTGTTGAGGGTGACAACTTCAGTTAATTTATATGAGTATGGCTAGAAACTGTACTGGATGTTCATCTGAAACTGTACTGGATGTTCATCTGAAGCCGCAAAGTTTATGTTGCAAAACAGCGAAAATATTATTAAGTAATGAATCAAATAATTGATACAGAAGAGCTACATATCATAAAATTTTACAAACCAACTGACTTACCTGTATGAGGTGATACACAATTTGATTCGATTCGTTAATCTAATCTACTGTATGATTGAACTACACTCACATTAGGTTTTACGTTCATCAAATCGATACACAATTCGAATCAATCAGATCAGAAACTCGCAAAACAAAAATCATAAACGCATAAATCTACTGTACGTTAGAAAAAGGAAAAACCTAACGGATTGGCGGTGTGGTGGCGGTGTTGGCGACTGCGGAACAACGGTTAACGTTCTCTGACGGCAAGCACCGAGTGACGCTAGGTTACAATTCGCACGACGGCCGTTAATCACCGGCGTCGGATCTTCACACGCTTTATCGCCGATTCCTGGTTGCAGAGAAGCTCCGTAGGGTGTGGTGGATTTTATAGAACATGCAACTATTTAATTATTATAATTCTAATTTCTCCTTTAATTCCATTAATTTAGAGTTAATGGAAGGAGATGAAGAGTTGTTCTTAAAATTCCTTTAATTCTATTCTTTAATTCCATTAATTCAGTTACGTTATCTTTAATTTTATTTTAATCCTAATTTGTTAGAATTATAATATTAATTTTATTAATTTGAAGGAAGAATGTATTTAAGAGACTCAAGTTTGTAAAATAGTTAATATAACTAAATTTCTAAGTATTTATTTTAATCAATATTATTTTAAGTATTGCATTTAAAACTTCATAAATGTTGATTTTAAAATAGAACATGCAACTAAATTTTAGATTATATATAGATACTTGAATCAATTTTGTGTATCATTTATTATATTTATGGAATGGAAAAACATATTTGAATCTGATTCATGTATCATTTATTATGTGAAACGAAAAGGCATATATATACTCAAATACAAAAGACAATGCCCTTGATTTGTATTCACATACTCTGTGTATATCCATCCATCATGGGTTTTGGGTTATGACTTATGAAGAGCGTACTTATCTTGGCCATTAGAATCTTTTCGTATCTTTAGTTTCTTTAACTTCACACTTTCATCTAAAGCACGTAATGTTTTGTTATTACACAATTTACGGTTTAAATTAGCCATTGATCGATCCGTCGATTTACTTTCTATTTAATTTCTCCAATGTCATTGTGTCTAGATTTATAACACGTCTTTTAAAAGTGAGTTCTTATTGGTTAATAAGATTGATCTTAGTTCAAAAGATCAGAGTTTCTCAACCCAGCTCGACTCGACTCATTAGTTGATAAAACTCACCAAATTTAGTTTTAACGCTTTTCACCTCAAATTTTAATTCTTGTATATTTTTAATACATTTTAAACTTATATTTGATTTTATCCATAATTTTCATTTTTCACTGCTTGAATCCCATTTCTATAATTTCTTATCATTTTCTTCAAAATTTATCATTATACACTTTAATTAGTTATATTATCATTATATTATCATCCAGAACACTTTGATTATTGATAATATATATTTTATATAATAACAAATGATGAAGCCTTTTGTGAATAATGTTTTTTTTTTGTGTCTTTTATGCTTCTTGTTTTATAGTTTTTTTTTCTTCGTTCTTTTTGCCTTATAGTGACTTTGCATGTGTATTACGGTAATTTTCGGTATAAGTCTGCATTTGCTTTTCCCTATGTTTATAGATCACGTGACGGTATAAATTCGCGTTTTTGTTTTATGATTTTCTCGGTTTTGGTCAATGTTTGCTTACTACTTAGCACGGTTTTATGGCCCTGCCATTCGCAACGTGGGGGTCAATATCAATACATGTATTGTATTCGTTTTTATGATTTTTCTCAACGTGCCAGTATAAAATTCGTTGAATACAGAGTTGTATTCGCAATAATTTTTTTTGGGTATTATAAGCTATAGCGAGTGAAGGTACCATCCTAATACCGTAACGAATCAAACCAATACCAACCGAACAACGATAGTTTGGTACATACATTCGTTATTATGGTTTTCAATCGATGTAAAACAGGTGTCAATTGCTATGCCGAGTGTCAGTATCATGTTGGTAGTGGTTCTATCATTAACCGAACCGATATTGACCGAAATCCCGCCGCGAAGCACGGGTGAATCCCACTAGTTCAACCAACAATTAAGGTTTAAAACTATTTTTTTTTTGGAACACATATCATGTCAATTTATGAAATCGGTTTACTCATTTTTATACTACAATCTATACACCCATTTCTACATTCTATATGGAATTGTTGTTGCCTTTTGAAACCCTTGAGAAATTTACATATAGAGAAATTTGCCCTAATTTTTTGCTTTCTAAAACCCTTGATCACTTTCAAATAGATTTCTTGATTAATTTCATCAATAATTTGTTTCTTGAAGGCTTTTGCAACTAGTTTTTTTTTTCTTTTATGTTTTATGTGTATGCACTCTCCCTGACCCCAAAAGTAGTAGATTCACACAGTTTCAATTTAACTTTATATGATGTTTACTACTTTGAGTTTTGACCACTCCACTTTATCTTTTTTCAAAACTATTACACTAATTTCAAACGTTTACTCCATTTTTAACCCCCGTTTTCAACTACCTTTTAATGAAAGATCTACTTTACTAAAAATTTAGTTATTATTTATTAAAAGATATATATTCCCATACTATAAATTAGTAACATTGTAGTGCTTTATAGTATTGTAATTTACTAGTTCTTTTACCAGCCGCGCGTTGCGGCGGCAGCGGCGTTCGTGACGTAATAAATTATGGACTACAAACTGACTCGTTTTCGAATTAAATTTACGTTGAAACGTAGAGTAATTCGAATTAAAACCGTTGAATGGAAATGTGTTATATTTGACCCGACTTGTTTCCAAACACAATTTACGTCAAAATATAGATCAACTCAAAACGTCATAAATAAACATGTGTGGCGACGCCATACGCGGTGTGATAAAACATAGGCTACAATTGACCTGACTCGTTTCCAAACTAAATCTATGTCGAAACATATTGTAACTCAAATTTATACCGTTAAATAACAACGTATTATATTTGACTTGATTTGCTGCCAAAAAATTTACGTCAAAACGTAGTAAAACTCAAAACATACATAAAAATAAAACATTTTATAATTGACCCGACTCGTTTCCAAACAATTATCACGTTAAAGCGTAGACGAACTCGAATTTATACTAACACGTACATAGAAATAAAAACAAAAGAAATTAGTTTACAAAGTAGAGGGTTAACTTTGACATTATACCAAAGTTGGAGGTAGAATAAGTCGTTTACAAAGTAAAGGGTTAGTTTTGATATTGTACTATAGTTGGAGGGTACAATTGTTGGATGGCCACCGACCATTGATTTTAATGTTATAGTAATGCATAGGGAGTTTTTTCAAAAAAAATTGTGATTTTTCACTTCAAACCTAAAAGTTTTCATCTTTTATATTTTAATCCCTTTGATTGTTTAACTTATGACCCAAAGCTTTTTAATTTTTGCAATTTAACTCAACACTTTTTATTTTCAAATTTGGTCACCAAACTTTTCATCTTTTGCAAGTTTTTTCGTTTTACGTTTCCTTTTAAATTTTGCGAGTTAACATGCCACAACGTACGTGTGGGGTTCAAAGTTTTTTCCGTTGATTTTTCCCGTTTGACAGACTCGTCGCAACGCGCCTATTTTTTCTCATTTGATAGATTCGTAGCAATGTGCGGGCCGTAGATCGACTTAGTTATTTTTTCTAGGTTTTTACGTTTTAGTCTAATTTCTTCGCACTAACACGCCACAACGAGCGTGCGTGGTTCAACGTTTTTACGTCTGCTTTTCGTTCGGTGTTATTTTTCTTTTTTTATTTATTTTATTTTTACGAGCTTTTCTGATATTGGTGGTCGTTGGCAGTGGTGTGACATTGGTGCTACTTGGCACGGTTTTACGAACGTTTTTAACATATTAAGTTTTTTACTAATAATTTTTTTTTCGAGTTTACCCTATACTTCCTTTACTTAAAAAAATATTTAAGTGCATATTTTTATGTACGTGTCGGTATAAATTTGATTTACTCTACGTTTTGACGTAAACTTTTTCCGGAAACGAGTCAGCTCAAATATAACAATGCTTATATAGGTTACATAGAGTTCAATTAGATACGTTGAAACACGTGTTTTCATATGGTTAACGCATCGAATAACGTTTGGACTAAGCGATTTGATGTTTATGATGTACCCGCGCCGCAACGCGCGCGGATCTTATTCCTAGTTATATTTAAATTTCATGGTGTTGCACCACATGGTTTATCTTTCATGTCTTTTCCGAAAGTTAAAACACTAAATATACTAAAACTTTTTGTATATTTAGTGTTTTATGAAATATATGAATTGCGTTTGAACATATAAAGTTGTAACTATGCAACTCTCAAGCCTAGTTTGCTGGTGCATTGTATCTTAAATGTTTGAATGAACCATATTGGCATGACGGGCAGGCTAGTTCCCAAACATTGCGCTGTGACGCACGTTTGTGACCGTTCTTAACAGAGACTTTCATGTGAACAAATGGCTAAAGAGGGGTTGGGTGGGGATTCACTACATGCATAGGGGTGTAAATGAGTCGATCCAGACTTGATTGTAACTCGTTTAACTTATGAGAGCGCAGTGGCGGTTCTTAATAGGGCTGTGGCAGGGCCAAGGCCCGGGCAAGTTTTTCGGCCGTAGTGCTAATTTTCCGCATTTCGATCGAAATTTTTTATATATACTATGTTTGGCCCGGGCTTGCCCGGGCTTTTTTTAGTGCCCGTGTCTTTCGGCCCTGGCACGTTCAACGGGCAAGATCCGCCACTGTGAGAGCGGGTACTCAACTCGTTTTAAACTCTGTTGTTAAAAGTCTAAAACTCGAGTCTGACTTGTGACTAGTTTTTCAAGCTCAAGCTCAGTCTGGGCTTGAATCGTTTAATATTTATCAACTAATTTATATACATTTATAATTATTTTTTATATATTATTTAATTTAAATTATATAATATATGTATATATACATATATATATACACATATATAATATTATATATTATTTTTATCATGATTTTATAAAAAAAATAATAACATTAATTATTTAAATGTATATTTAATATATTAAATACAATTTATGTAAATAATACGCTCACGAGTTGATTCTTACTTGAACTCATTTATTTAACATGCTTATTTTTAGGCTCAAGCTTCTTTAAGTTTGATTCGATTCAATTTTTAACGAACTAATCTCGAGTACCTTACTTGCGGTTTGACTCGTTTACACCCTTTTCATGCCCACTAACCTTTGCATCAATCCATCATAATGTATACAAGCATATAACATTTTAAAAACTAACATATACCTCTATACAAAAGTTATACCATCACGTCTACCACCTTAAGGCACTCATGGTGGTCGCGTGATACACCACCATCACTGCGTGTGATGGTGTGATACACCGCCGCAAGCAGGGTGTATCACTTGGTGATGTTGTTGCCCACGATACATGTAACAACTCTCGCCAAAATTACTATTTCTTATTTTATTAATGTCCATTAGGAAACCCTAATTGAGACCCCCTAATAGTATGGCATAACCCATAATTTTTCAGAACAATCGAAACTAGGATCAGGGCCCCCTAAAACTCAACGGGGTATCCCCTAATTAACATTATCTGCTTAAAACAGCTTCAAAACACGTAGTTTTCAAATTTGTCGACTCATTTAGGCTATACAGGACACGAGGCTACCCTATCCTAAAAGGTTAGCCGTCGCGCCACGCGCCAGGATCAGGTGGGTCTGGCGCGACACGCGAGAGGGACAAATTTTCAGTATAAATGCAGGGGTTTGGCACTTGCGTGGCTGTTTTGTTACGACGGAAAAATTCGTTATGTACGAAAAGTTATACACTGTTTCGTTCAAAAACACACACAAGCACGAATCTCTGCTGTGACAACAGGGTAATAACTCGATCATTGCTACGATACAATGTCCGATCGATTGAAACCGATCCGATGGATGTTTAAGTGCTGCCCGAATACGGGCTATACTTTGTCATTAGTCGTGAGGGTTTTGATTTCGTGAGCTTATCGTAAAAGTTGTATTAAGTTACTGACCTAGTTTCGTGTGCATTGTTATTTACCTAGGTTACAAGACTAAATCAGTAGGCAAGGTTCTGTCCAAATTAAACTTGCAAAGTGAGTCATTATCTTTTTACCAAATTGTTTCCAAAACTCTATTTATTTTCAAGGTTATAATTACAGGGATTTAGTCTTTGTAGTCTTCAATTACAGCCGGTATATGGGGTTTTGTATACACTACTTGATAATCGTCACCATTGGACAACGGGTTAGCCAATGGGTGATATGACCATAGTCACAGAATCGGGTCGAGTGACAAATACCGTTGGGTAATTGGTTGATATAAACATTGTAATCGCCCTTAATACTGTAATTTATAACAAATGTGTCGTTTTGTGCAATTTGAATGACTCGCCTGTAACAACTCTCATTAAAAACACTATTTCTTATTTTAATTTGCCCAATAGGAAACCCTAATTGAGATCCCCAAGTAATATTGCACGACCCCTAAAATTTTCAGAACAATCGGAACTAGGATCAGGGCCCCTAAAACTCAGGGGGGGGGGGGGTATTTCCCCATTGACGATTATCATCACAGTTTGCTGTAAAAGTTGAAATTCGTTAAACCGTCGACTCACCCAGGCTACAAACAGACATGTCTACCCTATGCTAAAAGGGTACCCGTCGCGCCACGCGACAGGGACCATTTTCAGCATATAAATCAGGGCATTGGCACTTGAATTTTGGTGTTGGTTCGACGTAAAAACTCGTTTCATACATTGAGATATCGTCTGTTTACTTCAAAACACACACACAGCACGAAATTCTGCCGCGATAACAGGGTAATAACTCGATCACTGCTACGATTTAATGTCCGATCGATAAAAACCAATCCGATGGATGTTTAAGTGCTGCCCGTATTTGGGCTATACTTTGTCATTCGTCGTGAAGGTTTTGGATCTCGTGAGTTGTCGTAAAAGTTGTATTAAGTTACTGACCTAGTTTTCGTGTGCATTATTATTTGAATTAGGTTAACCAGGCTAAAATCAGTAGGCTAAATGCTGCCCGTCTAAATCTGCAATGTGAGTCATTCTCTTTTTATCAAATTGTTTCCAAAACCCTATTTATTTTCAAAGTTATAATTACAGGGATTAAGTCTTTGTAATCTTCAATTACTGCCGGTATGTGGGGTTTTGTATACATTACTTGATACCCGTCACCATTGTACAACGGGTTAGCCAATGGGTAATCTGACCATAGTCACAGATACAGTCGAGTGACAAATACCGATTTGGGGTAATTGGTTGATAGAAACAATGTAATCACCCTTAATACTGTATATTATAACAATGTGTCATTTTGTGCAACTTGAGTGACTCGCCAGTATTTCCTTGTTGATAAAACCTTTTTAAAACATGTTTCAGGTGATCTGTTGTGATCAAGGAAAAAGTGTCATGTAGCACGACAAGCTTGAAGAAGTGGCTCAATCAAATAAAGAAACATGTTTTTTTGTAAAACGGGGGTTTCCCAATGAAATCACCTTTATTGTAAATTACGGGTGTTATTCCCAAATTATGAAATAAAATAAATTAGGCATTTTCAAGTTTTAAAAGATCCGGTTAAAATTTCCGCTGCCAACATATTTGTTACCACGGGGTTTTCTATCCCGCGGCTCCTGAAACGGGTAAAACCGGGGCGGGGGCCGTGACAGAAAAAGGTGGTATTAGAGCCACTGATTTAAGCCAATTAAGTATTTAACAATACTTAATTTTTCTGATTGATATTCTGTGATTATGTGAAAATCCAATTTACAAAATTTTAACTTAGAATTTTGTGTGTTTCTTCATATATGCTAACAGCATGAATGAGTTGTCTGAAGCTCTTCAGAATATCACTATCCATTCTGCTGACATGGAAGTTTCCGAGGGCTTTTCCGGTTATTGGGCCGACACTGATGAATCTTTGGAATTCCAAGCCCAACCCCAGGAGAAACCCAAACCGAAAAAGAGAAGAAGACTAATAGGTTGGAGGCGTGTGCGTAGGAAGAAACCAGCAACACGGAAAGTGATAAAGACTAAGGATCCGATGGATAAAGGCAAAGGAATAGAGATCGGAGAAAGTTCAGGGCAAGCCCAGGAAATGCCATCATGGGAGGAACTGGATCGTAAACTGCCACTTAGTGACCTCATCGGACCTGCCGATGTAAACCTTTTTAATTACCCAACGGAAGCACAACTTCCAGTTAATCTGGAACCTGCTATCCCAGATCCTATTATCCACCCCCGACCTCTACCAGAAGAGCTAGGAGAATGGTGGACAACTGACTGGCAATTTCAGAACCTTTTGAATAACCCTAATACTTTTTTCCCCCAATTCGACCCTGAGCCTCCACTACATCCACCTATGATCACAGAAAACTTGGCTGAACTCCGCCACTATGGCGAGGAGCTAGTGGATGCAGGAAATAGAATCCGAGATGTGGGGGAGAGGATATCATGGAAGTACGACGAGAGGGAACGTCGTTTCTGAGATGCCAGCTGACGGTGGTAGTGTGACTGTGTGGTTGTGATTATATAATAATAAAATAATAATAATAAAAATATAATCATGTAAAATAACTTAAAATAAAACTCTTGTAAGATAACTGGTGTGTACGGATGCATAGTAATATATATAAAATATGGAAGTCGAAAAATCGACAATTTTGGCTATACGTGTGACGTGATTTTTGTGCGATTGTTTGGCATTTAGTCGTTATTTATTTTATGCTAATAACTTATATATATTAATTACCAGATGGAACACGCTAGTAATGAACCAGTTAACGAAGTTAATCAATCTGAGCAAAACAATGGAGACCAATTTCTGAATAGACAAGATATAGAGAATATTGTTGCTTAGGGAATAGCCAATGCTATTCCAGCAATCCTTGCTGCTGCCCGAAATCCAGTTGAACCTCAACCAATTATTCCTAGCAAACGTACTCATGAAGACAACTTCAGTAATAGTGTAAATGGAGGCGGCAACATTAATAATAATGATAATGATGTAATGCAAGCCCCAATTCTTAAGAGAATGAAAGCTGCAACGCCTGGTTGCACTTACAAGGAATTTCTTGCCTGTAAACCTGTTGAATTTGCAGGCAATGAAGGGGCGACTGCTGCACTGCGTTGGTTGGAGAAAACCGAGGCAGTAATTAAAATAAGTAAATGTGCCGAGGAGGATAAAGTCATGCATGCTTCTCAGCTTTTCAAGGAAGAAGCATTAGAATGGTGGAATACGGGGTTGCAAGCTAAGGGGAGTGACATGGCTTATGCCATGAGTTGGGAAGAATTTAAGCGTCTGGTGGAAAGAAAATTCTGCCCAGAATATGAAAAAGAACAAATGGCGAATAAATTCCTGAGCCACCGAATGGTGGATATTGATTGCCGAGGGTATACTTCGAAGTTTTTCGAATATGCTCGAATTGTACCAACTTTGCCTCGCCAGAACCGGTACTTATTTCTCGCTATATTTGGGGTTTAATTAGCGAGATCCGTGATATTGTCAAAGCTGCGAGACCCCGCACGATCGATGATGCGGTAGAATTAGCCAACGCTTTGACTGACGGACTGGTGCGTACGCGAGAAGAAAATAGGAAGAAGGAATTGGCTCAGAAAATTTGTAAGGACTCTAAAAAATGTCCCAATTTGACCCGTAAATAAAAACCCGTACCCCTGGAACCCTACTGTGCATGAAAAACCAAGAAACCAAGGTTTTTGGGTTTCAGGTGGGCCGCGTAAGGGTTGAGCATGTCCTTACGCAGGCCGCGTCAATGTGAGGTTTGACCGGATAAGCATCCGGGCCACGTGTCGCACGCGTGGCAAGTCTACTGATGACAACGTAGCCCTAATCTATGAATAGGTGCCCCTCGCGGGCCGCGTAAAGATCGAGCCAAGGTTCACGCGGGCCGCGTGAACCCCAAATTTTACCTATAAATAGGTTGGATCATGAGCAGTCCTCTGGTGTCGAAATCACTTCACAAAAACGAAATTAGGCTGCTCTAATTCGTAAAATACATTCACAATAGCAAGGCGCTGCTACGATACAGGGTATTAACTCGATCGCTGCTACGATTCAATGTCCGATCGATTGAAACTATCCGATGAATGTTTAAGTGCTGCTCAAATTGGGTTTATACTTTGTCATTCGTCGTGAATTCGATGGATGTTTAAGTATTGCACTTTGTCATTTGTCGTGAGGGTTTAATCTCGTGAGTTATCGTAAATGCTGTATTAGTTACTGACCTAGTTCGTGTGCATTGTTATTTAAATTAGGTTATCAGGCTAATCAGTAGGCTAAACTCTGCCCACGTAAATCTGCAAAGTGAGTCATTCTCTTTTTATCAAATGTTTTACAATACTCCAAGTATTTTCAAATGTTATAATTACAGGGATTAAGTCGTGGTTATCTTAATCACTGGCTAGTGGGGTATTGTGCACATTACTAATTTCTCACGGTTAGGCTAATAAATCCTAACAGTGATAAACGTCACTACTTGGGGAAAGACGCAATAGTGGTATGACCATCGTCACCAGGTGACACGACGCCAGATAAAAATAAGATAGAAGCCATTGTAATCGCTCTTATGCTGTAATTTATAACTATATGTCATTTTATCAAATTGAGTGACTCACCAGTATTTCCCCGCTGACAAAAATATTTTTAAAAACATGTTTCAGGCGACCTGCTGTAAATCAAGGAAAACGTGCTACGGAGCATTAACAAGCCTGAAGAGGTGGCTCAGTTAAAATGAATAAACATGTTTTAATAAATCAGGGAATTTCCTAGTAAAATTCCTCTATTGTAAATTTACGGGGTTTATCCCGAATTATGAAATAAAATAATCGGGCATTTCAAATTTTAAAAGATCCTGTTAAAATCTTCCGCTGTCGCATCATAAATACCACGGGTTCCTGTCCCGCGGCTCCTAACTGGGTCAAACCGGGGCTGGGGCCGTGACAGGAAAAGGTGGTATCAGAGCCACTGATTTAAGCCAATTAAGTATTTAGAGAATACTTAATTTTACTAATTGCCATTTTGTGGTTACGTGTTTTATTATTTGAATATTTGTTTACAGTATGGGTAAACAAAGACTTTCGGACATCTATCATAAATTAGATACTTCACCGAAAGAAAAAGGAACTTCATCCTCAAAATACCCAACAGATACTGAGGAAGGAATATTTGTCTGTAAGGCACAGTTTGAGAAACCACTTTCTCCTAAGAAAAGAAGTCGGATTATTAGAAAAAGTCAAGAGAAAATAAAGAAGTCACAACCAAAAGAAGTGATGATTCCTAAGGAAACTCAAGAAATAGGCAATAACCCACCATGGGAAGATGAGTTAGATGAAAAATGGGCAGATCTCTATATGTTAGCTACTATAGCAGTAAATGCTAACGTTTAAATACCCTGACCCAGTCCTAGCACCCATATCACCTACAAGTCAGAAACTTTACCCATTAAATAAACAACTTAGTAAGAGAAAATAAAATAAATTAGGATTGTGCAACCTTAGTATATTGTGAATTTCATTTGCAATTTGTATTAGAAAGTCGCAGTATGTGCAATAATATTTGAATAATTATATTAAATGTTCGCCTGTGAAATTTTTATTATAAAATTTTAACTTAGCATTTTGTGTGCATTTTTGCATATATGCTAAACAGCATGAATGAGTTATCTGAAGCCCTTCAGAATCTCAATCTCTATCCCGTGAAAGTGGAAGTTTCCAAAGACTTTACTGGTTACTTACCCGATGTAGAGGAACCTATGGAATTTCGAGCTCCACCTCCGGAGAAACCAAGGCCTAAGAAAAGGAGAAGATTTGTAGGCTGGAGGCGTGTACGCAGGAGGAAACCAGCAACTAGGAAAGTTCCCAAAATAGAAAATCCCATTGATAAAGGAAAAGGGATCGAGATTGAGGAAAATGCTAGGCAAGTAGAAATGAAAATTGGGGAAAGTTCTAGGCAAGTCGAGGAATTGCCTTTGCAGGAAGAATTAGATCGCATACTTGCAAACTGCGATATCCTTATACCTATCAATGAAAATCTCTTCCCTTATCCTGCTGAAACCCAACTTCCAATAAACTTAGAACCGGCTATTCCAGATCCTCTGATCCATACCCAACCTCTAGGAGAAATAGACGAGTGGTGGACCAATGATTGGCAGTTTCAAAACCTCCTCAATAACCCTTATACCTTTTTCCCTCAGTTCGACCCAGAACCTATACCAAACCCACCAATGAGCAATGAAAACTTAGCTGAACTCTGTCATTTTGGTGAGGAACTAATGAATGCAGGGAATAGAATTCGGGAGGTAGGAGAACAGATCTCCTGGAAATACAACGAGAGGGAACGTCGCTTCTAAGGTGCCCAGGGATAGGATGGTTGTGAAGCTGTGATTGTATAATAGTAATAGTAATAATAAAATAAGTTTGTAAATAACCTACAAATAAAACTTTTATAAGATAACGGTGTGTACTGATGCATATTATAATATATAAAAAATGGCAGTTGAGAAATCAACAATTTTGACTAAACATGTGTTGCGAAATTGTGTGATTAATTGCATATAGCTATTATTTATTTTATCCTAATAATTTATATATATTAAATACCAGATGGAAAACGCTAATAATGAACCAGTTAATGAAGTTAACCAATCTGAGCAAAACCAGGAAGATCAATTCATGACTAGGCAAGATATCGAGAATATCGTTGCTCAAGGAATAGCCAATGCTATTCCAGCAATCCTTGCTGCTGCCCAGAAACCTGTTGAACCTCAACAAATTATTCCTAGTAAACGTACTCATGAAGATAACTTCAGTAATAGCGTAAACGGAGGTGGCAATCATACTAACAACGATAATGAGATACGGCAAGCCCCAATTCTCAAAAGAATGAAAGTTGCAACGCCTGGTTGCACTTACAAGGAGTTTCTTGCTTGTAAACCATCTAAATTTGTAGGCAACGAAGGAGCAACTGCTGCACTGCGTTGGTTGGAGAAAACTGAAGCAGTAATTATGATAAGTAAATGTGCTGAGGAAGACAAGGTCATGTATGCATCGCGTCTTTTTAAAGAAGGGGCGCTAGAATGGTGGAATACGATACTTCAAGCCAAAGGAAGAAATATGGCCTATGCCATGAGTTAGGAAGAATTTAAGCAGATAATGGAAAGAAAATTCTGTCCCGAATATGAAAAAGAATAAATGGCTAATAAATTCCTGAACCATCGGATGATGGGTGTAGATTGTCGAGGATATACTTCGACATTATTCGAGTATGCGAGAGTGGTACCAACCCTGGCTTCGCCAGAACCGGTGCTTATTTCCCGCTATATTTGGGGATTGATTGGCGAAATCCGTAATATCGTTAAGGCTGCGAGACCTCGCACTATTGACGATGCGGTAGAATTAGCTAACACCCTAACTGATGAATTGGTACGCACAAGTGAAGAAAACCGAAAAAAAGGAAGTAGCCCAAAAGATTACCTAAGGATTCCGTGTGGGTAACCGTAGTAGTTTCAGGAAAAAGGGAACTGGGCAATCTTCCACTGTTCCATTTTGCAATTCCTGTAAAAGAAAGCATTTTGGAAGATGCAAGGGGTATTGCAATTTTTGCAAAATTCCAGGACACCAAGAGGAAGATTGCAGAAAGAAGAAAGCAACAGTTTGCTACAACTGTGGAGAAGTTGGACATTTTAGGCCAGACTGCCCGAAATTGGCCAAACCAGCTGATAACAAAGCCAAACCTGCAGAAGGAACTACCAAGAAGAACGTAAGAGCCTTCCAGTTGACTACTCAGGAAGCAGAACTAATTCCTGACGTAATAGCTGGTACGTTCCTAGTTCACAACGTTTATGCAAAAGTACTGTTTGACTCTGGTGCAAACCAAAGTTTTATAAATACTTCATTCTGCCAAGCTCTTAATTTACCCTTAACCACCCTTAGGCAGATTTTTTCAGTCGAAACAGCAGATGGGAATTATGTTCACATAGATAAGGTTTTGCGAGAAGGAAAAATAGAACTCTTAGGTCATAATTTTTCTGCAAACCTGTTACCTATGAATTTAGCCGGATTCGATGTCGTGTTAGGAATGGATTGGTTAGTAACCAACCATGCTCGAATTCTTTGTGATAAAAATGCTATAGAAATATATACACCTACAGGAGAGGTAATTTTAATTACAGGAGATAAACCACGAAAGCCACTGAAATTCATTTCAGTAATGAAGTTGGCCAGTTATTCAAGAAAACAAGAAATGGTGTATATGATTTCAGTAATCATTAACACGAAAGGTAAGGAACTTAAGGAAATTCCGGTAGTATCAGAATACCCAGATGTATTCCCAGAAGAACTCCCGGGATTACCACCCGACAGGGAAGTAGAATTTAGGATTCATCTAATTCCGGGAACTACACCGATAGCCAAGGCACCTTATCGGTTAGCACCCACCGAAATGTTAGAACTGAAAAAGCAGTTAGATGAATTATTAAGCAAAGGATTTATACAACCTAGTTCATCCTCGTGGGGAGCTCCAGTGTTGTTTGTGAAAAAGAAAGATGGGTCAATGAGAATGTGTATCGATTACAGGGAATTAAATAAGGTTACAATTAAGAATCGATATCCATTACCTAGGATCGATGATCTCTTTGATCAACTCCAGGGAGCTAGATATTTTTCTAAAATAGACTTACGCTCCGGATACCATCAATTGAAGGTACAAGAAGAGGACATACCTAAAACTGCTTTCAGAACTAGGTATGGTCATTACGAGTTTACAGTCATGCCCTTCGGACTAACGAATGCACCTGCGGCATTCATGGACATGATGAATAGAATCTGTAAACCGTATTTGGATAAATTTGTAATTGTCTTCATCGACGACATACTTATTTATTCCAAAAGTCAGGAGGAACATTGTCAGCACTTGCATGCACTCTTAACCTTGTTAAGAAGGGATAAGCTTTACGCCAAATTCTCAAAATGTGAATTTTGGCTACAGGAGATGCAATTTTTAGGACACATGGTGAATCATGAAGGTATTCACGTAGATCCCTCCAAAATAGAAGCAATCACCAAATGGAAAGTTCCGCAATCAGCTATGGAAATTAGAAGCTTTCTAGGGTTAGCAGGATATTATAGACGATTCATTAAGGATTTTTCTAAAATAGCTGTACCATTAACTAAGCTAACCTGTAAAGCAGCTAAGTTTGAATGGGGACCTAGGCAAGAAGAGGCCTTTAGGATTTTAAAGCAAAAGTTAACAAACGCCCCAATTCTAGCCTTACCAGAAGGAACAGAAGATTTTGAAGTTTACTGTGATGCTTCTAAGCTAGGATTAGGATGTGTGCTAATGCAACGCAAGAAGGTAATTGCGTATGCCTCAAGACAATTGAAAAAGCATGAGGAAAACTATACGACTCATGACTTAGAGTTAGGAGCCATAATTTTTGCCCTTAAGATTTGGAGACATTATCTGTATGGAAGTAAGTTTACTGTCTATACGGATCATAAGAGCTTAAGGTACATATTTGGGCAAAAAGAATTAAACATGAGGCAAAGGAGATGGATGGAGACTCTAAGTGATTACGACTGTGATATTCAATATCACGAAGGAAAGGCCAATGTAGTTGCAGATGCCTTAAGTCGTAAGTATCATGAAAAGCAAAAGCGAGTTCGTGCCCTTAGATTAAATCTACAATTAGATTTAATGGAACAACTGAAGAATGTTCAAGAAACAGCAATCGAAGATGATGCTGAAGGGACGAATAAAAGAATTAGAACAAGGAAGTGATGGAATTTGGAGATTCCACAAGAAAAGGATATGGGTACCTAAACAGGGAGAATTAAGAAATAAGATTTTAGAGGAAGCCCATAAATCTAGGTATACTGTGCATCCCGGTAACAATAAGATGTACCAAGATTTAAGGAATAATTTCTGGTGGATAGGAATGAAAAAGGACATAGCTAAATATGTTTCTAAGTGTCTTACTTGCTCACAAGTTAAAGCAGAACACCAGAAACCCTCAGGTCTACTACAACAATTAGAAATGCCTGTATGGAAATGGGAACTTATAACTATGGATTTTGTTACTAAGTTACCCAAAACCAGAAAAGGTAATGATGCGATTTGGGTAATTGTGGATCGATTAACCAAATCAGCTCATTTTCTACCCATGAAAGAAACCTTTAGCATGGAAAGGTTAGCCAAGTTGTACGTAGATGAAGTAGTATCCTTACATGGAGTCCCACTCTCCATTGTATCAGATAGGGATAGTCGTTTCACTTCCCATTTCTGGACTAGTTTTCAGGAAGCAATGGGAACCCGACTAAATTTAAGTACTGCGTATCATCCACAAACAGACGGACAAAGTGAAAGGACGATACAAACCCTGGAAGACATGCTCCGGGCATGTGTGATAGATTTTGGTGGAAACTGGGACGACCACCTACCTTTGATTGAATTCTCCTATAATAATAGTTATCATACGAGCATTGAAGCTGCCCCATTTGAAGCACTGTATGAACGAAAGTGCAGAACTCCAGTTTGTTGGGCAGAAATAGGAGAAAGTCAATTATTAGGTCCTGAAATTGTACAAGAAACTACCAACAAGATCACTCAGATCAAGGAAAGACTGAAAACGGCTCGTGATCGTCAAAAGAGTTATGCCGACAATTGACGCAAGCCACTAGAATTTCGAGTTGGAGACAAGGTACTCTTGAAAGTTTCTCCTTGGAAAGGAGTAGTTCGATTTGGTAAGAAAGGAAAGCTAAGTCCAAGATACGTGGGACCATTTCCAGTGATCCAACGTATAGGACCAGTTACTTATCGTTTACAATTACCAGAAGAATTAACTGGAGTACATGATGTATTTCATGTATCCAACCTCAAGAAGTGTTTATCGGACGAATCGCTGGTAGTACCTCTCCAAGACATAGAGGTAAACGAAAAGTTGAAGTTCGTAGAAAAACCACTTCAAATAGAAGACAGAAAGATCAAGTTTCTCAAACACAAAAGATTGGTACTAGTCAAAGTCAAATGGGATTCTAAAAGAGGACCCGAATATACTTGGGAACTGGAATCGAAAATGAAGCGAAAGTATCCTCACTTATTTCAGTAAATCTCGAGGACGAGATTTTAAATAAGGTGGGGAGGATGTAAGGACTCTCAAAAATGTCCCAATTTGACCCGTAAATAAAAACCCGTACCCGTGTGAAGAAACACTAGATAAATGGTCGGAACCGAGATATCTAGGGGGTTTGAATCTGCATAAAAGGGTTGGTTTCCACTCGATTGATTCAGGTCTTTCTGATCTGCTTCTCCGATAACTCTGCAAAAAAGAGCATCGTTAGCCTCGCCAAGGGGAGAAGAGGGTTCTCTCCTTGACCCGACTCCGGTGTGAGAATAAGTATTGGTTATGAAGAAGAAGATGTATTTGAGAAGTCTGAGTAACTTGAATTCATACCTGAGTTTTCTCATATTTATAGCCGGAAGTCGTTTAAAGGCGGGAAAACCCGTTAGTGAAAAGAAGACGGAAGATGCTAACCCCGTAAGCGGTTATGTTTCCTTCCGTCAATACTCCTTGATCCGACGTGATAGCACACGGATCGTGGTTTAGATCAAAGGCTAGGGATTGGCCACGTGTAAAGTGACTAAGTGGATATTACTCTTCACTTGCATGCGTTCGTTATGAATTTAGGGATGACTGATATAGTGACACGTGTCCAGACGGTTGTAACCGTCTTGGTGGTGCACGATTGTATTTCTTCTAGATGATTACTGTTGTAATTTGGTGTGATACCTTATCGTGTGGAGGCAGGTGAATAAATCCCAAGCCTGGGCAAATAATATCCAAGTCTAGATATTAAGCGGAAGTATTTATAGGACTTTCATCCTTTTGCTAATAGGAGAAGGCGCAAGGATTTATATTTCTCCTGGGCGCGCGAATGCTTACTGTTGTAGGCCTTTTAAGCCTTTTCTTTTTGTGGGACCAGTGCGCGGCCGCGCAAGGTGCAAGGCTGAAAGTTGAGGTTGTGGTATGGTCCCAAGTATTTATTATGAGGTTTTTGGGAACTTACCCCTTCAAGTCCCCCCAGTCTAGTGGTGTACTTATGCAAGTAAGTGGAGCACTGGACTTAGAAGAGGGAAATGCTTTTGGGCGCGAAAAATAAGAAAACTTCTGGACGAAGTTTTATTTTGATTTTTATAAAGATTTCTGAAAATCTTTGACTTTTACTGAGACTAGTATAGTAAATTGAGTGACAACTTGCCATTATCAGTTGTCTTTACTGTCCGTGTCTTACACGCGCGCGTGCAAATGCGTGTGTGTTTGATATTTACTTTTTCTGCTGCTTGGAGAATTGTGATACCCGGAAAAGTCGCTATGACGGTTACCGATGCTATTTATTGCGATGAGTATATATAACTTTTGGGTAACCTCTTTTGTGCAATCATTGTTTTGTTGAAAAACTTTCCCCATTTCTTTTCTCTACGAAAAAATTCCATTGTTCTTCTTCTTATGTCAACCGGAGAACATCAAGAAGATCTTGTTGAAGAAATGTCGACTGAACTTCCACCGTTGAAATGGCCTAGAGCGTCCTTTGATGGTTTAATTCAGAATCTCAAATTCCCGGAAAACTGGGGTGCTCTGTATCCTGAAGAGGGGCAGACGGCAGCGGATGCTCCTACTGGGTATATTACCCTCTTTTGGAATTTTTTCTGTGACGGTAACTTTCGCTTGCCTGTTACTAGATTTTTCCTTGAAATCCTTGGGTTTTACAAACTTCATATTTCCCAACTTCACCCTATTGGCATGGTTAGGGTTCGGCATTTCGAATTTGTGTGTCGGACAATGCATGTTGAACCGACCGTTCCCCGATTTAGGGTTTTTCATCAGATGCATTGTACCCAGGGGTTCTATTCGTTTGTTCAGAGGGCTTCTGCAAAGAAAATTCTTCTGCAACCCCCAAAATCCTTCCACGATTGGAAGCAAAAAATTTTCTTTATCAAGGCCGGAGTGATTCCGGTGAAGATGGTTTTAAGGGGGAAGGATGACGTTCCGATTGAAACGCTTCAAACCCCTGTTGATGAGAACTGGTACCAAGATCTGAAAGATGTGCCCAATATTGCGTTGCCGGAGAAAGCTCTTGTTGGAGCCGGCATGAGTCTGAACTGGAAGATGGAGCGTGATGATAAACCCGTATACACAGAGGATGGTCATAGTAAGTTTTGGGGTTTTTCCCTCTCTTTTTTTTTTTGACCTGCTCTCTCTTTGAATGTAGTTGTTTCTTTGTATGTTGTTGCCTTCAAGAGGGAAGGCGGGAGAATGGGTATTATCAAGAAGAAACCTGAAGAGGAGCTTTGGTACCACCGTATCGTAAGAAATTTTGTTCTTCCGCGAGATGCGGATCTATCTGTTCAACCAGCTGCTGGTGCTGGTAAGTTATATCTGTTTTTGTTTTCCTTTTTGCGCTTTTGTGGGTAAATTTTTATTTTGCGCCTTTGTAGGTGAGCTGTTGAATTTGGGCATAGGCCCTGAAAAGAAAAAGCGCGCAACGACTTCTACTTCTGCGCCGAAGAGAAGTGAGGCTGTTAAGGTTCAACCTTTGAAGGCGAAGAATGTTGGAGAGAAGAAAGGTACGCGCCGTTCCTCTGACTCCAGGTGTGATTATGTGGTGGTTTCTGACTCTTTGGAGGGTCTTACTCCTATAGTGACTGTGCGAGAACCGAAGCTTGAACCGAGGGATTCTGCTGATATTCCCCCTTCCAATCCAAATGATCCTATTGATTTGGATTCTAGTCCCGAACATTTGGTACATAGGAAGGCTGGTAAAAGGAAACAAACTGATACTGATGCGGAGGGTCAACCTCCTAAGAAAGTTCAGAGGAAGAAAATTACCAGAAAAGGGAATCTTGATGCCTTTGTTTCGGAATCTGTCCCTGGTAAATGTCGTCTTTCCTTGTTTCCTTTAGGCGGACTAAATCCTTACAGATTTTTATTTTTCCAGAAGTTCCTGTTTCACCTATTCCCACAGAACTGCAAACTGTGGTAAATGAAGAACTTCCCTCCACCCCTCCACGTTCTTCTGTTGCTGACCAGTTAGAGCCTACAGAAGTTGCTGGTGATGGTGTGGAGAAGACTGTTGAGGCTGAGAAGCCTGTTAGTGCTGATACAGAGGCTGACAATGTTGTTGATCCAAGTGTGGTGGATGGTGCTGATAATCCATCAACCCCTGAAGTTGTTGCTCAAGATTTGGGGAAAGAACCAGCTGTTGAAAAAACTTCTACTCCTTCCCCTAAACCTTCTGACGCCATGCCGGAGCGTGTTGAGAAGGTGACAGTTGAAGGGTTAGACCCGTCTGCTGGTATTAATAAACATTCCCCAATCCGTCCGGAAGAAACCTTGGGTGATTACTACTACCGGACTTATACGGAAAAAGATGCTTCTGACCCTCATGCCCCTGTTTGGAATTTGAAGAAAGGCGACACTTTCTCGGATTGGCGCGTGTGCCAAGATTGGTTGCAGGGGATACTTCCGCCTGGAGAGATCAAGTTTCAGGAAAGTCGTCCTTATGAACAAACCTATCAGTCTTATCTTGCAGAAACCGCTTCGCATGTCTCTACCACTCACCGTATAGTGCGTGAGTGGTATAGTATGCATAAGGAGCAGGAATCTTTTATGGCATCTCAAAAGAAATTTGCCAAAGATGAGAAACGTGTAGCTCAGTTGAAGGCCAAATTAGAAGCTGAGCAGGCCAAGTTTGAAGCTGAGCGCAAGACTGGGGAATGGTCTGTTGCTGGTTGGAAAAGAAAAGCGGAAACTGAAGCTGCTCTTCTGTCCGAGGAACGTAAAAACTGGAGGAGAATTTGCGAGAAAGATAACGCTGAGAAGGCAAAACTTTGTAATATCATTAATAACCTCAAGGCTGAGGTTGAAAAATTGAAGAATCAGGATGCGGAGGTAGAAATGTTGAAGAAGGAGAAAGCCGATGCAGAGGTTGCACTAGCGGAGGCTCGTTCTCATAGGGAACGTAGTGAGCAACGGGAGGTACAAGCTTTCGCCACTCTTGCCCTTAGAGAAAAAGAGTTAGAGGAACTTACCGCTTTGATTTCTGATCAGGAACAACTTAAGAAGGATCTGGAGCTTGCGCATTCCGAGAATACTGAAACCTCCCGCCGTTTGACTGAGGTTGAAGAGAAGTTAGAAAATTCAGAAACGGCGCGGGTTACAGCGGAAAGCGAGCTTGAACCTTTAAAGAATGATATGGCCTGGTTGAAAGATCGCGGGATTGCCTGTGTAAGTTTTGTCTCTCTTGTTGTTATGGGATCGTTTATGCGCTTTCTTGATACTCTTTCTTGCTTGATTTCATAGGTTGCTGAATCTGTGTTAAACTCTGAAGAGCTGGATAAAACTGTTGCTAATCTAATGGTTGCTGCGCGACGAGATGGGTATGCGCAAGGATATGCGGAATGTTCCCAGCATGTGAATAGCGCGTTGAAGGTTAACTGGGATGATAGTAAGTCTGCAACTTTTGGCGTAAATACTAGCGCCGCGCTTGCTTCCATGAAAACAGAGTTTAACAATTTGCAACTTCCGGTTATGGACCTAATAAATGTGGCACTGCAATCGGACGATCACGTAGCGCAACTAAAAGAAATCTTTCCGGATGAGGGTGAAGATTTAGAGTAGTTTGAAATTGTATTGAACAATTTTCTATGTAATATTCGGGATGTAAATCCTTGTTTTGATGGTGCGCTGTTGCGCAAGTATCTTAAACACTGTCGTGTTTGAAAGTCTTCAGAGCGTATCTGTACGCTGATAATAGCATGTTTCTATTTGTTTTGTTTGATGATTTTACAATATTTTGCATGAATACAATTGCTTTTATTGAGTAAGGCGAATGAAGTTGGTATAAAGCTCATGTGTGAATTTTACGGTCATTTGTGACATGATCACTGACCGCGCATGGAGCTTGTTTTATAACTACCATAATGTTTTTGCGCTTACTAAAAGAAATTGCATGCACTTTGTAAACACAGAAACTTTGCAATTTTATTGATGGATAGAGCACAGAGGCTTTACAAAGTTTTGCTAATAATTATATGGAACTTAACTTACCCTTCTGATATTTCCGCCGTATTTGATGAATCATGTCTTTCCGCGGAAACTTATAGAGCCATCTCTTAGGTTTTTGCCCGTTTACTTGGGCCTTCCTCCCCCCGGGTTATCTGCTTAATCTCTTTTCGTACATTTTGGAGTAAATGCGTTAGTTCGCCGCTCTTGAGGGCTTTCTCTATTTCTGTGCGCAGAGAGATGCAGTTGTTAGTGGTGTGCCCGTTGTCTTTGTGGTATTCGCAGTATTGTGCCGGGTCTTGTCCATGTTTATTTTTCATCAGGATCGGAGGTTTGAATTGATAGTCTTCAGTACTTAAGACCTCCGCCGGAGTCTTTGTTAGGGGAGTCCACTGTCTCTCCCTATTTTCCTGTTTGCTTTCCCGCTGTGCGGAGAGTTTGTTGATTGTTGTGTGGGCGTCTTCAGACGAACGACTTCCTGTTCCAGACTCACGCCATGATTTTTTAAACCTTCTTTCGCCGGTTAAGCTTAAATCCGCGGGCCTATTGTGCGGTGGTGGTGGCCTGTTTGTTGTGAGGTTTTTTTCAGTTTGCGCATAAACTTTGGCCGCCGCCATTATCTTTTCCCAACTTGTTGGGAGGCCCTCTGTTCCAGATAAGACTTTGACCATGTCATCACACCTAACCGCGTACTTGAATTGAGCACGGATTAGTTGTTCATGAACACCGCCAATCTCCAACACTTCTTTATTGTATCTAGTGATGAAATCCTCTAGATTTTCGTCATCACGGCGCCATATGTTCATGACGTCAGAAGTGTCTCGAATGGAACGCCGTTGCTGGCTGAAGTGTGTTAAAAACTTTTCACGTAGATCTTTCCATGATTCGATCTGTCCAGTTGGCAGGTTATCAAACCAGATTCGCGCTGGGCCAGTTAATGTTTGTACAAACAGATGACACCATAGCGGAAGGGTCCAACCTCCAACCAAACCCGCGCTGGTAAATACTCTCAGATGATCATCGGGGTCTGTTAACCCATTGAACTTCCCTATGTTGGATGGTAATTTAGCCTTCTCCAATGGAGCTAGAGCTATCTCCAGTATGAACTTTGAGTTTTCCGCTGCTTCTGCAGGGCGGTAAACCAAGTCATAGTTGTGTTCTGCCTCAGGGTTATAAACCGCTCGAGGCCTGCACTTGTTATAGTTTGGCTGCAGTCGATTGAACACACTGGTGTTTGCACTCAAACGGTATGTTGGATCGGATTCATCGGTGTGGGTGTCCCGTTGGGAACCCAACCTATCATGAACCGATTGTCTTCGACGAGGGTGTGGTTCACCATGGTGTTGTCTCTGGTAACTGCCTGACTGAATGTGTTGTGACGTAGATCTGGCATAAACTTCTGTATCTTCATAAGTTGATTCTTCCCGTTGGGAGGCATGAGCATGAGATCCTGGTCTCCGTGATTGAGTCAGAGGAGCAGTTTGAGCACACAGCTGTGTGTATACTGCGTTTAATGCCCCTTGAGACCGGACATACCATGATATCGGAGTTTCTCCTGGTGGTAAAATTGATTGAGCAGGGTTTGCTGGTAACATTCCTGGAGTGACAGGATCATTTGCTCGATTGGATTGAACCTCGTTATCGTCCGAGGCATCTTCCAGGATTCCTTCTACTTGTAAATTGTTCCCGACGTTTGGTCGAGGACCAAGTTGCCGGTGAGATGACGAATTTTCTGCCATGTGCAAAACAGAAAATGAAAAGAACTAAATCGAAACGAGATAAAAACTGGAAAAAACAGAGGAATCGGTGGGCGCCAATGAAGAAACACTAGATAAATGGTCGGAACTGAGATATCTAGGGGGTTTGAATCTGCATAAAAGGGTTGGTTTCCACTCGATTGATTCAGGTCTTTCTGATCTGCTTCTCCGATAACTCTGCAAAACAGAGCACCGTTAGCCTCGCCAAGGGGAGAAGAGGGTTCTCTCCTTGACCCGACTCCGGTGTGAGAATAAGTATTGGTTATGAAGAAGAAGATGTATTTGAGAAGTGTGAGTAACTTGAATTCATACCTGAGTTTTCTCATATTTATAGCCGGGAGTCGTTTAAAGGCGGGAAAACCCGTTAGTGAAAAGAAGACGGAAGATGCTAACCCCGTAAGCAGTTATGTTTCCTTCCGTCAATACTCCTTGATCCGACGTGATAGCACACGGATCGTGGTTTAGATCAAAGGCTAGGGATTGGCCACGTGTAAAGTGACTAAGTGGAGATTACTCTTCACTTGCATGCGTTTATTATGAATTTAGGGATGACTGATATAGTGACACGTGTCCAGACGGTTGTAACCGTCTTGGTGGTGCACGATTGTATTTCTTCTAGATGATTACTATTGTAATCTGGTGTGATACCTTATCGTGTGGAGGCAGGTGAATAAATCCCAAGCCTGGGCAAATAATATCCAAGTCTAGATATTAAGCGGAAGTATTTATAGGACTTTCATCCTTTTGCTAATAGGAGAAGGCGCAAGGATTTATATTTCTCCTGGGCGCGCGAATGCTTACTGTTGCAGGCCTTTTAAGCCTTTTCTTTTGTGGGACCAGTGCGCGGCCGCGCAAGGTGCAAGGCTGAAAGTTGAGGTTGTGGTATGGTCCCAAGTATTTATTATGAGGTTTTTGGGACCTTACCCCTTCACCAGTATTTCCCCGCTGACAAAAATATTTTTAAAAACATGTTTCAGGCGACCTGCTGTAAATCAAGGAAAACGTGCTACGAAGCACTAACAAGCTTGAAGAGGTGGCTCAGTTAAAATGAATAAACATGTTTTAATAAATCAGGGAATTTCCTAGTAAAATTCCTCTATTGTAAATTTACGGGGTTTATCCCGAATTATGAAATAAAATAATCGGGCATTTCAAATTTTAAAAGATCCTGTTAGAATCTTCCGCTGTCGCATCATAAATACCACGGGTTCCTGTCCCGCGGCTCCTGACTGGGTCAAACCGGGGCTGGGGCCGTGACAAAAGTACCCAAGGATTTCGTGTGGGTAATAATAGCAATTTCAAGAGAAAAGGGAACTGGATCATCTTCCACTCCGCCGTTCTGCAGGAACTGTAAAAAGAAACATTTTGGAAAATGTAATGAAACCTGCAACTTCTGCAAAGCTATAGGACATCGTGAAGAAGATTGCAGAAGGAAAACAAAGATCTGTTACAACTGCGGCGAAGCTGGCCATTTTAGACCAGAATGCCCTAAATTGGTCAAACCAGCAGATAACAAGGCCAAAACTGCTGAAGGGACTAACAAGAAGAACGCAAGAGCCTTCCAACTGACCACGCAGGAAACCGAACTAATTCCTGACCTAATAGCTGGTACGTTCTTAGTTCACAACGTTTATGCGAAAGTATTATTTGACTCTGGTGCAAACCAAAGTTTTATAAATACTTCATTCTGCCAAGCTCTTAAGTTACCCTTAACGAAACTTAGGCAAGTTTTTACCGTAGAAACGGCAGACCGGAACTCTGTTAACATAGGTACGGTTTTGCAAAAAGAAACTATAGAACTTTTAGGCCATAAATTTTCTGCAAACCTATTACCCATGAATTTAGCTGGATTCGATGTCGTGTTAGGAATGGATTGGTTAGTAACCAACCATGCTCGAATCCTCTATGATAAGAATTCCATAGAAATTCGTGCACCCACAGGAGAAGTAATTATGATTACAGGGGATAAGCCGCGTAAACCCATGAAGTTCATTTCAGTAATGAAAGTTGCTAGTTATGAACGAAAGCAAGGAATAGTGTATATGATTTCGGTAATCATTAGCACTAAAGGTAAGGAACTTAAAGAAATTCCGGTAGTATCAGAATACTCGGATGTATTCCCAGAAGAACTACCAGGATTACCACCAGATAGGGAGGTAGAATTTGGAATTCATTTGATTCCTGGTACTACACCCGTAGCTAAAACACCCTACCGATTAGCACCCACTGAAATGTTAGAACTGAAAAAGCAATTAGATGAATTGCTCAGTAAAGGATTCATACAACCTAGTTCATCCCCTTGGGGAGCACCAGTGTTGTTCGTAAAGAAGAAAGATGGTTTTATGCGAATGTGTATCGATTATAGGGAATTGAATAAGGTTACAATTAAGAATCGATACCCATTACCTAGGATTGATGATCTTTTTGATCAACTTCAGGGGGCTAGATATTTTTCTAAGATAGATTTACGCTCCGGATATCATCAACTGAAGGTACAAGAAGAAGACATACCTAAAACCGCTTTCAGAACTAGGTATGGTCACTACGAGTTTACAGTTATGCCTTTTGGACTAACAAATGCTCCGGCAGCATTTATGGATATGATGAATAGAATCTGTAAACCGTACTTGGATAAATTTGTAATTGTCTCCATCAACGATATACTTATCTATTCCAAGAGTCAGGATGAGCATTTTGAGCACCTACATTCCCTCTTAACTTTGTTAAGAAAGGAGAAGCTTTACGCCAAATTCTTGAAGTGTGAATTTTGGCTACAGGAGGTGCAATTTTTAGGTCATATGGTGAATCACGAAGGTATTCACGTAGATCCTGCTAAGATAGAAGCAATCACCAAGTGGAAGGTCCCGCAATCAGCTACGGAAGTTAGAAGTTTTCTAGGATTAGCTAGGTACTATAGGCGCTTTATTAAGGATTTCTCTAAGATAGTTGTGCCATTAACTAAGCTAACCTGTAAAACAGTTAAGTTTGAATGGGGACCTAAGCAAGAAGAGGCTTTTAGGATTTTAAAACAAAGGTTAACCAACACCCCAATTCTTGCCTTACTAGAAGGGACAGAAGATTTTGAAGTTTACTATATTGCTTCTAATATAGGATTAGGATGTGTGCTAATGCAACGCAAAAAGGTAATTGCGTATGCCTCAAGGCAATTGAAAAAGCACGAGGAAAATTATACGACACATGACTTAGAATTAGGGTCGATAATTTTTGCCCTTAAGATTTGGAGACACTATCTGTATGGAAGTAAGTTTACTGTTTATACAGATCATAAGAGTTTAAAATACATATTTGGGCAAAAAGAATTGAATATGAGGCAAAGAAGATGGATGGAAATTCTAAGTGACTACGACTGTGATATTCAATATCACGAAGGAAAAGCAAACGTAGTTGCAAATGCCTTAAGTCGTAAGTATCACGAAAAGCAAAAGCGAGTTCGTGCTCTTAGATTAAGTTTACACTTAGACTTAATGGAACAACTGAAGAATATACAGGAAACAGCAATCAAGGATGATGCTGAAGGAATGAAAGGAAGAATAAAAGACTTGGAGCAAGGAGCTGATGGAATTTGGAGATTTCACATAAGAAGGATTTGGGTACCTAAGCAAGGAGACTTAAGAAATAAAATTTTAGACGAAGCCCATAAATCTAGGTATACTATGCATCCTAGTAATAATAAGATGTACCAAGATTTAAGAAATAATTTCTGGTGGATAGGAATGAAAATGGACATAGCTATATATGTATCTAAGTGTCTAACTTGTTCACAAGTTAAGGCAGAACACCAGAAACCTTCAGGATTACTACAACAATTAGAAATGCCTGTTTGGAAATGGGAACTAATAACCATGGATTTTGTTACTAAGTTGCCCAAAACCAGAAAAGGTAATGACGCGATCTGGGTAATTGTGGATCGATTAACCAAATCAGCTCATTTTCTACCCATGAAAGAAACCTTTAGCATGGAAAGGTTAGCCAAATTATACGTAGACGAAGTAGTATCCTTACATGGAGTCCCACTCTCCATTGTATCGGATAGGGATAGTCGTTTTACTTCCCATTTCTGGACTAGTTTCCAGGAAGCAATGGGAACCCGAGTAAATTTAAGTACTGCATACCATCCTCAAACAGATGGACAAAGTGAAAGGACGATCCAAACCTTGGAAGACATGCTCCGGGCATGTGTGCTAGATTTTGGTGGAAATTGGGATGACCACCTACCCTTAATTGAATTCTCCTATAACAATAGTTATCATGGAAGCATTGAAGCTGCCCCATTCGAAGCACTATATGGACGAAAATGCAGAACTCCAGTTTGTTGGGCAGAAATAGGAGAAAGCCAATTATCAGGTCCTGAAATAGTACAAGAAACCACTGACAAGATCACTCAAATCAAGGAAAGACTGAAAACGGCTCGAGATCGCCAGAAAAATTATGCAGACAATAGACACAAGCCACTGGAATTTTAAATTGGAGACAAGGTACTCTTAAACGTTTCTCCTTGGAAAAGAGTAGTTCGGTTTGGTAAGAAAGGAAAGCTAAGTCCAAGGTACATAGGACCATTCCCAGTAATCCAGCGAATAGGACTAGTTGCTTATCGCTTACAACTACCAGAAGAACTGGCTGGAGTTCATGACGTATTTCATGTATCCAACCTCAAGAAATGTCTATCTGACGAATCCCTGGTAGTACCTCTTCAAGATGTAGAAGTAAATGAGAAGTTAAAATTTGTTGAGAAACCACTGCAAATAGAAGACAGAAAGGTCAAGTTTCTCAAGCACAAAAGACTAGTACTGGTCAAAGTCAAGTGGGATTCGAAGAGAGGACCTGAATACACTTGGGAACTGGAATCAGAGATGAAGCGAAAATATCCCTACTTGTTCCAGTAAATCTCGAGGACGAGATTTTAATAAGGTGGGGAGGATGTAACAACTCTCATTAAAAACACTATTTCTTATTTTAATTTGCCCAATAGGAAACCCTAATTGAGATCCCCAAGTAATATTGCATGACCCCTAAAATTTTCAGAACAATCGGAACTAGGATCAGGGCCCCTAAAACTCGGGAGGGGGGGGGGGTATTTCCCCATTGACGATTATCATCACAGTTTGCTGTAAAAGTTGAAATTCGTTAAACCGTCGACTCACCCAGGCTACAAACAGACGTGGCTACCCTATGCTAAAAGGGTACCCGTCGCGCCACGCGACAGGCTGTCGCGCCACGCGACAGGGACCATTTTCAGCATATAAATCAGGGCATTGGCACTTGAATTTTGGCGTTGGTTCGACGTAAAAACTCGTTTTGTTCATTGAGATATCGTCTGTTTACTTCAAAACACACACACACACAGCACGAAATTCTGCCGTGATAACAGGGTAATAACTCGATCACTGCTACGATTTAATGTCCGATCGATAAAAACCAATCCGATGGATGTTTAAGTGTTGCCCGTATTTTGGTTATACTTTGTCATTCGTCGTGAAGGTTTTGGATCTGGTGAGTTGTCGTAAAAGTTGTATTAAGTTACTAACCTAGTTTTCGTGTGCATTATTATTTGAATTAGGTTAACCAGGCTAAAATCAGTAGGCTAAACGCTGCCCGTCTAAATCTGCAATGTGAGTCATTCTCTTTTTATCAAATTGTTTCCAAAACCCTATTTATTTTCAAAGTTATAATTACAGGGATTAAGTCTTTGTAATCTTCAATTACTGCCGGTATGTGGGGTTTTGTATACATTACTTGATACCCGTCACCATTGGACAACGGGTTAGCCAATGGGTGATCTGACAATAGTCACAGATACAGTCGAGCGACAAATACCGATTTGGGGTAATTGGTTGATAGAAACAATGTAATCACCCTTAATACTGTATATTATAACAATGTGTCGTTTTGTGCAACTTGAGTGACTCGCCAGTATTTCCCTGCTGATAAAACCTTTTTAAAACATGTTTCAGGTGATCTGCTGTGATCAAGGAAAAAGTGCCATGTAGCACTGCAAGCTTGAAAAAGTGGCTCAATAAAATAAAGAAACATGTTTTTGTAAAACGGGGGTTTCCCAGTGAAATCACCTTTATTGTAAATTACGGGTGTTATTCCCAAATTATGAAATAAAATAAATTAGGCATTTTCAAGTTTTAAAAGATCATGTTAAAAATTCCGCTGCCAACATATTTGTTACCACGGGGTTTTCTGTCCCGCGACTCCTGAAACGGGTCAAACCGGGGCGGGGGCCGTGACATCGCCAGTATTTCCCCGCTGATAAAATTTTTCTTAAACATGTTTCAGGTGATTTACTGTGAATCAGGGAAAAGTGCCGCGTAGCACTACCAGCTTGAAGAAAGTGGCTCAGTAAATAAATAAACATGTTTTTTTTAAAACATGAATTTTCCAGTGAAATTCCTTTATTGTAAATTATGGGGTTTGGCCCAAATCGTGAAATAAAATAAGTTGGGCATTTTTCAAAAGATCCTGTTAAAAATTTCCGCTGCCAAAATAAACAATAACACGGGATTCTGTCCCGCGGCTCCTGAAACGGGTAAAACCGGGTCGTGGGCCGTGACAATACACATCATGTTGGTGATGGTGTGTGGGTTAGACTTTTGATGGTAAGGTGTTAAATTATGATTAGGTGTGCCAATGAGGTAGGGATGGAGTGGTCGGGGAAAGACTTGGTGTTTCTTGTGACATAGGTTCGACTCCCACTCTCCTCATTATTTTCTGCGGCATCCAGGTGAAAGGCGAATACGGGTGGCGCCAGGTCGTCTTGGATGGGAGGCGAGGTTTTACCGATTATTCCATTGTCGTGCTTTCGGGCGGGTGGAGGTCGGATTTCCGTGCATCTGGAAGAGCCAAGGGGCTGGCAGCGGTCGAGTAGTCGACCTTGGCCACAGCGCCTGGTGTCAAGGTGGTTGACACGTCGTTTCTTATCGTTAAAAAATTATGATTACGTGTGATATTTACTTTAGAATGTAATTGGTATTATTATAAGTATAATGAGTGAAATATACTGGAATTTTTATGTGATGTTAGTAATAGACGCCCCTTCCACATTATATGAATGTATATCATGTCCTATAGGAGTGGTATGCTTGCCCTACCTATCCCTATGTACCATTAAATTAGTAGAGGATTGATTATGAGATTATTACATTCTCACCCTTAGGTCCGGGGTGTAGTATACAGTTCTTGACCATTTCAGCGTCGTTAGTGCTCCTTAGCGCCCCTATCCATCCCCTGCTCGCCAAAGGGGGGCGTCATCGATCCTCCGCCAGCCTAGTAACGAGCGTTAAAGGGAGGTGCTGGTGGGATCCATTGTTTTTAGCCAATCAATTTTTTTTCTTTATTTTTGTTTTTGTATCTTGTTTAATAGGGAGGCTTTACAGAGACTTTAAACTATTGCATGTAAGTTAAAGGAATGAGCTTTAAACTATTGCATACAAGTTAAAGAGAGGGGCTTCAAAACCCCCTATGTAACATGACGCTGATATAACACTCACATGTCACTGTAAAGTCCCTAAGGGCTTTAAACCCCAACCCAACCCAACCTAACCTTACAAGAAGAAATGCAATGTGGTACAAGTGATGAAGCATATGGAGCGCGTGCATCACATTTTCAATCAAAGGCCAAAATTGTGAAATCCTCATCCTGCTAAAACTAGGGCTCCAAAAACTTGCTTTTTCCCCCTTTCTAAAACATACAAATCATTCGCTTCAATTCACCTCAAAATCATATTCAATTTCACCTTCTGCTTCATGCAATTGAAGAATGTCGGAAACCAACACAAACAACCACCATCATTCATCAATCTACGAATCCGTAAACCTACAACCAGCTAATCTCCACCACCACCACCACCACCATCATCATCAACATCAACATCATCAACAACACAATAACAACGATGTGGTTGTTCAAGAAGACGATGATGTTGCAGGTGGTGCTGAAGAGTCCATAGATAACCCTAGCCAGATCCGTTACGATCCTCATCATCATCATAATCAGCAGCAGCATCATGGTTTGCAGGAAGGTGGAATGGAGGATATTAGGGTTACGGATGCTGAAATTCACCCCTTGTATGTTCCCGATGCTGAGATGCATCCGGTTAGTGCTGGTGGTGGAGCTGCTGCTGGTGTTGATCAGCTTACGCTGTCGTTTCAAGGGGAAGTTTATGTTTTTGATGCTGTTTCACCCGAAAAGGTGAAAGCTTTTCGCAGTTTCTTTGTTCGGGAGTTAGGGTTTTGTTTCTTCATTGTGCATTTGTTGTTAATAGTGTTGTAAAAATCGGGATTAATCGTCGTTCACCGATTAAATTTCACCTAGTCGGACCTGATAATCGGTATTTATTTTTTCCAAGTATTTGAACTAGTATGCTAATTTTTGAATTTTTAAGTACTTGATTTGTTATGTTTAAGTTTAATATGTTTGAACTATGCTATGTAGACTTTGAGGTATTATATTCATATCGATGTGGTTGTATATGTAAGTTTTAAAAATTACATACTGATTAATCGCTAGTTAGTACCTCACTGGCCGACTAGTGCCTAATGATTTTTACAACACTGGTTATTGACCTAATTGGGTAAAGTTTCTTGATTTGCTGCTGATTGATGGAAATAATATAATTTTGGGGATTTTGCAGGTGCAAGCTGTGTTGTTGCTATTGGGTGGGTATGAGGTACCGACTGGTGCTCCAACTTTGGGGATGCCTCCTCAAAACCATAGGGTATGAGTATGGAAAACTGTTGGTGTAAGTTTGGATACTGGAATTCTTTTTTAAATTAGGTTAATTGGGGGTTTTTTTATGTGAATGTCTAGGGTTTGACTGAATTCCCTGCAAGATCAAGTCAACCACAACGGGCTGCTTCATTGAGTCGGTTCAGAGAAAAGCGTAAAGAAAGATGCTTTGATAAGAAAATTCGTTATAGTGTACGGAAGGAAGTTGCTCTTAGGTATTACAGATACTAGAGCTTTTGAGATTATTTACTTGCTTTCTGTGATTTACATCTTTCTTGGTGTTTTCAAGTTTGTTTTCGTTGCTTCTTTGGTCATAATAATTGCTGATTTGCCAGATTACTACATATTACATGCCAATATGTTCTATCTAGTTTCATGCTATAAGCATATGCACTCTTCTGTATATTATGCATACATATATATTCAGTTTTGCTTTTAATATCATTTTGCTTGTAATGCGTTCCCGTTCTATCTGTATTCATGCTATAGGCTATACACATGTGTAACATTGTTGGCTTGTTTGACTTTGGTTCTGATTGGTTTTTGCACTACAGAATGCAGCGGAAGAAGGGTCAGTTTACATCATCCAAGGCAGTCTCTGATGAAGCAGGTACAGCTACTTCAGATTGGAACGGCGGTCCTGCCCAGGATGAAGAAACAATGTCGGTTTTCGTTACTGTTGTGTCCTTTTATTGCTTGAATCATATTATGGTCTTTTTAGCCAATATTTCACTCAAATTGCTTGTGTTTACATATTTGCAGATGTAGACACTGTGGAATCAGCTCAAAGGCTACTCCAATGATGCGTCGTGGGCCTTCTGGCCCGAGAACATTGTGCAATGCATGCGGACTCAAATGGGCCAACAAGGTTTGTATCCAGAAGTTGGAGTAAAATGCCATTTTCATCCCTGAGGTTTGGCCACTTTTGTGACTTTCATCCAAAGGTTTGTTTTTCCGCATATGCATCCAAAAGGTTTGAAATCTTGCCATTTTCATCCAACTCGTTAACTCCATCTATTTTTCTCCGTTAAACGAAGGGCATTTCTGTCTTTTTAGACATTTTTTTATTAAAATAAAAACACTATACGAAATAAAGATCCATCTTTGTTGACTTTCTCTGCACCCAAACCCTTTAATCATCACAAAAAAATGTCTAAAAAGACGAAAATACCCCTGACTTAACGTTAGAAAATGGATGGAGTTAACGAGTTGGATGAAAATGGCAAGATTTCAAACCTTTTGGATCTAGATGCGAAAAAACAAGCCTTTGGACGAAAGTAGCCAAACCTCAGGGACGAAAATGGCATTTTACTCCCAGAAGTTGGTTATTTTTGTTTCTTATGAACGATTATTCGACATTCTCATTCTGAATATTGCCATTGACTTGTGTGCAGGGAGTTCTACGAGACCTTAACAAGGTTTCAGCATCAGGAGCTCCAGACCCTACTGGAAAGTCTATAGAGCAGGTACGCACACAAACACACACTCCCGTTTATATTTGAAATGAAAATAATGTTGATGCCAGGTGGGTTTCTTGTCAGAGTGACGTGGAAGCAAATGAGACAGATGCTGTAAATGTGAATGCTATAATAATGGCCTCTAATGGAGACGGTTCAGCTGTGGCACCTGAAAGGTAGGTTGGTGAGGCTATATTTGAAGAGAAATAAGGGAAGATGTTGCATTCATAAACAAACTCACATTAGTTGTTACAAAGATTGTAGATATATCTGATCATGTCTTGAGGTCGCATTGTTACAATTATCATGAGATTATAATTTACTTTTCGGATTGAGTTCTTTCGTTTCTGTATGTGTTGAACAGTTCTACTCTATTTCTGATCTATTCACAGCGGTAACAAGTCAGAAGTGAACATAAAAATTATCAATTCACATGAAAATCAAGGATGGGTTTTTTTTTCGAGCCATCTACCGTCAGCTCGAATGTTCATACGAGCGAGGTAGTTCAAGCTCATTCTTACCTGTATAGCTTGTTAATACAGACATTGCGCAACTCTGTATTTGTATGATTAAACGCGGTAATGAATCTAAAGAAGATAGGTCATGCGGCTGCTGGCATTGGTTGCAATATGTTGCACCAAAATCTGCAAAGAAGACGGGCCAAATGAGGTTTAGCAAATCTTGAGAAATCAATCTGCTACGAGTTTATGTCGATAGGCTTACAAACGTATGAATGTTGGGTAACATGAAGGCACAAGAAGAAAAGAAGTCGAGCAAAAGAGATAAGACTTGATTAATAAACAATCATAGTAGTAAAATCGGTTATATATGACATCAGAGCCTACCCTCAGGATCTGCATTTCTAGCGATCTGAAATGCATCCGAGTTGGCAATGTTAGAATGTGCTGGTGTGACAACTAGTATTTGATGCAGTTTCGCGTGCGATCAAATGGCTCAAACACAATGATTCATTCAAAGACCTGGAACCGAATGGTTCAAAGAAACCTAAAGGTTTTCTTTACAATAATCAAACTAAAAACTGAATAAACAAATAACCCTAGACCCTAATTTATAACTATGAAAAAGATAAAATAGGAAACTAAATAACAAAATATTAGGAAATTGAAATTCAAATAAATATAAAATAATATCTGATATCCCTGCATCATACTCCCCCTCTTCGAAAAAACTCGTCCTCGAGTTTTGCCTTCGGTTCAAAGCCACCTGGGTCGTAGGGAACATCTAACCGTGATTTGTACGCATTCAATTTGACCGGCTCAAATAATCCATCTGGGTCATCTTCTTTCAGGTCTATTGGGTTAACGGGTCCCTCTGTAGCCCTTTCCTCGCCAAGACATTTAATATCTGATGAGAAGTTTGTATGGTCGCCCAAATGATTAAACGATACCGGAGTGGATCCAGTATATGGATCATATACGTGACCATGCAAGAAACCATTTTCCTCGTATAATCCTACTGACTTACTATTTATTTTCATCTCCACATCCAAATGATCCATAGCATTATATTTGTGTTGTTCCCCCATCGAAAGTCTACATGGGCCACCATTCATATTACTTAAATATAATGGACCAATAAGATTATATGGAATTTTACAATTTTTCGTGCATGAATATGGCTCCACTGACTCGTTTAAATCTATGGCATCTTTTCCAAAGATATCATCATCATACACATGCACATGATCGCACATTCCAACAATATTACCTACATAATTGGCAATATTAATCTTTTGAGTATTCATATTATCTCCTTCCAAATGAAATCCCATAATTCTTGTGTCAACATTCGATCCCAAAATTTCCCTCGGCATAAAAGACGGGATTACATGCGAAGCTACCGAACCGCTAATCACCACCGTAGGGCCGCCACCTTCAACATCTTTAACATTACAGACATTCTTTAAACCCACTATAGATTTGTCCCTTCGTATGGGAGTTAGATACCCATCATCTAGAGACTTTAATCCCAATTTCAACCTATACTGCGAGCTTCTTTGATAATCCCAGGAACACATATGACCACCCTTAACCACTGTTTCACAACTATCGATCACAATACCGCCATTTTCTACTATTGTAACACCTTCTACATTACAACTTTTGGAACCCGATTCATCACCCGGTAAGTTTCGACCGTTACCGGTAAACCAAGAATACCATTCCTCATCCCCGTATTCATCAAAACAAGGGGGTGACGGATAGATAACGCTACAATTTCCAGGATACTCCTCCTTCTCACAGTTCTCATCCCGGATGAAAGCCACTGAGTCGGTTTCCTGAAACTTGTAACCATCGTAGTCTTCAGGATGCTCCTCTTTCCCAACGATCTCATCCCAGATGACATCCTTTGAGTCAGTTTCCTGGATCTTACGATCTTGCAAATCGAACACGATTTTATCGTTGCCTCGGCCGGCGATTCGACGAGTAAAAACGTAGTTCGCTTCACCTTGAGCCATTTGAATAACCAAAGCTCGGATACCAACTGATGCAGTTTCGCGTGCGATCAAATGGCTCAAACACAATGATTCATTCAAAGACCTGGAACCGAATGGTTCAAAGAAACCTAAAGGTTTTCTTTACAATAATCAAACTAAAAACTGAATAAACAAATAACCCTAGACCCTAATTTATAACTATGAAAAAGATAAAATAGGAAACTAAATAACAAAATATTAGGAAATTGAAATTCAAATAAATATAAAATAATATCTGATATCCCTGCATCAGTATTAAACGATGTATGACGTTATCACTGTCCTAATGCGAGCTTTAAGTAAAGACGGCTGGTCACCGACAGGAACTTTGGTTATACCAATAGATTGATGAGGGTGATTTCAGGTACACTGGGTGAAATGATCACCATTGAACACTGAAGGATAAATGAGTTGTGTTAACGAGATCACTCATTAAAAATCGATATTTTAAATTACACACGCCAACATCTTTCTAACGAACAACTTCAATAAAAATGATCAAGTTGTATAAAGGATGTGGTTGGTGAGTGGAGGTTATCAAGTGTTGAAAAGAAAATTAACCCATACAAGCAAATCATGTATTACTTGAAGCAATTTTAAAATGCTAGTGAATTAATTATTGGCATTTTTAATAATAAATTGTTAAAGTAATTTCATTATTAGTTTTGGCATTTTTTTTGGCGTTTTATATAGTAATAACGTGCTTTGCCAGTATCGGTTCTCACAGTTTTCATACTATTTAGGCGTTTGGTGTTTGTAGTTTTTGGCGTTTTATAAACATTTTTTTACAGATATAATTTATTTTATTAGTGGAGAATTAGATAACAAACAACAGAAAATGATCCCCTAAAAAAATAAAAAATGCTAATCTAATTTTCTCATCCAAATCTTCACTGTCATCAGCATCTTCTTCTTGATTTTTTTCGTGCCTTGAACCTTTGAATACCTTAGCTAGATGCCGATTTTCCTACATAACGCCCGTCTTTTAGACGAAGCTGATTAGTGGCATCCTGTATTTTGGTGTGATCTATTGTTGTTTGGTGACATGTTGTTAAAGATCAACGCCTGCTTGGATGCTATTATGATCATGGAGTCCAAAATAACATTTACACTGGTATCGATCCCTTCATGCCATCAATATATCCATCAAGAACAAAGCTCACATAATGACATATCACTGTCATCGGTCTCTTTTTCTTGAATATTTGTGCATCTCATTTAGCAAAAGCTTATAAAGATACCCACCTCAGGCAAGAATCCATTCAGTAAAACTTCATGCAGAACAATACTTAATATCGAAGAAACGAGTTTTGCCATATGTGGTTTTTTTAACTATTTTGTTGGCGTTTTAAAGTGAGTGATTTCTAGGAAACATGACGTTTGTTTTCACTACTAGAAAACATGGTTTTTGTCATGTAATTTTTTGTTACAAAATGGTAGCAATTTCCTTGTTGTCACCAGTTTGCCACCGAAAATACGGTGACAAAAACACCCGTGTCAATTGCCCTAATGCCACCAAATAGCCACCATTTTTATATTTTGCTACCTTATTTTTACCACCACAAAATTGGTCAAAATTATTTGCCACAGCTTCATGTTTTCTACGCTACGCCTTGTCACCGAGTTGTGACGCGTTTTCATACCGATATTGCCACCATTTAGCCATAGGTTTTTGCATGTTTTAATACCATTTAGCCACCGATGTTGCCACCATTTAGTCATCAATATTGCCACCATTTAGCCACCATTTTTTACACAATTTGCGAGTTTTGATACCATTTAGCCACCGATATTACCACCATTTAGCCACCATTTGTTACCATTTATTTGCTACAATTTACTGATTACTGGAATATTGGTTTTTAATTCAAATTTTTTTCCTCCCTGCTATTTTCATCAAAATTGCATATCAATAAAAACTACAAATAATATAAAAAAGTCTAATAAAATCCCAAAATTATATAAAACATCTCGTTTTCAAAAGCATATAAAAAAAATACCAACTAAAACATAAAATAACTAAAATTATCCTAATAAGATAAACATCTAAACATTCAAAACCAAGTGTTTATAGCCTATCTTCGAACTGACATAGCTTCAATTTGTGACATCCTATCAAGCATAGCATCTTTATCCATCTTATCTTTTTTTTTTCAGCAAACAACCCTGCAATAATTCCATTGAACCTTTCTTTTTCATCTTATTCTTTAACAAGCTCCTTGATAACTAGGTTCAACTTTTCAATCTACAAAACAAACAATGAATGGAATTAAGAAATCAGAATTAACGAAAAGTAATAATGGGTCAAGTTGGTTGCAAAGAAAACAAAATACAATTGTGAGCCTTACAATTCAAGTGCTAGAAGTTAATTTCATCATTGATCAACTTAAGGTACTATTAATACATCATCCACTTTATCAATTCACAATAAAGTAAAGACTACTCACAATAAATCTGGTAATGAGGATGAATATAAGGAACGAACATCCAAGAACAAAATTCAAAGGATACCACTGCAAACCAAAAACACATGTTATATATCCTTAGTCATAAACAAATATATTTAACTAGGAACGAAAGAAGCATGCATACTGAAGTGCGAAGTGAATTAACAACAGCTTCCAACACAGAGACGACATCAGTTTTTGTAGTAAAATGACCGATCCCGAATAAGCTCTTGAGTTGTTGAAGACCTATAACAATGGCCGCACCCGCCATAAATCCTACAATGGCCGCATGCGATAGAAAACCAATAAGAAAACCTAACCTGTAGTGTTACCAAATTAAGCACCAGAATTAACCAACTAATTTGAAAAAAAAAAAACAATATCTTAATTGAAGTAGTACGTACCTAAGAATTCCAAAAAGAGCTTGGAAGGTGCCGGCGAAGAATGTGGCAGTGAAACAAGTTTTCTGTACGAACAGAATCAGCAGCAGGATCAACGAGTTTTGAGATCATTGATGATATGAGGAGCGACACCACAGCTACTGGACCGATGGCTAGTTCTTGTGAAGTCCCCATCACAGAATATATCAAAGAAGGGACAACACTTCCATCTATCAACACATGATACTTCATTGATAACAAACAAGCATGCATATATAACTCATTACAATAATTGCAAAAACATGCTAACTTACATAGGCGTCGAAACGGTTTGCGTCGAAACGGTTCACGTCGAAACAGTTTTTTATAATAATAATAATAATACCACATAATGCCAGAATAACTACAAACCCAGATGATCTAAAACTAGCAACAGAATCATTCTGCATTATCAGTAGTTCCAAGATATAAAAAACAAAACTTTAATACTTACACAGTAGTTTTTGCCAGAATCATTCTGCATTATCAGTAGTTCCAACAGTGGACCAAACTCAAATTCCTTAAAAGACAACAGTTTAAAGAGTGTAGAGGAGAGAAAAGAAGAATATAATCGAGCACGTGCAAGAATATTTAGCTCTACCTCAAGCTCTAGTGAAACAAGGACGCAAGGAGTATCCCAACATAATAATAGTTCGTTAACAACTTCAAAAGTAGAAGTATCTGTTCCTGATGTCAACAGTTCAGTCGATTCTTCTGCAGGAAGCAGTAGATCAGGTAGAACTAGAACAAAAAAAAAAAAAAAAAAAGCCAGTTGCTAGGTCAAGGAGTAATAGTAGAGTGGCTATCTTTCGTGATCGTGAAGTAGAGCAGAAGGATCCGGATTATGACAGAAACTATGACAGGTCAGCTTAACTAGGAGCAGTAACACTATGCTTTATTTTCTTCCATTCATAGGCTTCTAGAGCTGCAAATGAACTGGCGGGAAGTTCGTTTGTGTTCGTTCGATATACAATCCTTTCATACTTTCAAATTTACGCTTCCCAGTGAGGCATGTTACATATACAAGTGGATGGACATTGAACATAAATAGATACGTGAAAAAATAATCCTGTCGTGGAGATGGCGATCTGATCACACTAAAAACAATCACAGACGATAAATACATCCGTCGCTTTTAACGTTATTTTCATGAAATTATTAAAATAATGTTAAAGTTTGTACCATTGCACTTTTGCCCCTCGAGCGCCCACACATATATACATTATATGTGCACACTGCAAGCAGGGCAAGGCATGTAAAGGAATAATAAATTCAAAAAAAAGTGATCCATTTATAAGGCATTAGCCGAAGAACGATTAGGTATTCTATATTTCCGAATTAAAATCTGTCACAATTACAAGCAGTTAATACACATTAAGATTTCAAAACAGCTGTTAATGAAATTATTCGATTCATGTAATACCTAATTTTTAATTTCATAACTTATCTAAAATCAATTTAATACATATTCGATCTCATTTCAAATCTTCAACTACCAGTGAAAATAATACGATTAGAATGAGTGAACGGTAATCAATCGAGTATAACTATCAACACCGGAAATATAGAATACTAAACTAGCTAAGATATCGAGATAATTGTCACAAAAAAGCAAATTATAGAAGCAGATTGAAAGTTGAAACATCAAGCGTGTGCAAATCTACGATTTATAGGGATCCGATAGTTTGTGATTAAAATCTTAGTATTCTAGAGAGAGAAACATAGAGATGGTGGAAAGTTTACCGGAGACGACGACTACGACTGGTTGACCTTTTTTTCACCGTTCGCTTGCCCTGCAGATGCGCGTTGTTCAGTAAGCCCTACAACGATCACAGACGCTAAAACCGTCGGAAAACAACGATTCCGATCAGAAACACAAGCTAAACTTATAGATTCTAACATAAACATACATACAATCTGTAGAGAGAAGCGAAATGCAGGGATTAAGATTTTGGGAGGGGAGTTATTGGTTGGAACCCTAATTAATTAATTGACTTTTGAAGCGCCCAACTAAAAAAATTAACCCGTCTATTTGAATTTTCATGTTGTCACCGATAACATGGTCACAATTAACAATTACCTTTTTATTTTTTGTGTTTTTGCGTATTTTTCTCACAAATTGCCACCGAAAATAAAAAGGTGGCAAAAACTGCATCCACTTTGCTACCATATCATGATAAATACACTTATTTTCATTTCCATGGCAAATCGGTGGCTAAATTTGCTACCATTTTTTTCGGTAGCAAATTTTGGTCACAATTGCCCAATTTTCTAGTAGTGTTTTGGGTGTGATCAATTGATTGTGCAGGGACGTTTCTCTTTATATGATGATTTTGGCGCATAGTTTAGGCGGGATTTTATTATAATAAATGCTACTAATAAAGTAACCATCCTTTCAGTTACTGTGTGTATTTACTGTTTTGTTCAGCTTTATCAGTTAAGGGTGTTAGATGTCCCATCTTCCAAGTTTGGCGTTTTTATATTTAATGACGTTTTTGTAGACCAATATGATAAAATACACTAAGATAGAAAAAATTACACAGGAAAAATAGTTTTTATTATTTGGCGTTTTGTATTCAATGATTTTGTGGTTTTTTTGGCGTTTTGAAACTAAGGAGAGAAATATAGTATTTTATTATCTGAAAAAAAAATTACACAAAAGAAAACAAAAAAAAATTAAAACTCCTCGTCAGAAAGGACTTTGTCTAAGAAGTATCCATCACTTTCTTCGTCGGAGTCTTCTTCTAGTCTCCCATCCAAGTCATCGCTTTCACTTCCATTGGCTTCTTGTTCTTGAAGATTTTGAAGCCTTCATTTGAACATGTCCTGCATCAACGCCATTTTTATGTCCATGTCTGTGTTCAAACATGTGGCGTTGTGTAACATTTCCTTGAACCCAGCCCCCTGCTTGGTCATGATGTCTTCAAGCATGTAGTCTTCCTGCTCTCCGTTGTCACATATAACGGTCACCATGTCTGTTTCTTCATCAAAACGCCATGATGTGATGACTGGATCCATTTTTCCATCTGCTTTGATTGGTCCAAATTTCCTGGTTAATCTTCTTATAAGCTTATACGTTTCATCACATTCGTTATCAAGAGGGATGCCAAGCGATAGGATACCCCTCTATACCTCTTCTTCCATTTTCAAAATTGCTTTGATTGTCTTAACAAACACCCTTCTTCCGTTGTCAAAACGTATGACGAATCTTCTGATTCTCAGGGTGTATCTCCATGAAACGATGATTGCCATTTTTGGCGCTTTGGTTAAATTGGCGTCTTGGTAAAAGATTTTTTTTAGAATGAAGGATGGAAGTGATTATGGAAGCGATGTTAACGTCGTTTATATATTGATTTTTTGGCGCGTAATTTAGGAGGGAATTTATCCTAATAAATGTTAATAATTGAATTTCAATTAATGTTTGTTTCTTCTACCTGTAAGTCTGCAAAGCGTTTTATCACTAAGCTTTGACGTTTTGTATTAATGGTGTTTTATTCTCCTAATTTTGAATGGCGTGTTCTCATTTTAGTTTGTCGTTTTGAATTTGAGCTGTAAAAGACCTTTTTACCCTTAATGAAGCGCGTCCACTTAATAAAATTGATGTTATTTACGAAAATGCCACCACGCCAATCTAGTCCATAGAATGTTTTGATCGGACGATCCATAAACGTTCTCACACTTTTCAGCGCTTTACGCGCCGGTTTTTTACGTTAACGTTTTTTTTTACGTTTTACGTGCCGGTTTTTTACGTTAATGTTTTTTTTACGTTTTACGCGCCGGTTTTTTACGTTAACATTTTTACGTTTACGTTTTACCTAAAACCTTTTACGTTTTACGAAAAACCTTTTATGTTTTACGTAAAACCTTTTAACATTTTACGTAAAACCCTTTACGTTTTACGCGCCGGTTTTTTACATTAACGTTTTTTACGTTTTTACATTTTACGCACCGGGTTTTTACGTTAACGTTTTTTACGTTAACATTTTTAAATTCAGGTTTTTTTACGTTAACGGTTTTTTTACGTTAACGGTTTTTTACGTTAACGTTTTTACGTTAACGTTTTTTTCGTTTTAGTAAAAAAAAATTTACGTTTTACGTTTTATGTAGAACTTTTTACTTTTTACGTAAAACGTTTTACGTAAAACTTTTTACGCTGCACGTTTTTACGTTTTACGTTAAAAAAGTTTACGGTTTACGTTAAAAAGTTTACGGGTTATTTTTTTTCAAATTTTTTTTACGCAAAAACGAACGCACCCAGAAATCGCAAACTCGGGAGGTGTCTCAGATATATTGTTATCATCATCGACGCCTCAAAAAAAAATATAAAAACCCAACAAACATAAAAAACAAAGGGTATCTCGAAAAAAAAAACGGGGTTTGGCTCAGATTATCCGATAATCAAGAGGCTGCAAAAGTGGGGTTGCAGGATCAAAAACCCTACCCTCCGCCGTCCTTGCCGCGCCATCGTCATCAAAATCTACGGGTTTTTTTTTTGCATCATCACCACCCCGTCGATCGTATCAAAACCCACAGATTTAAATATCACAAATCAAAACCCACAGATCAAAAATCCCCAACATACTAAACCCAGAATCAAAACAAATATCCAGATCAAGATCAAAAAGCACCAACAACCATATCACTGTTTGAAACCTATCAAAAAACACCATATTCAAAAACATTCAAAAAGGCACCATGTACAACCGATTTAAACATCCAAAACCACCCTGAACATCATTTAGACATATTCAATCAGATTCAAAATATTCAACAGATTCAAAAAGCACCAGAATCAAACAGAATCAAAACCCAAGATTGAAGCAGGTAAAAACAAACCATCAAGAAGGTTAAGGAACCTGTATCTAGATTCAAACAACCGACCAAAAACAGTGACACCCCTCCTCACCCCACCCACCCCACCCCTTGTAACACCCCGAAAACGGGTTTGGTAATTAAACCACGTTAATAATAATGAACGGGTAAAATAGCGTTAGTGGTAAAATTTACCCGGTAAATATTAGGACTTAGACAAATAATCCTAATATTAGTTATAAAATTTAATAAATGCTTGAGAAAACAAAGTTATAAGAAGCCCGAGTTAACGAGACTTAAAATAAAACGGGTTATGATTTCCCGAACCCATTAAGTTAACTAGGGATAATTAACCTAGTTAATAAGAGGGAATTTTACTAGAAATAAGTGGGTTGTAGCCTACTTAATAACAAACCAAAACGTGAGGGACCGAAGTTGGATAACTTGAAAAAGGGTTTTATAAACAAAAAAAAAAAAACATAACACACACCTAAGGTGTGTGTGTGCGTGTGTGTGTGTGAGGTCGACCAGGAGGGTGCTCCCAAGAGCTCAAACCCTAGAACTCAACAAATCATCAAATTGAAGCCTGATTCAAGGTCAAAATCGATGCATGAATACATAGAAATGATCACCTAGTCATGGGGATCGTAAGGTATGTCAAATTTTTGATGTTTATGAAGTTGAGATTTTTGATGAACTTGTGAAAATCGAAATTCAAGCTTGAATGATTGATGTTTGGGTGAAACTAAGATGAATTCATGCTTAGAAACAAACCCTAGTTGAAAACTTGATGAATTAGTACTAAAACTAGGAATTTGATAATCACACTATTATGTGCTAAGTGGGTTTTGATTGTGTAGTGAAGATGATGATATGTTTATGCTAGAAATCATCATAGTTGATAGTTGATGCAAGATACTTTGAACAATTTCCAAGTTTGAGTGTTGACTATACATGACTTGAAAAATGGGTTTTTGGATGATTTAATGAAATTGATGTTGTATTGGTGTTTATAAACACCATACTAACTTGTATGAATGAACTACTTGAACAAAATGGGGAATTGTTAAGAGTTCATACTTGATTTGAAGTGGGTCTTGACACAAGAATTAAACTCATGATTTATGATTTAGTTCAATAAGAAAAGTAGTCAAAGATTCATAAGGTGTGAAAGTCATGATTTAGAATGACTAATCTAACAACCTTGTGAATGATGAATGATAGTTGGCGCTTAACAAGCTAGGTGAAGCTTGGGGAGGAAGCGGGTCGAACGAGTCAAGCATAAAGGAAAAGCGTATTCGGGATGCAAGGTAAGTGAAACTTACACAATTATGTAGAATACTTGTTTATTCTATACAATATAAATGCGATAACGATAATATAGAAAATATGAACTTCCGACGCGATCAATACGAGTCGGAACATATAAAGAATGATAAAAACCTTGGTTTATGGAAAAAAGGGCAAAACGGTAAATAAATCATGTAATGATTTAAGAAATTATGAATTCCCGTTAAGATTACCTTATAGTGTAATCTAATAATGATAAAAAGGATAAAATGGAAATTGGTCAAGTGTTGACCAATGTAAATCGAAGTTAAAAGAATACCCATGGCGTAAGCCGAAATGGGTTGAATTTGTAAGAAATGAGTTTAAAAGAAAAGGGGTATGATAATAAAATCCGGGATGGGATGGATGTATGAATTGGAAATAAAAAACGATGTTTTCGATTAAATAGATAATGTTGGGCATATAGTCCAAACGGGTCGAATGGTGATGATAACACCATTTGACAATATCGACTAATGTGGTTGTCAAGTCTTATGTTAACAGGACCGATTAGCCAATCGGATAATTGCGTCACCATTGATGGTGTGATAATGAAAACGAGGTATAAATCGGGTCTACTTGTTGATCCGGGCCAGGTACGCATAATTATGTTGTAGTTAAAAGTGTTATTTTGGTTGAATAATTTGAGAGAGAGTCCTTCGTCATAAAAGGACTAAAATCGACCAAAACGCCCTTGTAGGCTAAATGGAACAAACGACCCTTAAAGGTTTTTTGGAAACGAGTTTTATGACTAGGTAAATACTTAGAATAAGTATAGAAGCTGAAAGAGGTATTGTATTAGCTAAATGGCACTATTTGAGTTTTTGCCGTAAAACAATGATTCGAGAGGTAAAATTTGGTTTATATTGATCACCACATTAAACCTACCTTAAATACAGTTGGGGTAGGAGATTTTAGGATAAGAAATGTGGTGATGGAAAGTTAGAAGCAATCGAAAGCGATTTTAGGCTCGAAAGTGCTTAAATACCCTTAACGGGTCAAAATAAGCATACGAGCGAAAACGGGTTTAAATGGTGTAATAAACCTATTATTAGAACCTAATATAGTAGGTAACATTAATTTGAAGAGTGTATGAGATATAGGAATCAAATAAATATGTTTGTTTGATAAAATGCATAAACGGGTTAAAATTCGGTAAAAAGGTAACGAGTCTAAGGCTTAGAAGCCTCAAAATTTCTCATGTTGGATGTAGGATTTTAACTCCATAAGATGGAGGATTAAATTACGGATGCGTAGGAAAAAGAATCGGGTAAAACGGATCAATAACGAAGAAGTTATGGCCGTTTCCGTAAAAACAGGCATAGCTGAAAATGCAGGACCCAGCTCCAGACCTGCTGGAAACTGGTTTCCCCCGCGACACGCGAAGGAACAACATGGTTCCTCCGCGACACGCGACGGAACCCCGTTTTGGTGAAAAATTTTTATTTTAATCAGTTTCGCTTCCCAGACTCGTTTAAATACGTTCTAAGTTACATATGACTAATCCAACTTATGTTTTATGAGTTTCAGGTATGATTTTAGCACCGGTGGACGATCAAGCATAATGAAGAACCGAACACGATTAAGAAATAAGCTTCCACACTATGTATCGTTGTTATGTTAAATGACGAACTCACTCACGTTTTGTTGTTTAGTTTTAATTATGTAAAAGGTTTAATAAACCCGTAATTTCCAATGCATATGTAATCTTAATTACATGACTGTTTTTCGTAAATGATACGTTAAACCTTAATTTATAAGAACGGGTGTTACAAGTTGGTATCAGAGCCTTGGTTTAAGAGATTCAAGTATGGTGGGAAAACTATGCTTGGACTTAAACCTTATGCTCTTAATAAAGATTGGTGTTAGGTTCGAGGCTTGATCGCAAATCCGGTAAGTACAAGTATGTTAATAGTTTAGCATGCTAAAGTGTTGTAAACAACACATAGGGCTGTCGTGTGATACACGTTACCCCAATTGAAATGATTGATATAGTTGACGAAAATACACGCGTTGACGCGTATAATAGAAAAAGCCTTGTATTATAATACGGGCGGTTATTGAAGTTGATGTTACTAACCTTTGTGAATGTTTTAATTGAAGGACACTCGCATCTGAAGATGACGAGAGTTGGACAAATTATGGATATGAGGATGAAACGGTCCGATGTATGACAAGTAAAGCATACTCATCAAGGATCTAAGTCGCGTAGGATCACGGACAAGGTTAACAGAAAAAGGAGAGCCTGATAGAGCAAGCATTATCAGGTGCACGTTTTAAATTATTGCATAAATAAGTAATATGCAACAAATATATAGAAAATGAAAGTTGCATAAGTAGATTGAAAACTTGGAAAAAAAACCTGAATAGAAAACCTATCCGGGATATTGTTTCCAGGAAAAACAAATAGAGGCATTACTTACATGGGGTGTAATGTGAAAATTATAAAAAGGTCATGTATACCAGGTGTTGATCGCTTACTCTGGCCAAGTAAGTAGTGAACACGTGGTGCCATGAACTTCTTATGATGGACACATTTATGTCCGATGTAGTAAGGGTAGGGGTGAATGGGACTAACTTAAAAAGTACCCAAATAAATCAAATGAGCAAAATGTTTGATAATAATGTAAACGCACAGCCGGGTGACGGAAGCGTAGTACATTAAGATGATGAGCCCGAGTGAAGGGACAAAGATTAATGTAAAACAATTAAGGTATGCAACTGGGAGGGGTGTGCTTACACTCGAAACCGAAGAATGCAAATATGACTCTTAACGGGCCGATTTTGTAAAACACCAAATTTGAGAACAAAGTGGGAATATAAAAGCGAAACGAACTCATAATGCATACCGTAAGGGTTGCAATAATAACGACTTCGGTAAAACACCCGGTTGGTGGGTAAGGATTTAAACGTATGCGTAGACTGAGAAACAGGAACGCGAAATAGAAAGTCAAAAGACTCGGAATATGAGTCATGACTAAAAGATGACAAGAATTTTCGCAAACATAAATTTTGATAAAAAAAATGACGTTCGACTAGTTAAAAGTCGAACGGGTCGAACAAAGAATGAAATTTGACGTTCACCAGTGATGAAATTTCACACGAACAAGTCAAACGAATTAAATGAATGATGACGCTTGCTAATGTAAGTGGGCGCAGACTGAATAAATAAAAGTGTGAGATGTTAACAAACCTATGAAAAGGGTTGTCAAGAGGTATAAGAATGAACCGGGAAACGGTAGGCGTAGAACGAACTGGTGTGTAATTAACGTCAGAAGTCATAAAGTCGGGGGATTAGTCCGAAAGTAAACAAATGAAGTCTTAGACTACGGTCAAGGTCAACTAAAGTTTAAAAAGCAAAAATAAATGATTTCCAATATAACAAGGGATGCCTTGAAGCTATACATGTATATATATATACATTTGAATACAGACACGAATAAAAGATGATATATGGGATCATCATAACCTACGGGATTCATAGAAATGTCAAGGTCTACGGGACCAAGAAGACCCTTGGGTCATAAATGAAAGAAACGAACTGTTGAGATCCCACCTTAAAAGGGTGAAAAATTTAAAAGAAATAGTCTATGAGGCTAAGTGAAAGAACCTACGGGTCGACAGTATAAAGCAAGGGAACGGATTACAATTTTTCGTGTAAACGAGAACGAAAAGGATAAATTATAGGTGTCAATTTCCTCGATGAGAGTAATTGACATAGTTAAAGAGAAGGACGTTAAACTAAAATTTAGTTTTAGTAAGAAATAACGTTCTAACAAATATGAATACTATAAGACGAATTCGGAAATAACAAATATCAAAGAGTATGGGTCTCAACATCGATAGGTGCGAGACGATGCATTCGAAAAGAAAAAGTATTATGACGAAACGTTGAATTAAACTTAAACGTGACGTGACACGCTCACGGACGAGAAAAGAAACATAGAAAATGATCACGTTGTAACATGAGTTACGGGGTATGAAGTGACAGCGACTAATTAGTTTAGCCGGTAAAACTGTTCAAAGATAAGAAATCGTCATAACAAATACAAGCGCTTGTTAATATAACACAAGCGTGAGATAGACCTGTTAAAAGACTAACGAGACCAAGTGGTCAAGTGACAACTCAGTCAATAAAGATAAAGGGTTAAAAGCTGTAAGTAACGGCCCGCGAGGCCTTACACATGAAAGACGTACACGTCAGTATACACGAAAACTTTTGACCAAAGGAAACGGGAGCCTTAAAAACGAAACTAGGTTCGTTTAATTAAACCAATGAACTACGTAAATAAGGTTTCGGGGACGAAACCTCTTTAAGGGGGGTAGACTTGTAACACCCCGAAAATGGGTTTGGTAATTAAACCACGTTAATAATAATGAACGGGTAAAATAGCGTTAGTGGTAAAATTTACCCGGTAAATATTAGGACTTAGACAAATAATCCTAATATTAGTTATAAAATTTAATAAATGCTTGAGAAAACAAAGTTATAAGAAGCCCGAGTTAACGGGACTTAAAATAAAACGGGTTATGATTTCCCGAACCCATTAAGTTAACTAGGGATAATTAACCTAGTTAATAAGAGGGAATTTTACTAGAAATAAGTGGGTTGTAGCCTACTTAATAACAAACCAAAACGTGAGGGACCGAAGTTGGATAACTTGAAAACGGGTTTTATAAACAAAAAAAAAAATAACATAACACACACCTAAGAGCTCAAACGGGTGCTCCCAAGAGCTCAAACCCTAGAACTCAACAAATCATCAAATTGAAGCCTGATTCAAGGTCAAAATCGATGCATGAATACATAGAAACGATCACCTAGTCGTGGGGATCGTAAGGTATGTCAAATTTTTGATGTTTATGAAGTTGAGATTTTTGATGAACTTGTGAAAATCGAAATTCAAGCTTGAATGATTGATGTTTGGGTGAAACTAAGATGAATTCATGCTTAGAAACAAACCCTAGTTGAAAACTTGATGAATTAGTACTAAAACTAGGAATTTGATAATCACCCTATTATCTGCTAAGTGGGTTTTGATTGTGTAGTGAAGATGATGATATGTTTATGCTAGAAATCATTATAGTTGATAGTTGATGCAAGATACTTGAACAATTTCCAAGTTTGAGTGTTGACGATACATGACTTGAAAAATGGGTTTTTGGATGATTTAATGAAATTGATGTTGTATTGGTGTTTATAAACACCATACTAACTTGTATGAATGAACTACTTGAACAAAATGGGGAATTGTTAAGAGTTCATACTTGATTTGAAGTGGGTATTGACACAAGAATTAAACTCATGATTTATGATTTAGTTCAATAAGAAAAGTAGTCAAAGATTCATAAGGTGTGAAAGTCATGATTTAGAATGACTAATCTAACAACCTTGTGAATGATGAATGATAGTTGGCGCTTAACAAGCTAGGTGAAGCTTGGGGAGGAAGCGGGTCGAACGAGTCAAGCATAAAGGAAAAGCGTATTCGGGATGCAAGGTAAGTGAAACTTACACAATTATGTAGAATACTTGTTTATTCTATACAATATAAATGCGATAACGATAATATAGAAAATATGAACTTCCGACGCGATCAATACGAGTCGGAACATATAAAGAATGATAAAAACCTTGGTTTATGGAAAAAAGGGCAAAACGGTAAATAAATCATGTAATGATTTAAGAAATTATGAATTCCCGTTAAGATTACCTTATAGTGTAATCTAATAATGATAAAAAGGATAAAATGGAAATTGGTCAAGTGTTGACCAATGTAAATCGAAGTTAAAAGAATACCCATGGCGTAAGCCGAAATGGGTTGAATTTGTAAGAAATGAGTTTAAAAGATAAGGGGTATGATAATAAAATCCGGGATGGGATGGATGTATGAATTGGAAATCAAAAACGATGTTTTTGATTAAATAGATAATGTTGGGCATATAGTCCAAACGGGTCGAATGGTGATGATAACACCATTTGACAATATCGACTAATGTGGTTGTCAAGTCTTATGTTAACAGGACCGATTAGCCAATCGGATAATTGCGTCACCATTGATGGTGTGATAATGAAAACGAGGTATAAATCGGGTCTACTTGTTGATCCGGGCCAGGTACGCATAATTATGTTGTAGTTAAAAGTGTTATTTTCGTTGAATAATTTGAGAGAGAGAGTCCTTCGTCATAAAAGGACTAAAATCGACCAAAACGCCCTTGTAGGCTAAATGGAACAAACGACCCTTAAAGGTTGTTTGGAAACGAGTTTTATGACTAGGTAAATACTTAGAATAAGTATAGAAGCTGAAAGAGGTATTGTATTAGCTAAATGACACTATTTGAGTTTTTGCCGTAAAACAATGATTCGAGAGGTAAAATTTGGTTTATATTGATCACCACATTAAACCTACCTTAAACACAGTTGGGGTGGGAGATTTTAGGATAAGAAATGTGGTGATGGAAAGTTAGAAGCAATCGAAAGCGATTTTAGGCTCGAAAGTGCTTAAATACCCTTAACGGGTCAAAATAAGCATACGAGCGAAAACGGGTTTAAATGGTGTAATAAACCTATGATTAGAACCTAATATAGTAGGTAACATTAATTTGAAGAGTGTATGAGATATAGGAATCAAATAAATATGTTTGTTTGATAAAATGCATAAACGGGTTAAAATTCGGTAAAAAGGTAACGAGTCTAAGGCTTAGAAGCCTCAAAATTTCTCATGTTGGATGTAGGATTTTAACTCCATAAGATGGAGGATTAAATTACGGACGCGTAGGAAAAAGAATCGGGTAAAACGGATCAATAACGACGTTTCCGTAAAAACAGGCATAGCTGAAAATGCAGGACCCAGCTCTAGACCTGCTGGAAACTGGTTTCCCCCGCGACACGCGAAGGAACAACATGGTTCCTCCGCGACACGTGACGGAACCCCGTTTTGGTGAAAATTTTTTATTTTAATCAGTTTCGCTTCCCAGACTCGTTTAAATACGTTCTAAGTTACATATGACTAATCCAACTCATGTTTTATGAGTCTCAGGTATGATTTTAGCACCGGTGGACGATCAAGCATAATGAAGAACCGAACACGATTAAGAAATAAGCTTCCGCACTATGTATCGTTGTTATGTTAAATGACGAACTCACTCACGTTATGTTGTTTAGTTTTAATTCTGTAAAAGGTTTAATAAACCCGTAATTTCCAATGCATATGTAATCTTAATTACATGACTGTTTTTCGTAAATGATACCTTAAACCTTAATTTATAAGAACGGGTGTTACACCCCTCCACCCATCATTCACCTCCGCCGCGCCGCCGACACACCGCCCCCTAACCCCACCACAACAATCCCCCTTCACCGGCCACCGCCACCGATCTCTGCACAAAACCCCCATCGGTCTCCCCACAAAACCACCTCCGCCTCTGCACAACTCTCACAAAACCACCGACCCCACCACCGCCTCTGCACAACTCGCACCAAACCACCGACCCCACCGCCGCCTTCTGCCTTTGTTTGGGGCCACCGGTTCAGATATGAGCAATCATAACCCATTTTCTAACCACTGCCGCCACACCCCCGTTCAGATCTGAGCAACCACCATAAAGTTTGACGGTGAAACGAAGAGAGAGAAGGTAGGAAGAGGGGGGTAGCCGGTGGTAGTAGGGATCAGATGGTGGTGAATCAAAAAAGGACAGAGAAACGAACAGTGGTTGGTGGTTTTGGCATAGTAGGGGCGGTGGTGAACGGTGTTTGGGGGTTGGGCTCTATTTTAATGAGAAAGAGATGAATGAGATATGTAATTGTAAAAATGGAGTCTGATTATAAGTATAAAAAGAAAGAGACAAGATAGAGGAGAGAGGTAATAAAAAAATTCAAACATTTAAATGAAGAGAGAGAAGGGATTTGACATTTGGGGTAAATGACCAAAATACCCTTTGGGTTGTCATGTTTTGATTGCTTGAGAGTGGTTCTCGCGGTTCTTACAACTGGGAGTGGTTCTTATTTTAGCGGCTCCCTATATATATATATATATATATGACAAAGATCCGTTAGGAACCACCCTTTATTGCGAGAACCGCGAGAACCAATGTGAACACAACCAAAAATGCCTAAAACTAGCTAAAAACACACAAAATATTTTTTTTTAAATATTTTTTATAAAAAAATCGCTACTTTTAGTAGCCAAAAATAAAATTTTTAAACTTTTTTTTGGCTACTAAAAGTAGCGATTTTAACATAAAAAATATTAAAAAAAATTTTAGATTTTTTTTTATTATTTTAAATTTTTTTTAGATTTTTTTAGGTTTTTTGGGGGTTTAGTTTTTAGTATTTTAGCTTGTGGGGGGGGGGGGGGTTAGGTTTTTTGGGGGTTTTAGTTTTTAGCATTTAGCTTGGGGGGGGGGGGGGTTAGGTTTTTTTAGCTATTTTAGGTTGTGTTCACATTGGTTCTCGCAGTTCCCGCAATAAAGGTGGTTCTCGCATGAACCTTACCCTATATATATATATATATATATATATATATATATTGGGTAAGGTTATTGTAAAAAAAGTTAAAAGTGTGAGAAATGTGAGAAATATTGTGGAGATTACATGTGTCCTCCACCAAAATTAATTCAAAAGGGTAAACAAGTAATTTTATAATTAATTCAATTAATTCAAAACTTACCATAACCGCCACCTTAATTATAGGAACAAGATTTTTTTAAAAGATTTCTAAAAAAACACTATGAATAACACTGCAACCACCATTCAGCACATATATAACACCATTCAGCATGTATATAACACCATTCAGTAAATAATATAACACCATTCAGTAAAGAATATAACACCATTCAGTAAAAGAATATAACACCATTCAGTAAAGAAATATAACACCATTCAGTAAAGAATATAACACCATTCAGTAAAGAATATAACACCATTCAGTAAAGAATATAACACCATTCAGTAAAGAATATAAGAATATAACACCATTCAGAAAAAAAAAAATAACACCATTCAGAAAAGAAAATAACACCATTCAGTAAAAGAAAATAACACTATTCAGAAAAGAAAAATAACACCATTCAGAAAATAAAAATAACACCATTCAGTAAAAGAATATAACACCATTCGGAAAAGAAAAAAACACCATTAATGAAAAAAAATAACACCATTAATGAAAAAAAAAATAACACCATTCAGAAAAAGAAAATAACACCTCTGTATCATCTTCTCCACTTCCGGCACCGTTCGATGTAGAGAGAGAGATCGCACGACCACCACCACTGCCACTTTCGGCACCACCACCGCCGCTCCACCACTGCCGATCCAGCACCACCACCGCCGCTTCCGCTCGAACCACCACCACCGCCGCTGCCGCTCGAACCACCACCACCACCGCTACCGCTAGCACCACCACCACCGCCGCTGCCGCTCGCACCACCACCACCGTCGCTGCCGCTGTCGTGTTTGATCTTCCGATTGATTGAATATGGAAGAAGAAAGAGAGAGAGAGAAATTGTGATCGTATGAGAGAGAGAGAGAGAACGAAATTGCAGGGATTTGATTACAAAATGAAGATAAAAAGACACAATTGCCCCTATATATTTCAATTCAGTCCAAATTAACAAAAATATTTTGTAATTTGGTCCCTATTGATCTCAACCATTAGATCAAAAGATCTAATGGCTGAGATTCTTTCTTACCTTTCTCACACTTTGGGCTTTTTTACAGGATCCTAACTCTATATATATATATATATATATATATATACACGCGTATATCCATTTGAGTATTTATACTTATTAAAATTTCAAAACGGGTTGGATTTTGGGAGCCCATTTTGTCGGATGTTATATATACATGAAATTAGGGTTCAGAGTTGTGGTGGTCATGTCTGGTGGCGGTTGGTGGTGATTTAGGGTTCAGACGATGGTATGGGGTTAGGGGTTTAGGTTAGGGAAGATGGAGCTGGTTGGGGGTTTAGGTTAGGGAAGATGTTACTGTTGGTGGTGGGGTACGGCGGTGGCTGGTGTGGTTCAGTGGTGGTGGTTGGTGGTGTGATGGTCGTGTCTGGTGGTGATGGTCATGGTTGGGGGTGGCTGATGTTTACATTGTATTAGGGGTGTGCAATAACCGAACCGTTAATCGAAACTGAACCAAAAACCAACAAAACCGAATCGAAATTAACCGAAACCGAATTAACCGAAAGTCGGTTAATGGATATTTTTTTTACCATCGTGTAACACCCCGTGTTTTTGAAAGTCAAAGTCAAGGTCAAAGTCAACGATCGATTTCGCAACTTGACTTTTAGTGAATTTCTTTTATGTGTTTATTTTAGTTGTATTATGTGGAGTAAGTGTCAATAATCACAGTAATCGACGTTTATTATTCGCCATCTAATCGACTTACAACTGTGAACTATAGGAAGTAACAATGCGATAAAGTCAACTAAACGCTAATCAATCCAATTTAATCTACATCGAATCGCAATCGCACTCGTAACTCGAAATACGCAATTTGGTTATTATACGTGTGTGTGCGCCTTATGTGTTACTTATGCATGTTTATTTATGTTGTGTTGTGGTAATCAATCGAAACGCAATCGAAACTCAAATCGCAATCGAACTCAATCGCAATCGAAATGGTATGATAATTTGTGGAGAAGAGATAGTGCTAGATATGAATAGTTGGGATTAAAAGTAATTTGACTAGGAAACTCTATCGCATCGAAACGCTCGCAATCGAAATCGAAACAGCAAAACTCGTCGCACCGAACACTCGAAACAGACGACCGATCGATCAGGCAATCAGCCGATTGACCGGCCATCCGTTCGGACTGCCGTCCGATCGGACAGGCTGTCCGATCGAGCTGCCTGGCCGATTGGCCAGCCCTTTCCTCTTTTGGAACTCTATAAATACCCATGTCACTTTCATTCTTTCTACTTTTGGAAACTCTCTGTCCGACCAGCTCGTGCTCCTCACCTTTCCTCAGATTTCTCTCGATTCCGGTAAGATCTCGACCTAAACCTTGTACTTTCTTGATCTACACGCACTCCTACACCTTTCTATCTTTCAAATCTTAACTTTTAACCGTGAAATCACCAAGATTCAAGGTGTTCTAGGATGACGTCATCATGTGTTCTTGAAGAACTTCATGTTTTGGCCCCAATCCACCAAGAACAACTTAGATCTAACCGATTTCCACATAAATAACAAAGATCTTTCAGAGATCTAAACATATTCGCAAAAGAAAAGGATTGAAAGACGGTTTTTCTAACTTTCTTTCAACTCTTTTACACTCAATGCACTCAAAACCGTAGAATCGGAACTTGTGCCGACTTAGTACTCGGTCTGTGGTCGCGTTGGCTCAAGATCTGGATTCTATCCACGAGGTTTACCGATTTCGGGTTAAACGTGAACTACCGTCTCGAACAGTTCACTGATTGGATTTGGGTGATTCCTGTCCGATCAGGAGAACCAAGTATTGGCAAGGTTCCGGTTGTTTGACTCGTTATCAAAATGCCTCGATAAAACGACAAACAAACAAAACAACCAAGTGTGAGACGAACAGGACGAGGTGTCGTCCGATCGGAATGCTGTCCGAACGGACAGCCACCCGAACGGTCGGTCAGCCGAACGGCTTACACTATGGGTCCCACACTTAACCATCTTTGCTTATCTGAAGTTTGAGTATTGAACGAATTGCTAACCGATCGTACTACCATCCGATCAGATTACTCTTCGGATCATGAGATACTTAGGCTTTAACACTTAATCGATTTTTCAACATGTTCAATGCACTAGGAATGCCACCCGATCGAACTGCTGTCCGATCGAGTGACATCCTGCGGTGAATTTGTTTTCACTAAAGTGCCCAGCCGATCGGGTTGCTGACCGATCGATCGACCGACCGTCCGATCGACCGACCTGAAAGGTAAAGGTACTTTAATGTTTTCAAATGCTACAACAAAAACTTCAAAAGTCAAACCATCATACAAAAACACATCCTTCTCAAAGGAAGAAACAATCCACTCGAACGGCCATCCGACCGGCCAGCTGTCCGAACGGATTGTCTCACGCACGGCCAGCCGACCGATCGAACTGCCGTCCGATCGACCCATCAACACTTGTTTCCGTTTTACGCGTCACTTATCGTTATGCTATCGAACTATTCAGGCTAACCTTACTCTCAAGCGCTCCCTTCAATCCATCATCGCTGTGAGTATACTCGAACCCTTTTCGGCTTTACGCACTTTTGGGTGTTACATACGTTACGAATATTCAAATCACAATAAACACACTACTCAATAGTATTTGAACGTTAACCGTTAATGCATGTTATACGTGGCTTATGAATGCTTGTTTGTTATGTTTACACATGGAATGCTGTCTACCTGCCTTAGCAACGATAGTATTATAGTTTGGACTCAGCACCTGTTCGTAGGGGTTGTTAAGGACAATTACTTTCATGGATTATGGTGGTAATCATGTATTACGAACTGCCTCAGGCAGTCAACCCACAGTCATTGGTATCGATGGATCTATGTCGATAACTAACGTGCTTCATTTCCCTATGTGTACGTGCTGGTTATGCGTAAATGAATTTCGAACTCTATATGCTATTATCAAACTTGTATGCTCACCTTTACATTATATGTATTGACTTTATTTTAACGTATGTGACAGGTGCTTAGGATGCACGTCTGCTAGGAAATCGAGGCTAGAATAAGGTCTTAGAGGCCAACAAATAGTTGTCTGTACAAATGAAATCAAGGGTCTCTAGAAGCAGATAAACAATTGGGCTATTTGAAAATCTGAGTTGTCGGAATAGAACTATTTGCCTAGATTTTTTCTGTAATAATTTGTTTACCTTTTGAGACATGGTATGGGACATGTTACTTTAAATTGATTGGTAATGATAATTGTTATGGAAACTTCTGGACAATCTGTTTCGCTCAGTGCCATGCCTCGATGTTTCCGCCATCGGTGGGGGTGTGACAGATTGGTATCAGAGCCATAACTGTAGGGAATTAGGCAAGACTCGACCTTGTTCGGGTCGATGTCTTAGAGACCTAGTCTATAGTTAGGAACCAACAGACCGACTTGTGCATATCCGTTAGGGATTATGTATGAGCTTACCGTTTCTCGCTATTCTCGCCTATGCTACACTATCACCGCACTCGAATTTTCAACTATGACTAAGCAATTAAGTCGAGATTAAGTATGAAAACCACAAACTCTCGATTAAATTGCTTATTTGATCTGTATTTATCTATAAAACGCGAGAATTCGCGTTGAACTAGGAGTGAAATCCATACTTTAACGCGGATTTTCGTCTCTATTTTATTAAAGCGCAGGAGCAAAAGTTGTTAAGTCAGGGGTGAAACCCGAACCTTGACAGCTATTCCTGACTCATTTTGGTTTTACAAAACTCTCACCAAAGTCTCGACGGACTCCAACGACCTGAAGTCACGATATGACTAACGGGATGCGTGCCCAACGCCCAAGAATCGAGGCAAAGGCACTGCCCTGAAGGTCAAAAGTGCACAACAAGTCCTTGAGAATAGTTGAACCACTTTGGTTAGTCAATGTCTAATAGCCGTAGATGATCTATTTCTCGATTTTTATGTGTTTCGATTCTGAGCCCGCAACTGCTAGCTCTGATGATTCGCCGATTTTATGTGCTTGTATTCGTGTTTACCTGTTTATGTGTTTAAATTTTGGAGATTTATTCGATTTTTGCTTCCACTTCGATCGGCACGCATGACTCGCACTGCATTCCTATCTCAAAACGCCAACAAATTGCTAAATTATGGACGACCTTATGCTACACTACTCGATATACTAAACGCGATCGCTATATTCGAATACTTGCGAACTGTGAATAATAGGTTTATGTATTCTGATTGCATCTGGTGATTACATGACTATGTGCTTTTGTGGATTCTGTGCTCTACGTGCTTACGTGATTCTGTGCTTTTGTGATTATGTGAATACGTGTTTATGTGTTTATGTGATACGTGTTATATTGTGTTCCTAAGCGTTAGTAAGTATCTAAACGTGTGAGGTGAGATTCGACTATGATGTGTCTGAGACCTATGACGATGTCTGTTGCAGACAATGTCAACTGGACCATCATCTCGTCACACACCACTTTCTCATCAAGAAAAGAGAGACAAACGTCTTGCTGCTATCATCGCTAAACAAGTAGCAAAATCCATGAGTGATGTCTACGAGAACGTCAACAAATCATCTGAGGAGTCGAGAACTGAAACTCCTAAAGCTACCCCCAAAGCTGCCTTCAATTTCAAGCAGTTCAAGTCTTGTGGGCCAAAGGAATTCACTGGCGAGGAAGGCCCTACAGCGTTGTTCCAATGGTTTGATTCCATTGAGGTCACTCTACGACAGAGCGGTTGCCCAGACGATCTCCGCACTCTAAATGCTACCGGCGTCTTCCAGTCCCGCGCACTAGACTGGTGGACGGCCGAGAGAAACAAACGAGGGAACGATGCAGCCTACGGTCTGTCGTGGGACGAACTCAAGGAGGTCATGCTGGAAGAATTCTGCCCTCCTCATGAACGCCAAAAGTTGGAATATGAATTCTGGCACATAAAGCAGAAGGATGGAGAAAACGCTGCTCTCACTGCTCGCTTCAAGCAGTTCAGTATCATCTGCCCTGATCAAGTCAAGACTTCAGACATGGCGATCAAAAAGTATATCCGAGCCCTGCCTGACTGTGTTGCAGATTTCGTGCAAGCGGCTAAGACTAAGACAATCGAAGAGACCTACTTACTGGCCGCTGAAATCAACGACAAGCGGGTCAAGGCTGGTGTCTGGGATAAAACTTCGAAGAATCTGCATCAAGCTACCACCGCCGCTCCAACTGCCGAAACCGCCACTGCTCAACCGTCAAAGTCCTCACGCCGCAAGAAGAAGAACAACAACAGCAGCTCCAGCAACAAGAACTGTGCTGTCACTACCACTGCTGGTCCACTACAGGCCGTACCGGCCCAGCAGCAGTTTCATCACTGTCCAGCATCGACTACTTATGCACCACTAGCAAAGCGTGCATACACAGGCCCCCACCCGGCTTGCCCAACCTGTTCCTATCATCACCCGGTGGGTCTTGCCTGTCGTTTTTGCGCTCACTGCAACATGTACGGCCACTTCACTGCTAACTGCCGTACTGGTCCACGACAAGCCCCAGCTCAAGCCACTGCTCATCAAGCTCTGCTCCCAGCCCCGCAAGGCCAACAAGCGGCTCAAGAACCCGCGATCAACGCCCGAGTCTGCTTCGCATGTGGTGATCCCAACCACTTTGCGAACATGTGCCCGAACAGGGTTGTGAAACAAGAGTCCCAGCAGCAGGAGCAACATCAACAACAACAGTCTCAGAAGCAGCAACAAGCCGCACATGCCAGAACTTTCAACATCAATGTGTGCCAAGCCCAGGCTGAAAACAATGTGGTCAATGGTACGTTCCTTGTGAATGGTATTTATGCTTCATGTTTGTTTGATACTGGAGCCGATAATTGCTTTGTGTCGTTCGAATTCGAGAAGCTCCTTAGTCGTAAGCGCTCCCAACTCTCCTCGACGTTCGATTTTGAAGTCGCTACCGGAAGAACTGTCGCCGTTAATTCTGTTCTTCGTGATTGTACTCTTGAGCTCAACAATCACATCTTTCCGATCGATCTTATTCCAATGCAACTCAAAAGTTTTGACATCATAGTAGGCATAGACTTTCTTCGCGAAAACCATGCTGAAGTTGTGTGCTTTGATAAGATGATTTGATTCTCGCTCGCGAATGGTGATGTGTTGTGTGTCTACGGTGAAACCGCTTCGAAAGGTCTCAAACTCATGTCGTGTGTCAAAGCTAGCAAGTATCTCCGCAAGGAATACATAGCTTACTTGGCTAACATTGTAGTAGCGGAGAAGGAAAAGAAAGGAAAGACAGAGGTGAAAGACGTTCCTGTGGTTCGTGAATTTCCTAATGTGTTTCCCTATGACCTTCCGGGATTACCGCCAAGTTGCGATATCGACTTTCGTATCGACCTCATTCCTGGAGCCAATCCTGTTGCCAAAGCTCCATACCGACTCACACCGTCCGAAATGCGTGAACTCTCGAACCAACTCCAGGAATTACTTGAGAAAGGCTTCATTCGCCCGAGCACCTCTCCTTGGGGCGCGCCAGTCCTTTTCGTCAAAAAGAAGGATGGGCCGTTCAGGCTGTGCATCGACTATCGAGAATTGAACAAGTTAACCATCAAGAATCGCTATCCCCTGCCCCGCATCGACGATTTGTTTGATCAACTACAAGGCGCTACGTGTTTCTCAAAGATCGACCTACGCTCATGCTATCACCAGCTATGCATTCAATAGGAAGATATACCCAAAACCGCTTTTCGCACTCGATATGGCCATTACGAATTCGTTGTTATGCTCTTTGGATTAACCAACGCACCCGCGGTTTTCATGTATCTGATGAATCGCGTGTGTAAACCTTATCTCGACCGTTTCGTCATCGTATTCATCGATGATGTCTTGATCTATTCCAAGTCGAAAGCCGAAAACGCTCAACATCTATGTTTGGTTCTCGAGCTACTCCAGGGGAACCAACTCTATGCCAAGTTTTCCAAGTGTGAATTCTGGTTGGAGGAAGTTCAGTTTCTGGGTCACATTGTAAATAGTCAAGGTATTCACGTCGATCCCGCAAAGATTGAAGTCGTTAAGAGTTGGATTACACCTAAGAACCCGTCTGAAGTCCATTCTTTTCTCGGACTAGCGGGCTATTACCGACGATTTATCGAAGGATTCTCAAAGATCGCAGTGCTGCTTACCGCTCTCACGCATAAAGACAAGCCTTTTGTTTGGGGAACTGAACAAGAGTCTGGTTTCCAAACCCTCAAACACATGCTTTGCGATGCTCCCGTTCTCACATTGCCCGACGGAAACGATGATTTCATTGTCTATTGTGATGCTTCCAACCTTGGTCTTGGTTGTGTCCTTATGCAGCGGGACAAGGTTATAGCTTAAGCATCTCGTCAGCTCAAAATCCACGAGAAGAACTATACATCCCATGATCTCAAGCTAGGCGCAGTTGTTTTTGCGTTAAAGATTTGGCGACACTACCTGTATGGTACCAAGTGTACGATCTTCACCGATCATAGGAGCCTACAACATATCTTTAATCAGAAGGAACTTAATATGCGTCAACGCCGATGGGTAGAACTTCTCAACGATTACGACTGTGAGATTCGTTATCACCCAGGCAAAGCAAATGTTGTTGCCGACGCTCTCAGCAGACGGAGTTATTTGCTCAGCACTCGCAATGTTCAAGCCCAATACGATCTCGAAACCCTCATCCGTGAAGCCCAGCATGCATGTTTTAATGAACACACTCTGAAGAAGGAACGAATCTACCATGATGGAGCCCAGCTTGTGAGTAAGTCGAATGGGATATTCCACTTTCTGGACCGAATTTGGATCCCTAAACGGACCGATTTGCGTTAGATTTTGATGGACGAAGCCCATAAATCCCGGTATTCTATCCATCCCGGTGCCGACAAAATGTACCAGGATCTTCGCTACAAGTACTGGTGGCCGGGCATTAAAAGGGATATTGCTCTCTACGTTGGGAAGTGCCTGACTTGTGCAAGAGTCAAGGCTGAACACCAAAGACCCTCTGGCTTACTCGAGCAACCACCGATCCCTATGTGGAAGTGGGAGAGTATAGCTATGGACTTCATAACAAAGCTTCCACACACGTCATCAGGTCACGACAGCATCTGGGTTGTTGTTGACCGACTGACCAAATCAGCACACTTTTTGCCAATACGGGAAGACTACAAGGTAGAACGATTAGCCCGAATCTACACCGACGGGATCATTTGTAATCATGGGACGCCTCACGACATCATCTCTGATCATGATGTTCGGTTTACCTCACGACTGTGGGAAACGTTTCAAACGGCTCTCGGTACATCGCTTAATCTAAGTATCGCATTCCACCCTCAAACCGACGGTCAGACTGAAAGAACGATCCGTACTCTTGAAGACATGCTCCGTTCGTGTGTCATAGACTTCGGTGGTAATTGGGATACGTACCTGCCATTAGTCGAATTCTCGTATAACAACAGTTATCATTGCAGCATTCAAATGGCACCATTCGAGGCTTTATACGGAAGAAAATGTCGATCGCCTATTGTGTGGCACGAGATCGGTCACTCGCAATTAACTGGTCCTGAGCTATTGCAAGAAACGACTGACAAAGTCCTCCAAATTCGAGACAACTTGTTGAAAGCTCGAAGTCGACAGAAAAGTTACGCCGATAGACGACGCTAGCCCCTTGAATTTGACGTTGGCGACTACGTACTCCTAAAGGTATCACCTTGGAAGGGTGTGGTCAGATTCGGCAAGAAAGGGAAACTAGCGCCTCGATATGTTGGACCTTTTAAGATTCTGGAAAGGATCGGAAAAGTCGCCTACAGACTCGAACTACCGGAGGAACTTAGTAACGTCCACCCGAATTTCCATGTGTCAAATCTCTGAAAGTGCCTAGCTGAGCATGATTTAATCGTACCACTCGATGACCTCCAAGTAAACGAAACACTACACTTCGTGGAAAAGCATGTCGAAATCATGGATCGCCAAACCAAGCAGCTCAGGCGCTCGTGCATTCCTATTGTGAAAGTCCGATGGGAAGGCAAACGAGGTGCAGAGTTCACTTGGGAACTCGAAAGCGACATGAAGGCGAAGTACCTGTAGTTGTTTGGAGGAGCCTGTTCTAGAGAGTGAAAGTCTAGAGAGAGAAAGTTCTCCAAAGTGATTCACGGTATTGTACATCATTCAGCCTAATTTCGGGACGAAATTACCTTAACTAGGGGAGGCTGTAACACCCCGTGTTTTCGAAAGTCAAAGTCAAGGTCAAAGTCAACGATCGATTTCTCAACTTGACTTTTAGTGAATTTCTTTTATGTGTTTATTTTAGTTGTATTATGTGGAGTAAGTGTCAATAATCACAGTAATCGACTTACAACTGTGAACTATAGGAAGTAACAATGCGAAAAAGTCAACTAAACGCTAATCAATCCAATTTAATCGACATCGAATCGCAATCGCACTCGCAACTCGAAATACGAAATTTGGTTATTATACGTGTGTGTGCGCCTTATGTGTTACTTGCGCATGTTTATTTATGTTGTGTTGTGGTAATCAATCGAAACGCAATCGAAACTCGAATCGCAATCGAACTCAATCGCAATCGAAATGGTATGATAATTTGTGGAGAAGAGATAGTGCTAGATATGAATAGTTGGGATTAAAAGTAATTTGACTAGGAAACTCTATCGCATCGAAATGCTAGCAATCGAAATCGAAACAGCAAAACTCGTCGCACCGAACACTCGAAACAGACGACCGATCGATCAGGCAACCAGCCGATCGACCAGCCATCCGTTCGGACTGCCGTCCGATCGGACAGGCTGTCCGATCGAGCTGCCTGGCCGATCGGCCAGCCCTTTCCTCTTTTGGAACTCTATAAATACCCATGTCACTTTCATTCTTTCTACTTTTGGAAACTCTCTATCCGACCAGCTCGTGCTCCTCACCTTTCCTCAGATTTCTCTCGATTCCGGTAAGATCTCGACCTAAACCTTGTACTTTCTTGATCTACACGCACTCCTACACCTTTCTATCTTTCAAATCTTAACTTTTAACCGTGAAATCACCAAGATTCAAGGTGTTCTAGGATGACGTCATCATGTGTTCTTGAAGAACTTCATGTTTTGGCCCCAATCCACCAAGAGCAACTTAGATCTAACCGATTTCCACATAAACAACAAAGATCTTTCATAGATCTAAACATATTCGCAAAAGAAAAGGATTGAAAGACGGTTTTTCTAACTTTCTTTTAACTCTTTTACACTCAATGCACTCAAAACCATAGAATCAGAACTTGTGCCGACTTACTACTCGGTCTGTGGTCGCGTTGGCTCAAGATCTGGATTCTATCCACGAGGTTTACCGATTTCGGGTTAAACGTGAACTACCGTCTCGAACAGTTCACTGATTGGATTTGGGTGATTCCTGTCCGATCAGGATAACCAAGTATTGGCAAGGTTCCGGTTATTTGACTCGTTATCAAAATGCCTCGATAAAACGAAAAAAAAACAAAACAACCAAGTGTGAGACGACGACCAGGACGAGGTGCCGTCCGATCGGACTGCTGTCCGAATGGACAGCCACCCGAACGGTCGGTCAGCCGAACGGCTTGCACTATGGGTCCCACACTTAACCATCTTTGCTTATCTGAACGAATTGCTAACCGATCGGACTACCATCTTATCGGATTACTCTTCGGATCATGAGATACTTGGGCTTTAACACTTAATCGATTTTTCAACATGTTCAATGCACTAGGAATGCCACCCGATCGAACTGCTGTCCGATCGAGTGACATCCTGCTGTGAATTTGTTTTCACTAAAGTGCCCAGCCGATCGGGTTGCTGACCGATCGAACGACCGTCCGATCGACCGACCTGAAAGGTAAAGGTACTTCAATGTTTTCAAATGCTATAACAAAAACTTCAAAAGTCAAACCCTCATACACAAACACATCCTTCTCAAAGGAAGAAACAATCCACTCGAACGGCCATCCGAACGGATTGTCACACGCACGGCCAGCCGACCGATCGGACTACCGTCCGATCGACCAGCTGACCGACCCATCAACACTTGTTTCCGTTTTACGCGTCACTTATCGTTATGCTATCGAACTATTCAGGCTAACCTTACTCTCAAGCGCTCCCTTCAATCCATCATCGCTGTGAGTATACTCGAACCCTTTTCGGCTTTACGCACTTTGGGTGTTACATACGTTACGAATATTCAAATCACAATAAACACACTACTCAATACTATTTGAACGCTAACCGTTAATGCATGTTATACGTGGCTTATGAATGCTTGTTTGTTATGTTTACACATGGAATGTTGTCTACCTGCCTTAGCAACGATAGTACTATAGTTTGGACTCAGCACCTGTTCACAGGGGTTGTTAAGGACAATTACTTGCATGGATTACGGTGGTAATCATGTATTGCGAACTGCCTCAGGCAGTCAACCCGCAGTCATTGGTATCGATGGATCTATGTCGATAACTAACGTGCTTCATTTCCCTATGTGTACGTGCTGGTTATGCGTAAACGAATTTCAAACTCTATATTCTATTATGAAACTTGTATGCTCACCTTTACATTATATGTATTGACTTTATTTTAACGTATGTGACAGGTGCTTAGGATGCACGTCTGCTAGGAAATCGAGGCTAGAATAAGGTCTTAGAGGCCAACAAATAGTTGTCTGTACAAATGAAATCAAGGGTCTCTAGAAGCAGATAAACAATTGGGGTATTTGAAAATCTGAGTTGTTGGAATAGAACTATTTGCCTAGATTTTGTCTGTAATAATTTGTTTACCTTTTGAGACATGGTATGGGACATGTTACTTTAAATTGATTGGTAATGATAATTGTTATGGAAACTTCTGGACAATTTGTTTCGCTCAGTGTCATGCCCCGATGTTTCCGCCATCGGTTGGGGTGTGACACATTGGTTAACCGAAATTAACAGAACCGAATCATTTATTGTTTATATATTTCTAGCTTTTATACTATTTCATGTTTTATACTTTCGTTTTATGTAATAATACCACTATTTCATTTATTTATGCCTTCATTTCATTTATTTATACCTCCATTTTATGTATTTAAACATCTATTCATGCATTTATACCTCCATTTCATTTATTTATACATCCATTTCATGTATTTATACATCTATTTCATGTATTTATACCTCAATTACATGTATTTCTAAGCAAAAAAATTTGCCCTTGTTTAAATTGGTTATTAACCGAAAATTAAGCGAACCGAGCCAAAAACCGACAAATTAACCGAATTAACCGAACCGAATAACCGATGATTTCGGTTACGGTTATGGATAATGGTAATAACCGAACCGAACACACCCCTACATTGTATGGTGGTTCTAAGGTATTTCGATTGGTGGTGGCAACTTGTGTTTTTGGGTGTGGGTGTGTGTGTGTGTGTGTGATAGAGAGACAGAAAGGGGAAGAGATAAGAGAGAGTGTGTGTTGTTGTTGTATGTATATTTTATACTAGTAGGAAACCGGCGCGATGCTACGGGAACGGCAATTTACACCACCGTACTTCAGTACTTTAGGTTGCAATGGTGAGAACATGCAACGCTATAGTTAAAAACACAGCAAACAAACAATCTGAAGATTAGAACAATGAAATAAGAGCCAATGAGCAATAGCTCAATTAGCATTGTAGGGGAAGTGAAGATTTGGGTTTCATATCATAGGTCTCAAGTTCGAATCTGATCCCAACCGGGTTTTACCACAATGGGCCTTTGGATGACGGGTTTTTCCTAGAATTGGTGATGGTGGGCTTGGGCTACACATATATGTGTGGTCACGGCCGTATATGGTTGTCTTTTGCAATTGGGTTACCTCGGGCAACCGGTCATTTATTTCATTGGTCGTTAAAAAAACAATAAAATAAGAAAGCAAGCAACATGGTTTTTTCAGAAAGCTATTAATCTATCTTTATGTGTAATCAGTACAACCACCGCAAGATTATAGACTACAAGACACGGTTTAACTATGTTATGATAAGAATAAGTTTCTAACTAAATTAAATAAAAAAAGTTTCTAATAAGATTCCCACATAAGTGTAAATGAAACAAGCTCATTGTACTTTTGCCTTCTAAAAAGATGGCAAAGTGGTCTGAGAATTTAATTTCAATTCATAACTTTCTTTAAAAAGTTAAAAACTTTAAACCAAGTTAACTAATATTATTATTCTGGTTAAACTTTGGTTTTAACCCAAACTGAACCCACTCAGACGTGACCATAAGGTATAACCTCGGAAGGTTATTCCCTATGCAACTATGGTCACCTAATGTGTTTGGTCGGATCCTAAAGATCGACCAAACGGGTCGGGTTCGAAAGTATAAGCGGTTGTTTAGACCGCTTACCTTACGACCCTATATAAGCACTAAACCTAAAGTGACGAGCTAAACATGTTAAAACATGCTTAACGAGGTTTGAAAACAGGTTTGGTATCAAAACAAATGGTTTTGATACCTAAAAGTAGTTTGGTTACAAAATACGCAAGAATACGCATTTTGGCCGAAACTACGACTCCCCACTATGCCTAGATAACGTGGTAATCAGTAGGTATAGTCACAAGAGACTAAAACCATCGTGATTACGCTCACGTTATGAAGTTCAAACGAACTTCATGTTGACCATAAACTGGTCAAAGCAGAAAGTCAAACACAGTTTGACTTTCACACGAAAAAGAACGAAAGAGGACTTACAAAAGGTCCAAGAACGGAAGTTTGACCCGATTATTCTCAGGTATGAAGTGAAAGCACTTCAACTTAGAGAGCAATCAGATCAAGGTGTGAAGAATGCAAATGAGGAATGTGGGTATTTATAGTTTTTGCACAACCGTTAAGATCGTTCATCGTAAAACGAGCTTCGATCTCATCCGTACACATGTGCCCATGGTTTTGTGAAACCATGGGAGCCCCTAGTTTCATTAAAACCAGGTGCAAATGAGGGGAACAGCTGGAACAAGCTGGAATTTAAATTTTTCATTTTGGTCCCTTCCTAAGATAACTATGGCAGATTGTCAATTTTGGTCCCTGAATGTGCAAAACATGTTTTTTATGCATTTTTGACACGTTTAAGCCCCGTTAATCCCATTTAAAGGTTGTACAATGAAGTTAAAGTATAGGGAACATGAAACATGCTCAAAAATATCTCGGATGTCGGTTCGTTTGGTCGTACGGTTGCGTTGTTCTGTTAATTACGACGAAACACGAACGAATGCGAAAAACGATCCAAATTACGCGACGAATGGAATTTTATCATGACAATCACTAAAATAAAATATTTTAATGATTACATAAAGTTTTGGATGTTCGGATGTATTCAGAACGTAAGATATGCGCGAAAATGCAAACTTATGCACTTTTTGACGCTTTTAGTCCCTGAATGACCAATAAAGTTTGTTTTAGCATACCGAACACCTCAAAGCCTATTTCTAAGATATGTAAAGGATATTTAGGGTATGTTTAACTTATGATCAAGTTCCGTAATGTTCGTTACTATACAAATCGGTATAGTTTCGCAGTTTGACACAAATAGTCCTTGCGATCGTACAAACTTGATTTCAACACACCAAACCATCCAAAACTTATTTCTAAGTTATGTGGAGGTTATTTAGGGTATGTTAAGCCTATTTCACTATTCTGGAGTGTTCGTTGCATTAAACTGGTTATATTTACGCTTCAGTGCGCGTATAACCTTCCAGAAAGCGATTTAAAGCTTGAAATCGGAATCGAATCGAATTGAAAAATCCTCAAACATAAATACACACATAATAACACCAAAACACATATAATAACACCAAAGAACATTGTTTTTTTAATAATCATCATTGTTTTACATTGTACATCGATTACAGAACACAGTTGTCACAGTCTCCCCTACTTCAGGAAATTTCGTCCCGAAAGCTTTGACCTAGACTATGACTTTCTAGGACCCTAACGCAAGTTTTCTGCGTATAGATTTTTAAACAAAACCATCACCTACCCTTAGGTGATAACCACAATGAGAACACAAATTTCGAATCCGCTTTGAAAACTAATCATCTGTTCTAGGATGATTGATTACTAGGTTTTGAACCCTTTAAGTTTTAAAAATCTCGTCAAAGTTTGGGTCTAAATAGTGTGAACACGTGCAAACTAGAAGAGTGAGTGCCTGTACTCTGAGTTTTCTATCTAAGGCTAGAGTGTTCGTACAAATCCACATAATCGGACCAGTCACTCTTACCTGGGAACTCTTGGGGTGAGTGTTAGGGGAGACTGTGACACCTGTGCCTCTGTGACCATCAAACAAATACCAAACCAATGAAATATTGTATTTCATACTTGGGATTTGTATAAATATGTGTATCTTTTGCACATATCAATTCTTGTTCGATTTCAAGCTTTAAATCGCTTTCTGGAAGGTTATACGCGCACTGATGCGTAAATATAACCAGTTTAATGCAACGAACACTCCGGAATAGTGAAATAGGCTTAACATACTGATGTGCGTAAAGTGTGATAGGTATTTAAATATATTTTAAGCCCTTTTTACACGTTAGTCAAGTTTTAAATTTATAAAACACGATATTTTACTAACACCAAACACACATATGGGCAAGTGCACCCATCGTGAGCGTAGTATAGTGTTGGCAAGATACCGAGGTCGTCCAAGGACACAAGAGCTTTTAGTACCGGTTTATCCTCAACGTCTAATCAAATCAAAAGTTAGAAAAAGTTTTTAGACTAGAAAAATAAAAACTAACTAAAATGCTGAAAGATAAAATAAAAGTAAAAACAGATAGACAAGATGAATCACTTGGCTCCGACTCGTGTTTAGTGTAACATTTGATTATTTCCGCACTTTTGCACTTTTTAAGAGATTATCTTAATTATTGTAGTAGGCCCCTCTTTTGAAGGTGACGTTACCCTCGGCTAAGTAGTCTGAGTCAGCAGGGATACAGTCCTAAGTAGTCGGGTTAAAGTATTAATAGTAGCTTACATATGAGGGGATCAAAGAGTTTGGACCCCCGCCATCCAATACCGGTGGGTATTGAAGGAGGTCCTACTAAATTTGACCCAGGTCCTTGCAGGATCTATACAATGAACAAGGCAAGACTCTTACCAAACCGTTCCCTTAACCCCCGACCAGGTAGCCAACATACCTCCATATAGACCGTGGAGATATGAATGGTGAAAATCTTTTATTTTATATAGACAGTAAAATAATGCCAAGACACCACGGACAAACGATAAGGAAGAATCACCTTCAACATAAGAAACTAGTTATTAAAGTCATTAATACATAACCAAGTAAAAAGTGAGAAAAGATTAAAAATAAAAAGTATTACACTAGACACTTGTCTTCACCAAGTGATGTAAGAGACTTAGGCAAACATGGCCTTTGATTGTCAAGAACTCTTACGATCAATCTTGGATCCCGAGACGACTCACACACTCTATGATGGACAATGGATGATGGTGGTGGATGATGGTGTTGTGATGGTGGTGGGTGGTGGGTGAAGTGTGAGAGATGTGGTGTGCCAAGGGATGGTTTGCAATTGAGCCAAGCACCCCTATTTATAGGCTGAACAGTAGCTCGGGCACGGCCCCGTGTCCATTGGGCACGGCCCCGTGTCCATCCTCTTCTCTTCCTTCATTAATTGCAGTTTGTCTGCATTAGTTGACCACGCCCCCGTGTCCGCTGGGCACGCCCCCGTGTGCAGAAGCATATCTGTACTATCAAGATTTCCTCAGATTCTGCGAATCTTAGAGTTGACCACGCCCCCGTGTCCGCTGGGCACGCCCCCGTGGTGGTTGATAGAAGCTTCTATAGCTTTGTCTTTTCTGCTGGCACTTGGGCACGCCCCCGTGTTCACTGAGCACGGGGCGTGTTTAGCCTTCTGTTTTCTTGTTTTTGCTTGGGAATATGCTGTCGGGGGGTCGGGCATGCCGCGTTTGTTCCTTTTCTTGTATTTATGTTAGATTTATCTGCCTTTTTGCTTCTTTTGTTAATTTGAGCTCATTTAATCCTGAAAATACAAAAGGAAGACAAAAACACACTTTTTCCAACATTAGTACTAAAAAAGGGTTAGTTTTATGCCACAATTGATGTAATTTATATGTTGCATTTTGTGCACATCAAATACCCCCACACTTGAATCTTTGCTTGTCCTCAAGCAAAACTCTTTATAATGTGGCTTTACACTCCCAAATGGAAGGGGTAGAAGAGAAGGTTTTTGGGCTTGTCATAGAGTGTCGGGATTTCCAAGATTCTTTATTAAGTTTTATTTTTATTTAATTATAATCCTATTCGTCATGATTTATTTAAAACATTACATAAGATAAATTACTTATTAGGGCATAACATGCTTTTTTTTTAAATTCCATTTATATACAAGTTCACATACCTCACGGGGATCACTCAACACTCGGCCGAAGATGTATTTTAGTGAATCACTCGAGAGCGGCATGGAACTTACTCCTACCATAGGCTTGCCAAGCAATCAATTATCCTCCTTTTTAACTATATACCTTTGTAAATATCAAGAGGACTTTTGGGTGAAGGGTTAGGCTTGGGTTAAAGGTAGACGGTTGGGTTAGTGGTTAGTAAAAAGGGCGAAAGGCGTAAAAAGCGTCGGTTTTCGTAAGACTTTTTATTTTTGCAATTTTTATTTTGATGAAGCCATTATTCAAACAAAGTTATTTTTGATGAACTTGTTTGTTTATTTTATTTTTTTTGCTTCATCATCAACATTTATTTTATTTTTTTATTTTATTTTTTTGAAAAATCATACGAAAACCCGAGCTTGTTACTAAAACAAATGGTTAAAAATAAAAAGGGTTTGGTGGGTGAAAGGGTGTTTGTTTTTGGGTTAAGAATTGAAAAGGTTTAGGCTCAAAGGGGTTAACTAGGGGGATTTTGGGTAGGTGGTAAAAAAAAAGAAAAAATAATGGTGTAGAAATGAAAAAAAAAGGGTAGTCCTAATGCCTCCATCATTTACTTACTAGGGTTTAAGTTGGTAAGGACCGGGAATGTATCGTCGTGGCAAGTTCTAGAGTCGTAAGAACCAAGCGGCTATTCACACAAGAAACGAAAAATGAGCATTTAGTTTAAAGATATGTATTTGTATGCTCAATAAAGGCTCAAAACTCACTTTTGTGGGAATGGCTTTTTATGTGATCAAGTATATATAATCAAATTTTAACTAAGCTTGTTATGTCATTTCATAATTTTCTTATGTTGGTTCTTTTTATCATGACGTTATTGGTTGTAAATTTGTAAAAATATAACCTTTTTAGAATTTGAAATTCCCAAGTTAAACCAAGACAAGTAAGAAAAATGAAAAATTTTCGAAAAAATTTTGGGGTGATTAGCGGTTCCAATAGAGTTTTGTGTAAGGCTTGTAATTAGGACTTGCAAGATTCAAGGTTTTAGCATCCCCCCACACTTAAATTACACATTGTCGTCAATGTGTCCCAAAAATAAGTTTTTAGGTTGATTGAATGTGTAAAAAGGTGTGAAAAAACAAAATTTATGTTACTGGGCGTCTGGACACGGCCCCGTGTTTAGATCGCCAGTAACAAAAATGAATAAAGAGAAACAGAAGCCTGGGCACGGGGGCGTGTTGGGTGAACACGGCCCGTGTCCAGTTACCTGAACTGGGCATTTTCTGCAGATTGTGCAGCACGGGGCCGTATTGGGCGGGCACGGCCCGTGCTGAACCTGCTGTAATGAAGAGAATTTTGTCGGATGGCCCTGTTTTCGTGCATGGGGTGCTGGTTCAAGTTTCCCTTGTTATCCTTTGCCATCCCGAGTGTGTTTTACTCATTACAACATCATCCAAACACCAAATTAACTAAAACCATCATTCATTAAGTCATAGAGAGAATTACATAATAATCCTAAAAAGTTAAAACTCTAGATAAACAGGTCAAAGAAGCACAATAAATCTAAATCAAGAAGTTCTAGCCTAAAATTATTCTATTAGCAAAATTTCCAAAGAGATAATTCTCTTGGTTGGATGCGGCTTTGAAGAACTTCTTTCTCCGGGTATGGGTTCCTCACACGTCGACGAGCCATTCTTCTATCTTCCGTGGGAGAAGAAAGGCGGGCTCATTGGCATCGGTTTGAGGAGGTGCAACCTCCGCCGGGACTTCTTGTAGATCTTCAAGAGGAGGCTCCGCTGGAAAGTCATCCCACCCAGTAGGATTGTTGATTCCAAGTGCTAGGTTCCAATCCTCTTGAGGGAGGATTGGTTCCATGGGAGGTGTTACAAGAATGTTTAACCTCTGGTGCAAGAGGTTAATTTCTTGAAAACTGTTTTCCAACCCCACCGTAAGATAATTTATACGGTCTATTAGGACCTCCTCTACCGAAGTCATCTCGTCAAGAGCTTCACGTAATGCCATTACGTAACGTACGAGAGTTGCTTCAATTGATGACCTTCTTTCCCTTCGACTGTTTCTGGAGTGCGCAGAAGAGGTTCCACTGTTTTGACTAGACATTCTACGAAAACAAACCAAAAATAGTTCATTTTAATGAAACAGTACAATGGACACGGCCCCGTGCTTAACGAGCACGGCCCCGTGTTCAACTTTCTGCAGGTCTTTGGAACAAGGAATCTTGGAGTTTCAAATTATTTTTCCAACTTATGAAGCATTTTTGAGCAGAAATAACTTAAAACAATATTGTACAACTTATTTTTAACAAGATTCCTTGAACATAAAACTAATAAACATCACAATAAAGCTTGGAATCATGGTGATTTCAAGCTTCAACGGAGGTGTTGATGCAAGAAAGAAGAAGAAGAAGGCAATGGATAAAAGAGGAAAGGACAAGATGGTTGTTAGAACCTTCTTTTAGAAAATACCTAGGATGGTAGGTGAGAAGATCCTTTCAAATCTCTGTCCCTGGATAGTCCAAATGTGCAGGATTCTTGGCTGCATTTATAGAAAATGACAGCATACTGGACACGGCTCCGTGTCGGCTGGACACGGCCCCGTGTGCAGGCAGGATCCTGACATATTTTGTCCGTATTCTGACAAAAAGTCAGAAAGGAATCTTTTGGTGGACACGGGGGCGTGTTGACCTGAGCACGGCCCCGTGTCGAAAGGCTGTTTATGAAGTTTGTCTATTTTTAAGGAACTTATCCGGATCGGGTGGTTCCTTACTGGATGGAACAACCCCAAAGTGCCTAAGATATCTTAATTGCTCTAGATTAAGACGAGGACGCAAGAGGTTGTCGGTGAGGGTGATTCCTATGCTATGTGTAGGTGGACAAGTCCAACCCTTTCCCTGGCTCTCGTTAAAGAAGGTGTATGCCGAATCGCTCAGGTCTATGTATGCATCGAACGAAGTCGATGGGGAGTCCTTTACGGCATAATCGACACAGGGACGACTATCGCTCAAGTCCTCACTAGATTTAGAGGTAACATTGGGAACAACGAAGTTGTTTTTATTTGAATGCGGTCCCAACAATTCTTCTTGGTTATCGCCTTGAGATAAATTATTGAAATCCATCTTAAGTTCTTTTAATCAATTAAGAATTAGATCTTCCAATTGAAATAGTTCATCAAGATGCATTTCTCCTAGAAGATCCGGCTGAGAGCATTCGAGGGAGAGATATGGATTATTTTTACTTTCGCCCCTCTTAAGGTTACGGGAAAATGATGGGTCTATATAGTGGGGCTTATAATTTAGAAAATACCATTCTAATTCTTTATGGGAACCACCACATATTTGACACCACGTACCATAAGAGTGCCGAAAGTAAAAAATATCAGTATCACTCATGTTTGTGTCAGAAATTACCAACCGTCGGGATCTTACGGTTCTGTTTTCAGTAACTGAAACTTGGGCACGGGGCGTGTTGAGTGGGCACGGCCCCGTGTTCAGCTTACTGTCTGACTTAAAACAGGATTGCCAGTTCCAATGATTGGGCATGGGGCGTGTTCAGCGGGCACGGCCCGTGCTGAGCTCTGCAAAAGCTGAAAAATTAAGAAAATCCTAAAAAAAAACAGAAAAATTAGAAAAAAACGATTAGGCCGTTGATTCCTAACTTTCTTAAAATCCTTGTGTCCCCGGCAACTGCGCCAAAAACTTGATGTGCATAAAGTGTGATAGGTATTTAAATATATTTTAAGCCCTTTTTACACGTTAGTCAAGTTTTAAATTTATAAAACATGATATTTTACTAACATCAAACACACATATGGGCAAGTGCACCCATCGTGAGCGTAGTATAGTGTTGGCAAGATACCGAGGTCGTCCAAGGACACAAGAGCTTTTAGTACCGGTTTATCCTCAACGTCTAATCAAATCAAAAGTTAGAAAAAGTTTTTAGACTAGAAAAATAAAAACTAACTAAAATGCTGAAAGATAAAATAAAAGTAAAAACGAAAAGACAAGATGAATCACTTGGCTCCGACTCGTGTTTAGTGTAACTTTTGATTATTTCCGCACTTTTGCACTTTTTAAGAGATTATCTTTGTTATTGTAGTAGGCCCCTCTTTTGAAGGTGACGTTACCCTCAACCAAGTAGTTTGAGTCAGCAAGGATACAATCCTAAATGGTCGGATTATTGAAAGATAATTAATTAAGTTATTAATGCATATTATGGTAGGCCCCTCTTTTGAAGGTGACGTTACCCTCGGCTAAGTAGTCTGAGTCAGCAGGGATACAGTCCTAAGTAGCCGGGTTAAAGTATTAATAGTAGCTTACATATGAGGGGATCAAAGAGTTTGGACCCCCGCCATCCAATACCGGTGGGTATTGAAGGAGGTCCTACTAAATTTGACCCAGGTCCTTGCAGGATCTATACACTGAACAAGGCAAGACTCTTACCAAACCGTTCCCTTAACCCCCGACCAGGTAGCCGACATACCTCCATATAGACCGTGAAGATATGAATGGTGAAAATCTTTTATTTTATATAGACAGTAAAATAATGCCAAGACACCACGGACAAACGATAAGGAAGAATCACCTTCAACATAAGAAACTAGTTATTAAAGTCATTAATACATAACCAAGTAAAAAGTGCGAAAAGATTAAAAATAAAAAGTATTACACTAGACACTTGTCTTCACCAAGTGATGTAAGAGACTTAGGCAAGCATGGCCTTTGATTGTCAAGAACTCTTACGATCAATCTTGGATCCCGAGACGACTCACACACTCTATGATGGACAATGGATGATGGTGGTGGATGATGGTGTTGTGATGGTGGTGGGTGGTGGGTGAAGTGTGAGAGAGGTGGTGTGCCAAGGGATGGTTTGTAATTGAGCCAAGCACCCCTATTTATAGGCTGAACAGTAGCTCGGGCACGCCCCCGTGTCCGCTGGGCACGCCCCCGTGTGCAGAAGCATATCTGTACTATCAAGATTTCCTCAGATTCTGCGAATCTTAGAGTTGACCACGGCCCTGTGTCCGCTGGGCACGCCCCCGTGGTGGTTGATAGAAGCTTCTATAGCTTTGTCTTTTCTGCTGGCACTTGGGCACGCCCCCGTGTTCACTGAGCACGGGGCGTGTACAGCCTTCTGTTTTCTTGTTTTTGCTTGGGAAGATGCTGTCGGGGGGTCGGGCATGCCGCGTTTGTTCCTTTTCTTGTATTTATGTTAGATTTATCTGCCTTTTTGCTTCTTTTGTTAATTTGAGCTCATTTAATCCTGAAAATACAAAAGGAAGACAAAAACACACTTTTTCCAACATTATTACTAAAAAATGGTTAGTTTTATGCCACAATTGATGTAATTTATATGTTGAATTTTGTGCACATCACATACCTTAAATAACCTTTACATAACTTAGAAATAAGTTTTGGAGGGTTTGGTGTGGCGAAATCAAGTTTATTCGCTTACAGGGACTAATTTCGACAAACTGCGAAAGTATGTCGATTTGTACTGTAACGAACATTCCGGAACATGACCATAACTTAAACATACCCTAAATATCCTTTACATAGCTTAGAAATAGGCTTTGAGGGGTTCGGTGTGCTAAAATAAACTTTTTGGTCATTCAGGGACTAAAAGCGTCAAAAAGTGCATAAGTTTGCATTTTCGCGCATATCTTACGTTCTGAATACATCCGGACATCCAAAACTTTATGTAATCATTAAAATATTTTATTTTAGTGATTGGCATGATAAAATTCCATTCGTCGCGTAATTTGGATCGTTTTTCGCATCCGTTCGTGTTTCGTCGTAATTAACCGAACAACGCAACCGTACGACCAAACGAACCGACATCCGAGATATTTTTAAGCATGTTTCATGTTCCCTATACTTTAACTTTATTTTAGAGCCTTGAAATGGGATTAACGGGGCTTAAACGTGTCAAAAATGCCTCAAAAACCATGTTTTGAACATTCAGGGACCAAAATTGACAATCTGCCATAGTTATCTTAGGAAGGGACCAAAATGAAAAATCTAAATTCCAGCTTGTTCCAGCTGTTCCCCTCATTTTCACATGGTTTTAATGAAACTAGGGGCTCCCATGGTTTCACAAAACCATGGGCACATGTGTACGGATGAGATCGAAGCTCGTTTTACGATGAACGATCTTAACGGTTGTGCAAAAACTATAAATACCCCATCCATCTCATTGTTTCAACTCACATTTGATCTGATATTTCTCTAAGTTGAGGTGCTTTCACTTCATACCTGAGAATAATCGGGTCAAACTTCCGTTCTTGGACCTTTTGTAAGTCCTCTTTCGTTCTTTTTCGCGTGAAAGTCAAACTGTGTTTGACTTTCTGATTTGACCAGTTTATGGTCAACATTAAGTTCGTTTGAACTTCATAACGTGAGCGTAATCACGATGCTTTTAGTCTCTTGTGACTATACCTACTGATTACCATGTTATCTAGGCATAGTGGCGAGTCGTAGTGTCGGACAAAATGCGTATTCTTGCGTATTTTGTAACCAAACTACTTTTAGGTATCAAAACCGTTTGTTTTGATACCAAACCTGTTTTCAAACCTCGTTAAGCATGTTTTAACATGTTTAGCTCGTCACTTTAGGTTTAGTGCTAATGTAGGGTCGTAAGGTAAGCGGTCTAAACAACCGCTTATACTTTCGAACCCGACCCGTTTGGTCGATCTTTAGGATCCGACCAAACACATTAGGTGACCATAGTTGCATAGGGAATAACCTTCCAAGGTTATACCTTATGGTTGTCACACCCTAGCTTTGCGGAAGCGTGGGTTTATTATGGTGTGACTTCTTAATACCATAGCTTAATCACAACAAAGCTATATGAAAGTAAAACCATGATGATCATCCATTACTTCAAGTTTTAAAAGTAAAATACGACAACATTGTTTTTGAGTTGAAACATGCAACGAGTTTACAACACAACATAATAAAACCTTGTTCATACGACAAAACATAAGATAAACATCGTTTAAGACTTGCGACTCGTCCAGGTAAAAGTCACAATCCCTAAACATGGATGACCTCATAACTCTTACGCAGTGTGAAAACGTAGCATACTTCGCCAGATCCCTAATTCCCTGAAATACATGTAAGTTGAAAAATCAACATAAAGTTGAGCGAGTTCATGTGAAAGTGAGTATGTAAAACCTTTGTAAGTATAAAATCCCTGGTATGTAGCAAATAAGAAAATAAAGAGATCACCAATGGTTTGCAAGGCCATTGATATGTGTGAAGTGCAGTAGGAAGACTCAAACCTAGCAGATTTTTGCGTCGGGTACCAAGTCACCCCGAGGTCCGTACTGTTGGGCCTGGGGCTGGGCTCGCTACACCCAGATAGATCTACAGCTAAAGACCCTCAGTCCTACCATGAGGATTAATGGCCTCCAGTTCCCGCCTACCCACTCACATGATCTAAGTAGTAACCCTCCTTACGCTAATCATACCATGTAAAAAGTATTCGTAATCATAGTAACATGTATTTCACCCCCGAAGTATAAAACTGAAAACAGTTAAGAGAAAAGGGGGACATGAACTCACTGAAGTGCGTCTCGAAATAGTCCGTCCCAAAATAACCTGCTGCGTGACGACCTACACGTACTAACTTCTATTAGACGGACGGCCGTGCCTTGGCTTAAGGTTTAAGTTTTTGGGAAATAGTTAGGTAACTATTTCGTATTTCCACTTCTTAATTATTTAATAATTATATTTCTTCCCAAGGATGGGGGTTTTAATACATGTGCGTTTTTGTAATTCCAAAAATATTAAGTCTCACTTAATAGAATATATTTTTATTCATTTGTCTAAAATATCCTATCTCCAAAATATACATATTTTTCCCAAAATATTATATTTTATTCCATACAATTTTCCAAAATAATACTTTTATCAAAATACGCATTCAAGAGAATTTTTCCGAAAATACATAAGTTACATTTAAAGTTCGGGTGGTAATAATAATACCGATGTAACTTAAACATTTATTTGTGAAGGCGTTGATATTATTTTTGGAGTCGTGACTGTTCAGTGTATTCCAGTAATATTATTTTTACTCTAAAAATAATATTTATGTAGTTCACAAAATAATCATAAAATCGCACAAGCATCTTATTACGAAATATATATTTTAAATATATATTTAACAAGTTTTATTTACGAAAATTCCACCTCCGACACTTGGAAATTTTGTAATAAAAATCCTGGCAAATTTTATTTGGAAAAACAAGTCAAAAATATATTCACAACACTTGTTACAAAGATGTTTCCAAGTGTTATATTTCTGGAAAAATTTCGCCAGAGTTTCCTCTGTAACTGGAGGTGGCCACGCTTACTAGCGTATCATTTTCTTTTCAAAATTCAATCAACAATTTTCCCATCATCAACAAACAATATTCAAACACTAAACTAGTCAAAACAAGTATAAATCGCAAACACGTGAACTTGTAAGTTGTGTAAAAATACGTAGTAATCTTCCAACATTTTTAGTATATCTTTCTATCCTTAAAAATAAAATCGGTTTCTTGAAAACTTTATTTTTAAAGAAGATGTAACTTTACAACTTCTTAGTCAAAATTACGAAAATATTTCTTTGTTAAATCCTTTCGTTACACAAGTGTCTACACACTTGTTTGTTCACAAAAATGCTTTTGTTTCAAGAAAGATCCGGCTTTTAAACATGATTTGCATCTTACACTTGGTTCTTCGAAAATACCACTTGTAGATCTTTAGATCTACTAGTTTAGAATTTCATTTTACAAGAAAAACTACTTTTAAACAAGTTCATGTTTATGTATGAAAGGGTTCGTCGTCTTGTAATTTTCCTACTTAACATAATGCTAGTTCATGTTCCATGAACATGATCTAGTGTGGTTAGATGACGATCCGTTCCACTACTAGCAATCAACAACATAAAATAACCATAACTAAACAAGTTTAACAAGTTTTACACCATTACTTTCCTTTTATCCATCAAGTTCATCATACTTGCAAGACTTTAAGTTTTGTTTTCGCATGTTCATGAATTTTAACCGTTAAAATTCTTATTAACCACTTTAAACATGAACAAGGAAGTGTTTAGCATCACTTACTATTAGCTCAAGGCTAGGGAAGATTCAAGGCGAAAACAAGGTGGATAATAGCAACGTAGAGAGGTCCTTGTGATTCCGTAAGCAACGGGTCTCCTCGTATGAACTCTAGCACCTTGATATGTATGTGGAATTGCAAGATCAAGATTGAATGATGGTGAGGTGGGTATGGTTGTGTTCGGCCGAGGATATCAAAGAGAGGGAGAGGGAGATGAGATTTTATTGAAGTGTGGGCTTGTGAATATGATGGACCTCTAAACCTTTTTATAAACCACCAACTTAATTAACCTTAGGATAATATGTCATCTAGATTTAGGACAAGTAAGATTAAAATAATCTAAATTGGGTGTGTGTGTTCCCTAGGGGGAACCGAATCGGTCAAGAGGGGGGGGGGGTTTGGTTTGATTTGAATTGAATTATATGGTTAAGTGTTTAGTTTGTTAACTAGGAACTTTAAATAAGGTATTAGTGTGTTATGTGTTATAATGGGTGTTAGGGTATTCGGAGACCCTAACTGGCTCAGAAAAAGAAAAAGCAATGTTATTGACAATATTTTTATGTTCCGGGTAAAGCCCGGTTGTTCGGTTGGATAATGATCCGTTAAAGTGCTAAATAAGCATTTAAAGTGTTGTTAATATTAGTTTTAGTGACACAATTAATTCCTGACACTTTGGAAAGCGTCTAGTATTATTTTCCCATGTTCTTGCACTTTACTAGTTAGCTTAAATGCTGAATTTTGTATTAAAGTGCAGAATTTTGTAATTAGAGCATGTTTTAGGCACATCCGGTCACTATAACTATCACCTAGCGACGCAGTTTAACAATCATCACTTCCCTACACTCCCTACTAGTGTAGTAATCTATTCCCGGCTCATACTGGCCTCAGAGATAGTGTCTGTCTGATGCTGGCTATGTCAGCATGTTTATTGGGTTATCCGTATAGTGTGCTCACTGTGCTTTTGTGCATCATGGTTGTCACTGATGTTCGTGTATAAATAATAGAGTGACAGTAATAAAGTATGATGCATGAATGTGTATGTATCAGAATTCGAGTAGCAGTTTAATCACAACTGTAAGCAAGCACAGTAATTAAGCATTAATTAAATATTAATTAATTCGTACGGATACCTGGTTTGGTGAGGGTTGTCACATTCTCCCCCCGTTAAATAAATTTCGTCCCGAAATTTAGGCTCTGCTTCTAGTTGCAGGGGTCTTAGGAAACAAATGGGGGTACTTCTCTTTCATTCGATCCTCACGTTCCCACGTGAATTCAGCTCCATGCCTAGCATTCCATCGAACTTTGACGAGTTTGACACTGCTCCTGCGAGTTTTGTTAATCTTCCAATCCATGACCTCAACAGGTTCTTCAGTGAAGTGGAGCGTGTCGTCGATATGAACTTCGTCAGCAGGAATGATCACTGTCTCTTGTGTTGGACTCTTTCTCAAATTTGATACATGGAATGTATCGTGAAGACCATTTAGTTCAGCAGGTAGGTCCAACGTGTAGGCTACAAGCCCAATCCTCTGTAGGATTCTGAAAGGGCCAACGTAATACGGATTCAACTTCCCACGCTTCCCGAAGCGTGCCACACCCTTCCAGGGTGAAACTTTCAATAAAACCATATCCCCAACTTGAAATTCCAAAGGTTTCCTCTTTGGATCTGCATAGGCTTTCTGCCTGTCGCGAGCCGCCTCGATGCGTTTTCGAATCTGCGCAATCTTATCTGTTGTCTCTTGGACTATTTCGGGACCAACAAGCTACCTATCACCTGCATCAGCCCAACATAGTGGCGATCGACACTTGCGTCCGTAAAGAGCTTCAAATGGCGCGGCTCCAATGCTTGTGTGGTAGCTGTTGTTGTACGAAAATTCGATCAATGGTAAATGATTATCCCAGCTACCACCTAGGTCCATTACACATGCTCTCAGCATATCCTCCAATGTCTGAATAGTTCATTCACTTTGGCCATCAGTTTGCGGATGAAATGCAGTGCTTAGGTTCAACTGCGAGCCAAAAGCTTCTTGGAAGGATTGCCAAATCCTTGATACAAATCTCCCATCTCTATCAGAGATGATCGAGAGAGGCACTCCATGACGTGCAACAATCTCTCGCATGTATATTTCCGCCAGTTTACTAGTGTTATCCTTCTCTTTGATCGGCAAGAAATGTGCGGACTTTGTTAGGCGGTCAACTATCACCCAAATCATATCATGGCCTCTGGGCGTCTTTGGCAACTTTGTTATGAAATCCATTGAGATTTGTTCCCATTTCCACTTGGGAATCTCGGGTTGTTGCAGAAGTCCTGAAGGCTTCTGGTATTCAGCTTTCACCTTTGCGCACGTTAAACACTTGCTAACATAAACAGCAACATCGCCTTTCAACCTAGGCCACCAATAATAATCCTTAAGATCTTGGTACATCTTATCCGCACCGGGATGAATTGAGTACCGAGACTTGTGGGCTTCATCAAAGATAATTTTTCTCAAACCACCAAACAGAGGAACCCAAATCCTTTTCATGAAGCATAGCGTTCCTTCCTCGTTTGACACTAACTGCTTCTCCATCCCACGGAGATATTCCTCTTCAATGTTCCTTTCTTTCAGAGCCTCTTTCTGCGCGGCACGAATGCGCAAGGCGAGATCTGTCTGGATAATCATCTCTAAAGCCCTAACCCTTATGGGCTTGATTCTTTCTTTTCGACTTAGGGCATCAGCGACCACGTTCGCTTTCCCTGGGTGATACTTGATCTCGCAGTCATAATCGTTCAACAATTCGACCCAACGTCTTTGTCTCATGTTAAGCTCTTTCTGGTTGAATATGTGCTGCAGACTTTTATGATCCGTAAAGATTGTACATTTCGTACCATATAAATAATGTCTCCAAATTTTCAACGCAAATACCACCGCGCCTAGCTCCAAATCATGCGTGGTATAGTTCTTTTCATGAACTTTCAACTGACGTGACGCGTAAGCTATAACTTTCTGGCGTTGCATCAACACGCAACCCAAACCTTGACGTGAGGCGTCACAATATACCACGAAATCATCAGTTCCTTCTGGTAGCGCTAAGATCGGCACGTTGCAAAGCTTGTCTTTCAGTAACTTGAATGCTTCTTCCTGTTTGATTCCCCAATCAAACTTCCTATCCTTCTGTGTGAGCGCGGTCAGAGGTTGAGCGATTTTTGAAAAATCCTCAATGAATCTTCGATAATAACCAGTCAAACCCAAGAACTGTCGAATCTCGGTTGGCGTCTTTGGGGTCTCCCAACTCTTGATCGCCTCGATCTTTGTGGGATCAACATGGATTCCTTTTCCATTTACCTCATGTCCAAGGAATTGGACTTCACGCAGCCAGAACTCGCACTTCGAGAATTTGGCATACAACTTTTCCTTCTTAAGTAGCTCTAGAATAGCTCTTAAGTGCTGTTCGTGCTCGTCCTTTGTCTTCGAGTAAATCAAGATATCGTCTATGAACACAATCACAAACTTGTCTAGGTACGGCTTACACACTCGGTTCATTAGGTCCATGAAAACTGCAGGTGCGTTTGTCAACCCAAACGGCATAACTAGGAATTCGTAGTGTCCATAACGAGACCTAAAGGCTGTCTTCGGGATACTTTCCTCTTGTATCCTAAGTTGATGGTATCCAGATCGAAGATCGATCTTTGAATAAAAGCTTGAGCCTTGCAACTGGTCAAATAGATCATCGATTCTCGGCAAAGGATATCTATTCTTGATGGTCAACTTATTAAGCTCACGGTAGTCTATACACATACGGAAACTACCGTCCTTCTTTTTAAAAAACAGAACCGGAGCTCCCCAAGGTGAGAAGCTTGGTCTGATGAATCCTTTATCGAACAGCTCTTGGAGTTGTGTCGACAACTCCTGCATCTCTGATGGCGCAAGTCTATAGGGTGCCTTGGCTACAGGCGCGGCACCTGGAACCAAATCAATGTGGAACTCAACTTGCCTTTGAGGCGGTAATCCTGGCAAGTCTTCTGGAAAGAGCTCCGGATATTCTCTGACGACTAGAATGTCTTCGATCTTTGGCTCAGCAGCTTTCTTATCCACGATGTGTGCCAAGAATGCAACACATCCCTTCTTTATGCACTTTCTAGCTTTCAGTCAGCTAATAATTCTTAGTGGTGTATCATGCTTCTCTCCGTGCACTATGATCGCTTCTTCATCCGTCAGTGGGATGCGGATGGTCTTCTCATGGCAAACGATCTCGGCTTTGTTACTCGATAGCCAATCCATTCCCACTACCACATCAAAGCTTCCCAACTCGACAGGTAGTAAGTCTAGCGTAAACTCGTGCCCTCCTAGTTCAATCACACTTCCTCGGACAACTTCACTGGTCTCAACTAGTTTTCCATTTGATAATTCGATGGAGTACGGAACGTCTAACTTACTAGGCGTCAACCCAAGTATATTCTTAAATTCTAATGACACGAAACTATAATCCGCACCAGTATCAAACAAAACGGATGCAAAGCGTTGGTTTATAGGGAACGTACCAGTAACAACATTGGGATCCTGGCGCGCTTCCCTCGCCTCAATGTGAAACACTCTTCCACGGGCTTGGTTCAATCCTGGGCAGTTGCTCTTAAAGTGCCCAATGTCACCACAGTTAAAACAACCCATTCTTTGACCATTACCTCCTCCGTTCCCTGCTTGATTGTTGTTTTGATTTCGATTCACGTCCCCAGCTTGATTGCATTGTTCCCTCGATTTCCATTACCTCCATTATTCCCTTGTACACGATTTCCATTACCACCTCGATTATTGTCCCGATTACCAAAACCTCCTTGGCCTCCCCGGCCTGCACTAGCCCAGCAGTTATCCTTTAGGTGGCCAGCTTTTCCACAAGCTTCACATACTTTTGGCCCACATCGGCCAGAATGATGACGCTGGCAGGTGTTACACTTGGGATGCGTACCCATATATCTTTTCCCTTTCTTTCCAACACCGGTTGCAGCTTGGACCGGTGTGCTTGATTCTCCTTTCTTTCTAACACTGCTTGTTCCTTGTTTGAAGTTCGAGAACTTCCTTTTATTACCCCCGGACGACTCTATGTGAGTCTCCTTTTTCTTTTGCTCAACATCCGAAAACTTGTTCAGGCGGATGGCTTCCTCAGTAAGAGACACGCTCAGATCGATGGCCTCTGTGATTGTCGCAGGCTTGGAAGTAGTGACCATACTCATGATCTGCGGAGCTAAACCCCAAATAAAGCGCTCGATTCGTTTGAATTCCGGTGTGACCATGTACGGCACAACGTGAGATAAATCATGAAATCTTTGGACGTACTCTGCGATCTTGGGACCATCCATCCTTAAATGCCAGAACTCAGTCTCCAACCTTTGTATCTCAGCACGAGAACAATAGTTCCTTCGCATTAACTCTTTTAACTCTGCCCAGGTCAACGCGTAAGCAGCGGCTTCACCAAGAGTTTGCAGTTGTAAGTTCCACCAGGACAGGGCTCCGTCTAAAAATAGCCCAGAAATGTAAGTCACTTGTTGGTCTGGAGCGCATTTGCTCATTCGGAGAACAGACTCTGTCTTTTCGGCCCATCTTACAAAAGCAACAGCACCTCCGGTGCCGTCAAAGTTCACAGGCTTGCAGTCTAGGAACTGCTTGTAAGTGCACCCTGCACATACGTTAGAATATACAAATGGTATTAGCGGGCGTGCTATAAGTACCCAAATGTATGGTAATATGTCTCGAGTTACTTGACATTACCATGAGGCGGGTTGTTGTTGCCGTTGTTGCTTGAATGGCTCCCGCTGGTTTGTGAGGCTGCGTACTGCGCTATGGCAGCAGCAATGATTCCTTGAAGTTCTGCCTCGGTGTTAGGCATGCGCGGATCGCGTTTCGGTGGCATCTTCTAAAAGATGGTTCGCGTTGGTCAGGTCATAGTAAGTAAAGTGTACGTATGTATTCAACAATATCAACACATAACATCTCATGTTATAAATAAATCAACCACATAACATCTCATGTTATAGAACATAAACAATCAACCAACATCACATATAATGAGAATACTGCGATTGCGTTGTCATAAATCAAGACCACAATGTAAGGTTTACAAGTACATAACTGTATCGCACATCATCAGTGACTAAGGGCCACATCGCCCTAGTCCAAACTATCTAGTCAGTGACAACAACATCAAATATACATATCATCAAAAGTCACAATCATAAAAAATGCGGTCTCCAAAAGCTGTGTAATCTGCACAATCGCCGTCCTCTCATCAAAAGTCTACATGCGTCGTACAAAAGGCCTAAGCTGATGGCGGCGGAGGAGGGGGAAAACGAGAAAAGAGTAAGCGTCGCATATGAAGCCAGTCCTCCTCCATAGCGCGATGAGCGCGCAATAAGTATGCTATATGCTGCTCGGGAGTCCAAAAACGAGATGCAGAATCAGGTGAAAGTGGTCGAGGAGGGTGTGATACGGCAGGTGGGGTCTGGCACTGGCACGGGAGTCGCTGAGCTCTCTCTAGCTCCTGTACGCGGCGGGTCAGCGCCTCCTGCTGTATCATAAAAGAGGTGAGAACAGCCTCCGTAGAATACCCCACGTGGTATGGGTGATACGGATCCGTCGGTGGCATAATGGGGGGCGTAGTCCAGAGGAACGGCTCACTAGATGGAGCGAAGGATGGCATAGTAAATGGTGCAACAGTGGGATGAGATACCTGAGGTACAAACTGATCTCCTCCTGACACCAAAGGTGTATGACCAAACGGATGACGTGACGAACCCTCCCCAGGACGTGGCAGAGGAATGTCCTGGAGATAAGTGATCGGGAGATCTGTGCGGTGAGTATCTGTGGTGTGTGGGGGAATCAAAGGAACATCAATGGGAGCTGACACAGGAGCTGAAACGGGGGCTACAGGTGGTGTAACTGGTATCACGAAAGGTGGGTAATCATCGTCATCATCTATCCACCCATTGTGGGTGTGAGCGTATCGTGGATCTATGTGGGTCGCAAAAGGTGCGCGGTCGAACATCACCGGCATAGGATCTGGAAGTGGGGCGACAACAGGATCCTCTAACAACAGTGGAGCATCAATATGAACATCAACAGCATGATCATCCACCAACTATGGAACAATAACAGGATGATCATCAACATGTATATCATCAACCAAAGGAGCAACAGTAGGTGCATCGGCATGAACAGGGTCATGCTCCAATGCGGGGTCAGGAGCGACAACTGGCTCAGGGGCCACAGCCGGCTCCAGATCAACAAACTCCATCTCAAAATCAGCTGGATCAGCAAACATAGGGTCGACAGGGGCTACAGGATCCTCCAAGTGCTGGTCTAAGTGTACGAACTCAATGTCCTGGTCTGGATCAAAGCCAGGTGGAAAAATAGGATCTGAATCATCATCAACATCATGATCGAACTCAAAGCTATGCACAGGTACAGGTGCAGCGGATGACGCCATGTCCGGGTCGGCGTCGTGTGAGTAGTGGTGCACTCCCTGTGTGTGCGAAGGTACGGATGCCACAGACTCAAAGGAGTCTGGAACAGGTGAATGAACAGGAGCCTCCTCTGCAGGAGCGTCAGCAAGAAGTAGGATATCACCAGCAGCAATATGGGCCTCGCCCTCAAGTGGGTCCTCCTCAAATAGATCGACATCGTCGTTAGAGACAACGTCGAGGGGCATATCAACAACGGGATAAGCGGCAAGGGGCACAGGAGCAGGGATCACCACGAGTGGTAAATCCCCAGCGAGATGGCCATCAGCAGGCTCTGCTACGACATCGGGCAGCGCAAAGGGCTGGAAGTCGTCATCGTCTGTGCTGGTAGTATGTCACACCCCTATTTTCCACGTGTCACCGGTGGGCCCGGTGGGGAGTATCTTGACGTAGTTGGTATCATCATAGACAAACAACACAATATATAAATGCACAGCGGAAGCAAAGATAGATTCATTTCAACTTTAATAAAGCGTAATAATAAATATCACTGATAGTTGAAACGGATCCACAGGCGGATCAAAAATAAAATAAGATATTGTTCAACAGTTTAATGTCGTCCAAGCTTGCGAGACTTATTGTGGACGCTCTAGAAGACAGCCAGCCTATTACGTGTAGTACCTGCACTTAACCTTTTGGGAAAAATACGTCAGTTTACACTGGTAAATACAATTTAACTGACTCATTTTGAAAATGATTGAAAATTGATTTGAATGCTCATGGCACAAAATATTTTATAACTTGGGATAATTATGTAATATAATCTTGTAAAGGATTTACATGTTACTTATGCGTTCAGTAGCCCGTTCGTGCCGGGTTAAAGATCAATAGACCCTCCACATTAGAGTTATACACTGACAGGTATACGCCTATACCCCGTGCTCAGGTCGTGGCCATCTCGTAAGATGATGCCGAGGATATCCGGGACATGGTAATTAACCCCCCAAAGGCTTTAAGCAATAAAACACATTCAAAACAAAGCATCTCAATAAATTTAACCTCTATTCGATTAAAGAATTCAATGCCGGACCAAGCGGTATTTTATATACCGTACCCCAAGCCCGTATAGGGAAAATAAGTTAAAAGTATTTACCTTGGTAAGTATATATCTCAACAAGCAAAAAGGCAGGTAGCTTTTACCGGTGCTCCTAATCTGGAACGAAGGTTTAACATAACCTATTAGATTTCTAACGGGTCTTTATTTAAGCTTAAGCTTAGACTGGTTAGCTTTAAGGACGAAACGGTTCAAACGCACGATTAAGCGAAGACCGGATAGAATGTGATTTAGACCCGACAAGTTTGAATACTTGTATAATATGGGTATACTAAATACATTCTGGATTTTGAGACAAAAATGATAATGTTTGACCCGTCTCGGTCAATTTATGCAAACTAGTCACATAAACCGAACCGAACGGAAAAGAGCGTTACGGGTAACCGTAAGAGTCATATGCAAGTTCCCTGAGATGATATGCTCTAAATATGTTATAATATCAGTAAGTTATTTCCTATTATGCCCAAAACGGATTTAAACACAATTTATGTCTCATAAGGGCATTTTGGTCATTTAAAAGATTATAAAAGAATTAAATTAGAAATCTGAGTTACAGGTCTGGTTTATACAGTAAATATACTTATTTTAACAGGTTATAACAGTAGGGTATGACCCATATGTGAAACTTATCATTTAAAACCAAACTATGCACCTTAGGGGTATTTCGGTAATTTCACAAGGGCTAAAAATGTCAAAACTGGAAACCTGAGTTCAAAAACTTATACCTACTGTTATTTTATAAAAATATGCTAAGAACATCAGTAGGTATCAACCTTATATGTTTAATATGGTTATAGTACATACTATGCGTTAAAAACGCTTAAAAAGGCGATTTAGAGCCGTTTCCGGGTTTTCAAAAGAAAGCTGATATTTTTATATTTCCAGAATGCTCAAAATATTTTATTTAACAAATAAAATCAGTAGAAAAAGGTTTGGGGTCAAAAGGATTTGTAAAACTCATTTTATGGCTTAAAAGGGCAAAATCGGTATTTATCGAATTAATCTTAGAGACCTATGATATGATCAGCCAAAAATTAAATAAAAATCTTTAAAAATCCCAAAATATTATATAACATCAGTGGGTAAAAAGTTTGGTATCAAAAAGTGGGTTTAAATAGGTTATATGCTAATTACGCCATTTAAGTAACATAAAGCTTTCAAATTACGATATTGAGCATATCTCTTAATCTGGACCTCAAACTGATATCAAATTTTTGGTGCAAGTTTATAAATCAGTAACAAACGTTTCTACTCTTTCACTTTTTCAAAAATCACGTTTTATAGCAAAAAGGGCATAATAGTCAACTTTTAAGCATTAATCGGAAACATGCATATGAACCGGGTAAGTGTTGAATCAAGTTGTAAAATCTCAGAGAGTTAAACTTATATAAAAATTGGTCCAAAATATGCTCTAATGCAGATCTCAAACATGCATGTACGGATCAGAACTGATAGTCAAAGAAAAAGTCAATTTATGTGACTTTCGGTTCCGATTCGGGTTTAAACTGAAAATTGTCGAGTTGATCATGATGAAACATGTTCTTACATTAATTACAAAGTTATTTTGATGATCAAATAGGTTGCATGTAACCTACATTGCTAATTATGCTTAATTTTGCAAAAACACATTCTGTTGACTTTTTAAGAAAAGCTTTGACTCGACAATCAACATGCTTAGAGTGGGAATCTGAAAATACCCTTTTGAGGGTTTGTTACCCACATAAATACCAACTTGTAGGTACTTTGAATTTGAGAAGTGACAGAGCCAATCTCGTTTAAACTCAAAGTCAAGTTTAATTTACGATAGTTTGACTTTCGGTTAATACACTAAGCTAGAACGAATTAGAGAATGATATGAACACTTACAATGGTCCTAAACAAGCTTAGAGATCACTATGAAGCAGCCTTGTCGACCAGAAAGCTCCAGAATCGTTCTTGTGAATTTTGAGAGTTCAAGTGTTCATATGTTTCTAACTCAAGATCCTTATATGCAGCTTTTGATCTTGTTTAGAGGCTGCCATGTGAGCCTAGGACTGATATGAGAAGCATACAAGTGTCCCTAGCTGCATGAAATTCGATTGGTGAGGTCCTGAATCGATCACAGCTGTGTACAACTCGAATTCAGACAAGAACTGGCAGCTGTAAGTCATTTTCGTCGCTGGCAGGTCATAGGCGGGCCGCGACAGGCCCCTCGCGGGCCGCGTCCCATTGGTCGACCAGATTAACAAGTTTCAGCAAATTACAAATCAGTCCCTGATCTTTGTAACGTGTTTTTGGCTGTTTATTTTGCATTCTAACCCCTCAAATCTGGTTTTTTAAGAACCTTGGGACTTTTATAAACATGGTAAAGTCCTTGGTTCACTTTGCGCTTACCCGAAAAGTCACGAAATCAACGTTAATGTATTTAACCTTTCGTGTACGGTTTTGATCATAACTTTCTCATACGTTCACGAAACTTCATAAAATTTTTATCACATATTCTTGTGAGTATATTTTATCATTACAAAGCTTCGGGTTTGCCAAAAGATCACTCAGAGGTATACTTTCAACATGTTGACACTTTTAGCCCCTGTAGTTTGTAATTCCTCACTTTCTTACATCTTTCGCTTCGTATGATCCATGATTTATCCGTTTAAGATTATAAACACCATGTAGGGTTATTTTAGGGCCTATTTTATCAATTGTTGATACTTTGGACTCTTATATTCACACAGTTTCACTGTTTGTCAACTTTAGTCCCTCTAGAGTATGTTTTCACATATTCGAAGCTTATGACACGTATCAAGACATTATTGGACGTGAATTTTCGAGGTGTTACATCCTCACCCCCTTAAAAGAAATCTCGACCCCGAGATTTACTGAAACAAATTAGGGTATTTTTCTTTCATCGTGGATTCTACCTCCCATGTGTATTCGGGACCTCTACGGGGCATCCCATTTAACCTTAACAATAGGTATGTGCTTCCTTCGAAGCTTCTTTACCTGTCGGTCTTCAATCGACAACGGCTTTTCCACAAATTTCAAGCTTTCATCTATATGTACATCCGTATGTGGTATAACCAGTGATTCATCAGCGAAACACTTCTTCAAATTACAGATGTGGAACACATTATGGATAGCGCTAAGTTCTTCAGGCAAGTTTAACTTATAAGCAACTGACCCGACACGTTCGATAATCTCGAAAGGTCCTATGTATCTCGGGCTTAGCTTGCCTTTCTTACCAAATCGTATCACCCCCTTCCAGGGTGATACTTTAAGCAACACTTTATCACCTACTTCGAAGTGAAAATCTTTACGCTTTGGATCCGCATAACTTTTCTGCCTATCCCTGGCAGCTTTCAAACGATCGCGAATCTGGACAATCTTGTCCGTCGTCTCAAAAACTATCTCTGGTCCTGATAGTTGGACATCTCCAACTTCTGCCCAATAAATAGGCGATCTACACCTTCTACCGTATAAGGCCTCAAAAGGCGCAGCTTTTATGCTGGTGTGGTAGCTATTGTTGTAGGAGAATTCAATTAGTGGTAGGTTCTTATCCCAACTACCACCAAAATCGATCGCACATGCACGTAGCATATCTTCCAATGTTTGAATAGTACGCTCACTCTGACCATCAGTCTGAGGATGATAAGCCGTACTAAAATTTAAACGTGTGCCCAAAGATTGTTGGAAACTTTTCCAAAAATGTGACGTGTATCTAGTATCTCTATCAGAGATAATAGATACAGGTATACCATGCAGAGCTACAATCTTATCAACGTATAATTGAGCTAACATATCGGAGCTATAAGTCTCCTTGATGGGTAGAAAATGTGCTGACTTCGTCAGTCTATCTACTATGACCCATATAGTATCATTTCCCTTTCTCGTCTTTGGCAACTTGGTGATGAAATCCATTGTCACCATCTCCCACTTCCATGTGGGAATTTCAGGTTGTTGTAACAAACCTGACGGTTTCTGATGCTCAGCTTTGACTTGCGCACAAGTCAAACATTTAGCTACATAAGCAACTACATACTTTTTCAAACCAATCCACCAGTAGTTGGCCTTTAGATCCTGGTACATCTTATCAGCTCCAGGATGAACGGAATATTTGGAACTATGGGCTTCCTGGAGAATGACATCTCGAAGTCCTCCATAAACTGGAACCCATATTCGTCCATTCAATCTAAGCATTCCGTCTTTGTCACGGGATAACTGCTCCTCAGTTACTCCTAACTTTTCTTCGGGATAGTTAGCTTCCAACACAGCTTCCTTCTGTGTAGCTAACACCCTTTCGTTCAAACTATTCTTGATTTCGATGCGCTTGGCATTGATTCTTATTGGCTTCACTCTTTCTTTTCTGCTTAAGGCATCAGCAACTACATTTGCTTTACCTGGATGGTATTTTATCTCACAATCATAATCATTTAGAGTTTCCATCCATCGTCTTTGTCGCATGTTCAAGTCCTTCTGATTAAACAAATGTTGAAGGCTCTTATGATCTGAATAGATCACACACTTGGTTCCATATAAGTAATGTCTCCAAAGCTTTAATGCAAATACAACGGCACCCAGCTCCAAGTCGTGGGTGGTGTAGTTCTTTTCGTGCACCTTTAGCTGTCGTGAAGCGTAGGCAATAACCTTGCCTTTCTGCATGAGTACACAGCCCATACCAGTGTGTGATGCATCACAGTATACCACAAATTCTTCTATACCATCGGGCAATGTTAACACTGGTGCATTGCTTAACTTTTTCTTCAGAATGTCAAAGGATTCCTGCTGCTTAGGGCCCCAATCAAATTTAACCTTTTTACGTGTCAACGAGGTTAAGGGCGCAACAATCCTTGAAAAGTTTTCGATGAAACGCCTATAATATCCTGCTAGGCCCAGAAAACTGCGAATCTCAGTAGGCGTTTTTGGCTCTTGCCAATTCATAGCTGCTTCTACCTTAGCGGGATCCACTTGGATACCACGCTCACTTACCACATGTCCAAGGAATTGGACTTCTCGAAGCCAAAACTCGCACTTCGAAAATTTGGCGTAGAGTTTCTCTTGATGTAGAAGTTTGAGAATACAACGAAGGTGTTTCTCGTGGTCCTCTTGACTCTTCGAATAAATGAGGATGTCGTCAATGAAGACAATGACGAATTTTTCTAAGTAAGGCTTGCAGACGCGATTCATGAGATCCATGAATGCGGCTGGCACATTAGTGAGCCCGAAAGGCATCACTAGGAACTCGTAATGTCCATAACGAGTCCTAAACGCTGTCTTGTGTACATCTTCATCTTTGACCTTCAACTGATGATAGCCTGACCTCAAGTCGATCTTAGAAAAGTAGCTTGCTCCTTGTAACTGATCGAACAGATCGTCGATCCTGGGCAAAGGATACATATTCTTGATAGTGACTTTATTAAGCTCACGGTAGTCGATGCACAAACGCATCGATCCATCCTTCTTCTTGACAAATAAGATCGGCGCTCCCCAAGGAGACGAACTAGGTCTAATAAAACCTTTAGCTAACAGATCATCCAACTGCGTCCTTAATTCCTTCATCTCCGTTGGTGCTAACCTATAAGGTGCTCTCGCTACTGGTGCTGCACCCGGGATGATGTCAATTCGGAATTCCACTTGCCTATCTGGTGGTAAACCAGGTAGTTCCTCAGGAAAAACTTCGGGATATTCTGAAATGACCGGGATGTCTTTTATCCTGGGCTTCTGCTCATCAATGGTAACTTGTGCCATATAAATGACACAACCCTTTCCCATGCATCTAGATGCCTTGAGCATGGACACTTGCTCAGGAAATCCATGCTGAGTATCCCCTTGGATAGTAAGTGACTTACCAGATGGAGTTTTGACTATCACTTGCTTTCTATTACACACGATCTGGGCTTGGTTATGCGATAACCAATCCATGCCTATGACTACATCAAAGCCGGCGAGCTTAAAGGGAAGTAGGGACAAAGCAAAAGAATGATTCCTAATGGATATAACGCATCCATCTAAAACAGTTGAGGCTGTTTCTATAGTTCCATCAGCTAATTCCACCTCATATTTCACACTTAAGGTTCTAACAGGAAGGTTTAATAACTTACAGAACTTATCATCAACAAAAGATTTATCTGCTCCAGAATCAAACAGTACCCTAGCAAAAACATCATTTACAAGAAAAGTACCTGTAATAACGTTGTCATCTTGAACAGCTTCCTTAGCGTCCATCTTGAAGACTCTCGCATTGGTCTTCTTTCCATCATCGGCTTTCTTGGCGTACTTTGGGCAATTAGACTTAATGTGCCCTTTCTCGTTGCAACTGTAACATGTTGCATCCTTCAGACCCTTACACTTCAAAGTCGTATGATCCGTAGATTTGCAGATTCCACAGGGTCTCGTGTGGGACTGAGATTTCGACTCAAAACGACATTTCCCAAAATGGTTCTTCTTGCAAGTTTTACATTTGGGCTTATCCCCCAACTGTTGCCCATCTCTCTTAGATCCCGACCCTTTCCTATGGTCGTTATTTCCTCGGTGTCTCTTCTCCGATCTCCGTGAGGTATCGTCCTCACGCTTTCTCTTATTCTCTTCTGAGTTCTTGAGTGCTCTCAACCTGACTGCATCCAGGGTGAGAGAGAGAGATAGATCAGCTACTGATCTGAAAGTTGTAGGCCTCGATGCCTTAACACTTGCTTTAATTTCAGGGGCTAAACCCCCGATGAAACGGGCAATCCTTTTCGGCTCTGGGGTTACCAAATACGGAACCAACCAAGATAGAGTATTGAAAGTGGTGAGGTATGCCTGGCACTCTAGATTCTTCATCACCAAAGATAAGAAGTCGGACTCAATCCTTTCAACTTCATGTTGTGGACAAAAAATCTCTTTAATAAGAGCTACAAACTGATCCCATGACATACTGTAGAGTGGGATCTTTCCAGCAGTTTGTAAGAGAGATTTCCACCACGCCAGTGCGTCCCCTTTGAACGATTGGGATACGTACTTCACTACATCCCGATCAGCACACCCGCTGATATCTACAACTGTATCCATTTCGTCTAACCAGGTCATGCAGTCGACCGCTCCTTTCTCCCCAGTAAAGTCTCTTGGTTTACATGAGACGAAGTATTTATACGTACAGGACTTACTGTGCGATTCATGTTTCCGCTTGATCTCCTTTATCGGGACACTGTTTTGGTTAGAGGAGTGATTATCCTCATCATTCTTCTTAAGCTCATTTTTCTTAGGTCCATCTCTCTTAGAGGGTGGCTTGCTATGAGCCTCCGAGTGGACTTTCGGTTTAGAATGTGGCGCAGATCGGGTCCTACTCCGGGTCCCGCTCGATTCACTATACTGTCGATTTAGCGCTTCAATAACTGCATCGTTCACTAATGCTTTCAATTCCGCACCCGTTACTAATATTTTAGTATTATCAGGGTTTTCTGCTGGACGACTGTTTAACTCTTCAGACTTAGCCATGTAGTCTTAAATTGCTACATAAAAATAAGGACAAGGTCTATTTAGAAGTCTAAACAGTATTATCGTTCTTGACGATTTATTAACCATGGTAAACAAAAGCCATATTCGTTAATTTAATAATTTCATTCAGGATTTTTACTAATAATCTTTTTAGAACGAAATATAATATTGGCATAATAAGCCTAGTCACGTAGAAAAATTTCTAAATTACAAATTTAGATCTTATAGGATTAAAATTTGAATAATTAAGACAAATCAATCCTTTTCTTGGCAGGGAGTGTATAAACTACAGCTGCCTTTCGTTTTATATGACATTAATTATAACCCGTAGGCATTATGTCACAACCAATTATATATAGAAATATTAAACTTGGATATTTTATTAAAAGGGTGGCGTGTGTGATTTTACGGATCACATTAGCCAAGAATGTTAACATGTTTACAGATGTTAACAGGGATTTGAATCTTTTTAAACAGGTTCCACCATATTGGCTAGATTTATGACAACATAACAGCTAGGTTTTACCTTTTAAGATCCTTATTATATTATTAAAATGGCACATCAAAATATTAAATGTTATTTTTCATTTATTCATACACTATGTTTATGCACATAATTTAAAAATGAAAAATCTTAAATTAACCATTCAAATAAATAAAAATTAAATCAGTACGAGTTGCCCTAAACGGGTCTTTTTACATAAACCATATGCCCACGCAGGGGCCAAATAACAAAACAAACAAACCCACGCAGGGGTCAAAATAAGAAGATATGCCCACGTAGGGGCAGAACAGAAAGAAATACCCTCGCAGGGGTAGAGTACAAAAATAAATAAAAGTCCACGCAGGGACATAAGTACCACACTAAAATAACCAACAAACAAAGGATTCAACGATCCTTCTTTTTCTTCCCCTTTATCAGATCCGCTATCTTCTTAAACATCCCATGATTACGCCTCCGTTCATGCTGCAACCCATTCCGCATCTCCTGACGCACCTCTTGTATCTCATGAATGATTTCTTGCATTTGGGGCGGTGACATCGCCGGTGCCTGAGGTGGTTGCTGATAGTGCGGGGGTTGAGGAGGCTGCGGTTGATAATAAGGAGGTTGAGGAGGCTGCGACTGCTGATACCCATATGATGGGTACCCATAGGTCGAGGGTCCCGTAGCCCAGGGACCTCCGAAGGGAGCTTCTTGATGGAAAGTGTTGGAGTTTGCTGCTATCCAATAAGGATCCTCCGTAAAGTTATACCCCGTGTGAATCTGCTGCTCGAAGGGGTTAAATGCTGCAGCACCAGTGTAGGCGGGATTTGGGTCTCCAAAACCCAATGGTGGCTGTGGCGCGACTGGCGCAGTTGCTACCTCAGAGACGGGGTTTGAAGATTCACCCATCTCTGTTTCTTCATGGACCGGTGAGTACCGGCTGCCACTCGAAAGTGGAGGGGTGCTGATACGCACTCCCCCTCGTGCGGACATCCGCAAGGTAGTTCTCCTTCGCCTCGGAGGCGAGGGAGGCTGAAGTGGAGGTGCTGCTGCTGGCGGAGTGACCGCTACAAGTCGGGAATCCTCGGAAGGATTCTGCTGCTGCTGTGGCTGGTGTAGGGGAGAGTGGTGAGGCAGGTGCAGGGGAGAGTTATGGTATGACTGATGAAGAGGAGAGTTATGGTAAGACTGGTGAAGAGGAGAGTGATGAGGCTGGTGCAAAGGAGAGTTATGATAACTGGGAGTAAATGCCCAGTCATATTGTTTGAACATCTCCTCATAACTGTCGGGACCATTGTATGGTGATCCCATGAACGGTGACCCATCAGAAATCTCGATGGGGTGGTTCGGTGTTCCGGAGGGTGGCATGGCAGGATCTGTATCCTCATCAATGTCCATCGGGTTGCCACCCGAAAAGTGGTCTTCTGGTCCTAGTGGGTTAAAACCCACTGCTGCTGCCTCTAAGTAGTCATCAGGGTTGAACTGACCCTGGAAGGCAGGCGATGGTTGGTGAAAAGGTGAATTGTGTCCTAGGGGAATGTAGGACTGCTGTGAGTGGTGGGGCTCATTCTCCGAATGAGGCCCAAAGGAGTGCGGGATCGATGGAGAGGTGCTTAGTGAGACTGAGCGTCTCGCTGGTTCGGTGAAAGACCTCCAAAGGTCTTGAGCATCAGTACGGTGAGGATCCGAAGGTGTCCACCGGTGCGATGGTCCGGCCTCATGGTCATTTGGAGCTACATATGCTCCTCGGCCTCTACCTCTCATTCTTGGTGGCATTCTGGTGATCCTGTAAAAACAACAAGTGATACAACAAAAAATAATTAAGACAAGGTTAGAAAATTTAAACAAAAATTTGGAATTTCCTAAGTTCTTTGTCTAGACTCGAGAATCGAGGATTGTGCAATTGTGTAACTGAGATTAAACACAAAAGACTAGTGTTTAATTCACTCAGAGTTGGCTCTGATACCAACCTGTCACACCCCTATTTTCCACGTGTCACCGATGGGCCCGGTGGGGAGTATCTTGACGTAGTTGGTATCATCATAGACAAACAACACAATATATAAATGCACAGCGGAAGCAAAGATATATTCATTTCAGCTTTAATAAAGCGTAATAATAAATATCACTGATAGTTGAAACGGATCCACAGGCGGATCAAAAATAAAATAAGATATTGTTCAACAGTTTAATGTCGTCCAAGCTTGCGAGACTTATTGTGGACGCTCTAGAAGACAGCCAGCCTATTACGTGTAGTACCTGCACTTAACCTTTTGGGAAAAATACGTCAGTTTACACTGGTAAATACAATTTAACTGACTCATTTTGAAAATGATTGAAAATTGATTTGAATGCTCATGGCACAAAATATTTTATAACTTGGGATAATTATGTAATATAATCTTGTAAAGGATTTACATGTTACTTATGCGTTCAGTAGCCCGGTTCGTGCCGGGTTAAAGATCAATAGACCCTCCACATTAGAGTTATACACTGACAGGTATACGCCTATACCCCGTGCTCAGGTCGTGGCCATCTCGTAAGATGATGCCGAGGATATCCGGGACATGGTCATTAACCCCCCAAAGGCTTTAAGCAATAAAACACATTCAAAACAAAGCATCTCAATAAATTTAACCTCTATTCGATTAGAATTCAATGCCGGACCAAGCGGTATTTTATATACCGTACCCCAAGCCCGTATAGGGAAAATAAGTTAAAAGTATTTACCTTGGTAAGTATATATCTCAACAAGCAAAAAGGCAGGTAGCTTTTACCGGTGCTCCTAATCTGGAACGAAGGTTTAATATAACCTATTAGATTTCTAACGGGTCTTTATTTAAGCTTAAGCTTAGACCGGTTAACTTTAAGGACGAAACGGTTCAAACGCACGATTAAGCGAAGACCGGATAGAATGTGATTTAGACCCGACAAGTTTGAATACTTGTATAATATGGGTATACTAAATACATTCTGGATTTTGAGACAAAAATGATAATGTTTGACCCGTCTCGGTCAATTTATGCAAACTAGTCACATAAACCGAACCGAACGCGAAAAGAGCGTTACGGGTAACCGTAAGAGTCATATGCAAGTTCCCTGAGATGATATGCTCTAAATATGTTATAATATCAGTAAGTTATTTCCTAATATGCCCAAAACGGATTTAAACACAATTTATGTCTCATAAGGGCATTTTGGTCATTTAAAAGATTATAAAAGAATTAAATTAGAAATCTGAGTTACAGGTCTGGTTTATACAGTAAATATACTTATTTTAACAGGTTATAACAGTAGGGTATGACCCATATGTGAAACTTATCATTTAAAACCAAACTATGCACCTTAGGGGTATTTCGGTAATTTCACAAGGGCTAAAAATGTCAAAACTGGAAACCTGAGTTCAAAAACTTATACTTACTGTTATTTTATAAAAATATGCTAAGAACATCAGTAGGTATCAACCTTATATGTTTAATATGGTTATAGTACATACTATGCGTTAAAAACGCTTAAAAAGGCGATTTAGAGCCGTTTCCGGGTTTTCAAAAGAAAGCTGATATTTTTATATTTCCAGAATGCTCAAAATATTTTATTTAACAAATAAAATCAGTAGAAAAAGGTTTGGGGTCAAAAGGATTTGTAAAACTCATTTTATGGCTTAAAAGGGCAAAATCGGTATTTATCGAATTAATTTTAGAGACCTATGATATGATCAGCCAAAAATTAAATAAAAATCTTTAAAAATCCCAAAATATTATATAACATCAGTGGGTAAAAAGTTTGGTATCAAAAAGTGGGTTTAAATAGGTTATATGCTAATTACGCCGTTTAAGTAACATAAAGCTTTCAAATTACGATATTGAGCATATCTCTTAATCTGGACCTCAAACTGATATCAAATTTTTGGTGCAAGTTTATAAATCAGTAACAAACGTTTCTACTCTTTCACTTTTTCAAAAATCACGTTTTATAGCAAAAAGGGCATAATAGTCAACTTTTAAGCATTAATCGGAAACATGCATATGAACCGGGTAAGTGTTGAATCAAGTTGTAAAATCTCAGAGAGTTAAAATTATATAAAAATTGGTCCAAAATATGCTCTAATGCAGATCTCAAACATGCATGTACGGATCAGAACTGATAGTCAAAGAAAAAGTCAATTTATGTGACTTTCGGTTCCGATTCGGGTTTAAACTGAAAATTGTCGAGTTGATCATGATGAAACATGTTCTTACATTAATTACAAAGTTATTTTGATGATCAAACAGGTTGCATGTAACCTACATTGCTAATTATGCTTAATTTTGCAAAAACACATTCTGTTGACTTTATAAGAAAAGCTTTGACTCGACAATCAACATACTTAGAGTGGGAATCTGAAAATACCCTTTTGAGGGTTTGTTACCCACATAAATACCAACTTGTAGGTACTTTGAATTTGAGAAGTGACAGAGCCAATCTCGTTTAAACTCAAAGTCAAGTTTAATTTACGATAGTTTGACTTTCGGTTAATACACTAAGCTAGAACGAATTAGAGAATGATATGAACACTTACAATGGTCCTAAACAAGCTTAGAGATCACTATGAAGCAGCCTTTTCGACCAGAAAGCTCCAGAATCGTTTTTGTGAATTTTGAGAGTTCAAGTGTTCATATGTTTCTAACTCAAGATCCTTATATGCAGCTTTTGATCTTGTTTAGAGGCTGCCATGTGAGCCTAGGACTGATATGAGAAGCATACAAGTGTCCCTAGCTGCATGAAATTCGATTGGTGAGGTCCTGAATCGATCACAGCTGTGTACAACTCGAATTCAGACAAGAACTGGCAGCTGTAAGTCATTTTCGTCGCTGGCAGGTCGCAGGCGGGCCGCGACAGGCCCCTCGCGGGCCGCGTCCCATTGGTCGACCAGATTAACAAGTTTCAGCAAATTACAAATCAGTCCCTGATCTTTGTAACGTGTTTTTGGCTGTTTATTTTGCATTCTAACCCCTCAAATCTGGTTTTTTAAGAACCTTGGGACTTTTATAAACATGGTAAAGTCCTTGGTTCACTTTGCGCTTACCCGAAAAGTCACGAAATCAACGTTAATGTATTTAACCTTTCGTGTACGGTTTTGATCATAACTTTCTCATACGTTCACGAAACTTCATGAAATTTTTATCACATATTCTTGTGAGTATATTTTATCATTACAAAGCTTCGGGTTTGCCAAAAGATCACTCAGATGTATACTTTCAACATGTTGACACTTTTAGCCCCTGTAGTTTGTAATTCCTCACTTTCTTACATCTTTCGCTTCGTATGATCCATGATTTATCCGTTTAAGATTATAAACACCATGTAGGGTTATTTTAGGGCCTATTTTATCAATTGTTGATACTTTGGACTCTTATATTCACACAGTTTCACTGTTTGTCAACTTTAGTCCCTCTAGAGTATGTTTTCACATATTCGAAGCTTATGACACGTGTCAAGACATTATTGGACGTGAATTTTCGAGGTGTTACATAGTATCGGAAGTGTACACCTCGTGCTCCAATGAAACTATGTCATCTGATACTATGGCCATGGGATCTGTAGTGTCCGACTCCCCAGTACCTGATGAAGGCATGACGTCTGTAACACAAACACACACATGCACAAATAATCAACCGTATAATCAAATAAACATGTTAGTCACCAATAAGCAATCAAGTAATTCTCCTAGTCCCACTAGTCTATCCTCCCAGCCTCTCAGACTGAACTTCCTAGTCCCACTAGACTATCCTCCCAGCCTCTCAGACTGAATCTCCTAGTCACTCAGACTAAATCTCCTAGTCCTACTAGATTACTCCCTCAGCCTCTCAGACTGAGCCTCCTAGTCCCACTAGACTACTCCCTCAGCCTCTCAGACTGAGCCTCCTAGTCCCACTAGACTACTCCCTCAGCCTCTCAGACTGAGTCATAACTTTTAAAAATATTTTGCACTCTGGATCTGGACGTAGTTTATGCAATGTAAAAAAATGTTTTCGTGAGAGCCCTAGTGATCATAGTCTAGACTCGAGAAGGAATCCTAGTTCGCTATGATCAAGGCTCTGATACCAAGCTGTCACACCCTGGCTTTGCGGAAGCGTGGGTTTATTATGGTGTGACTTCTTAATACCATAGCTTAATCACAACAAAGCTATATGAAAGTAAAACCATGATGATCATCCATTACTTCAAGTTTTAAAAGTAAAATACGACAACATTGTTTTTGAGTTGACACATGCAACGAGTTTACAACACAACATAATAAAACCTTGTTCATACGACATAACATAAGATAAACATCGTTTAAGACTTGCGACTCATCCAGGTAAAAGTCACAATCCCTAAACATGGATGACCTCATAACTCTTACGCAGCGTGAAAACGTAGCATACTTCGCCAGATCCCTAATTCCCTGAAATACATGTAAGTTGAAAAATCAACATAAAGTTGAGCGAGTTCATGTGAAAGTGAGTATGTAAAACCTTTGTAAGTATAAAATCCCTGGTATATAGCAAATAAGGAAATAAAGAGATCACCAATGGTTTGCAAGGCCATTGATATGTGTGAAGTGCAGTAGGAAGACTCAAACCTAGCAGATTTTTGCGTCGGGTACCAAGTCACCCCGAGGTCCGTACTGTTGGGCCTGGGGCTGGGCTCGCTACACCCAGATAGATCTACCGCTAAAGACCCTCGGTCCTACCATGAGGATTAATGGCCTCCAGTTCCCGCCTACCCACTCACATGATCTAAGTAGTAACCCTCCTTACGCTAATCATACCATGTAAAAAGTATTTGTAATCATAGTAACATGTATTTCACCCCCGAAGTATAAAACTGAAAACAGTTAAGAGAAAAGGGGGACATGAACTCACTGAAGTGCGTCTCGAAATAGTCCGTCCCAAAATAACCTGCTGCGTGACGACCTACACGTACTAACTTCTATTAGACGGACGGCCGTGCCTTGGCTTAAGGTTTAAGTTTTTGGGAAATAGTTAGGTAACTATTTCGTATTTCCACTTCTTAATTATTTAATAATTATATTCCTTCCTAAGGATGGGGGTTTTAATACATGTGCGTTTTTGTAATTCCAAAAATATTAAGTCTCACTTAATAGAATATATTTTTATTCATTTGTCTAAAATATCCTATCTCCAAAATATACATATTTTTCCCAAAATATTATATTTTATTCCATACAATTTTCCAAAATAATACTTTTATCAAAATACGCATTCAAGAGCATTTTTCCGAAAATACATAAGTTACATTTAAAGTTCGGCTGGTAATAATAATACCGGTGTAACTTAAACATTTATTTGTGAAGGCGTTGATATTATTTTTGGAGTCGTGACTGTTCAGTGTATTCCAGTAATATTATTTTTACTCTAAAAATAATATTTATGTAGTTCACAAAATAATCATAAAATCGCACAAGCATCTTACTACGAAATATATATTTTAAATATATATTTAACAAGTTTTATTTATGAAAATTCCACCTCCGACACTTGGAAATTTTGTAATAAAAATCCTGGCGAATTTTATTTGGAAAAACAAGTCAAAAATATATTGACAACACTTGTTACAAAGATGTTTCCAAGTGTTATATTTCTGGAAAAATTTCGCCAGAGTTTCCTCTGTAACTGGAGGTGGCCACGCTTACTAGCGTATCATTTTCTTTTCAAAATTCAATCAACAATTTTCCCATCATCAACAAACAATATTCAAACACTAAACTAGTCAAAACAAGTATAAATCGTAAACACATGAACTTGTAAGTTGTGTAAAAATACGTAGTAATTTTCCAACATTTTTAGTAGATCTTTCTATCCTTAAAAATAAAATCGGTTTCTTGAAAACTTTATTTTTAAAGAAGATGTAACTTTACAACTTCTTAGTCAAAATTGCGAAAATATTTCTTTGTTAAATCCTTTCGTTACACAAGTGTCTACACACTTGTTTGTTCACAAAAATGCTTTTGTTTCAAGAAAGATCCGGCTTTTAATCATGATTTGCATCTTACACTTGGTTCTTCGAAAATACCACTTGTAGATCTTTAGATCTACTAGTTTAGAATTCCATTTTACAAGAAAAACTATTTTTACACAAGTTCATGTTTATGTATGAAAGGGTTCGTCGTCTTGTAATTTTCCTACTTAACATAATGCTAGTTCATGTTCCATGAACATGATCTAGCGTGGTTAGATGACGATCCGTTCCACTACTAGCAATCAACAACATAAAATAACCATAACTAAACAAGTTTAACAAGTTTTACACCATTACTTTCCTTTTATCCATCAAGTTCACCATACTTGCAAGACTTTAAGTTTTGTTTTCGCATATTCATGAATTTTAACCGCTAAACTTCTTATTAACCACTTTAAACATGAACAAGGAAGTGTTTAGCATCACTTACTACTAGCTCAAGGCTAGGGAAGATTCAAGGCGAAAACAAGGTGGATAATAGCAACGTAGAGAGGTCCTTGTGATTCCGTAAGCACCGGGTCTCCTCGTATGAACTCTAGCACCTTGATATGTATGTGGAATTGCAAGATCAAGATTGAATGATGGTGAGGTGGGTATGGTTGTGTTCGGCCGAGGATATCAAAGAGAGGGAGAGAGAGATGAGATTTTATTGAAGTGTGGGTTTGTGAATGTGATGGACCTCTAAACCTTTTTATAAACCACCAACTTAATTAACCTTAGGATAATATGTCATCTAGATTTAGGACAAGCAAGATTAAAATAATCTAAATTGGGTGTGTGTGTTCCCTAGGGGGAACCGAATCGGTCAAGAGGGGGGGTTTGGTTTGATTTGAATTGAATTATATGGTTAAGTGTTTAGTTTGTTAATTAGGAACTTTAAATAAGGTATTAGTGTGTTATGTGTTATAACTGGTGTTAGGGTATTCGGGGACCCTAACTGGCTCAGAAAAAGAAAAACAATGTTATTGACAATATTTTTATGTTCCGGGTAAAGCCCGGTTGTTCGGTTGGATAATGATCCGTTAAAGTGCTAAATAAGCATTTAAAGTGTTGTTAATATTAGTTTTAGTGACACAATTAATTCCTGACACTTTGGAAAGCGTCTAGTATTATTTTCCCATCTTCTTGCACTTTACTAGTTAGCTTAAATGCTGAATTTTGTATTAAAGTGCAGAATTTTGTAATTAGAGCATGTTTTAGGCACATCCGGTCACTATAACTATCACCTAGTGACGCAGTTTAACAATCCTCACTTCCCTACACTCCCTACTAGTGTAGTAATCTATTCCCGGCTCATACTGGCCTCAGAGACAGTGTCTGTCTGATGCTGGCTATGTCAGCATGTTTATTGGGTTATCCGTATAGTGTGCTCACTGTGCTTTTGTGCATCAAGGTTGTCACTGATGTTCGTGTATAAATAATAGAGTGACAGTAATAAAGTATGATGCATGAATATGTATGTATCAGAATTCAAGTAGCAGTTTAATCACAACTGTAAGCAAGCACAGTAATTAAGCATTAATTTAATATTAATTAATTCGTACGGATACCTGGTTTGGTGAGAGTTGTCACAATGGTCACATCGTTTAAGTAGTTGTATGATAGGTAGTTTATATGCCTTAGGTAAATGACCAAAATGCCCTTTTTACGCCAAAATTCATTTTAAGCATATGTAACATCATTTTTGATATATAAACTGATTTGGCAATAATATTAGACATGTTAAGGCATATTTTACTTATCATAGGACTAGTTAGGCGGTCCGAACGCGTTTTACGCGAACGACGCGTTAAAGTGGCGGAAGCTACCTTAACGAGTCGTAAGCACTTAGGTTAGGTTTTGTTTTAGAATGTAGGCTTTGTTAAACCATATTACATGAGTCCCTACACTCATTTGGTTTACGAAACCTCATTTTATCCGATCCTCCGATTTAGGTCCGTTTATTTACATAGTTACCTATATTAGGTGCCGTTTGATTCCGTGATCCCTCTAGCTTTGCTTGGTTGTTATTCAAGACTTCTAAGCATCCTCAAGTGAGTACATAGACCCCTCTTTTACTGTTTTCCAAACGTTTTGGGGTGAAACACATGTGCCTACTTGTTATTTTCATGCTTTCCATGTTTTCATATCATATACTTGCTATGTTCATTAGTACATTATTAGTACATGATTTCATTATGTCTTTCTATGTATGTTCACTTAACACGCTAGCACAATTGTTTTACGTTTTGAACCATTTGAAATCATTGGATGTATGTGAACCATTTGAAATCATTGGATGTATGTGAACCCTTTGTAACCATTTGATGTATGTGAACCATTTGAAATCGTTGGATTTATGTGAACCGTTTGTAACCATTTGATTTATGTGAACCATTTGTAACTGTTTGAGCCATTGGGCTAGGGAAGTGATTAGGTAACGGGGCGGGTGTAATGTGTTAAAAGCATGGTGGATACGCCGCTGGTACTTCCTATATATAAGTGCTTTTAACACATTATATATCGTTGCGTTATCTAGATCACTTGGGTAAACGATTTTGAAACAATGTCACACAATTATGTTTTCTGAATAATATAAACCATACGAGTCTTATTTAACGAGTTTCTACGAGATGTTATACGATTTGATTTAATAAAACAAAATGTTTTGGAGTTAAGAATCATGTCTACGAGATTTTATAAATCATATCCAACTTGATTTGAGTTGGTTAATTATGTCGCAATACCATACTTTTCAAAATAAGGCTTTTAAATAAGTATTGCAACATGTAAAACGAGCCATGAATCTGACACTCACATAAAACCTTTGTACTCGCCGGCATTTTTATGCTGGCGTATTTTCACATGTGTTTCAGGTACCATAGTTGATGATATTTGATGATGATATTGATGCATGCTCACATAGGAACGGACGAGGCCTTAGCGACTTAATAACAATAAAAATCTATTTATTCATGTTTTGTTTCTGATTCCAATGTAATGTAATACATTTAATTAAATAAAACGAAATTTTTTAATCCATGGTTGTGAAACAACGATTCTGTTACAACACTCCCCGACGTTTCCGCCACGTTTTGTTGTTTTACGTGGTCGGGGTGTGACAGACTTCATAACCTTCCTTGATAAATTCTATACTCAATGAATTATTTTAAAAGTTTTTTTAGAAGTTAGTGCATTCTTTGTAAGTTTAGTAACACATTTTTTAAAACGTTACAAGGTAGTTAGTGGGGTCGGGTTGAAAGGTGCAATTCGTCAAGCTTCCATTTAACTGGGTGATTATTTAATTACAAATAAGAAAGTTAAATGAAGCTTTTAACAACTCATCTATAGTACATTATCTGATTTATATTGTAAAATACTGGAATACTTAGAATAGTAGAAATTGAAAGCAGAGAACTTGCAGGGTTAATTTTCCCTTTAACCTTAGCAAGCCAAGTTGAGCCGAGCCAAGGCTATTTCGACAACAGTATCAATGATGTATTGCGCGATGCTAGACTTGGATCGATTCGGTTAAAAAATTTCAAGCAATGGGCGTGCTAACTGAAAATATGACCCAACATGTCAAAAAACTCAGCTTGGGTCCATATAGATAAGAGAACAAGCAATAGACTTTGTTACTTGTTAAAGTGACGATGGGGAATCCATTTTAGATGGTTTCTTTTGCTTTATGCAGCTCTTTGTTTGAAACCCAAAATCCACATGTATGACTTTTATATAAGTTAGTTCATGAACCCATTATAGCAGCAAACATCTCTTTTTAGTGGATTATTACAAACCAACTCCTATTACATTTATACCCAGAAGTTCATGCATATTAAATAGTTAATAAAGCCTTTCGGCCCTATTAAATACGGTGACAATAGTTAAAAGGACTTCACCTCTATATAGACGGCATTAGAAAAGCCGGTAAATGGGTCATCCTGGCCATGTAGAGGTGCTTACGTAGTAACAATAAAAAAATAGGCATTATTTATTAACAACAATCATGAATACACACGACAAAAGTTATATTGATTCTAAATACGTCTACATGATGAACAAATGCACCTGAGATCATCATCGCTTTTCTATAAACAGAGCAATGCCACTTTAAACCGATTTATCTACATAGTAAAGACACTGATCAATAAGAAAAACTCATTAAACAAAATTTCTAGAAAAAAATATACATATAAACTTCAAAGGTTATAAAATTTCTAGATTAATGCCATGGCAATCTGCCCATTCTCTGCTGAACATTTAGTATTCTGCATATTTGGCTTGTGACTCCACCTTAATATTGACATTAATGAGGTTACTTTCACCAGTCCTAAAAGTTCTCCTAAAGGTTCTGAACCGGATATAGCATCTTTTCTTGTTGCAGTGAGGCTTTCAACTTCATCTGCAGATCAACAACATATTAGTATTTTATGCTCTATACAAAAAAAAATCTGTAATATAGGAAATGGATAAGCCCCTTCAACAGGGATTCGTTTTATGGCCAAAGTTGTAGGTTAGCATAGGGGTTGGAGAGGATCTTTTACAGGTATAGGGACCAAACAACTTATCTTGACCCTTTATGCCAACCCTACCCCAACTATTGTAAATCACATATGTAGAACCATCATCAGATTTTGCAAGTATGTCAGTTAAACATACAGTTAAAAATAGAGTTTAGGTTTTATTCTAATATAATTGGGAAGTAACCTAGTGCTTGTAATCAGTAGGAACACAAACGAGCCGAGCCCCCTTCAAGCTTTGTTTCTAAAGCTCGAATTCAGGCCCGTAGGTAATTTTTCAAGTTCGAGCTTGGCTCGTTTTTTATTTATAAACTAATTCATATTAATTATAAATTTATAATTATTATTTTAAATATAAATTAGTTATTTTTTAATTCTATAAATAATAATAATTATTATTATTATTACTTAAATATATAATATGTAATATATTAATGAAAAATTATCTAAATTGTGGGCTCGTTTAGGCTGTGAACTGGCTCGAGCTCGTTAAGCAAAGCTCGGGCTCGTTTACTAAACGAGCTTCTTTTTACGCTTGGGCTCGTTTAAACTCGGCCCGCTTGCACCCCTACTTGTATTATATAAAACTTGCTATTGTTAGACCTAACATTTGTCTAATTTAATGTGGCATCATCAATATCATCACCTGCATTTAAAGTTAATGTAAACAAAATACATATAGGGTGGACATAAGAGTGATAAAACTTAATTTCTAGTGCCATAGTAAATATAAATATTACCTGTTGCAGTACATGGTAATAAGACTTAACATGATCATGTATCCATTGATCTAATATTAATGCACCTTTCTCTGTAGCTTTAACCAACTTCTCCTTTTTGTTCTTACCTGTATCTTTTTCCTGTTCAATCCCCAATGCCACCATAATATTATAAAAAAAGTTCACAAAACATGTAATTTAAAGTCTATATTAGTTTATTCATGTAATACAATAAATACCACGTTTGCCCTCCCTCAAATACCAACCTTGGTTCAAAAAGCACAAAGCGCTTCGAGGCATTTACACACCTTCTCATTAAATCCATCATATTTCCAACACCAATACAAAAACTCCAATTAGTTTCACCAATGTTGGTGCATGCGTCTGTCGACTTCGTCTTGTATCGAGTCTTGTAATAAAATAGTTAGATCGAGTCTTGTAATAGGTTTGATAGATCAAGTCACTTAGGACGAGAAAAACTGGAAACTGGCCAAAACAAGTCAGTTCATACGAAGTGGCCAGTTCACACGAACTGGACAAGGCCACTTCATGCGAACTGGAACATGTCCACTTCATGCGAAGTGGCTGGCCTATATATAGTGAGCTTGAGTCTTTCATTTGGAACTTTGGCATTTCCGGTAGCGAAGCTCTGCCGAGGTATCTCCAGACCGTGTAAATCTTTCATATCAATACAAGAGATAGTTAAACTACTTTCAAGTGCAAATCAAGCTGATTCGAAACCGAAACGTTTGTTTCCGCCTTTCGTTTTGGTCTAGAACACTTCTGAAAGACTCGTTTTGGTCGTTACTCGATCCTACAAGTGGTATCAGAGCTCAGGAGGAAGAGTTCTACCGATTCAGCTTGTTTTTCACGGATAATTTCTGTTTCTACTCCATTCTTCACGTTTTTTTTTCAAAATTAACCTAGATTTTCAAGATAAAATGACTTGATTTTTAAGTATATTGTGCGAAATGACGGTTTGAATAATCTATGAAAGTATCAGATCTTAAAACAGTTTTAAAATCATTCAATTTGATCAAAATTTGGCCAGTTCGTTTGTAGTTTGTTTCATATCACACGAACAGAACTTCAAACTCAGATCTACGACGATTTAGTGGACGAAATTGAACGGAAATCACATCATAGTGATCGGAATTTGTTATAGAACAATCCTTGAAGAAATCAAAACGTAATTCTACCAAAAACTTGTTCAAATCTGTCAAAAACATCTCCAGATCGTTCGAAGATGCTTCACTTCGTTTGAGATTTATGTTTAGTTCGCATGAGATGATTCAGTTCGTTTGAGTTTTCACACGAAGAGAAGGCCAGTTCGTTTCAAAAATCCAGTTCGTTTGAGATTTCACACGGAGTAACCCAGTCCGTTTCAGTTGATACGAAGTGACTAGCTTACAAGTTCGTTTGAATTGAACTCAGTCCGTTTGAATGCCTCACAGTTCGTTTGAAAACGTTCAATTCGTTTGAAGAACATTAGTTCGTTTGAACCCTAACTCGTGAGAACCTTAGTTTGTTTGGTTGAATCTCAGGTCATTTGAAGTGAATCTTGATCAGTCCGTGTAAACTCGTTCAGTTTGTTTGAGAGTTCAGTTCACACGAAGTAAACTTGAACTTCTAGTTCGTGTGAATCCAGTTTGTATGAATTTGCACCCGAGTTCGTCTGAAGATTCATTTCGTGTGAGAGATCAGTTTTGTTTGAAGATTTGTTTAGTGTGAGAAGTCAATTCGTTTGTAGGATAAATCCATAACATCGGTCCAATAGATTTGTTTTGAGTATTAATCTTGTCGGACATTGAGTATTGAATTCGTTGGTAAATGTGAACAATTTAAGTGTTGCATGTGAAATTGATTTTGTGCGGTCCAATAGCTTCACAATTGTTTTAAATTTGGTGGCACATATTATCAGATTGCATGTGATTAAAGGGTTGCGTGTAAATATTTGTGATATGTTGTTGGCACAAGATATGATGAATCGGCCCATGTGATCACACTTGAAATTGTCAGTTTAGTGGTTTTGTTGGTCCAATCGAGTTATGTGATTTCATTTTGTATCATTGAGATTATCGGCCCAATTGTTTTTAAAGTGAAGTCCATGTGATAATATCATTGATTTAGTCATTCCGAGATTTGCAGCCCAATCACAAAAAGCAATCAAATGTGTTTGTCATCTCAGCCCAAGGTTTGGGTTAGTCCACACCAAATTCAATTCGCATCAGTTCAGGTTGTTTGAAGTTTGTGTTCCTTAGATCGCACGAGTTGCTCAGTTTGCTTGAATAAGTCATCAGTTTACTTGGAGTGGTTAAAATCATCTCCTGGTCGTACAAATTCCAGTTCGTTTGAACCTTGACAAATCGTTTGGAGTTGGGTCAGGTCGTTTGAATTTGATCCGGGTCATAGCAGTTCGCACGGTTTGACAATTTAAACCTCAGTTCACACAGAATAGTCACTAGTTCGAGTACCAGTTTGTTTCAGTTAATTGATAAGTGGTTAAACTGATTGTGTTTTTGTCTGTTTGTATATATACAGGTGATACAGGTGCTTTACGAGGTGAACCAGTTCGTTTGAAAGCCTGTTTGTGTAAACATTCGAAACCGAAAACATGGAAAACGAATTCTATAACATTGATAGTAAAAACTCATTATTAAAGAAAGAATTTGAGTTGTTTACGAGTGTGCCAGGAGAGACTATAAAGACTCTCATTGAAAGATATTGTCATCTTGTACGTTCGATGTCTCAGTTGAAAATTACTAAATCTCCAGCAGAATGGGTTGAAAAGTTAGCTGATGCTTTACCTCAGAAAGAATGGGGTACATATCTCATGATTTTAAAGAATACAGGAGAGTTTAGTAGATTTTCAATTGGACGGTTTATTGAAAAGCTTGAGGGACAGGATCTTGAACATCAAAAGATTGCCAGAATGAACAGCTCGAGCAATCAACAAGACAAAGCTACTGAACAGGTAGTTAAAGTTGCTGAAAGAGTTGTTGAAGATGAAAAAATAGTTGAAGTTGCTGAAAGAATAATTGAAGTTGAAAAAGTAGTCGAAGTGGAAAAGATTGTTGAGGTTACAAAACCTTGTCTAAAGTGTTTAGAGTCATGCAAACAATGTGAAGATAAAGATGAACGGTTTAGAGAGCTTGAAAAGTTGAAAGAGAAGTTGTTGTTTGATGTCAAGAATGTGAAAGAGTCCTACGATGTATTGAACAAAACTGTAAATAGTTTGCAGAAGACAAATTCTGAAAGAGAAGATGCTTTGACAATGATGAATGCAACAATGATGTCGAAGCAGAAAGAGATAAATTTTTACATTGAAGAATGTGCGAAATGGAAGCAAGAGTTGGAAACTGAGAAAGCTAAAAATGAAAGAATCAGACGATTACTAAGAAGTTATTTGAGTTCTGATTACTTAATTGACAGAATTTATCTAACTGTTGCAGGTTTTGAAGCTTTTGACAACAAGAAGACGAAGAAAAAGGATACTGGTAAGAAACAGAGTGTTAGTTATAACAAGTGTCCGCCTCCAATTTGGGAAGGGTATTCGTCAAGAAAACCGAATGAGGAACAAGTAAAAAAGGCAGTCAATATAGAGTTGAAGTCCGAGATAACCGATGTATTACCAGACAATATTGACATCATGTTCACAGCGTCCGACATAGATCATGAGTCTGAGTTAATAAAAAGGATGGTTGATCAGGTGTTAGATAAGGATGAGGAGTCCGAGTCAATGTCTGAGTCCAGGAGTTCGAGTTCGTCTGTCAGGAGTTCAAAGTCTTTGGGAAAACGAGTGTATAGTAAAGAATTTTTGTTGTCAAAATCTAATTTGAATGACGAAACATTTGAAGTTGTATATACTTTGAATGGTTCTGACAAATTATATTTTGATAAAGAATTTCCAATAAGAGGTGTTAAAACTGAAATGATCAAAAAGGTTTTCAAACTGACAGAAATTAATATTTCTGAAATAAAAGATGTAAATCTTTCTGGAAAACCTAGACCTTACACCTCAAGAATGAAACAAAAATTAAACAAGAAAATGGGTTACAGTTCTGGTTCAGGTTATCGAAAGAAACCAAACCATAACGGTAATTTCAAAAGTAAAGGACTTGGTTTTATTCCTCCAGAAAATTATAAAAATGAGAAAATTTCTAAAAATACAAAATTTGTGTCAGGTCCTTCTGCTGAGGAAGAAAAGAAGAGCTCTTTCTGGAGACAGTCAAATCAGGAATTTCTCGCTGAAAAACAGAAGAAAACTGAAGCTCATCAGAGAAAAGAGACTAGAACCTGTTACAAGTGTCAAGAAGTTGGTCACATAGCTTGGAACTGTCCTAAGGCAACCAACACAAAACAGGGAGTCTCAGAAAAACTCAAAGAAGTAGTTGTTGATAAAACCGAACCACCGACTGAAAAATTTAAAGTGTTTAAAAATTCAACATATGAAGTTGGTGAGTGTTCGAAAAGGTTTTACAAGAAAAGGGGAAATCTTGACAACCAAGCTTGGGTTGTTAAGAAATCAGATGTAAAATCTGGCGATGAATCTGATTCCACAAAATCAGAGGAGCCACATGTTGTTAAAAATGATGAAAACTCAGTGCTTCCAATGGATGATGTTCATTTTCCACCATTGAGGGCTGAAAATTTTAAATCAAAGATTGGAAAAGTTGAAATTTCAAATCAATTTTATTCTGAAAAGAATGAATTTGATGTCGAGAAAGCTTTTAATGGAAATGTTAAAAATATTTTTGGAAAAATGGTAAATGGGAAAGCAAAAGGGGTAAAAGAATTTTACGAATCAAAGAAGGCAACTTACAGCCCAACCTCTAGTGAAGTTGGGAAGGACACATCCAAGTTCAGTCAGGCTTGGATGGAAGTTTTTCACATGTAAAAATCTGACTTGCCGGAGCTCCCAGGTTGGTAAGAGTGGAGCAGGAATCGGCATCATTCTTGATATGTTTGGTTGGTAAATATACAGGTGATATCTTTATATTGTTATATTTTGATTTACATGAGGATATAGTTGGTGAGTGAACCTACAAGTGGTTGAAGAAGGTTTTCACTTACAAGTGGTAAATCAAGGACATTAAGTTGTACTTGTTTTTCCTACATATTGATTGAGAAACAATGTGATGAACCCCTAACCTACAAGTGGTAAAATCAACAAAACTTATTTTCCGGAAAAATCATTTTGGTTAAAACAAACTTAAGTGTTTTGAAATCATAATGAGAAAATAGTTTTGTGAAAGGGGGAGTTCTGATTGTTTATGCCAAGTGGATGGCGAAGTGAAGTGATTCGATATCAGTTGTCATTTACTTGTATAGTTTGTTTTCAAATTTCCTTTAATGTGTTTGCATTTTAGGGGGAGTAGAAAATTTCAGAAAATCCAAAAACATTAGAAAATTTGAAAAAAGGCAAAAACATGATAAAATTCAAAAATGAGTTTTGGTGTCAAAGAAGAGGAAATGATAGTATATCAGTAGACAGTTACAGTATGCTAAAGAAATGTAATGATTAAATAGCGTTAAACGGTCTCACTGATGATATGCCGATAGGTTTTTACACATTTAGTAAGCTTTTTCGGAATATAAACTTAAATTCAAACTTGCTTATTTCGTGGGGAACACTACTTGGATATATAGGTAACCCCTGAAATCTCGTTTGAAAGGTCCCTCTTTCTGAGATACTAGGTCTTTATGCTCAGTGATATCTGGGGTATTATCCCGGGACTTCTGATTTTGCGGAAGCAATGGCCTAGTCCCCGGAGAATACTTTACGCTTGCTTGAAATATAGCGCCGCCCTCAGCATTAAATGATGAGACAATAAAATTGCTAATCAATGTTGTTGTAAAAAAGATCCTCTAAAGGGGACCCACCAAAAGTCGAAGCCGTCATCTCTCTGCTGAACGGAAGTTCTAACCTGAGCTCCCACGGTTCTTCGCATTTAACCCCTTACAGATATCATCTGTGGTATATTCACCTGTAAGACTGAATATTGGGATCTGGATACGGGAGTATATTCAAGAGGTGGGACACATGAATGAGTTTAAGTCCTTAATACACCTAATTCATATCCTGTATCAGTTGAAATTTGTGTGAAAATTTAAGTGGATCAGTATATCGGCAATCTAAGTGAATTGTGTTGGATCGTGTACGTGACCCTAAAAGTCAGTTAAGGTAGTTCAACATCATGTGTAAAGGCGGAATCAATGCACATAACATCAAAACAGCTCTAATCCTTTTAACTCTTCTTTTCTGATTAATAAACATGCTTTTACAATAAGATCTGATGAAAATCCAGCAGCACTTCGTGATTCACACAATGACCACCTACTGTTCCGTACCGTTCCGTTTGAAATATGACAAACACATTCTTATATATAGACCTAGACCCTTCCGTTTGAAACTTAACATAAAGGTTCAAATGACAGATCTCAAACGGAACCCTATGTTCAAACGATAAACTCAAACGGAACCCTATATTTCAAACGGAACCCTCATTCAAACTATGGTTTCAAACGGAACCCTCTAATTTCAAACGGAACCCTTTAAACTAAACCCTAATTTGTCATTTAAGATCCAATCTTGACTTTCTTGAAATAAGACTTGATGAAGATGCAGTCAACAGACATTCTTGTGCATCAACAGACTCCCCCTTGGATGTTGACGTAGTCTTCAGCTCCTGAGTCTTCAGTCTTAGTCTTTTCTTCCACTCTGTCTTTTCATCATAAGCACTCTATCTTCACATTCCCATATACTGTTGATCCAGACTCCCCCTTTCACAGACTCCCCCTCTCGATATGCTGAATCTGAGATATCTGGTTCAAGCTTTGACAATTTGCTTCCATTGGGAATAATGAAGACCAAATCTGTTACTCAACCAACAAACATTACAATTCTATCTTTCAAACATAAAAACACAAATTCAATCAGTTATAAAAATCCACTCAAGTATTCAGATCCAAGTTAATGACCCTGATCACTTGATTAATTTACCAAGTCCAAATTAATGACCTTGGTTGATCTTTTGACGAAACCAACTGATTTTAAAACAACAATTTCAAACATTTTCTGAAAATAACAAGTATCAAATTAATGAACTTGTTTTTATCATTACAAACAATACAAACTTCTTCAAAATAAGCTCTCCTCATTCTTCAGTCCAGAATCTCCTGCAACTGCTTCAAATATCTGAGAATCCAACAATCAACTCTCCACTTTGGTTTATCGGAAAATAAAGCAGAAATAAAATCTTTTTGGATTTTATCAAATTGTTCTAAACTAAGAAATGAAATACCGAAAACTTAAATTGCAGAAAATAAACAAAGTAAACTATTTACAAACATATTTTTGATGAGCGTGTCAGGGAATCATATCAGCTTTTTAGACAAATTACAAGTACCGTTAAGCTACATTACATACTCAGATTTAAACAATTCACCTCGATTGTCGATATACTGATCCATCTTAAATTCTCACACAAATTTCAATTTACTCAGGATACGATTTAAATGAATTAAGAACTTAGCTCATTCATGTGTCCCACCTCTTGAATATACTCTCGTATCCAGAATCTCAATAATCAGTCTTACAGGTGAGAATACTACAATGATATCTGTATATAATTTAGGTATGCGAGGGCCGAGGGATCTCAGGTCGATACTTCCGTATACGCAGAGAGATATCAGGTTCGACTTTTTGGTGTGTCCCCTTTAGAGGATCTTTTTGCTTACAACAGCAGCATTTATCAATTTTATTGTTTCAGCATGCTGAGGGTTTAATGCTGTGTTTCAAGCATTGCAGCAAGTATTAGCCAGGGACTAGGTCAGAACTACCGTTCAGCAGAAGTCCCGGAATAATACCCCAGACATCATAGAGTATAAAAACCTAGTATATCAGATTAAGAGACCTTTCAAACGAGATTTCAGGGGTTACCTATATATCCAAGTAGTGTTCCCCACGAATTCACAAGTTTGAATTTTAGATTTATATCCCGAATAAATCTACTAAATGTGTGAAAACCTATCGACACATCATCAGTGAAATTGTTTAACTCTTTTATACTTTACAAATCTTTAGCATACTGTAATCGTCTAGCTGATGTACTATCATTTTCCCTATATACACAAGCTCTTTTTCAGATTTTATCATGTTTTTGTATTTTTGCATTTTTTACTGTTTTTGTATTTTCTAAAAAAAACTATGTACAAACATCTACTCCCCCTAAATACCAAAACAAGTAAAAATTCGACAAACCATTGCAGATTGTTTCTCGTCTTCATCCGCAACAGTACTCTCATCAACGCCAATTATGCCATCCGACACCGACAGAAGCTTCATACCATTCAGTTTTAACAAATATTTAAACCGATTTTTATCAAAAGCTTTGGTATGTAAATCAGCTTTCTGTTCGTCAGTGTGGATTTTCTCAATTCGTATCAACTTTTTCTCAAAGCAATCACGAATAAAGTGATGACGAATTTCTATGTGTTTAGTTTTAGCGTGATGTACTGGATTTTTAGTTATATTTATTGCGGCCTCATTATCAACAAAAAGAGGTGTGTGAAGAAACTGCAAACCGTAGTCGCGCATCTGTTGCTGTATCCACAAGATCTGAGAGCAGCAACTGCTAGCAGAAACATACTCCGCTTCACAAGTAGATAACGCCACAGACGTTTGTTTCTTACACTGCCAGGTAACCAATCTAGGACCAAAGAACTGGCATCCTGCAGTTGTTGATTTTGAATTGACTTTGCAGCATCCGAAATCCGAATCGGAATACCCTTCGAGCGTAAAATCGCCTTTTCTAGGATACCACAACCCCAATGAAGAAGTTCCTTTCAGGTAGCGCAATATCCTCTTGACAATGATCATATGCGATGCTCTAGGGTTAGACTGAAATCTTGCTGCGAGGCACGTTGGGTACATAATATCAGGACGTGAAGCAGTTAGGTACATTAATGAACCTATCATGGATCTGTAAAATGTTTCATCAGCCCTGTCTCCGGTGAGATCTGGGTGAATCCCATGATTTGTTGCAAGTGGAGTAGCAGCTGGAGTAGAACCTGACATCCCGAATTTCTCCAAGATATCATGAACGTACTTTGACTGATGAATGAAAATTCCCTCAGGAAGTTGTTCAACTTGTAATCCCAGAAAGAATTTCATCTCCCCCATTGATGACATTTCAAACTTCTGCTTCATCACTGATTCAAAATCTTTGCATAGATTTTCATTTGTCGACCCAAAGATTATATCGTCCACATAAATCTGAACTATCAGAAGATGACCATCGACCTCTTTAGTTAAGAGAGTGGCATCCACTTTTCCACGAATGAACTTGTTGGCTAGTAGGTGTTGAGACAAAGTCTCGTACCAAGCTCTTGGGGCCTGGTGTAAACCATACAGCGCTTTGTCCAATAAGTAGACCTTGTTTTTGTGGATTGGATCGGTAAAGCCCGGTGGCTGACCGACATAAACCTCCTCTTTGACCTTCCCATAAAGAAACGCCGATTTAACATCTAACTGATAAACTTTGAAGTTCTTCCAAGACGCAAATGCTAGGAAAATTCTGATCGCCTCTAGTCGAGCTACAGGAGCATAGACTTCGGTAAAATCAATTCCCTCCTGTTGACTAAATCCCTGAACAACGAGTCGAGCTTTGTTCCTTACAACAACTCCTCTATCGTCCCTCTTACACTTAAACACCCACTTGGTGTTAATTTTCCTATGACCATCCGGCAAATCAACTAACTTCCACACTCCCAATTTCTCGAATTGACTAAGTTCCTCCTGCATTGCATTGACCCAAGAGTCTTCAGTAAGCGCCTCTTTGTAAGTTCTTGGCTCAACCTGCGAGATAAAACAACTTAATGAGAATTCAGTTTGCAAAGGAGCAACTTTTGTATAAAAACATGTAAGCCCTTTATCAATCTGATTTCGAGTGCGAACGCCTGTCTGCAATTCTCCTATGATCAACTCCTCTGGATGATATGAAAAAGTTCGCGGCATCACTTCGCTTGGAACATCTACATTTCCCTCCAGATTAGTAACATTCTGCTCTGCATCTTGTTCACCAACTTGGTTTGTTTGACTTGAAAACTGAATTTGCTCCCCCTCAGAATCTGAATCACCATGATCAAAGACTGGCATATTTTCAGCTTCTAGATTATCATTCTGAGCCGACTGATTATCCTGAGCAACTTCATTCTGTTGGACATCATCATGATCACCAGCATTACTTGGACCTGCTTCATCGTCATTTGAAGTTTCCTGTGGTCTTCTCGAATACTCAGCTGGAAACCTTAGCTGTGACTCATATTCACGCAAAATATCCAACTCATCAAAGAAATCTTCATCTTCCTCTGATTCTTCTCTCATGTCAAACGAATCCCAAAGTTTGTCATAATGATAACGCCATGAATCACCAGGATTCTGCGGCGGCATAGTATAACCTTGACATTCAACATTTGCAGCTTCAATAATCCGCTTCTCACTTGGAACGAAGACACGTCTCAACGGATTTGAATAACCAACAAATATTCCCTCAATGCTCTTCGGACCAAACTTTCCATGAGGCTCTATAACCGTACAAGGTGAACCGAACGGTTCTAGATACTTCAAATTCGGTTTGCGATTATTGATTAGCTCAAAGCATGTTTTGTTGAACTTCTTGACAGTGAGAACCCTGTTGAGCGTATAGCATGCGGCGGAAACAGCTTCAGCCCAAAAATTAATCGGTAACTTTGAATCTGCGAGCATAGTTCTAGCCGTCTCGATTAGTGTCCGGTTTTTGCGTTCTGCGACTCCATTCTGCTGCGGAGTGTACGGAGCACTAAACTCATGCAAAATACCTCTTACATCACAAAATTCTTCCATCTTGCTGTTCTTGAACTCGGTACCATTATCACTTCGAATTCTCTTGATACGCCTTTGGTACAAATTCTCAATCTTCCTGAACAGACCCATCAAACTGTCAAATGTTTCATCTTTCGTCTTCAAGAAAGAAACCCACGAAAATATGGAATAATCATCAGTAACGACCAAACAATAGTAATCTCCTGTAATACTTTTGACATTCACAGGACCAAACAAATCCATGTGAAGTCTTTCCAGCGGTCTTGAAACTGAATTGACTTGCTTTGTAGGGTGTGACTTTTTCTTCTGCTTGCCTTTGATGCAGCTAATGCACTCCCCTTCCAGATGAAAACCTTTGATATTAACTCCCAATACCAAATCATTGTGCACCAAGTGATTCATCTTCCTTAGGTGAATATGCCCCATCTTTCGGTGCCACAATCTTGATTCTTTCTCAGTTGCTCTAGACACGAAACAATGTGCTTGACCAGTAGTTGTAGTTGCTACAGACATATCTAACACATATAAATCATTCACTCTAGGTGCCCTCATAATAATCCATTCTTCAGGGATAACAAAAACAGGTTTCAAAATCAAACACTCTTTATCAGTGAAATGAGTAGTATACTGATTGTCACAAATCTGCGAGATACTAAGCAGATTGTTCTCCAGCTCAGTGATGTAGTTAACTCTCTCAAACGTCACAATCCCATTGGATAACGTTCCTTCACCAACAATTCTACCACCTTCATGACCAGCAAATCCCACATAACCACCATTAATATTTTTCACATCATATAATAATGCAGTTTTTCCTGTCATATGTCGAGATGCGCCACTATCCATGATCCATCTTGAAATGGCTCTTGGAAGATCCTGCACATATCACAAGTTGATTTCAAAACATTTCAATAAAGATGCCGATTCATGCTTCGCGATCCAGGAAGCTCCGGCATTTCAAACTGCTTATTCGAACATGGTGTCCACCCAGGCCTCATCAGCCTTAGGTGTAACCTTGACTCTAGCAATTTGAATTTTGAAATTTTCAGCCTTCAAAGGTGGAAAATTTGCATCATAATCAACCGAAATTGATTCTTCAGCCTTTTTCACTTCAGAAGTTGAAATTTTCATTTCAGTTTTTGGTTTCCAAACTTGTTGAGATAATGCAACCTGTTTATAGAACTTGTCATTTTTAGTTACCACTTTCTTTACAGGTTCATTTTTCACTTTGATATTGTCATTTTTCACACTCTTTTTCTCAACAACGATTGGTGCTTTACCCTTCATGTCAACTTTCTTCTTTTGGGACCATCTGTCATCAACGTCAGTCTTAGGCTTGGAGTTGGTGCAATTTCTTGCAATGTGACCAACTTTGTTACATCTAAAACATGTACGAGTATCAACAACTCGACTTATGCCTTCAGACTGAGGTTGTGAAACCTTCTTCTCAAAGAACTCTTTATTTGATTTTGAAAAAATTTCATTTTCCTCATCAGAACGTGAACTAGAACTGTTCACAAACACCTTCTTTTCAGCAAACCTTTTGTTTTGAAAACTCTTTTTCTGATAACTATTACCACCCCGATAACCACCCGACCAATTGTTTCGATTGTTATTATAAAAACGTGGTGGAACAACAGGCCTTTTGTAATAAGCTTTATCTTTCTCAAAATTCATTTGCCTTTTTGTTTGACACAAACTGTTCACTTCTGACAACTCAACTTCAACCAATTTGAAAACATTCGTCAACTTTTTTGCATTAACATTCTCAATTGGAAACTCAGAATCCGAATACAACTTATCAGATCCAGCCATCTTGTACATCACAAGACCCAGTTCATCACTTAAGTTGTTTTTGGACTTTGATTTCTGAATGTATTTGTCCAAGAAACACCCATCATCTTCAGCTGAATCACTATTCAAAACACTTTCAGCTGTGCTCTTAACAATCTCTGTCTGATCACTATCATCAGATGATGTAGAAAAAGTAACATCAATGTTCTCCGGAAGTTTAACTTCTTTTTCTTCCTCAATTTCAACCAACCCAGACTGTTTTTTAGTGTAATTATGAAGAACAGGTGGTGGTACTTGATGAAAACCCACCCCAGTTCCATCAGAATACACATCTTCGCCCGCTTTATCTTTCCCGATGGGTTTGGGAATGATATGTTGCAAAACAAAGCTTGCGGAGCTGTAACTGTTAAGCTTCAACTGGATTCGCTCGTTTTCGATTACAGCCTCTTGAACTTTAAGTTTCAATTTAGCGATTTCATCCAGTTGTTTATTGATTGATTCTTCTTTAACTCTAAGCACTGCTTTTAAATGTTCATTTTCTTTAAAAGTTTTACCATTTCGATCATCACAATCTTTCATTGTGCTTTTGAGTTTTTCAAATTTTTCAGAAATCTGACGGTTTTCAAGAATCAACTTTTCATTTTCTTGTTTAATTTTGTCATGATCAATTTTATCAGTTTCAATTTGAGCAGTTAATTCTCTTATCCGTTCAGTTGAAGCTTTAACTGTTTTGTCACGACCAAGAATCTGATTCTCAACGTTTCTGACCTTTGCTGTCAGATCTTTAATTTTCTCACCGTTGAGATACGTGACAGTATTACAAAATTTGCACTCTTTGTTGCAATTTTTGCAATCAGCATTTCCTTCGATCTTTTTACCTGACGCATTTGTTAACACATCTGAACTGACCTGGCTTTTTGACTCAGACACGGAGTTAGAGTCTACCTCAAGTGCTTTGGCAGCCAGCACTTTGTCAGCCATTTTTCCCAGATTCTCTGCATTCAACTCCTGCGTAGTATCGATAACTCCAGTATCAATCTTCTTGGATTCTTTTCCTTCTATCTCTTCTTTCTCCTTTCTTTCTTTCTCCTCTTTAATCATTTTCGAAGTTGGAGTTCCCCACCATTTGTGTTGCCAATACTCATCATTTTCTTTCATTTCCTTGATTAAGACTTCCAGATCAAGAGTTTTGTGATCAACTGCAATATTTCCATACTCATCAAGATAACACTCTCTGTCTGGATCCCATCTTTTTGCTCTTTTTGCGTCCAAATAAATTCTAGAAAGTCTAGTAATTTTGTTTTCCGAAATCATCTTTCTGTATTTATACTTCTGCTCTTCAGTTCTCTCATCTTTCCATGGAATAGGTTCATTTTTCGCCATGAATGCGTAACCAACCGCATCTTCTTCTGGTAGAACCTCTTGACTCCAATCATATCCCTCATCATCATAAATCACTGCAAGAGCTCTAGATTTCTCTCTGTTGTCTTCAACCTGCTTCAATCTAGGCGGCTCGGATTTATTCTGGTGATAAATCGCCTTCTTGTAGTAATCATCTCTGAAAGGATTCTCCAACTCATCAACATAAGCATTTCGACATTCTCTCTTGAAGTGACCCTTCTGCTTACACTTGAAGCAAGTCACCTTCGATTTATCGAATCCCAGCTTTGTAGAAGCACCACCAATTGTTTTTCTTCCAGTAATTTCCATGAATCTTTGTGCACGACGAACAGCACTTGCCATAGCCCAACGAATATCGATCAGTTCCATTTCCTCCGGATCAATCTGATCGTAATCTTCTTTCGTCAGATTTGTATTGCCAATCTTCCCAGCTACCAATCCTTCATACGATTCCAACACTGATGCTAGAAAGATCATTTGCTGCTTTGCCGACTCTTCGTCAAAATTTTGAGCATTTTTCAAGTCTATTGCAATATTGCATTGAAAACGATTCTTTGCATCAGCATTTCCAGAAGATGAAGATCCACTGTGAAAACCACTGTGACTTCCACTGCTTTGACCACTTTGACTTTCTTTGCCGGCTGTCGACACATTTTCAGCAGAAAATGCAGTCTTTGGAGAAGTAGCTTTCGGCATCATGCTTTTTGGATAATATAGATCCAAATTCTGTTGATAAGATGAATGATTAACTTTGTACGTCTTCTTCAACTCCAGCTCATGACTCTCAAGTTTCTCAATCACCAAATCTGGTTTCAACAATTCAGAAGGAATAGTGTTCTTAAGCATGAGAGCATAATATCTCCACTCCATCTCGTCTGGCAACGAATCGAACAACTTGTCTACTTGCTCATCATCAGAATACTTGATATCATGTCTTGCTAATTCCAGCTTCAGATGACCGAACCTTTCTATCATTTTACACACTGACTCATTTTTAAGACAACCAAACATATCAAACTCTTTCCTAAGAAGTTTCTTTTTGTTTTTCACGATTTCAGTACTTCCTAAACATTTTTGTTTTAACTTTGCCCAGAGGTCTTTAGCGTTTGTATAGTCTATCAATGAGATGATATCCTCCCGAACAGACTGAAACAACAACGCCACACACTTTTGTTCGGCTACGAATGAATCAATCTCATCAGATCCTGTTAAAACTTCCCCATTCTTGTTTCCTTGGTCATAACCATTCTTCAGACTTTTCCAGCTCGGAAACGCGAATGCCATCATCCAATCTTCAAACTTTCTGGACCACCGACTATACTCCTCAATAGCCATTAGCTTTGGAGGTTTATTGAACGTTCCGAAGGCACTTTCCGATTCCCAAGCTTCCTTTTTCTTCTCTTTTGGTGGATTCTCATTCACATTACTTGACGAAGTATTATCGTTTCCGGAATCTCCAGCGAACGCGTACATGTTGCTAAACGGGTTTAAGAAAATATCATCCATCGTGAATGTACCTGTAAAATCAAACAACACTTAGAAAAATTTTGGTTTTGGAAAATATCAGATTCAAACGAAACTTGTTCAAATGGAATGGTTCAAACAATAGTTTCAAACGAACTACTGTTTCAAACGACAGCTGTTTCAAACGACAGCTGTTCAAACGATGGACTGTTCCGTTTGAATCAATACTTTCAAACGACAAGGATTTCAAACGACCAACTCAAACAATCAACTTCAAACGATCAACTAGTTTCAAACGATATACATTTCAAACGATAAACACTTTTCAAACGAGCACCTCAAACGACAAACTGTTCAAACGACAGAATCCATTTTCAAACGACAGTTCAAACGATAAACACTTTTCAAACGATATGTGTATTTTCAAACGATGACGTCAGCAAATCGCAAACAATTTCAAACGGTCTGAATGATTTCGATTAGTTTTAGGTCGACTTTTGATTTCAAACTTTCAAGGATTAGTTAATAGTCAATTTCGTTTGATATGTGATCGTTTTAAGCCATTTTAACTGCGAGAACTAGTTAAAATCAGAAAAGAAAGGTAGAAGTGAGATAATCCGATGATTTCAAGCTGTATTTGGTATGAACTCCTCGTCCTGAGCTCTGATACCACTTGTTGGATCGTGTACGTGACCCTAAAAGTCAGTTAAGGTAGTTCAACATCATGTGTAAAGGCGGAATCAATGCACATAACGTCAAAACAGCTCTAATCCTTTTAACTCTTCTTTTCTGATTAATAAACGTGCTTTTACAATAAGATCTGATGAAAATCCAGCAGCACTTCGTGATTCACACAATGACCACCTACTGTTCCGTACCGTTCCGTTTGAAATATGACAAACACATTCTTATATATAGACCTAGACCCTTCCGTTTGAAACTTAACATAAAGGTTCAAACGACAGATCTCAAACGGAACCCTATGTTCAAACGATAAACTCAAACGGAACCCTCATTCAAACTATGGTTTCAAACGGAACCCTCTAATTTCAAACGGAACCCTTTAAACTAAACCCTAATTTGTCATTTAAGATCCAATCTTGACTTTCTTGAAATAAGACTTGATGAAGATGCAGTCAACAGACATTCTTGTGCATCAACAAATTGTTTAATTCTTAATGTGTAACTAAGCTCAACGGTACTTGTGACTTGTCAAAAACTGATATGATCCTCTTACACAAACTCACAAAAATATTGTTTGTAAATATTTCTTTATTGCATTTCATTTCTGTTATATTCAAAATTTCCAAAAAGATTTTAGTGTGTTTTAGCATAAATTTTGAGAAATTCAAAAAGATTTTCGACAACTGATGTTGGAGAACTGATTTTCAAAATTCCTAGTGCTAAACATGATGAGCATGTGGTGAGGGGGAGTGTGTGTATAAATGAGAAAAGATTTTGAATATTTGTCTACATATGGTTCATCAGTTATTAACATTGTTAAATCATTCTGAATAAATTTGAGGGAGAGTTTGGTTGTATAAATTTTGTAAAATGTTAAATTTGTGAAAATTTACTTTTGGGTAGAGGATGTGCAGGATAGCCTGGATTCTGAAGTCTGAGTATAGAGCCAGGTCATGATCCTGATTCTGTGAAAGTCAAATTGCAATCAACATCCGAGGAAAGATTGTTCGAGGGGAGTCTGTTTATGCTGAAGAGGAGAAAGAGATAAAGTTTGAGGATGCTTACACGTTCAGACTGATAAAGACTGAAGACGTTGAAGACTCGTCAACATTCGAGGGGGAGTCTGTTGGTGCATGCGTCTGTCGACTTCGTCTTGTATCGAGTCTTGTAATAAAATAGTTAGATCGAGTCTTGTAATAGGTTTGATAGATCAAGTCACTTAGGATGAGAAAAACTGGAAACTGGCCAAACAAGCCAGTTCATACGAAGTGGCCAGTTCACACGAACTGGACAAGGCCACTTCATGCGAACTGGAACATGTCCACTTCATGCGAAGTGGCTGGCCTATATATAGTGAGCTTGAGTCTTTCATTTGGAACTTTGGCATTTCCGGTAGCGAAGCTCTGCCGAGGTATCTCCAGACCGTGTAAAGCTTTCATATCAATACAAGAGATAGTTAAACTACTTTCAAGTGCAAATCAAGCTGATTCGAAACCGAAACGTTTGTTTCGGCCTTTCGTTTTGGTCTAGAACACTTCTGAAAGACTCGTTTTGGTCGTTACTCGATCCTACAACCAATTTGTCTGCTTTACATTCTCCTTAAATCATCAATAGCCATATTTTTCAAAGACCCACATTTGAAATCCCTATTGACGTTGGATCTCAAATCGGCAATGGAACAAGCTGTAGATAACACCGTCGTCGTCTCTCTGGAGAATGATCTCCGGTCGTCGAACTCTGTACTGTTCATTAACAGAGCTGATGTATCCCCTTTGCTCGCACATTCATCAAATCGCCATCTGCACATCGAACAATCAAATTTGAAAACCCTTAATTAAAGGTAAAAGAGAAGTGTCAGAATAACATTGTAAATAATATCAAATATCTTTTGGAGTTAGGTACCATCTTATATCCCTAATTGCAAAGATTCCAATGCAAGCTTCCCCATTCACCATCCACTTGTCTGAAAGAACACAAAATATGTGGTAATTTGACAAATTAAACACGTAGCACTACAGTTGTTTAGTAAACCTAATTTAGCATTCTTATACATGATAACCATGACATGGAACTTGATCCTCCATTTGGCGCATAATATCGAACCCTAAGCAGGATCTAGTTCTCACAAACCACAAGATTATCTAGCAGTTTGATAAAACTGCTACTGGAAGTTCATATCTACAAATAAACATAAAATAGCATAAGTAGAAGCTAATCATCATCTCTGTAATTGCTTAACAAAATTAGAAAACATAAAAACACAACTGAAGCAGATGAATCAGTGTAAAGAATGAGTTTCGTACCAGAAGTTGAACCAAGGGTGCTAATGAGAGTCTTGTTGCCACACTAAAGAAATCACAGATTAATCTAATGTTTGATCATTCCGAGCTGAAATCGATCTTCTTTATACGTAGATCTTGATTTCAACCTTATGTGGTACAACACAGAATCTTAGATCAAGATCAAATTGAGTTTTTATTTGAGTAAATCCAAAATAGAACTTGCCTCATTCAAGTGTCCTGGTGAAATGCTATCAGAAAATCCAAACGTAAGTGCAGAAATTGGGTATTGAAAAACCTAGATCTGCATTAAATATGAGAGAGAGAGAGAGAGAGAGACTGGATTTGAGTTTTGAAATGGGGGTAGGGTTTGCTGTTTGAATGGGGAATTCAAAATCAAAGCTGACTTTGTCAAAAGCCCGCCCAAGAAAAAAAATTGGATGAAAGATTTAATACCCGTCCCTCATACATTATAATAGGTAGAGGATCCTGTACATTAATCCAGAAGTGTGAGAAGTGTATTATAACACTATATATAACACTATATAACACCATATAAACACCGTATAATACTATGTAACACCATATAACACTATATAACATTATATAATAAATATAACACTATATTTTGTCTGATAGCATGTCTATGATAGATGTATAGTGTTATATATTGTTATATAGTGTTATATAGTGTTACATAGTGTTATATGTTGTTATATTGTGTTACATAGTGTTATACGGTGCCTATATGGTGTTATATGATGTTATATATTGTTATATATAGTGTTATAATACACTTCTCACACTTCTGAATTAATATACACTATCCCTACCCCATTATAATATAGTATATAGTTATAAATAGTATAGATGACCAAGTACGTGGGCTTTAATCACTTGTACACTAAGGCACTATCTACTTGTACCTTTTAATCCGCACGTCAATAGTGACCAAGACAACTATCAAAACGTCGACAAAAATTAGTAGGTCGTCACGGTACCTTTGGATTTGTTTTAAAACATTATAGTTTATAAAATATAGCAAGAATACGCAAAAGAATTATAAGTTTGTTGTATTGTGTTATATAGTGTTACATAGTGTTATATGTTGTTATATTGTGTTACATAGTGTTATACGGTGCCTATATGGTGTTATATGATGTTATATATTGTTATATATAGTGTTATAATACACTTCTCACACTTCTGAATTAATATACACTATCCCTACCCCATTATAATATACTATATAGTTATAAATAGTATAGATGACCAAGTACGTGGGCTTTAATCACTTGTACACTAAGGCACCATCTACTTGTACATTTTAATCCGCACGTCAATAGTGACCAAGACAACTATCAAAACGTCGACAAAAATTAGTAGGTCGTCACGGTACCTTTGGATTTGTTTTAAAACATTATAGTTTATAAAATATAGCAAGAATACGCAAAAGAATTATAAGTTTGTTGCGTGGGGAGAAAAGTGTAACTAATTATCCATAATTTTGTTAAAACTCAGGGATTTTAGTGTAATAAGTTTAGGGGCTAAAAAATAAATAATATTTAAAAGGCCAAATTACCCTCATTTTAGGGGTCTATCTATAAATAAAGGAGGGGAAAAGTTCTTATTTTTTTGGTATCTTAAAATACTCCTCACTCATGCATTATAATATAGTATAGATAATATCTTTAAATGTAAAATTACCATTACTTTATCCATAAAATTACCAGAATACCCTTTTAGCTAACAGATATTTTGGATGGAGTTAGAGGTATGGAACAAACTAGCGACAAAACCGAAACATTAAAGAGTAAAATGACTATTTTTAAAGGATTGTAGCAAAACCGTTAAAATCACAACACATCATATTGGAGAAAACGAAAATTTACTAAATTGAATGAGATTCTTGGGGAAGGGGAAAATAAAATACAAAAATAGACGCTTCGAGAAGAACAAATCAATCGTATTTGCCAAGTCATCACACCACAATGTACAACTCAGACAGCGTAACGTACAACTATTTATAGCCACACGTTTCCTTATATATAGCAGCGTAATTGGATCGTAAATCTTCTCTATTCATATTCATATTCATATCGTCGTCTATAATTTGTTCTCTATCTACTCTCTCTCTCTAGAATTCATCATCATCATCATGCCTCGCAAAAGCTCCGGTGGTAAGAATTAAACTCAACGATTACTAACTGTTCAATGTTCAATCGTTTACATTTGAGGAAGATACAGATATACGTCACGTTGCATTTCTGTTTCTAGGGTTTTCTCCTTTCGTTTTGTTATATCTTAATTTTTAGGGTTAGGGAATCGTGATCTTGATTTTGTACGAATTATGGGAGACTTGTCTGGTTATTTTTATATGTATAATTTAACAAAATTAAAATGTTTTTATTCATAAAATTGTTCACCTTCTAAAAACTCTGTTTCTGTTTAAATAAATAATATTTGTTTATTCTTTTGTATTGTGTTTTTTTTGAGTGTATAAATTCATAAAAATCTGAAACTTTTCAGGTTGGTAATGATATAGGGATTCCAATGTGAATGCTCGGTGTATTCTGTTTCTATACGTTGTTATATAATAATAATAAGTTAACGTTTGGTTCTTTTTAAAGTCACGAATTTCTTATTGTACTCATTGTGATGAAAAGAATTAAAGAACTCTGCGAATGAAGTTGGTTTTTAAGGTTAACAGCGCAGTTTTTAAGCTTAAAACAGTTACATGTAGGTCATTATTCAGTGTGCAATAAATATAATTTATTTGGGTCATTTAGCTGAAGATTAATTTATTGCATTACTTTGTGCATGGGTCGTGTTATGTTCTTGCTTGTTGTCTTGTTAGGTTTCTGAGTTTTGATTGTATCTGTTATATCTGGCTTATGCAATTGTAATTCGTATTATGTGTGCTTACTTTATGGGACCTAATGGCGGATCTAGAAAATCCTTATAGGGGCAACGCTTCATATAAAAGGGACGAAATTGAAAAAACATCAATTTTTTCCAAAATTTATACTACCGCCGGAGCGTTAAGGGGGGGGGGGGGGGGTAGCAGGGGCTACCCCTAGTAACATTCTAGGTCCGCCTCACCTATGCTTTTGGGCTTGCTTGCACATAGTTATTGTAATACTAAGACTATATGTAGTCGAATAACTCCCAAGCCATGTCATCCACCTAACGCCCCGCACACCGTTACAGGTACGCGTTATTGTATGTGTGAGGCGTGAGGGGGTGGGAGCATGGGGCCCACTAACTTTTCACAAATCATGCAAACTGGTTTACATCAAAACTGATTTCTATTGTGGATGTTAATCTGTTATGTTTAAATGCTTTGATTTTTAAACTGCAGGAAGGCCAGCTCGTGCTCGTCCAGCACGCAGCGCTCCAGCACCAGGTAATGTATTGTACTAGTTTTTATATCTTATTGTTTATGATCACTGTGCATGCATCTGTCCCGTCTAATATGTTAGAATTTTGCTCTGCAGTCAAACAAGCACCCCCTCCTGTCCCTGCCCCGAGCAGTGGTGGATCAGTGCTCGGTAGCATTGGTTCAACCATAGCTGAAGGTACATCTACAAATACTTTTGTTGTCCCAACATCATTCTGTTTGTGAGTGTTCTATTTCTATTATATTGTTATGTTTTTTGTTCTTTGTAGGCATGGCATTTGGTGGCGGCAGTGCTGTTGCTCACAGGGCTGTGGATGCTGTGATGGGTCCTCGTACAATTCGTCATGAAACTGTTCCCGCTGCTGCTCCAGAACCTGCTGCCACAGCCAGCTCTAATTCTGACGCTTGTGGCATGCACTACAAGGCGTTCCAAGATGTATGTCTCTTTTATCTCTTTGTATGCACGTGTGTTCCTTTACTAAAATGATATATGAAACATGTGTTTGATGTTTGTTGTTATTGATGCAGTGCATTAACAGCTATGGAAGTGACATTAGCAAGTGCCAGTTTTACATGGATATGCTGTCTAGCTGCAGGAAGAGCTCAGGTCTTGCTGCTTGAGTGAAGTGATGTTGCTGAAAATATTATTCGTTGATACTTTTTATGTTTGGTAGTTGAAGTTTTGACCTTAAAAGCACTTTGGTGATGAATAACGGCATGGATGTTTGATCATGTTTGTTTTTTGAATGCGCTAAATAACTTACCTGCAAAATCATGTGTTGTCATTCACATAGTTTATATATTAGATGATTGAGCCGAAGGTCTCACTGGAAGCAGCTTCTCTATTCCTATGGGGTAGAGGCCAACTTGTCCGTCTCTGTATAATGAAACTATAACACGATATAGTCTCATCCATATCTCTGACACAAAAAGAATCAAAAACCCAATTACATGGAAATGAGCCCTTTCATTATGAAGTACAAAATCTAGGTAGGTGAAAGGTTGTACACAAGATTATGCAATCAAAAGACCATTAAAGGCCATGCAAACGAGCATTTGTTTCATCAATAATCAGTGTTTTCACTCTCCAATTTATTCCTACTTATGTTCAACAAAGATTATTATAATAAGTGAAGTAGGAATGCTTATGTAGTAATAGTGCCTCTTATCTATTTATCAAATCTTGTTGCTTTTTTATTTAACTAGGTTTATTATGGTCGCCGCGTTGCGGCGTACTTCTTTTGTGATTTAGTCTGTGTTTATATGTATTTTGAAATCACTGCGAGAGCCGTTATATGGTAATGATGTTCGTATGAAACTCATGGTCAGATATGAGCCAATGGTATTGTGTATCGGTACCGAATTTCCCGAAATATATTAAGTAACAATTCGGTACCGACTTTTGGCGTTCATGGTACCGGTTCGCCACCGTTTTTACCTTCATAAACCGGTACCGTAACCAGCATTTTTGGTACAAGTACCGATTCGGATTCGGTATCGGTTGGCACCGTGCTCATCCCTACCCCTGAAACTAAAATAAATAAATCATTAAAAGTTAAAGAAAACCAACAAAAAGTTGTGCGATAGCGTTATTGTTCGTAGAATCGTACGGTACTCGTTATTAACGATGAAACAACGATACCATGTAGCATTAAAACACTATTCTTTAACTTTGTTTATATAGGTAATAGGTAATAGTTAATATAATAGATATAAAAAAATGTAAAGAGTGGGACTTGAACCCATCCCCTTTGCAAACTAAACACCACACAAACCACTTTACCAAACATACAAATAGATCATATTAAAGAAACCAAAAGTATATAAACAATAAAATCAAAGGATGGAACTCACTATAAAGAAGTCAACAAAGACAACCAACCAATAAGAAAAATTTACTATTCGTTACTATTTATCATGATGTGACAACTACTATTCATAAGCTTGGTTTATTAATATATAGGATAATTACGAGTTTTTTTACCATAGTGGTGTTGGGAGAAAAACTATTTACCATTTTAGTGTTCCTTAAAAACTATTTACCAAAATAGTGTTTTCATTAGTTATTATACTTTTTGAGATATTTACATATATCCCCTTACTAAAATAGTGGTGTTGGGATGTGAATGCTTTTTAAAATTTACGATCACATGGTAAGTTGAAATAAACTTACGATCGTATAGTAAGTTGAAATATTACTTTTTAAAATTTTGTTTCAGTTGTTTATTCAATTGTCAGTTTGTGACACATTTTTTATGTAGGAAGTAAAATGGAATTTCAAACTTTTAGATCATGCGTAGTGGTAAGGTTTTTGGGTGTTTTACCCTTGAAAAAGGCCCCTAAACGCCCAATCGACCACCCCCGGGGCGTTTTGTTCGAAGAAAAAAAGAGGAGTTTTTTTCCTACAGTGGTGTTAGAAGAAAAACTATTTACCATTTTAGTGTATCTTGAAAGCTATTTACTAAAATAGTATTTTCATTAGTTATTATTAACTTTCTCATTGTCTAATTTATTTATTGGATTAAAAAATAAAAAAAAAGTACAATCCTCCCCACGAGTTAGTTAAATTATCTTTGACGATTTTAGGGATCAGCATACATGTACCGGACTCAACCCTAAACACAACTTCAATTTAGAACTCTTACATAAAAATTTTGATAGGAAACAAACAAATCGCACACACGGAAATTCCGAATACACTATACTTTTCTTCAAACCAAAAGAAACTTCGATATTTCTTCACTTACAAAATAAAGAAAGCAACCAGCTAATGAATTTTGCATAAAAAACCATGCGACACTTTTCTTTTAATTGAGAACAGAAGAGAACGGAAATTTTAATTGGACAAATAATAAACAAGGTAAAAGAAATTTCAAATAAACAATTAAAAAAACTAACAATATTTATCCCCACGTGTTGCATCTTATGAAGTGTTTCATGTTGCCGTCGTTTGATATTTATCTAAACCATATTGATTTTAACAAAAGAATTACAAAATGGGTTCACGTGTAATTTCTTAATAAAGAAAAATATATAACTGATTTTAAATATTGGGTAAATTTGTAATAAAGTATTTTAGTAAGGGAATATATGTAAATATCTCAAAAAGTATAATAACTAATGAAAACACTATTTTGGTAAATAGTTTTCAAGGAACACTAAAATGGTAAATAGTTTTCTTCCCAACACCACTATGGGAAAAAACTCGGATAATTACACATATATTTTTTTTTTTGAACGGCAAATTTGGATCACTGACGGACCGCTGGAGTATCATCGTGCCACCAGCGGAACCACCCGATCATATCCATCTCCACTAGACCACTAGGCATAAGGCCTATACACCAATTCAGGAGGAAACCCAATAAATATGGGAAAAACCCCCTTGTGAGAATTGAACTCAGGACCTATTGGTCCAAAGTCTTATCTCACCCCCAGATACCACTAGGCTATAAAGCCATGGGTAATTACACATATTACCATCGGAATTTTAAACAATTGGTAAATAAGGATCTATATCGAGTAACGGTTTTGGTGAAGGCTTGGAGGACGTCCAGGTTTCGAAAATGGGCTAGTGGTTGGTGGTCTGGATTAGCTACTATATCAAGTAGGAGGGGTGTTTATTATTATTATTATTATTATTATTATTTTTAATGGTAAAGATTATATTACTTCTACTCCTAAACTAGGGCCGAGTAGTTTACGGTTTTGAACCGCTAGAACCGAGGAATCGAACCAGAACACCCAGATCTAAACCGTACTGTTGTATTTCAGGCCCGGTTCCAGTTCTTAAATATGAGAGAAAACGGTTCCCAATTCAGTTCCGGTTATAACCGACGGGTCCGTCTAAAGAACCGCTAGAACCGATTTGGGTTTAAACTCTAAATAATATATTCAAAAACCCTATTATTTTATTTAAACTTTAAATATTATATTTAAAAAAATGTTTCTAAGATTAAAGAATATAAAAATAGTTTTTACATAATGTTTGAATTAAGTTTTTTGATGGTTAACTAAAAGTTTTTTAGTTAACTTTTGTTTTTACATTGTATACTTTCGTTTCATGGTTTAAATTTTAAAACATTCTATTGTTGCTACTTTTATTTTGATTGGTTTGAATTTTGGATGTTACAATTCTTAGTTATATGTTTTAAAGGTTTGATTGTTTTAATTGTTCTTAGGGGGTGTTTGGCCTAGCTTTTATATTTTTGGCTTATGCTTGTAGCTTATAGCTTATTTTTTATTATTTGATAAGCTCTTTTTAGGTGTTTGGATTAGTTTATAGCTTATTTTATATCATTTGCCCTTACACAAAGAAGCTTCTTCAAATAAGCTTAAAAAGCTAAACCAAACACTAAGTTAAGCTTATTTTGTAAAAAAAAGCTAAAAAGGCTATAAGCGTTGTTAAAAAAGCTAGGCCAAACACCCCCTTATTTTGTTGTTAGTTTTAGGATTTAATTGACAACCGGTTACAGCGAGAACCGTTTACATGAGAAACGTTTAAGCCGATTCCAAACTGAACCGGAACCGTCAGAATACGGTTTGGTTCCGGTTCTTATATTTAGCACTAAACGGTTTCGTTTCGGTTCGGTCAGGTTCTGAACCATTGCACAACCATATCCTAAACTACACCAATAAATACTAAATTACATCTCATGTCACGATGTGAACCCTTGTCTTTTCTCCAAAAAGCAAAAGTCTCTACCACCCAATTATAACCGACAATAATTTGATATAAGAACCATTCTAACCCTTGTATTGTTTATTATGTAACTTGAAATAAATGTGGATTTCAATATGTTTTGACATTTTTTTAAATGATACTCATAGCATTTTGACTGAATAGATAGATGTGTATTAACTACATGCACATGTGCCTATTGTAATCCTTTTTCAGGAAAAAACCATCAGGATGAAATAAATTCAAAGAAAGTGTAGGGCAGAGAGTTTAACCACTTACCACCCCTTCCATTAGACTATGAGTGGTGGTTTGGTAAACCATATGCTTTTTTTGACACGTGGTGTCTACGTCATCTTAATCAAACTATTTGATAAAAAGGTGTAGTGGTGAGGTATGTGATTTAGAACTGAAAAGAATATATGATTGGTAAAGTCATTGCCTAACCAATCACACAACCACATGCTTAACCCAAAATGTGACAACCACATAGAAGGGGGTAGTGTTCCCCTTGTGGTTTGCAAATTAGCAAACAATAAATGATAGCAAAGGACAAAATGATAAAACTACAAATCCGTGAATCGCCTCCCTAAAAAGTAAAGGTGATCTGAAACCGAAACCCGACTCAAACCGTAACTGGTTTGAATTTTATGGAGATCCAATCCAACAAAACGCTAAGGTTTTGGACCGGTTTCTAACCCACTCCTTTTTTTTTTTTTTTTGAAAGGTATACTTCTATTAGAACAACCGGCCAAAACAGGCCGGCAACCAACAACAACAAGAAAAGAAAACTACATCAAGTCAAATTTACACCAACTATACAAATCTACCTCTTTATACTTTGATCTATTAGAGAACCACAAAAAACTAAGAGCCTTAACCTCGTTGAAAATATTCGCCAACTTAACCGCTTTATTCTCGAATATAAGCTCGTTCCTGGCCTTCCAAATACACCAACACCCGATGATAAGAATACCGTGCAGAGCCTCCTTCTTGATATCCGAGGAAGCCAGCAAGTGTTGTTCAAAGATATCATGCATCGAAAAAAACACAAAGTTGGGGACCTTACACCATGAGCACATGAACTGCCACACCATGGCCGCGACGTAACATGACGTGAATAAGTGATCAAGCGTTTCGTCTCCAAAATTACAGAGAGGACACGAAATATTATCGACAGGAATATTTCTCTCTCTCAAAGCCACCCCGTCAGGATCCTATTCAACTTCGATCTCCAAGCGAAAATGTTACATTTCGAAGGAATCCATTTGCACCAATTTAAAACAAACTTGTTGCTAAAATCCGACCCAGCCGAGAGTAACTTTTTTACAGCCTAAACTGAGAATTCTCCTGCCTCTCCACCGATCCAAGACCACCGATCCGGACCAGCTTCTAACCCACTCCTTTGAAACAGATTTAAACCTAAATCGAACCGGTAAAACCTTCTCAAAATTGGCTTGAAACCGAACCAAACCAAACCCTGTCAACAAACCGAAACTGGTTTTAGAGATGGGCATAATCGGGTATTCTTAAAACCCGGAACCGGTTCCAACCCGGAACCGGGTATGGATACAAGTGAGTGGAACCGGGTTCTCTGTGGAACCGGTTCCGGGTACAACCCGGGTACACGTCAATATATTTAGAACCGGCGTAACCGGTTTCGGGTACAATGGAACCGGGTACGGGTCCTGTTTGGAACCGGGTACGGGTATTGTTTGAAACCGGTTTTTTTGAAACACTCAAACAAAACACGTGAATACTGAATTAAAAACAAATATAATGGCCGACAACCATTATACTTCACATGCAAACTGATAACTTTCAACGATTTCAAGATACTAATACCAATTCTATTGGACCAACAACTATTGTGCTAATGATGCTTCATGTGACAATTGATGGGCATATCGGGTTTTTTTTAATACCCGGAACCGGTTCCGGGTAGGAACCGGGTTTCGGGTACGCACCGGGTCCGGGTAGGGTCCGGGTAGGAACCGATTTTATTTATAAAATGTGGAACCGGGTCGGAACCTACGGGTTTTTTGAACCCGGAACCGGTTCTACTATTAGCCGGGTAGGAACCGGAACCGGGTCCGGGTCGGGTCCACTGGAATCGGGTAGGAACCGGTTTTTTTGCCCATCTCTAACTGGTTTTGACATTTTGTTCACCAACACAACACAAAACAACAGACCAGCACCATTCAATAATCCAATAAAAGCCCATTAGGCCCATATTAAGCATTGTGAAATAGAGAAACGAAATACAGTCTCTCTCTCTACTCTAGGGTTTTACTTGTGCCTCCGTCACTGCTCGGATCCCTTCGACAATGGCGGAACAGGTGACATTATCTCTTAACATTTATATATGTTCTTCACCTACAGACGTTGACATTTTGTGTTTTGTTGTATAGACTGAGAAGGCGTTTTTGAAGCAACCCAAGGTCTTTTTATGGTGAGAAACTTGCACTTTTATTATATATAGCTCAATCTGTTATGGAAAGATGATTGTTGATTGTGTGTTGCTGTTGTGATAGTTCCAAGAAAAGTGGAAAGGGAAAGAGGCCTGGGAAGGGTGGAAACAGATTCTGGAAGAATATTGGTCTTGGCTTCAAGACTCCAAGAGAAGCTATTGAAGGTCATTTTTACTTATTTCCAGTGTTCATACAATATCATTATCTGCTTCTTAAAGAGTGATTGTAGTGGCCAGTTAAGTTTCAAGTTACAAACTGTCAAAACCGAACCTACATTAGTACCGGCTAACGTGCTTATTATTACAACCCAACTATACTATTATGTGGAGGGGCTATATTCTGTTTTATGAATTAGTATGTATGTTTTCATTTCAATTGAAGTAGTGGTTTTGCTGAAGTTTTTGTGAATTGTTGTGCTGCAAACTAATGAGTTTTGGTGAACTAACTTAACTGATCATGATCTGATATTTGATTACTTTAGGAACTTACATTGACAAGAAGTGCCCTTTCACTGGTGATGTCTCCATTAGAGGTCGTATTCTTGCTGGTACATGCCACAGTGCGAAAATGGTTAGGACCATTATTGTTCGTCGGGACTACCTCCATTATGTGAAGAAGTATCAGCGGTTAGACTCAAAACCCTTTGCTGCAATTTACCAGTATACTTTATCCAATTCACAAGATTTTGAAATTTTTATTATTATATGTGTTGCATGCAGTTATGAGAAGCGCCATTCAAACATCCCAGCACACATTTCGCCATGTTTCCGTGTGAAAGAAGGTGACCATGTCACCGTTGGACAGTGCAGGTTTGCTTTACCTGTGCATGTTTTTAGTTATAGTTTATATGTGTATTGCAGTTACGATATTTGGTTTTAAACTGGTTTTTGTTTGTTTAGACCATTATCCAAGACAGTGAGGTTCAACGTGTTGAAGGTGATTCCAGCTGGATCTTCTAGCGGTGGGAAGAAAGCGTTTACAGGCGTATGACAAGCTTGATCCTCTTCTTTAGCTTCTTGTTAGGCTTTGCAAAAACAATTTAATTTGATTTGCTATGATTTTGAAGTATGTAATGTAATTGTGAACCTTATTTAATGTTTCTATAAACAAAGTATTTTGTTAAGTCTTTTTTTCAACCTATTAAATTTAATCGCACATAAAAACATTACCAAGATCATTTTAAAACCCATTAATTTAACAACAATCAATCATTAATCACATGTAACATTTATCACTTCATAACTTAGCTACACCAAACTTAACTAAATTGTATATCTTTTTACAGTACAAGACATAATCAACATTTTCGAGGACTACCCACAAGTGCATGAATACTACGTTCTCTTAAAGCCCGCTACATTGACAAGTGCATGAATACTATTGAGCGTTGCGGCTCCTGAAACCAAAAACATTTATTTATATATCAATCAATCAATCAATCATACCCAGTAAAATCCCACAAATAGCAAAGCTATTTGTAGGGTCTGGGGAGGGTGGGATGTAGGCACACCTTACCTCTACCCCTAGGGATAGAGAGGCTGCTTCCAGAGAGACCCTCGGCTCCAAAACACCCAGAAAAGAAATAAATAGAGCATGAGGTGTGTGTGTGTATGTGTATGAAGCTACCAATGTAGTATGAGTTGCGAAAAAGTGTATGGTAGAACAGAACAAATATGACAACACAAAACAGTCTATACACATAGTTACATATCGACGACCCTACACTACACCTAGAAACACAACTGTACAAAACATCTTATACACATAGTTACTTATGTACGACTATACACTACACCTAAAAACACAATTGTACCATTTCCTAGAAATCCTTAACACAATTGTACCCTTTCCTAAAAACATTTATTTATATAATGTTCTTAATTTCAAAATATTTTATAAGTATTTTGAAAAAAAGAATATTACCAGTTAAGAAAATGGGTCAAGAACTTGGGGTCCTGTGATCCATCCGACATGAGCAAAGCAGGAGATACACCATCGCTGTTTTGAAAATCTCTGAGCTGCAAACCAAGAGACACAGCTTCACCCGTTTGAAAATCCTTATGTGGTATCGTAAACGATGGTCCATTGTCACAATCAAGGTTATCTGACGGGGATGCCAGGTGCCCTCTGTCATCATCGGTATTGGGAAAATTGTGAGTCGGTAATAACAAAGATGTTCCATCACTGTTCTGAAAATTGGTTGGAGGCATTTCCAGTGGTATTTCGTCGTTAATCCTAAAATCCTTCCATTGTTGACTCACCGTCTTGATCTGCGTGTAAAAGTCAATCCCTGTTTTACCTGCAACAAAAACATTTATTAAACTCAACTTCATGATTTCTTTAACGATCAAACCACCCAATGACCGGTAAATTCACCATGGAAATTTAGGTCTCCTGAGAAAGACGCCTCTGTTCCAGTAAAAGCAAAGAACGGTAGTGGAGCCGGGACGGGGACATTTACACCAACCTGTGTCGTGGAAACTTAATATAAGTTTATATACAATTATTCTCGACTTTTATAAAAGGTAGGGGAGGGTAAAATCGTTTACCTGCCCAGCTTCTATCTCAGTTTGAAATTTCCTTGCTGATGCACCATTTTTAGTGAATATTGAAGCACCGAAGCCATACCTAATGAAGCCAGAAGCAAACTTAGAGCATAAAACAAGCTAGATGATAGATTCTATGATGAATGTGAAAAATTGAAAATCACCTGTTTCTGTTGACAATCGCTATGGCTTCCTCTAAGCTTCCAGCCTGAAAACATATGGAAACGTTAATGTTGAAAAGTCAACTTATCAATCTTGTACATATGGTGATGATAATATTGACTATTACGGCAACCTGCACACAGAGAAGAACCGGGCCAGTAATCTCTTCCTGAGCACACAAAGATAGCGATGTTAAGATTAAAGTACCGTCTATAATGATAAGATTGGAGACGTATCACGTATAAGATAACAAGGTACCTTGTAACATTCCATTCCATCTGGAACATCAGATAAGATGGTCGGCCCGATAAAATTACCCATTTCATACTTTGGAACCTATTGTGAGACCCAAAATTTTCATATTAGCATACAAGGCTGGAGTTTTCAAAACGAAAATAAAAAATATAGATATATATGAAATCAAGGGTAAAATGGTCATTTCACATGAATTTAATAAAATATGTACCTCAATATGTCTTCCATCCAGAATTAATCTAGCACCAGCCTCGATACCTATTTGGATTAATCTATTTGCTTTTTCCTTTGCCTGTCAATGCATCACAATATAAAAAAAAAAGATTGTTGTGACTAATAAATATATATTTAGAACAAAAATTAACAGAAAAGGTTATAGGATCATTTGATTGTCAAAAAGTATTAATGTACTCACCATTTTATTGATCACAGGGCCGACGTCTGTATCAGGGTCGGTTCCAACATTTACTTTAAGTGCTTTGGCACGCTCCACTAGTTTTTCTTCCCTGCAGAAGATCAAAACAGTAATTAATTTAAAAATAAATAAAAAGGAGTATAATACTACAAATAAGAGTGAAACATAATCAAATAGAGAAAAGAATACCATGATTTTGAACCTCCAACAAATACAACCGTATTCAGCGTTGTACACCTTTGTCCGGCACCACCAAATCCGGCAGCAGCAAGAGCGTCCAATGTGGCGTCCATATTTGCATCAGGCATTACAATTGCATGGTTTTTTGCACCAATATTTGACTGATAAAAGAGGCGAATTGAGAAAAAAGATGATTTTATTTTTATAGCAAAAGCTGAACTAATATTATGAAAATGAGACAATATGCATGATACCTGTACACGTTTACCATTTGAAGAGGCTCTTGCGTGAATGTGTGAACCAGACTGCAGAAAAAAAATATTTTTCAGGCTTTTGTATGCATTGACAAAATTTGGATAACATATGTGTAAGTTCTGATTCTAGAAGGCCTGACAATATTTGGAGAACATATTATGTGTAAGTTCTGATTCTGGAAGGCTTTACATCATTGGCCCTACATACGTGTATTTAAAGCCTGACAAAAAGATAATGGTATCCATAAACAATTGAAGACTATCATAGAGTAGATGAAACTTACAGAATCTGGACCAACAAATGTTATGGCTTTGATATCATCATCATCACATATGGCATTGACAATGTCCTGGCCAATCAATCACAAAACAATTCAATAAATCAATCTGCATAATGACAATGAAAAGTTTAGCATGCAAAAAAGAAAACATTAGTTAACACATAGGTTGTACTTACATTGGTTCCGTGAACGACATTTAGTACACCGTTGGGCAAACCAGCCTCCATTGCTAATTCTGCAAGTATCATGCATGCCCCTGGATCTTTCTCAGATGGCTTAAGAATAAACGTATTACCACATGCTACTGCAATCGGAAACATCTGCATTATATCATACAAAATTAGAGTGCAAAACAAAAGAGTAAAATGTCATTTTCGTCCCTGAGGTTAGAGCGTTAGGCCACTTTTGTCCAAAGGTTTGTTTTCATCTGGATCCAAAAGGTTTAAAATCTTGTCATTTTCATCCGGCTCGTTAACTCCATCCATTTTTCTCCATTAAATGAGGGGTATTTCCGTCTTTTTAGACATTTTTTTATTAAAATAAAAAACACTATTAAAAAAAGTTACACCTCTGTTGACTTTCTAGTTATGACTTTTCTTATAAACATTAACAAATATGTAAAAGGACGAAAATACCCGACTTAACATTAAAAAATGGATGGAGTTAACGAATCGGATGAAAATGGCAAGTTTTTAAACCTTTTGGATCCAGATGCGGAAAAGCAAACCTTTGGATGAGAATGGCATTTTACTCAAAAAGAAAACAAAGTTCAGTAAGCCTCAGAAAAAAAAAACCAAACCAGAACAAATAAATATCCAATAAATCAAATTATCAAAACAAGTTCAAACGGGCTTACCAACAAAGGAACTAATGCGGGAAAGTTAGAAGGACATATTCCAGCACAAACACCGAGTGGTTCCCGCAGGCTATAGCTATCAACTCCGCTTCTGATGTTCGAAACAAAATCCCCCATTTGGAGTGATGTCATCCCACACGCATGTTCAACCACCTCTACAAGTAAATACCAGTTATCGTAAGTTTCAATTTCGGTAAACTTCATAAATGTACCTAAAAGCTGTTAACGAAAGATTCACACCAAGTCCACGCAGCATCTCATTACGTGCATCCTTCAGTGTCTTTCCCTGCTCTGAAGTTATATTTTGAGCAATCTTATCCTATAAAAAAAATAAAAACTTCTATTAGTATTATTTATTTATTTAATTGGAAAACTGATGATGTATGCAATACTATGGATGGCATGTAATCAAAATGTAGACGCTTACAATGTCTCTACGAATAAGTTCCTGAAACCTGAACATGATACGCTGACGTGTCATGACAGGTGTATTTCGCCATGATGGAAGAGAGCATTTAGCTGCATATACTGCTGCTCTAAACTCTTCACCAGTAGTTAGAGGAACTTGGGATACCACTTGTTGGGTTGCCTATATTGATTGGCACATAAAGTATTAAGTAGGGCTGCAAACGAACCGGACAAACACGAACAAGACCTTGTTCATGTTTGTTTGTTAAGGAAATATATGTGTTCATGAACACTTACCAAACGAGATTTTATGTTCGTGTTAGTTTGTTAAGGAAATGAACTTGTCCGTGTTCGTTTGTTAATTTTAGCTAACGAACGCAAACGGATGTTCATGAACACAAATAAAAACAAACGAACACAATCAAGCGTTCATGGATAGAATACATAATACACTTAAACTTATTAAATATTTTCTTTGTCGGATTTTTACAGTATTTAAATAAAATATAAAAATTAAAAACACTAATGAGCTATCGAACATAAACGAACACGTTACCGAACATTCACCAACATAAATGAAAGAACGCGGCCTTTGTTCATGTTCATTCATTAAACTAAACGAACGAAATTTCTTGTTCGTTCATTTATTATACGAATGAACACAAATGAACTTCCCGCCGAATGGTCCATGAACTGCTCGCTGAATGTTCAGTTCGTTTGCTATTCAAATCTAGGGAAATTATAGGTAACAAAAACGAAAAGGACTAAGAACTAGTAAACTTACAGGGTTTATAACATCGATAGATGTTCTTGATTGTGAGTCTATAAACATACCACCAATGAAATTTGGCACCCTCTGAGAAATAAACAAACGACTCAAGTTATGATATTTGAAATGTATTTTTCTTTTCAATGGTCCTCTCATCCCACAAAACATTATGAATGTTAGATTACATCAGATATCATCTCAGCAAAATAATGTACAAACTGGAAGCTTACAATGAATGGTACTCGTGAAATTAGGCCTGTAACCGAACCGAACGGTCATGAACAGTTCGTGATCTTGTTAGGCGGGAAGTTCGTTTATTAAATAAATGAACGAACATGAACAATTTTTTTTTGTTCATTTAATTAAACGAATGAACATGTACACACGTGTTGTTCCTTCATTTGTGTTTGTGAACGTCCGTTTATGTTTGTTGATTTGTATTCTTTCGTTTAAATTTTAATAAATACATAAGTAGTTATATTTATATACATATAAGCATACAAAAAGTTTTCTAACTACTTATATAGATATAACTAATTGATAATTGGGCTTTCTAGTAATAAAAATGGGCTTTCTAATGGAACTTATCGTAATTAACCAATAATTTAAATAAAAAAGCTACTTTATGTTCGTATATGTTTGGTCATTTGTGTTTCTTTATGTTTGTTCAATTATGTTCATTGTGTTGTTTTATGTTTGTTAAATAATGTTCGTTTAAGCTTGTTTGTTCATGTTCAACATGCCCATTTTCTTAATGAACAAACATGAACAAAAAAAGGGTTCAATTATATGTTTGTGTTCGGCACTTCGGCTAAAGTTAAACGAACGAACACGAACATGACTTTGTTCGTGTTTGTCCGGTTCGTTTACAGGCCTACGTTAAATATTTCTAGAGTAACTTTATATGAATCATGCGTTCTTACAGGAGGATATCGCTGTCTCCATGATGGCTCTGACGTTGTTGATGAATTAGAGTTTCCTTGAGCTGAAGTCTGAGGCCTCAATGTTTTATATCTCTTAACTGAGCATGAAAGCATAATAATAGCGAGACAGGAATAAGAATATTATAAGTTAAAGCCTTGTTTAATGTCTAGAGTAATGAAAAACTAATCTTTTAGATTCCTGAGACACACCTGTAAGATTTCCTTGACGAAGCTTGGTCTTTATATTGTACACGTGCTTCGGAGTCGATAAAAGCTCGGGATTGTGTTGTCGTAGTTTCTTTAAAATTTGACGCGGTTTTAAACCCGCTTCCGTCATCTCCTTGATAAGCAAAACCTCATCCTCTGTAAACCGTCTGGCAGACGGATGTTGTGTGATATCACTCAACGGTTCGTGATTGTGCGACCCATTCTTAACCGAAAGTACCCAGAACCCGTCATCCTTTTTACCCACTAGTTCGAACGGACAATTTGTAAGCCGTGAACCAGATTTTCTTTTGCGAATGAGTTCACTCGTGCCGTCATCGATTGTTTTACGTCTGTTTCTATAAACACCGCCTCGTTGGCATCCAAGAACTACAACCTTTTCTTTTTTTGATTGTTTGATAGTTACGACGTATCCCTGAGATATCCCAAACTCCCCAACGTGTTGGATAAGTTCTTCGCGATCAGGGAAACTGCCAGGTGGCGGTGGGAGCATCTGTGGAGTATCGGAAATAACGTCATAGTCATCCATCACCAAGCAGTTACCTGTATCATTAATGTTCAACACATGAAATCTTAAAGTTCACAATCACCTTAAAAAATTTCTTTGTAGCTTCTGTTATCACTAGTATCGTTAATGATCATGTATCAAATATACCAACCATATTGATTTTCAAGGAAAGCGTTTAGTGTAGCGTGCTATATATGATACATTGATACGTATGTTTCTCGTCATCGTATAATAGCCAATCTGGGCTCCTTCTATCTTTCATAAATGCTATAGAAATTACCGAATGTATACAGTAATACACATGCTAAATTCCACTTTTGCACTTTAAAATTCATTCACGCCAAGATTATCAATTGGGTGTGTGATGTACTAAGTTCAAACCAAAGAAACTTATGTAGTTCCATAACAAGATCTGCCTTCTTCATAGTACTGTCCCCACTTCTAAATCACGATGAAGCATCACATTACTTTGTAGTTTAATTTTTCTATAACTTAACTCCCTCTTTAATCCTCTCTCGGTGTCACTTGTCTTATTTACTAAGTTTTCGCATTAACATGAAAACATCCTATGCATCACATACGGCATTAGAAAAAGACAAGCACAAGCATTTATTTACTTTGTGCATCACTGTCTGTTCAAAATAATGACCAACCCCACACCCTCATTTAAGCATTTAAGTAATTCTATAAGCAACTACATCACAAAGACACAATGTCTTATCATAGCAATACATTCAACCACTCAAATATCCTCATAAACACACACACACACACACACACAAATAATGTTCTCTTGAATTCATAACTCATTAGTTAATCCATGATCTAGATTAGACATCAGTTTATTTGCACAAATGTGAATCAACATAGGGGATAGGTAGAGATATTAAAAGTTACCTCAAAAAGCGCCGATCCGTAGAAATGATTGACAGATTAGGGTTCAAAAAGCTCTCTTTCGTTACACGAATCCTGTAAACATATATTAACCGAATCAATTCTTGATGATATCAAACTCCATTTTCTTCAAATCATATGTCACAGTAGTAACATATTAGTAATCTCTTTCAGTTCATAATCCACCAAACATATATACACAATAAATTAAATCCATTGTAAAAGTATCGAGTCTAAACCCTAAAAAACCGTGATTCTTACAGGCTATAATCGTGTATGAAGAAACGAATCACACGAAGAAAGTATGCCACATTGTATACGTACACGAATCAGCGAATTTCATAAATTAAACGGTAAAAGAATTAGTATAACTGGACCAGTAACTTGAACTCACACAATGAAAGCATACCTCTGTTGTAATTCACTGCATAATCAAGTTGTTGATTAATGAAATTGGGGGGAGATAGCTAGGGTTTGGTTGGTGCAACTCCTCATACGAGTTTTTGGAAATTTACCTGCTTGCCAGAGGACGACGAAGAGACCTTGATCGTGAGGAATAAAGATGAGTGTTGAGGCCGATGTTGTTATTTTTAATTTTACTTGCTTATTAATATTAAGGGTGTGTTTGGGTTAGCTTATTTTGGAGAAAAGGACTTTTTACAAAAGGAGCTTTTGTTAAAAGGAATTTCTAAAAAAGTGTTTGGGTTAGCTTGTAAGCCAAAAAGTTAATAAGTAGTTTTTTTAAAAAGTGTTTGGTTTAGCTTATTCATGTAAAATGACCAAAAAGGGTATCCCTTTAAAAATTGTTTGGTTTAGCTTATTTAATTTTTTTTCCTCTCTAGGTTATTGAAAAACATTTTACGAAACATGTAACATAAAATTCGTTTACATAATTTATAATTTCCTGATTAGACCATAATAATATTACATTCCGATTCCTAAAAAAACATAAAAATCCACATAATATCATAATATGCTCATGTCCGTGATTCCATTATATCTAGCGCAATAGCATCTCTTCTCGCTTGCATATACAAACAAACATCATTCGTACGATTTGTAGACGGAACTTCTTCATGAAGTGCATTACTAGTACCACGAGGAATGTAAGATTCTTGTTGGGCCGTGTTAAATGCTTCATCAAACCTACTGGTCTTTCTAATAAAGTTATGGACCGCCATCGATGCTATCACAATACTCACTTGGTGGTCGTATGTGTAATTAACATGCATATCTCTCAATAACGCCCACCTAGCTTTCCACACTCCAAAGGTCCGTTCAATGATATTCCGCAATGACGAGTGGTGATAGTTAAATGTCTCTTTAGGTCCGCGAGGAGCACGCATGGCACTACTCTGTCCACGTCGAAATTCTGGTATATGATAACGAATGCTTTGACCTTTGTATGGAGCAAGATACCCATTAGTATTTGGGTATCCGGCATCAACAACGTAATATTTGGCTACAAATATAAAAAATAGTTGTTTGTCATTTGAAACAAGTATTAAAAACATAAAAAATGCATTATACTAACCACCCATTGGATGTGGGAAATTAAGCTCCGGCCTCCGTAAGGCTTCATTGAAGATTCGGGTGTCATGTGCACTACCCTCCCATCCAGCCCATACGAATGTAAAGCACATGTTAAAATCACAAACAGCCATTATATTTTGTGTCTCATCAGGCGGTCATAAATCTTCCATTCTTTTTTCATGCTATCCCATTTGTTTGTCATTTGTTTTTTATCAAGGGTTTTACCTGTTTTTTCGTACATGGTTTGTAATATATTCGCCCACCCAGCCTTAGTAAAGGACGTAGTGGGTTTATTCCCTCTTCCAACTTCAACCACGCATGCATTGATAAAATCCTTGAACGTAATATCATCCCACTTAAATTTTGATCTAACCTTGTTAGGTGGTGTTTCCCAACAAACAACATTTGGATGGTTTTCATCCATTTTCTGAATGCGAAAACTGTAAAATAGTTAAAATAGCTAACAATACTCTAAATGCGAATCAGAATAACCAAGGATTCATAACTTGTAGATGACAAAAATAAAAAGAAACTGATAGTCTGTCATATGCTTCAATCAACTTTAATTTGTAATATAAATAAGAGAACAAGGGTGTGAAACTACGACACAGTTAACAGGTGGATCCTACACTTTTCGAGAGCAAATAGATTACCTTAACACATCAATTTTGCATCAAACACATATGCAACCGATTGAACCGATACATATTAAATAATCCATTATGTTAATCAATTTACCTTATAGTCACATGTGTGACAATCAGGAATTAAATAATCCATTATGTTAATCAATTTCATATAAACCAAAGTTCAATGCAGAATTCACAAATAAACCAATTAATCTTCTCAGACTAGTAACAAACTCAAAAGTCAAAACCATCAATATTTCACATAGCATTCACTGATAAAACTAGCAATCAACAAAATTCATATAGCAAATTCAAAAACAGAAAGTGATAACTGGAAGCAAAGAAGAACCTGTATTTTCTGAGATGGGGAGTACGTAATTCAGCTTGGTACTTGGTTTTGCAGGTGTCTAAAGGGTACAAGATAGTAGTGCTAGCAAGAGATCCAATGGCCCCTGCTGTTGCATCGACCAACGATATATATCAAAAATAAAAGGGGCAGATGAAGGTAGTTAATGAAGCTGGTAGATGGGGGCAATTAATGAAGCTGGTTGATGAGTGACGCTGGTTAGATGGGTCGATTAATGGCGAGGATTGATGATGAGTGACGCTGGTAGATGGGGCGATTAAATGAAGCTGTAGATGAGCGATGAGGAGATGGCAGTTGGGCGAGTAATGGAAGATGGCAGCAGGGGTTGAATGGGAATTTCTCCCCCAAAAGGACTTTTAGGTTTTCAGAAGTAACAATTTGTTACTTCTCAAAATTCCTTTAAACAAGTGCAATGAAAAGTCATTTTAGAAGTCCTTTTGTGTTTGCCAAACACTATGTTTGAGAAAAGGACTTTTTTTTAAGTAAATAAGTAGAAGTTGATGGGAAATAAGGAATGCCAAACACCCACTAATATTTCATATTACCTTAACCTTTTTGGTTATATTTTCGTGTTTTTGTTTTTTTTTTTTCGATTTTCAAAGTTTATATATTTTGGCGTTATTTACTTTTTCTTTTTAAAATGAGTTTATATATTTTGGCGTTATCTAGGGACGTTGGGCTAAGCTTTTCAACATCTTCATATAACTTATTGACTTTTATAAAAAAAACTAATAAAAAGAAAAAGTGTTTGGCAAACTCATAACCACTTTTCAAAGTTACTTTTTGCATAGGGAGGAAAAGTTAGTTTTGAAAAGTTAGTAAGGAGTGATTTTTTGAAGCTGCTTATGACTTTTAGTCATTTTACATGAATAAGTTAAGCCAAACACTTTTTAAAAAACAACTTATTAACTTATTGGTTTTTCCCACCCTGTAAGCTAATCTAAACATTTTTTTAAAAACTCATTTTCAAAATGTCATAAGTCAATAAGTTCTTTTTCACAAAAAATCATTTTTGAGTTAAATAAGCTTAGTCAAACACGCCCTTACTTTTTCTTTTTAACGTGGTTTGTTGAAAACTAGTCTAAGTACCCGTGTGTTACACGGGTGGACCAACAATAATTAATATTATTCAACACCATCTAAGTAAACATCTTAATTAAATAAACGTTGAACTACAAGCATCTTTATCAACATTACACGTAATTGAAAACAAACAAAGACAAAGTTCACAATTTGTTAAACACTTCCTTATAAACGACATTTGATGTTTTATCGGTAGGTTTGCCGTCCTTGTCTAATATAAGCAATTTGACTCCGTCTCTGGTTTTTACCTTGATAAAGCCACATACAACTGACCATGCGTAAAAACAGGTTGTCTCAAGTACAGACCAACCCTTGATAGCGACTGCCCTTGACTTTTGTTGATAGTCATCGCAAAACACACAGCTATCGGAAATTGCCTCCTTTGAAACGCAAAAGGAATCTTTTTGTCTGAAGGTATCAAATTAAGTCTCGGTATGTAGGTGCGAGTGCCGATATTTCCTCCAGATATGATTTCTGCTTCTATGACACGGTTGTATAATCTTTTTATCTGTAACCTCGTACCGTTGCATAAACCATTTTGTTGATCAATGTTACGTAATAGCATTACTGGCACACCAACTGTGAGTACTAACCTGTGATTAGGCAAACCTGATACTTTAAGACCATTCAACACATCTGGTGAGTATAATTTTAGATGTGTTGAATTAGGATTCTCAGTCTGACAAAGACTATCGGAGCTTAGATACTCTCTTTCTTCGCCTGGGAATAACGCTAACAACCTGTCATTTATCTCATGCACAACCTCGTTCTTAGGCGCAAGTATAGCCCTCTCGCTAAAGTAGTTATGGTTGTTGTAGTTATCTAAAATTGAAGGATAAACGAAATCAATTAAAGATGAAATGGGATCAGAGGTGTCCTTAATTAGAAGATCCGGTGGTATTTCAATTGTTGCTTCCCCGTCATTAGGACAACCAACATTTCCCTCACCCAAATCCAAAAGCCACTTGGCAAAATTATTGATTTCTTCAATATCCGATGTAGAGCGTCCAATGGTTAATCTCATGTTTTTTGTTAGCCTTAGCAACTTGCATTTACTCCACAAATATGACGAACATAGCGAGGCATTCACTATCTCTTGTCTTCCACCATTGGGGACAACAGGAAGAATTTGTCTAAAATCACCACCAAAAACAATAACCTTACCTCCAAATGATATTTCAGAACCTATGGAAGAGTCCATATTGAATATGTCATTCATCGTTCTATCCAAAGCTTCGAAGGCGTGTTTATGAACCATTGGGGCTTCATCCCATATAATTAACTTGGTTTCATGTAGTAATCTAGCTGTGTCACTGTCTGGTTTTATATGACAAACTGAATCCTCAGTAAGATTTAAAGGAATATGAAACCGGGAGTGTGCAGTCATGCCACCAGTCAGTAGCAACGATGCAATTCCACTTGATGCGACATTTAATACAATTTGACCCTTAGATCTAATTGTCGCCGACAATGTCTTCCATAAGAAGGTTTTACCGGTTCCACCATATCCATAGACAAAGAATACACCACCTGTGTCACCGTCAACGACTTTCAGTATTTCTTCAAAAACAGACCGTTGTTCATCGTTTAGCATACTCATTTGGCTTTCGTACTCGTTTCCACGATCTAATTGGGTGTAACAACGCTCCTCATATATCAGGCGATTTTGTGAATCAGGTAAAGACGCTTCATCAGGATATGGCATTGTTACAAACCTTCGTAGAGATGAGTTATTTCGAACTAAAAATTTTTCTATTTCGCCCAGAGCATAGTTTTTAAGGTGGTCCTCAGGAACTGACAAAGCTGTAAAATGTGAAATCAAGTTAATATAATTAATTACAAACATTAATTAAATTATACAAACAGACTAAACAACTATTGTATCATAACAAATGACTTTAAAGTAACAGTAACATAACCAAATTGTAAAAAAAATATAATTAAAAAAAAGTTACCTTCAGATCGATGAAATTTTCTTAATCTGTAAATAAAGTCATCCGTCATATATTTCCACGTGCTTTGCCATACCACCTCAGGTCTAGACAGAGTATTTGATAACAACATCATTGCAAACAAAACACGAATATATGAACATGTTGTTGTTTCATTTGCTTCCTTGATTGCTTCAATGTACTCCGTGTCATCGTCCAAAAGACCAAGTGCGTAACACGCATCTCTAAAGGTATCGTGTACATGACCATTAACGGTTCTAATGTCATCAAACGATTTTGGCCCTTTGACTTTGTTAAGAAGAATCCTTAAAAAATATGCTTCACCAAAAGAAGGGGGTACAGAGTGAATTCTGCCAATCACTTTTCCCTTTTGTCTAGGTTCCCAGCAACGTTTTTCAATCTTCCAACATAAAGAATTGGAAATTGAACATAAGTAAGGGTACGGGCCACTGTGTCATTCGGGTCTTTGTTACGTTCCATCCAAGACAAAAACATTGACGCTTTGACAGATGGTTTGTTAAGGACGAAATTTATATCTTCGTCAGGGCCAAAAACCACATTTTGTTGTCCAGGAAGATGGAAAGGTAACCTTGTAACAGAAGGATACCTATAGTGTACCTCATTAGAGAATATCCTCCAAGATGCCTCACAAGCTGAGATGTACCTACAATCATAATACTCTTTTATCTCATCTTTTGATGGTTCTTCGTTTTGGTTATCGCCTTGCACAACAACAACAGTTGCTCTATCAGGTCCTTTGTTGATGTATTTAAACAAATATTTGATAGACCCAGCTTGATTGCACCACTCAACATTTATGTGCGCCTGGTTCCTTTTCAACAGCTTTTTGTTGTATGGTACAACACTTCTATTATCTAGCTCAATGCGGTTCTTTATAACTGTTGCTCCATCGTTTCTTCTTCTGTACACTGGGAATCCATTTGAATCTGATGTCGTATGATCTTGAAACTTTTTTGGAAAGCCTTTCGAACATTTTCTATCAACCATACATGGACAGCTTAGGTTAGCAAGACCACATGGACCATGAATCATATAGTCTTTCACAAGTGTGTATAACTCCGGGTCCTCATTTCTGTTTGGAATCTCAGCACATATAAATGCATCAACATGGTCCACTGTAGGAAGTTTATATTCATCCTCCATGAATAAGCATAAGTGTGCATGAGGCAATCCACGTTTTTGAAACTCGATAGTGTAAACAACTACATAAAAAAAGGAAAAAAATAATATAAGTTTAAAAATGATAGCCAATAGTTTAATTTAAACAATATATAGATAAAATAACATGCGGTAGCTTTTCCTAATAGATGGCGTTCCTTTAAGTCTTTGCAAATAGCATCCAATTTCAACTTAAATAATCTTGACAGAATATCTAGTCTATCTTCAGGTTTAAGTGTGGTGTCTCTAAGAAACCCTGTTACCTCCGGCCATTTTGGGTTGCATGTGATGGTTATAAAAAAGTCGGGATAACCAAAACACTTGCATAGAGACATGGCATCTAAATAGTTTTGCATCATATATCTAGCACCGCCGGTAAATGAAGAAGGCAACATCACACTTTTACCAGCCTTAGATATATCTTGTTGACCGTTATTTCTTAACTTTTAAAGACTATCATATGTATCAGATCTAAGATTTTTTTGCTGATGACGTATATAGTTGAGTCTCTCACTCTCAATCATCGTATATGCATCAACCAAGAATTGTTGAAATAGTCTCCTTGAATTAAGAATCAATGAAAATTGATTAATCCTATCTTGAACACGATACGCAAAGAATTCTCTCATAGTACAATTTGGTCGCTTCTTATTGGTAACATCTAGGACACCTCTATGAGGGATGTCAACTCTATAACCATCATCCCCATAAGGGAACAAAATCGGGTATTGAAGAGCAAGATAAGAAGGATGCAATTCACTTATTCGTTTTAGAGCACCTGTTTGGGTTTCCACAACAATATCTCTACTGTCAATCGCGCTGTCAAGATCTCCAACTATAAGAGCAGCGACCTCGCCAGCCGTTGGTAGGTTATATGTCCTACCATCTTTCTCCCTTCTTCCAATAAGGCGTAACTTTAGAGATAGTTGCGGGTTATGTTGAAAAGAATCCCTGACCATTCTGTAACTTTTAACCAGCTGATTGTCTGTGTCTAAAACACCCTTTATATGTTCTATCAATTGACGATCAAGGGCGGCGGCAGACGACGAAGATGCATCCTTTGAGGAACTGTGTACATAAATAAGTTGTTGTGAACAATTAATTTATGTAGATGAGAAGGGATTTTAATATAAAGTAACATTAATAATAAAAAAAATAATATTGTCTGTTAATTACCTAAATATGGATTGCCTATTTGAAAGTTCGTTCTCTGTATCGTATATGTAGAGCTGACAAAATTTAGGTTTTGATCCATTTTCTGGCAAGAGACTCCCAATGGTATGATAGTTTTCACCACTGATTCAGTAGCAAAAGGGAGCATTACCTCTATTAACAGTCGGATCAACCTTACCACCCATTGAAGTAAAAGCAAACATAGAGTTATAACGTCGAATGTTCTTCAAAAAGTGTTTGCTTTCTTTATCAACGCACCAAAAACGTTTTTCATAATTTGGCCGTGCGTCTTTATAATCCGGAAGCTCAACCTTGCTGTATCCACAACATAAGGAATAGGACGTTTTTCCATCCTCGTGTTTACCCCTGCCTTTTTCTGCATCCCATAACTTTGCATTACATACGTCACATGTAATACACTGGTCACCATGGTCCAAATATTCTGTTTAGTTGGTTAGGCGTAACAGTAAAATAAGTTAGTTATATCGTTAAGGAATCTTGAAAAAAAAATCGTTAAATAACTTGAAAAAGAAATAATACCAAATTACCTTGTGAGACACCTTTGTATGGATCTTCAACTATAGTTTCTTCTGTAGACAAATCAATCATTGGTATAGAAGATGTAACTTGTGCTTTGCGTACTAATTTACAATTTCCCGGAGATAGTCTTGGTAAAGTAGAATTTTCAAGAATAGGTGATATACTATTCGTTGCCGTGAGGTTTGAAGATAAAGAAAAGCGAACAATATTTGTATGAGGAGCAAAGTTACTTCTAACAGAACCAACATTACCTAAAAAATATAATATAAAAACCAAAGTGATTTATATGTTAGCAAGAAAAAAAATGTACTAAACATCATCAATTGATTCAATATTGGAAAAAATTTACTTGTAGGTAAAACCGAGGGGGTACGTGTAACATTGTGCGTGTTGGGGTCTATGGATTTGGGATCAGCAGACGAAGATAAATTTTGTTTGGAGATTGATCCGCCTGGTGTGATAGATCTTTTATTACTCAAATATAGCTTCCTTAATCAGTTAATCTACGTCTCTCTGTAACATCATTTGCATAACGTGTCGTATTAAAAAATGGGATAGTATGAACAAACAACAATAAATAAGCTAATGTTTATTGTTTACACAAAATCGTATATGACAATTAAAAGCATTTATTTAGTTTTACCTGCACATGTAATCGGCCCCTCAGTTGTAGCATTGCATGTGTTGTACGGAGTGGACGTCAAAGTGGTATTTGGTGTTAAATTACTTACGGATTCCGATGCAACTCGTTTAAAATTAGAGCGTTTACTATCCAAATATAGTTTTCTTAGTTTACGCCTCTTTTTGTACTCTTCTTGGGTAACAATTGGTATAACAACTGTCAAACGACCAATAAAATGAAGAATACTAATACTAAAAAATCTCACATTAAATAGTAATGTTATGAGTTTAAATGTATGCTAAGAAAAAATGCTAAAATAATAAGATACCAGAAAGTCATACCGTTTGAAATATTGGTAAGCGGTGCTGGGTAGGAAAGATCTGAGATAATACAAATTAAATGTAACAATTAATTAGTGAATCGCTAAACTATAAATTACTTGTTTCATTTAATTATAAAATAATCTGTTATAATTATTATTATTTTTATTATAAAACAACAGGTTTTCTATGTAGAATGTAATGGCATTTAGGAAACAAATAGATTTTATAGTGTATAGATATAACTTTATAAAAGTTAAGTAAACAAAGGGATTATTTATGTAAATCAACTAAAGTAAAAATTGTCTTTATAAATATAATATACATATCAGATATCTCTACAGGGATTCTTATCTCTTTGTACATTGCCCCTCTATATGTGTATACAGAGTAAAAAGAACAGACAAAGCTTCAAACTTCATACGGAGACACTCAGTATCTCTGGTTCGGCATTCACATTATCGGCAAACAAAGAGAAATCACTACCAGGTACGATTCCAACTGATGTTCTCACATAACCTAGATCTTTAATTGTATTAGTCTTACATATTTGCGATCTCAATTTGGGAGTTTTTCCTTAATCGACATGTTCAGTGATAATCAATATCGAGTATTTATCACAATAATTATATGTAGTCAATGGCGGGTTCTTCACATGAGCGAAAGAAAGAAAAGGAAGTGATAGTGCTAACGGATTCGGACTCAGACGACTCTTTCACTTCGGAAGACTTTGATTGGAACGAACCAGAACCAAATATCATTTTTATGCCGTACAGATTACGTTTTGTAAGTCGTTAGCTCGATTCTTTGTATAATAAGTTAACTGTTGGTGTTCTATGGCGTCATTAGTTTGTTTGTCATTACAGTCTGAATAATTTTTTGGCATTTTTAGCGGATACCGGTAAAGGTCGCAAAAGCCATGGGAATCGATCGCTGCCTAAAGGTAACAATAAAAAATAGGCGTGGTGTCGAAACCACCTTGAACATCACGGCTGAACCAAAAAGAGGAAAAAAGAAAAACAGGTATAGTGTATTGGGATGGCCAGCATTTGTTCGTGAAAACGACATCAAGAAGGGTTATCTTTGCGTTTTAGAGTGGTATCCGGATATGCATACGCTCTTTCTTAGGGATGTAATCGAAGAATAATGGTGTTAGTATCATAGATCAACCGTTCAACCATTTTATATGGTAATTTTGGCTAACAAACGGTTTTGGCAAAAAGTAGATAAGTATGTAGATATGGTTTTTGTGGACCCTGTTTAAATATTTTGGTTTATGTTTGTTTGGGACCCTTCATATGTAAGTAATATATTATACATTTAGTGGCTTCTACATCATGTGTTGTTATTTGTTACCCTGCTAAATAATTAGACTTCAGCCTCACTACTTGATTTTGAATGGTCATTTCCCAAATAGGACGTCACTTTACGATTATCAGTATAGTTACCTGTTGGAATACTACTTGACAATATGTTCGTTGCACAATTTGAATGTACATGCAGATTATGAGATTTCCGAGTATCCAAGTATAATTTTCGTTTTCTACGTCTATCTTTTGCCTCATTTTGTGTGCTGTCCGGAGTAGAAACTGTAAACGTTAAGAACCGTTGAATGCATGTTAGATCTACAACAGTTAATTAAATAAAATACTTTTACATATACATCTATAATGTATATATATATATTATAGATATATAACAAAAAAGATTGGTTAATATAATACCATTCGTAATATCTGAAAACGGAATCCTTGACATGGGACCGGCAACATCTGTAAGTAAAACATACATAAAATAGTAGTTTGTAAACACGTCACATGAACAGTTACTTAATAAAAGACTATATTTCGTTAACCAAAATTGTTACCTTTTGAAGTATCTAAATTCCATTGATCATTGCATGAAGACGAAGGTTGATGCTTTGATCTTTTAGACATGGCTTTCACATTGAAAAAATATAGATTCATCAATTACACCATTAAATACATGTTCGTATGATTGATAATAAATGTGTTTATACAATTTTCATTGTGCGACTCATTGAATAAAGAGTAGAGTTCATAATTACTTATTATACACATCAATAAAATAATATGCAAAAGAAACATCATCCATAGAAGAATCAGCAAGATTAGTTTTCGGTTTTGAGAATTAGTCAACTCTCGAGAATGCCTTAATGCAAAGAGATGTGTACACAATTCATGACGCTATTGTTTACACACACATTTCAAACAACCAACTGCCTTTGTTGGGAGTCTGGACACAATTTCATTAACTACCATTTCAAATCCTAAACCTTCCATGACATGAACTACATTTCAAAAACATAAATTAGATTTAAATTATATTGCAAGCATAAAATAGGTCGTATGCATAGGTTTATGATTTCAATGAGTAGTTGAAAGACAGCAATAAAGTTGTAACATAATAGACAAACTAAACAACACAGTTAGTAACTAAGATCTGTAGAAAACCAATTCATGAAAACTAATCAATTTTGTATTTTAAGCACGAATGAAGAAACAACGCAAGAGAAACAAAACACAACAACCAAAGAATCAACTAACCGAATTGTATTGTTGATGAATATGAGATCGTAGTAAATGGAATGACTTGAGAGCTTTTCTCTTGCAAACTTATGTAGAATATGACTACTTATAAACAATTGTTGTAGTGAAAGTATTTTAAGAAAGTATGTTAAATATTATGGAAATATTATTTCCTTTATTATATTAAATTCCTTCATAACAATCTTGTAATTTAAATTTCTTACCAAAAATATGGTTTTACGTTTTGGTATGATATAAATGATTTGATTGTAAGTCAACACCATGTTTGGTTATTTTTAGTATAGACATATTACTTAAAGTGTATTATTCTTTATACAAAATTATATTAATAAAAAGAAAAAGTGTTTGGCAAACTCATAACCACTTTTCAAAGTTACTTTTTGCATAGGGAGGAAAAGTTAGTTTTGAAAAGTTAGTAAGGAGTGATTTTTTGAAGCTGCTTATGACTTTTAGTCATTTTACATGAATAAGCTAAGTCAAACACTTTTTAAAAAACAACTTATTAACTTATTGGTTTTTCCCACCCCGTAAGCTAATCTAAACACTTTTTTAAAAACTCATTTTCAAAAGGTCATAAGTCAATAAGTTCTTTTTCACAAAAAATCATTTTTGAGTTAAATAAGCTTAGCCAAACACACCCTTACTTTTTCTTTTTAACGTGGTTTGTTGAAAATAACTATTAAAATTCATTACTTTAAAAATTGTTAAACATTTCAGCAGTTTCATTTGCGTTTCAATTAAACCCACTTTCATTAACTTCATCCATATATAATGTTAAGTTTTGATGAAATGACTACATTGCCTCTCTAAAAACAAAGTTTCCAATCACTATTTCCACTTATTTAGTTATCATCTAAAAATAATGAAAAAGCTTCAATCTTTACCAAAAACCCACCATGGAAACAACCAGAAGAACTTTATATTCATCCATTTTCTTCATCTTTCTCATTCTTTCTTGTGTTCTTTACCCAACTCGTTTGGCAGAAGCATCATGTCAACTCCCTTTTGATGCCACTTCTACATACGCATACGCAGATGCCGCCTTTCAATCCAGCTTCATATACCTTGCTACAATCTACCCCCCACTCCACTAAAACATTATTATACTCTTTCTCATCCTCCACCGTTTCAACCATATCAACACTCTCATCTTCATCAACATTAATTGGTGTTAACCTTTGGGGATAAAGAATGAGTTTTGAAACATGACTTCTATAAAGACTGAATCTTGAAACAGAACTTGTTGAAACTTTCTTTGAATCTATGTGAGACGAAAAAAGTTGAGTTTCTTAGCAAAGTGGAGATTATAATTATTGGACCCAGATGGTGAAGATTCACACTTGTTGCGATTACTGGTTGATGCGCCCATTGATTAATCTAGGCTTTTGTTCATAAAATATGAAATTAGTGTGTGTGTGTTGAGTGTCATACAAAAACCTAAATAAACTAGATAGCTTGAGTAAGTAGGGTATTGAACCAAAGGAGTATGGTGGAAAGTGTTTGTTGATTAGGTATTAAAAGCTAATTGAAGAAATGTAAAATCGATTGTTTGAGTGTTTTACTAAATTAAGATTTACTAACATAAGGTTGTAACAATGAGAAACAAAATGGTTTCTCTGGATTTTAGATTCAAAGTGAATTTCAATTATGTGTTCAATTGTAACAATTAAATAGACATGATTGTAAACTCGGTTGTGATTATTCAAAGACTAAGTACTTCGATTGCAAAACAACGGAAGGTTATCATATGAACATCAGTTGAAATTACCAACCCCAATCCCTATTAAATATACCCCAATTACTAGAACTCTTGGGGATTGAATGAATTAGAACTAAGGTTTAAATAAAAATCAATCTTTTACAACCAATCAATTGAATCAACCGGTAAAAAGCATTGAATGCTTAGATTACCAAGATAAAAAACAATAAAAACACATAAAATCTGTCCACTGAATCCTCCACCCGAAGGAAACCACAGAAGATTTAGCCACTCGTGTTGGTGATTTAGTCTTCAGAAGCTTGAATCATGGTTGATTGCATCTTCAAGATCTTCGATTTGGTGAAAACTATGATGGAAAATTCATTCGAAAGTGCTCCTTGATCACCTAGAGTCATCACACGGCTAAATGCCTCCATTAGGGTTTTAAAAACTTGTTTCTATACCTCGAAAACCAAACCCTGCGTTTCAGTCCGGATCCCGCCGTAAACTATGGCCCTCCTGCCGTAAGCTACGGCAGCCAATGTCTGCTGTTATTTCACCTGGTCGTAAGCTACGGCCCCCCAGCCGTAAGCTACGACAGGTACTTTCTGCCCTCTTTGTCTCTTCCTTTTTAACTTTCACAAAATGACCAATAGGCACCCGAACTTCATTCTTCTACATTGTTCATGTTTTCAAGTTATTCTCCAAGCCGAAACAAATCCCGAACATTATCTTTTGCCTTGCTTATCATCTTCGGGTGTTCCACTTCACTCCAAGCACTTTAATTCCCTCGGTTTAAGCGATTAATCTGCAAAACCACAATTTCTCGTAGTTATCATAGTTAAACAATATAATCACGTAAAACACAATAAAACCCAAAAGATAAACACATTAATGCTCACATTTTTCTCTCTCCATTACATTCCCACACTTATCCTTGCTTGTCCTCAAGCAACCATCATAAACATTAATCATCGTATTAACAAATCACTTCTAAATCCCTTACCGATTTAACATTTTAAGATCCTAAGTCATACCCTGTCCCATAGACTGGCACAATCAAGGTTGACAATATGACAAGTAGATGGTGCACATTTGAAACAATCCAAGACTTGCCTAACCAAAACTAACATGCTTATGGTCCTACACACATACCAACATGCCCCTCACAATAAACACTCCTCTCGGCTTTATCTGGACTAGCGTGTAATGTGCTAGTATATATGTCACTCTAACCCGAATATGAAAATCTGTACTCATAAGCTTGTATGACAATCACACCTCTACTGTAACACATAACATAGCACATATCAAAAGAACTTATGGGTTTTGGGCTCGGGTAAAGGTAAGGAATTTTTGGCTTTTTACATGGCTAAAAGAGAAAGAGAAAGATAGACCAACCTTAACAATCTTTATTCACGCTGAACTAACTAATACTTTGGGTTATTTTCGACTCAAATATAATACGAACATAATTCTTTTTCTTTCTTTTCTCTTTTTTTCTTTTTTTCATGACAAATATCTAAACACACAAATTGTCATTCACGGTTGGTAATTGAACATATCACATTGGGTGTAACAAACAAAGGGTATACAGTTTAAGATGGGTTACTAAGGTTGGTTGGATGAATAATTAAAAGTGTAATAGAGAAAGGATCCTAATGCCTTTTTCATCTATGTGCATACGCCAAATCCACAGTCTCAGCATGTATCAAACCACACAAGTTCTGAAACAAAGTACCATACAACTTACTCTCAACAAATGAACATTTATTTCAAATTAGACTAACAGTTCTAGTAGGTTCAAGAATCTCACAAAACGAAAGGATATGGGTTACCGACATGTAGCATGTGTATTTTCCTAAAGCATGTTACCCCTAGTTAGGCATCTCTTTTCAATCTCCTCTAAAAACACCTGCCAGAAACACTCTCATGAAACTTAAAGGGACAACCATGACAAAGGAGCTATGTCAGTTTAATATCAGCAAGAAACCCTTTAGCGATTGAAAAGTTTGGTTTTCATGTCGTCCAAACATGCTTAAGACAAAATTTTTCAAAATTTTCATTTTTTCACCAATTCCAACACTCAAGCATCTTTAATTACCCAACATCACCAATCCCCTCTCGGGTTACCACATCCCCACAGTTGGGATACATTGTCCCCAATGTATGGTGCATTTTATAGATCTAACCCGAGAGCTACCACCCAACATCCATGAGCGACCAATAAATCCAACCATACCAACAATTAAACACAATTAAACCACTCCTAACACATAAGTTCACGCCACCAAATACGAAAATAAAAAATAAAATGCAAGATAGAAAGACACATGGACCTGATCAGTCAATCAGAGAGTGTCAGAAGTAGTGCGGCTGTTGCCATCTAACAAGGATGTAAACATCTCTTGGATTCTTTGCGACTCTAGTCTGTTCAACTCTCTGTGATGGATGTTCTGGTCATATATTACATGGAATTTACCAAACGTCCCCACATTTGGGTAATTGCATCCGTGGAGATTTAAACGTGTAACATGCAAGAACACATACACACACTAAAACAAAACAAAAATACACTACTCTACATCCTCGGGTTGCCTCCCAAGAGCGCTAAGTTTATGGTGTAAGTCCAAGAACCCAATCGAATATCGCAATACACCTAAACAAGTTGCGGAATAACAAGAAAAGTGTAGAAGAAGAAGGATTATGTCAATTTTATTGATATCAAAGTGCACACGATTGCTAAGAATCGTCTGGTACATGTCTGGTTACAAGCAAGTCAATCAACAACCTACAATGACTTAGGTGCATCCTATTTATAACCCATCTGATGACCTATTACAACTGGGCCAAGCCCAAACCCTAACCGCACACCTATGAGTTCGATCAAGCCCAAACACTAAACCAAAACTAGTAACCACAAGACAAACGTAAACCTACAAGTACATACCCTTACAATATCCCCCTAGGTTTATGTTGTCTTGGCAGCTCATGCTTCACTTGTGTTTCTTCTTCTTTTGTTGTTGAGCATCAGGCAGCTTTCTTCCAACATACGGACCAAACAATTGTGTCTCCACTCTCCCTCGTTGTCCAGACCACATCTTGAATAAAGTAATCTGAGCAATTCTAGCAGTGAAGTTCTTTGCACGGACTTCATATTTTGGATCACTCCTGATGTCACACCCCAACCGATGGCGAAAACATCGGAGTGAGACGAAATAGATTGTAAGAGACTTCATAACACTATTTGTAACAAGTATTTAAATAATAAATTTTCATTTCATTTCTAAAGAGTCAATTACAAGGATTTGAAATAATACAACATAAATAATGAAAACGATACAATAAGAATAAAAGTTTAAAGTGTGTATCTAAGCATCCTACTAGATTCCATGCATCACCAACATCATCGCTAAACCTGCAACATGTTTTAAAAGTGTAGTTCAATACAAAAGTATTGGCGAGCATACAAGTTTGGTGCGTAGTATATAAGTATAAAAACGATAAGGAACAATCCACATGGCAAAACTAGTTATCAAGATTAATGTATAAACTGGCATGCGATTAACAAGTCAACCCTCTATTTACACAAGTATGAATGAATAAACCTAACATGACCTCTCGTTCACGGGCGGTGCGTTACTCCTATAGCGTTAAACATGTTAAGTGGAGGCTTGTACGAAGCTAATGACAAGTTCATCACATAAGAATCACCCAGAAAACACGAATCAAGCATAACAAATAGTAAGCATGTATTGGATTGTTTGTTTATGTATTTGCATAAGAATATGTATACTAAGTGTGTTTTGTATAAAAAAAACATGTTACACCCAAAAGTGTGAAAACGGTAAAATGGGTCAAGTATACTCACAAAATTGCTAAGTTTCCGATTATCCAAGTGTTGACGAGTGTAAGAGATTAGGAAGTTAAATGTGTTCGATTTGGAGTTTAAGAGATGTTTACATATGGTTTAAGGATTTGGAGTTCGAGGGCATGAAAATAAACATATGAAAAGTAATCACCTAGTCACATAATACTTGTTTGACACTATGAAACCCCAAGGGTTAGAATGTTTTCATGGGTTCAAATACCCATTAGAATCATAACAAGTTATTACGTCTTAGATGATGTAATCTAATACTTTGACAAATGAACACTAATCCATCATCAAAGGTTCGATTATTTGGATAATATATATATGTATTACATAGTGTCCATCATATCCTATAGGTCATGTAGGAGGTAGGAGGATAAATCCACCATTTAGGAACCTCTTTGTATCATAGAAGTCATGTAGGAGGTAGGAAGAACAAGTCTTCCATTTAGGTATCTCTAGGTGTTCACCACTACACTTGATGTTATGAACATTCAAGGAGGGTCATGAACATACAATAAGAAAGGAAATAATTACAACTAATCTAAGAAATCATCAAGTAATGTGTGGATTTTTTAGTAGGATAGCCCAAGCTTGTCCTATAATCTCACAACCATCAAGCTTGAAGCTTGTTCATTACTTGTGGGTTAAACCCTTGAACAAAACAGAAAGTTTGTGAGGTTTACACCTCTGATTTTACATGTCTCAACCTTCTTTTTAAGCCTAACTAACCATAGATGTGGTTATAAGCATAAGGACATAGGTTTGAGATGAGTTTCCTCAAGTTTAATCAAGTTTATCAATGTTTGAATCAAGAACAGAAAAATCAGCCAACTTTGTAGCCCTTTTGGAGACGTTCCAGGATCTGATTTTCCAGGGAAAACCCATTGAAACGTAGCTAAGGTCAATACAAAGAAGTAGGAAAAAGAATCGAGTGAATCGAATAAGAATTGAGTGAGTTATGCTCACTTTAGTGAAGTAGTATCAATCTGCTCGAACTTCAGAATTCAGCTACGGTTTGGAGTGTTTGAGAGTGAATAGAGAGTGTTTAGAAAGTGAAAAATGCTTGGAGGAGGCTTGGGTTATATAGGGGATGGATTAGGGTTTCATTAGGTTGGGCTTTGGAAGTGTTTAGTGGGCTGAATAACTTAAAACAAAGAAATTAAGTGGGCTGATGCAAGGCTGTTAACAGCCCTATAATTTTTATTTTATTTTATTTTTTGACATTAGAAGGTATATATTTGATGTTTAATAAAGTGTTACATGGTGTCTAGTATGTATGTAACTTGTAACAAGGTCCAAAATGCATAAATGATATGTTTTAATTTAGCAAAAAGTGTGATAACATAGGTGTGTACAACACATGAAATGTAACAAGTATGTATGGTTTATAGTTTGGTATGATCAAGTGAAAAAAACATACAACTTAATCTTATAATCGAATAACCAAGTGTTTGAATGTATGAAGATTTAAGGATTACGAATACATGATCATTGTTTACGAGTTAAGCTTATGTTTATGTGAATTACGAATCATGTGTCAAACAAACATATGTATCAATGTATAAATAATGTATAAACGATGTATATTTCATATAAAAGATTCCTTTCAATACAATCAAGTCTCGGATTTACAATAGCTTGAAACGAAATACGATTTCAAAGGAAACGAGTTTCCGAAAATAGAATTACAAGATGAACTTTCTAAAAACAGAAAGTTATGAAAAGCGAGGCGTTACACCTTATTTGCGTCCTTCCCATCAACTTTGTATCATTCTCTCCAAAACGCATAAGATCTTTCACATCCGCAACCCTGTACTCTTCATTTGCACAAATAATCACCTCTTGACATGTAACAGGATCATACATCCAGAATTGTGAATCCTTTAAGCTGTTGTTTGGAAGATCCTTTAGCAGAGGAACGGTCTTTGTCTGCTTCGTGGGAAGCCACATCATTGTCTTTAGCGGTTGGTTGGTGGAAGGATCTATGACATCTTCATGCACCCTGATAAACAATTACACCAAGTTCATATCACTGAAATTCACTTGCGCTTATTTCTGCAATTTGTTATAGAAGTTCCATCCGATCTTGCAATTGTGATCCCTGCACTGATCATGATAAGGAGCTCGACTCAGCTCACCAAGATCCACTGCCGTCCATGACTCGAAGGCATCAAAGTTATTGTAATACTCCACTGCCCCCATTCTTTCTTTTCACTAAAAACATTCCCTTTTCATCATTGTATGCCCAACTTATAATCAGACCTGTTGCCATACACATCAAATCTATCCTTTTCTGTTGTGATTACATATCTGTCCGGCAGGTCTTGATATCCATAATTCTTTTCAGCACCCACATTTCTCATAATCATCTCCTTTTGCTTTCTTTTCTAATTAACTGTGCGCGAAGGATTTTGAATATATCTATCAATAGCTTCCTCATGTTCCTTATCCATTTGCTCCTTTTCAGCAGCAGTATACTCTTTAGGAGGCTCAGCAAACTCCTTTGGAAACTTTCCCTTTAATTTCTGCTTGAGATCCATAACCACCGCTGTAAGGGATCCTAGATTTGTCTCGAGCTCTTGAATCTGCTGATTCTTGTGGGTTATCTCTTCCAATAAGCTCGCAATTTGGACATCTTTGAAAATCTTATCTTCTTCCAGATCAGTGATCCTCTTCATAAGAACTTCAACTTCATTGTTTTCAAATAGTTCCTCGCTATCAGGGCTGCTAGATGCTTCGTTTGTTCTTTCTTGGTTTCGCTCAGTAGCAGTTGCAACTTCTTTTGCAGCCTGTTGCAATAACTCCGCAACTCTCAACACATCAGCATTAGATGGAGTATTGCTTGATCCTTCACAGTCTTAGGTGCATGCATATACATCGCAACTCTTGGGTTTAACAGAAAATCAATCATCCCGTCACTCATAGGTGTTCCAGAACCACGAACCATTGGTTGTTCAGTAACTACAGGCATGGTCGGTTCTGGGTTTGTGCTTGTCTCATCAGCTGTCTCACGGATGATCCTAGGATCTCTTCTGCTTCGTTTCCTAGGATGAAGATCAGCTGTGGGATCTTCTGTCACGTTCTCAGATTCAGCAGATATAGACTCAACTGTTTAAGTGTGAGGATGATTCACACTCAATGGTTGATCTTCACTAGGCTTGTCTGTTGTGAGGCTCCCTGTGTTAATCTCTGTTTCATTCTCACCCAGCTTCTTATTAAACTTTGTGTCATTCATCAACACCTCTTCAAACACATTCTCCTCTTCGCTTACAACTCCCGTCAAATCTACATTCCCAATCGGCTCCTTAGATCCAGGAAGAGCATCAATACTTTGCACATCATGCTCATCAGCCACAACTGCATTGATCAGTGCTTGTACTTGTTCAACAATTTCAGGAAAAACACCGAACTTCACCAAAGGCTTCTTGTTTTGAAACAATACTTGTACGTCTGTTCTCACCTGATTGAGCATAGAATAGACCATGTGATTCATTAGCTTCGCGTCATAAATACTCACGATCTATGTAGTTAATATCCCGATATATCAACCGATATATCAGTGATATATCGGTTATCGGTCCCCTGCCGAGATATCGGTACAAAATATCGGTCAGAATATCTGTACCGATAATATCAGCGATATTGACCTATATTTGACTAATATATCACCGATTTTCCTGATATCAGTACCTTTCTTCTTAGTTCTACTATCTGTCTTTTTTCTTATTGTTGCTATTAGTGTTTTAAGTCTTAATTGTTAGTTGTTATTGTTAAATGTTAGTGTTTTAAGTCTTAGTAAGTTCCTACTTACTACAATTGTTAATGTTTTGCAAGTTGCAAAAGGTTAATTTGTTAATGGTAGGAGAGTATACTTAATTGTTAGTGTTAAATTGCTATATATATATATATATAACCCGGTTAACGTACAATATCTCTTATCCTACATTATGTACGTGATGCCCACAACCGTACGATCTTCAATCCATCAAACGTGGGCTAAACTAATTTATATCATTAAATAAATCATATTAATATATTCAAATCTTACCGGAAAGGTTAAAATCGTCAATACGAGATCGTAATCTCTGTAACTGACAGAAGATAGTTCAAAATCAAAACCTAAATCAAATTCAACAACGTCAGATTCTTATTCCCAACCTCCTTTCGTTTTTCTTGGCATTCTTGCTGTGATTTCTTCAACCTATAATAAGAACTGCTGAATTGGGAGTTCTAATTGAACAACAATAACATCGATCGACCAGCAATCGAAGAAGATGATCCAGGTTGATTACTGTAATATGTGAATTCAGTGTTTTCGAAGAAGGGTTTTTTAGACCATGCGGAAATTCATTTGAACATGCGAAAAACATTTGAAAAATATTAAGTTATGTCTTGGTTATGGTTTTTATAAACATGCAAAAAAGAGTTATAACATGCAAAATCTAATGCTTCATTGAATATAGGTTTGGTTTATTATAACATGCGAAAAAGAGATATAACATGCGAAATCTAATAGCCTGGTTTTTTATAATGTGCGAAGTCTGTTCGAGCAACATGCGATTTTATATACATTGATGTTGATGATTTCATATAGCTATATCCACGTTTATTAAAGGGCACAAATAAGAAATTAGGAATTGAAAATTATAATAAATATAAAAAACCAATATATGAATAAAAAATGAATTTAATATCGATGTGACTTGTAATGATCACTTTTAACATAAATACTCTAAACTTACCACCCTATCTACATAATAAATTCACTATTTTAATGTATAACACTCATCCATAACAACCTTCCATATTAAGACACCAAAACAAACACACACAAAACCCACACACAGAAAAATATGAGATAACAAAAAAATGTCTTTTGATGATTCTGAACAATTGAAGAACATCGCAATACAGGAACTATTGTCAACTCGCACAATGACAGAAATTAGCACTGATGTCAACTCTTTTCACTTGATTCTTGATGTGTAGGGGAAGATTCTTGCAAAAAAAAAAAAAAAACATGTGGAAAAAACTCCTTGAAGAACCACCATCGAGCTTCAGAGACGCCGCATTGGAGCACATCAAGGAACAGTCTCGAGCTGATGATTTGGTCTTCTCCTTTCTGAATGATGCTCTATCTACAGTGAAAGAGAAGATGGAGTTCAGCTCGACCGAACGTGACAAGATCTTTGCTTCAAGGAATTAGGTTTCTCTTGATATTTTATAGTCTTTTGTTGTGTTAAACAATACTTTTATGTTTATTATGTTGTATTCTGCTTATTTTGTGTTAAACATCTGATGGTTTATTATATATATATATATATATATATATAGGATAAGGATCATGTGAGAAGTAGTAGGCTATTTGAGAAACTTGAGAAGCATTCTGGACCACACATTTTCCCTAAGCAAAAAAATGCAAAAAAAGGTAAAAAAAAATGCATTTTTTTTTTTTTGGAAAAATCGCAGCTTTTTCTTTAAGGATTTAATTTTTTTTTGGATTTATACACATGTGTATATTGTTAATCTTTTAACTATATATATATGTATATTGTCAATTATACATATATGTATATACATGTTTAAAATTGAAAAATAAGTGTTATTTAGGGTTTAGCATTAGTATTTAGGGTTTAGCATTAGGGTTTAGGGTTTAGCTTTATGGTTTAGCATTAGGGTTTAGCAATAGTATTTAGGGTTTAGCATTAGGGTTTAGCTTTAACTTTTGGCTTTAGCTTTATCTTTAGGGTTTGCATTAGGGTTTAGCATTAAGAGTTTAGCTTTAGGGTTTAGTTTTAGCTTTAGGGTTTAGCATTAGGGTTTAGAATTAGGGTTTAGCTTTAGGGTTTAGCATTAGGGTTTAGAATTAGGGTTTAGCTTTAGGGTTTAGGGTTTAGCATTAAGGTTTAGCTTTAGTGTTTATGGTATAAGGTTTAGGATTTATAACACATATTTTTTCAATTTTAAACATGTATATACATATATGTATAATTGACAATATACATATATGTATAGTTAAAAGATTAACAATATACACATGTGTATAAATCAAAAAAAAAAAAATTAATCCTTAAAGAAAAAGCTGCGATTTTTCCAAAAAAAAAAATTACATTTTTCACCTTTTTTTGCTTAGGGAAAATGTGTGGTCCAGATTGCTTCTCAAGTTTCTCAAATAGGGTGGACTTCTCTTAGGATCCCTATCCTATATATATCGCATGTTGGAAACATATTCAAGATAACATAAATCGCATGTCATAGAATGGAAACACATACAAATCGCATGTTGCATTACTTATAAATTCATGTATATGAAATCGCATGTTTAGATATTAAAATCACATGTTATTATACTAAAAACCCATGTATATAAAATCGCATGTTTATCCTGTAAAATCACATGTACAATTAGAAAATGGCATGATTCTTTAATCTTCATCATCTGAAACCTCTTCCCAGACATCTTCTTCACTGCCATCATCACTCCCTCCAGTACAATCTTCGAACTCATCTTCCTCTTCATCAACTTCATCTTCGAGTTCATGGACTTCGTGGCTGGGATCTTTTTCAATCTGGACTCCCTTCATCTTCTTTTGTTTTTTTACCTTTCAAGACCCCGCAACTCCAAATATCATGACCTTTTTCATTGCATACACTACATGTCCTTGTCCTATTCCCTTTTCGGCTGATCATTTGTTCCTTCTTTGATTTAATCCTTTTATGCGAGCCACGACCTTTGTTTCTTATACCAGTTGGGACACGGACAGTAGGCAGTGCATTAGTTACTGGTTATTGATAACCAATTAACTTTAAAAACCTGTTAAACTTTGGTTCAAGAGGCTTGGTTATGCGACTCTGGTCCACTTTTTCTTTAATCTCCTTCATTTGATCCCTGACTAGAACGAGTTGATCAAGGTCAGTAATCAAATTGCTAACCATATACTCCCCTGTATACATGATTTCACGAGCAATCTGTTTAGCCTTGTATTGCTCATCCTTTGCATCGACCTTTACATCAAACGTGGAGTTTAATTCATTCGGAACCACATCTTTTGTCCATCTCTTCATAACATCTTTGTTTGGTATTTCTTTAACTCCAAACATCTTGAAAAGAAAATAGAAGTGTTTACATAACTGCCCATACTGTTCAAAACGCAGACAACTACATTGTGCAGTTACATCTTCTTCAAGTTTCTTGAAACACACCTACAGAAACAATAAAACAAATCAAAACATAAAATCGCGTGTGTAGGTGAACAAAATCGCATGTGTAAAAAATGAGTTTCTTGAAAAATAATTTGAATTCGCATGGGTTAGTCAAAATCGCATGTTGTAAAATATATTACGTATTACCTCTAAAAACCCTTCTCCATGAGCTTTAAAGTCTTTCAACGATATCCTTAACTGGTCACCCTCAATTTTGGTGTCCATCGGCAGACATTCACTAATAGTTCCGTATATCTCTATCTGCTGCAGAGAAACTTCAAAGAGAATGATACGAGATGGCAGGAATCTATCCGAGATGGCAGGAATCTACCCGAGATGGCAATCTTCAACAGTAGACACGATCAGAACAGAACCAGCAACGATCCGAGCAACATAGTCCGTGTAATATTAGATATGATCCTAGAAACAGGTTCAACAGGCTCCGATACCAATTGTAAGTCCCGAAACGAGATCACAATGATATCACACAAGCTTGTTTGGTGGCGGAATCAAACAAACAAACTATGATTCAAAAGAAAAGAGATGAAAAAGAAAGATTTGTTGATTTGAATGCTTAAACTTTCATACAAAATTGTCTAATACAAGTTTCTAAAACAAGTAAACCAACCCCATGCTCCTAATTGTCATTTACTATTTATAGAAGGGTTAGGAAACATTTTCCCTAAACCCTAGGTCCATAATCCCAAAAGCCCACTCCAATAACCCACCTTCTAGAAGCTTGGTCCATTTAGCAATAATCTTACTAATCCATAAACCTTTAGGGCCTAACACTGTGTACACGTTTTTTTACATATGTAAGGTTCAGAACCATTAGACATATCTGTCATGGTATATTGCCTTATTATTGGGCTATGTTTTGATAGCATTTAAATGTTTGAATAATTATAAAATAAACCATTTATTACCATAAGTTGGAGTGATACTCCAGTACATGTTCCTTGTTTAAAATACATAATAAAAAAGAGAGAACCTATTTCCCCATCGTTAGCTTCACAAAACAGGCACTTAGGCCCCATTTCTTGTTCTCTCATCATCGCTCCTTGGGGCAGTCTTTTACACATAGTACTTCCTAAGCTGCATCAGGTTCCATGTTCTCGGAACCTCTTTTCCTTGAAGTGTTTTAAGTTTGCAAGCCCCTTTTTCGTTTGCCCACTTGACCTTCTAGGGTCCCTCCCATTTGGGCCCTAACTTTCCGGTGCTTTATTTTAAGCTAACTTCATTGTCCCTTAGGACCAGGTCCCCTGGAACCAAGTTCAGCCACTTCATCTGGCATTGTGGTACTTCTCCATCTGCTTTTTGTATCCCGTTTCTCTTATTGTCGTGATTTCTTGTCTCTCCTCCAGCAGGTTGAGGTTTATTATGAGGTTATGCTCATTTTCTGCTTCCCTCAGCTTCATTCTAGCTGTGGGGGAGCCGATCTCAACAGGGATGACTGCGTCGGTTCCATAGGTCAAGCTGAAAGGTGTCTCTCTGTTGGAGGTCTTGGGAGTTGTCCGATATGCCCAAAGGAAAAACGGTAGCTCTTCCAGCCAACCCTTCTATTTTATTCCCAGCCTTCCTTTCATCCCTTTAATAAGACTCTGATTCACTTTTTCCACTAACCCGTTGCTTTGGGCATACGTAACGGGTGTGAAGACCTGTTGTATTTGCATTTGCTCACACCAGGGTTTGAAAGCTTTCCTGCAAACTGGACCCCATTGTCACTGACTAATTCTAGAGGGATCCTGAACTGGCAGACGATGTTGTCCAAAACAAATCTCTTCATTTGTTCACCTGTGATCTTTGCTAGAGGCTTGGCCTCTAACCACTTTGTGAAGTAGTCAATGGAAATTACTACAAACTTGACCCCTCCCGGGCCTTCTGAAAAATGTCCAATAATATCAATGGTCCATTTCTGAAATGGCTATGACGTAGAGACTGGGACCATGGGGTGTTTGTGTCGGTGGGTCAGCGGGGCATGAACCTGACAGTTATCGCACTTCCTTATCTCCTCCAGGGCACTGTCATACATGTTGTTCTAATAGAACCCGACGTTCATCGCCTTAGCTACAACTATCTTGGTCCCTGAGTGCATCCCACATATGCCCTCATGTATTCCCTATATCACATACTTCGCTTCCTCTTCGTCCACACATTTTATGGATGGTCCCAGGTATGACATTCGGAAGAGTTGGCCGTCTATGATTTCATATTGAAGAGCCTTTACTCTTATCTTCCTGACCATTGCTTCGTCCTCATGGAGAGTTCCTTCCCCTATGAACTCAATAATGGGGGTCATCCAGGACTCCTTTGTTTTCTCAATAGAAGCTACTTCCTTATACGAGATGGAATATGAGGTCAGGACTTCTACTTTCACTTCATTGGCCAGGTGGTAGAAGGCCACAGAGGCTAACTTACTTAGAGCATCTGCCTTCCTATTCCTTCTTCGAGGCACGTATTCCAGCTTGAAAGTGGTGAAGGTTTTAGCGAGTTCTTTCACTTGAGCCACATACTGGGCCATGGTGTCGTCCTTGGCATCATACTCCCCATTATATTTCTTAACCACCAGTTGCGAATCCGAGTTGGCCTCGATGTTTCTTGCCTTCATTTTCTTGGCCAGCCTTAGCCCAGCTAGAAGGGTTTCGTATTCAGCTGTATTATTAGTGTTTTCTAAGTCTAACTTGATTGCATATGTTAGTTCGATTCCTTCTGGGCTGAAGAGGGTGATGCCTGCACTGTTACCCTCTTCGCTGGATGCCCCATCGGTGTATAACTTCTATACTGCATTCTCCTCTTTCTTTTTCTCTTGCTCTTCTAGTTCCTTCCACATAAGGAGCTCATTTTTTTTCTACTTCAGGGACTTCTACGAGGAAATCCACCATGACTTGTCCCTTTACAGATGTTCTCTTCATGTACTCGATGGCGTGTTCCCCCAGATCTACCACCCATTTGGCAAGCCGGTTAGAGAGTTCTGGTCTTCTCAATACCTTTTGAAGGGGCTGTTCTATGAGTAGAACTACTTTGTGTGCCTGGAAATATCTTATGAATCTTCTTGACGCAAAGACTAGTGATAATGTTAGTTTTTCCATGGGCAGATATCTCTCTTCCAGCCCCTTACTAATTAAATGTATCGATATTTGCTTGCCTTGTCTTTCTACCATCATGACAGTACTAACCGCTGTCTTGGACGCTGGTAAGTATGACAAAAGGTCTTCTCCGGGTACGGGGGTGGCTCGAGTAGGCAAATTGCACATGAGCTTCTTCATTTCTTGAAAGGCCGCCTCAGCCTCCGGACTCCAACGAAACCTATTTGTTTGCAAACAATCTTTCAGGACTTTCATGAAAGGAAGTGTCTTGTCTGCAAATTTCGATAGGAAACGATTGAGTGCGATTAATATTCCTTTTAACTTTTGAATGTCCTTGAGGGACCTTGGGGATCTCATTTCTACAACCACTTACGTTTTTTCTAGATTTTCTCTGATCCCTCCTTTGGTCACCACTACCCCCAAGAACCTTCCTTCTTCTATTCCAAAATAGCACTTCCGCGGGTTCAACTTCATGTTTACTTCCTGCATGGTCCTGATGGTTTCCGCCACATCTTCTAGCATAACAGCCTTCGTGAGGCTCTTAAAGACAATATCGTCCACGTAGACTTCTAGGTTTCGCCCCAATTGGTCCTAAAATAATGTGTTCATAAACCTTTGGTAAGTCGCTCTCACATTCTTGAGCCCGAATGGCATCTTGGTGTATAGAAGGTCCCCTCATCTGTTACAAATGTTGTCTTTTCCTCGTCTTCTAGGGACATTTGTATCTGGTTGTACCCTTTGTATGCGTCCAAGAAACATTTTAAGGGGTTATTGAGCTAGCGATTCCACCTACACGTCGATCTCTGGTAGGGGGTAACAGTCTTTCGGGCATGCCTTGTTCAGGTCCTTGTAGTCCACACACATTCTCCACCCCCCATCCTTTTTACTTACCATGACTGGGTTTGCGATCCAGGTAGGATACCTGACTTCCCTCACAATGCCCGCCCTAAAGAGCTTCCTGGTTTCCTCACATGCTGCTCTCCTCTTATCCGATCCCATACATCGTTTCTTTTGTTTAAAAGGCTTTACCCAACTATGGGCGTTGAGCCGATATTCTGTCAAGCTTCGGGGTATGCCACACATGTCTCCATGTTGAAATACAAAGACGTCTATGTTGAAGAGCAATAATTCCTTGAGGGAACTTTTACACTTGTCGCTTAGATGTGCACCCACTCGCATAGCTTGCTCCGAGAATCTTTCATTCAGGACCCATTCCACTATCCCCTCCTCCTGGGATTTCTTTCCAGCTCCTCCTTTTGAGACTGATGATACTACCTCGTAGGAGGACTTTACCCAAGCAAGCCCTCTGGGGGTTTAGAATAACAAGGCTCCATGAGGGGTTGAAGCTTATGCTTGAAGGTCCCCAATTCCCGGTCTCCCCAATATGGCATTATACTTTGAGGATGCTCTGACCACAGTGAATACTAGCTTAATAGTTCTTACTTTGTCACCCACTCCCACTGTGAATGGAAGCCTTATCTTCCCTAAAGGGTGCAAGACGATGTTATTAAAGCCCACCAGGGGTATGGAGTCCTCCTCCAATCTGTCACTTATGCCTCTGTCAAATCTGGGGAAACAATGCTCATATAGTCATATATCACTTCCACCCCACTCCCCTCGTCTACATGTATTCGTGCAACTCTATGCCCCACTATCTTGGATGAGATGTTGATGGGGAGCCTCTGGACCTCGTGCCCCTCCAGGTGGGGCATGAGTATAGGGGCTCTCATACAATCCGGAGGTCCCAACACTCTAGCCTTGACACTCCGGGTAGAACTGTATTCCTCTCTCCTTCTAATCATTTTTATGAAACTGCTTTCCTGCTCTTCCATCTTCGTATCTCTCCCATTCCTATCCCCTCCCTCTTTTATTTCTTTTATCAAATGGGACAGCCTCCCCGTTTTAACTTCTAGTTCAATCTCTCTCTTCAAGTACATGTAATTGTCGGTCTTGTGACCATATCCCTTATGGAACTCACAATAATTCATTCGGATAAGCCTTTGGTCTGTGCTTGAGGGAAGGGGTTTTGGGAAAGAGTTTTTGACCCTTTCAGTGGCTAGTATCTCACTTGGCATCTTGGTCAAAGGGGTAAAACTTTCATAGTAAGGGGTTGTTCCCCTTCCTCGGGGCTTATAAGGGGAAAAAGTGGGTCTAGACCTGTCATGTTGTGTTTTATCATAAAGAGGTCTCTTAGAGTAAATGTAACCTTTTTCTTCTAGTCGGGGGGGGGGGATTGATCCTCCGGGATCCGACGTCTAGCTCCTTGGCCTTGTTGCTGGTGTCTTTTCCCCTGACGAAGGCTTTGACCTTGTCCATGAGGCCATCAAATGTCTTGGGGAACTCTTCCCCCAACTTCTCACATAGCTGAGTATGCTTTAACCCATTACTGAAGCTGGTTATCTTCATTACCTCGGGGACTCCCTTTATGTTCATGCTCTCCTTGATGAACCTTTCCATGTACTGGTCTACCCGTTCATTGTCCTTTTAATGGATATGCATGATATCATTAGGGTTCATGACCACATTCCTTTGTTGGTTGAAATTCCTGAGGAACTTCTCGCATAAATCCTCGTAGCTATCCATGATTCCTTTATCAAACCAAAGGCGGGCTCCTTCAGTTAATGTTTGCACAAACATGTGACACCAGGTAGGCATGGACCATCTGCCCACCTGACCGGCTCCCCTGAAAGCATGGAGATGGTCCTCTGGATCCATGGTTTCGTCATACCTGTCCAGGTTGTTGGGTGGCTTAAGCTCTGGAGGCAAAGGTGCCTCGACAATTCTCTTAGTGAACTTTGAGATCTCTGCAAGGTCCTTGGGAAGGTAGGGCTTGTCCAGTACATTGTTACCCTTACCCCCATCATCCTTGTGGTCTCCTTTGTCATCTCCATTCTCCTTCATTATCGCAGCCTTTTCTTCAGGAGTCATTTGCTTGAATATTGCCAGGAAAGTTGCCAAAGGGTCTGTGTTGGTACCCCCGTCGTGAGAAGAAGTGTTACCTTCATTTTGGGTGTGTGTGTCAAAAACGAGCCTTGACCGCAATCTTTCCAACCTTTCCATTTTTTTAGATCGTCAAGTTGTCTTCGTATCTCATCTTTGTGTCTGGACACAAATTCTGGTGTGATATCACTCTTTTTGGACGGTGGTTCTGTGTCATTTATGGCTTCGAACTCGCCTGTGATATCTTCGACAATGACTTGCTCCCCAGCTGTCTGAGTTACCTTCGTAATCTTAGAGTTAGGAGGTGGTGGGGTCGTCATTTTGTGGATCGTTTTTGAAAGAGAAAGAAAAACCCTTCACAGCGTAAAAGTTTTTATTGGGATATCTCTGTTGACAGAGGTCCCATGGATGGCGCCAATGTCGAATCCCCAAACTCCGGTTGGAGGTTGAAGAGACGCGTCAATGCTCCGATGGGCCTTCCTTCGAGTCTGCAAAACAAAACACCGTTAGCCTCGTCACGGAACCAAGCTCCGGCGTGAGAATAAGTAAACTTGCCAGAGACAAAAGGTGATTCCGACGTGCTAGTGCCGTTAGAATATCTGGTGTGAATCCTGGATTCCGAGTATTCAATGTGGCTTAGAGAATGTTCAGAGTTAATGTGTTTTGTGAGAGTAAATGCCAGGGTTATTAATGCATACCTTGGATGATCATGAGGATGACTTAAATATAGAGATAAGCATATCAGCCAGCCGAGATTCTCTGGACGATCTAACGTTCTTCCATGTGCCAGCCAATACTCCTGACAATGTGAGTTACATGTCCCTTTCTTACTAGAGAGATGGCCTTTGCAATTAATGAGGTTAGTGCCTACCTCGTACTTCTCTGGCTGCGCGTTTCTCTCTCTTGTTGCAGGCCATTAATGACCTCACAGGAAAGATGATATGAAAGACTTATCAAGAATGATAGTTGGGCCTGTTAAGTGAACCCAATAGAATTAATCCAGACAGGGAGCCTGGTGAAGGGGCCCTGGAGACATGTGCTTTTTTAGTTTTCATTTTTTTTTTTAATTTTGAAATTAACGCTCCTCCCAAAGCAATCACTTTATTTGTATTACCGTAGATTCATGCCATTAGTAACTTATTGATCGTCTGCGACTTTGTTCCAAATTCTATAAGATTTCATAAAAAAGCTTTTTATTAAATAATACACATTGTCCAACTTTTTTTAAATACAAATACTAAAATATAGTAGTTATTATTACGAAATAATTTTTTTTGAACGGCTAACTGCTTTCCACGTGTAAAGCCACCCTTTCGGAGCTATGTCCTAAGGCCGACTACTCGACCACCGCTAGAAAGCGTAGCAGACCTGATGCACGGTTTTTTTTATTACCCGGGTTCGGGTATGGACTTGAGTACGAGTATGGCTTTTTCAGATATTGGTAATAATTGGGTCATGTTTGGGTTCGGGTTCAGGTCGGGTATTGGCCTGAAAAACCATACCCGGTGTAACCGGTACCAGGTAGGGTTCGGGTACAGGTTAGGGTGTCCACGGTTCGGTTATTAGTATTAACCGAAATCGTAACCGAAGTCACCAGTTAGTTGGTTTGGTTTCTTCGGTTAATTTATCGGTTTTTGATTCGGTTCGGGTTTGGTTAATAACCAAACCAAACAAGGGCTATTTTTTACTTAGAAATACATGTAATGGATGTATAAATAAATGAAATGGATGTATAAATAAATGAAATGGAGGTATAAATACACGAAATGTATGTACAAAAGCTAGATATATATGAAAGAGTAAACTGCCATTTGGTCCATGTGGTTTGGCCAGTTTTGCCACTTTAGTCCAAATCTCAAACTTATTACATATGGGTCCATGTGGTTTGCATTTTGTTGTCATTTTAGTCCAAAATCCAAAAACCCTATTTTTTTGACTGTTGCAACCTCCTATTTTGTCCTGTAGTGCAGGGGCATTTTGGTCATTTTTTAAATTGAAAACTGATTTTTTTTAGCTCTCTCTCTCTCTTATTAAAGATTATCAGCTCTCTCTCTCTCTCTCTCTCTTATTACCCAGATCAATGAAATATGCTCTCTCTCTCTCTCTCTTCTCTCTCTATAGCACCACCATCACCGCCACGGCGACACCTCCTCCCTCTCTCTCTCTAGAAAGAAACTCAGCAGCACACTGATTTGCGGAAGGAACTCCGATGACGGATCTGAGATTTGGGGAAGAAAGACGGTGGTGGCGTACAGTCGCTTACCGGAGAGAGAGAGGGTTAGGGAGAGAGGGAGTTAGTGAGAGAGATGAGGAATCCCGGCGACTGGATCTGCCGACGGCGGCGGATGGTGGAGAGGATGGCGGTGGTGGATCTTAATGGTTGTGGCGGTGTTAAGCAGCAGGGGGTGACGAGGCTGATGTGGTGGTTACGGCGGTAGTGGTGGCCTGCCCGGTGGTGGAGGTGTTCGTTGGTGGTGGTGGGTTTCGGGTGTTGGTGGGTGTTGATCTGTGATTTTGTGATGGATGATGATATGTGAATCCATTCATTTTATTCACCACGAGGCTGTGATGATTTCACCTAATCCGAGTCAAAATTGGGTCAACATTTGAGATTTTCCGCAGCTTGGCGTGGCAGAATCGGAGGAGGGCAAGTGCGCTTGCAACCTCTGTTTGCAGCCATGGCGGTTTTGATTTGTTGTTGGAGCCTCGTTTCTTTTTACAAATCGGTTTTTGTTTTGATTTGTTGTTGTCTGTATTTTGATTTTTTTGATGGTTTCTGGTTTTGTTCTGGGTTCTTGATTTTCTTGAAGATGATGTTCTTGATTTTCTGGATTTTCTGGGTTTTGATGATGATGTTCTTGAAGATACAGATCTGAGCCTCGTTTCTTTTTACAAATCGGTTTTTGTTTTGATTTGTTGTTGGAGCCTCGTTTCTTTTTACAAATCGGTTTTTGTTTTGATTTGTTGTTGTCTGTATTTTGATTTTTGTGATGGTTTCTGGTTTTGTTCTGGGTTCTTGATTTTCTTGAAGATGATGTTCTTGATTTTCTGGATTTTCTGGGTTTTGATGATGAAGTTTGATGATGTTCTTGAAGATGATGTTATTAATTATTGAAATGTTATAATAAATTAACATGGACCAAAATGCCCCTGCACTACATGACAAAATAGGAGGTTGCAACAGTAAAAAAAACAGGGTTTTTGGATTTTGGACTAAAATGGCAACAAAATGCAAACCACAGGGACCCAGATGTAATAAGTTTGAGATTTGGACTAAAGTGGCAAAACTGGCCATACCACGGGGACCAAAATGGCAGTTTACTCTATATGAAAATATAAAAGGGAGGTATAAATACATGAAATAGAAGTATAAACATGAAATGTAGGTATAAAAGCTAGAAATATATGAATATATAAATGGTAGGTTAATTTCGGTTAACTGATGGTACAAAAGAATAACTGATAACCGATTTTTGGTTAATTCGGTTTCGGTTAATTTTGGTTCGGATTCTGTTAGTTTTGGTTCGGTTTCATCGGTTTTTGGCTCGAATTCGGTTAGCGGTTCGGTTATTGCTCACCCTTAGACTACAGGTACCATATACCCAGGTATCAAAATACCCTATTTTCGGGTATCAAAAAATCCGGTTTCAAGGTATTTTTCGTGTATAGATCGGATTTTTTAGGGACTGCAAAAAAACCCTGTTTCAGGGTATTTTTCAAGTATAGATCTGGTTTTTTAAGTGGTTGCACTTTTTTTTAATCCATTTTTTTTTCATAAAAACTTCAAAATCAATATGGTAAATATAAATAAATAACATAAAAGTGCATCTGTATTAGAAAGTAAAAATATTACTATGATAAAAGAATTCAAAAAACATAAATAGATACATTTCTATATCAGGTATGGAAAAAAACTCGGCTTCGTGTATCGATCCATAACCGGTTTTCGGGTAGGATTGGGTACAGATTCAGCCATTCAGGTACCCAATACCTGGATTTATAGAAAAAACCCGGTTCCTGAGGTTTGGGTTTTTTGTGCACCACTCACCCCAAGTCTCCCCCCTCCCAATCCCCCATAACTAATTTTCCTTTAAAAATAAACCCAAAGTTAAATGGGCCCCCATCCATTTTTTTCACAGGCCCACAAGTGCCCTCCATTTTCTTTCAAGTCCAGTTAAATCATGTGTTTTTCCAAAGCCCATGGTTTATTTCTGTCTTGTGACCGACTACATAGTAAACATAAAATTGTTTAGACAACTGTTATCACTTGATTTAATTTATTTTTATTGCTCTTTTACTCACAATATTGGTGCATTAGTTCAGCTTTATAAATTCAATTTTAGACACCTCATTTGAGCATTTGGCATCTCCTTTGAAACCCAAATTGCATATTCATTAAGCCATTAAGGTGTTTCCTACTGTTAAATTTTTTCTGTTATTTATACTTGTTCTTTTTACCTGTTCTCATTGTACTCTGTGAATTGGCGAAATTGCATCTTCTAGTCGTAACTTATGAGGTTAGACTCCTTGACAACCCAAATTTATGTCCAGTTAAAATATTCAATATTGTTGGTTGCTTGCCAATGTTATTACTTAAATTCTGCCCTAATATTTGGAGTTCGATTTTTTTTGCTATGTTTTGATGTAAGTTTGTTACTCGACTTGTTATGATCTGTCTTGTTGTATAACATGACCCATTTTATGCAATCCTTGATGAAAAATTATGCTACTGACTCTAGGTTTAATTTCGGACTTAACCTATAGGTTTAATGGATCATTGGGCTTGATCCAATCTATAACCATTCCCTTTACAAGAGAGGCTCCCTACTCCCTCCTTTTTCTCCTTTCGACATCTCTCCCGACCCTCTAATATTATCCATTTAGTTATACATATATTGTTGTACATTTTATATGTATATTATATCGATCTAGATACATCACGATCATGAACTTGATTGTGTTTCCCAGGACTATAGACTCAGATCACCTTCTAATAAGTTCTCTATGTGTGCTAGGGAATAGGGATGCCAAAAAAGGTCCAAACCTAACGAAAAAGCCCAATGAACTAAAAAAAATTATATATAACACATATAGGGGAAAGAACTATGTTGTACAATATATATCGCGAGAACACGCAAAATAAAAACTTACATATATATAAGGGGAACATCATACCACTAGACCACTAGGTTATGGGTGTTTAGGGATGACAATGAAACCCAAACCCGATGGGAATACCCGAAACCTGAACCATCTGAGACGGGTTTAGGTCCAGGTAATTGGGTCTAGGACCGGTATGGAATTACCTTCAAAAAAGTCGTGGGTATGGAATTTGGTGATATACTTGTTTTACCTGACCTGATTACCCAAGAACACATACATGTTTACGTGATTATATACCTGCCATGATTTTCTTTTTTTATTATTTATTCTAAGTTTATATTATCAAATTCCACCATCCCAATTCCCATGCCATTCCCAAAACTTTAAAACATTTGTATAGACTTTAAAATACCTAAAACATTTGTTTTCTAAATAATTTAAACCATTGGACCATTTCCGTTTCAAGAAACATTTGATTAATAGATACCCGATGAGTTTTGGGCCACGCATACCCAGCGTATACTTTTAATACACTAACAGGTATTCCCGAAACTCGTGGGTATGTCAGATAGATATCTGACGAGTCCGCGAGTGTTACCCAAAAATACGCGACTGGTTTTAGGTCAAGTAAAAAACAAATTTTTATAATCAAGTATAGAGTTACAACCTAAAACCATCCCAAACCAAACCCTTTGCCATCCATATCCATAGGGTGTTAGTTTTTATTTGAACGTTGGGAAAAGTTGTGAAAGTCAATTGGGCATGGAATTGAGATGTTTTGTAAAAGCAAGGAGATCACTTCACTTCTTTTGAGGTGTCACAATCAAACATTCCCAAGTACATCCATTTATTTGCAATTTAAATCTTTTGAAATTACATGCATTTGGGTCTCCCTATTATTCTTGTGTTGTTGCATACCATTTTTCATAGTAGTAACATACCCTAGTCAAATCAAGACATCCATTAAAATAAAAACGAGCTCGCTCATAAAATGACCAAAATACCCTTCGATCCGTTGCATGCATATCTAAGGACCGTAAGTTAGATATCTACGACTTACCACGGTGACAAACCCAAATCGAGCGAGCTAACGAGCCGCTCATCAAGATAACTTAAAGACAACTCACACCCATCATCATCACCATCATCATTCATACAAAGCATCAACCTTTGCTTACACACCCGCAACCGATCTTCTAACAAGCTCCTCTCCGACTCACGCTTCATAACAATCCACCTCAAAGATTGAATAACCTCTTGATCATGTAACTGCTTCTCATGATTTAATCTCCGGTGTCGTTGGGCTTCCAACTCAACCGCACTTTTCTCATTCTGCAGCCGCAGAATCATCTCCATGGCCGCCTCGGCTGCAGTAGTAGCCGCCATTCGCTCTTTCTCAAGCTCTAAGTAAGTATCATTCGCTCGTTGCCTCTCCATCTTCACCAGTTTTCTCAGAGACATTACATCGAACACTTCATCTTCATCATAACATTCTTGATTACCATCATCTTGATCATCAAAACCACTTGTTTTTCTACAATTTACAGTTTCTTTAACCACCTTCCATTGATCAATCATTGGTGGGTTTGAAAAATTCATAAAGTTGATCAACCCACACTTGCAATTTCTTGAACAAAACCGGTTCAAAACCCCCAAGTTGAATACGTTAAAATGCAAATATTTCAAACTGAAATAAAACAGAATTAAGAGACTCAAAAGATCAATGAACTTTTTGAAGCATCCAGACATCAAAACCTCCAAACCCCACGAGTTAGAAACCGACATAACGAAATATACTGGATGAAAATTTGTGTATAACTCGTTGTAAGAATCAAGAACACCGTACAAAATGAAGAATTGACAAAAATGATGATGAGTTCAAGAGTATTTGTATAGCATTTGAGGTACAAATATCGAGATGTATGATAATTTTGTATCAATAGAGGGAAAATCATGAAAACTATAGTGTAGTGTAACAAGTAGGGGCTGTTTAACGAATTCTATTCTGAATTGAATGGCTAAGAACTAAACTAACAAACAAGAGGTCAGAATCATTAAGTGATGAAATGAGGTCTGAATCATTAAGAGTCATGCTTAACCGTTCAGGGGCAAATGTCTGACCAATTCAGATAAGACGTTTTAACCATTCAGACTTAGGGGCTGTTTGGCAACATTTGAATGGTTAAGTGTTGAACCAGTAGGAGGTCTGAACCATTAAGTGCTGAACCAGTAAGATGTCTGAACCATTAAGAGCCTGTATAATGCTTAACCGTTCAGAGGCAAATGTCTAACCAATTCAGATTAGAGGTCTTAACCATTCAGACTCTGTATAAATCTTAACCATTCAGAGGCAAATGTCTGAACCATTCAGACATCTGCTCGTGAAACAAACAGACTGAACCATTAAGTGCTGAACTAGTAAGAGGTCTGAACCATTAAGAGCCTCATTAAGAGGTAAGCAAACGGCCCCTTAGTATAATGCTTAACTATTCAGAGGCAAATGTCTTTCAGACATCTACTCACGAAACAAACAGTCTGAACCATTTAGTGTTGAACCAGTAAGAGGTAGTCTGAACCATTAAGAGTTAAACAAACAGCCTCGTAGTGTAGACAATATCATGACTCAACTTTTGATAAAAGCCTAAAACAACTCCAAAATACCCCCAATAATATCTTTATTGTAATTACGTACGTTTTAGCGTTTGAAAACATACAATCATGTCATCCAAAAATATATGATATTTACCCGTATATCAAATACATATTTTTTAACGGCAAAGGTTACCCTTCTAATTTACATCAAATATTCTAAAATATTCTTCTTGTTCAGGTTTGAACCTGACACCTTCCTTTAGAAAGAATATGTCTCTATCAAATGGATTACCCCACATTGACGTATATCAAATACATATAAGACAGAGAAAACAAATTAGTGCTGGTACTCAATAAGTCAATATATGAATCCACCATGATCCAATTAATATGATTAATGATGGTCCTGATACCTATGGCTTTATAGCCTAGTGGCATCATGAGAGTGAGATAAGGTTTTATGACCAATAGGTCCTGGGTTCGATTTCCATAAGGGGGTTTTTCCAATATTTATTGGGTTTCCTTCTAAATTGGTGTGTAGGCATTATAGTCTGATGGAGATGGATATGTTGGGTGGTTCCGCTGATGGCATGATGATACTTCAGTGGTCCGTCAGTGATCCGAATTTGCTGTTAAAAAAATGATGGTCCTGATAAGTTGGTCTAGTGGTTAGTCTCCTTGAGGTCTTAAGTTCAACTCCTATTAGCATCACTTTGGAGGACATTGATGGTAACAATGAAGTTTAGAACTAGGCCTCCTTGGAGGTCGCCAGTTTGAAACCAAGCTGAACCAGGTTTTACTGCAGTGGGCCTTCGGGCGGGCGGGTTTCCCCGGAACTGGTGGCTTGGTGGCTCGTGTATGCATCCAACTCTGACCGTTATGAAGGAGAGGATGCATTTGCTCGATTGAGGGCATCCCAGGATGCTTATCCGGTGATTTAGTTAGCCGTTGGAAAAAAAAATATGATTACCGATGTAATAAATTGGTTTTTTGATGTATTTGATATAAACTTTTTTCTTGTTTCCAAGTCGTTAGAGTGTAATAGCAGATCATCCAATGGAATATAGAACAATTTGGGACCACAATGACAAAATTATAACAAAATATATACAAAGGTTGAGCTTATTTCTGTTTTGTAAATCTCATAATTGTGGGTTTTTGGACCACATATCTTTTTGACATAATCATATCTCGTGCATTTTTGTTTAACAGCATTAAATCAATAAAGTACAAAACAGAACTTTGAAGTATCTTATTATTTAGAACAAATGTATTTAGCTTAATTTAATGTTGATATGTTAAAGAGTGCTATCCTTTCTTAGGGCAGTGGGGTGGATCGTTAATCCATCGTGATAGCCAAAGTCCACGCGTGATAAAAACAAAACTTCCACCGCCACCGAAAATGTCCACGCGTTGAAAACAAATTCCGTTATTTTCTTCACGCGTTGAAAACAAATATTGAAACAAATTCCGTTTGAGATTGTTTTGTCGTTTTATGTTGAATTAATAGCAACTTTGATGAAAAGTGCAAATTAGCCCCTCAACTTTTGTTAGCTATTTTTAAATAGCTTTCCTTTAATTGCAATTCAGGTCCCTCATCTTTATATAAATTTTAATTGCCCATCTCGACGAACCATTTAAGTCGGTTGTAATTCAACAAAAGCGCGAGATTTGCGAAAGGTGGGTTTGGGAGATGCCACCCGTTTAATTTAAGTTTTTTTTCCAATGTTTAGTTGTTTTTTATTTTGCTATGTAATTTATTTTTTAATTTTAATGAAATTTATAATTTAGTGTTTTATTGTTAATTTCTAATTTAAAAAATAAAAAAAAAAGTTGTGAGTGATGGAATTCCATCACTAGTGATGACCACCGCCACTAAAAAGGTTTGTGAGTGATAGAATAGTGGTTGATGACATGGCGGAACTTGATTGGATGTTTGCGAGTGATGGAATTCTATCACTAGTGACCACCCCCACTCCCCTTAAAGGTCGAGAGTTCAAGTCCTCTTGGTAATGTAAATTTATGAAAAGATTAAATGAGTGTGAGTTGTTTTTTTTTCTTAATAAAGTTGTACAAAAAAAAAAAAAAAAGAACGACCACGGATCGTTCTTTTTTCTTAATAAAGTTGTAATTTATCACTTATGTGATGTTGCGTGTGTTTGGACGAACGACCACGGATGTAATGGGGTGAGGAAGGTTAATTTTGTTTTTATTTTCTATTTTTTTTTGGGGGGGGGGGGGGGGGGATGGGGGATTTTTATTTTCATTTTACTTAAATATGAAAAAATAGGTTATGTTTTTCTTTCAAATAATTTATAAACTTATAATATTTTAAAAATTTGCAAACTCTTAAAAAAATTATAAACTTAATAAACTTGATAAACTTTTAAAAAATGTAACGGTTATAAGTTTATACTTTTTGAAAAGTTTTAATCGGTTAAAAAAATTGTACAGGTTATAGATATCTAAACTTTTAAGTTATATGTATATAAACATATATATGATATCAAAACTTAAATAGCTTATCATAATAAATAACTTTGGTTCTAAAACGAAAAAAAGTTATATGTATATAAATATACATGATATCAAAAATTAAGTAGCTTATCATAATAATTAATAACTTTGGTTCTAAAACAAAATTGTAAAAGATGGTGATGATGAAAATGTAAAGATGAGTTGATGACTTGAGAAGAGTTTGTGGGTAGATGATGAATGTGGTGCTAATGTATATTGTGATTATAAGTCTATTTTTACGAAAAATTTCAATCCACTACAACTTAAAATATAATGAAATGTATTATAGGCATGAAATCTATTTCTATATCGCAATGATTCGGACACATGGCTTTAAAAGGCTGATATGATAAAAGGTTTCTTAGTTCAGTTGGCGAGGAAGACGCTTGAATTCACTTCCTTTGAATATGATGGGTTGCTACTTGAATGGGTTAACTGGTTACCGATTAAAGTTAATGGCTTTACCTGTGGCAGAAAACTGGGTCTGTGGGCTTGTTTTCAATGCAGACTGTCATGTCGAGTGTCAGGGGTGCTAGAATCGGTTGACCATGATTTTTTGGATTGCACAAATGCGAAAAATGTGTGGAGAAGGATGTCAATATGGTCTAGTTGGGACTTCACAGGTTTCTCTAGTACGGATCAAATGTTTTATCATGTCATGGATGATACTTCTGGTATGAGGAGAAAATTTCTGCTCTGTTTGATGTACATGACTATCTGGATGATATGTTTTGACAGGAACGAGAAGGTTTTTAGGAATATCAAGTTGTGAAGAGATTGTTTCCACTCTCTTTCATTAGATTATTAACAAGTCTAAACACTTCGATTGCAGCTGGAAGACATGGGTTTATGTCTCGATTAGCGTTTGCGCTTAGTTTTGTTTTTGTCTCTGTGTTGCTTTTTGTTTCCCTCTTTGTATCCAGTGTCTCACTGGAAGGCTTTGTGCCTTGTTTGTGCTTCTAATATATATTGTCATTCCAAAAAAAAAATCTAAAACATCATACGAAGAAAGTTAACCGGTGTGTTTTAAATTCAGTGCCTAAAATACATGTGATAGTGTTTTAAATTGTAGCGTTTGATATCTTTCTCTATTATACCATGCCAAAAAAATCTGAAACAACATGCCTAAATATTAAAATATGATGTCTACATAGATTTCTCACACTTTAAAGGAAAAATGTCCTTTGTAGACACACACTATATTATAATACATATGTGAAGAACAAAAAAAGTAAGTCTGCATAATTTTAAGAATTTAAGTAATTACAACATCTAATACATATGATACAATAATTTAAAACATGTTTGTTGAAAATATTTGTGCACGTTACTGTGCGAATAGGCTAGATAGAGTCTATACTTAATATGCGTGTTAGAGCGTGTCTAAACACATGAGAACAGTCAAACGTATGAGAGTTACGTTTGACTAAGCACCAAACGTTTGAATGTGTCAAACGTACATTTCAAGCAAATGAGCCATACGTTTGAAGCTCCCAAACGAATGGATCATGAGCTATAAATAACGGTGTCATGCGTTTGAACTTGATAAGTTTCATTTGAGAGGAGATATCACACTTGATTCTCCCAGAGCTTAATCGATGTAAACTCTTTCGATATCAATAAAATCTTTGTCTATTCGTTCCTATCACGTCTATCTAAAACTCCGTCTTGAACGTGTTTAAACACTAACATATAGGTTTACGATACGTTTCACGTAATTTTAATTTATTAATATTTTCCCAAAAAATACATCATAAAAACAAACATTTTATTTCCTTTTATTTGAGTATGTTATTGGTATAGTGTTTTTTTATTACAAAAAATAACGTGCCATGTAATTGTCAATGTCTGTGTTTTCGTCGCATCACGTGGACACCCTCTTGCAAGTCTCTGTGTGTGTGTATATATATATATGATGTGAAAAAAGGCACATGAGTTTGTAAACACTAGGAGATGAATTTAGTTCTTTTGAGGTGAAATCTAAGCACCTTCAAACATTCCCAAAAAATATACATATGATATTGTAGTAGGCTTTAAAATTCACGGTTCACTATTCGATATTTATCAGATCTGCTTTTAAATGCATTTTTTTTAGGTAAAAATTTAAACCAATCACACATTGTATATATGAACTGGCCGAGTTACATCAATATCGCAGGTAAGCGAGCAACAAGCTGCGCCGCTACCCCTTTCTGAATAGCAAACCCTAGCCTATTAAAGACAAATCCCTGCATTTTAGAGTTGATTTAATATGTAAATGGTAAATCCATTAGACGTTTCAATATTTTTGTCCAATTATTTTTTCCTTAAACATATATGTAAAAATATAGAATTGTTTTATATAAAGAGTAAATCCACGATAATTTGCCTGACGTCACAATAGTTGGGGCATATGTTGGAATTCTGAAGCCCATGTAGTAAGTCGATTGGTAGCATTATACCCGTAATCAAATAACTGATACATTATAATAATACTATTAAGAGCAAGAAATAGTCAAATAGACTTGCAATTTAGAAGTAGGGATGGAAAAAATTCTCCAACCCGAAGGGAAATTCAAAACCCGAAATATTTGGACAGAGTATAAGATCGGTTATGAGATCTATTATATATAATATACATGATAAATGAGGGCTTATGTGTCATGATATGGGGGCTTGCAAAACGATGTGGCATCACCTAAGGCAATCTAGAAATTGGTTTTGGCTCCAAAATTCGGGTCATAAAAATTCGTGTATATGGGTTAACGCGGAATCAGTGGCGGACCTAGGAATTTTTCTATGGGGGTGCGGAATATTTTAAAAATTTTAGGCCGCCTAGATATATAAATAAAAAATTCGGTTCGAGTCGGGTCGGGTCATGTAAAACAAAAAACATCAAACTAAAATCTTTGAGTGTTCAACCATCAATATTCCTTAATTTTCAAGTTTTAAATTTCAACTTTTCAAACCCTATACTAGAATCATATAATCAATAAAAGATTAAGCTCCTATAAAGACTAGAACAACCCCAAATTACCTCAAAACACATAAAAATTTAAATTTTTTTAACCCATCCTATTATCTCATGAGTCTTGAACAAAATCACATAAACATTAAAATAACAAAAAACAAAACATGTACTTGTTCGTGGCCGGAATTAAGCTATTATTCGTCGGAATGTTGCAGTCGCCGTCGGGGTGAGGGTGTCGCAGGTCGCTGGAAGTGAGGTGAGGCAGAGGGAGGGCGTGAGTCTAGTGGCGGATCTTGCCCGTTGAACGTGCCAGGGCCGAAAGACACGGGCACCAAAAAAAGTCGGGGCAAGCCCGGGCCAAACATAGTATATATAAAAAACTTCGATCGAAATGTGGAAAATTAGAACTACAGCCGAAAAACTTGCCCGGGCCGTGGCCCTGCCAGTGGGCTTCTAAGAACCGCCCTTGCGTGAGTCGCACAAAGCTGGCAGTCGATTGAGTCTTTTTTTTTTTTTTTTTTTTTTTTTTGTAAATTGGACTAATTTTGTTTAATTAATGTTGTATTTGGGTTGGGCTTGGATTGATATTAACTTATTGGGTTTGATAGAATGAATTCAAGTTTTATAAAGGGGTTAGTGGGCTAACTTGTTTACATAATTGGGTCGGGTTTCAATCCGTGTTCACAATTTTTTTATATATATTCCTAACATTTTTTCCTAAAGGGTGCGGACGAAAATTTCCAAGGGGTGCGGTCAGAATTTTCCAAGGGGTGCGGTCGGGATTTTTCGCGAAAAATACCACTAAAACTTTTTTTCCCAAGGGGTGCGGCCGCCCACCCACCCCATAATGTAGGTACGCCCAACCATTTGTACAGACTAAATTTAGTATCACATACATTGTACAAAGATTCAGTTGTATATTATAATAAAGAAGTGTTCATAGTTTGAAGTCTCGTATATTATCATCTCTCTATCAAATTGGTATCAGAGCCATGACTCTAAACACAAACGCTACTTACAAATGCAAATGCTATACCAAAATTCAACGGACACAACTATCACCAAGAGAGTATTCAGATGAAAGTTCTTGAATCACACGATCCCTTGGAAAATATTGAACGCGAATTCATTGAACCAGATAATTGGGTGTCTCTAACGACAGAAGTCCTTAAATAGAAGATCTGGACACAAGATCCAACCCATGATGACCCGAACAACCTGCTGCAAGCCCAACGAGTTATCCAGCCCAGCAACTACTGATAACCCACTAATCTTCTAAGCGCAACGAGAGATGTCCAGCCATCCAGCTCATATAATAAATCAACATACAAGACAAAATTACAATTAACATTTCAAAGCAAAAATACACAATAATTGAATTGAACTGTGTCACTATATATTTTTAACACCCTCCTTCAATTCAGTTATTGAAATGGATCAAATAAACATAACTTTTTGTATAAATTCCTACACTTACACTGTTTGAATCCTCGTGAAAATAATCACGGCGCCAAACAAGAAAACCCCACATCTATACAACCCTCAACTATACACTCAAGTTATATAACCTCCTTTTCTTACACAATTGCCACGTGTCGTATAACTCCCTATTTACATAACCCCCCACTACACATGGCCTTAGAGCATCCAAATTGAGGATGTGTAGAGTTGTCCGAAAATCCAAACCACCCCCACGGACCTTCTCCTGTTGTGTGAGCTTGGTCCGGTGGTGAAGTATGTGGATTCAAACCACGTCCAGTCCAGAACGATGGGTGGGCTCTACACACACAAATGTGGTTTTTATAAAAAATATAATATATAACTTCAATGTCAAAAGATTTTGTCCCATTGTGTGTTTACCGCTTGCTTTTCGTTAAGTAAATCGGCACACTTTTGGAAACATTTGTTGTGGGCGCTATTAACTAACCCAACATGTTTTGTAAGTACCTCATGTACTTTTTTCCAATTGTTATACCCGTTCAAAACAAATGTGTCTCTATAATCACCAAATTCGGATCTAAACAAGTAACAACATAAGCAAAACACACGATCCGATTTTATACTATACTCTAACCATCCCTTGTATTCCTTTCGGTCATACCATTCTTGTTTGAATTTTCTCAACTCTTTACCTTGAAACGTTGATGTTGGATATTGAATACCCGTTGGTTGACATGGTCCTCTTAGTAGGTATGCCCTTCTAACATCATCTCGTTGATTCACGTTGTATGATGCTATCGCCTTGCGATCATGAGGATCCGAGGGAAGATCATTCACATCAACAAAATCGGAAGATGATCCAATTTCATCCGCTTTCCTCTTGTTGAGAAATCGCGCCATAACATCTTTACTCATTGTGCCTATCACATACAATATTCCTTAATTTCAATTCCTTAATATTTAATGAAATCAACAATAAATAAAAAATAATGTAATCAATAATAAATAATGAAACACAACTTTAACATTTAATAATGAAATCAAGTTGAACCCAATAAATCAACAGCAACCTTTTTTAACATTTAATCAACAATCCACTAACTTTTTTAGGGTCAAGTTATTCTACAAAGACTTCTAATTGTAAGAAGGATTTATAGAGTGACAAATGTCCAATAACCTAAAACTAAACCCACTACATCACCACCAAAAACCTAACCCCCACCCCCACCCCACCACCACCCAAAAACCTAAACCCCTCACCCCCCCCCCCCCCCCCCCCCAAAAACCTAAAAAAAAACTATACCTCACAAAAAAAAACCCCCCAAAAAACCTAACCCCCCACCCCCCAAAAACCTAAAAAAAAAACCTAACCCCCCCCCACCCCCCAAAAACCTAAAAAAAACTAAACACCCACCCCCACCACCCACCCAAAAACCTAAACCCCCACCCCCTCGGCAAAAAAAAAAAAAAAAAAAATTGGGGTTTTTTTTTTTTTTTTTTTTTTTTTTTTTGTAGTGGGGATTTTTTGTGTAGTGGGTTTTTTTAGGTTATTGGACACTTGTCACTCTATAAATCCTTCTTACACTTCTTACAATTAGGATCCTTTGTATTTGATCCTAATCCAACTTTTTTAATATTTAAACAAGTTGAACCCAATAAATAAATGGCAATTTGCCGACTGCCGTAATTTTACAACAACCTTGTCAACAACCCTATCAAAAACCTTATCAAAACTCTTGAAGAATAAAATCAAGGATTGGTACCTGGTCGGCTAGTCTGCACTCTGTCTACGGCGACTCGGCGAGATTTGTGGCTGATCGATCGAAGCCTCTCTGCAGGTTGAATGGTTGATCCTTCTGTTTCTTGGTCGATGCAGCAAGGGGAGGGCGGGAGAGATGAAAGGTCGATTGGGTTTATTTGGGTAATTGGGTTATGTTTTGTTAATTGATTTAGTTATTTGGGTTGGGTTTTACCATAAACTTATTCAATTGGGCTTGATGTTGGGTTACAGGAATACAAGTTTTATTTAAAGAGATTAGTGGGCTAACTTGTTTACATAATTGGGTCGGGTTTAAATCCGTGTTTACAATTTTTTTTTTATATAAATTCTAACTTTTTTTTTCTAAGGGGTGCGGTCGAAAATTTTCAAGGGGTGCGGTCGGGATTTTTCGCGAAAAATAACACTAAATTTTTTTTTTTCAAGGGGTGCGGCCGCCCACCCACGGGCTAATGTAGGTCCGCCCCTGCGCGGGATCCATTTCATTTAATTTTGACCCGACTTCCATTTGTACGATATCTGTGTTTCTTTTCCAAAACCCTAGAGAGCCTCCATCTCCATTCCAAGCAACTAATCTTCTCTTCAAAATGTTTTCGTTTTATGAATGGTGAGAAGACATAAATTAATTGAAACCCTAGAGCATCTTCACATTTCCTAACGATCAAGATCAAATGGTTGAATATTTATCAATCTTACTGAAGAAGCATGTCCCGAGCGGGTCGGTACTTCTACGGTGATGGATACGTACCTGGCCACACCTCGTCTTCTCCGCTTCATCCTAGACCTGTAAACAAGAAGAGATAAACGTGGGCTGTGTAGAGACGGCCGGTAGAGGAAGAATCCCCTATTTCCAGCTACAAAAGTGTGTTGCCCTATATCTCATGCCCTAACGAGGAGGTGGAGACCTCCTTATATAGGAGATATGGGAAAACCCTAACCTCAATGGGCCAGACCCAGTTAGGGGTTGTCTCTACGAGCCCACAGCCTAGTTTAGTATAAACTACAACGCGCTGGGCCTCGCGGGTTAGTACGCAATAATAATATATAATTGTAATAATATTTAACATAAAAGTGATAAATAGCAGGAAAGTCCGACCGCTCGGTTCGGGTCCAGCACCATACCTCGTCATGTCCCCCAGTCCAGTGTTGCTCCCGTGTGCAAGCGTGGGAGGAGCACTTAGACTTATTAGGAGCTCGGGAGTGAAGATCACTAATTTTAGTCTTACATGCCGTCCGGATGTGAGAAAGTTGCCGGCCATGTTTGTCGTGGCTGTCATTGGCTGTGAGTAGAGATAATGGAGCAATGAATAGTATACCATTGCTCATCATAGAAATTGGTTGGGTAAACCTGATGCACGCTGATTGGTTATAGACAATTGTCGTTTGAATTACCATGATCTTCTTAAGATTGTGCGTACGCGGTTAGGTCTCGCGTATGAGCCTTGGAACAGGCTGAGTTTTGGTAGTTCAGTGTCTCGCCCTTGGATGACTTTTGCGGGTGTGGCCCTGCCTTAGCGGTGCGCACACAGTCGTGTGGGCTACTGTAGAATATCCACCCTGTGGTGTGGCTTTTGTTGGTTAACATATGATACGCTAACGGCGTTCAACTCATTGAAAGAGTTGATGTTGATGTGGCAACGGTCCCTACCACGCGTCCGTGTCATCGGGATCTCCGTTGTCGTAATGTGCAGCCACTGGTGGTCATAGATACACATGCGGATGTTATGCCACCTTAGGCTAGTGTAGAACTATTGGCGGTGGTACCAGTCGTTGTTATTGACGATCCGGTTATAGCAATTATCGTTGCAGTCGGAAAGAATGATATACAATGCACCCCTGCAGAAGTGCTTGCTATGCTCTGTGACCTCGGAATGGTGCTTAGAGCGTTATTTATGTTCCCCACAATGTTTTTATAATTGTGGGACAAGTACTTGGTTTTTCATCAGTGGTTGTGCATCTATTACCAAGATACCCACTGGAGTAGTAGTGGTTGAATACATCTATTACCAAGATGCCCACTCTTAGCGCTGTATAATTTGATCATCTGACTTTGTTATTATGAAAAATATTTCGTGTCAGAGTTGTTTTTTACCGTGATATGCAGTTCAAATGCGGTGGTATGTTGTGTTTACAAATGTTTATATGAACACTTGTAGATATCAGAAAGTGCTTTATAACCCGCGCGACGTTATTGAACACTTGAACAACAAAGTGCTTTCTACGCGCTTGGCGTGAGTGAACACTCATTGAGATAATAAAATGCTTTATACGCGTTAGGCGTGAATGAGCAGTTTATGTAAGCTACTACGTGCTTTTCCTGGACGAGCACTGGCGTGTGGAATGCTTATAGTAGGTGGCATGTCCATTTACCTCGCCGACTGTGGCGTGAGGGTTTTCTTTTATCCATGTCGCAGACTAGTGTTGAGAATACATATCCGAATAAGTATTTTTCCTGTCGCATAGCGTGTGGAATACTTATTCGAATAATCAAGTATATTGGTTTTGTCGTGCGTTTATCTTGACTACCAAATTGCATATGTTGTGTCAAGTGGTATAGTCGTGGGCCAATGATGTGAAAGGTATAAATATTGTCTGGCGTATTGAGACATCCACATTATATAAGAACCGATGCGGGATGATGTGCAGTGATATCATCTTAATGGACGGCCTAAGAGAAGATGATCACTTTTAAGGCGTAGTGGTGTTATACCCTGCTAGTCCCCCAGTTCGGTGCTGTTTATGTCAATAACATTGAACTTGAATGGCACGTATTTTAAGCAGTGACGTAAGTACGTATAAGATTATATAGTATGTGATAGGATATATCATGCTTTTCAAACAAGACTCACATATAATATAGCGTAATGTCATATGAGAGCACAAAACCTAACTATAATGCGAGGTCACATAATGATGTAATGGATATAAGGTTTTACCTCAAGCTACATCCTTAAATAAGGATTGCTAATCATGTATGCTGCAATGGTCGGGTAAGGACGCCCAAATCGAACGACCGTAAAACGTGGCGAGGGTGCTGCCTTACTTGATGGGATATCGCGACAGGGTGGTTCCCCCACTTCGATAATGTACTAAGGGGCGCTAGTCATTGTAATTTAAATATGAACGAATAGGCCAAACTCTTTAATGGGATCCATTGTTTCTAGTAAGTCGGATCATGTTGGTTTTGTAATGAAGCTTTGGTTCAATCTGAAGGAGCCTAGCCCCTTCGTTGCGTGAAGGCTCATGGCGCGGGATAATGTCACTAGTGGACAATATTCTATTACACGTAGCGAATACGTGAAAAGGTTACCCGCCGTTGGCGGCGGAAACATGATGATGGTCGCCGAAGGTGGCACAAGCAAGAATGTTGAGCATCGTATAACCACGGAGTATAAATAAGAGTTGTACGCTTATCCTTAAGTAAAGATCATTTGGAGTATCATCGGAACATCCAAAGCTTATGATCGTCTTTAATGCGGCCCGGTAATGGTAGCACTACCCCGTGTCAGTCCCCGGGTTTACGTTAATTGTATACGCGTAAAGCCAATGGCGTGGAAAGCTGGTGTCATGAACCATGAAAGCAGGTACACGAAGGCTGTTGGCACCAAGGCAGATACCACGGAGACCGAGAGCGCCTACAATTAGTATAACAAAGGAATATTCTAGTAGAGACCGAATGATTAGCCAGTCTTGTTGTCCATGGTAGAGAGGGATGTTAATCCGCCTGAAGTGGACGGAGCGCCATAGCTGTCCGCCAGAGATAGTGGACTGAGATAGTAGTTCGCCAGTTCTGGTGCATCTTGCCAAAAGGCATGTCGACGCAAACAAGGAAAAAATCTAATCTGTCGTGCGCGGGTGGGAGCTTGTCCACCGTGCACGGGTCGGAGTTTGTCCGCTCAGAGAATATGTGCGGGTTACGTCGTGTAGTCACTATGCTCCAACAATGATGCGGGAGATCTGTGACCTTTTCACAAACCTGCAAAATTCTAAGGACTTCCAAAACAAATCATGTGTGCATTGTGTATTGTATTCTGCCCAACAAGGGTTGTGCCCTTACTTTTTCTTTGTTTTTACTCTTGCTAGCATACTGCTGTTTTTTACGATGACTACAGGAGTTCACTTGCGGGTGGCAGATCTTTCCCGACATATGCAGAGTTTGCTCGCGGTCCGATGGCAGAGCCTTTCCGACGACAATTTTCAAACACAGCGGAGTTTGTCCGCCAATCTTGCGCATGAGAACATTATTAACAGTGGTTATCAGATGATTGTGTAGTTTTCCCTTGGCAGTCCGTAACGCAGGTTGTAGTGACACTTATATATGACGATGGTCCTCCGAGATGCGGACCAAGATGGTGATCCACCGAAATGGCGGATGTGATTATAATCCACGTGAGGTAGTAGGAACAAGATGGAATGGCGTGGCCATTCACGGTGGATGGCGTGACCGAGTCGATCACCTGCCGGAGACGGGTAGAGCGTGATAGTAGTCCGCAAGAGGTGGCGGGAGCATGTAGGCGACCCGCTGGAAATGACTGTAGCGGGATGGGTTGCACGTGGCGGTGAAGGACATAGCGAGTAGGCACGGTGGCCTGCAACGGGCTATAGAATCTCCCCGTCTAGAATATGTATAGGATCTGGTGAAAATACTCCTGTTATGAAGAGGGGGTATCGCTGAATCTGCATATTATCAGGGGCGTTCAAGCACATGTAAAACCGAATGTCCTTGTAATACGTGTGTATTGTAAGGCGCCTAACCGAAGCATCATCTTTAAAGGTGTATCTGGTGTATCAACACGTTTATAATGTATAAGAACTTGTTCAGCATGCGTGGTCAATCCAATTGCGCCTAGATTTGATAAGTATGTTTATCCTCAGATGGCGCGGAAACACCGCTTATTTATAAGGGCAATGCTTTCTAAAGAGATGGCGTGACATAATCGGTCATCCGATGAGAAGACGTCGTGTCCTGGTAGCTCTTCAACAAGAAGATGAAACGTCACAGCGGCTCTCCAATAAGAAGACAGTGGCTCATCCGCGATGGAAAAACGTGAGACAATAGAATATGGCGCATAACCGTAAGGAGAAGCGCGTTATTCCGTTTAAATAGTGTGGTACTTCATGCTTTAATGCATGTACCTAAAGTTCCTTCATAAGAATTCGTGATGCTGAGTTATATAAATTAGAGATAAAATTCCCAGATCTTGCTGTTATATTATATCAACGACAGTTTAAGAGAGCCCGGATCTGAATGTTGTTGCTCGAAGTTTGATAATAGAGCACAATAGGCTCCAGCTTGTTATTGCTAACTCATGTTAGGAATGTGATGACAAGAGATAAATTTCTAAACACATTGAGCATTTATCGCGTGTGTACTTTTGAAATAGAAAATCAGTCTAGGTTGTAGCTGGGTTACACCATGTGAGTCCCCAATTCATTGCTGAGAAACAAATGTTAGTAGCATTGGAACTCAAATAATGAATATAAATAAGGTGCTAGTTTAGGTGGGGAGAATGCTATGGATGTGGGGCATATTTCACCTGTCGTCACTACATCAGGGCGCATGTGAATGCGGAAGTCCTCCGCTTGGGTGGGTTTCAAAGGTCGTCTCGGCGAGATGACTTTTCGCCGTAGTTACATTCATCCGTAAGCAAGCGCATGAGTCTCCCCCGGATTATGTCCGACGCGGAGGTGGCCGATCCTTCCCTCTAGACGCGGGTGACGGGGTGCGTCCAATGGTGCGGTGAGTAGAGCTTCATGTTTATGCGTGGTGGTGGCGACGTGGCCCGCTGCGCACGGTGACGGAGGTGTGCCTGCTGGCGCGTCGTATGCGAAGGGTGAAGGAGGCCTGGCACGTTGTGCAGATGGCAGGGCTGTTCTACGTTGTGTGCTTATGGTGTGGTAATGGCGTCACTAAAATAGTAACCCGACGAATAAAGGTGCCCGACGGGGGTGGCACGACCAGGAAAAGTGTATGCCGGAGATGGCGTGACCTAAAAGGTTGTCCGCCAGGGGTGGCGAGACGAAGGAAATTGCCCGTCGGGGGTGGTGAAATGAACAAACGTGTCCGCAAGAGGTGTGGGTGGATTAAAAGCGCCCGCCTGAGTTGCGGGGTGGATAAAAGTTTTCGCCGGTGGTGGCGGATTGAATAAAAGCTTCCATCGGTAGCCGCGTAAGAGAGCGCTCGCGCGGCGAGGTATGCTCGTGATACAGTTTTTACTTTGTAAGCGCGTTTGTATGTAACTAAGCATGCGTGTGCGGGCGACTTGCGCGTGACAGTTCAGGCGCATGCAAGTTGTTTTTACACAAATATCAACACCACACAAGTATCTTTATAGAAGGTAATATGTACAAGGTAATATGTATAGTTCTTTTATTTTTTAGGTGAGGAAATAAAATCCATTATGTTCAGACAAGAATATATTCTTGAAGAAAACATATATATTTTCAAAACCATTGGAACTTTAGGTTGTATGCGGTTGGAAGCTAGTTCAGGTTGGCATATGATGGTGAGAATCAAGAAACTCGAGGCCAAGAGTTCTCCGACAAAGCGGTCGTCAGGACGTGTGGCAATCTGGCGACGCGTGCGGGTGATGGCTTCGTCGGGGCGCGCGTAAAAGTTTCATCCATACGTGCGGCATCCGGCGATACGCATGGCAGCTCGGTTAGGAAACGTGGCGATCAGGTGATGCGCGTGAAAACTTCGTCAATACGCGCGACGTTCAACGATACGCGTGACAGCCTCGCCAAGACGCGCGGCGTTCCGAGGATGCGTGTTACGTTATCGCGTTGCGCTCTATTTATCCCGGGAGGTATAAACAAAGAGCAGTTGTATCTTTGATATTGTGAACATATAATTTGAGTAAACAATTTTATAAATGCCACACTTACTGCTCGCAGGTTCCACAGGAGTTCCCAAAAGCAAAAGGTACGTGTGTTCCATGGTTGTACATTAGCTATGTGGGATGTACCTCCCTTTTAACCATCATTGTCCAAATCGATGTGCACCTCAAGCTTCTGCATATTCTCATACATATTATAAGTATATATATAATAAGCATGAATTATAGTTATAGAAATAGGAAAAGAAAAAACTTGTTTATCCACAAGTGTACGGGAGAACGCAAATTGTAACTGTGTATTTAGCCACAAAAGTAGATTTGGTTTGTTAAGACCCATTAAAATGGATCTACCAAAAATGCTTTATCTGAGTTATATAGCTCGGATCAGAAAAGCATGTGCCAAGAACACAGATCAGGAAACAGAGAGAAAAGAGATGTGGCAGACGAGATCTGCCGTCCCACGGATGGCGCCAATGAAGAAGCATGTCCCGAGCGGGTCGGTACTTCTACGGTGATGGATACGTACCTGGCCACACCTCGTCTTCTCCGCTTCATCCTAGACCTGTAAACAAGAAGAGATAAACGTGGGCTGTGTAGAGACGACCGGTAGAGGAAGAATCCCCTATTTCCAGCTACAAAAGTGTGTTGCCCTATATCTCATGCCCTAATGAGGAGGTGGAGACCTCCTTATATAGGAGATATGGGAAAACCCTAACCTCAATGGGCCAGACCCAGTTAGGGGTTGTCTCTACGAGCCCACAGCCTAGTGTAGTATAAACTACAACGCGTTGGGCCTCGCGGGTTAGTACGCAATAATAATATATAATTGTAATAATATTTAACATAAAAGTGATAAATAGCAGGAAAGTCTGACCACTCGGTTCGGGTCCAGCACCATACCTCGTCACTTACAATACTAATCTCATCAATGTAACTTTTCGTTTTTATCATCATTATCTCTATTACTTCCTCTCTACATAACCAGATCATCAGCGCCTACACCTTCTTTGTTTGTGAAGTATTCATGGTTAGTTTACAATGAATATAACTTATACAGAGTATGATTTAACTTCCGATTTATTGAATCTTTAATTTCTTCTTTGTCGCCACCGCTAATCTTTGATCAACTAGGTTGATGATTTCCAGTTGTGTGCGTCTATAATCTAGACGATCTTGATGATCCTGGTAACGATTAGGGCTCAAAATTTCCAGATCTGAAGGTAAACATCACGCCACTAAAAATCATTTTTTTGGGTTTCTTCATTTAAAACAGTCAAATAAATTGGTTTTTGCCTTAGAAGCAATATGATCTAATCAATGATTTGTATAATGATTATCATGTGTTAATCGCTATATTCGCTGGGTAAATGCATAATCGCTATGGTCGACTGAAAGAGAGAATCGAGATCTGGAGATGAATCGATGATGATTGGCAACATTTCCATTCTCATTTGTTTCTCAATTTCAAAGGAACATCCAGCAGCTTTCTGGTAATCCCTCTATTTTATTTAATTTCTTTTTGTAGAATTAGTATGTTTATGGTGTTTTTTTAATAAGAATTGCATATTGTTGTGGTTAGACCTGTGTTAGAATTTTATCAATTGACATCAATAGTTGAATTTGTGCAGGATTTTTGTAAATTGATGGTTGGATTGTTGGGCAGGATGGAAATGGAGCCCGAGAAGTTGTTCATTGGGGGGATTTCATGGGATACCAGTGAAGAGCGTTTGAGGGAGTATTTCCAAACTTTTGGGGAAGTTATTGAAGTTGTTATTATGAAAGATCAAAGCACAGGTCAGGCTCGTGGGTTCGTGTTCGTGTTCATGTTGGTTTGGTGAGTTTATTGTCATTCTTTTTTATTTAATTTGTAGTAAATAAATTTAGAAGATAAAAAAGGCTGGTAACTAGAACTTTTGGAAAGTCTTTTTGAGTGTGTAAATGTGTGTTGTAGGTTTTCTGCGCCACAATTCGTCGTTACATTGAGCAATAAGAAAAAGATTCATCCAAAACTGGAAGAGATTCTCAAGAAGCACTTGCTCCTCTGGTAAATCATCGCGTTTGATTTATATATGTTTTTATCATGTGTCCGATTTATAGTCATTAAGCTTGTCTCTATTGACCTAGGTTTGACTACCACTGCGTGATTTGTGTTGTAATGATGCCATAAAGTTATTCAACAAGGTAGCACCAGGTATAATGTATAATCGAACAAATGAAGATTTTGCTTGTAAACTTTTCTTATTATTACTATATATTCTTTTTTCGCAGTTAATTGCATATGGGCGTAGAATCCCGTTTGCTGAGTTATTTGCCAGAATCGATGCAGTGGATGCTACCACCATCAAACATGTAGCTAACAGATTCATATTTGATCAGGTTATCATTTTTCCCGCACACCTTTCACACATGATATTAGAGGTGAGAATTTTTGACACAACTCGTGACATGGCTTAACCCGTTTAAGACACACGTATCACGTCTGAATGAACGTGTTAAACAGGTCAACGTGTCACATGGCATGTTTCTAAAAGCGACTCAGTTAATATTTTCAGGTTCAGCTTTAGGATTGTCATTTTTAATATGAGTACTTAGTTAATGTTAACTGTCGAATTCTTCCCAAATTTTGTATGCAATGACCTCTTTTCTTATGGGCTTCATGGAAGTTCCTTAGTGGCCCAACCACATAGTTGATGATAAAGCCCGTGTAACACCCCGAAAATTCACGTCCTATAATGTAGTGACACGTGTCATAAGTTTGAACACTGTGACACCTGTGTCACTGCAACCATCAAACAAATGCCAAACCAATGAAATATTGTATTTCAGACTTTGGACTTGTATAAATATATGTATCTTTTGCACATATCAACTCTTGTTCGATTTCAGACTCTAAATCGCTTTCTGGAAGGTTATACGCGCAATGATGCGTAAATATAACCAGTTTAATGCAACGAACACTCAGGGATAGTGAAATAGGCTTAACATACCTTAAATAACCTTTACATAACTTAGATATAAGTTTTGGAAGGCTAGGGGTGGTGAAATCAAAGTTTAATCGCTTACAGGGACTAAAGTTGACAAACTGCGAAAGTATGCCAATTTGAACTGTAACAGACATTCCGGAACATGACCATAAGTTAAACATACCCTAAATATCCTTTACATAGCTTAGAAATAGGCTTTGAGGGGTTCGGTGTGCTAAAATAAACTTTAGGGTCATTCAGGGACTAAAAGTGTCAAAAAGTGCACAAGTTTGCATTTTCGGGCATAACTCACGTTCTGAATACATCCGGACATCCAAAAATTTATGTAAGCACTAAAACATTTTATTTTAGTGTTCGCCATAAGAAAAATCCATTCGTCGCGTCGTTTGGTTCGTTTTTCGCGCTTATGCGCATTCCGTCGTAATTAAGCGAACATCGCGACCGTACGGCCAAACGAACCGACATCCGAGATATTTTTGAACATGTTTTAAGTCCCCTATACTTTAACTTCATTTTTGAGCTTTGAAATGGGGTTAACGGGCCTTAAACGCGTCGAAAATGGGCTGATTGCAATGCAGGGACCAAAAGTGCAAATCTGCCAAACTAGGGCCTAGCGGTGCGCTACACTTTTAGCGTAGCGGTGCGCTAGGGGTCTCCTGACCAGATGCAATGTTTCTAACAGCCTGTTTTCAGCTGAATTAACCACAACCACATGTTCTAATTTGTCTTGTCATCAAGATAAGGAGCATATGTAGCCACCATAACCTTCCGACACTTGTACGGATAAGATTCGGGCACGATATTCGATAAACGATCCTAACGGTGGTGCATATCCTATAAATACCCAACCCCTCACAACTCAAAAACCCACAAATCTGATCCTAGAGCTCTAAGTTGAAGCCATTGCTTCATACCTGAGCTATTCGATCAAGATTTACTAGCGGGGACCCTTCGTAAGTATTCTTTCGTTCTTTTATCGCTTTTCGGGTCCGAAAGTCAAACTTTGTTTGACTTTCTGCATTGACCAGTTTATGGTCGATGCGAAGTTCGTTTGAACTTCATAACGTGAGCGTGATCACGATGGTTATAGTCCCTAGTGACTATACCTACTGATTACCACGTTATCTAGGCTCAGTGACGAGCCGTAGTTTCGGCCAGAATACGTATTCTTGCGTATTTTGTAACCAAACTACTTATGGGTATCAAAACTGTTTGTTTTGATACCAAACTTGTTTTCTAACTTAGTTAAGCATGTTTCAACATGCTTAGCTCGTCACTTTTAGTTTAGTGCTTATATAGGGTCGTAAAGGTAAGCGATCTAAACAATCGCTTATACTTTCGAACCCGACCCGTTTGGTCGATCATTAGGATCCGACCAAACACATTAAGTGACCTTATGGTCACATCGTTCGAGTAGTTGTATGACAGGTAGTATATATGCCTTAGGTAAATGACCAAAATACCCCTACGGAGCTTAAATTGAGATTAAACTCGTTTTGGGCATAATGGAAGGTATCCTACTGATACCACAACATATTTAAGGCATATTAACTAAGGAAACCTGTAAATGACTCTATGAATACCCGTTACGCGTTATTCGCGTTCGGATCGGTTTATATAACTAGTTTATATAAGTTAGCCGAAACGGGTCAAACCTTATCGGTTTTGTCTCAAAATTCAAAGTGTGTATTAAATACCCAAATTAAGCAAGTCTCCGAACTTGTCGGGTCTAAATCACATTCTATTTCGGTCTTCGCGTAATCGTGCGTACGAACCGTATCTTCCTGTAAGACTAACCGGTCTAAGCTTAGGCTTAATTAAAGACCCGTTAGCATTCTAATTAATTATTTATACCCTCATTCCAGACTAGAGCTTTCCGGTAAATGGTACCTACGCTTACTTAAGTGAATACGACTGAGTTATTAATTTCTGATATTTAAGACAGGAGCTAGCTCAGGTAAATACTCTTAACTTATTTTCCCTATACGGGCTTGGGATACGGTACTATAAAAGTACCGCTTGGTCGGGTGTATGTAGTCATTTAAATCGGATTATGATTGATGTACTTACATAACCTGTTTAATATGTATTATTTTATTATTTGGTGTATGGCCTTTGGGGGTTAATGACCATGTCCCGGATATCCTTGGCATCATTTTACGAAATGGCCACGACCTAAGCACGGGGTGTAGGCATACACCTGACAGTTGCATTATGTAAAAACTGGTAATCCACTCGAAGGTATCATCCCTGTGGGCATTATACCGGAACTGGTAATCCACTTAGGGGATGATAGCCTGTGGGCATTATACCTGTGGCGTGTCTGTTAATCTAGTCCGGCCCTACAAACCGGCCCTAACGGACGACAAATAAGTAAAACTGTATACAAGATTATATACAAATAATTTTCCCAAGTTATACAAGATTAATTTTGCCTCTGTGCATTTTAATCAAAGTGTCAAAAGGTTTTGTGCCTGGTGCATCTAAATCAATTTTCTTAAACTCTTTTCAAATGAGTCAGTTGAGTGTATTTACCAGTGAAAACTGACGTATTTTCCAAAAAGGGTTAAGTGACAGGTACTGAACATAATTGGCTGGAAGCTCAGGGCGGTTCTAAAGAATCTTGGAGGTTCTAGGTGCCTAAAGTCTGTTGAACAAATGATATGTTTCAAGATCCGCCTGTGGATCCTTTACTTTCCGTTGTAATACTGGATATTACTTTATATTCGGAAATGTAATAATATTTATCTTTTGCTTCCGCTGTGCATTTATATAATTGTGTTGTTTGACTATTATGTTGCCAACCACGTCACGATACTCCCCACCGGGCCCACCGGTGACACGTGGAAAGTCGGGGTGTGACAGGTTGGTATCAGAGCCAACACTGAGTGAATTAAACACTAGTCTTTTGTGTTTAATCTCTGTTACACAATTGCACATTCTTGAGTCTAGACAAGAACATAGGAAAAATCCAAATTTGTTTCATTTTACCTTATTTGGTTCCTTTGTTATTTTTCTGATTAGCCCTTGCATGGGCAAGTCAATTGCTATAGAAGTCCCGTTTAGGGCAACCATATACTTGTTAAATTTTAAAGGAACGATTATATTTAAAGTATCATTCCTATATTATAAGATCTACCATTATAATAAAATGGCAAAATTTAAAAAGGACAAAACCTAGCCATGTGTCACATTAAGACAGGGCCAAGATGGTAGTTCCATAATTAGATTCAGATCCTTGTTAACAGTTCAATATAGGATTGCTCTGCGTTAATTATAAAAAAAAAGAATCTTAAAGGTAAAACCTAGCCTAAATGTCACGGCATACAAGGCCAAGATGGTAGAACCTATTCAAGAGATTCAAATCCTTATTAAACATATGAAAGCATATTAACATGCTCGACAAAATGTGATATGATAAAATCACATAAGTCATTTTGGGATATACTAAATTCCCTTATTTATATAATCATCCCTTATGGATGAAGTGCCCACGGGCTATAACTAACGTCCTCTGGGACTAAAGACAGTGGTAGCCTACAACTCCCTGTCAAGAAAAGGTAATGAACTTTGATTCAAACCTTGAAGCCTCGATTCTATAAAATCAAGGCCTATAAATTAAACTTGTCTAAGTGACTAGGCCTTTTGTGCTATTATTAACTTATAATTTAGGAGTATAATAAATATCCTGAATAATTATATATTTATCAAATTAACCAATATGTGTATTAAAAACATGGTTAATAAAGCGTTCAAAAAGATAAAACTGTTTAAACTTCCGTAAAAACCTTGTCCTTGTTTAATTTTTATGTAGCAATTAAAACTACATGGCGGGGTCGGAGGAAGGGAATAGTCACCCTCTGGAAAATCGCGATGATGAAAAGATTGACATAACCAGAGGAGAACTTCGTACATTGATTAACTCAGCTGTATCTAAAGCTGTGAAGGAGCAATTCCAGGAGTATAGTGAGACAAATAGTAAAGCCTCATCTGTACCCCACCCTAAATCCATCCCTAAAACTCATCCAGAGCCTGATAACAAGCCGCCCTCAAAGAAAGATGATTTAAAGAAAGATGACGATCGACATTCATCTAATGAACACAGTGTTCCATCCAAGAGGATAGTGTTCGATAATGAACCGCATACCAAATCCTGTAACTATAAGTACTTTGTTTCCTGCAAGCCCCGAGATTTTACTGGGGAAAAAGGGGCAGTTGATTGTATGATTTGGTTGGATGAAATGGACACAGTTGTCGATATCAGCGGTTGCGCTGAAAGGGATGTCGTGAAGTACGTATCCCAATCGTTCAAAGGAGAGGCACTGGCATGGTGGAAGTCTCTCATTCAAGCTGCTGGGAAGATTCCGCTCTACAGCATGTCATGGGAACAGTTTGTTAATCTCGTTAAGGAGAATTACTGCCCTCAACACGAGGTTGAGGGGATTGAGTCAGATTTCTTATCTTTGGTGATGACAAACTTAGATTGTCAAGCTTACCTCACCAGTTTTAATACCCTGTCCAGACTGGTCCCTTACCTTGTAACACCAGAGCCCAAGCGAATTGCACGCTTCATTGGGGGTTTACCCCCAGAAATCAAAGCCAGTGTTAAGGCTTCAAGACCTACCACATTCAGGTCAGTAGCTGACCTCTCTCTGTCCCTTACTTTAGATGCGGTCAGGCTAAGGTCGCTAAAGAAATCTGAAGAAAGTAAGAAGAAGCGTGAGGATGATAACTCACGAGGATCAGAGAAGAAACACAAGGGAAACACTGACTCTGAGAGGTCAGGGTCTGGAAAGAATGGTCAGCGGACAGAGGAAAAACCAAGGTGCTCGACTTGCCAAAAACGCCACTTTGGAAAATGCAGAATGGAGTCCAATTCTAAATCAGGACCACCTGCGTGTGGGATATGCAAGTCTAGGGAGCACAAGACTGTTGATTGCGGGAAGATTAAAGATGCTACATGCTACAACTGCAACGAGAAGGGGCACATAAAGACCAACTGCCCTAATTACGCGAGGAAGCCCGAGTAGGCCGAGAGAACAAACGCACGAGTTGTCTGAATGAACGCCCAAGAGATGGGGCAGAATAATAATAATAGTATAATATGTACCTTTCATTATCAAGCAGTTTATGTAGAAACTTATTTGATACTGGCACATATAAATATATTATGAATGATAAATGTTGAGAACTGTTGTATCCGTCTGATTAAGACTCCGGTCATTTATTACGATGTATAAAATGGCCGATGATACTTTAGAAATGCTTCAACAAATCCTATATTGATATCTAATATCTATTAGAAGGCGCTCTTTCTAATACCTTATAGCAAACTATTGGTTGCATACATAAGAACTCAATATAGTGATAAAAATCGATTAGTTGCCTTAAAAAAAAAAAAAAAAAAAAAAAAAAAAAAAAAAAAAAAAATCAAGCCCATATTGTGGGTAATAAGAAGCAATTAATTATCAAGACTCCTTGTGAGACAACTCTCATAATTACACGTATCAGTGCGATTAATTAATATTAAACACAAAAAAATGGTGGAACTGGCCGTCCCCGGAATCGAACCTGGGTCTAGGCCGGCCGCACCCTTTCGCACGCCTAGCCAACTGGGCTAGGTGCCTAGTTTGTGAAACTTCCATTATTAATTAAATATAAGCACTGTACAATAAACTTCCTTATCATTTATCAATGATAATTTCTGCTAAGTGTCCTGTTTTTAATACAGGCAATAATAAATCCTCATGAACCATAAACTTAGCAAATTTTTTTTATCATCCACAAGGTATAGCTACCAAAGAAACCGTAGTAACCGATTCTTCTAGCATCGGCAAGGAATTCTTCCGAAAAATCTAAAGAGTACTCTTTCTTCGCATAGAGTATGACAACATATGTTATTTTAGTTATTTTCTCATTGTTTTCTATCGCCTGCGAATGCCAAACTATGTTTGATAAAAGTGTCATATGAGGATTGGCGTATCCTAGTGTGTCCCATAGATTATTTCCATGTCTGATCAGCATGGAGGTTTAATACATGGAACCCTAAGATATCCCAATGATCATATTGTACTAAAGTCGACTAGTAGTATTCAAGGAAGATATCCAATATTAGAATGTCCTTATAAGTATCTCTACTTAGGACAGCCTTACATTGTAAGGGGAATATGTCATTTGTCTGACACCGACATCAGTAGATGAATCGAAACCTGAGAATACAGACACCCCCGACATCTCTGTGTGTCATAATTGTCTTCTCCTAATATTACCCTGTTTACCTCCTGTGAGGCAAGTAGAGTTAAGATTAACATCCCGCTGTGGGGTGGAGTATTGTGAAAGCTCCATGTTAATCATAGAAAAATCGAAACCCTGATTAAGTAAGTTTTAAGATATAGGCTCATATAGCCTGACTCAGTATTCTGAGGGTTGGAATTTATTAAATAAGAAAGACGGTTCATTTTGCTTATGCATTGATAACCGCAACTCTAATTAGGCAACAATTAAAAATCGCCATTAACTACCCAGGATAGCTGAGTTATTCAACTAGCTATAAGGATTAGCTACTTCTTAAAAATAGTTTTAAGCAATTGTTGGAATAACCATTCCACCGTAAGATAATCTTTTCTATAATAAGTTGAAATATAAGCATCAAGGCCGCCCTTTGAAGACCCTGTATGGGTGGAATATTACACGCCTATTGATAGGACAATAGATTGATAAGTCCAATTATCAAGATCTGAAAGTTGCCTGGGGGACAACAAATAAGTTCATACAAATCCATAATCGATTGTAGGTTGCCGGTATACGGCAGGAAAACCAAGGAGTTATGAAAATAGCAAACCTCCTAAATTCTTGTTAAGGAATAGGGTGCAACAAGGGATATCAACCAGGAAGAGTGTGCCAAATTGTTAAATTTTCAGGCTAGTTAAACTCTGAACATATATAACCATTCGAAGGAAATCAAATGTATCAAGATCAAGTAGCCTTTAAGCTAAAACCCATTCAAAGAGCTTGGAAGAGCTCGCAATACCTTGCACATCAGTAACTGAAGGATGTGTTTCACCAATAAGCCAAAAAGCACTATCACATAATGATATACAGATTTATAATATGATGAGCAACCTGTGTCGATGGAGGATCGACAGGATTAGAAACTTCAAAAAGATACATGTACCTATTATAAAGGTCAATAGGAGTGCCTTAGAGGCTCAAAAGTACTAGGGAAGTTTAAGCCCAAGTTAAGGCAGAAAATACTTCCTTTAATTCAGTAAATCTCGGGTCGAGATTTATTTTAAGGGGGTGAGGATGTAACACCCCGAAAATTCACGTCCTATAATGTAGTGACACGTGTCATAAGTTTGAACACTGTGACACCTGTGTCACTGCAACCATCAAACAAATGCCAAACCAATGAAATATTGTATTTCAGACTTTGGACTTGTATAAATATATGTATCTTTTGCACATATCAACTCTTGTTCGATTTCAGACTCTAAATCGCTTTCTGGAAGGTTATACGCGCAATGATGCGTAAATATAACCAGTTTAATGCAACGAACACTCAGGGATAGTGAAATAGGCTTAACATACCTTAAATAACCTTTACATAACTTAGATATAAGTTTTGGAAGGCTAGGGGTGGTGAAATCAAAGTTTAATCGCTTACAGGGACTAAAGTTGACAAACTGCGAAAGTATGCCAATTTGAACTGTAACAGACATTCCGGAACATGACCATAAGTTAAACATACCCTAAATATCCTTTACATAGCTTAGAAATAGGCTTTGAGGGGTTCGGTGTGCTAAAATAAACTTTAGGGTCATTCAGGGACTAAAAGTGTCAAAAAGTGCACAAGTTTGCATTTTCGGGCATAACTCACGTTCTGAATACATCCGGACATCCAAAAATTTATGTAAGCACTAAAACATTTTATTTTAGTGTTCGCCATAAGAAAAATCCATTCGTCGCGTCGTTTGGTTCGTTTTTCGCGCTTATGCGCATTCCGTCGTAATTAAGCGAACATCGCGACCGTACGGCCAAACGAACCGACATCCGAGATATTTTTGAACATGTTTTAAGTCCCCTATACTTTAACTTCATTTTTGAGCTTTGAAATGGGGTTAACGGGCCTTAAACGCGTCGAAAATGGGCTGATTGCAATGCAGGGACCAAAAGTGCAAATCTGCCAAACTAGGGCCTAGCGGTGCGCTACACTTTTAGCGTAGCGGTGCGCTAGGGGTCTCCTGACCAGATGCAATGTTTCTAACAGCCTGTTTTCAGCTGAATTAACCACAACCACATGTTCTAATTTGTCTTGTCATCAAGATAAGGAGCATATGTAGCCACCATAACCTTCCGACACTTGTACGGATAAGATTCGGGCACGATATTCGATAAACGATCCTAACGGTGGTGCATATCCTATAAATACCCAACCCCTCACAACTCAAAAACCCACAAATCTGATCCTAGAGCTCTAAGTTGAAGCCATTGCTTCATACCTGAGCTATTCGATCAAGATTTACTAGCGGGGACCCTTCGTAAGTATTCTTTCGTTCTTTTATCGCTTTTCGGGTCCGAAAGTCAAACTTTGTTTGACTTTCTGCATTGACCAGTTTATGGTCGATGCGAAGTTCGTTTGAACTTCATAACGTGAGCGTGATCACGATGGTTATAGTCCCTAGTGACTATACCTACTGATTACCACGTTATCTAGGCTCAGTGACGAGCCGTAGTTTCGGCCAGAATACGTATTCTTGCGTATTTTGTAACCAAACTACTTATGGGTATCAAAACTGTTTGTTTTGATACCAAACTTGTTTTCTAACTTAGTTAAGCATGTTTCAACATGCTTAGCTCGTCACTTTTAGTTTAGTGCTTATATAGGGTCGTAAAGGTAAGCGATCTAAACAATCGCTTATACTTTCGAACCCGACCCGTTTGGTCGATCATTAGGATCCGACCAAACACATTAAGTGACCTTATGGTCACATCGTTCGAGTAGTTGTATGACAGGTAGTATATATGCCTTAGGTAAATGACCAAAATACCCCTACGGGGCTTAAATTGAGATTAAACTCGTTTTGGGCATAATGGAAGGTATCCTACTGATACCACAACATATTTAAGGCATATTAACTAAGGAAACCTGTAAATGACTCTATGAATACCCGTTACGCGTTATTCGCGTTCGGATCGGTTTATATAACTAGTTTATATAAGTTAGCCGAAACGGGTCAAACCTTATCGGTTTTGTCTCAAAATTCAAAGTGTGTATTAAATACCCAAATTAAGCAAGTCTCCGAACTTGTCGGGTCTAAATCACATTCTATTTCGGTCTTCGCGTAATCGTGCGTACGAACCGTATCTTCCTGTAAGACTAACCGGTCTAAGCTTAGGCTTAATTAAAGACCCGTTAGCATTCTAATTAATTATTTATACCCTCATTCCAAACTAGAGCTTTCCGGTAAATGGTACCTACGCTTACTTAAGTGAATACGACTGAGTTATTAATTTCTGATATTTAAGACAGGAGCTAGCTCAGGTAAATACTCTTAACTTATTTTCCCTATACGGGCTTGGGATACGGTACTATAAAAGTACCGCTTGGTCGGGTGTATGTAGTCATTTAAATCGGATTATGATTGATGTACTTACATAACCTGTTTAATATGTATTATTTTATTATTTGGTGTATGGCCTTTGGGGGTTAATGACCATGTCCCGGATATCCTTGGCATCATTTTACGAAATGGCCACGACCTAAGCACGGGGTGTAGGCATACACCTGACAGTTGCATTATGTAAAAACTGGTAATCCACTCGAAGGTATCATCCCTGTGGGCATTATACCGGAACTGGTAATCCACTTAGGGGATGATAGCCTGTGGGCATTATACCTGTGGCGTGTCTGTTAATCTAGTCCGGCCCTACAAACCGGCCCTAACGGACGACAAATAAGTAAAACTGTATACAAGATTATATACAAATAATTTTCCCAAGTTATAAAAGATTAATTTTGCCTCTGTGCATTTTAATCAAAGTGTCAAAAGGTTTTGTGCCTGGTGCATCTAAATCAATTTTCTTAAACTCTTTTCAAATGAGTCAGTTGAGTGTATTTACCAGTGAAAACTGACGTATTTTCCAAAAAGGGTTAAGTGACAGGTACTGAACATAATTGGCTGGAAGCTCAGGGCGGTTCTAAAGAATCTTGGAGGTTCTAGGTGCCTAAAGTCTGTTGAACAAATGATATGTTTCAAGATCCGCCTGTGGATCCTTTACTTTCCGTTGTAATACTGGATATTACTTTATATTCGGAAATGTAATAATATTTATCTTTTGCTTCCGCTGTGCATTTATATAATTGTGTTGTTTGACTATTATGTTGCCAACCACGTCACGATACTCCCCACCGGGCCCACCGGTGACACGTGGAAAGTCGGGGTGTGACAGCCCGTGATTCCTTTTGTAGTCTAATTATTTTAGCATATCATTTTGTAAACTCCTTGAACCTAGGATATAATTGAAACTTAAAGGAAAAAAGACTTAAGTAATGCCTAAAATTTGGAGGCCTAAACATAAATAGATTAGCAAACGCTTAATATGAACTGAGGTCAAGGGCAATAGATGATAAGGACCACCAAAATATAGAATTATACTCCATTGCTAACTAGGCAATTATTTTGATTGTTCAACAACTATCAGAAATCTATTGTGGTACGAAAAACTTAAAACTTACTTACCGCCTCTTCTTCAAAAACAAATAATGCTTAAATGGATTGTGCCATGCACATTACTTGACCATGGTATTTTTTTTTTGCTAAAAGTATATTTTTTAAATAAGAATTTGTAAAAGTTGGCGTCAAAAAATCTTAAACCAAAACTTAGCATTTTCTGTTTTAAATTTACGTAGTGTAATTTATTTTTTTTATGTAAATTGATTGTTTTTATGATATGTAGGTTTGACCGTTAAATCTTTTGCGCATCTAGGTATGAGTGATATGGAAGATTCAACTCAAAGAGAGAAAAACAGAGTTCATATAAACGATGTTTAAGATTTTTGTTGAAAAATTTATTTTCGAGCTATCAAAGATCATATAGTGCAAACATTAACGAGGCAAGTTGTATGACTTTTTAGTTGAGCAGGTTCTATATAAGTTTCTAAGTTGTATGACTTTTTAGTTGAGTAGGTGCTATATAAGTTTCTTTTCAGTAGTAGAAATTGAAAGTCCGGAAAAAAAGGCCTCAAATTTTTACATGGCTTTGGGCCCCTCAAATGGTTGAGCGAGCCTTGGCAGTGGGTAAGGGACTCTTTTGCTCTTTCGTGTCATTTTACCCAGTTTTTAAGATAGCGTGTCTAGCAGATAACATGGAGGATGCCTAATTCTGCAGTTCCCTTCTTGAATTAAAATCTCCTTCACGCTTTCTTGATTTCGCCCCTTATTTCTCCTTGAATCATATAGAATCCTTCGATTCAACCATCAGTATGTTTAATTGTGTTTTGTGGTGGTACTTTCTTGCAGCTGTGGATAGCAGACCGGCGGCCACGGATCAATAGTGGTGGCAACAATTTTAGAGGAGATATTTGGTAACTTATGAAGAAATTTTCACTTTCAGTTTGATGTATTTAAAGTTTTCCTTTAAGTTATTTTGGTTTGAAATAAATTTTCGTAATTTGTATCGACTACTTTATTGTGTCTTTTATTGACTACTTTATTGTGTTGAAGTTGGTATGCTAAGTAATTATACCAACTGTTTCAATAGCCACGTATTTATTTTAAAATCAAAGATTATATCCTCAAACAGTAAACTAATAATCATGTGTCGTAATTTATATAGGATTATTAGTGAATGTCCTCACAAATTTTTAAAAAATAAGTCGTTAAACTTAAAAAAATATACATAATTAATAACTAATAAAATAAAACAACCCGTGGGTACCACGGGAGATAACCTAGTTAGTTTTATAAATCACTATTAGTAATTTGTATATGATTGTTGCTTTAATTCGCTTAGCCACATTTTTGCTATTTGGAAAAATGAATTCAAATAAAAGGAAATAAAATGTTTCGGCATGGCCCCATTGGCGTGGGATTCAGCCCGGGTGTTGGGCGGGGCTACCCACATGACATGGTGAAACCTCATTGGTCAAGAGCACTAGCCACGCCACCCCAGCCACGCCCCACCATACCCCTTTGAAATTGGCTTTTGGTCTTGGGTGCCCCATACTCCACATGTCGCACCATGCCCCCAACTCACGCCCCACCATACCCCACGGTCTAAGATTAGGTGATACCTGCCGTATTACCTGAATTCATTTACCTAAAATATTAACATATTATATTGTTTAATATAATATATATTAAACAGTTTGTAAAACTCTTCAAAAACTTGAAATTATAATAGTTATAGAATTACTAAAAAGTGTAGTCGAATATTTTTATAATTCAAGTCAGTTTTTAGGTGAGCATATGATCAAGTTTCGGGTAATGACATCTTAACGGGAATACTTGATACTCACGAACCCGATGAGTATTGAGTACTAGGTAACTAGCTTGTATGAAACTGGGTACAAGACTTGACTTTTTAATTATGTGACTAAGATAACCTATGCTCGTCTCATACTCGGCCCGTTCCCATTCTTATTGAGAAGAAGGGAACGTGAAGTGAAAAGAAAGAACGTGGCGCATGTTTGACACACTTTTTTAGAACATTTTTGTTTCTAAATAACAGAGGATGTATATAAATATACACTCGACTGGCAAGAAGCTAGCCGTGGAGGAAAAAACAATTACATAATCGTCTATGAGGTTTCGTCACTTTTGCCACTTTAATCTAAAAATGAAACTTTTGTTACTGGACTGCTTAGGGTTTCATTTCTATTGTCATTTTCATCCAAATCACTAAGTTAAAATGTATCGCTAATTCCCTTGGACGATTTTGACTATTCTCAAACCTTAATGACAATTTTGATACTTTCCCATTTATTCTTTTGTTTTTTTATTTTATAAATTTTATTTTATTATTATATAAAAACAATAAATATAAGTATAAATAAAATATATATACATATACAGACATTTATATATATACACACACATTTATATATTTACACACTTATTTTTTTTAATTTTCCTTTTTACCATTAAATTAAAAATAATAATAAATTAATGATGTTTGGTATGTCGGGAGAGACAGATAGTACTGATATTTGGTACGACTGTCGACAAAGAGAGATGAGGTACGAGTGCCGAGATAGACTGGGTGGTTTTGGCTGCGGCAATGGTGGTGGAGGTAGAGAAAAGAGAAAGATAGAAGAGAAAGGGTGTGCATGGTGTGTGTATACAGTGGTGGAGCTTGAACGAAAACTCAGTGAGAGCCAGACTCTCAAAATCCAAATCGATGGAGGCCGGACTCTTAAAAATCCAATATTTTATACTACAAAAAAAAAAAAAAACCCAGAAATTTTTGGTAAAATTATCACTACAAAAGAAAAATCGGTGAGGATTGGACTACCCCGTATCACACCTACTAAAGGTTACTAGGCCTTTAAAATTTCCAAGAGCCCAAATAAATAGTCCTGAATATAGGTGCACAAATTGGATATTTTTAATAACCGGTTTCGGTTTCTCATTTTAAGGGTTGGAACTGGTTATTGCTATAACCGGTTCGGTTTCGGTTATTTAACCAAAAAAACCAAACCCTATGTGCCTGGTTCCGGGTAGGGTTCAGTTCCAGTTCTTAAGAAATCGGGTGTTAAAATACCATATTTTCGGGTTTTTCTATACCATATTTTCGAGTTGTTTACTACCCTATTTTCTGGTTTTTTAATAATCTTGAAGAAACACTGGTTTAATTGACTGGAATCAACTGAACCAGGGGATTTGAATCTGCATAAAAGGGTTAAATCTTCTCGTCCGATTCGTGGGTGGTTAATCTTCTTCCTCTAACGATCACTGCAAAACAACAGACGTTAGACTCGCCACGGGGAGAATGGGGGTTCTCTCCGTGACCACCCTCCGGCGTGAGAATAAGTACAAGTTTTAATGAAGAAGAAGAAGTGAAAGTGAAGTGAATGTAACTTGAGAATTGTACCTGAATTATCTTTCTATTTATAGCCGAAGTTTTGGGCGGGAAAACCTGTTGGTGAAAACTTGACGGAAGATACTTTTCCGTAAGCGGTTACGTTTCCTTCCCGTTAATCGCTAACGATTGTGTGTGTGTGCACACGGATCGCGATTTGGATCAACGGTTAGGGTATTGCCACGTGGAAAATGGACAAGTATGGATTTCTCTTCAATTCTGTGCCATCATCGTGGCTTTGAAGGAGTCTGGGATGATGCCACATGGCCATTCGGTTATAACCGAATGGTGGTGCATGATGGAGCCTTCTAGAAGAGTACAACTGTAATCCTGTGTGGCTCTTCCTCATGTTAACTTTGTATAGTTTCAGAGAAGTTATTTTTATCCAAGTCTGGATGTTAATTATGCGGAAGTGTTTGTTAGGATTTTTATCCTTCCTGTTATGGAGATCGGCGCAAGGATTTGTTAGTTTCCTTTTGGCGCGTAAGTTTTAAACATAGTTCTCTTCTTAAGTTCTCTTTGTAGGACCAGTGCGCGGCCGCGCAAGGTCGAAAGAGGGCTTTTTGACGGGATTGTGGTATGGTCCCAAGTACTTGAAGCAAGTTTTTTGGGACCTTACCCCTTCAAGTCCCCTAGTCTAGTGTTGCTCTTATGCAAATAAGTGGAGCACTGGACTATGAGAAATGGGTGCTTTTTACTGTAGAGTTTTTGGCGCGAAAATGGGTAATCTTCTTGGGGAAGATGCTCTTGCTCATGATTTTGTTTTTGAAAGTCTTGTCTTTGGAAAAAATGGAAATCTTCGTGGAGAAGATATTTGTATTTTTTCTTTGTTCTGAACTGTTCACTTGAGCGAGAAGCTTTTTTAATCATGAGCTGACTGTTGTTTACGTCATTGTAAAAATGTATTTTTTATTACCTCTTCGTCTTCTAACTGAACTTTAGCCTTGGGAATATGTGCGGGCTTGTCAGAGATCATTTAATGTGACATGACGATTGCAATGGCAGCGCCGTTTCTAAGGGGAGTGATTTGACACTTAATCATCACAAGTCCCCCTTTCAATGCTGACGTTATCTTTCCGGCTTATATATTCATTTTTAGTGTGTGGATATTTTCCCCAATTTAGAAAAAATGAGGGCTAGGCGACAATGTCGACGTCGGAAGATTTCCGAAATTCTCAAGGTTTTTGATGTTGCTGATGGTCTGCTTCTCCTTTCCGGCCTGACGACTGGAACTGTTGCCGGAGACGAAGGTGTTCGTAGAGTTGTTCGCCAGGAGTTTTCAAGGAATCCTGCCCTCTCTCATTTTGCCGATGATAATAATGAGGGGGTTACCAGACTGTCGGCATATGCCGTAACTCGGGCATTTCCGGCTGATTGGAGAGGCCGTTGTTTGATTGTGTACCAACGGCGTCGCCGTGGTCCCTGTTCAGCTCCTCCGGCCAAGATTCCGACTAGTGATCATGTGGTTACTCCTGCTATGAGTGATGAGGAGGGTGTAAACCCTTGGATTGTTGATCATCATCCTATTACCTGCTATGGTGAAGTACTGCACACCCCGTTGGGTGTTTTGGATATGTTCCCTGGTGTGTAGTTTATTTACTTTGCCTCTAATGTTTTGATACACTGTCGTATTTTGTAAATTCTGTTAATGTGCTTTGTTGCACAAGTAGCTTTTTGATGCACTGTTATGCATATATGTTTTTTGTTATTGCGCGTGGTGCGCTAGTGATATGTCGCAACCCCCGATCCCTATTACCTCGGGAACGGGCGGTCGCGAGCCAGTTTCGGTGGTATCGCGTGTTTAGTCAATTTTGGCAGCGGAATTTACATCAGGACCGTAGTTAGGAAATATTTTATCAGAGTAAAATACCACACTTTTAATATAATAAACATATTGGAAAAATCCCAAGTTTAAGTACACACATTTTCATAGGGATAAACCCTATTTTATTTAATAAAGACATCTATTTATTTTTAGGTAACTTTATTGCCACTTTTCCAAGCCTTCAGTGCTGTCAAGCCGGCTTCTATTTGGCTTTCACATTTTGTTACCTGAAATGCGTTTAAAAATATTTTGTCAGTGGGAAATACTGGTGAGTGAATCCCAGTTTAATCAAGTTTTAATAAAAACCATTGTACAGTATTGAGGGCGATCTCGCAAGGCAGTAACATAACTTTGTATACAAAACCCCAACATACCGATGATAATTGTATTCTTACAAATACTCAATAACTGCTTAATATATAATTAATTAAGTGAGGTTTTGTAAAAACAATTTATAAAAAAGAGATTACTCACATTGCTGTCTTAGATTATCCTTTAGGGTTTCCTGGTGACAATCTATAATTTACACAAATGCACACGTGTTAGTATAATAACCCATTTTAACATTAGTAATACCCTCCCCGAGACGTCATTCCAACGACTACATCGGGCAGAACCACGACAGCCATTACGGAACCCTAGATCAATCGGGCAGAGTATCTAATACGTATCCAGGGGTTATGATACTTACAATGGAGCAGAACTTCGTTAATTAAGGGGTATTATGCCCGAGTATAGTGCCTACTATAAGAAAATTGAGAGAGAAAGTCGAATTTTGAACGAACAGACTGAAGGCCCGAGCTCCAGCTTTATAGGGGCTGAAATTGGGTTCCTCGCGGCCCGCGTAGACCTGAAGGGTCATCTTACGCGGCCCGCGTAATAGGTGGCTAGGACGTAGGCTTTATCGATCACCACCGTAGACTTGTCGGGTGTTGTGCCACGTCGCAGCACCGGGCTGCGCCACATTTTCGATCTCTCGCGGCCCGCGTAAGATCCCTAAGTGGTCTACGCGCCCCACGACAGCCCCAAAAATTTGATTTTTATTTATTTTTAATAATATTAAAGGTATTCGGGGTCCGTTTTCGCGTATGGGGTGTATTTTAGGACATATTGGGATATTTTAAAATATATTGGGGCGTCGGAAAAATTCAGGAGGGTTGTTATATCCTCCCCACCTTGTTTTAGAGCTCGTCCTCGAGATCTACTGGAACAAGTGTGGATATTTCCTTTGCATTTCTGATTCAAGTTCCCATGTATACTCTGGTCCTCTTTTGGAGTCCCATTTCACTTTGACCAGAATTAGTCTCTTGTATTTGAGGTTCTTGACTTTCCTGTCTTCAATCTGTAGAGGCCTTTCTACAAACTTGAGTTGTTCATTTACCTCTATATTCTTAAGAGGTACTACAAGTGATTCATCGGCTAAGCATTTCTTGAGATTGGATACATGAAATACATCATGTATTCCTGCGATTTCCTCTGGTAGTTGTAGCTGATAGGCTACAGGTCCTATTCTTCTAATAATCTTAAAAGGTCCAACATACCTGGGACTTAGCTTTCCCCTTTTGATGAATCTTACCACTCCTTTCCAAGGAGAGACTTTTAACAATACTTGGTCCCCTACTTGAAATTCCAATGGTTTTCGCCTGTTGTCTGCATAGCTTTTCTTTCGATCACGTGTTGCTTTCAGTCATTCCTTGACTTGAATTATCTTATCGGTTGTCTCCTGCACTATCTCAGGTCTAGATAGCTGTTTTTCCCCAATTTCTGCCCAACAGACTGGGGTTCGGCACTTTCGTCCATAAAGTGCTTCGAATGGTGCAACATTGATACTTATGTGATAACTATTATTATAAGAAAATTCTATTAATGGTAAGTGATCGTCCCAATTACCTCTGAAATCAATTACACAAGCTCTAAGCATGTCTTCCATCGTCTGAATTGTCCTTTCGCTTTGTCCGTCCGTTTGAGGATGATAAGCAGTGCTTAGATTTAACTTGGTTCCCATGGCCTTTTGGAAACTTGTCCAAAAATGAGTGGTAAAACGACTATCTCTGTTAGAAACAATTGATAAAGGAATTCCATGTAAAGAAACAATTTCATTTACATACAATTTAGCTAGCTGTACCATACTGAAAGTTTCTTTCTTTGGTAAGAAATGAGCTGACTTGGTTAGTCTGTCTACAATCAACCAGATTGTATCATTACCTTTTCTTGTTTTGGGTAATTTAGTAATAAAATCCATTGTTATTAATTCCCATTTCCACACTGGCATTTCTAACTGTTGTAACAAACCTGAGGGTTTCTGATGTTCAGCTTTAACTTGTGAGCAAGTTAAACATTTAGAAACATAGGTTGCTATGTCCTTTTTCATTCCTATCCACCAGAAATTTTTTCTTAAATCCTGGTACATTTTATCATTTCATGGATACATCGTATACTTAGATTTATGGGCTTCTTCTAATATACGATGACGTAGGTTTCCTAATTTAGGTATCCACATTCTCTTTTCATGGAATCTCCAAATTCCATATGTTCCTTGTTGTAATTCCTTAATCATACCTTTTAGCTTTTCAGTATCATCCTTGATTACTGATTCTTGTGCCTTTTTAATTTGTTCATTTAAATCTACTCTTAGATTTAAATTAAGAGAACGTACCCTTTTTGGCTTTTCGCGATATTTTCGGCTTAAAGCATCTGCCACTACATTTGCTTTTCCTGCATGATACTGGATATCACAATCATAATCACTAAGCATTTCCATCCAGCGTCTTTGTCTCATATTCAACTCTTTTTGTCCAAAAACATACCTTAAACTCTTATGATCAGTGAAAATAGTAAACTTACTACCATAAAGGTAATGTCTCCAAATTTTCAAAGCAAAAATTATTGCTCCTAATTCAAGATCATGAGTTGAATAATTCTCTTCATGATTCTTAAGTTGTCTAGAGGCGTAAGCTATAACCTTTTGACGTTGGATTAACACACATCCATAACCTATTTTAGAAGCGTCACAATAAACTACAAAATCTTCAGTTCCTTCTGGTAATGCTAGTATGGGTGCATGGGTTAATCTTTGCTTAAGAATTCTAAAAGCTTCTTCTTGCTTTGGTCCCCATTCAAACTTAATGGATTTACAGGTTAACTTAGTTAAAGGAATGGCTATTCTAGAAAAATCTCGAATAAATCTTCTATAATAACCGGCCAATCCTAAGAAACTTCTAACCTCGATTGGTGACTCAGGGGTCTTCCACTTGGTAATTGCCTTGATTTTTGTGGGATCCACATGAATTCCTTCATGATTAACTAAGTGTCCAAGAAACTGTACCTGTTCTAACCAAAATTCACATTTTGAAAACTTAGCATAAAGCTTTTCCTTTCTTAGTAAACTTAAAAGTGCGTGCAAATGCTTTGCATGTTCCTCTTTATTCTTAGAGTAAATGAGAATATAAAGACAATTATGAATTTATCCAAATATGGCTTACATATTCGGTTCATCATGTCCATAAATGCAGCTGGGGCATTGGTTAAACCAAATGGCATGACAGTAAATTCATAATGGCCATACCTCGTTCTGAAGGCGGTCTTAGGAATATCCTCTTCCTGTACCTTTAATTGATGATATCCTGACCTTAAATCGATTTTAGAGAAAAATCGAGCTCCTTGCAATTGATCGAATAGATCATCGATTCTTGGTAACGGATACCGATTCTTAATCGTGACTTTGTTCAATTCACGGTAATCAATGCACATCCGCATTGATCCATCTTTCTTTTTGACGAATAAAATTGGCGCTCCCCACGGCGATGAGCTTGGCTGTATGAATCCTTTTTCCAGCAATTCGTCCAATTGTTTCTTCAGTTCCTGCATTTTTGCGGGTGCCAAACGGTAAGGTGCTTTGGCAATCGGTGTCGTTCCTGGTAGCAGGTGAATTCTGAATTCAACTTCTTTATCCGGCGGTAGTCCTGGTAATTCTTCTGGGAATATATCTGAAAACTGAGACACTACTGGAATGTCTTTTAGTTCTTTTCCTTTAGTGTTAGTGATTATGGAAATCAAATACACTAATGATCCTTTCCTTATATAGCGTGCAGTTTTCATCACAGAGATGAATTTTGTGGGACCTAGATGGTTTATCTCCTTTAATTGTGATCTTTTCACCCTTTAGTGAATTTACTTGAATTGACTTTTGATCACATAAAATACTAGCTTTATTGGCTATTAACCAATCCATTCCTAAAACGACATCGAATCCTGCCAGATTCATTGGGTAAAGATTTGCAATAAATTTTTGATTTAAAATTTCTAGTCTTGCTCCCTGCAAGATTTCAGAAATCTTAACAGTTTCTCCATTAGCTGTCTCTACTAGACATTATTGTGGAAGTTTAATTAATGATTGATTAAGAAGTTTGCAAAACGAAGTACTAATAAAACTTTGGTTTGCACCAGAGTCAAATAATACTTTAGCAAAAATATTATTAACTAAAAACGTACCGGCTATTACATCCGGAATCATTTTGGCTTCATCTATTGTCAGAACAAATGCTCTAGCATTTTTAGTGTTCTTATTGTTCGTAGCTGGAGCCAATTTTGGACAATTTGGCTTGATATGACATTTTTCTCCACAGTTGAAGCACAATCCATTACTAGATTTCCTCCTGCAATCTTCTTCCTTGTGTCCTGGTAACTTACAGAAATTGCAGTGAGTGGAGCATTTTCCTGAATGCTTCTTCTTGCAAGTTTTGCAGTAGGGTGTAGAGGTAGATCCTACATTCCTACGGTTGGAATTACCATAGCGGAATTCCTGGGTAAGCCTCTGTGCTAGGTTTCTCCTTTGGTCTTCTTCTCGTGTACGTACTAATTCATCAGTCAATGTGTTTGTTAATTCTACAACTTCTTCTACGGTTTGAGGTTTAGCTGCCTTGACTACATGCCTAATCTCTCCAATTAATCACCAGATGTAACGGGAGATTAATACCGGTTTTGGTGATGCAAGGGTAGGTACTATTCTAGCATATTCAAAGAATAACTTTGTGTACCCCTTACTATCCACTCCATTCATCCTAAGGTTTAGGAATTTGTTTGCTATCTGTTCTTTTTCATTAGGAGGGCAGAATTTCCTTTCTACCATATTCTTAAATTCCTACCATTCCATATTATAAACCCTATCACTTCCTCTAGACTGGAGAATAGTGTTCGACCATTCTAAGGCTGAATTCTTAAATAGATTGGAAGCAAACACTATCTTGTCATCTTCCGCACATTTGCTTATTTTTAAGACTGCCTCAATCTTTTCTATCCAGCGTAGAGCTACAATGGGTTCTTCATTGCCCGAGAATTCTATCGGTTTACAGGACCAGAATTCTTTGTAAGAACAACCGTAAGACACGGTTCTCCTTCTTTTGGGAATGGGCACTTGAAGTACGGGCCCATTGTTCACACTGTTTGCAGGTTCAGAGGGTCGCTTGCTATCATGTCTACTTTTATTATTAGCATCCTTAACAGCTTGAAGAATATATGACATTGCATCTATGATTCCTTGTGCCACTATGTGTTAGATGACACTATTATCCACTTGGTTTCCATTATTATTGTTGTTGTTCGGATTCTCATTAACCAAGTTAATGTTACTCTGGTTATCGTTATTCAGATTTTCCTGATTCCCTTCGTCGGCCATCTGAATTTTAAACAGTTACCACGTATTAATATCACAAAATAATATTTAATATAGCCAATCACATAACACGCATTTTGGTCAAAAGCGTCGATCATTGCGACTTACTCTATTTTTATATAATATGCATCTACTACAAACCAATACTGGAAATTAAAATTACAATACAGACTGAAATTTAAAACTACACTACTAGTAGTAGGCATCCGTAGTTTTTTTTTCATACACACATATATTATTATTATTATATTATTATTACTATTATTACCCTCTTCACCATCACATTCAAGGATATGGATTCATCCAGAAATCCATATTGCGCTCGTCGTACTTCCAGACGAGTCGCTCTCCCGCCTGTCTCATCCTTTCACTATTCTCTAAAATTTCCTCACCAAATGTCCTAAGTTCTTGTACATTTTCTGCACTCATTGGGGGTGCAGGTTCTAGGACTGGGTTCGGAATCTGGGGTGCGGGTTCCTGGTATGGAGGTGTAGGTGCCTGGAATTGGTAAGGATTCTCTAAAATCTCCCTAATGTATACATCGTTATCGTAATAGGGATCTAGAGGGTCCAAACCTGGGTAAGCTCCTAAGTTCGGCATGGGCATGTCTTCGTGTATCGGGTAGCGTTGCACATAGTCCCTATTATCGTCCCACCAGGGGTCGTAATTTGGGTCTAAGGGATTTGGTGCTGGTGCCCAGGTATTTCCTCCGGGTTGAAATCATGCATTTCTACTTGATTTTTAGGGTTTTCTATTTCCATTGGTTGGTCAGGAAATGGTGGTTGTGGTTGGGGTGCTATCAATTGCTCCAGGTTAGGGTCAGCTGCAGTGGTTGCTAGGATATGGATGTTGGCTATACCCCTATTAAGCATGTCCTAGGTATGGCCTCTGTCTCTCTTTTGGCTGTTGTTAGTGCTCTCTGGTCTTGTAACTTTTTCATATGTTTTCTACGCTCATGTGCTCCCCTACTGAACCATCCCCTCTTTTTCTGAGGAAATGGCTCTTCAAACTGAGCCTTAAACACGAATATTCCTTCTTCAGTATCAGCAGAGTACCCCGAGAGGGCAGGCTGAGAAGAGGCACCTTCGCTTCTAGGCGAACCAGACAATTGACGGTACGCGTCAGATGGTCCTTGGTCGCTCATACTGTAAACTAACAAATAGTCAAATAACACATAACAAGAAAATATAATTATGCACATATTTGTGTAATTTATTTCCTAACAGATTGAATTTTGGTGTCAGCAGAACACTTCTGTGGCTGAATCAGTGGCTTAGCTCTGATACCACCTTCTGTTGCAACCCCCGATCCCTATTACCTCGGGAACGGGCAGCCGCGAGCCAGTTTCGGTGGTATCGCGTGGTTAGTCAATTTTGGCAGCGGAATTTACATCAGGACCGTAGTTAGGAAATATTTTATAAGAGTAAAATACCACACTTTTAATATATTAAACATATTGGAAAAATCCCAAGTTTAAGTACACACATTTTCATAGGGATAAACCCTATTTTATTTAATAAAGACATCTATTTATTTTTAGGTAACTTTATTGCCACTTTTCCAAGCTTTCAGTGCTGTCCAGCTGGCTTCTATTTGGCTTTCACATTTTGTTACCTGAAACGCGTTTAAAAATATTTTGTTAGTGGGAAATACTGGTGAGTGAATCCCAGTTTAATCAAGTTTTAATAAAAACCATTGTACAGTATTGAGGGCGATCTGGCAATTTCATTTGTTTCCAGGTTATATCAATTAACACAAACGGTACTGTCAGACCTGAATTGTGGAAATGTTACCCCTCGCAAGGGAGTAACATAACTTTGTATACAAAATCCCAACATACCGATGATAATTGTATTCTTACAAATACTCAATAACTGCTTAATATAAAATTAATTAAGTGAGGTTTTGTAAAAACAATTTACAAAAAGGAGATTACTCACATTGCTGTCTTAGATTATCCTTTAGGGTTTCCTGGTGACAATCTAAAATTTACACAAATGCACACGTGTTAGTATAATAACCCATTTTAACATTAGTAATACCCTCCCTGAGACGGCATTCCAACGACTACGTCGGGCAGAACCACGACAGCCGTTACGGAACCCTAGATCAGTCGGGCAGAGTATCTAATACGTATCCAGGGGTTATGATACTTACAACAGAGCAGAACTTCGTTAATTAGGGGGGTATTATGCCCGAGTATACTGCCTACTATAAGAAAATTGAGAGAGAAAGTCGAATTTTGAACGAACAGACTGAAGGCCCGAGCTCCAGCTTTATAGGGGCTGAAATTGGGTTCCTCGCGGCCCGCGTAGACCTGAAGGGTCATCTTACGCGGCCCGCGTAATAGGTGGCTAGGGCGTAGGCTTGATCGATCACCACCGTAGACTTACCGAGTGTTGTGCCACGTGGCAGCACCGGGCTGCGCCACATTTTCGATCTCTCGCGGCCCGCGTAAGATCCCTAAGGGGTCTACGTGCCCCGCGACAGCTCCAAAAATTTGATTTTTAATTATTTATAATAATATTAAAGGTATTCGGGGTCCGTTTTCGCGTATGGGGTGTATTTTAGGACATATTGGGATATTTTAAAATATATTAGGGCGTCGGAAAAATTCAGGAGGGTTGTTATATGATATAAGTTTTGTTTGAATTACAATATGTTGTATGTGTATAGTTACTTTGTTTAGATAGAGCGAATAAGGATGGTATTGAGCTCATGTGTGAACGTAGGTGTGGACTGTGCGCGGGACTTGTGCCCGTTAGACCATTCATGAGACAATGTTTCACCATATTGTTTTCGCGTGTACCAAAAGGAATTACATGCAGTTTGTAATAAACAATAAAATATATAAGGATAATCTTTGTATTGATAAGGCGCGAGGCCAATGGATACAAAGTGAATAATTAGAATAAATACATTGCCTGTATAAGTGTCTGGCCTTCTGCGCCAGATGGTTTTGGCCGGTTACATGTAGCACCTACGCAGCTGCTGTTCATTCCAGGTGCGGGGCACGTCTGTTCCGTTGAGCCACTTTAAGGTGTATGCCCCTTTGCCTAGGACTTCATGGATGATGTACGACCCTTCCCATTTAGGTGCTAGCTTTCCTGGATTTTCTGCTTTGGACGCTTCATTGTCGCACAGGACGAAATCTCCTGGAACGAAGGTGCACACGCGTACGCGCGCGTTGTAGTATTTCTCTAATTTGGATTATACCTTGCTTCTGCGATGGCTGCGTTCTCGCGCCTTTCGTCGAGAAGGTCTAGATCTATTCTTCGTTCTCTTTCATTATCTTGTTTCTCCATGGCGATAATGCGCGGCGATGGGATGCCGATTTCTGCTGGTATTACTGCTTCCGAACCATATACAAGGCTAAATGGAGTTTCCCCTGTACTGGTTTTTGGCATGGTGCGATGGGCCCATAAGATGCTAGGGAGCTCATCTACCCATCCCCTACGCGCAGTCCCCAATCTTGCCTTGATGTCATCTACTATTTGTTTGTTCACGCTTTCAACCTGCCCATTTGCTTGTGGGTGCGCCACAGAGGCGAAAACTGTGCTCGATTTTCATTTCTTTAAACCACTTCTGGAGGTATTCCGAAGCAAAGTTTGTGCCATTATCGGAAATGATGCGTAATGGCAACCCGAATCGACATATAATATGTTCCCATATGAACTTGCGGATTACCATTGCTGTGGTCGATGCTAATGCCTTAGCCTCCACCCATTTAGTGAAGTAGTCGGCTGCCACTACGATGAATTTACCTGCGCCTGGTGCGTCGGGGAAAGGACCGACGAGGTCGATACCCCATTGTTGAAAAGGCCATGCCAAGGTAACCGGGACTAGAGGATTTTTTAGACGGAGGGTTTTTGGCGCGTGGCGCTGACATGCTGCGCATTTGCGCAGTAGTTCCACTGCGTCCACATGCATTCATGGCCAATAGTAGCCTGCATTCATTAACTTTGCCACTACCATGCGTGGTCCGACGTGAATCCCACATAATCCTTCGTGAATTTCTCTGACTAAATATTGCGCATCCGTTTTATCGACACAGCGTAGAAGTGGACCCATGAATGATTTCCGGTATAAGATACCGTCCGCCATTTCGTAGTTCAGCGCTTTGTTTTGGATTTTCCTAGCTTCCGCTTTTCCTTCTGGAAGTTTTCCATGCTGTAAGTACGTAATGATCGGGGACATCCATGATGGATTGCTGACCTCGATGATGTTCACTTGCCTTAGAGGAACGGATGGATTAGATAATACCTCAATGCCGACTTCTTTTGCTAGATGTTTGAAACTGGTGGCTGCCAGTTTGCTCAGTGCGTCCGCATGTTTATTTTCACTTCTATTTATATTGATTATCTTGAATGTTTAGAACTGGCTGATAAGCATTCGCGCTTGCTCCAAATATAAAGCCATGGCTTCGCCTTTAGCGTTGTAATGGCCAATGACTTGTTCTGCCACTAGCTTTGAATCGACGTGCGCTTCGAGGTTCTTTGCTCCCATTTTAAGTGCCCGACGGAGGCCCGCAAGAAATGCTTCGTATTCTGCCTCATTGTTTGTACTTTTGAAATCTAGGCGTATTGCGTATGTGAGCTCGTGATTGTCTGGGCTAACCAGTCGGAGGCCTGCGCCTGCACCGTCATCGTTGGAGGCACCGTCTGTGTGCAAAGTCTAAACCCTATCATCGAAGACTGGAATAGGGTTTTGGATTGCCTCGCATTCTTGTATTTTGTCAACGGGCACTTCGGTGGCGAAGTCCGCTAATACTTGTCCTTTGATTGCCGGTCGGGGTTTGTATAGGATATTGTATCCTCCTAGCTCGATGGCCCATTTGGCCAAACGCCCCGCGACATCGGGTTTGGATAGAATTTGACCTAGATGATAATTAGTGAGTACTGTAATAACATGACCAGAGAAATACCGGCGTAGTCTTCGTGACGCGTGTACTAATGTGAGGACGAGTTTTTCTATCATAGAGTAGCGTGTCTCTGGGCCTGTTAGCATCCTACTAATGTAGTATATCGGAATTTGAACACCATCTCTTTCTACCATTAATACCGCGCCAACCGCTACTTCTGCTGCCGATAGATATAGGATTAGCGGCTCCTCCTCTCGTGGTGCTGTTAAAGTTGGTAACTGGATCAGACATTCCTTCATTTGTTTGAAGGCTTTCTCCGCTTCTGGTGTCCATTGAAAATGGCTCTTCTTGGCGCAATTGCGCAACGTGCTAATGAACGGATAAGATTTCGCGGCGTGATTTGCTAAGAATCTGTTTAATGCCGCTAGTCGTCCCGCGAGTCGTTGCATTTCTTTAGCTGTTGCTGGTGACTGCATTAGTTGGATGGCCTGTACTTTCTACGGGTTGACCTTGAAACCGTCTCTGGTTACTATGAACCCTAGAAATTTGCCCTTCTCCATTCCGAAGGAGCACTTTGTTGGGTTCAGTTTTAGATTGACGCTGCGCAAAGAGTCAAACGTGCGCTGAATGTTTGCGAGCATGGTTTCTTCTTCTTGGCTCATGATGACGAGGTTATCCAACTAAACTTCCACTGTTTTTCCGATGTCTTCGCCGAAAACTCTATCCATTAAGCGTTGGTAAGTGGCCCCTGCGTTGCGGAGGCTAAAAGGCATTTTCGTATAGCAAAAGATACCCTTATCTGTACGGAAGGCCGTCTTGTCTTTATCTTCCTCTTTCATCTGTACTTGATGGTAGCCTTTATAACAATCTAGAAAACACTTCCAGCGGAAGGATGCTAGAGAGTCGACTTTCTTGTCTATTTCCGGAAGTGCATAACAGTCTTTCGGGCAGGCTTTGTTGAGGTCTTTGAAGTCGACACACATGCGCTACCCACCATTGTGTTTTTGTACCATTACTAGGTTGGCTACCCAGGTTTGGTACTGTACTTCGCGCAGGATCCTAGCGTTAAGCAATTCTATTACTTGCTCGTTCATTGCTTCTGCATTTTATACGCTGAGACCGCTCCATCCTTACGCGACGGGTTCTGCTGAGGGTCGAACGTTTAAACAATGTTGTGCTATGTCTCGTGGAACCCCAGTCATGTCCGCTGGGGACCAGGCGAAGATGTCCATGTTGTTGGAGAGCAATTCCTTCAATTTTATCCAGATTGCCGAGGAGATGGCGTGCCCTAACAAGATGGTTTGTTCCGGATATTCCTCATTGAGAACCCATTTTTCTGGTTCGTTTGATGTTGAGGGTTTGGTAACCTTTGCTGGTGGTTCATCGTCCATATACATGACTTCCTTGCTGGAATATAAAATTGCTACTCCGGTTTCCGTCGGAAATCCGCAAGCGGCGTGCGGTATGGAAGTAATCATGCTGAATTCCCTCTGAGATCGTCTCCCCAGCAGTACATCATGGCGTGACGTTGCTGGCATAACCATGAAATTAACTGTGACAGTGCGTGAGTGTTCGCCATCTGAGAGAGTCACAGGAAAAGCGATTTGACCCAGCGGGAAGCCAGCTTCGTTGCAGAAACCAGTGAGAGGAAAATTGACTGGTTTTGTGCGTGCCTAATCCTCTGGGTCGAGTTGTTTGAAACATTGTTCATAGATTATATCCATTGAACTTCCTGGATCTATGAACATATAATCAGTTCGGTAATGGCCGAAGATACCGGTGATAATTACTGGACGTTCTTCCTGAGGACCTCCGGGGACAACAGGGAAGACTACTTGTTGCTCTCGCCAATGCTGATTATGGCTTCGTTTGTTCGGCTTTCGTGAGGGACCTCCTTGTACCATGTTTATCTGCCTTGTCTTGACTCCCTGGTGATTGGTTGATGCGTGTGTAGTGTCGTTAGTTTTTAATGTATATATTAAGCCCTTTTTAACACTTTTTAGCCAAGTTTTAAATTTATAAAACACGATATTTACTAACACTAAACACACATATGGGCAAGTGCACCCATCGTGAGCGTAGTATAGTGTTGGTAAGATACCGAGGTCGTCCAAGGACACAAGAGCTTTTAGTACCGGTTTATCCTCAACGTCTAATCAAATCAAAAGTTTAGGAAAATGTTTTAAACTAAGAAAAATAAAAACTAACTAAAATGCTGAAAATAAAAATAAAAGAAAAAACAGATAGACAAGATGAATCACTTGGCTCCGACTCGTGTTTAGTGTAACCTTTGATTATTTTCGCACTTTTGCACTATTTTAAGAGATTATCTTAGTTATTGTAGTAGGCCCCTCTTTTGGAGGTGACGTTGCCCTCAACCCAGTAGTTTGAGTCAGCAAGGATACAATCCTAAAGGGTCGGATTATTGAAAGATAATTAATTAAGTTATTAATGCAAATTATGGTAGGCCCCTCTTTTGAAGGTGACGTTACCCTCGGCTAAGTAGTCTGAGTCAGCAGGGATACAGTCCTAAATAGCCGGGTTATAGTATTAATAGTAATTTAACTTATGAGGAGATCAAAGAGTTTGGACCCTCGCCATCCAATACCGTTAAGCATTGAAGGAGGTCCTACTAAATTTGACCCAGGTCCCTTGCATGATCTCTAAACGCTGAACAACGGCAAGACTCTTACCAAACCGTTCCCTTAACCCCCGACCAGGTAGCCAACATACCTCCATATAGACCGTGGAGATATGAATGGTGAAAATCTTTTATTTTATATAGACAGTAAAATAATGCCAAGACACCACGGACAAACGATAAGGAAGAATCACCTTCAACATAAGAAACTAGTTATTAAAGTCATTAATACAAAACCAAGTAAAAAGTGCGAAAAGATTAAAAATAAAAAGTATTACACTAGACACTTGTCTTCACCAAGTGATGTAAGAGACTTAGGCAAACATGGCCTTGATTGTCAAGAACTCTTACGATCAATCTTGGATCCCGAGACGACTCACACACTCTATGATGGACAATGGATGATGGTGGTGGATGATGGTGTTATGGTGGTGGTGGGTGGTGGGTGAAGTGTGAGAGAGGTGGTGTGCCAAGGGATGGTTTGAGCTTGAGCCAAGCACTCCTATTTATAGGCTGAACAGAAGCCCGGGCACGGCCCCGTGTCCAGTGGGCACGGCCCCGTGTCCACATCATCTCTTTCTTCATTTAATGCAGCTTGTCTTTATTAGTTGACCACGCCCCCGTGTCCGCTGAGCACGACCCCGTGTGCAGAAGAATCTTTGTACTATGAAGATTTGCCTGGATTGTGCGAATCTTAAAGTTGACCACGGCCCCGTGTCCGCTGAGCACGACCCCGTGGTGGGCAATAGAAGCTTCTACCACTTTGTCTTTTCTGCTGACACTTGGGCACGCCCCCGTGCTGGCTGAGCACGGGGAGTGTTCAGTCTTCTGTCTTCTTGTTTTGCTTGGGAAGATGCTGTCGTGGGGTCGGGCATGTCACGTTTGTTCCTTTTCTTGTATTTATGTTAGATTTTGCTGTCTTTTTGCTTCTTTTGTTAATTTGAGCTCATTTAATCCTGAAAATACAAAAGGAAGACAAAAGTACACTGTTTCCAACATTAGTACTAAAAAAGGGTTAGTTTTATGCCACAATTGATGTAATTTATATGTTGCATTTTGCACACATCAAATACCCCCACACTTGAATCTTTGCTTGTCCTCAAGCAAAACTCTTTATAATGTGGCTTTACACACCCAAATGGAATGGGTAGAAAAGAAGGTTTTTGGGCTTGTCATAGAGTGTCGGGATTTCCAAGATTCTTTATTACGTTTTATTTTTTTTTATTTACAATCCTATTCGTCATGATTTATTTAAAACTTTTTATAAGATAAATTACTTATTAGGGCATAACATGCCTCTTTAAAATTCTCTTTATATACAAGTTCACATACCTCACAGGGGGGTCACTCAACACTCGGCCGAAGATGTATTTTAGTGAATCACTCGAGAGCGGCATGGAACTTACTCCTACCATAGGCTTGCCAAGCAATCAATCCTCCTCCTTTTTAACTATATACCTTTGTAAATATTAAGAGGGCTTTTTGGGTGAAGGGTTAGGCTTGGGTTAAAGGTAGGTGGTTGGGTTAGTGGTTAGTAGAAAAGGGCGAAAAAGCGTAACAAGCATCGGTTTTCGAAAGACTTTTTATTTTTGTAACTTTTATTTTGATGAAGCTATTATTCAAACAAAGTTATTTTTGATAAACTTGTTTGTTTATTTTCTTTTGCTTCATCATCAACACATTTTTTTTTGAAAAGTCATACGAAAAGCCGAGCTAGTTACTAAAACAAAGGGTTAAAAATGAAAAAGGTTTTGGTGGGTGAAAGGGTGTTTGGTTTGGGTTATGAAATGAAAAAGTTTAGGCTCAAAGGGGCTAACTATGGGATTTTGGGTAGGTGGTAAAAAAAAAAAGAAAAATAATGGTGTAGAAATAAAAAGGGTTAGTCCTAATGCCTCCATCATTTACTTACTCGGGTTTAAGTTGGTAAGGACCGGGAATGTATCGTCATGGCAAGTTCTAGAGTCGTAAGAACCAAGCGGCTATTCACACAAGAAACGAAAAATGAGCATTTAATTTAAAGATATGTATTTGTATGCTCAATAAAGGCTCAAAACTCACTTTTGTGGGAATGGGTTTTTATGTGATCAAGTATATATAATCAAATTTTAACTAAGCTTGTCACGCCTTTTCATAATTTTCTTATGTTGGTTCTTTTTATCACGACGCTATCGGTTGTAAATTTGTAAAAATATAACCTTTTTAGAACTTGAAATTCCCGAATTAAACCTAGACAAGTAAAAAATGAATTTTTTTTGAAAAAATTTGGGGTGATTAGCGGTTCCAATAGAGTTTTGTGTAAGGCTTGTGTTTAGGACTTGCAAGATTCAAGGTTTTAGCATCCCCCCCACACTTAAATTACACATTGTCCTCAATGTGTCCCAAAAATAAATTTTTAGGTTGGTTGAATGTGTAAAAAGGGTGAAAAAGCAAAAATTTTGTGTTACTGGGCGCTGAACACGGCCCCGTGTTGTCCGGGCACAGCCCCGTGTTCAAGTGCCAGTAACAAAATTGAATCAAGAGAAACAGAAGCCTGGACACGGGGGCGTGTTGGGTGAGCACGGCCCGTGTCCAGTGTACCTGAACTGGGTATTTCTGAAGTCTGTGCAGCACGGGGCCGTGTTGGGCGGACACGGCCCGTGCCAAACTTACTGTAATGAAGAAATTTTGTCGGATGGTCCTGTTTTCCTGCATGGGGTGCTGGTTCAAGCTTCCCTTGTATCCTTTGCCATCTCAAGTGTGTTTTATTCCTGAAAATTAAAACTAACTAGAAAACATAAAAATTAATCTAAACTAAACTAAGGATAGTTCCGCGGAATGCCTCCGTGGTGCGCCACGTTTATAAGGGTCCTTGGCTAGACCCAAAGCCTGGTCATATGTTACCCAAGTGGGATGTTTCACATCCCATGTTACACCGTCGGAGAGCGTCATCCAAGCTTGAGTCTATGACCTTCATGTAGTCGACCGGGTCTTCGTCTTCTACTCTCTTTCCAACTCCAAACTTCACTTCCTCGTCCCCAAACTTCAATGTTAGTGTTTCGTTATTCATATCAACCACTGCTTGGGCGGTGGCTAGAAATGGCCTCCCGAGGATGAGAGGAACATCGGCGTCTTCTTCCATGTCTAGGATGACAAAGTCGGTTGGGAAAACGAAATTGTCAACTTTGACCAATAGGTTTTCAACGACACCTTCTGGAAATTTGACGGATCTGTCGGCGAGTTGTATGCTCATCTTTGTAGGGCTCGTTGTTCCTAGGCCGAGTCGTTTGAACATTGATGTGGGCATGAGGTTAATGCTAGCCCCAAGATTGGCTAATGCATTACGAACAGGGGACTCCCCAATCGAGCAAGGAATCGTGAAACTTCCGGGATCAATTTTCTTTTGTGGAAGTTTGTTGAGTACTAAGGCGGAGCATTCTTCGCCTAAGTTAACTAATTGCAATGATTCAATTTTCCTTTTATGAGTGAGGAAGTCCCTCATAAATTTTGCATATTTAGGCATTTGGGTAAGGACCTCAATAAAAGGAATATTAACATGCAATTGTTTTAGTAAATTTTCGAACTTTGCAAATTGCTCATCGGCCTTTTGACGATTTAACCTACCGGGGTACGGAATCGGAGGAGTCTTGGTGGGCTCTTGATTTGGTAAAGAAGCCTTTTCTGGTTGGGGTGCGGGTGGAGTCGTGGTTTGGCTGGACTGGCTTCTTTCATCTGGCGGTAATGCAGCCTCCTCGGGACCCACGGTTCGATTTCTCAATGTGATGAGATGTACTTGTGCTTTTGGGTTGGTTTCGGTATTGCTAGGTAACGCGCCTTGTGGTCTCTCGGAGAAATTTTGAGCTACTTGATTTAATTGTTTTTCAATGTTTTGAATGCTAGCTTGTTGATTTCTAAAATTCGATTCCAATTGCTAAAATCGATCCGAGTTTTTCTTTTCGGTGTTGGAGATGAGGCGAGATACGGTATCTTCAAGCCTTTCTCGTCCACCTTGTTGTTGAGAAAAGTTTTATGGTTGTTGAAAGTTAGTACGTTGGTTTTGTTGGTTACTACTATTGCCGGGATCTCTCCAACCAAGGTTAGGGTGGTTATGCCATCCTTGGTTGTAGGTACCCGTTGGTGGACCCGACGACCTAGGCCTATTATCAATGTAGTTTACCATTTCTGTTTGATCATCTACTTCTTTCATACAACTCCAATTTTCATGTGGTCCACCACACCGTTCACAAGCCATAACCGAGGCCGTTTTTGCCATTTCTAATTTTTTTATTTTTTAAGAAAGGGCCTCGATTTGGGCTTGTAAAGAAGTGCTTTCGTCAACCTTATGGGCGCCCGGGGCAATAGATTTATTGCCTCGGGGAGTGTGCCACTGAAAATTGGTTTGCGCAATTTCCTCAATTTGATTATATATTTCATTTGGGGGACGATTACCTAGAAGTCCCCCAGAGCTAGAATCAAGTGTTTGTCTTGTGTGTGGCAACAACCCATTGTAGAAAGTGGATACTTGTTGCCATACCGCAAGACCGTGATGAGGACACTTTCTTAGTAGCTCCTTGAACCTTTCCCAAGTTTCATATAAGGATTCCCCATCCTCTTGTGAATATGTATTAATTTCAGTCATTAATTTAGCCGTTTTAGAAGGAGGGAAATACTTATATAAAAACTTTTGGGCTAGTTCATCCCAGGTGTTTACCGAGCCAACTGGGAGGGTGTTAAGCCAAGCCTTAGCTCGGTCTTTTAGTGAAAATGGAAACATTCGAAGGCGGATGGCGTCATTCGATGCTCCATTGATTCGAAAGGTATCACATATTTCTAAGAAATTAGTAATATGTAGATGGGGATCCTCGTCCGCAAGCCCATGAAAGGTTGCGGAGTTTTGAAGCATTTGTATCAAATGCGGTCGAAGTTTGAAGTTATTGGCTTTAACATTCAGTGCATTGATAGCGGCGCCGAGATTACCTACGGTGGGCCGTAGGTAATCCATGAGGGTACGTTGATCCGCCATTGGAAGTGGGTCTCCCGAAACTTTCTCTTGATTTTTAGCTTTAAGTCTTTTTCTGAGAAAGCGTTCGGGTTCTTCTACAGGTTCTTTTATGTCTCTACTAGAACTGGAGCTCATGCACTACGTAGGAAGTTCAAATGTGGCGCCGAGGTTCCAAGTCCTGCAATAAAAACAGAAAAGAATGTTGGTCAGAAGGTTCACCACGGCCTCGTGCTCAGTGAACACGGCCCGTGGTCAGAGTTACAGTGATTGTTCTCCGGATCCCTGTTACTGGGAGTTGGACACGGCCCCGTGCTCAGCTCTCTGTAACTCGGAAAATAAAAACTGCCAGTGATAATGATGGGCACGGCCCGTGTCCGACCAGGCACGGCCCGTGCTGAGCTCTGCAGAAACTGAAAAACTAAGAAAAATCCAAAAAAATGAAAAATAAGAAAAAAAATGATTAGGCCATTGATTCCTAACTTTCTTAAAATCCTTGTGTCCCCGGCAGCGGCGCCAAAAACTTGATGTGTGTATAGTGTCGTTAGTTTTTAATGTATATATTAAGCCCTTTTTAACACTTTTTTAGCCAAGTTTTAAATTTATAAAACACGATATTTACTAACACTAAACACGCATATGGGCAAGTGCACCCATCGTGAGCGTAGTATAGTGTTGGTAAGATACCGAGGTCGTCCAAGGACACTAGAGCTTTTAGTACCGGTTTATCCTCAACGTCTAATCAAATCAAAAGTTTAGGAAAATGTTTTAAACTAAGAAAAATAAAAACTAACTAAAATGCTGAAAATAAAAATAAAAGAAAAAACAGATAGACAAGATGAATCACTTGGCTCCGACTCGTGTTTAGTGTAACCTTTGATTATTTTCGCACTTTTGCACTATTTTAAGATATTATCTTAGTTATTGTAGTAGGCCCCTCTTTTGGAGGTGACGTTACCCTCAACCCAGTAGTTTGAGTCAGCAAGGATACAATCCTAAAGGGTCGGATTATTGAAAGATAATTAATTAAGTTATTAATGCAAATTATGGTAGGCCCCTCTTTTGAAGGTGACGTTACCCTCGGCTAAGTAGTCTGAGTCAGCAGGGATACAGTCCTAAATAGCCGGGTTATAGTATTAATAGTAGTTTAACTTATGAGGAGATCAAAGAGTTTGGACCCCTGCCATCCAATACCGTTAAGCATTGAAGGAGGTCCTACTAAATTTGACCCAGGTCCCTTGCAGGATCTCTAAACGCTGAACAACGGCAAGACTCTTACCAAACCGTTCCCTTAACCCCCGACCAGGTAGCCAACATACCTCCATATAGACCGTGGAGATATGAATGGTGAAAATCTTTTATTTTATATAGACAGTATAATCACTGTTGTAGAAATCGGCCTAGGCGGCCGATTAATCGCCGCCTAGGCGCTAGGCGCTAGTCTACTGATTAATTTTAGCCTAGTCGGTCCATTAATCGGTAATCGGTCCTAGGCGGCCCTAGTCGGTCCTAGTCGGTCAAAGTCGGTCAAAGTCGGTCCTAGTCGGTCAAAAATCGGTCCTAGGCGGTCTACATTAATCGGACAAAATCGGACAAAATCGGTCCTAGGCGGTCCTAGGCGGTCCTAGGCGGTCAGAATTGGTCAAAATCGGTCAAAATCGAACCATACTATCTGAAACTTGAAGTATTTATGTGAATTTTGAAGTATTATTTTTATATTATTGGGTATATATATATAATTTTGAAAAAATACATATAAAAATCCCATTCCGATTAATCCCGATTAATCCCGGTTAATCCCGATTAATCCCTAGGCTGTACCTCACCGCCCGACTAGCGCCTAGCGCCTTCTACAACATTGAGTATAATAATGCCAAGACACCACGGACAAACGATAAGGAAGAATCACCTTCAACATAAGAAACTAGTTATTAAAGTCATTAATACAAAACCAAGTAAAAAGTGCGAAAAGATTAAAAATAAAAAGTATTACACTAGACACTTGTCTTCACCAAGTGATGTAAGAGACTTAGGCAAACATGGCCTTGATTGTCAAGAACTCTTACGATCAATCTTGGATCCCGAGACGACTCACACACTCTATGATGGACAATGGATGATGGTGGTGGATGATGGTGTTATGGTGGTGGTGGGTGAAGTGTGAGAGAGGTGGTGTGCCAAGGGATGGTTTGAGCTTGAGCCAAGCACTCCTATTTATAGGCTGAACAGAAGCCCGGGCACGGCCCCGTGTCCAGTGGGCATGGCCCCGTGTCCACATCATCTCTTTCTTCATTTAATGCAGCTTGTCTTTATTAGTTGACCACGCCCCCGTGTCCGCTGAGCACGACCCCGTATGCAGAAGAATCTTTGTACTTTGAAGATTTTCCTGGATTGTGCGAATCTTATAGTTGACCACGACCCCGTGTCCGCTGAGCACGGCCCCGTGGTGGGCAATAGAAGCTTCTACCACTTTGTCTTTTCTGCTGACACTTGGGCACGCCCCCGTGCTGGCTGAGCACGGGGCGTGTTCAGTCTTCTGTCTTCTTGTTTTGCTTGGGAAGATAGTGTCGTGGGGTCGGGCATGTCACGTTTGTTCCTTTTCTTGTATTTATGTTAGATTTTGCTGTCTTTTTTGCTTCTTTTGTTAATTTGAGCTCATTTAATCCTGAAAATACAAAAGGAAGATAAAAGCACACTTTTTCCAACATTAGTACTAAAAAAAGGGTTAGTTTTATGCCACAATTGATGTAATTTATATGTTGCATTTTGCACACATCAGTGGTCTCTTCTGAATTTTGTGTTGTACCTTTTTGGGTATCAGATCTGCTGTATACTAACTCAGATCTGGTGTTTTGTGCAAAAATTTGGTGCATGGCGTTCTGGAACCTGGCGAACCAGCACTCTGTAGTTTCCTCCGAGAGTAGATCTGGGTGTTTATGAACTCCTGTTTGTATCATGGAGCCCTTTTCCTCCAGATAACTTATGTTGCTTTCTTTGTTGCCCATGATTCCGTCGATCTGGATATCTTGGGTTACAGTACCCTTGACTTCAGATCGAGGACCTGATGGGTGAATTGACGAGTTCTCTGCCATATGAAACAGAGGATGAAGAGAAAATGAATCGAAACGAAAAGAGATGAATAAAACTGAGAAATCGATGGGCGCCAATGAAGAAACACTGGTTTAATTGACCGAAATCAACTGAACCAGGGGGGTTGAATCTGCATAAAAGGGTTAAATCTTCTCGTCCGATTCGTGGGTGGTTAATCTTCTTCCTCTAACGATCACTGCAAAACAACAGCCGTTAGACTCGCCACAGGGAGAATGGGGGTTCTCTCCGTGACCATCCTCCGGCGTGAGAATAAGTACATGTTTTAATGAAGAAGAAGAAGTGAAAGTGAAGTGAATGTAACTTGAGAATTGTACCTGAATTATCCTTCTATTTATAGCCAAAGTTTTGGGCGGGAAAACCTGTTGGTGAAAACTTGACGGAAGATACTTTTCCGTAAGCGGTTACGTTTCTTTCCCGTTAATCGCTAACGATTGTGTATGTGCACACGGATCACGATTTTGATCAACGGTTAGGGTATTGCCACGTGAAAAGTTGACAAGTATGGATTTCTCTTCAATTCCGTGCCATCATCGTGGCTTTGAAGGAGCATGGGATGATGCCACGTGGCCATTCGGTTATAACCAAATGGTGGTACACGATGGAGCCTTCTAGAAGAGTACAGCTGTAATCCTGTGTGGCTCTTCCTCATGTTAACTTTGTATAGTTTCAGAGAAGTTATTTTTATCCAAGCCTGGATGTTAATTATGCGGAAGTGTATGTTAGGATTTTTATCCTTCCTGTTATGGAGATCGACGCAAGGATTTGTTAGTTTCCTTTTGGCCAGTAAGTTTTAAACATAGTTCTCTTCCTAAGTTCTCTTTGTAGGACTAGTGCGCGGCCGCGCAAGGTCTAAAGAGGGTTTTTTGACAAGATTGTGGTATGGTCCCAAGTACTTGAAGCAAGGTTTTTGGGACCTTACCCCTTCAAATCTATTACGTTTTTGTTACTCTATTTCCTCGTCTATTTGTTCATTATTATTAAATATACATTGTATAATGTGAGAAAATTAAAATAAATGCACTAACATAAATTTAATAGCTAGATATTAGAATCATGTATCGGGTATAGTCAGTTCCAGTTTCAGTTCTTGTCCGGTTTCGGGTATTAATTGGGTATGATCGGCTCCGGTTACAAGTATTGAAATCAAAATACATACCCTATCTGAACCCTACAGGTAGGGTCGGTTTCGGGTATAAAATATCTGGGTATTAAAAAAACCGGTTCCAAGTTTTTTACCAGGTCTGATTCCAGTTACGGTTTTTTGTGCATCTCTAATCCTGGATCATGATTTGATAAAAACAAAAAGCAACCTTCTACTATTAGTTTATTTTATATGGAATTTAAGTCTAACGCAATACATATATATATCACTAAAATGAAAACCACCCCCAGTTGTAAGAACCGTGAGTGCCGCCCACTCTCAACCAATCAGAAAAGGGGTAGTTTGGTCATTTATCCCAAATATCAAATCTCACCCTCTTTCTTCATAAATGTACCAGACATTGTCTCTCTCCTCATTTGTCTATCTCTTCCTTTAAATGTACCTGACATTTGTCTCTCTATTCAAAAAGCAGATCTCCATCTTCACAAAACCAGAGCTTCAAAAAGTAGATCTCCATCTTCAAGCCACCATATTCATCTTCGATCGTCTCCCCCACCATATTCACAAAACCAGAGCTTCATCGTCTACATCATCTCTGATAATCTCAGCCACCATATTCATCTTCGATCGTCTCCCCCACCTTATCTTCACGTGCAACCTGCAACTCCGGCTATTGTTTCTTCTGCGATAACTGTTCAACGTCTAACTCCGGCTATTGTTTCTTCAACGTCATCCTTTGAAGGGTGTTTCTTTCTCTAGTAAGATATGATCTCTCTCTCTCTCATCCCTCTCTCACCGAGGAGAGAGAAAGAGGACGGCGGTGGGGAGGTGTTGGTGGGGAAGACGTTGGTGGGAGGTGGCGGAAGACGGTGATGGGGGTGGGGTGTTCAGAAGTCGGTGCTGGTGCAGGTGGTTGGTGGGGGTCCAAAGGTTCGATTTTGTTTCTGTTGTTTTTGCAATCACCCAATTTGTTTTTGAATGAGTTTTGATTTTTGGGTCTCATCCATCCTGATGGGTCTGTACAGCATGTTTGTTTGATTATGTTTGCTGGGTTTTCCTTTGATTTGGGTATTCTATATGAAATGGGTGTTGGATATTTTTATTAGAGATGCTTGATGGGTCTGTACAGCATGTTTGTTTGATTTTGTTTTCTGGGTTTTCTTTGATTTTGGTATTCTATATGAAATGGGTATTGGATGTTTTCATTAGAGATGCTTTTTGTGTGCTTTTGTTGGCCGGCTTCGATGTCGACTGTTTTTACAGGGTGACCAATTTTGCAAGCGGTGCCGATGGTGCCCCGTTGTGCCGATCGAAACTTCTTTTTTCCGACAATTGATATTGACGATGGCGTTCTTGGCAGTGATGATGCAAAAAAAAAAACGCATATTTTGATGGCGCGGCGCGGATGGTGGAGGGTAGGTTTTTGAACGTGCAGCCCTACTTTGCAGTCTCTGATTATCGGAAAATCTGAGCCAAACCCCGTTTTTTTTTTCGAGATACACATTGTTTGATGTTGTTGGTTTTTTTATATTTTTCCCCCAGTCGATGATGATAACAATCTATCTGAGACACCTACCGAGTTTGCGATTTCTGGGTGCGTTCGTTTTGCGTAAAAAAGTTTTTGTGAAAAAAAGTTAAACCGTAAACTTTTTATCGTAAAACATAAAACGTAAATACGTAAAACGTAAAGCGTAAAATGTAAAAAGTTTAACGTAAAACGTAAAATGTTTTATGTAAAACGTAAAAAGTTTAACGTAAAACATAAAAAGTTATACGTAAAACGTAAAAAGTTTAACGTAAAACTTAGAACCTATTTTCTCTATTTTTCCACTTCGTTTGTATTGTTTGTTGGGGTTTTTGTAAAACGAAAAAAGGTTAACGTAAAAAGTTTAACGTAAAACGTAAAAAGTTTAACGTAAAACGTAAAAAGTTTAACGTAAAACGTAAAAAGTTTAACGTAAATCGTAAAAAGTTTAAAAAATCTGTAAAAAATCTGAATTTAAAAATGTTTTTAATAAAAAAGTTATGTTTAAAAAATAAAAACTAATATAATAATACAAAAAAATAATAAAAAACAATAAAGATAAAAAGACAAAATAAAGTAATTTTACTAAACTACCATTTTGGATTAAAATATTAAAGATATAATAAGACAAAAAATATTTAATATTATATTTAATTACTTTTAATCTCATCCATTGATCTTGAAGATCTAATGGTTGAAAAATGGTTCTCTCAGTTCTTAGAACTAAAGGTGGTTTTCATTTTAGCGTTCCCCTATATATATATATATATATATATAGGGGATGGATCATGAGAAAACTAGTTTAAATGAGAAAACAAAAAAACTAACTAAAAAAGCCTAAAAAACATACCAAATTTTTTTTTTACATTTTTTTTATAAAAAAATCACTAGTTTTTATATATGGAAAAAAAATTTCAAAAAATAAAAAATAAAAAAAATTATTTTTTGTTGTATTACACATGTGCACTATTACGGATATAGTGCACATGTGTAGTACACATATAATCACATATAATGCACATGTACAGTACAACAAATTTTTTTTTTGAAAAATTTTTTTATATATAAAAAGTAGCGATTTTTTTATAAAAAATTGTAAAAAATAAAAAAATTGGTATGCTTTGGATTATAAGGCTTTAGTTATCGAATGACTAATATTAGTGTGTTTTATGTTGATTATCATGTTGTGTTTTATATTCATAGTTGTACGATGGTGTATTTGAAGTTTTTAAGGACTGTTAGGGTTTGGATATTGTGTTTTAGTGATTTTCACTATGTTATTTGTGGGTTTTGAGTGTGTTTTATAGCTGAAATTATGGTGTTTTATGACTTTGTACACTTTGTAGGAAAAATGAACTTTGTAGCCGAACCCCACCCTATATATATCCCCACATACGGGTGCAAACGAGCCGAGTCAAGCCCGAGCTTGATCAGGCTCGAGCTCGATTAACTTATGGGAGCTCGAGCTCGGCTCGTTGGTATTTTCTCAAGCTCGAGCTCGGCTCGTTTATTATCTATTAACTAATATATTATATAAAAAAATATAAATAATAGACTTTTCAGGCTCGCGAGCTCGATAATTGAAGCTCGGGCTCGAGCTCGATAATTGAAGCTCGGGCTCGAGCTCGATAATTGAAGCTCGGGCCCGAGCTCGTTTACTAAATAAGCTTATTTTTAGATACGGGGTCGGCTCGTAAACAGTTTAAATAAGATCGGCTCGGCTCGGCTCTTTTACACTAAAGCTCGACGAGCCTGACGAGCTTCACATGTCAGGCTCGAGCTCGGGCTCAATAAACAAACGAGCTTTTATTTTAGGCTCAAGCTCGACTTGGGCTTGATAAGGCTTGGCTTATTTCGAGCTTTTTCTTGAGCCGATCTCGAGTAGCTCGCAAGCCACTCGGCTCGTTTCAACAACAACAACAACCAACCAACCTTATGCTATTCTTTTATCAACTTGTTAATTTAACATAGAAAATAACAATAAAAAATTTGTAAATGTATTAAATCATTGGGTAATCATTAGATGAGCATGAAAGGGATGAACCATTACACAATTTTTTGGTTAAAAATGGCCATGCTGATTGAAAAAAGCCCCAAAAAAGGGTGAGCGTGAACCACTACGAATGGTCTAATAACCTAGAAAGAGGGTGAATGTGAACCACTACGAATCTAATAACCCAGAAGAAACGTATGTCTTGCTCGTTCATGAATGCATGTGACACTTCGGTCGGTGGATAGACGTCCTGTCTTTCCTTAACGAGTGATCCAGTTTGATTCAGACGTCCTGTCGTTCCTTAACTAGTAATTCAGTTTGATTCATATTTTGGCCAAAAAATAAAAGTTGGCATTTAATTATCAAAGTAGTTATTGGTTAAGCTGCACATTTAATTTAACAAGTTGGAAGCTTTTAATTGGTGAAAGTAACATTTTGGAGAATCAAAATCATGTGGTTTACCAATACCATTCAAACATTCAATACTCAAGATATGATTGATGATGATTTATCCGTATTAACACATGCTAAGGTCAAGCAACTCGAGGAGCTTTGTAGTATGCTGGAACCGTTGCTGGGAAGAACATTTGTCGCACCCCTTCCGACTTGATAATTGGAAATATGATCCCAGATGCACCCTGCAAACAGTTTAATTCAAATGTCAAACATATGGCCATAAATAACGCTTCGTTTTAAACATATTAAAAAAAGCTAACCGAGATGAGTCGAGCCCCTAGCCATAACCGTTTTGGTGATGGGAACGGGATGAGCAAACGGCCAACGCCATAGATAGCAACAGCAAAGAAATGAAGAAACAGGACTATGGGGCGCGGGTTGAGTCCTGAAAGTAAAGATATCGGTCCTTGTGAGCAAATGCCTCCCAGGCTAAGATAATCGAAGCATGCTTGCCGCATTTCTTTTCTTGCTGGGTCTGGTGATGCACAAAAAACCTTGTATAGAGCACCCGCCAACGTATTTATCGTAGATGACACCGGCTGCAAAAAAATTAATAAAATAAAATAAAATTCTATTAGTCTTAGATATATGTTGATATTATATTATTAGTTAAGTATTAAAATCTACTTGTGACTTGCCTTTCTAAGAGTGTAGAAGCACTCAAGATAATTGCAAAGTATAGGTGCATCATTAAGATTACTTAGTGGTCTAAGAAGGTCGCGAAGTAAAACGATATCTGATAATGCGACGGTCATTCCTCCACCGGTTAATGGGTGTCGCATGTTAAATGCGTCTCCCATTAAAAGTGCACCTGGAGTAGGTTGTGGATCGGCTGGCATGCTTCTGTTTGGCATTGTTCTTATGTTTCCTTTATCTATTGCTGCCACAAAGGCGGCATATAACTCGGGTGGAACCTGATAATTTTAGCATAGAGTGGTTAGATCAAAAGGCTAAATAGAAAGAAATTGGGGATAGTGATTAGTGAATTGAATACCTGTGGAGCAACGACGGTTTTGAGGTAATCGGCCATTTCCCCATTGGCAATAGAAGGAACCTTTTGTCCAGGGACGTCAACCAAACAACGAACCTCGGTGTTACTAATCGGATAAAACAAAATTGGTGAAGGATCCGCGAGTATAACATGCCCATGGTTTGCATATGGAAGATCAACATTCTCCAAAACCAGACCCACAAAGCAAGAGGGTACCTCTACCTGTTACATAAATAGATTCAAATTTTTTAAGAAAAAAATAATCTTGTTATGAAATGATTTGTATAAAGTTATGAATACCTTAGGCTTGCAAAGGACACGCCGTAGATTAGAAAAACAACCGTCACAAACAATGGTGAGAGGCGCGTGTGCGGTCATCACTTGTCCGTCTTTGGTTTTGTAACACACCCCTTTAACTGTTCCATGTTCCTCAAGTAATGATGTTACAGTCCCTTGTTCCAGTTTCACACTAGTAAGTAATTAAGATACGGAAAATGTCATTCATAACACGTAGGTAAATTCAATATTTGATTATATGAAAACACGGAAAAGCTATACTTTGGAAGAAATGCAGCTTTCTCCCTCATCCGTTGAATAAACCGCCCATTGTGAAAGCTTCTTCCAGATATATCCGATTCGAACTTTTCCAAAGGATAAGAGAGTTTCGTGTTTCTACCATCCATGTAAATGGCATAACCGAAAACTTGTTGAGCCTCAATTCCATCCACACAATCTGCAACAACTCAAAAGTATCATATTACATAAGGTTTAGTCAAATTAAAGAGGAACCTGAACCTTACCCTCAAGACCCAACTCAATCAATTTCAGATAGCCTCCTGGCTGCAGAAGCTCACCGACAATTCGGTCCGGTTCAGTTAAGTCCCTTTCAATCACATGTACTCGCCGTCCATCCTGTTTTAGTTAGGAACTAATAAGATCAAGTGGTTTAAAATATATCATATAAAACTGGATTTGAATCTTCTTTTTACCAAACACTAACATTTGACTAGTTGTTAGAAGCTGTTTTATCCAGATCCAACATGCCCACAGTTTAGTTAAGCTACTCAAATGCATTAGTTATGTAGAAAAAAATATATGCTTAAGAGAATCTTATCCCTTATTCGCTGAGCTGTGTCACATTGTCTCTTTTGGCATATTCAGGGTCAGCTTAGACTATGACAATTATTGTCCAAGAGCTCCCACCAATATTTGTTGTCGATTATCTATAGTTTTATACTATATTATATGGGTTGAGTTCATTTCAGAACTCTGAATAACTACAGAACTTTCAGAACTCCTAATAAACAATCATTTTATATATAAGTTTTTGTATTTAGGATCTTTTTATCATCTATTATATGTGGTTCTTTGATTACATACTTGTTAAAAGTAGTTTACATATGTTTAATTGCCAAAATTATATATATGTATCATAACTAATTACATATATGTAAAAAAACTAGTTTACATATGTGTAATTATAAAATTACATATAAAAAATGATAAAATTACTCTTAACATGTATGTAATCGTAAAAATACACATAATAAATGATAAAATTATCCTAAACATAAAAATATATAAATAAAAAGATTGTTTATTAGGAGTTCTACGAGTTCTGTAAATATTTATGGTTCTGAAATGATCCTGGCCCATATTATATTACATATATTATAAACACACCATTGACTCTACACTAATTAATATCTAAAAAAAACTTATACCAATTTTAAACGGCCATAACTTTTCATATGTTAATATCTAAAAAAACTTACATCACAAAAACGAATATTTATTTGATTTAATCTGAGTATGATATTGCTATATTTTTTCTTTAGTTAATAAACCATTTTTAAACGGCCATAACTTTCATATGTTAATATCTAAAAAAAACTTACACCATACAAATGAACATTTTATTCTCTTTAATTTGAGTAAGACATTGTTATATTTTTTCTTTAATTAAAAAAACAAAATTAACATGTTAAGTGTGTGTTCCCGCCGTATCGCGTTGTCATCCCATTAGTAATATTTATATAATTATTATCTAGAATACTCTCAATAATCCATAAAAAAACATTAACTCGGTCTAGTATTCCTAGAGGAAAAAGAATCAATTGCAAAGCTGAACTGGAGTGAAAAACTGAAAATGTAACAAACACTTAGATCCAAACTATAATCGAATAATATATATTCGCAAACAAACATCATTACGTTTAAAATCGTGAACAAACACATACATATTATATAAACCGTAAAAGCAAGCAAAGATGTTTCGTATAGAGAGAAGAAGTTGTTAAAAACAAACCTTGGCAAGAGTACACGCAAGAGCAGCACCGGCAACACCGGCACCAACAATGATAACGTCAGTCTCCGTGAGCTGCAATCCATCGTCACCAACACATTTCCGATGAATCTCCGTCGATTTACGACGCGTTTTCGAATTTGATATCAAAATGTAGAGCAGAAGGAAGCCTGTTAACAGCGCAACGGCGGAAGCAAGAAGAAGATACTTCTGGTGGATAACTGTTGTTGATTCAAGCTCCATGAAAGGTAAAGGCGAAGAGAAATTTGCAGGCAGGCGTTTGTGAGTGAGTCGGTTCACAAGCTGTTATACTTCTCTCTCTCTCTAGAAGATTCGTTTACGTGTGGTTTGTACAGACTCGGGAGCTCGGTTTGGTTTTATAGGGCCTTAACGCGCGCATGTGGCTTAGCAGCCTTTTTTTTTTTTTTTTTTTTAAGTCCCCTCCTTACCCTATATCTTATTTTCACACCCCTTATTGTATACAGACCGTATAATGTTATACAGCCCGTATAAAATGTTTTTTAATAGAAAAATGCGCAGAGAATGTTTTTTTGATTTTACTATATACGGTCCGTATATAGTTATACGAGCCGTATACATGTGTATACGATTTGTAAAACGTATACGGCTCAATGGATTTATTTTGTGAGGTTTTTGATGTTACCAAATGTATACGGGTCGTATAACTGTATACGGCCCGTATATAAGAATGTTTTTCAAGTATCACGTTTTTCCAGTAAAAATACAATCATTCTAGGGTTTCTAAACTCTTCATCACCTTTAATAATGTCGATAAACGTTGATCGGAACACGCCGCTTAAATCGGAGCACAAGTAGAGTAACGTTACCGATCAGTCCGTTGATGGAAACCTTAGCGATCGAAGAGATCTTCGTGTTGGTTATTTATCGATTCTGCTAGTTATCGGCGGGGATGGGTACAGAAACCACCAAGGGTGATAATGGATTGGTTACAGAAACCACTAGCAGAAGAACCCGACGCGTCTTCTATGATGATCCGAAACATTCCGAATAACTAGCAGAAGAACCCGACACAAACAAGTTCTCCACAGTTTGTTATTCAGATCTCTATTCGGTCATCTTTCCAAACTACAACACACGATAACTTTAAACTTTATATTGTGTGATTTGACCAGGAAATGATTGGAGGTGATTTCTACTTTTAATAAGCTGTCACAGTTGTCAAATTCGTTGCGTGCATTCATATTGTTGAGACAACAACAGGTCTCTCTAAAATATGCAACCGAGACCGCCTTGTTAATTTTAATGAAGCAATGAAGATTGAATGTGCAAACCGCAACCGTCTTTGACTACGGAAACGGTGGCTATGGGAAATCACCATTTCCATTTACCTTAATCACATCTTCCGATCTGGAATTGGAGAACCGTTGTGTATCTGAATCAGGTTCTCAAACAAACACCACCAAAGATGAGTTGGTATTGAACCAAGAATATGAAGATCACGGTGCAGACACGTGGGAAGAAAGACATTGGACTGCCGCATATGAAGTCAAATGTGATCACACTTGGACATCAGACGTAAATCTTGAAGCAAATATGTGGTTCCCCATTGGTTACAGAAACCACTAGTAGAAGAACCCGACACGTCTTCTATCTAGTCTAAAACTTGAAAATGAATATGATCGTGTCAAGATCTTTATCTATCATGTCATCGACCAACTGCTTAAAATCTCTTTCGTTTCTCATGTTAGGGAGAATGTTCTCGAAATTGAAGGAAAAGGAAAAATGGTTGCTGATGTTTGAGAATTAAACGCATGTACGTGACAAAACAAGGATCGTTCTAATAGATTAAAGAGATTAAACAGTTGTCATATTCGTTGCGAGTTGGTTTTGGGAAGAAAAGAAGGGGTTTAAGGTATTTTGGTAGGTTGAAAGAAGTGAATGATCTTGAAAGATTTGTTGAAATCGAAGAAAAGAGTAACTAGCAGAAGACGTGTCGGGTTCTTCTGCTAGTTATTCGGAATGTTTCGAATCATCATAGAAGACATGTCGGGTTTGTATTTCCCATAGCCACCGTTTCCGTAGTAAAAAACGGATGCGGTTTGCACATTCAATCTTCATTGCTTCATTAAAATTAACAACCTGATTCAGATCATCTTTAGTAATGTTTGTTTGATAACCTGATTTAGATTTAAACATTGCACGCCTCATTTAATCTTTTTTACTAATTTCTTCGATTTCAACAAATCTTTTCAACAATCAGTAAGCAAATACGCAACCTGATCCAGATCTCTATTCGTTCATCTTTCCAAACTACAACACACGATAAGTTTACACTTTATAGTCTGTGATTTGACCAGTTGTCAAATTCGTTGCGTGCATTCATATTGTTTAGACAACAACAGATAATGAACGAATTGTTGGACTTCTTGTTCCAAATGCAGCTGTAGGATCCGTACTTAAAGGTCCCTCTAAAAAATGCAACCGAGACCGCCTTGTTAATTTAGCAATGAAGATTGAATGTGCAAACCGCAACCGTCTTTGACTACGGAAATGATGGCTACGGAATTGGTGAACCGTTGTGTATCTGAATCAGGTTCTCAAACAAACACCACTAAAGATGAGTTGGAAAATTGCATCAACTCTCGTATATCAACATACTCTTCTCCAGACACTTAGTTGTTATGAATGACAACTTGAGGGGTCTAGTTAACTTTCAGATTCAGATTCAGATTCAGGAAGCAGATGATTTGTCAAAAGATATGTGAAGGGGTATGGTCCCAAAAAACTCCTTATTCATCAAGTTGTTTACTGCCAACCTCGTGTGCGTTACATCATCATGTATTGATCTAGCGCGATGTCTCAACAAGAGAAAACACCACATTCAACACTTAGCATTCTGAATAAGAGCCTTCAACCACCCATCCCCTGCGCAGGCTAGTTACGTGTTCAGCAAGAGTCGCGCAGGGCTATGGCGTAGGTCTACTTCAGCACACAAGGTACAAGTGGAAGAAGAAAAGGGCCAATCCGCGTCCTCCAGGTTCTGCTCAATCGTGCTCCACGATTGTCTGACGTGCAGGAGACAGAGAGTACTTAAGGACGCCTAAGTGGCACCAATCACAGGGCAGAGACACCTGCCCCACGATCTCCACTTACCTGTTGATGGCAGAAGAACGGCCAGGCCGAAAACTGAGACACGTGGCTCCAATCACGGTGCGCCAGCACCGGAGGACTTCTAGAAGCCACTAACGGTCGACAACAGTGAGACAAGGAGCATATCCTATATGTTGTCGCCTTCCGGCCCAAGGCCCATCAGCCCACATCCTCTTACACCTCTCCGACTATAAATAGAGACCTCACTTCACAGGTTAAACATTCTATTCCCTCTACTCTCATTCTTAACACACATTTATCTCCTCAAAACAGTCGCTTATTCTCACGCCGGAGCCCGGTTAAGAGGGAAACCCCCATATTCCCCTCTTAACGAGTAACAGTGTTCTGTTTTGCAGGATTAGCGGATCATTACGGAGCTCAGAAAGCCATAAGAAGATTAACCACTATGGTAGAGACATAAACCAAACTAATTAACCCCATGATTAGTTACGTGTTTCTTCATTGGCGCCCACCGGTTTTTTACAAATCACTTTCATCTTCTTTTTCTGAGTTTTCTAAGCTATTTTTTCCTTCGATCATGGCTGGTCAAGGAATCATTCCCGATTTTGGTTTCGGAATAAACTCTAACGCAGTCTTGGGGGAGGACAATCAAAACATCCAAGTCCAACCTGTTGAAGAAATCGGTGAAATCGAAGTAACCAACACTGGGGGACCCAGCGCGAGTGCCACTCGCGTCACTCAGACGGTAACCCAAGTGAATCACGTCGCTGGTCCTTCGAATCCAGCTCCACCTCAGAATATTTCGGCGTTATTAGGGCTGCCAGAGGGCGAAACTCCAGCCTCTTGGTATGCCAAACAAATTGCTGCTATAAATGAGGCGTATTAATCTTTGAGCGCACAGCAAGCAGTCTTACAAGCAGAACCATCCTTGGTTACACCTCAGGGTCCTAGGCAGGAGGCGCGCCAGATACCCCCACAGCAAAACCTCCAAGGAAGAGTTAACAGGCCTCCTCCCCTAAGAAGACCAAGCGTGTACGACATGTGCGACACACGGGGAGAAACAGAAATCTATTATGACCATCCGTCGAACGTTCAAAGGGGTCCACTTCATAGCCGGCTCGGGCCGCGCAATATGAATAACGAGTGGGACGACACAGACCCGAACAACCCAACCTGGCAAGATGACGAAGGATCCTCAGTTTTCAACCGCTTGCAACAGAATCACGAGAATTACAGGCCAAGGCAGCGCATTGCGTATAGCGAAGAGGCAGAGCGAGACTTCAGCCTCGCCTATAGACCAGCTGAAGCTGCAGAACACTCAAAGTTTATCCCAAAGATTGCCTTGGCACCACTCTCAAGAGAGAAGTTACCCCCAACAGTGGGAAAATTCAATGGTTTAACCGATCCTGACGATCATGTCAGAGTATTCACAAGTGTTGGTTGTATGGGAGGATGGAATATGCCAATGTGGTGTCATTTGTTTATCCAGACGCTAACTGGGGCTGCTCGCGGTTGGTTCGACAGCCTCCCGCCTGGAAAAATCAGTTCATGGGTTGATTTCAGAACGCAATTCGTAAACCACTTCAGCCAGCAGAGACGCTATCAGCGAGATACGTCTGAAGTAACAGATATCTGGCGCAGGGAAAATGAAGGTCTGGAGGACTTCATTACACGTTTTAACAAAGAATGTCTGGAAATTGGTGGTGTAGGCGAGCAGCTCATGCGCGCCCACCTCAAGAAAGCCATTCGTTGTGATAGCCTCATCAGAACTATCACTGGCAAGGATGGCATGTCCAAAGAATGGGACAAGGTGATGGAAGCCGCAAAAATAGTAGCGCAAACCGAAGAGTCGCTAGCTGGAGCCAAGAGCTCATACACCGACGATCGCTTTTCCAAGAAGAGCTCGCGCGACTACGACAAGCGCAACAAGAGCAAAGGTCAGGACTGGAAATCCGGAAGACCAAGGGGTCAAGAGGAGAGACCGCGCTACAGAGAAGATGCGTAGGAGACAATTGACAGAATTGGGTATCGAAAAGCAGTCAGGGATGATAACTGAGAAAAGCACTGGACTCCGCTCATAAAAACACCAAAAGAGGTGCTAATGACGGAGAACCACGACTTCAAGGCTCCAAGGCCTATGACGAACAAGAAGGGGCAAGACCCGAACCTGTACTGTGATTTCCACAAGGATACAGGTCATCTGACAGACGACTGTATCAGTTTACGACAGGAGATCGAGAAAGCGCTAAAAAGCGGAAAGTTAAGCCACCTGGTGAAAAACGTGCGCAAAGAAACACGCCTGATCTAGCGCCACGATGATGGGAATCACAAGAAGGTCCGGCGCCTGGAAACCCATATGGTCAACGGACCAAGATACAGCGCTAGAGAAAAAGGCAAACGCCCTTACGAGCCTTCATGGCAAGAGCAGCAGGTCATTTTCCCGGTAGTGCGCGGGGGTCCTCGCGCCACACGCCCCGTTGTCATTACCGGTATCATCGGTCACTACCAAACGGAATACGTCTTCATTGACCCGGGAAGTACAGCCGACATCATCTATGAGCAATGCTTTAATCAGTTTGATGACGAAGATAAAGCGAGACTTGAGCCGGTTGACTACCCTCTGTCAGGATTTTGCAATGAAATGGTCTTCCCGTTAGGCCAAATCAGCTTCCCCGTCACGTTTTCTAACGGGAAGCATTCAAGAACCACAAATGTAAACTTCATGGTAATGCCTGTCAAATCAAGGCATGATGTATTGATTGGGAGAGAAACCCAATGTGAATTGAACATGGTGACTTCCACACCCCACTCAGCCATCGGGTTTCCAACTGAGACGGGGGTGGCAATCATCTATGCGAAGAAAGAAGTAATGTCTGCAGAAGAGGCACGCCCAACAAAAGCGGCGAAAGTTTCAACGACTGGGCCAGAAAAGTGGGTTTTAAACCATAAATACCCAGAGCAAACGGTGACGATTGGCCACGCAATCTCACCAAACATCAGAACGCACCTCAAGCAACTTTTGTTCAGGAATATAGATATCTTCGCCTGGACTCCGGCTGACATGACCGGTGTCCCGCGCGACATTACTAAACATTGTCTGAATACTTATCCCTCCGTTGAACCAAAAGTGCAAAGAAGGCGTAGCTTAGGGGCGGATAAGACTAAAGCGATGAACGGGCAAGTGTGTGAGCTGCTAAAAGCAGGGATCTTGAGAGAGGTGCACTATCAAAGCTGGGTCGCGAACCCCGTGATGGTGGAGAAGTCTAACGGAGGATGGAGAATGTGCGTCGATTATACCGATCTCAACAAGGCATGCCCTAAAGATTGCTACTCTTTGCCCGAGATCGACAAAAAGATAAACTCTCTCGCACCGTACAGATGGAAATGCTTCTTAGATTGTTACAAGGGGTATCATCAGGTTCAAATGAAGCTTGAGGACGAAGACAAGACAACTTTTCGGACCGATCTCGGGATCTTCTGTTATACAAAGATGCCGTTCGGCCTCAAAAACGTTGGCGCAACATACCAGCGCCTGATGGACAAGACCTTTGCTGGAGATATTGGGAAGCATATCGAGGTTTACATCGATGATCTAGTGATTAAAAGTCCTGAGGAGGACCAAATGTTAAAAGATATCGAGAAAACATTCAACTCGTTGAGAAGCGTGAATATGAAACTGAATCCAGCCAAATGTTCCTTTGGTATGGAGGAGGGCAAATTCTTGGGCTTCGTGGTTACAAATGGCGGTTTTAGAGTCAATCCAGAAAAAGTTCAAGCCATAGAGCGGATGCCATCACCGCGAACGATCAAGGAGATGCAAAGGTTGGCCGGCCGCTTAGCCGCGCTTAACCGTTTCCTGTCAAACCACGCTGCAAAATCATATCCTTTTATCAGCACCCTGCGCAACTGCGTAAAGAAGCAAGAATTCAAATGGACACCGGAAGCAAAAACCGCATTCCAGCAAATGAAAGAATGTTTGATAACGCTCCCTACTCTGACCGCGCCGTTTGAAAAGGAATCACTCATCCTGTATTTGTCCTCTTCGGACAAGGCAGTGGGGTCGGTATTATTGGTGGAGAGAGATGGAGTTCAGACTCCAATTTATTACGTCAGTAGGGTGCTTACTGATCCAGAAACGAGATATTCCACAATGGAAAAGTTGGTACTTGCGCTGTTACACGCCTCTACCAGGGAGCTTGGTGGGGAGCATTACCGCGCGCCTCCTCGGTATAAGTTTTGTAATAAATATCACCAAGGGTATCCTTTGGGCCGATTATCTGTGGCATATATCCTCCAGCGCCGCCAGAGCTCGCACCACCTGCAGCATGAGATTTTTCCTTATGAATCGGAGAACCTGATCCCCCAGTAGTAGAAGTTACTTTAACGGATTGGACGGGGGCATCAGGTTGCGCAGCTTTGGTGGGTTTCTCAACCTCAGGTTCCTTCCTTTTCTCATGATGGGGCTGGTCGAGCCCCGTGACATGAACAACCTCCGGACCCTGCGCCTTATCACGAGCAGTTGTAGCAGCGGTCCCGGTCTCCTTCGGATCTCCCCCGACAGGCTTTTCAGCAGCTTTCTCCTTATATTTCTCCTTCTGTTTCTCCTTCTCAGCAACCTTATCAACAGGCTTCTCCTTCTCAGACTCTACCCCAGCAGCCTTGAAGGGTTTGATGGTAACCTTGGGCCTCTTCTGCGCCGGCTCCTGAGGGTCTTAAAAAACAACACCCTTCTTCTCAGGGGTCTTCTTTTTAGCCTCTGCAGAAACTAAGTGTCAAAAAGAGGTAGCAACAAAGAAAGCAAGGCAGCTAAAGAAACTAACCGGGAGAAAATTTATAAAGAGTGCGCAGATTACTCTGTTTCCCGATTACGGGAGCTCCACCAGCCTTCTGCGTCACAGAAGCACCAGCTGTGGTCTCCCTACTCCTTTTCCTGCTTATCAACTTCTCAGCAGGTTCCTCCTCTTCTTCCTCCTCTTCATCTTCAAGTGCGATGGAAGACGGAGTGGCTCCAGCATCTGGGTTTCGAGAACCCGCGCTCCCTGAACTCCTTGAGCCAACAGCTCCGGTCTTCTTCTCGCCTATACGCGACAAACCTTCAAATGAGTCACTGATAATAACGTAATCCTCCAAGTTAATCTGAAGAAAGCATAAACTACCTTTGTCAGCAGCACCAGCAGTCGCATGGCTACTCCTGCCCTTCTTGCTGGTCACCTCAGCGTCTAAGGTGATCACCTTCTTCCGCTTGTTGGGTTTTTTCTTCTTCTCCTCAGGGTCAATCCCCAAGTCGCGCAACACACCTGCAAAGATGTTAGACCATGAACTTAGCTCCCCATTTGAAGACCCTACAGACTCCTCGCTGGAAAGATAGTGAATCTCTTTCCCAGCGGAAGTCACGGCTCGCAAGGGCCTGGGGTTAGGTATATGCGCACCTTCAGTCGCGGTAGGCGGATTGGCAAAAGCTCCAGCAACAGGATACATGAAGTGACGCCTAATTGCATCATACCAGTATTGCTCGCTTGCTTCCAACGGGCGCACGCCCATAGACCCACCGAAAGTGGGGAAAGCAGCTTGATAAAGGCGTACCTCTACATTCAAAATTCAACTAGTTGAGTGCTATGAAGTTAAACAAAATAATTAAGGAAACAGCTAACCTTGATCTTGAAACTTCAAAACCGGAACTTCGTTGCTCTCAGGCGGCCATTGATCACTCATTCGCGCCGCAACAAGGACGTTTTCACCAAATACTCGGTTAGGTGTGGCGGTGAGCTTCACGTACCAGTCATCCTTCTTAGGTATCGCCAATTCCTCCTTCTCAATCATGTCCGGCGCACGGAAGGTCATAGCAATGGGGATGGCGACCTCCCGGATGAAGAAAAATTTTTGTTTCCAGTCATGGAAACTATTAGGGGGGTTCAGGAGTATTTTCTTTGCAGACCCTCGACTGGCAAAGGAGTAGAAGCCCATGTTTCTGATCAATTGATAAAAGGCTCTAAACCTCTCCACCGTTGGCTCAACACCATGAGAACGGCATAAAAACTCATAGTGTCGAACTCTCACCATCCCAGTTGGACTCATTTGTGAAATATGGAACCCATAGTACTGGAGTATGTGGGCCATAAACTCCGTTGCCGACAACCGGAAATTGCCCTGAAGGAAGAAGTCTTCAAAAAGGGTAATGTACCCCGGCGGTGCATCAGCGGCCGTCTGATTCTGGCCGGGGTACCGGGCATCCCATTCTGGTGGGAACCGGAATCCTCGTGTGATCTGTTCGAACAACCCTAAATCCCATTTAAGGACCGGAACAAGACCTTCTTCACCTGGGTTTTCTTCTAGATAATGTTCTTCAGCCATGGATAATCAAAGACGAAGTTTCGAATATGCAGAAAAACTTGAAGATTCGATGAAGATCTTGAAGATCTGCTACTGAGTTTGAAGATTGGAAGAGGACATAGAGAGAAGATAGCAACAGTGGAAGAGAAAGTGATCTCTCCTCTCATCTCCACGAATATTTATACTCATCGCATTTAATGCGATGAGTAGACGTGCCGGATTCACTACACGCGTACCCAATCAGCGACTGCCACGTCGATCGCAAATCCCGGAGTGACGGTTACCATGCGTGCGTGGACCTCACTCTCCTGACGGAAAGCCGAATCGTCAGGGACAACTTGATAACGGCCGTGTCAGCGGTCAACTCAAACGTCACCATCGACGACATTTCTTACCAACCTGTCAGAATTCAAAATTCGAGGATTTTGCCGCCCAAAATTACTAAAAGGTTCATGCAGAAGTCACTCAGTCCGTGCAGTATTCATGGTTACCCAACGAACCTGCGCACTGACAATGAGAAGCAAAGAATCACCAACAGTCAGGCATAGTAGTCGCGCCGTAGCAACTGTCAAACACTTACACGCGCGCGCCTACCCAACACATAGCAAGCATTTTTAGCACCTTTCTTTTTCTAAGTCTAGAGCTCCAACCACTTGCCTCGCGCATGGTGCAGCACTGGACTGGGGGGACTTGAAGGGGTATGGTCCCAAAAAGGCCGCGCAGACCTCATTCAGGTCGCGCGCAGGACCATACTCCTTATTCATCAAGTTGTTTACTGCCAACCTCGTGCGCATTACATCATCATGTATTGATCTAGCGCGAGGTCTCAACAAGAGAAAACACCACATTCAACACTTAGCATTCTGAATAAGAGCCTTCAACCACCCATCCCCTGCGCGGGCTAGTTACATGTTCAGCAAGAGACGCGCAGGGCTATGGCGCAGGTCTACTTCGGCACACAAGGTACAAGTGGCAGAAGAAAAGGGCCAATCCACGTCCTCCAGGTTCTGCTCAATCGTGCTCCACGATCGTCTGACGTGCAGGAGACAGAGAGTACTTAAGGACGTCTACGTGGCACCAATCACAGGGCAGAGACACCTGCCCCACGATCTCCACTTACCTGCTGATGGCAGAAGAACGGCCAGGCCGACAACTGTGACACGTGGCTCCAATCACGGTGCGCCAGCACCGGAAGACTTCTAGAAGCCACTAACGGTCAACACCAGTGAGACAAGGAGCATATCCTCTATGTTATCGCCTTCCGGCCCAAGGCCCATCAGGTCACATCCTCTTACACCTCTCCGGCTATAAATAGAGACCTCACTTCACAGGTTAAACATTCTATTCCCTCTACTCTCATTCTTAACACACATTTATCTCCTCAAAACAGTCGCTTATTCTCACGCCGGAGCCCGGTTAAGAGGGAAACCCCCATATTCCCCTCTTAACGAGTAACGGTGTTTTGTTTTGCAGGATTAACGGATCATTACGGAGCTCAGAAAGCCATAAGAAGATTAACCACTATGGTAGAGACATAAACCAAACTAATTAACCCCAGGATTAGTTACGTGTTTCTTCAACATGGCAGACTGACAGGTGCAGGTTATGTCAGGTTATGATTTGTCGAAATGGATTTCGAGGAGTTGGCAGAAGACGTGTCGGGCTCTTCTGCTAGTGGAAGCCCGACAAACAGTCTTGTACGCGGTTTAATATCTTTAATCTATTAGAATGGTCCTTGTTTTGTCACGTACATGCATTTAATTCCCAAACATCATTACAAATTCCACGTTTAATTCCGGAATGCATCTACTTCTCGTAGGCATAACACATAGTCAATGTAGTAAAATGTGAGCTTTTACACCAACCATGTCGATATTCTAGTTCTCCTTTTCCTTCAATCATTAATTTGTAATATATGAATAAGATACCTTCGAGATACTTCGTGTTAGTTTGATTTGAATTTTGAAAGTTGGACAACCGCAATCGTTTTAGTGCTTCTCAATCAGATATTATTTATTGAATCATAACTGAAACAGTCAGAAAAAAACTAAACCGAACCAACATAGTTGAAGGTGCATGTCTGCAAAAGGTGCAAGAGAATGGCGAGTAATCAGTTGTATTTTACAGATTTGTTTCTTATTGGCCATTATTCGACCGAGTAATCAGTTGTATTTTTACAGATTTGTTTCTTAAACATAGTTAACTTTCAGATTCAGGTAGACATATCGTGCATTGTTTAAATCTGAATCAGGTTCCTAAACAAACACAACTAGACAAAACAAGGATCGTTCTAATAGATTAAAGAAACTAAACCACGTCCTAAATATAATATTTTTTTACCATTTTTTACCCTAAGAATACGGGCCGTATACTATTATACGGCCCGTATACAATCATCGTATACATTGTATACGATCCGGTAAATTTTTTTCACATGGTGTATACGGGCCGTATAAGTTAATACGGCCCGTATAAGTTAATACGGCCCGTATATAATTAAATAAATTGACAAAAGTCTGCTGGCACAACTTTTATCATTCACATCATCCTTCTCGATCTCAACCGAAGGGAAATCCAAGAAACAAAAGGGATTTCGAGCAGTTGGTAGAAGACGTGTCGGTATTGAACCAAGAATATGAAGATCAATAAAGATGGATTGGTATTGAACCAAGAATATGAAGATCAATAAAGATGAGTTGGTATCTAACTAAACCCATCGTATTTAAATACCGACGGGTTGATTTTGGGAAGAAAAGAAGGGGTTTAAGGTGTTTTGGTAGGTTGATAGAGGTGAATGATGTTCAAAGATTTGTTGATATATATAACAGAGTAACCCTCACTCTCAGTCATATCTATAGAGAGAGTTGGGTTTTCAAAAAATCTTTGTGTAGTTATTCTGAATGTTTCGGATCATCATAGATGTATCTGGTGGGGGTGATATAGTAATTTTCAATAATGTAGGAAGGATTGTAGTTACAGAAACCACTAGCAGAAGAACCCGACACGTCTTCTACCAATTGCTTTAAACAATATTCCTTGTACCATTCTAAACCCTAGCTGGAAACAAACCAACAAAATCCGAATACTGAAAAACATCAGCAACCATTTTTCCTTTTCCTTCAATTTCAAGAACATTCTCCCTAACATGATAAAGGCGCTTCTTTTGCTAGTGGGTTTTATGAGTCAAAGTTAACTTTCAGATTCAGATTCAGGAAGCAGATGTGAAACGCCCAAAATTCTAAATCTGAAAATGTATTAATTCATACTATTATTTAAAGAAAATTTGGGCATGACCCGTTCGTAATATAAACAATTCCCTGTTTTAATGACATTCAACAATTAAACCTACGACTCATTTCAAAGGACATAATAAAAGTCATAAAATTTTAAAGACCTTTCAAACCACCATTACAACTAGTATTTTGACAAAAGATTTACAACTTCAAGTTTAGACTTTAACTACCAAACTTAGCCTAATTTAACAAAAGTATTGCCCATTGATGATACTTCAAAAATTGCGGAAGCGCATAAAGGCGTTCAAGGTGTGTTCGGTTCTGAGCGAGGCAATAGCATTTAAGCTTGAGATTTACCTACAATCATTACAACAAACAACATTAGCGTAATACTCCTATTTCAACTAACGCATTAATGAACTTGGTGAACTAATAATCACCATTTAAATTTTGAACCATACATGACTAATTCATTCTTATATTCGACTTTCTTGTTTATGTAACCAACTTCGTTACATCATTTTCTCCAACTCATTCTATCATAACCCGTTTACACGGAACATTAAGAAAACTTCACTTATTCATTCTCATTCTAACCCGAACCGACCCGTTCATCACGGACCGTTACGGAGCTTTACTTTCACGTTCTCATTTTAATACAACGACTACCATTAAGAAACTAATATTTAAAGGAACAAACTACTAATGTTATTGAATAAACTTGTAAGTAGCAAACTTACCTCGTTCTTGAGCCTTTTGTTGCGAACCAGAATTAGCTCCTTCTTCTTTCACTCCTACACATATTTCATTCTTATTTAGGTTACTTCATTCATTACATAATAATCACATTCACGCATCAATCATCTTCCATATCATATTTTGCAATGTATCAAATACTATATTTTCCTTACACAATTCAACACTTTTCAATCCATTCAAAATCACCTAGTTTTTCATTGAGCCATTTCATCAAACACCTAGTGAGCGTACAACATATTAAGCATTATGTACATGTATCATATGCATAATTTCACTAGATATCATCACAATTCACACAATCAACCATTCTTACACAAATCATTCATCCTACACATAATAATCAATCAATGTTCTAGTATACATACATTTATTCAAAGAAATTACTCTACTTATTCAAATTACATAATCATCATCCTACTAGAACAAGTGGGTTTTCCCCAAAATCCTTAGCAAAATCACATTCAAGCATGATACACCTTCTAACTAATGATTCTAACTCATATATAAACTCAATTTCATACTAATTCACGGTTTGGTAAAACCCACTTCATCAAAATGCAGAAGAACATAAAACTCTAACTCACCTTAAGTTCAAGACATTTGGATTATAGAGTATTTAAACACATGCATTCGAATTGTGCCAAGAATCACTACTAATTTGCTGAATTTGGAGTTCAATTGATGAAGTAGGGTTTCTCCCCTTCTTTTTCCCCTAGTCGCGATCCACACCCACACCCAAATACTGGGTTTTTATTCTTTTATCAAGTTAATTATCAATACTTACACATTCAACCCCCAAAGTTACCTTTTGTTGTCACTTTATAACCCCCAAAGTTACCTTTTGTTGTCACTTAAAGGAGGTTTCGTCCCCGAAACCTTAATACGTACCAAATAAAGACGGGTAGTGCTTTCGCATTTCATCTTCCGATTCCCATGTTAGATCCGATCCTTTCCGATGTTGCGATTGAACTAAAACTTGTCCAGTGGCTTTGTTTCGTAGATGCGTTATTTTGGAATCTTTGATAGCCACCGGCCTTTCAACATAGTTCATTTTCTCATCCAGTTCGATATCGTCGAGTGGCATATACGCCGTTTCAACCGCGAGACATTTCCTTAGTTGTGACACGTGAAAAGTGTTATGGATTCCATCTAAAGCCAGAGGTAATTCGAATTGGTATGTCACTTTACCAACACGGGCTATAATTTTTAACGGCCCAATGTACCGAGGGCCCAACTTCCCCCTTTTACGGAACCGCATTATACCCTTCCATGGCGAGACCTTTAGGAACACTCTATCCCCTTCCCGAAATTCAATAGGGCGCCTTCTTTTGTCCACGTAAGACTTTTGTCGGTCTTGCGCTGCCTTCAAACGAGCCCGCACTAGATCAATCTTTTCGTTCGTTATCGCCACGACATCTTTAGGAGCGAGTTCTCGCTGTCCAATTTCTCCCCAGCACACAGGGGTTCTACACTTCCTACCGTACAATATTTCATATGGCGCCATTTGAATACTACTCTGATAGCTGTTATTATACGCGAACTCTACCAACGGCTAATGGTCATCCCAGTTTCCCCCAAAATCTATGACGCAAGCCCTCAACGTATCTACTAATGTTTGTATAGTTCTTTATGATTGTCCATCCGTTTGTGGATGATACGCGGTACTCAATCGCAAGTTCGTGCCCACATCTTCATGAAATCTACGCCAAAATCGAGACGTGAATCTTGTGTCATGATCCGACACGATAGACACGAGTACTCCGTGACGAGCTATTATTTCATTCGTATAAATCTCCGCCAACTTTTTAGATGAAATAATTTCTCGTATGGGCAAAAAGTGAGCACTTTTAGTGAGTCGGTTGACTATAACCCAAATAGCATCGTGACCTCGTTTTGTTTTAGGAAGTTTTGTAACGAGATCCATGGTTATGTCTTCCCATTTCCAAACTGGTACTTCTAAAGGTTGTAATTTACCATACGGTTTTTGGTGCTTCGCCTTCACTTGGGAACATGTCATGCACTTAGCCACGTACTTAACAATGTCACATTTCATTCCGGGCCACCAATATCCTTTCTTTAAATCTTGATACATCTTTGTTGCTCTGGGGTGTACAACATAACGAGATTTATGGGCCTCCTCAAGTAACAACGATTTTGCTTCACACAACCAAGGTACCTAGATTCGACCATACCTGGTCATGATGTCGTCAGCATTCATTTTTAATTCATCAACTAAGCCTTTCGTCCTTTCCTTCATTGGATCGTTAGCATTTAGGAACTTTGTTTGGGCCTCTTTGATGAACTCCAAAAGTTTAGGAGTGACTGACATTCTCATTGATTTAACTTGTATGGGTGGTGTGTATTCCTTCCGGCTTAATGCATCTGCTACAATATTAGCCTTCCCCAGGTGATAAAGGATTTTGCAATCATAATCCTTATTTAATTCCAACCACCTTCGCTGTCTCATATTCAATTCTTTTTGTTCGAAGAAATACTTGAGACTTTTGTGGTCTGAATATATTGTGCATTTCGTTCCATATAGATAATGTCGCCACAGTTTCAACGCGAATACTACTGCAGCCAATTCTAGATCGTGTGTTGGGTAGTTGCTTTCGTGTGGTTTAAGCTGCCTTGAAGCATAGGCTATCACCTTACCCTGTTGCATTAGAACAGCTCCCAACCCTTGATGTGAAGCATCGGTGTATACCACCAAGTCTTCTGATCCCTCAGGTAAGGTTAAAACTGGTGCGTTAGACAATCTACTCTTTAACGTTTGGAATGCTTTCTCTTGCTCAGGCTCCCATACAAATTTCTCATTCTTCTTTGTTAGTTTGGTCAAGGGTAATGCTATTCTAGAAAAATCCTGTATAAACCTTCGATAATACCCAGCCAAACCCAAAAAACTTCTTACTTCACTCGGGTTCTTTGGAGGAACCCAGTTCATAACGGCCTCCACTTTAGTTGGGTCTACCAAGACACCGTCCTTATTGATGACATGGCCGAGAAATTGCACTTCTCTAAGCCAGAAGGCACACTTTGAAAACTTTGCGTAAAGCTTTTCCCTCCGAAGAGCTTCTAATACTTCATGCAAATGATTTGCATGTTCGGCTCTACTACGTGAGTAAACTAGGATATCGTCTATAAATACTATTACAGACTTATCCAACATGGGACGACATACCCTATTCATGAGATACATGAATGTGGCCGGCGCATTAGTTAGCCCAAATGACATTACTAAAAACTCGTAATGTCCATATCGGGTTCTAAACGCGGTTTTCGCAACATCTTCCTCTCGTACCCGTAGTTGGTGATATCCCGAGCGCAGATCAATTTTCGAAAACCAGCTCGCTCCTTGCAATTGATCAAAAAGGTCATCTATTCGAGGTAGTGGATATCTATTTTTCACTGTCAACTTGTTCAACTCTCCATAGTCGATGCACATGCGCATCGAAGCATCTTTCTTTTTCACAAAAAGTAACGGGCTCCCCAGGGTGACACACTCGGGCGTATGAAGCCCTTATCGAGCAATTCTTGTATCTGTGTCATTAGCTCTCGCATTTCAGCAGGAGCTAATCTATAGGGAGCTTTGGCCACTGGCTTGGCGCTCGGGTTTAGTTCAATTCGGAATTCCACCTCTCGCTCGGGTGGTAATCCCGGTAATTCATCCGAAAACACGTCCGGATACTCGTTCACAACTTCAACTTCTCCAATTCCAGTCGTCTTTTGTCTGGTGTCTACTACGTAAGCCAAAAACGCCTTACCCTCATTTCTTGCATACTTAACTGCCTCAACTATCGTGCACAATTTTGTCTCAAATTTTCTTTCCCCGCGAATACTTGCTCGTGCCCCATTAGGTGACAATACATGAATGAATTTCGCCTCGCATCGTATTTCCGCATGATAACGGGATAACCAATCCATTCCTACTACTACTTTAAATTCCCCCAAAACCATAGGAATAAGGTCTATTTCGAAGTCTTCATTTTCTATGGTAATCTTACAATTTCTGCAAACTTCACTTAGCAAATAACTTTTGCTATCCGCTACTTCTACTTCTAAGGGTATAGACATTCGTTCCTTTCTAAAAGAAGGATGGCACATAAATTCGCTCGACACAAAAGACCTACTAGCACCAGAATCGAATAACACATTCACGGGTATTAGGTTGACTAAGAAAATACCTGATACAACATTTGGTAGAACCTTAGCTTCCTTCGTGGTAATTTGAAACATCCTTCCCCGAGCCTTCTGATTTTCATCCTTCTTTCCATCTTTTTGCCCCTTTTGTTTAAGCTTCGGACATTCGGCTTTGACGTGACCAGGAGTAAAGCAATTGAAACACGTCCTCACGGAACTAGGGCACTTATAGTAAGGATGCCCTTCCTGACCACAGTTGTAGCATCCCTTCTTCCCCAATAGACATTCTCCAGTATGAAGTTTCCCACAAGTTTTTCATGGAGGAATACTGCTTTTAGATCCTCCTTTGTTTCTATTGTCATGCTGCTTATGTTTCTTGGACGGACTCATAGTTGTGGGCTTTTCAGCCGCTCTTTTCTCCCCCCCCCCCCTTTTCTACTTGTCGCTTCAGCTCTATCTCTCTATCTCGAGCCCAGTTGATAAGTTCATTCAAAGTTTCACACTTCGAGGGAGTGATGAATTCCCCATATTCAGCCTTCAACATGCCGTGATACCGATTTATCTTCATTCTTTCAGACTTGACAAAGTCGTCACAAAACTTTAGCTTATCAAAGAAGGTATTGGTGATTTCATCAATAGATTCATTCTGTTGGCGAAGACGCAAGAATTCCTCTTGTATTCTATCAATTGCCGACTGCGGGCAATGATACTTCAGGAACGACTCCTTGAATTCTTGCCAAGTTAACGTTTGAAGTTTCTCTTCCCCTAACTCCTTACAATACGTATCCCACCAATCCTTAGCTTGTTGTTGAAGCTGACCCGTAGCAAACATTACTTGATCTTCCTTCTCGCATCGGCTACGTATGATCAATATTTGCTATCCACCTTTGACATTTTATCGGATCAACCTCCCCATTGAACGATGAGGGATTGCACGCCATAAAATCCTTGTACACCTTCGTTCCTTACTTTTGCTTCTAGACCCTTCAATCATTTCCTTTAACTCCTCAATCTTACTAGTCATCATAGCATCTACTACCCCTAAAACACGGCTTTCGACTTCTTGAGCTAACTGGTGAAGGTTAGTATGTATAACCTTTTCTGCCGCTTCCATAATCTTATTATCGAATGCTTCTTGTCGTGCTACTTCAGCGTCATCTACATTCCCTGTGTTCGTCATCTACAGAAAACATTCATTCTATTCATTAGAGTTTCCTTTCATACACCTCTTCATCACATATAAACCTATATTATCATACTACATTCCATTTACAATTCATACTTCGTGCATTATCGTCACCGACGATCATGTTGTATCGTTTAGATCATGATGAACATTTCAGTAAAATAATGAACATTTTAGTAACATAATGAACATTCCATTAACATAATGAACATTCCAGTAACATGATGAACATTCTAGTGACATGATGAACATTCCGGTAAAATGATAAACATTTAGTAACATAATGAACATTCCATTAACATAAAGAACATTCCAGTAACATGATGAACATTCTAGTGACATGATGAACATTCCGGTAAAATGATGAACATTTAGTAACATAATGAACATTCCAGTAACATGATGAACATTCTAGTGACATGATGAACATTCCGGTAAAATGATGAACATTTAGTAACATAATGAACATTCCATTAACATAATGAACATTCCAGTAACATGATGAACATTCTAGTGACATGATGAACATTCCAGTAAAATTATGAACATTTAGTAACATAATGAACATTCCAGCTCTAACCTTTTTCTAAAATACAAACTTTAAAACCTCATAACTATAGTTCTACTAGTCCGTTTTACCCGATTCTTTTTCCTACGTGTCCGTAATTTAAATACGGACCCGTTTAACATCATCATTTGTCTTAAAACTCAGTTCATAAACAAAACCCCATAATCCCTTTTTATTACTTGGCTAAGATTATAATCATATTTATAATTTACTTACTTGCATAGCGCTTCGAAACGAACACACTCTCACACGAGCTTTCGGTTTGAGTTCAAACATTTTTAACTCTAATACTTGAATCCCTCAAACATGGGCTCTGATACCAACTTGAAACGCCCAAAATTCTAAATCCGAAAATGTATTAATTCATACTATTATTTAAAGAAAATTCGGGCATGACCCGTTCGTAATATAAACAATTCCCTGTTTTAATGACATTCAACAATTAAACCTACGACGCATTTCAAAGGACATAATAAAAGTCATAAAATTTTAAAGACCTTTCAAACCACCATTACAACTAGTATTTTGACAAAAGATTTACAACTTCAAGTTTAGACTTTAACTACCAAACTTAGCCTAATTTAACAAAAGTATTGATCCATGATGATACTTCAAAAATTACGGAAGCGCATAAAGGCGTTCAAGGTGTGTTCGGTTCCGAGCGAGGCAATAGCATTTAAGCTTGAGATTTACCTACAACCATTACAACAAACAACATTAGCTTAATACTCCTATTTCAACTAACGCATTAATGAACTTGGTGAACTAATAATCATCATTTAAATTTTGAACCATACATGACAAATTCATTCTTATATTCGACTTTCTTGTTTATGTAACCAACTTCGTTACATCATTTTCTCTAACTCATTCTGTCATAACCCGTTTACACGGAACATTAAGAAAACTTCACTTATTCATTCTCATTCTAACCCGAACCGACCCGTTCATCACGGACCGTTACGAAGCTTTACTTTCGCGTTCTCATTTTAATAAAATGACTACCATTAAGAAACTAATATTTAAAGGAACAAACTACTAATGTTATTGAATAAACTTGTAAGTAGCAAACTTGCCTCGTTCTTGAGCCTTTTGTTGCGAACCGGAATTAGCTCCTTCTTCTTTCACTCCTACACATATTTCATTCTTATTTAGGTTACTTCATTCATTACATAATAATCACATTCACGCATCAATCATCTTCCATATCATATTTTGCAATGTATCAAATACTATATTTTCCTTACACAATTCAACACTTTTCAATCCATTTAAAATCACCTAGTTTTTCATTGAGGCATTTCATCAAACACCTAGTGTGCGTACAACATATTAAGCATTATGTACATGTATCCTATGCATAATTTCACTAGATATCATCACAATTCACACAATCAACCATTCTTACACAAATCATTAATCCTACACATAACAATCTATCAATGTTCTAGTATACATACATTTATTCATAGAAATTACTCTACTTATTCAAATTACATAATCATCATCCTACTAGAACAAGTGGGTTTTTGTAAGGACCTGCAAAAATATCCCAAAACACTCCGTAAGTGAAAACCCGGACCCCTCAAACCCTAAATTTCATGAAAAATCAAGAAATCCAAATTTATTGATTTGTCGCGGGCCGCGTAAGAGTTAACCAAAGCTTGCGCGGGGCAGGACAGCTTGAAAACTCTCCGGATAATGATCAAGGCCACGTGTCAGACACGTGGCAGACCTACACCGTGACACGGCAGCCCTAGCCGTAGCTAGGGTGGCCCTCGCGGGCCGCGAAGGATTTCCTTCAGGTTTACGCGGGCCGCGAGAGACTCAATTTTCAGCTATATAACGAGCATTTCATGGCCTTTCATCTATGCTCGTAAAACTTCCTCAAAAACGTGAAATTCTGCTCAAATTAGTGTATTTAAGTATTGAGACGCTGCTATGATTACAGGGTAATAACTCGATCACTGCTACGATACAATGTCCGATTGATTAAAACCGATCCGATGGATGTTTAAGTGCTGCCTGAATTCGGGCTATACTTTGTCATTCGTCGTGAGGGTTTTGATTCATGAGCTTATCGTAAATGTTGTATTAAGTTACTAACCTAGTTTCGTTTGCATTATTTAACTAGGTTACCAGGCTTAATCAGTAGGCAAAGTCTGTCCCGTAAACCTGCAATGTGAGTCATTCTCTTTTTATCAAAAGTGCTTTACAATACCCAAATGCTTTCCAGTTATATGTTACAGGGATTAAGTCTTTGTTATCTTAAATTACTGGCAGTAAGTGGGGTATTGTGCACAATTACTACTGTTTTATCACTTTTAGGTGAAAGGACCTAAATAGTGATACTCGTCACTTTTGGGTGAACAGACCCAATAGTGGTATGACCACAGTCATAGATCCGGTCGAGTGACAACTGAACCAGCTAATTATAAGATAGGGGCAAATGTAATCGCTCTTAATACTGTAATCTATAACAATGTGTCATTTTATGCAAATTGAATGACTCGCAAGTATTTCCCCGCTGATAAAAATCTTTTTAAACCTGTTTCAGGTGATTTACTGTGAACCCAGAAAAAGTGCCGCGTAGCACTACCAGCTTGGATGATGTGGCTCAGTAAACAAATAAACATGTTTTTGTAAACATGGAGTTTCCTAGTGAAATTCCTTTATTGTAAATTACGGGGTTTGTCCCAAAAGTTGAAATAAAATAATGGGGTGTTTTCAGTTTAAACGATCCTTTTAAAATTTCCACTGCCTAATTAAACACCAATACCACGGGTTTTCTGTCCCGCGGCTTTTGAACTGGGTAAAACCGGGTCGAGGGCCGTGACTGAAAAAGGTGGTATTAGAGCCACTGATTTAAGCCAATTAAGTATTTAGAAATACTTAATTTTTTTTTCAGATTACCATTTTTGTAATTCTGTGAAAATTTAACTTATAAATAAAAAATTAATTTGAGTTTATGTGTGTTTCTTCATCTGTGCTAACAGCATGAATGAACTGTCGGAGGCACTCCGAAACTTTACAATCCATACCACCGATATGGATACAACAGGAACCTAATCCGGCTATCAAGCGGATACTAAGAAGCCACTAGTGTTCCAGGCCCAGTCCCAGGAGAAACCCAAGCCTAAAAAGAGGAGAAGAATCCTGGACTGGAAACGTGGACGAAAGAAGAAGCCAGCTGCCCAAAAGGTGAAAAAGACAGAGGATCCAAAAGACAAAGGAAAAGGAAAGGAAATAGGAGAGAGCTCTGGTCAAGCCCAAGAGTTGCCACCTTGGGAAGAATTGGATAGAAAACTCGCTAACTGTGACCTCATCGGACCGACTGACGAAACCCTTTTCAATTACCCCGCTCAATCAGAATTTCCTGTTAATTTGGAACCTGCTATTCCGGACCCAATTGTCAACCTTCAACTTCTTCCAGGAGAATTAGAGGAATGGTGGACGAGCGACTGGCATTTTCAGAATTTCATGAATAACCCTAATGTTTATTTTCCCCAGTTTGATCCTGAACCTGCACCATTTCCACCCATGAACCCGGAGAACGTTGCCGAATTACGCCGCTATGGCAAAGAGCTGGTGGATACGGGGAATCAGATTCGAGACATGCGGGAAAAGATTTCGTGGAAGTACGACGAGAGGGAGCGTCGTTTCTGAAAAAGCCAGCTAACGGGGGTTGAGTGCTTTGTATAATAATAATATAATATAATAATAATAACAATAATATAATGTATAATATTGTATAATACTAACAAAAATAAAACCTTTGTAAAATAAATGATGTGTATTGATGCATACTATTATAAAAATATATAAATGTCAAAAGATCGACGATTTTCGCTATATGTGTTGATTTAATTATGCTGTGATTGCCTTGTTGTGTTTAATTGTTATCTGAATTGTGACAATAATTTATATATATATATATATATATATATATATATCTTGTTAATTATTCAGATGGAAAACGCAATAAACCAACCGGCAACCGAAGTTAACCAATCTGAACAACACAATGAAGATCATTTTCTTAATAGGCAAGATATAGAAAATATTGTTGCTTAGGGAATAGCCAACACTATCCCTACAATCGTCGCCACTATTAAGAACCCCGTTGAACCTTCACATGCCAACCATAGCAAACGCACTCGCGACGATAATTTCAGTAACAGTGTGAATGGAGGCGGCAATAACGACAATAATGTGGTTCAAGCCCCAATACTTAAGAAAATGAAAGTTGCAACACCTGGTTGCACTTATAAAGAATTTCTTGCCTGTAAGCTAGTCGAATTTGCAGGCAATGAATGGGCGACTGCTGTACTGCGTTGATTAGAAAAGACCGAAGCAGTAATTAAGATAAGTAAATGCGCAGAGGAAGACGAGGTTATGTATGCATCCCACCTTTTCAAGGAAGAGGCGTTAGAATGGGGGAATACGGTGCTGCAAGCCAAGGGAAGTGACGTGGCTTATGCCATGAGTTGGGAGGAATTTAAGAAATTGGTGGAAAGAAAGCATTTTGGAAAATGTAAGGGGTACTGTAATTTCTGCAAAATCCCGGGGCACCAAGAGGAGAATTGCAGGAAGAAATCCATGATCTGATATAATTGCGGCGAAATAGGGCACTTCAGGCCCGATTGCCCGAAATTGGTCAAGCCAGCTGACAACAACGCCAAACCTGCTTAGGGAGCTAACAAGAAAAATGCAAGAGCCTTCCAGTTGACAACGCAAGAAGCAGAACTGATTCCCGATGTGATAGCTGGTGTTATGGGTCATTTTCTAAGCATATATATCCTGACTAATATTCTGCTTTTGATTGTTTACTTGTGATCAGGATACCGGATCAGGATATTGGTAACATCCTGGTGTGATATCCTGGTATTAACTAAATAATCACGTGCAGGTTAGAAGCTGTGGGTCACTAACGGTCGAATGGACCTCTTCTCCTTAAGACTCGGGCAAATCAGTTACATGAGAGATGTTGAACCCGAAGGACCAGGTCTACAACGTTCAAGTAGGGAATATCCGCCGAATCCCGGTTTAATAGGATAGTTTGTTGAATTTCTTTTACTATAAATAGATGGGGCGGATCAGATTAAGGCAAACAATTTTTCACACACTCTCTTTCGCACACTTTGCTCTCTAGCTTCTAGCAAACACTACACACAAACACTTGTACTCGAATTACCTTGTAACACCTAATTGATCCGCATCACATCCTGCACTGTGTCCTGATATTCGAAGTAATAGAAGAACAAGGCAGCTGCGATTGTCAGCTCCCGAGGTTTTGTGCCGGCGATCTAGATTGATCAAGGGCTTTCCTCGTACATATCGTGTCACCCTTTACATTTTTGCTCATTGTTTGATCATAGATACAGCTCTATATCCTGAGCCGTATCCTGAAACTGTTTTTGCAAATAATTTGATTAACATATTTTCGACACTCGTTTCAAGCACACTACCTCACTTAACTAATTTGATCACTTAATTGCTTCGGTAATTTTTGACCAAAACAGCTGGTACGTTCCTTGTACATGATATTTACGCAAAAGTATTATTTGACTTTGGTGCAAACCAAAGTTTTATAAATACTTCATTCTGCCAAGCCCTTAACCTACCTTTAACCAAACTTAGGCAGATTTATACGGTAGAAACGACAGATGGAAATTATGTTAACATAGATAAGGTTCTCCAAGAGGGGAAGATAGAACTTTCAGGACATAAATTTTCTGCCAAACTCCTACCTATGAATTTAGTTGGATTCGATGTTGTGTTAGGAATGGATTGGTTAGTAGCCAACCATGCGCGAATCCTCTGTGATAAGAATTCCACAGAAATTCATACACCCGCAGGGGAAGTAATTGTGGTTACAGGAGATAAGCCATGTAAACCAATGAAGTTCATTTCAGTAATGAAAGTTGCTAGTTATGAACGAAAACAAGGAATAGTGTATATGATTTCGGTGATCATTAACACTAAAGGTAAGGAACTTAAGGAAATCCCAGTAGTGTCAGAATACCCGGATGTATTTCTAGACGAGCTGCCTGGACTACCACCTGATAGAGAAGTAGAGTTTAGAATTCATCTAATTCCTGGAACTACACCAATAGTTAAGACCCCTTATCGGTTAGCACCCACCGAAATGTTAGAATTGAAAAAGAAGTTAGATGAATTGTTAAGCAAAGGGTTCATACAACCTAGTTCATCCCTTTGGGGAGCACTTGTGTTGTTTGTGAAAAAGAAGGACGGTTCCATGCGAATGTGTATTGATTACAGAGAATTAAATAAGGTTACAATTAAGAATCGATACCCATTACCTAGGATTGATGATCTTTTTGATCAACTTCAAGGAGCTAGGTATTTCTATAAGATAGATTTGCGCTCCGGATATCATCAATTAAATGTACAGGTAGAAGACATACCTAAAACTGCTTTCAGGACTAGGTATGGCCACTACGAGTTTACAGTCATGCCATTTGGACTAACGAATGCCCCTGCAGCATTCATGGACATGATGAATAGGATCTGTAAGCCGTATTTGGATAAATTCATAATTGCCTTCATCGACGATATACTTATTTATTCCAAAAGCCAGGACGAGCATTGCGAGCACCTGCAGGCACATTTAACTCTGTTAAGAAAGGAAAAGTTGTACGCCAAATTTTTGAAGTGTGAATTTTGGCTACAAGAGGTGCAATTTTTATGACACATGGTGAATCACAAAGGTATTCACGTTGATCCCTCCAAGATAGAAGCAATCACCAATTGGAAGGTCCCGCAATCAGCTACCGAAGTTAGAAGTTTTCTGGGATTAGCTGGATATTATAGGCGATTCATTAAACACTTTTCTAAGATAGTTGTTTCATTAACTAAGCTAACTTGTAAAACAGTTAAGTTTGAATGGGTACCCAAGCAAGAAGAGGCCTTTAGGATTTTAAAACAAAGATTAACAAATTCCCCAATCCTTGCGTTACCAGAAGGAATAGAAGATTTTGAAGTTTACTGCGATGCTTCTAAGCTAGGGTTAGGATGTGTGCTAATGCAACGCAAAAAGGTAATTACGTATGCATCAAGGCAGTTGAAGAAGCACGAGGAAAATTATACGACTCACGACTTAGAGTTAGGAGCAATAATTTTTGCCCTTAAAATTTGGAGACATTATCTGTACGGAAGTAAGTTTACTATCTATACAGATCATAAGAGTTTAAGGTACATATTTGGGCAAAAAGAATTAAACATGAGGCAAAGGAGATGGATGGAAATTCTAAGTGACTACGACTGTGATATTTTATATCACGAAGGAAAAGTAAATGTAGTAGCAGATGCCCTAAGTCGTAAGTATCATGAGAAACAAAGGCGAGTTCGTGCTCTTAGAGTAAATCTCCAATTTGATTTAATGGAACAACTGAAGAATGTTCAGGAAACAACAATCAAGGATGATGCTGAAGGAATGAAGGGAAGGATTAAAGAATTAGAGCAAGGGATTGATGGAATTTGGAGATTCCATAAGAAAAGGATTTGGGTACCTTGGAAAGGAGATTTGAGAAATAAGATATTAGAAGAAGCCCATAAATCTAGGTATACGATGCATCCTGGTAATAACAAGATGTACCAAGATTTAAGAAATAACTTCTGGTGGATAGGAATGAAAAAGGACATAGCTAGATACATTTCTAAGCATCTAACTTGTTCACAAGTTAAGGCAGAACACCAGAAACCTTCAGGTTTACTTCAACAATTAGAGATGCCGGTATGGAAATGGGAACTAATAACCATGGATTTTGTTACTAAGTTACCCAAAACCAGAAAAGGTAACGATGCAATCAGGGTGATTGTAGATCGACTAACCAAATCCGCTCATTTTCTACCCATGAAGGAAACCTTTAGCATGGAGAGATTGGCTAAGTTATACGTAGACGAGGTAGTATCTTTACATGGAGTTCCACTCTCCATCGTGTCAGATAGGGATAGTCGTTTCACTTCACATTTCTGGACAAGTTTCCAAGAAACAATGGGAACACGGCTAAATTTAAGTACTGCATACCATCCCCAAACAAATGGATAAAGTGAAAGGACGATCCAAACCCTTGAAGACATGCTCAGGGCATGTGTAATAGATTTTGGTGGAAATTGGGATGACCATTTACCACTAATAGAATTCTCCTATAACAATAGTTATCACGCAAGCATCAATGCTGCCCCGTTCGAAGCACTGTATGGACGAAAGTGCCGAACCCCAGTTTGCTGGGCAGAAATAGGAGAAAGTCAATTATCAGGTCCCGAGATTGTACAGGAACCCACCGACAAAATAACCCAAATAAAGGAAAGACTGAAAACGGCTCGAGATCGCCAGAAAAGTTATGCAGATAATAGACGTAAGCCGTTAGAATTTCAAATTGGAGATAAGGTACTCTTGAAAGTTTCTCGTTGGAAATGGAAAGTTCGGTTCGGTAAGAAAGGAAAGCTAAGTCCTAGATATATAGGACCGTTTACAGTTACCCAACGAATAGGACCAGTTGCCTATCGCCTATAACTACCAGAAGAATTAGCCGGGGTACATAATATGTTTCATGTATCTAATCTCAAGAAATGTTTGTCTGATAAATCACTTGTAGTACCCCTTCAAGACATAGAGGTGAATGAAAAATTAAAATTTTTTGAGAAACCGCTTCAAATAGAAGACAGAAAGGTCAAATTCCTCAAAGATAAGAGATTGGTACTAGTCAAAGTCAAGTGGGATTCGAAAAGAGGACCTGAGTACACATGGGAACTGGAATCGGAAATGAAGCAAAAATATCCTTACCTGTTTCAGTAAATCTCGAGGACGAGATTTTAAATAAGGTGAGGAGGATGTAAGGACCTGCAAAAATATCCCAAAACACTCCGTAAGTGAAAACCCGGACCCCTCAAACCCTAAATTTCAAGAAAAATCAAGAAATCCAAATTTATTGATCTGTCGCGGGCCGTGTAAGAGTTAACCAAAGCTTACGCGGGGCGCGACAGCTTGAAAACTCTCTGGATAACGATCAAGGCCACGTGCCAGAAACGTGGCAGACCTACACCGTGACACGGCAGCCCTAGCCGTAGCTAGGGTGGCCCTCGCGGGCCGCGAAGGATTTCCTTCAGGTTTACGCAGGCCGCAAGAGACTCAATTTTCAGCTATATAACGAGCATTGCATGGCCTTTCATCTGTGCTCGTAAAACTTCCTCAAAAATGTGAAATTCTTCTCAAATTAGTGTATTTAAGTAATGAGACGCTGCTACGATTACAGGGTAATAACTCGATTACTGCTACGATACAATGTCCGATCGATTGAAACTGATCCGATGGATGTTTTAGTGTTGCCTGAATTCAGGCTATACTTTGTCATTCGTCGTGAGGGTTTTGATTTCGTGAGCTTATCGTAAATGTTGTATTAAGTTACTAACCTAGTTTCGTTTGCATTATTTAACTAGGTTACCAGGCTTAATCAGTAGGCAAAGTCTGTCCCGTAAACTTGCAATGTGAGTCATTCTCTTTTTATCAAAAGTGCTTTACAATACCCAAATGCTTTCCAGTTATATGTTACAGGGATGAAGTCTTTGATATCTTAAATTACTGGCAGTAAGTGGGGTATTATGCACAATTACTACTATTTTATCACTTTTAAGTGAAAGGACCTAAATAGTGATACTCGTCACTTTTGGGTGAACGGACCTAATAATGGTATGACCACAGTCATAGATCCGGTCAAGTGACAACTGAACCAACTAATTATAAGATAGGTGCAAATGTAATCGCTGTTAATACTGTAATCTATAACAATGTGTCATTTTATGCAAATTGAATGACTCGCCAGTATTTCCCCGCTGATAAAAATCTTTTTAAACCTGTTTCATGTGATTTACTGTGAACCCAGAAAAAGTGCCGCGTAGCACTACCAGCTTGGATGAAGTGGCTCAGTAAATAAATAAACATGTTTTTGTAAATAGGGAGTTTCCTAGTGAAATTCCTTTATTGTAAATTACGGGGTTTGTCCCAAAAGTTGAAATAAAATAAAGGGGTGTTTTCAGTTTAAACGATCCTGTTAAAATTTCCGCTGCCTAATTAAACACCAATACCACGGGTTTTCTGTCCCACGGCTTCTGAACTGGGTAAAACCGGGTCGGGGGCCATGACAGTTTTCCCCCAAATCCTTAGCAAATCACATTCAAGCATAATACACCTTCTAACTAATGATTCTAACTCATATGTAAACTCAATTTCATACTAATTCACGGTTTGGTAAAACCCACTTCATCAAAATGCATAAGAACATAAAATTCTAACTCACCTTAAGTTCAAGACACTTGGATTATAGAGTATTGAAACACATGCATTCGAATTGTGCCAAGAATCACTACTAATTTGCTGAATTTGGAGTTCAATTGATGAAGTAGGGTTTCTCCCCTTCTTTTTCCCCTGGTCGCGATCCACACCCACACACAAATACTGGGTTTTTATTCTTTTATCAAGTTAATTATCAATACTTACACATTCAACCCCCAAAGTTACCTTTTGTTGTCACTTTATAACCTTTATCAAGTTTTATAAACTTTCTTTATGTTTTAAAAACTTAACTAATTACATAAAACATTTAGACATCAAAATATTCTATTTTGCAAATTGTGGGGTGTTACAAGATGATTTGTAAAAAAAAACATGGCAGGAAAGGATTGGATGTGATTTGTACTTTAAACTCAATCCTAAATGCCCTCTAAGTCGTAAAATTGACCTCGATACGTGTAACTGTGTATGTGCTTGTGCTGTAGAAACCAGTGGTGAATTTGCGTACACAACTGAAGGTTCAGTGCACGAAAATTTTCTTACGATATGCATTAATATTACTTTAAAACCCACAAAAAGGACTACTTACATTACTTATGTTCCTCTTTTTGAGCTTGATGGATGTCCGTTATCTCAACGCTTCTCCTTACATTACTAATCTAGAAGACGAAACTTCAGCACTTCCGAGATGATTCAAGTGAGTCCTATGAAGCAAGTGTCTGTCTAATAGATTAAAGATATTAAACCACGTACAAGATTGTCAGTCTGCCATGTCTTTTGACAAATCATCTGCTTCCTAAATCTGAATCTGAAGTTAACTGTGACTCATAAACCCTTGAATCCCAATGCTTCTCTAAAAAAAATTGTTTCTTTCCTTTTTGTTATGGGTCATTTTCTGAGCATATATATCCTGACTAATATTCTGCTTTTGATTGTTTACTTGTGATCAGGATACCGGATCAGGATATTGGTAACATCCTGGTGTGATATCCTGGTATTAACTAAATAATCACGTGCAGGTTAGAAGCTGTGGGTCACTAACGGTCGAATGGACCTCTTCTCCTTAAGACTCGGGCAAATCAGTTACATGAGAGACGTTGAACCCGAAGGACCAGGTCTACAACGTTCAAGTAGGGAATATCCACCGAATCCCGGTTTAATAGGATAGTTTGTTGAATTTCTTTTACTATAAATAGATGGGGCGGATCAGATTAAGGCACGCAATTTTTCACACACTCTCTTTCGCACACTTTGCTCTCTATCTTCTAGCAAACACTACACACAAACACTTGTACTCGAATTACCTTGTAACACCTAGTTGATCCGCATCACATCCTGCACTGTATCCTGATATTCGAAGTAATAGAAGAACAAGGCAGCTGCGATTGTCAGCTCCTGAGGTTTTGTGCCGACGATCTAGATTGATCAAGGGCTTTCCTCGTACATCTCGTGTCACCCTTTACATTTTTGCTCATTGTTTGATCATAGATACAGCTCTATATCCTAAGCCGTATCCTGAAACTGTTTTTGCAAATAATTTGATTAACATATTTTCGACACTCGTTTCTAGCACACTACCTCACTTAACTAATTTGATCACTTAATTGCTTCGGTAATTTTTGACCAAAACAATTTGGTGCCCACCGTGGGGCAAGTGGTGTTATTTTTACTAAAAACTTTAGTAAAATCATTACTCGGTTTTCTATTGTCAAAACTTTTTGCTACATTGTTTTCAATGGCCTCGAGATCAAACATGAGCTCTTCCACCATGTCTGCTACAACCTCTGCAACAATTGGTTCGCTGTTTCCACCTCTTCCTCCAAGAATGCAAGCCTCTTCACAAGGAGCTGAAAGTCATGTGGCTCGGGATGTTATTCCCGCTCCCAGTACCCAGGGATCTGGTCCTGTTTTGGCTTCTAATGACGAAATTCTGAATTTGTTTGGTAGTGTACAGGAACAGATGAGGCAGCAGCAGGAAACTAATCGGATGCTGATGAGAAAGATACAACTCTTGAAATCCGGCCCAAGTAGGCCTGCGGAAGAAACTGTTACTCCCTTGCAACCCAGGGCTTTGAACTTCAGTTCTGCAGTTTATACTGAAGATAACCGGGGGAATATTATGCCAAGCCATTCCCAGAATCATACTCCTGAGATACCCTCTTCAATAAGAGTATCAACCGTGAGAAGCTCAGGATATGCTTCAGGATATGGCCAGAATCCCCAGACTGGTAATGTATCTAATAATAATAACACTCTTGCTACTAATGGTGTTGGATCTTTGCAGGATGCAGGTATGGCGTCAATATTTACTAGGGAGCTTCAAAAGCTGAAAGACATAATATCCAGTGTGCCTGGAGTGGTCCAGCCGATTCCAGAAGTATCCCAAGACAGTCACAGGATATCCCAGTTTGCGCATCCTATCTGTGATGCTGAAATCCCGAAAAGATTTCAAACCCCCAACATGAAACTCTATGACGGAACCACGGATCCTGAAGAGCATATTGCCCAGTATAGGGAAAGGATGGAGATCAATCCTATCCCTCCAGATCTCAAGGAAGCATGTCTCTGCAAGGGTTTTGGTTCTACCTTGACAAGATCAGCCTTAAAATGGCTGTTAAATGTTCCTCCTCACTCAATTACTTCGTTTGCTCATTTGGTTAATTTATTTAATAGTCAGTTTTCTTGCAGCCGGAGTTTTGAGAAACTAACCAGTGATCTTTACAGGATAACTCAAGGACCTCAGGAATCCTTGAGGGATTATGTGAACAAGTTTAGTCGGGAATCCTTGGATATCCCACATCTTGATATTGCAACAGCTGTGCAGGCTTTTAAGATGGGATTACAAAAATATTCTCAGTTTTATCAGGATCTTGTAATGAATCCCTGCAGGAATCTCGACGAAGCTCGTAACAGGGCCTTGAGATATATTCGCTTGGAAGATGACAAAAAGATGCAAGAGAGGATGAACTCTACCTCAACCTATGAATCAACCAACAGGAAATCAGAATCCTCGTATAAACCATATCGCTCTAAGCCATATGGCAGAAATGACAACAAGAAAGTGAATGCTGTTGAAGACGAGGATCCTGAAGAATATCCTGAATTATCTGAATATTGCTTTTCTGTTAACGTACCTGAGTTAATGTATGCTATGCAGGGTTTAGGAGATAAAGCTAGGTGGCCTTGAAAGAATCAACAAAAAGCTGATTGGAAGGATAAATCCAAATGGTGTGCCTTCCATGAAGATTTCGGACATGTAACTGAGGATTGCATTGCTCTAAGGAAAGAAATAAGCTACCTATTGAGTAAGGGATATCTGAAGGATCTACTGGGAAGAAAGAAGAATAAAGGGCAGGATCCTGAGAAGGATCCTGAACGAGCAGCATCACCCCCAGCAGATGCCAAAATAATTAACTTTATTTCAGGAGGATCCGACATTTGTGGGACTTCGTATTCTGCGGCCAAGAGACATGCAAAGGAGGCCAAGACTGAAAGGGGAGATAAACCAGCCAGGATGACTACCCTCACAACTGATAAAGTGATCACTTTCGACATTGATGACAGGGATACTGTCCAGGATCCTCACCATGATGCTCTAGTAATAACGTTATATGTTGTTAACCATTTTGTACGCAGGATATTGGTGGATAATGGCAGCTCCGTCAACATAATCCAACTAGAAACTTTGAAAAGAATGAATGTATCTCCAATGGATATTACTTCGAAATCCACCGTGCTTGTTGGGTTCAGTGGAGAGGCCAGGAACACAGTGGGAGAGATAAAGTTACCAGTATATGTTGAAGGGGTCAACTCAATACAACGTTTCTGTGTGATGGACTCCCTATCCTGCTACAACATCATACTAGGCAGGCCATGGATCCATGATATGAAGGCTGTGCCATCGACTTATCATCAGTGCATCAAGATCCCTACCCTTTGGGGGGTTGTCAAGGTTGATAGTGATCAGCAGGAGGCAAAGGAATGTTACTCATCCTCGATGAAATCCTCAGTTAAGCCTAATGCAGCATAGCAATTAAAGATGTGGGCCCAGGATATCGTGGAGGCTTCGGAGCAGGATGTAAAGAAAATAATCCTGGATCAGGATAATCTGGATATCTCGGTGCTCGTAGGAACCAATATCCCACAGGATATTGAAAATCAATTGACAAATTTTTTGAAATGCAGGATGTCAACATTCGCATGGAAGCACGAGGATATGACAGGTATTTCCAAGGATATTATAACACATAAGCTCGGTATTGACAGGTCATTCAAGCCGGTACAACAAAAGAGAAGGAAATTTGATCCGGAGCGAAATGTGATCATCCAAGAGGAAGTTGAAAGACTACTAAGGAGCAAGATGATTAGAGAAGTGAAGTTTCCTAAATGGCTTGCGAATGTAGTCGTGGTAGATGCTACCGCCGGCCACGAGATGTTAACCTTCATGGATGCCTCTTCAGGATTTCTGCAAATCCAAATGGAACCCTCTGATCAGGAGGATACTGCTTTCATGACACCCACAGGTATTTATTGTTATACTGCTATGCCCTTTGGTTTGAAAAATGCAGGTGCAACATACCAGAGGTTGGTAAACATGATGTTTAAAGACAAGCTGGGGCACACCATGGAGGTATATATTGACGATATGGTGGTGAAATCTAAAAAGGCTGATGTAACACCTCGAAAATTCACGTCCTATAATGTATTGACACGTGTCATAAGCTTGAACGTGTGAAAGAATACTCTAGAGGGACTAAAGTTGACAAATAAAGAAAGTATGGGAATATACGGGTTCTAAATGTCAACAGTGAATAAATATACTTCATAATAACCCTACATGATGTTTATACCATCAAACGAATAAATCATGGATCATACGAAGCTAAAAGTGAGAGATTACAAACTACAAGGGTTAAATGTGTCAACATGTTTAAGTTATACCTCTGAGTGACCTTTTAGCAAACCCGAAGCTTTGTAACGGTTAATTATGCTCACTAGAATACACGATTAAAATTTCATAAAGTTTCGTTATCGTATGAGAAAGTTATGATCAAATTCGTATGCGAGGGGTTAAAGCGTCAACGTTGAAAGTTATGACTTTTCGGGCAATAACCGAGTGGCCAAGGACTTAACAAAAAGGGGTACAAGTCTTGAGGCCCTTATGTGTCAATATGGAGGGTTCAAAGTGCAAAATATAAATTAGTTGCCCTTTCGAAAAGCCAAGAGCCAATTATGCAAAAACTAGAAAGAATAACACTTCTGGTCAAAGGCTTACGGACCGTAAGCCTTACCCTTACGGTCCGTAAGGGTTCCCCAGCGACAGCAGTTACCTCTGTTTGCTGTTTAAACGCGATTCTGGCCCTTCAAACGATTTTCCTCATATGTGGGCGACCCCTAAACACCCCTAAACATCTAGGGACACTTGTGGGAAGGTTGTGGTCACTTGTAGACTTACATGTCAACAATTTGTGGTGATTAAACCACTATAAAAGGCCATGAAGTTGCAAAAACTTCTCCACACCTTCATTCTTGCATTCCTGATCTTTCTGGAGCTTAGGAGCAGATCCAAGACATCCCTACTCGTGCATAGGACCCTTGTAAGTGACCTTGACCTTCTTTCATTGAGTTTAGCTTAGTTATTTAGCTAAAAGTCAAACCGTCGTAATTACGGTTTGACTTCGAGATTAATTAATAATGGGTCAGTCAAATCTCGAATTAAAAGTACCTTTAAATAGGTAATTATGTGGGTAATAAAACCTTAAAAGGGTTTCCCCTGATTCCCACTCTAACTAGGTCAAATGTCGGGTCAAACGTATTATTAAAAAGTCAACAGGATGTGTATTTTCTAATTAATACATAATTAGCAATGTAGAACCCATACAACCTGTTTGATCATTGATATAACTTGGTAATTAGTGTAAGAACGTGTCTAAACATGTTCAACCCGACAATTTACTATTTAGACCCGGTTCGGAACCGAAAGTCGCAAAGCTTTGACTTTTGCTTTGACTTCAGTTCTGACCCGTTTTGGTATGATTAAGAAATACCTAAGAGTTTCATTTGGACCAGGTTACATGCTAGTATAACCCTCTGTGATTATACGCCATGGTTCATTAGTTAACCGATTAATACGCATGATTCCGTTAATTGCTCATATGTTGACCATTATGCCCTTTTCACCTTATAACGTGATTTTTGGAAAAGTAAAAGTGTGGAAACCTTAGTTACTGATATATAAACTTGTATGCAAAGTTTGACATCAGTTTGAGGTGTAGAATAAGAGTTATGCTCATTAGCGTAAATTGAAAGCCTAATGTTAATTAAACGGCGCAATTAGCGTATAGCCTAGTTAAGCCTACATTTTGACATCAAACTTATTACCCACTGATATAATATATTATTTTGGGATTTTTGTATATTTTTAATTAATTTTAGGCTGAGCATAACTTATAGTCGTAGGCTTAATCCGGTAATTGTCGGTTTTGCCCTTACGGGCTATAAAATGAGTTTTACATATCTAATTGACTCCAAACCTTTTGCTACTGATTACATATGATAAATAAATTATTTTAAGCCTTCTGGAATAATAAAAATATCAGCTTTATGTATCGAACCCGGAAATGGCTTCTAATCGCCTTTTTAAGCGTTTTTAACGCATAGTATGTACTAGAACTATTTTAAACATATAAGGGTTGATACCTACTGATATTTTAAGTAAATTATAATATTTTAACAGTAAGCAAAGGTTGTTAAACTCAGACTTCAGTTTTGAGCTTTTCGACTTATGTGAAATTACCAAAATGCCCCTACGGTGCATAGTTTGGTTATAATTTATAAATTTCACATATATACTTTACCCCACTGTTATAACTTATTAAATTGAGTATGTTTGCTGATTACATCAGATCTGTAACTCAGGTAAACACTTAAACTCTTTTATAACCTTATAAATGACCAAATTACCCCTACGGGGCATAGTTTGTGTTTAAATTCGTTTTGGGCATAATGGAAGGTATCCTACTGATATCACAACATATTTGACGCATATTAACTTAGGAAACCTGGTTAGGACCCTTATGATTACCCTTCACGCCTCTTGCGCGTACGGTTCGGCTTATGTAACTAGTTTACATAAATTAGCCGAAACAGGTCAAACCTTATCATTTTTATCTCAAAATCCAGAAGGTGTTTAGATTACCCATATTATACAAGTTGGGTCTAAAACACATTTTATTCCGGTCTTCGCTTAATCATGCGTTTGAACCGTATATTTCGGTAAGACTAACCGGTCTAAGCTTAGGCTTAATTAAAGACCCGTTAGCATTCTAATTGGTTATTTATACCATCATTCCAGACTAGAGCCTTCCGGTAAATTGTACCTACGCTTACTTAAGTGAATACGGCTGAGTTATTAATTCTTGCTAATTAAGACAGGAGCTAGCTCAGGTAAATACTCTTAACTTATTTTCCCTATTACGGGCTTGGGATACGGTAATATAAATACCGCATGGTCAGGTATGGGATTCAAAGACCAATAAGTCGAGAAATCCAAATAACTTGTTTTTAATTCGTATTGCTTGACTGAAACATTGGGGATTAATGCGACCGTGTCCTGGATATCCTTGACTCATTAAATTGCAATGGCCACGACTTAAGCACGGGGTGTAGGCATACACCTGACAGATGCTATATGCTAATTAATTAATTATACCCAATAAGGGAATAGTGGTGTGTCGGTTAATCATGAACCGGCATAGAACCGGGCCCCGTATGTAGAGCAAGTTATGTAAAACTGATAACATGAGATATAGTTTGTCCCAAGGTATAAAAGATTAATTTTGCCTCTGTGCATTTTAGTCAAGTATAAAAGATTAATTTTGACTTGGGCATTTTAATCATTGTGTCAAAATATTTTGTGCCTGGTGCATCTAAATCAATTTTCATAGACATTTTCAAATGAGTCGGTTGAGTGTATTTACCAGTGAAAACTGACGTATTTTCAAAAGTCTAAGTGACAGGTACAAGTACGTAATAGGCTGGAAGCGGCTCAGGACGCTAATAAGGAATCTTGCAAGTTCTAGGCGTCTAAAGTCTGTTGAACAATGTTTATGTTTTAAGATCCGCCTGTGGATCCTTTACTTTCCGTTGTAATACTTGATGTTACTTTATATTCAGATTGTAATATATTTATCTTTGCTTCCGCTGTGCATTTATATATTGTGTTGTTTGACTATGATGATATCAACTACGTCACGATACTCCCCACCGGGCCCACCGGTGACACGTGGAAAGTCGGGGTGTGACAGGTTGGTATCAGAGCCAACATTGAGTGAATTAAATACTAGCCTTTTGTGTTTAATCTCAATGACACAGTAGCACATTCTTTGACCTTCTGAGTCTAGGCTTAACATAGGATTATTCTCAATCCTAATCTGGAAATTTTGCTTCCAATTTTTTTTATAAATTGGATACGTCGCCAAGCGAAGAAGCTGTAATAAGAATTCTCCACGTTTGGAGCCTTGAAATGCTGAGCTTCGTACCGCGACCAGGATGAAACGTGCAACCAAGGAGAAAGCATTCAGGAATTGAATGAAGAAGAAACTCCTCTTGCTGAAGATCGTTTCCTTAATAAGTCCTTATAAGGACATATTTATCTTCTAGTCCCTTCGAGGACAACATTATTCCTTTCAAGTCCCGTTTAGGGCAACCTTGAACTTTTTAATTTTATAGTGATATGACTAAACATTTATCCTAATCAGGAAATATGAAATAAATGAAAAAATAACATTCTTTTTATAAGATCTACCATTATAATAAAATGGCAAAATCTAAAAAGGACAAGACCTAGCCTCGGGTCATATTAAGACCGGCCAAGATGGCAGTTCCTCAATTTAGATTCAGATCCTTATTAACATTCCTTTTGCAAGATCTACCATTATAATAAAATGGCAAAATCTAAAAGGACAAGACCTAGCCTCGGGTCATATTAAGACCGGCCAAGATGGCAGTTCCTCAATTTAGATTCAGATCCTTATTAACATTTCAATTTAGAAATTGTTCTTTGTTAATTATTAAAAAGAATCTTAAAGGTAAAACCTAGCCTAAATGTCAATGCTGACATGGCCAAGATGGTAAAACCTAGCCTAAATGTCAATACAGACGTGGCCAAGATGGTAAAACCTAGCCTAAATGTCATTGCAGACATGGCCAAGACGGTAAAACCTATTCAAAAGATTCCTAACCCAATTTAATGATCTCTGAATCATGGGTTTAGATCATCACTTGAGATGATCATATTTTAACCATACGTGGTAATATAGCGCCTACGGGCCCTGCTCATTTCCATATGAGCCAAAAGACAGTGGTAGCGATGACTCCCTGCCAAATAAAGGTAATGAACTAGGTTCAAACCTTCATGCTTTGATTCTCTGAAATCATAGCTTATAATTTAAAATTGTCCTTGTGACTAGGCCTTTGCGCCACCTTAATATCCTTAATGTTTTATAACTAGGATAAATTATAATGCCTCGATTCTGTAAAATCAAGGCTTATAAATTAAACTTGTCTATGTGACTAGGCCTTTTGTGCTATTATTAACTTATGATTTCGGATTATGATAAAGATCCTGAACAATTATATATTTATCAAATTAACTAAAATGTGTATTAAAAACATGGTTAGATCGTTTAAAACGATAAAACTATAAAAGCTTCCGTATAAACCTTGTCCTTGTTTGATTTTTATATAGCATTTAAAGCTACATGGCTAGGTCAAAGGAAGAGAACAGTCACCCTCTGGAAAACCGCGATGATGAAAGGATTAATATAACCAGATGAGAGCTTCGTACATTGATTGATTCAGCTGTATCTAAAGCTGTAGAGGAGCAATTTAGGGAGTCTAGTGAGACTAATAGTAAAGCCTCATCTGTACCCCACTCTAAGTCTGACCCTAAGACTTATTCGGAGGCTCACAGCAAGCCACCGCCCTCTAAGAGGGACGAGCCAAAGAAGGATGATGATCGACATTCATCTGGTCAACACAGTGTTCCATCCAAGAGAATAGTGTTTGATAATGAACCGCATACCAAGTCCTGTACCTATAAATACTTTGTTTCCTGCAAACCCCGGGATTTCACTGGGGAGAAAGGAGCAATCGATTGTATGACCTGGTTGGATGAAATGGACACAGTTGTTGACATCAGCGGTTGTGCTGAAAGGGATGTAGTAAAGTATGTATCCCAATTGTTCAAGGGAGAGGCACTAGCATGGTGGAAGGCTCTCATTCAAGCTGCTGGGAAGATCCCACTTTACAACATGTCATGGGAACAGTTTGTTGCTCTCATTATGGAGAACTACTGCCCTCAACACGAGGTTGAGAGTATTGAGTCAAATTTCTTATCATTGGTTATGACAAACTTAGATTGTCAAGCTTACCTCACCAGTTTCAATACTCTGTCCAGACTGGTTCCTTACCTAGTAACACCAGAACCCAAGATAATTGCTCGCTTCATTGGGGGTTTAGCCCCAGAAATCAAAGCCAGTGTTAAGGCTTCAAGACCTACTACATTCAGGTCAGCGGCAGATCTGTCGCTATCTCTCACACTCGATGTGGTTAGAAACAAGGCTGCCAAGGCTTCTGAAGAAGGGAAGCGTAAAAGGGAAGAGGATAACTCCCAGAATCCTAAGAAGAGCAAATCAAAGCTCAACAATAACCAACAGGATTCCAACAAGAAGCCTACATGCAAAACTTGCAACAGAAGGCACTGGGGACAGTATCGATCAAACCAAAAGATAAAGCACTGTGGCATCTGCAAAAGAACTGGGCACCAGTCCCATGAATGTAGGGACATAAAGAATGCAAGCTGTTTCAGCTGTGGCGAAAAGGGCCACATCAGTACTAATTGCCCTGAGGCTGCCAAGGAAGGAGCAGCTAAGTCTGGGGTGGATAAGAAAGGAAACGCCTAAACTAACGGTTGAACACCAGAGACAGTACATATCAATAATGGCATTAGGTACGTCCTTACCTTTTAGCATCGATTGTACCTGCTAATTATTTTACGTTAATGCAAAGGATAATAAATCTTCATAAACCATAAGCTTAGCAAACTTTTATATTATCCGCAAGGTATAACTTACCAAGGAAACCATAGTAACCGATTCTTCTAGTATCGGCAAGGAATCCTTCCGAAAGATCTAAGAGTACTCTTTCTTCGCATAGAGTACGACGACATATGTTATTTTAATTATTTTTCTCATTGTTTTTCTATCGCCTGCGAATGCCAAACTATGTTTGATAGAAGAGTACCATATGAGGATTGGTGTATCCTAGTGTGTCCCATAGATTGCTTCCATGCCTGATCAGTATGGAGGTTTAATGCATGGAACCCCTGAGATATCCCAATGGTCATATTGTACCAAAGTCGACTAGTAGTATTCAAAGAAGATATCCAATATAAAATGTCCTTATAAGTATCTCTACTTAGGGCATCTTTGCATTTGTAAAGAGAATGTGTCATATATCCGACACCGACATCGATAGATGAACCAAAGCCTGAGAATACAGACATCTCTACATCTCTGTGTGTGTCATGATTATCTTCTTTATAAGAATTACCATGTTTACCTTCTGAGAGGCAAGTGGATGTTAGGACGAACATCCCGCTTAGGGCTACAATTATTGTAAAAGCCTTATATCTGTTAGTATCAACAGAATAGGAAGAACTAAGAGCCAAATCGATAAGCTTTTAGAGAAGATTTCATAAAGCCAAAATTCAAAGTCCTAAGAACTCCGATTTATATAAATAAGAAAGACAGAGAATTTTGCTTATGCATACATTACCGCAACCTTAGTTAGGCAACGATTAAGAATTGCCATCAGCTACCCAGGATCGTCGAATTGTTCGACTAACAACAAGGATCAGCTATTCCATAAAAATTAGTTAAGTAGTGGTTGGAATAACCATCTCACCTTAAGATAAGCTTTTCTATAATAGTTTATATGTAAGCATCAAGGCTGCTCCCTTGGAGACCTTGTAAAGATGAAATGATAAACATCGATTGTTAGGACAATAGATTGGTAAGTCCATTTATCAGGATCTGAAAGTTGCATTGGAAACAACAAATAAGATCACGCAAATTCATAATCATCTGTAAGTTGCCATTATTCGGCAGAAAAAAAAAACTTGGAATTTATAAAAATTCGCAACCTTCTTAAGTCCTTAATAAGGAATAAGGTTCAATCAAAGGTATCCCCCTAAAAAGGGTGTGCTAAAAATTTAATTTCTCAGGGTAAGTTAAGCCCTGGATATATATATATATAGGAACATTCGGTAAATCGAATGCAGCAAAGGTCAATAGCCTATAAGCTAAAACCTATATAAGGAGCTTGGCAGAGCTCGCAATATACACTAAGGATTTAAAGACGTGCTTCGCCAATAAGCCAAGAAGCATGATCACATAGTGATATGCAGAATTATGAGATGATGAGCAACCTGTATCGATTGAGGATTGACAGGATTAGAAGCTCCAAAGGATACATGTACCTATCATAAAGGTCAATTGGAAGGCCATAGAGGCTCAAAGGTACTGGGGAAGATTAAGCCCAATGTAAGGCAGAAATTACTTCCTTTACTTTAACAAATCTCGAGGTCCAGATTTCTTTTAAGGGGGTGAGGATGTAACACCTCGAAAATTCACGTCCTATAATGTATTGACACGTGTCATAAGCTTGAACGTGTGAAAGAATACTCTAGAGGGACTAAAGTTGACAAATAAAGAAAGTATGGGAATATACGGGTTCTAAATGTCAACAGTGAATAAATATACTTCATAATAACCCTACATGATGTTTATACCATCAAACGAATAAATCATGGATCATACGAAGCTAAAAGTGAGAGATTACAAACTACAGGGGTTAAATGTGTCAACATGTTTAAGTTATACCTCTGAGTGACCTTTTAGCAAACTCGAAGCTTTGTAACGGTTAATTATGCTCACTAGAATACACGATTAAAATTTCATAAAGTTTCGTTATCGTATGAGAAAGTTATGATCAAATTCGTATGCGAGGGGTTAAAGCGTCAACGTTGAAAGTTATGACTTTTCGGGCAATAACCGAGTGGCCAAGGACTTAACAAAAAGGGGTACAAGTCTTGAGGCCCTTATGTGTCAATATGGAGGGTTCAAAGTGCAAAATATAAGTTAGTTTCCCTTTCGAAAAGCCAAGAGCCAATTATGCAAAAACTAGAAAGAATAACACTTCTGGTCAAAGGCTTACGGACCGTAAGCCTTACCCTTACGGTCCGTAAGGGTTCCCCAGCGACAACAGTTACGTCTGTTTGCTGTTTAAACGCGATTCTGGCCCTTCAAACGATTTTCCTCATATGTGGGCGACCCCTAAACACCCCTAAACATCCAGGGACACTTGTGGGAAGGTTGTGGTCACTTGTAGACTTACATGTCAACAATTTGTGGTGATTAAACCACTATAAAAGGCCATGAATTTGCAAACACTTCTCCACACCTTCATTCTTGCATTCCTGATCTTTCTGGAGCTTAGGAGCAGATCCAAGACATCCCTACTCGTGCATAGGACCCTTGTAAGTGACCTTGACCTTCTTTAATTGAGTTTTGCTTAGTTATTTAGCTAAAAGTCAAACCGTCGTAATTACGGTTTGACTTCGAGATTAATTAATAATGGGTCAGTCAAATCTCGAATTAAAAGTACCTTTAAATAGGTAATTATGTGGGTAATAAAACCTTAAAAGGGTTTCCCCTGATTCCCACTCTAACTAGGTCAAATGTCGGGTCAAACGTATTATTAAAAAGTCAACAGGATGTGTATTTTCTAATTAATACATAATTAGCAATGTAGAACCCATACAACCTGTTTGATCATTGATATAACTTGGTAATTAGTGTAAGAACGTGTCTAAACATGTTCAACCCGACAATTTACTATTTAGACCCGGTTCGAAACCGAAAGTCGCAAAGCTTTGACTTTTGCTTTGACTTCAGTTCTGACCCGTTTTGGTATGATTTAGAAATACCTAAGAGTTTCATTTGGACCAGGTTACATGCTAGTATAACGCTCTGTGATTATACGCCATGGTTCATTAGTTAACCGATTAATACGCATGATTCCGTTAATTGCTCATATGTTGACCATTATGCCATTTTCACCTTATAACGTGATTTTTGGAAAAGTAGAAGTGTGGAAACCTTAGTTACTGATATATAAACTTGTATGCAAAGTTTGACATCAGTTTGAGGTGTAGAATAAGAGTTATGCTCATTAGCGTAAATTGAAAGCCTTGTCTTAATTAAACGGCGCAATTAGCGTATAGCCTAGTTAAGCCTACTTTTTGACATCAAACTTATTACCCACTGATATAATATATTATTTTGGGATTTTTGAAGATTTTTAATTAATTTTAGGCTGAGCATAACTTATAGTCGTAGGCTTAATCCGGTAATTGTCGGTTTTGCCCTTACGGGCTATAAAATGAGTTTTACATATCTAATTGACTCCAAACCTTTTGCTACTGATTACATATGATAAATAAATTATTTTAAGCCTTCTGGAATAATAAAAATATCAGCTTTATGTATCGAACCCGGAAATGGCTTCTAATCGCCTTTTTAAGCTTTTTTAACGCATAGTATGTACTAGAACTATTTTAAACATATAAGGGTTGATACCTACTGATATTTTAAGTAAATTATAATATTTTAACAGTAAGCAAAGGTTGTTAAACTCAGACTTCAGTTTTGAGCTTTTCGACTTATGTGAAATTACCAAAATGCCCCTACGGTGCATAGTTTGGTTATAATTTATAAATTTCACATATATACTTTACCCCACTGTTATAACTTATTAAATTGAGTATGTTTGCTGATTACATCAGATCTGTAACTCAGGTAAACACTTAAACTCTTTTATAACCTTATAAATGACCAAATTACCCCTACGGGGCATAGTTTGTGTCTAAATTCGTTTTGGGCATAATGGAAGGTATCCTACTGATATCACAACATATTTGAGGCATATTAACTTAGGAAACCTGGTTAGGACCCTTATGATTACCCGTCACGCCTCTTGCGCGTACGGTTCGGCTTATGTAACTAGTTTACATAAATTAGCCGAAACAGGTCAAACCTTATCATTTTTATCTCAAAATCCAGAAGGTGTTTAGATTACCCATATTATACAAGTCGGGTCTAAAACACATTCTATTCCGGTCTTCGCTTAATCATGCGTTTGAACCGTATATTTCGGTAAGACTAACCGGTCTAAGCTTAGGCTTAATTAAAGACCCGTTAGCATTCTAATTGGTTATTTATACCATCATTCCAGACTAGAGCCTTCCGGTAAATTGTACCTACGCTTACTTAAGTGAATACGGCTGAGTTATTAATTCTTGCTAATTAAGACAGGAGCTAGCTCAGGTAAATACTCTTAACTTATTTTCCCTATTACGGGCTTGGGATACGGTAATATAAATACCGCATGGTCAGGTATGGAATTCAAAGACCAATAAGTCGAGAAATCCAAATAACCTGTTTTTAATTCGTATTGCTTGACTGAAACATTGGGGATTAATGCGACCGTGTCCTGGATATCCTTGACTCATTAAATTGCAATGGCCACGACTTAAGTACGGGGTGTAGGCATACACCTGACAGATGCTATATGCTAATTAATTAATTATACCCAATAAGGGAATAGTGGTGTGTCGGTTAATCATGAACCGGCATAGAACCGGGCCCCGTATGTAGAGCAAGTTATGTAAAACTGATAACATGAGATATAGTTTGTCCCAAGGTATAAAAGATTAATTTTGCCTCTGTGCATTTTAGTCAAGTATAAAAGATTAATTTTGCCTTGGGCATTTTAATCATTGTGTCAAAATATTTTGTGCCTGTTGCATCTAAATCAATTTTCATAGACATTTTCAAATGAGTCGGTTGAGTGTATTTACCAGTGAAAACTGACGTATTTTCAAAAGTCTAAGTGACAGGTACCGGCTCAGGACGCTAATAAGGAATCTTGCAAGTTCTAGGCGTCTAAAGTCTGTTGAACAATGTTTATGTTTTAAGATCCGCCTGTGGATCCTTTACTTTCCGTTGTAATACTTGATGTTACTTTATATTCAGATTGTAATATATTTATCTTTGCTTCCGCTGTGCATTTATATATTGTGTTGTTTGACTATGATGATATCAACTACGTCACGATACTCCCCACTGGGCCCACCGGTGACACGTGGAAAGTCGGGGTGTGACAGCTGAGGATCACCTCCAGGATATTAAGGGAGCGTTTGATATCCTGGATCAATATAACATGAAACTGAATCCCGCTAAGTGCCATTTCGGAGGGGGGCAGGAAAGTTTCAAGGATATATGGTGACCAAAAGGGGGATAGAGGCAAGCCCGGAGCAGATTAAAGCTATCCTGGATATAAAATCACCTTCAAATATGAAGGTTGTTCAATGATTAACAGGCCGAGTAGCAGCATTGAACAGATTTATTTCAAGATCCTCGGAGAAGTGCAAGGAATTTTATGATATCCTCAAGAAGAATAAGAAGTTCGAATGGGGAGCAAAGCATGAAGCAGCCTTGCAGGATTTAAAGCAGTATCTTTCAACCGCACCCTTATTGATGAAGCCTGAGGATGGCGAACCATTATCCCTGTATCTTGCAGTATCAGGGAATGCAGTAAGTGCTGTCCTTGTAAAGGATCATGAAGGTCAGCAGTATCCTGTCTATTATGTTAGTAAAAGTTTATTAGATGCTGAAACTAGATATTCTCATCTAGAAAAATTGATATTAGCCCTAGTTATGGCATCAACAAAACTTAGACATTATTTTGAGACACATAGGATTCATGTTAAAACCAATTATCCCGTTAAAAATGTGCTTAGGAAACTTGAGATGTCTGGTAGGATGGCTAAATGGTCAGTGAAATTAAGTGCTTTTTATCTAGTATATGAGCCTAGAAATGCCATAAAGTCTCAGGCTTTAGCTGACTTTGTGGCTGATTTCAGTAGTGACATTCAAAATGAAGTAGACTTAGAAGTAAAGCAGCTAGGAGAAAACTTAGAATCCTGGATATTATATACTGATGGTGCATCTAATATAAGAGGTGTAGGTCTAGGTATACTACTAAAATCGCCACAGGGGGACATATTACCCCAGGCTATTAGGTGTGAATTTCCTGCTACTAATAATGAGGCAGAATATGAAGCTTTAATTGCAGGATTAGAGTTGGCTAAAAATATGAGTATCAAGAATTTGCAAGTATATGTTGATTCTTTGTTAATCACTAATCATTTTAATGGAACCTATGCAGTTAAGGGTGAGAAGTTAATCGAGTATCTCTAAATTCTCAAAACATTAGCAGGATATTTCGATATTTTTACACTTGAACAGGTACCAAGAGAGGATAACGTTGAAGCTGATGCCTTGGCAAATCTGGGATCATCGGTCAGGATACCGGAAGGAACCCGAATACCAATATTACATATCCTATATCCTGCGACGAATCCTCAGGATAAGGAAGTAATAAGTATTCAGGATCCTGATGATGAGTATCTCGAGCGGGATCCTAAGTCCTGGATGGCTCCAATCTTGAGATATCTCATGGAAGGACACATCCCAAAGGATGAGAACCCTAAGGCCTTCAGAATGAAGGTATCACGATTCACTATTATAAATAATGTTTTGTATAAGAAATCTCTTGCAGGACCATATCTGAGGTGCTTGGAGGATCCCGAAACCAAAGAAGTGCTTCAGGATATACACGAAGGGGATTTGGGTAACCATACTGGGGGCAGGTCATTGTTCTCAAAAGTAATAAGAACAGGATTTTATTGGCCAACAATGAGGAAAGATTCTGCAGAATATGCTCGAAGATGTGATGCATGTCAAAGACACAGTAACATATTGCATCGGCCGGCCGAACCACTTTATCCTATAACTTCCCCTTGGCCATTCATGAAATGGGGGATGGATATAGTAGGGAAATTACCAAAAGCTCCAGGAGCAAAAGTCTTTATGCTGGCAATGACCGATTATTTCTCTAAATGGGTCGAAGCTGAAGCATTTGTTCAAGTTAGAGATCAAGAAGTGGTATCCTTCATAAAAAGGAATATCCTGACTAGGTTTGGAGTACCAGCTGAGATAATTTGTGACAATGGATCTCAGTTCATCAGCAAAAGAACCACTGATTTTTGCAAAAGTTGGGGAATTAAGATGATCACGTCAACTCTGGTACATCCTCAAGCAAATGGGCAAGCAGAATCCTCGAACAAGATAATTGTCAACAACTTGAAAAAGAGACTAGGGGCTAAGAAAGGAAAATGGGAAGAAGAATTACCCTTTGTTTTGTGGGCTGATAGGACGACGGTGAAGAGTGCAACTGGCCAAACCCCGTTTTCCTTGGTGTTTGGAGCAGAAGCGGTGATCCCGACAGACATGGTGATACCTACAGCAAGATCCAACCTCTGGGATCCTGAGCGGAATCCTGAAGTCCTATGCCAGGAACTGGATACTATTGATGAGTCAAGAGATGCAGCAAGGCTAAGGATGGCAGCATATCAACAGAGGATATCTAAAGCATATAACAAGAATATAAGGACTTAAAGATTTCAAGTTGGAGATTGGGTATTGAGAAAGGCTTTTCAGAATACTACTAATCCTGCTGATGGAAAGTTGGCTCCAAAATGGGAAGGACCCTATGAGGTTGAATCAGAATCAGGAAAAGGAGCATACCGACTCAAGAATATGGAGGGGGATATGCTACCGAGATCCTGGAATGCTATACATCTAAAACTCTATTTCAAGTGAGTATGGAATTTAAATTCTAAATCAGGATGGTATGGATTTTTTCTCTTTTATTAAAATTTTGATATTATTTACTGTTTTGAACCCATTACTGACTTAGGCATCGGAGGGGTGTTAGCCAAGCTAACACCCACCTTAGCTTACGGTTGTTTTACAGTATATGCTTCGGGATATAGCACCAGGATATACACTCAGGATGCTTCAGAAGATTAGAGGATTGGCCCCCTCTCTCACGTCTAAGGGATCCTGATCCCTTCACAGGTTTAAAGGTATTCACCTTTCTTCCGAATTGGGTTTAAACACCCCGCCTGGAGCGTAAGTTATTCGGGAATAGTTCAAGGTGGCGGGACCAGTTCATGTAAAAGTGGCTGACAATTTCGTTACTATTGGCTATATCCTGAATCCTAAAGGTATATGAGGATTGATCACCCTCTCTCATGAAAGGGTATTTTCATACTCTCTAAGGTTTAAAGGTTTTCACCTTTCTAAGTCTTGGAGTTTATACACTCCCGCCTGTAGCGCAAGAAAATTTGGGATTTTCCCCAGGATATTAAGGATTTATCTCCAGTATATTTTTGGGTTTTACCCTTATAACACAAGAATTGTCTAAACAGTTGGAACTAATGTTCAAAATTTTCTAAAGTGTTTAAAGACTTCATGCACAGGGGACATTCCTTCTAAAGCAATTGTGTGAAGCTCAAAAGATCAAAATTGGGCTAAGTGTCTCGGACTAGGGACATCTTAGTACGAGAAGTCGCAAAAGGGGTTGGAGTTTAATATTAGGGTTACACTCAATTCCTGGTATGATCTTTCCTTTGTAAACCTTACATGAATTGTTTAACTCTGATTAAGGCTCAAAATATCCTGATAGGGATATATCTTTAAGATATGTATTCAAAATGTGTTTTTGGGGATACGTTTTGGGATATTTGATTGGGGTATTTAGGAAGTGATACTTGGATTGAAAATTAAAACTCCGATCAAACAAGTGTTGTTAAAACAGGTTTTAGAAAATAGACTATTTTTTATTCTTTAAAAATTTTGCCTAAAATTGTTTGGAAAGGTCTTCATAATATATCACTGAGTATATTGATCAGGATATTTTCAAAAGATAGTTGCACAAATTTTGCAAAGCTAAAATCTACACTAAGAAATGCATGACAGAAATTAGAAGGCAACATCAAACAAGTCAAAAGGAAGTTATATTATTAACATGTCAAAAGTTGTGCTTTTGGTTTCACCTCAAACCGAGGCCCATCCGCCAAAAGCACGATTAGTCTTTACCATACTTACATAACGGTTGAAGGTTATATCTCAAAACGGGACCTGTCCACCTTCAACCGTTACATCATTCAAAACAGGTTATATTAACCGATGACCAAGGGCTTCGTCCTGAAACCCAGGACCCATCCACCTTTGGTCATCGTATTGTTCTAGTGCAGGAAATATAAATTGTTCAACGACAGGAAAAGTAAATTGTTTGTACGAACCACAACCATGAAATTTTAAAAAAGTGGGCTCCGGCCTTGGCACATATATCCATCATCGCCCACAACGCTGCATTTAAGGGACAGCTCCCTCCTTCACCATGACATATCCACCGGTATCTTCCCCGGCATTCCTCTCAGCATCACAAGCAGCATCCTCTCCACCAGCATTTTCTCCAGCATCACCACCGGCATCCTTCGAAGCGCTAGCATCAGGCACCTTAGTAGGATCTTCCACGGCATATTTGGCAGGAGGTTCAACAGGATTTCCCCCAAGATCTTTCAGTTTTGCCTCCCAGGCCTTAGTGTTCCAGGAGGGGCACTGAAGGCCCAAAGCCATTACCTCATAAGCCATTTTCAGTCTGGCCTGGAGAAGAGAGATGGCGACAGAGTTCTTGAGACTCTCCCGATACGAAGCCATAGCCTGCTCATGTTGGACTTGGGCGGCATCGATCTTGGCCTGGGCTTCCTGGGTGACCTTTTGGATGGTGGACTGCTGCTCTTGGGCCATTGCCTTGTATTTGGCCTCGTAATGCTCTGATTTAGCGGTGGCGATTGCTGCTTGGTCTGCAGTAGTGGCTTCGACATTTTTTAGTTGACTTTCCAACATGACGTTCGAACCACATGCATCCTCGTAAAGGAAAATCAGACGTTCAAGACCCTGCAAAATAAAGAAACAGGTATTAACTTTAATTCAGTTCAGTGATTAGTATATGGTGCAGGATATGGATCAGGATATTTACCTGGTTGAGGAAGCTGGTCATGAATTTGCTGGACTCTCCAAACCCATGATTTTCAAATGGGAATACATTGGAAATAGCAGGAGGCTCTGTTTCCTTTCTCTTCCGGGAGTTGGAGGCCCGGGTCCGAGATGCCGGAGGAGCTTTAGGAGCGGAAGTCACTTTCGAACTGGTAGGCTTCGATGTGACGGATGGCTTCGGGTTGGATTCTTGCTTGACAGGTGCGAGACTGGAATAACTGTCCAACTCGTCAAGTTGGAAGCCTTCAAGGTTGATAACTGGCATTGAAAAAGGGAAGAAATATTCAATTTGCAAACTCTTGTGTTTTACAATCGTTATAATTGTGTACTTACCGGACATCTCTGAACTTGATTTTTGGCTTGAATCTGTAAGAGACAGGGAGAAGGTTCTTTCACTAGCAGGAAGTCGGTAGATTTCTTTGATCCTGGACTCTGATTCCGCACTTGGGGGTGCTAGATCTCTGAAATTCGCTGCACAAAAACATCAAGATATAAGCCTAGGATATAGTTTAAGGATACACTTGGGGATATTCCTAAAACCCTAGATCCTACCCTTGGTTAACCATCTAACCGGCAGATCAAAACCCTTGTCAATAGAGTCTCTTTTCACGAAAAAGAACTTTCGCCGCCACTGGTCTTCGTTCTTGGTGGCCTTAAGGACTAAAGGGCTCTTGGAGGTGGAGAACAAAAGAAAACGGCTATTACCATGGGACCTCAACCGGTATGCTATGGGGAGGTCTTCGATGCACAGGTCAGGGCAGTGACGAGATTTAATCTGGTTCAGCACCATTAAAACTCGCCAAACCATCGGCATGGTTTGGGCATAACTAAGGCTGGTAAGTTCAAAGAAACGAGAGACAAAGGGCGGAAATGGATACCGGAGTCCCAAGGAAAAGGGATAGGCGAGGAAGCAGACCCATTTGTTTGACGATGCGTCTGATCGGATTTCCCGATCAAAAGGTCGTATGACTACTCCGGCAGGGAACGCACCGGAATTCTTCAGGGCGGCGATGTCAGCGTTATTGAAGGAGCAGATTTCGTTTTGAGGCTCTCATATGAGGTTTTGACTCGTTAGGTCTGCGAATGGCTCGTTCGATCGGGATCTTGTTCGAGATGCCTTAAAGGGTATCGGCAGAGAAACAGGAAAGCCAAAGGAAAGGAAAAATAGAGAAGATAAGAGAAATACCTAAGATCCGCTTGAGAAGTGGTGATCATAATGTGAACTATTTCGGCTAAATATAGGCTGAGTAATAGGGGTAAAGAGTAAATAGCATCTTGGAAGTTGCACATTGTCATTTCAAAGGTCTCATCGTTTTAATTGCCTCGATCCAGGTGATAAAATTTAAAAATATATCTGTTTGAACTCAGAATTCCAACAGGTATATTTTTGGGGACAATTGTTATGGGTCATTTTCTGAGCATATATATCCTGACTAATATTCTGCTTTTGATTGTTTACTTGTGATCAGGATACCGGATCAGGATATTGGTAACATCCTGGTGTGATATCCTAGTATTAACTAAATAATCACGTGCAGGTTAGAAGCTGTGAGTCACTAACGGTCGAATGGACCTCTTCTCCTTAAGAATCGAGCAAATCAGTTACATGAGAGACGTTGAACCCGAAGGACCAGGTCTACAACGTTCAAGTAGGGAATATCCGCCGAATCCCGGTTTAATAGGATAGTTTGTTGAATTTCTTTTACTATAAATAGATGGGGCGGATCAGATTAAGGCACGCAATTTTTCACACACTCTCTTTCGCACACTTTTCTCTCTAGCTTCTAGCAAACACTACACACAAACACTTGTACTCGAATTACCTTGTAACACCTAGTTGATTCGCATCACATCCTGCACTGTATCCTGATATTCGAAGTAATAGAAGAACAAGGCAGCTGCGATTGTCAGCACCCGAGGTTTTGTGCCGGCAATCTAGATTGATCAAGGGCTTTCCTCGTACATCTCGTGTCACCCTTTACATTTTTGCTCATTGTTTGATCATAGATACAGCTCTATATCCTAAGCCGTATCCTGAAACTGTTTTTGCAAATAATTTGATTAACATATTTTCGACACTCGTTTCTAGCACACTACCTCACTTAACTAATTTGATCACTTAATTGCTTCGGTAATTTTTGACCAAAACACTTTTCATGAGGTAAAACCGGTTTCAACAGCAAGGGTTGTTTTTCACCCTGTGTGAGCATTGGAAGCCCGACAAACAGTTTTGCAATTACATCTTCAATCGAGACCGCATTGTTAGTTTTAATGATGATTCGAAACATTCCGAATAACTAGCAGAAGAACCCGACACGTCTTCTATGATGATTCGAAATATTCACGAACCATAATGGACTCAGACTCATACTACTCACCCTCCCCTGAGGAAAAGTTTTCCCGACGAGTGACGACTCAAGATAAAGCAGTTGGTTTGTGTTCATATCAGCGTTGTTTATCACCCTGTGTGAGCATTGGAAGCCCGACCACTAGTAGAAGAACCCGACACGTCTTCTTAATCAGATGATAACAACTAGCTAGGACTAGACCCCTCAAGTTGTCATTCATAACAACTAAGCGACGTTTTCCGATCAACGTTTATCGGCGTTTTCATTGTTGCGAATTTGGTTTCTTCGGTACAGGTTGATCAACCGTCCGGAGAAGAGTATGTTGATATAGGAGAGTTGATGCAATTTTCCAACTCATCTTTAGTGGTTTCTGTAAGGATGCATTTCACGGTAAACGATGCAGCTGATGAAATCGAAGCTGTTATTTCGGTTGTTCAGTACTTCCGAGACGATTCAAGTGAGTCCTATGAAGCAAGTGTCTGTCTATTCAATTGAGAGGAATCATTGCATTACATCCCCGTTGAAAACAAGTGGTTGTAATGACGGGACCCTTGATTTGAAACGCAATCGTTTGTGACTATGGGAAACACAAGTTTTCTTTTTGAGCTTGATGGATGTCCGTTATCTCAACGCTTCTCCTTACATTACTGATCTAGAATTGGAGAACCGTTGTGTATTTGCTTATTTATCTGGAATTGGAGAACCGTTGTGTATCTGAATCAGGTTCTCAAACAAACACTACGTACCCTTCCTTTTATTATGTAAATATTAAATAAAGAATAACACCATGCCCGTAACCGTACGTACCCTTCCTACTAAAGATGAGTTGGTATTGAACCAACAAAATCCGAATACTAAAAAACCGACATTCCTTCAACCATTCTAAACCCTAGCTGGAAACAAACCAACAAAACCCGAATACTGAAAAACATCAGCAACCATTTTTCCTTTTCCTTCAATTTCGAGAACATTCTCCCTAACATGATAAAACTGCTTATTTTGCTAGTGGGTTTTATAAGTCAAAGTTAACGTTGCTATTCAGATTCAGATTCAGGAAGACATGTCGGCTTCCGTGCCCATCCCCGCGTTGATAGCTTCCGTTTTATTACAGTCATACGACACGACTTTTTGTTCTTCAATCTTTGTTACTTGTTAATGTTTTATTTTTTTCTACTTTTAGAAAGGTTTGGCCACCTCACGACTGTAAAATGTCTCGTGTGATTGGCACCTTAAACCCCTTATATACTTGGAGAAAAATCCAATTTTCAAGGAATACGGGCCGTATAACATTATACGGCCCGTATACTATGTTCGTATACATTGTATACGACCAGGTAACTTATTTTCACATGGTGTATACGGGCCGTATAATGTTATACGGCCCGTATAGAATTAAAAAAACTAACAAAGTCTGTGCCAGCAGACTTTGTCAGTTTTTTTAATTCTATATGGGTCGTATATTATACGGCCCGTATACACCATGTGAAAATAAGTTTTTTCCATGTGTTATTATTAGGACCTTTTTTTAATCTCGATCACTCTCGGGACACGTACTGAACTAAACAGAGTACTCCGAAAGTAACCCGAGTCCACCACCATTTCTGGGGAAAACCCGGTAACCCACCCGCCAGTAGGCACGATGGTGAAATTACCGGTAAAACTCGTTGGCTCAAGGATCGAACTCTGAGTCATCTATCATTACCCACAAGTGTCTCACTATGCATCAAGTAGGAGGAGTCAGACTTGCATCTCCCAAGAGAAATGCATACATTCCACCACTTGATCTAGAGATCATTAACGGCTTACCACTAAATGTTTTATGTACACGGTTTTTTAACTGTTTGTATTTTCATACTATTTGTAATTATCTTTTATACAATAATATCATACTTAAATGCCTGGTTGGTCCCTGTGTTGTGCAGATATTGCAGACTTGGTCCTAATTGTTTAATAATTACAGAGTTGGTCCTAATGGTTGTAATTTTTGCACTTGTGTGGTCCTTATCACTAGCCTATGTTAAGTTTCTCAGTTAAATCTTGTTAAATAACTATAATACCCTTACCTATTAAGAAAAACAAAAATAAAAAAACAAAGAGTAAATTACTGTTTTGGCCCTTGTGATTTAGCCAATTTAACCATTTCAGACTAAAAATGAATCTTTTAACATATCAGACCCCGAGGTTACATTTTATAACGGTTTTCACCCCTGACACTAACTTTGTTACTTTTTTGCAGTTAAGTATTAGGGTAGTTAGATCATTATATACCTTATGGGTTGTTTTTGATAATTACAAAGTTCTTTTAATATTTAAGAGATTATTAGAGAATAAAATCACCGAGATGACCAGTACATCAGAAACAAAGAGAATAAAATCATCTCTTCCAATCCTCCAACGAGTAAATTTAATATTTTTATGGTTTAGTAAAAAAAAGGGTAAAATAGTCATACCTGAATCTATTTTTAATGAAATGGGTATATTTGATATTTTAGGTGTTTTGGAAGGGGAAATGTGTAAATTAAATTTTGGTCTGGGTATATATGTAATTTATGATGTTTATAGGGGGATATATGTAATTGCCCCTTAATGTAATTATTCAAGTTTTTTTTATTTTGTTATTTTCACGATTATTATATAACAAAATATGTTTTAAATATACAAATAAATATGTATTTTCATTAACCGTTTATTTTTATAAAAGTCGTTTTAAAAATTAATTTATTATTTTACATTTTGTTTAAACCCTCTATCGTTTTTAAAATTGTTTCGTTTTAAACCATTTATTTTTTAAAATCGTTCTTTTTAAAGTCGTTTGTCTTTCAAAGTTTTTTTAAACACTTTATTTTATACCATTCTTTTTAATATCATTTACTTTTAAACATTTCTAAACTACTCAATTTTTTAAGTCTCTCATTTTTTTAAATTTTACAAAACAACGTGCATAAAAAACAAAAGAAATGTGAAATTAGAAAAAAAAAACATTCTAATAAAAAGTTTGCACAAGTTCGTTCTTTTTTCAAACTTTATTTAAAATGGTTTATTTTTTTTTTTTGAATCTTCCATTTATTTGGACCGTTTGTTTATTCAAAATTCATAATTTTTTTTAACTTTTCCTTTATTAAATTCGTGTATTTTTAGTTCCTTACACTTGTTAACTTGTTTTTTTAAGGTTTTGTTTGTTTATAAACATCATTTTTGAATTTTCGTTTTTAAACCACTCGTTCATTTAAAATCGATCGTTTTTATATTCCTTCGATTTTTGAAATCGTTCATTTTCTAAAGTTCTTTTCCCCCTAACGGCTATAAGTAAACTGAATACAAAATATAAAAATGAACGATTTCAAAAACGGTTCTTAAAGGAACGGTTTAAAAAGAAACGATTTTAAAAGTTAGTGACTTATAATAACAAATTGTTTAAAAAAGTTTAAAAAATGACTTTAAAAAGAACGATATAAAATGAATCGTTTAAAAACTTTAAAAGACAAACAACTTTAAAAAGAACGATTTTAATAAACAAGGGGTTTAAAAATGAATAATTTTAAAAACGATAGACGGTTTAAAAAAGGTTAAAAATGATTTTAAAAACGATGTTTATAAAAAACAAACGCTTAATGAAAATACATATTTATTTGTATATATAAAACATATTTTGTTAAATAGTAATCGTTAAAATAACGAAATAATAAAAAAAAATTGAGTAATTGCATTAATAATTTTTTAAATATTAAAAGAACTTTGTAATTATAAAAAATAACCCCTAGGGTATATAATTACCTAATTACCCTTACACTTAACTGCATAAAAAGTAACAAAGTTAGTGTCAGTGGCCAAAACCGTTATAAAATGCAACATTGGGGTCTGATATGTTAGAAGATTTCTTTTTAGACTAAAATAGTTAAACTGGCTAAACCACAAGGGTCAAAATAGTAATTTACTCAAAAATAAAACAATATATCTTCTTCTACTCTACCACCACTTATTCTTCTTCTACCTTAAACCACCACTACTACAAGCACCACCACCATTGAACACCCACCACCACCATCTCTCCTCCACCACTGAACACCCACCACCATCCCACCTCCGTCACCACAGAACACCCGCCGGTAGGCACGATGGTGAAATTACCGATAAAACCCGTTGGCTCAAGGATCGAACCCAGGTTTCTCTGATTCTTCTATCATTGTCCACCAGTGCCTCACTCTGCATCAAGTAAGAGGAGTCAAACCTGCATCTCTCAAGAGAAATGCATACCTTCCACCACTTGATCTAGAGATCATTGACGGCTTACCAACTAAATGTGATATACACGGTTTTTTAACCGTTTGTATTTTCATACTATTTGTAATTATGGAGAAAATAAAGAGGAAAATGCTACATAGAGATAGTTCAGTTAAATCCATAGACTCTTTCTCGTAGAGTCCAAATTCAGATGCATGACCAAATATAGAGTTTGTGTATACTTTTTAGATACATGCTCTTTTCTATTGGATTTCAGGGTGGCTCCACCATAATTAAGAATCTATTTTTTAGACGCTTGAGACAAAAGTTGCATTCTAAAGTGAATGGATTTTCATTTGTTCTCTAAATTTAGACGCTTTGTATGTTTATTTTGGTAATTTGTGTTTCGTCAATGTTTACTTTCATCATTTTCCGTCCTTTTTATTTTTGTAACTTTTTTTTCCCAAAACGTCAAATTCACTAAGGGACAATATACGATTGGCAAAATCAAAAAGATAAAATATTTTTCCATGCACCTAATTTTATTTTTAAAATGGCTTTTATGACCAAACTCCAAATCACTTGTAACTTGGTGGTATCAAGAAGTATATTAAGGTGTTTCTAAACAAGTGGTACGAGTTATAGTTTTGAAGGGGTATGATCCCAAATGGCGTGTGTAGCCATGCGCACACCCGATCATACCCACGGCTATTGTCTAAATACTTGATTGATTTTTAGAGTTATCCTACATATGAGCATCCACTGAAAATTGGTAAACAGAGAGATTTTGTTTCTTTGTTTTGTGATGATTTTATTTCATGACCGAATCAAACTTAAATACATGAAAAAGAGAAGAGAAGCATAACAAACTCCCCATGCACACCTCCTATTTCTACGTACATCTAAACAAAATAATAGATAAAACCAATAAATAAAAGAAGATAAGCATTGGTCATGAGATATTCGGTTCCAATATTCCCCCTCAAGTTGGAGCGTGTAGATCCTGCATGCCCAACTTGACGAGTAATCCGTGAAGGTGCTGCGCTCCCAATGGTTTAGTGAGAAGATCTGCAATTTGAAGCTTGGTGTCGATGTGAACCGGCCATATCTCTTTCGAGTCCACCCGTTCACACACGAAATAACAGTCCATCTCCACATGCTTTGTTCTTTCGTGGAATAACGGATTATTTGCAATATGCTTCGCTGCCTGATTATCACAAAATAGCATGGTACCTTCTGTGGCAGGTTCATCTAGTTCGGTAAGAAGTGACCGTATCCACAGGACTTCACTCACGGTTGTAGCCATTGCCCTATACTCCGCTTCAGTCGATGAACGTGACACAACCGGCTGCTTTTTAGATTTCCATGAAATCGGCGCACCTCCAAATAGGAGAAAGTATCATGTTCGTGACCTTCTTATGAGGGGAAAACCGAGCCAATCTGAGTCACAATATGAAACAAGAGTTGTGCCACCCATTTTCGGTAGCAATATGCCTAGGCCTGGTGTTCCCTTTAGATAGCGAAGTACCCGTGTAGCTGCATCCATGTGATTTTGTCATGGGTCAGCAACAAACTGGCTCAAAACGTTAACGAAATATGTGATATCAGGTCGGGTTGCTTGTAAATAAAGAAGCCGACCAACTAATCGTCGATACTTGACGGCATCAACCTTTTCTTCCTCTTCACCTTTGTCAAGTTTAAGATTTTGCTCCATTGGAAACCCGCTAGGATGACAACCCATCATTCCACTATCCTCCAAGATGTCAAGCGTGTACTTCCTTTGGCTTAGAACAAGACCTTCTTTGGTTCGGGCAACCTCAATGCCTAAGAAGTACTTCAGGTTTCCCAGGTCCTTTATGCTGAATTTCTCGTTGAGTTGAGACTCCGTATGTTGAATAACCTTCATGTCGTTACCAACCACGATCACATCATCTACATAAATTAATGCTGCCACAAATACCGAACCTTTCTTATAGACAAATAGTGAATAATCTGCCCTAGACTGAGTAAAACCCAAACCGAGTAACGCTTCGGTAAATTTGTGGTACCAGTTCCTTGAAGCTTGTTTTAACCCGTATAGAGACTTTCGGAGCCGACAAACTCGCATTTCTGAATCACTTAAAAAACCTTGCGGAAGCTTCATATACACTTCTTCGTCAAGATCGCCATGTAAAAAGGCGTTGTTGACGTCGAGTTGGTGTATAACCCAATTTTTCATGACAGCCAAGGCAAGTAGAGTTCTTATCGTTACCAACTTTGCAACCGGCGCGAAGGTGTCATGATAGTCCACACCTTCCATTTGGGAAAACCCTTTGCGACTAGCCTCGCTTTGTAGCTCTCGATCTCACCATTTGGCTTGTATTTGATCTTGTACACCCACTTGGAGTCAATGGCTCTCTTCCCGGTAGGTAACTGCTCGAGGGTCCATGTTCCATTTTGTTCAAGAGCCTTGATCTCCTTGTGCATAGCTTCTCGCCATCTCTTATCCTGTGATGCTTGATAAAAAATTTTAGGCTCATCATGTGACGTGATGGCCGTAAGGAAAGCCTTGTGAGTGTTCGAAAATTTATCATACGAAATATAATTAGCTAGAGGGTGTACCAATGAGGAGCCTTGATCGGAATCTGGGTGCGAGGCATTGATGGAAAGGGGAAGCCTGACGTGATAATATCTGAATTTGACCGGTTGCACTCTGGATCGTTGAGGTCGTTGACTGGTAGTGTCCAAAGGTGGTTGTTCGGTTTGGACAGAATCACTTGTTGGCGTTGATGGGCCATCGGCCCAATTGTCATCAACTTGTCCATCATTGCTCATGGGCCCTGTGCTCTCTGTTCCCACTTCATTATTTTCAACAATATTGACAACATTTTCTTGTATGGGTTTTTCAACAGTGATGTTTTCATGCACTGGTTCATGATGAATTTGACTAACTATTTCCTTGTCAAAATCATTTGTTTCATTTTTTTCGGTTTGAAAAGGGAAAGTCCCTTCAAAAAATTTTACGTCTCTACTATTCACAACCTTTTTCTTTTCAAGGTCAAAAATCTTGTATCCCTTCGTACCAAAGGGATACCCCAAAAATATTCCCGGTTTGCCTCTAGGGGCAAACTTGTCCCCTTTTATTTCGGTGTTCCAAAAAAACGCCAAATAGCCAAAGACGCGCATGTGCTCATATGACGGTTCTTTTCCAAAAATAACCTCATACGGTGTTTTGTAATCAAGCACCTTTGATAGTAAACGATTAATAATGTAGGCCGCCGTTAAGACACATTCCCCCCAAAATTTTATTGGTAGATTCGCTTCAAAGCGTAGTGCACGTGCTATCTCTAGGAGGTGTCTATGCTTTCTTTCCACCACCCCATTTTGTTGTGGGGTGTGTGGACAAGTTGTCTCAAGTTCAATCCTATGATCGCTATAAAAGGCTTTCATGCGATTTGAGACGAATTCACCTCCGTTATCACACCTAATCCGTTTAATGCCCCTTTTGAACTTGGTGAGAACCCAATTGTAAAAACTGATTAGGTAATCACTCGCCTCATGTTTATGTTTCATTATGTAAACCCATACCGCCCGACTATAGTCATCGACTATAGTGAGAAAATACGTCCCATGCGTGTAAGCGAAAAACTTCTATATCCCCCCCAAATATCACAGTGAATCATATCGAAACTCTCATTTGTTTTAATAGAACTATCTTGAAAGGGAAGCCTTGTCATTTTTGCTTTAGTACAAGAATCAGAAAAAATGTCTTCAGAATTTTCACTAGAAACCTTAAGGAAATGAATACGGGACAGCCTATCATGAGATGGGTGACCAAGTCTCTTGTGCCATTCGCTGGATGTAACCGCCGTCATGGCTCTTCGATCTTCTTCCATGGTTCCCATCCTGTAGAAGCCCCCCTTGCACTCACCCATTCCAATCAAGTTCCTCTCCCTCAAGCCTTGTATGACCAAAAAAATCCGGGAAAAAGGTGATTGCACATTGTAAATATTTCGTAAGGCGACTAATGGATAAAAAATTACACTTGAAATTGGGAATGAAAAGAACGTTTTTGATCTTTATTCCCGCTTTCAACGTGTGTTCGCCAACTCCCTTGACGGGAATGGCTTCCCCATTTGGAATCGTGACCGGGACCTCCTCATCACTCATGGAGATTTTTGCCAAAAATTCTCGAATGTGAGTCATGTATTCGGTTGCCCCGGTATCTAGGATCCACTCACCTTGTTCATTTAACTTACCTGCCATATTAGCCCTTGGAGGAGTGGTGTTTGCTTTCTGGTCCATTTGCTTTCCAAACAACTTGATGAACATCTCATATTGTTCGTCAGTTAAGCCTGGAATTTTGTTCGAAGCTTCAGCCATGGCTACCCTTGGTTTTACCCCGTCTTTCTTTCCTTTGCCAGGCCACCAATCTGGATATCCTACGAGCTTAAAACACCCGTCTTTTACGTGACTGTCTCTGCCACAATGAGTACAGTGACCCGTCTTGGTAGCCGGCCCAGCTTTATTACTTTTATGCCCCGTCTTTCGCTACCACTGACCATCTTGATTTCCTGTTTGTGAGGCTCCAAACACATGAGCATCTGGTACAGGTAGCGGTTTGTTCCCGGTGGCTATGATCCTCTACTGTTCATCCTCGGCTACGAGGTGATACGTTTCACCGAGACTCGGCAAGGGCTTGGTGGCTAGTATATGGGTTCGCATAACCGAAAAATCCGCGTTGAGACCCATTAGGAACTCATACGTTCTTTCTTTTTCCTTTAATTCCGTGATCTTCTTTCCGATCCCGCACGTACAATTCCCACAGTCGCATCTTGGGCTTGGAAGCACAGAATCAATCTCATCCCATAAGCCCCGTAACTTGGTGTAATAGGATGAAACCGACGCACCTTCTTGTCGAGTAGCGGAGATTGATTTCTTCAGCTCATACGTCCTTGGAGTGCTTTCCGTTCCGAACCCCTCCTGTAAATCTTTCCAGATCTCGATGGCGGTACTTGCGTATTTGACACTAGCCCGTATTTCTTTCTCCATCACAGTGGTGAGCCACCCCTTTATCATCGCATCGCAGCGCATCCATGGCATATACTTGTCATCGCTTTTGTCGGGTTTGGGTAGGGTTCCATCAACGAACCCTATTTTGTTCTTGGCAAACAAGAAATTAGTCATTTCTTGAATCCAATCTTTGTAGTTGGAATCTGTCAGATTCTCATTGACCTGTAGTTGTTTAGGATAGTCTGAGGGATGAAGGTAGTAAGGTGAGTTTGTATCCATGGCTTCACCGGGTCGACTTTTCTTTATCACCGGCCATTGCCGAATCAATCTTGATGATCTTAATCTTGTGAGACCCGCTCTGATACCATGAAAATTGGTAAACAGAGAGCTTTTGTTTCTTTGTTTTGTGATGATTTTATTTCATGACCGGATCAAACTTAAATACATGAAAAAGAGAAGAGAAGCATAAAAACTCCCCATGCACACCTCCTATTTCTACGTACATCTAAACAAAACAAGAGATAAAACCAACAAATAAAAGAAGATAAGCATTGGTCATGAGATATTCGGTTCCAATATCTGCGGGTGTGCATCATGACAACTCACATAAAAGACAGGCAATACACTTGGTAGCACCATGTAGCTAATAGCTTGTGGCAAACCCTGCAATTACACATTTCCACAATGGAGGAATAATACAGGGGACAACAGGTACGAAAGGACGAACACGTGACACCAATCAGTCGTTGCCAGACGCTGCCACAAGATCTCCACTAACGGTCGATGTCAGGCCCGACAGAGGGTACACTTGGACCACAACAGGTGGCCAGTCAGATTGCGTCACGTCACCCCCCACCTTTGCAGACACTACCTATCTTGCCAGAGGGGACCAAGTGGATATTCTTCGATGATGACAACTGGTCTAAGGCCCATCAGCCCTTAATCTTCATCTCCAACCTTCGGCTATAAATACGAGACTCCTCAAAAGGTTTAAGGACCGACTCTCTTACTCTCACACACTTAAAACAAACTCGTTTACTTTCTTTAAAAGAATATTTATTCTCATGCCGGAGGATGGTTATAAGGAGAACATCCACCTCTCCTTGTAATGAGCTTCACCGTGTTCTTATTTTGCAGATCCATTCTCACACCAAACTCAGTCACAGATCAATAAGGGATTAAGGATTAACTACCTTGTCGAGACCATCACTCGTAGACTTAGTGTTTCTTCAAGTTCCATAGTAGACATTATTGTAATATTTAGGAGTAGATTTAGTGGGTATGTGAGTTTGCCGTTTTAAATAAAGGGAAAGGATCAAATAGGAAGTTTATTTTAGCTAGGAAGGATAGGAAGCAATAGGATTAGGACATGTGGCAAAATTTAAAATAAAGAGAAAGGGTATTTTAGTTAATCTTATTCTTTCTTCGTCCTTTTCAAAACCCGGTAACTTCAAAACTCACCATTTTCAAAACCCACCATCTTCAACCATTTCTTCACTTTCTATCTCAATAATCACTACATTATAGTGTGATTTTCGTCACCAATCAATTATTCAAACACTCGATCAACGTGTTCTTCAGCTTTTTTGAAGAAAACTCAGTTTAATTTCATACCAAATCTCGTTTTTCCGGTGATTTTGAAGATAATCACTCGATCCGTTCGATTCGAGCGCTGATAAGTGTTTCAATCATTCAAAATTCGTCAGTTGTTGAAGAAATCACTTCGATCCATGTAAGAAATTCTTTACTTTCATTTTTACGATCTGGGTTTTTGATTTAGTCATTGCGTTTTACGATCTTGGCGGGGGTCCGGGGGCGGCAGCCCCTGGCTGGGGTTGAATTGCCTCTGGAAAACTGCATTGGTTCAGACAATTCACAGCTGAGACAATTAACAGCACAGACAATTCACAGCACAGACAAAACTATTGTCATGGTTCAATGCGTTTTAGAGAGAACACTTTCTTTGGTTTTTTTAGGCAATTACGTTTTAGAACTTAAACATTTTTATGTGTTTTCTGGCCATTGCGTTTTAGAAAAACACATTCTTGAAGTGTTTTTAGTCATTGCGTTTTAGTTAAAACAAATTTTTAGGTGTTTTCAGTCCATTGTGTTTTAGAGAGAACATTTTCTTTTGTATTTTTAGGCAATTGCGTTTTAGAATGAGACATTTTTAAGTGTTTTCTGGCCATTGCGTTTTACAAATAAGACATTTCTTTGTGTTTTTTGGTGCATTGCGTTTTAGGTAAAACACTTTTTATGTGTTTTCAGTCCATTGCGTTTTAGAAAACAGACATTTTAAGTGTTTTCTGGCCATTGCGTTTTAGAAATAAGACATTTGTTTGAGTTTTTGGTGCATTGCGTTTTAGGTAAAACACATTTTATGTGTTTTTAGTCCATTGCGTTTTAGAAAGTACACTTTCTTTTGAATTTTTAGGCTATTGCGTTTTAGAAATAAGACATTTTTTTGTGTTTTCTGGCCATTGCGTTTTACAAATAAGACATTTCTTTGTGTTTTTTGTGCATTGCGTTTTAGAAAAAAATGTCATATTTAAGTTTTTTTTTCCATTGCGTTTTACGCAACTGAGTTTTTTCCATTGCGTTTTACGCAACTGGGTTTTAGAAAAAAAAATCTAAAATATAGCAATAGTATACTCGTTTTAAAGATAAAAAAACGCTCGTTTTTTTGGTGAAATTTTTATAAAAAAAATAATGTCGTATGAAAGAGTTATTAACGTTTAAAAAATGGGGGGAATTGGAGGAGAGAGAAACTATTGTCTTGGATTGACTAGAATACCCCTAAACAAACTCACGCGCCTCTTTTTTTCCCTTCAATTTCTCTGATTTAATCTTAGCCCTTGATTAACTAAATGGATGGTCAAGATCACTTCCTAGTATTTTTAGCCAAATAAACTTCCTATTATATCTCCACCCTTTAAATAAATAGCTTTTTATGATTCTATTTTTACAATAGCGTGAGTGAATACAAGACACAATTATAAATAGTAAGCGAGAATAGATTACTCATTCGTCTGAACATCAATACATTTACCTTTCATCTACTCGTTGGTCTTCGACTAAAAATTTATTCACTAAAAACGTCCAAGTTTGTAAAAACCACTATCACAATATTTCACTAATAAGAAAGATGGTGACTGTTTTTTTTTTATTTCATCAATCTTGCTAGTAATTAACTCGTCTTAGGGTATGTTTGGCAAAACTAGCTGGTGGCTGCTAGCTGGAAGCTGTAAGCTGGTAGCTGGTGGCTGGAAGCTGGTAGCTGTAGCTGGTAGCTGGTAGTTAGTAGCTGTAGCTTTTTAGATATATTTGGTGTTTGGTAGAGTAGCTGGAGCTTTTAATAAAATGTATAAAATGACCAAAATGGATATAACTAAAAATTTAGAAAATTGATGCATTAAAAAGTTTCCTATTTTTAGAGGTTAAAATAGTCATTTTTTCCCTAAAAGTTTGTAGCTCCTTCTAAACGCTACTAGTAGTAGCGTTCAACCAAAAGCTTCAAGCTCCTAACCTAAAAGCTTAAAGCTCCTTCAACCAAACAAGACTTTTTATTGAGTAGGAGCTTTTTCTTAAAAGCTTAAAGCTAGAAGCTCTTAAAAGCTCCTAAAAGCTCCATGCCAAACATACCCTTAGTAAACATCTCCTTATGACTTACGTATGAAACTTGAATATATTCATCTCAATAAAATAGTTTACACATAAAACTTAGAATATATTCAAAACTGTAATAAGACTTAGTATGAAACTAGAAGGTAGGTATCCTAATTTCCTTAGTTAGAATAGTATTCTCAACATTTCTTATCTTATAAGAATTTTCGTCACCCTTTGAATCTTTAAATATGACAATAAACATTATTATTTTATGGGGAATTGGCCTGTAATAATCCTCACTAGATGTTATTTGTCATTGACAGTTCCACCTTTTAATATTCCCCATGCCAGTCCCACCTTTCACTTATTTTTCCTCCATCGGTTCTCAGTTAAAAAAACTTAACCCGTTAAGTTTTTTTTCTGAATTGCAAGCTGACGTTTTAGGGTTTTCGAACAGAACGAGGATACGAGTCGAATGATGTAAAACTTACCTTGAAATTGTGCTCCAAACGATAAAAAATGTGCTTCAATTTGGGTGTTTAAACTTCCAATTAACAAAAATTAAGTCGTTTGTAGCACCGTTTCGAGGTAAGTTTTACATCAATAGACTCGTATCCTTGTTCTGATCCAAATCCCTAATACGTCTGTTTGTAATTCAGAAAAAAAACTTAACTCCGTTAAGTTTTTTTAACTGAGGACCGGTGGAGAAAAAATAGGTGAAAAGTGAAACTGACATGGGGAATATTCAAAGACGTGACTGACAATGATCAATGACGTTTAGTTGAGATTATTACATGCCAATTCCCCTTATTTTATGTGTATATATTGTGTGTGTCAATTTATATAAGAAATGAAGTTTCATGAAAATGTAAACATGCCATACTTGTGCTCCACGTTTTTTCTCCTAATTGTGCAGTATTTCATTTTAAATGGATACAACATGCTAGTGTAACAGTAAATGACAAGTTTGGACGGTACAAGTAAATAAAACACGAATAGCTATTTTTTACGTAATAAATTACTTAAATAGCCATTGGTGTCTTTTAATAGCAACTAGATTTTGCCCCGTCCACGTTGCGGGACACTAAGCCGAATATTTCTCTCATAACATGTCCGTCTATGTTTCGATTACTTGTACATACTACTCATAACACGATTTCAAAAAAAAAAATTACATTGAGTCAACTAATTAAATAAAAACACTATCATACTTTTGCTTAAGAAAAACAAAACCGATAGAAAAACAATAATTTTAAACTGGGGGAAAAATAAAAATCACACCGAGTCAAACAATTAAAACAAAGCACCACTGTAGTTTTGTCAAAAAAAAAAAAACTAGAGTGATGGCATGATTGTAATTTTACACTGGGGTCAAAATCGTAATTTGACTGGGAAAGCAAAGGAAAACAATGGCAAAAATGTAAATTTAGATTGAGGGCAAAATTGTAATTTGACTGGGTGAGGAACAAACAAAACTAATGGCAAAACTGTAAATTTAAACGGGTCAAAATCATAATTTTGAATCGAGGGCAAAATGGTAATTTTTAGTTGGGGGCAAAAGCATAATTTTATTTTGAACTGATGGAAAAATCGTAATTTTAAAGCGAGGATAAAATCGTAAATTGGTTGGGCCAATCGGGGAGTGTCAGACAGCTTACTGGCACTATTCCCCAATCTTGTGTCTGTAGTTATACACTGGGGGCAAAATCGTAATTTTACTGGGAAAGCAAACAAAAACGATGACAAAAATAAAAATTTAAATTGAGGGCAAAATGGTAATTTAGCTGGGAGGAACAAAACAAAACTAATGTCGAAACTGTAAATTTAAACTGGGTAAAATCGTAATTTTGAACCGAGGACAAAATTGTAATTTTTAACTGGGGCAAAAGCATAATTTTATTTTGAACTTGAGGTAAAAACGTAATTTTAAACTGATGACAAAATCATAATTTTAAAACGGGGACAAAATCGTAATTTGATTTGGCCTAAATTAGGTGAATCAATTAAGCAATAAAATAATGAAATAATTAAAAGTATATATATAATATTATAATAGTATTTGGGTACTGTTCATGGCAAGTGTGTTTTAATATGTATAATAACTAGTTGATTTTCCGCCCGCGCGTTGCGGCGGGGACCTAATGTCTGCAAAACGCGTGTCGGCAACGACAAGCAGATACCGAATATCAAAACATAAATAAAAATGGTGTGGTAACGATAGTCACTTCGTCCTAAAAAACGATTTTAAATAATCTAATATATAATAATAGGACCCACACGTTCTACACGTTGGAAATTCGGTTAATTTCAGTTTAGTTATTACGATGCTAACACGTTAAAATGTGGATGAGCTCGGTATCGGTAACGGCACCGAAAGTACCGATCCGAAAAATCATCGAAATTAGGTACCCACACCGAAAATGCTCGGTACCATACGGTATGATATTTGAAGGTAAAAATCAGTAAATACAGGTATGGTGCTAGACCGGTGTCAAACCGAAAGTAACAGTTCTGAAAACGCCAAAAGGTGGGTACCAAATTGGTACCGAAAATGATTGGTATAGTAAATTTGGTACCGATACGATACCGGTTTGATTACAGGATTTCATATGATTTACTCATCAATAATCTAAATATCCAAGTTAATTTTGCATGCTACAATTCATTCATTAAATAAAAAGACAAAAAAGAAAACAAAATAAGTTGATGTGTATATAAAACCTCATTCAAACGAAATACAGTTTAGTGTATGAAAACTAATCTAAACGGTGCAATTACTTGCGTTGCTACGTTGCTACAGGATTTGATGAGTTCGGTACCAACCGGTACCGAAAATACCATTACCGAAAATCCCAAAAATGGGTACCGGTACCGAATATACCTGGTACGGTACCGGTATTTGAGGGTAAAAACCGTTGAAAACCTGTACCGAACAGATACCAAAAATGTTAAAAGTCGGTACCGCTTCGGTACTGAAAATATACCCGGTTTGGTAAATTTGATACCAGTACCGGTACCCAATACCATTTGCTCATCCCCTTGATGATGTTACTATTCATTGGGTTGTGTATGAAAAGTAATCTAAACAATGCAATTACTTGCATTGCTACAGGATTTGATGAGCTCGATACCAACCGGTACCGAAAATACTGTTACCAAAAATCCCCAAAAGTGGGTACCAGTACCGAATATACCTGGTACGGTACGGTTCGGTACCGGTCGGTACTAGTACGCTACCGGTATTTGAGGGTAAAAACCGGTGAATACTGGTGCCGAACCGATACCGAAAATGTCAAAAGTCGGTACCGATTCGGTACCGAAAATATACCCGGTTTGGTAAATTTGATACCGGTACCTGATACCATTTGCTTATCCCCTTGATGATGTTACTATTCATTGTGTTTTAATTTTAACTAGTTATTATAATTTTCCGCGCTTCGCGGCGGAAAGTCGGTTGGTATTAGTTCGGTTCGTTGTAGTACGGACACTCGTTATGGTAATCCAAAGAGAAAATCTTACATCGACTGAAAACAATAAAAACATATATCGATACCAATACTGATGTTGTTAACTTTATATTGGTTTGATTCGTTCGCGTTCTTGCTTATTTTTTTCAACAATGCGATATAGATTTTATTGAAAACGAACACCATGCTGCTATCATACCAAATCGAACCGAAACTGACTGAACAACATTTGCATCGATACCGGTATTTATTTTTATTGTTTTTGCTTTGGATAACCTCACACCGTATCACTACCATACCGTACCAAACTGAACTGGACAACATCAATACTGGTATGGATTCATTGTTATGGTTTCCTGTTTGATAATGGATACCGTGCCGCTAACGTAGTGAACCGGACGTACAACAACGATTTGGTACTGATATTTATTTTATTGTTTTCTATTTCGAAAAGCTGACGTTGTATCGCTACCATACGGAACATCGGTACCGGTACCTAGATTCATTTTTATGGTTTCTGGTTTCATAAATTTTCATTTATACAACTATATATTCGACGATAAATGAATATCGGTAACAGTAGTGTTACAATCTGAACCGGCGTTCAAACAACATTGGTGTCGGTACAATGTTCGATTTTTATAATTTTCGTCCAATGTAAAACACATGGTAATTTATATAACGAATGCATATATCATACCGGTAATGTAACAAACCGGATCAATATCGATCCAATGCTTGCGGTAACGTACCGTCATAACGTGCGAGCAAATAATTTGGAATGGTAAAATGATAGATAAACATAGTTACGGATTTAGTATTTATTTTAAAATTACTAAAAGTTCAAATTAAATAATAATAATAATAAACAATATCCACAGTAACGTGCCGTCACAATGCGTGAGCAAACAACTTAAAATGGTAAAAATAAAAACAGGTGCAGATTTAAAATTACTCAACGATCAATAACGAATACATATATCGTACTGGTACTATAACGAACCGGCTCAATATCGATCCAATGCCCGCGGTAACGTACCGTCACATTGCTCGAGCAAATAACTTGGAATGGTACATTGCGCGAGCAAATAACTTGGAATGGTAAAAAAGATATATAAACATAATTGCGGATTGAGTACTTATTTTAAAATTACTAACATTTCAAATTAAATAATAATAAACAATATTCACGGTAACGCACCGTCACAATACGTTGAGCAAACAACTTAAAATGATAAAAAAAAAACAAATAAAACTAAGTAAATATTTAAAATTATTATTAAAAGATCAAATTATAAATTATAAATTACTATTAAGAATTAAATACTTTAATATATAATTTGTTTACTATTCATCATCAATTTATTTTTATATGAATGAATAATAATATAATAATCTTTCTATACTAATAAACAAAAATCCTTTTTGGACACGTGTCATTCTCTGGTAATTTCTCACCCTTATTTTTTTTATTTATCTCTTTTATTAAATAATAATAATAATAATAATAATAATAATAATAAACATCAATTTAACTAAATCTATTTATCTCTTTTGTTTACATAATCTGAAATTGATTTCTTTTTTAATTCTAAAGTTTCAATCTTTGGTATTTTAGCCCCTTTGATTAATTTGATTTTTCACTTCTAATTTCAAAAGTTTTCATCTTTTGCAATTTAACCTATTTTTTTTTTTTTACTTTCAACCCAAAGCTTTTCATCTTTTAAAATTTAATCTCAACATTTTTTTACTTTCAACTTTAGTCTCTTATATACTTTTCATCTTTCATAAGTTCTCCGTTTAACGTGTCATTATAAATTTCCGAGTTAACACGCTGCAACGTGCGTGTGGGGTTCAACGTTTTTTCATCTATTTTTTCCTGTCTGACATGTTCGTCGCAACGCGTCTATTTTTCCTCGTTTGATAGGTCTGTCGCAACGTGCGAGTCAGAGATCGACTTAGTTATTTTTTTCTCGGTTTTACACACAGGCTCGTGGTCAGGTGAGAAACATTTGCCTTTCATCTAACATGATATATAACTAATGAATCCCCGCCGCATTGCGGCGGGTGGTAATTCTAGTGTATAATAATAATAATAATAATAATAATAATAATAATAATAATAATAATAATAATAATAATAATAATAATAACAATGTATAATTTGATTCTTAATATTAATAATCAGAAAGCCCGATCTCAACAGGAGATGTTGAACTATTAAATCAAGATTTGTGTCGAAATCAAGTTTTAATACAACACATGGATCTCTAATTAACAGATTACAGATAAATAAGCAAGATTTGTGCCATCTAGTGCCAATACACATACTAACAAAATGATGATACCTAATGTTTAAAGTGTTTCTCTTCTCATTTCACAATTTACCCTCCACTCAATCACTTGGTGACACACAACAATAGGTGTACGATTTGGTACTTGGTTTACGATTTAGTTCAGGCTCGAGGCAACATGTCGTTTTGATGATTTTCAGTGGTGTATCAAGGACTATAACTATGTTTCAAAAATTACCACGCGTCTTCAATAACACAAACACATCTTGATATCCGTCAAACAAAAGTTTATTATGTAATTCTTCTATATATTAAAAAGTGAAGCATTTGAACAGTAATAATAATAATATAATAAGTATATTAACTCTATGGGGTATGGGGTGAGGGTTGGGGCGTGGGTTGGGTACAGATACCCAAGTCACCATCTCGAGTGAGCTTCGGTTTCGGCGTGGCCTCTTGGCCGGGGCTACGAGCATGACATGGCGGGATCGCATTGGCCAAGATTTCTAGCCGTTTGGGCTAGCCGTTGGCCAACGGCTATGTTTAAAAAAAAGAAATGAGTAAATGGTATCGGGTGTCGGTACCGGTATCAAATTTACCAAACCGAATGTATTTTCGGTACCGGTTCGGCACCGGTATTTATCGGTTTTTACCCTCAAATACCGGTGCCGTACCAGTACCGACCGTATCGAGCCGTACCGTACCATGTATATTCGGTACCGGTACCCACTTTTGGGGATTTCAGTATACCGGTTGGTACCGAGCTAATCAAATCCTGTAGCAACGTAGCAATGCAAGTAATTGCACCGTTTAGATTATTTTTCATACACACAGTAAGTAAACTGTATTTTGTTTGAATGAGGTTTTATATACACAACAACTTATTTTGCTTTATTTTTTGTCTTTTTCTGTAATGAATGAATTATAACATGTAAAATTAACTTGGATATTTAGATTATTGATGAACAAATCGTATCAAATCCTATAATCAAACCAGTATCGTATCGGTACCAAATTTACTATACCAAATCATTTTCGGTACCAATTTGGTACCCACATTTTGGCGTTTTCAGAATCGTTACTTTCGGTTCGACACCGGTCTAGCGCCATACCTGTATTTATTGATTTTTACCTTCAAATACCATACTGTATTGTACCGAGCATTTTCGGTGCCGGTACCTAATTTCGATGATTTTCCGGATCGGTACTTTCGGTGCCGTTACCGGTACCGAGCTCGTCCATATTTTAACGTGTTAGCACCGTAATAACTGAACTGAAAAACAACCGAATTTCCAACGTGTAGGACATGTGGGTCCTATTATTATATATTAGGTTATTTAAAATCGCTTTTTTTAGGACGGAGTAACTATCATTTTCATGACATTTTTATTTATGTTTTGATATTCGGTATCTGCTTACCGTTACGGACACGCGTTTTGCAGTCATTGGGTCCCCGCCGCAACGCGCGGGCGGAAAATAACTAGTATAATTAAAAATCGAATGAAAAGTAGCGTACGTGTATCAAGATAAAGAATTGCAAAGGGTATTAATATGAGGTTTAAAACAAAAGGGTGAGGATCAAATAAAAAGTTTATTTTGATTAGGAATTAGGACATGTGACAAAATTTAAAATAAAGAACAAGGGTATTTTAGTCAATCTTATCCTTTTCTTCTTCCTTCTTCTTCCCAGTAACATCAAAACCCACCATTTTCAAAACTCACCATCTTCAACCATTTCTTCACATTCTACCTCAATAATCACTACATTATAGTGCGATTTTCGTCACCAATCAATGATTCAAACACCCGATCAACGTGTTCTTCGGCTTTTTTGAAGAAAACCCAGTTTAATTTCATACAAAATCTCGTTTTTTCCGGTGATTTTGAAGATAATCACTCGATCCGTTCGATTCGATCTTTGATAAGTGTTTCAATCATTCAAATTTCGTCAATCGTTGAAGAAACCGACTTCGATCCATGTAAGAAATTCTTTAATTTCATTTTTATTATATGGGTTTTGATTTAGTCATTGTGTTTTACGATCTTGGCGGAGGGTCCGGGGGCAGCGCCCCAGTTAGCAGGGTCCCATGGGCGGCAGCCCCTGGCGGGGTCCAAGGGGCAGAGCCCCTGGCTTTTGAGACAATTCATAGTACAGACAAAACTATTGTCCTGGTTCAATGCGTTTTTGAGAGAACACTTTCTTTGGTGTTTTTAAGCCATTGCGTTTTAGAACTAAGACATTTTTATGTGTTTTCTGGCCATTGCGTTTTAGAAAAACACATTTTTGAAGTGTTTTTAGTCATTGCGTTTTAGGTAAAACACATTTTTAGGTGTTTTCAGTCCATTGCGTTTTAGAGAGAACACTTTCTTTTGTTTTTTTAGGCCATTGCATTTTAGAAAGAAGACATTTTTAAGTGTTTTCTGGTCATTGCGTTTTATAAATAAGACATTTCTTTGTGTTTTTTGTGCATTGCGTTTTAGGTAAAACACATTTTTATGTGTTTTCAGTCCATTGCGTTTTATAAAACAGACATTTTAAGTGTTTTCTGACCATTGCGTTTTACAAATAAGACATTTGTTTGTGTTTTTGGTGCATTGCGTTTTAGGTAAAACACATTTTTATGTGTTTTCAGTCCATTGCGTTTTAGAAAGTAAACTTTCTTTTGTGTTTTTAGGTTATTGCGTTTTAGAAATAAGACATTTCTTTGTGTTTTCTGGCTATTGCGTTTTACAAATAAGACATTTCTTTGTGTTTTTTGTGCATTGCGTTTTAGAAAAATGTCATTTTTTAGGGTTTTTTTCATTGCGTTTTACGCAACAGGGTTTTTTCCATTGCGTTTTACGCAACTGGGTTTTAAATTTTTTTTTCGAAAATATAGCAATAGTATACTCGTTTTAAAGATAAAAAAACGCTTGTTTTTTTGGTGCAATTTTTATAAAAAATAGTGTCGTATGAAAGAGTTATTAACGTTTAAAAAATGTGGGGGAATTGGAGGAGAGAGAAACTATTGCCTTGGATTGACTATAATGCCACTAAACAAACCCACGCGCCTCTTTTCTTCTTTTCAATTTCTCTCATTTAACCTTAGCCCTTGATTAACTAAATTGATGGTCAAGATTACTTCCTAGCCTTCTTAACCAAATAAACTTCCTATTATATCCTAACCCTTAAAACAAATATGTTTAGGAACTAGGTTCACTTTTTATTAAAAATATTAATAAAATAAATAATAACGAGACCTCGTTATTTGTGAGAAATTCTACTAGTACAATACCGGTTACATAAACTAAATAAACAAATGTAAAAATACAATTTAATTATACCAATCTTGATTCAAGTCCACATATTTAGAAAACTTCAACCGCACCTTCTTGTGCGATCCTTATTGGCTGCAATAATGAACAAATTAATGTTGACGGTTGTGGCTGAGGCACGTGTTCAACATGCTTCCCTTAAAACAGATTCCGCGCCTCCTCTCAGACGGTTCTGTCTCCCAGGGTACAACAACCGGAACAGTATGTGTACTGCCGGAGATGACACTCGCGCCCAAGATAGCATCGGGTATCATAGTGTTCTAATATATGTGGGAAAATAAATAAATGTAAGTTGGTGATGGTGGAAGAATTAGAGAGTACTCCTCTCTAAATTCTATAAAACTTTTCTCTAGTATATCTCTTTCATCTCATTTTTCTCTATTTTCTTTTGCTCATCCATCAAAGAGTCATAAGTTCCTTTTATACTCAAAACTAAAACTTCATATATAATTACTATTGTTTAAAGATAATTATAACCATAAAAACCTTCATTACGAGTCTAGTAATTTATTATGAGTCAAAAGGATTAATTTACATTCATGACATGTTAATGTCATATTAAATAAAATAATAAGACATAGCAAAACTTACATCATGACTCTTGAATAGAGATTAAAAGTCATAAAACCACTAATTTATGACAAATATGAATTTATACTAGAGTCACCAAAGTTTAGATATATTCACTTCAATCACCAACTTCGAGCATCGATATTCTATTCATCTTAGCTCCATTTTGGATATAGTTTGATTCATTATTATGATGCTCTCACGACATAGAACACAAACCCACGAATTATTATTTATATAACACATATATAAATATAATTATTGATGTCCAAAATATTTAGTGAAAACTCATTTTCACTAAAATTTCCAACAATCCCCCACATGAATGGAGATCGATTAAAACACACAAAATCCCCCGATGAAACCTCGACAGTATAGTATTGTAGGATAGGTAGGTTTTGCCTTTGAACCTTCCTTTGTGAAGCACACTTAGTCTTCTAGGGTTTTGTAGACGTGATATCCTTGAACAACCCCCTATTTGTGTAAACGACAATATACATTCACACAATACTTTCCCTAGCCGGGCCATCCCCTCATTACCGTGTCCTATTATGGCCCTGGAACACTAGCCTAGTTCTGCGAGAGCTCTAGGATTGCGCACCCCACAATGTCATTCGAAACGACCCTACTTCTCTCTCACATAGGTGATTCCTTTGAATCATTAAAAGAATTATGGCTTACTATGATTTTCACAAATCAATTAGCCATATATTATGCTTAGCCTCACAATAATGTCACTGAATATTATAGGAATGGACTAGGACGTATTTAAACACCCTTTTATAGTTTTAGGGGGATATATGAAAACATACACTAGCTTATACATAAACATATATATTAGCTATGCCCCCACAGTGACTACCCTTTGGTTCTTGATTAAGTTGTCCTATTGAACCTAGATCTTGGGATCTCCAGTCAGCTAGGTTAGGTTTCCCTTATGCCCCTTTTCCATGGGCTTTAGTCTCATTCCACAACTTGATCTCTTATCAACCCACTGGTTGTTGGATCCAAAATTATTTGTTGACTTCGCTAAGTCAACGATGATAATTTAAATTGAGATCAGTTGTTCTAACGTGTTCTTCAATCGCTAGTCAGTTTTGCCTTTAGTCGATTCGTAAGACTTATAACTTGTGATTATAACTTGGATCTAGTTATTTACCTTGTCTTTAAAATGACATGAAACTCAATTCATGGCTAAACACGTTTCCATTATGCCTTTGGTATGTCATAATTGACATCTTACTAGATTTTGAATATAACCAATTGGCATTCGAGTCCAATCTACTCGATTGACTCAATATAACCATTGTGTACTCCACTTGGTCATACGTTTGCAATATATATTAGGATTTCTAAAATCCTTATTGCCAAACCTTCCACATTCAAATGCAAGTCACCCCCCACATTTAAGTGTAATTGGATAGTATCCAAATGGGGTGATGAAAGGTTCTCCCTTTCATTTCGGGTTTGAGAAAACTTCTCAACTACCATTTCTACATACCCTAAAGGGTTTGATTCTTAAATGGCTTCTCCCCCCACATTGCTTGCATTTTAATTAAGTTTGAGTAATATTACTCTTGATGACTTTTAAGACCCACATGATAGGATAAAAATATCCATATCTTTTTGTAACAACTCTCATCAAAAGTTATGTTTATTTAATTAAATTATCCAATAGGAAACCCTAATTGAGAAACCCAAGTGATTCTGCATAAACCCTAAAATTTTCAGAACACTCGGAATCAGGATCAAGGCCCCTAAAACTCAGGGGGGGTAAACCCTACTCGGTAAAATCCACACAGTTTGCTGTCAAAAATTAAAAATAACACGAAATCAACTCAGCTAAGCTACCTGGACACGAAGCAAGCCTATAGTAGACTAGGTCCTGTCGCGCCACGCGACAGGAACAAGAGAACCCCTCGCGTGGCGCGAGGGGGCGGTTTTTCAGATATAAATAGGTTGCTGTGGGACTTGATTCTGGGCGTTGATGCGACGTTTAAATTCCAATTACACTCCGAGTTATTATAGAAATAGTCTAAAAACACACACTGATCACGAAGTGCTGCCACAATTCAGGGTAATAACTCGATCGCTGCTACGATTCAATGTCCGATCGATTAAACTATCCAATGGATGTTTAAGTGCTGCCCACATTAGGGTTTATGCTTTGTCATTCGTCGTTAAATCGATGGATGTTTAAGTATCGCACTTTGTCATTCGTTGTGAAGGTTTTAATCTCGTGAGTTGTCGTAAATTCTGTATTAAGTTACTAACCTAGTTTGTGTGCTTGATTATTTAAACTAGGTTATTAAGGCTAATCAGTAGGCTAAGCTCTATTCATAAGTAAATCTGCAATGTGAGTCATTCTCTTTTTATCAAATCTATTTACAAAAGCATGTTTATTTCAAAGTTATAATTACAGTGATTAAGTTTATGTAATCACCAAGTTACAGCCGGTATGTGGGGTTTTGTATACATTACTTGATAATCTTCACCATTGGACAACAAGTTAGCCAAGGGGTGATATGACCATAATCACAGACACCATTGGACGAATGGGCCAATGGGTCGAGTGACAAATATTGTGGGTAGTTGGTTTGATATCTGAAACATTGTAATTTCTCTTAATACTGTAAATTATAACAAATGTGTCGTTTTATTAAATAGAATGATTCACTCAGTATTTCCCGCTGACAAAACCTTTTTCAAACATGTTTCAGGTGATCTGTTGTGATCCAGGAAAAGTGCCGTGAAGCACTATCAGCTTAAGAAAGTGGCTCAGTATAAAAGAAAGAAACATGTTTTGTAAAATAAAAGATTTCTTCGTGAAATCTCAATATTGTAAATTACCGGGTTTTATCCCGAATTGTGAAATAAAATAACCGGGAAATATTTCAGTTTTAAAAAGATCCTGAAGAAACTTCCGCTGTTAATTAAAATACCACGGGATTTCTGTTCCGCGGCTCCTGAAACGGGTCAAACCGGGTCGGGGGCCGTGACAGAAATAAGGTGGTATCAGAGCCACTGATTTAAGCCTATTAAGTATTTAGAAATACTTAATTTTACTGATTTCCAAGTATGTGATTATGTGTTTTATTAACTGATTATTTGTTAATTACAGTATGGGTAAACAAAAGCTGTCAAATATCTATCTTAAACTAGATAGGTCATCCAATGAGAAGGGATGTTCATCTCAAACAAAACCTTATGTAATTCCTGAAGAAGGAATATTTCTCCGTAAGGCACATTACGAGGAACCACTTTCTCCTAATAAAAGAAGTTTGATTATTAGGAAAAGTCAGGAGGAAATAAGGAAAAATCGAGAGAAGAAAGTTAAACAAGAAACCCAGGATTTAATCAATAAATCACCTTGGGAGGACAAATTAGATGAGAAATGGGCAAATCTTTATATGCTAGTCACAGTAGCAGAAAATGCAAATCTCTAAATACTCAAAAGTTTTAGCACTTTTATTTCCCAGAAACCTTATTCAGTAAATAAATAAGTTACAGTAAATCATAGTATAATTTACTTGTCAGTTGTTTTATGTATGCAATAATATTTACGGGTTATCTCTAAAATTTTGTTATTTTATTTTAACATTTGGTATGTATTTTGCATATATGCTAAACAGCATGAATGAGATATCTGAAGGTTTAGAAAATCTTAACCTCTATCCCGTTAAGATAGAAGTTTCCAAGGAATTCACTGGTTACTTCGCTGATAAAGAAGAACCCATGGAATTTCAATCCAAACCACTGGCAAAACCTAAACCCAAGAAAAGAAGCAGATTTGTAGGCTGGAGGCGTGTACGAAGGAAAAAGCCAGCAACAAGAAAGGTTACCAAAACTGAAGAACCAAAAGACAAAGGAAAAGGAGTAGAAATTGAGGAAAATGTTAATCAAGTAGAGATAGAAGCTGAGAAAAGTTTTAAGCAAACAGAAATAGAGGTCGGAGAAAGTTCTAGACAGAAACAGAAAATGACTCCTTGGGAAGTTTTAGATCATCAATTAGTAATGAGTGACCTCATCGGACCTGCCGATGGAAACCTTGAACCAGCTAATCCAAACCTTATATTTACTGAAGAAGATCTTTTTAGCTACCCACTAGAAGCTCCAATCCCAATCAATCTGGAACCTGCTATTCCAGATCCTATTGTCCAACCTCAACCACTACCAGTAGAATTAGATGAATGGTGGAAAACTGATTGGCAATACCAAAATCTTTTAAACAACCCTGATACATTTTTCCCACAAGTTGATCCAGAATCTCCACTATACCCAACTATGAGCCCGGAGAATCTGACTGAACTTCGCCTCTGGGGCGAAGAGTTAATTGATGCAGGAAATCGGATTAGGGATGTGGGAGAAAGAGTTACTTGGAAATATGACGAAAGGGAGCGTCGTTTTAAGAAATTAGCTGACCAGATAATGAGAGTTGCAGGAATATGTGTGAATATATAATCATAATAACCAATACGTGTAATAACTTAACAATAAAACGTTGTATGATAATCGTGTGTACGAGGCATAATATAATATATAGAAATGAAACTTGTGAAATCGATAATTTTTTATTATACATGTTAATGTGATTATGTGCAAACTGTTTTATTATATTTATATTTATACTAATTATTTACATAAAATTTATTATCAGATGTCAAACATTGGTAATGAACCAGTAAATGAGGTTAATCAGTCTGAGCAACATCCAGGAGATCAATATATGACTCGGCAAGATATCGAAAATATTGTTGCTCAAGGAATAGCTAATGCTATTCCAGCATTCGTTGCTGCTATAAAGAATCCAATCGAACCGCAACAAATTGTTCCTAGTAAACGTATTTCTGAAGATAACTTCAGTAATAGTGTAAACGGAGGCAATGATAATGTCAATCATAATGCAGAACCACATCAAGCTCCATTTCCTAAGAAAATGAAAGCCGCAACACCTGGTTGCACTTTCAAAGAATTTCTTGCTTGTAAACCCACTGAATTTGCAGGCAATGAAGGAGCAACTGCATCACTGCGTTGGTTAGAGAAAACCGAAACAGTCATTGCAATAAGTAAATGTGCTAAAGATGATCAGGTCATGTACGCATCAAATCTCTTCAAGGAAGGAGCACTCGAATGGTGGAACACTGTGTTACAATCAAAAGGAAGAATAATAGCTTATGCTATGACTTGGGAAGAATTTAAGGGTTTTGTAGAAAGAAAATCCTGTCCCGAGTATGAAAAGGAACAGATGACGAATAAGTTTCTAAATCATCGGATGATGGGTGTAGATTGTCGTGGTTGTACTTCGACATTCTTTGAATATGCTAGAGTGGTACCAACACTGGCTTCGCCAGAACCGGTACTCATTTCTCGCTACATTTGGGGACTGATTAGCGAAATCCGTAACATTGTTAAAGCTGCGAGACCTCGCACTATTGACGATGCTGTGGAATTAGCTAACACCCTAACTGACGAACTGGTGCGCACAAGAGATGAAGACAGAAAGAAAGAATTGGCTCAGAAAATTACCCAAGGATTTCGTACGGGTAATAATAGCAACTTCAAGAGAAGAGGAACAGGGCAACCCTCAAATCCGCCATTCTGCAGAAATTGCAAAAGGAAACATTTTGGAAGATGTAATATAATTTGCAACTTTTGCAAAATGACGGGACATCGTGAAGAAAACTGTAGGAAGAAATCCACAATTTGTTACAATTGTGGAGAAACTGGACATTTCAGGCCAGATTGCCCGAAATTGGTCAAACCAGCAGATAACAAAGCTAAACCAGCAGATGGAGCTACAAAGAAGAATGTCAGAGCATTCCAGCTAACTACTCAGGAGGCAGAACTCATCCCAGATGTGATAGTGGGTACGTTCTTAGTTCACAACGTATACGCAAAAGTATTATTTGACTCTGGTGCAAACCAAAGTTTTATAAATACTTCATTCTGTCAAGCTCTTAAGTTACCTTTAACCAATATTAGGCAGATTTTTACAGTCGAAACGGCAGAAGGAAATTCAGTTAAAATAGATAAAGTTTTGCAGGAAGGAAATATAGAACTTTTAGGATATAAATTCTCTGCAAAACTATTACCAATGAATTTAGCTGAATTTGATGTTGTATTAGGAATGGATTGGTTAGTAGCCAACCATGCTCAAATATTGTGTGATCAGAATTCCATAGAAATTCAATCACCCACTGGAGAAGCAATTAGGATTACAGGAGATAAACCACGTAAGCCCATGAAGTTCATATCAGTAATGAAAGTTGCTAATTATGAACAAAAACAAGGAATAGTATATATGATTTCAGTAATCATTAGTACTAAGGGTAAAGAACTTAAGGAAATTCCTGTAGTCTCAGAATATCCAGATATATTCCCAGAAGATTTACCGGGATTACCTCCAGATAGGGAAGTAGAATTTAGGATTCATCTAATTCCAGGAACTACACCGATAGCCAAGGAACCTTATCGGTTAGCACCTACAGAAATGTTAGAACTGAAAAAGCAATTAGATGAATTACTAAGTAAAGGATTCATACAACCTAGCTCATCCCCTTGGGGAGCGCCAGTGTTGTTTGTAAAGAAAAAGGATGGTTCAATGAGAATGTGTATCGATTATAGAGAATTGAATAAGGTTACAATTAAGAATCGATACCCATTACCTAGGATTGATGATCTATTTGATCAACTTCAGGGGGCTAGATATTTTTCTAAGATAGACTTACGCTCCGGATATCATCAATTGAAGGTACAAGAAGAAGACATACCTAAAACTGCTTTCAGAACTAGGTATGGTCATTATGAGTTTACAGTCATGCCCTTTGGGTTAACAAATGCACCTGCTGCATTCATGGACATGATGAATAGGATATGTAAACCATATTTGGATAAATTTGTAATTGTCTTCATAGACGATATACTTATTTATTCCAAAAGTCAGACAGAGCATTGTGAACACCTTCATACACTCTTAACTTTGTTAAGAAAAGAAAAGCTTTATGCCAAATTCTCGAAGTGTGAATTTTGGTTACAAGAAGTGCAATTCTTAGGACACATGGTGAATCACGAAGGTATTCACGTAGATCCTGCTAAGATAGAGGCAATTACCAAATGGAAGGTTCCACAAACAGCAATGGAAATTAGAAGTTTTATAGGTTTAGCTGGGTATTATAGACGGTTTATTAAGGATTTTTCCAAAATAGCCGTACCATTAACTAAGCTAACCTGTAAAGCGGTTAAGTTTGAATGGGGACCAAAGCAAGAAGAAGCTTTTAGAATATTAAAGCAGAAATTAACAAATACACCAATCTTAGCCTTACCAGAAGGAACTGAAGATTTTGAGGTATATTGTGATGCTTCAAAACTAGGATATGGATGTGTGCTTATGCAAAGCAAAAAGGTGATTGCATATGCTTCAAGGCAATTGAAAAAGCACGAAGAAAATTATACGACTCATGATTTAGAATTAGGAGCCGTAATTTTTGCCCTTAAGATTTGGAGACATTATCTTTACGGAAGTAAATTTACTGTCTACACAGACCACAAAAGTTTAAAATATATATTTGGGCAAAAAGAATTAAACATGAGGCAAAGGAGATGGATGGAAATCCTAAGTGACTACGACTGTGATATTCAGTATCACGAAGGAAAGGCATATGTAGTTGCAGATGCTTTAAGTTGTAAGTATTATGAGAAACAGCGACGAGTTCGTGCTCTCAGATTAAATCTACAAATAGATTTAATGGAACAATTGAAGAATGTTCAAATTACAGCAATCAAGGATGATGCTGAAGGAATGAAAGGACGAATAAAGGAATTAGAACAAGGAGCAGATGGAATTTGGAGATTCCACAAAAGTAGAATTTGGGTACCTAACAAGGAGACCTAAGACCTAAGATTTTAGAAGAAGCCCATAAATCTAGGTATACTATGCACCCAGGAAATAATAAGATGTACCAAGATTTAAGAAAGAACTTTTGGTGGATAGGAATGAAAAAGGATATAGCACGATATGTTTCTAAATGTCTCACTTGTTCACAAGTTAAGGTAGAACATCAGAAACCTTCAGGGTTACTACAACAATTAGAAATGCCAGTATGGAAATGGGAACTTATAACAATGGATTTTGTTACTAAGTTGCCCAAAACAAGAAAAGGTAATGATGCGATTTGGGTAATTGTGGATCGATTAACCAAATCAGCTCACTTTTTACCTATGAAAGAAACCTTTAGTATGGAAAGCTTGGCAAAATTGTATGTAGATGAAGTTGTATCCTTACATGGAGTTCCACTCTCCATTGTTTCGGATAGGGATAGTCGTTTTACTTCTCATTTCTGGAAAAGTTTCCAGCAAGCTATGGGAACTCGACTTAATCTGAGTACTGCCTATCATCCCCAAACAGACGGACAAAGTGAAAGGACAATCCAAACTCTAGAAGACATGCTCCGAGCATGTGTAATAGATTTTGGTGGGAATTGGGATGATCACTTACCATTAATTGAATTCTCCTATAACAATAGCTATCATTCAAGTATTGAAACCGCCCCATTTGAAGCATTGTACGGAAGAAAATGCAGAACTCCAGTTTGTTGGGCAGAAATAGGAGAAAGTCAATTATCAGGTCCTGAAATAGTGCAAGAGACGACTGATAAGATTACTCAAATCAAGGAAAGACTGAAGATGGCTCGTGATCGTCAAAAGAGTTATGCAGACAATAGATGCAAGCCGTTAGAATTCCAAGTGGGAGACAAAGTACTATTGAAAGTTTCTCCTTGGAAAGGAGTAGTCAGATTCGGAAAGAAAGGAAAGCTAAGTCCAAGATACGTAGGACCATTTTCAGTGATCCAACGTATAGGACCAGTTGCTTATCGTTTACAACTACCAGAAGAATTAGCAGGGGTACATGATGTATTTCATGTATCCAATCTCAAGAAATGCTTATCAGATGAATCACTGGTAGTACCTCTTAGAGATATAGAGGTAAACGAAAAGCTGAAATTTGTTGAGAAACCTCTTCAAATTGAGGATCGAAAGATCAAGTTTCTTAAACACAAACGACTAGTTTTAGTCAAAGTTAAATGGGATTCAAAGAGAGGAGCTGAATACACTTGGGAGCTGGAATCAGCAATGAAGGGAAAGTATCCTCATTTATTCCAGTAAATCTCGAGGACGAGATTTTTTATTAAGGTGGGGAGAATGTAACAACTCTCATCAAAAGTTATATTTATTTAATTAAATTATCCAATAGGAAACCCTAATTGAGAAACCCAAGTGATTCTGCATAAACCCTAAAATTTTCAGAACACTCGGAATCAGGATCAGGGCCCCTATAACTCAGGGGGGGTAAACCCTACTCGGTAAAATCCACACAGTTTGCTGTCAAAAATTAAAAATAACACAAAATCAACTCAGCTAAGCTACCTGGACACGAAGCAAGCCTATAGTAGACTAGGTCCTGTCGCGCCACGCGACAGGAACAAGAGAACCCCTCGCGTGGCGCGAGGGGGGCGATTTTTCAGATATAAATAGGTTGCTGTGGGACTTGATTCTGGGCGTTGATGCGACGTTTAAATTCCAATTACACTCCGAGTTATTATAGAAATAGTCTAAAAACACACACTGATCACGAAGTGCTGCCACAATTCAGGGTAATAACTCGATCGCTGCTACGATTCAATGTCCGATCGATTAAACTATCCAATGGATGTTTAAGTGCTGCCCACATTAGGGTTTATGCTTTGTCATTCGTCGTTAAATCGATGGATGTTTAAGTATCGCACTTTGTCATTCGTTGTGAAGGTTTTAATCTCGTGAGTTGTCGTAAATGCTGTATTAAGTTACTAACCTAGTTTGTGTGCTTGATTATTTAAACTAGGTTATCAAGGCTAATCAGTAGGCTAAGCTCTATTCATAAGTAAATCTGCAATGTGAGTCATTCTCTTTTTATCAAATCTATTTACAAAAGCATGTTTATTTCAAAGTTATAATTACAGTGATTAAGTTTATGTAATCACCAAGTTACAGCCGGTATGTGGGGTTTTGTATACATTACTTGATAATCTTCACCATTGGACAACAAGTTAGCCAAGGGGTGATATGACCATAATCACAGACACCATTGGACGAATGGGCCAATGGGTCGAGTGACAAATACTGTGGGTAGTTGGTTTGATATCTGAAACATTGTAATTTCTCTTAATACTGTAAATTATAACAAATGTGTCGTTTTATTAAATAGAATGATTCACTCAGTATTTCCCGCTGACAAAACCTTTTTCAAACATGTTTCAGGTGATCTGTTGTGATCCAGGAAAAGTGCCGTGAAACACTATCAGCTTAAGAAAATGGCTCAGTATAAAAGAAAGAAACATGTTTTGTAAAATAAAAGATTTCTTCGTGAAATCTCAATATTGTAAATTACCGGGTTTTATCCCGAATTGTGAAATAAAATAATCGGGAAATATTTCAGTTTTAAAAAGATCCTGAAGAAACTTCCGCTGTTAATTAAAATACCACGGGATTTCTGTTCCGCGGCTCCTGAAACGGGTCAAACCGGGTCGGGGGCCGTGACACTTTTTGTCAATGTAGTCGTCCAATTATATTACTCTACTAAGATTAATATTGCTCATAAGAGCTTCTGAGTTATATGTGTTCTTCACATATGAAACCGGATAGAATCATTATCAATGATCTATTTATTCGGTCCTCCCAAGTTATCCCTTTGGACTAAAATGAAGTTATATTTATAGTTTTGTTTTAGCACAAAATTTGTTCTTATGTCATCACATATTTTGAATGTTTAAAGTTAATTTAATCTTCGTCGAGCATATAAATTAACAAGTATTAGTCTAGCATGCTTTAGACCACAATACTGTAGCATGTGAACGGAAGATGCATCATTCCGATTCTTCACAGCCTTAAAAGATAACGCACTATCTCTTCCGAACATTCGTTTCTTAGTTTAGACACAATAAAGAAATTTTATTTCACCATTCCAAAACCATCGGTTTTAGGAAGGCCTCAAAACCATAGTTAACTTCATCCATTAGGATCATAACTCGTTTGCCTTTTTATCTCCAAGGCTTCACCATTGACTTCCTGAAGACTTAAACATAAGTCTTAATCCAAGTCACTTTGATGAAAGATCTTTGTATAAAATCACTCGAGTCTTGAGATATAGTCAATTAGATTGACTCTCAACAACAAGGCATTCACGTATGCCTATGGTGATATATACATTTACGTTGTTGTTTCATTAATACCATGTATTGGGATACTCTCCCAAAATGAGGACCAAGCCTCCACATAGGTTAAATAACATTGATGGTGGTAGAAGCATCTACATGTCCATCACTATAGTAAATTTCCATTAATAAATTTTCTAAGTTTATTAAAATCATTTACAAATAATAATATATATTTCTTTCATATGTTATAATCTTTGAAAACTTACATGTGCATTTCCATGTTGATGCTCTCAACATTAGATGACATATCTCGTTTTCATGCATTTCATCTCAAACCATTCACCACGTTTCTTACGACGTCGTTATGCGTTTGATATTTGATTTATGACTTATTACATAAGTCATGATCACAACCCACTCGTTGTGTTTGTGTAAATTACTTTTTACACTTTGTATCCTTTTGACAAATTATTAGTAGTCTTAAATAAATATTTATCTTTTATTATATTTTAATCCATTTGTTTATGTAAAATAAACCCAAACGGAAGTCCACCATTTTAAATAAAATAAAAGCGAACATATATAATAACGGATACACTAATGATATCTAAACATCAAATCCCAAAGTGTTATTATCTTCAACACTTTCGACCGAAATAAACGCAATTCTATCGTTTCATGTCATGTTTTAAGGTACTCCCTCAATGGAACACATATAACTTGTTTCATCTTGAAACTCTAAACTTGAATAATCACAAGTTTTCCAAAATATAAAGTTGTTTACAATTAACTACTCGCAAGTAGTTGATCAACTTATTATATCTATAACAACATCGAGTTGTTTTTCCCCAAATAGTCTTTTCGAGACTATTATATGCTTCAAGACGTTATACTTCTCGTGGAAGTATGAAACCCTTATAATTCGCAAAGACATATTTTATTCGTTCAAAACATTTCTCGTTTTTGCAAGTGTTTTAATATTAAACTATATATTTATGTTTTGATTACAAATCAATACCATAAACCTTATAATAGTTTATTTAATAAAACAGTTTCAAACTCGCTCGCTTGAAAATAAAACGAGTACACTTATTCTCATAAGCCAATTTTGGTTTATTTAAATGAACATTTTCTAACACGCTCGTTAGAAATAAACATAAACCTTTTCTAAGACGCTCCTTAGAAAGTAAACAATTGTCAAACTCTTTAAATCGTTTCTAACACGCTCGTTAGAAATAAAAAAATACACTTATTCTCATAAGCCAATTTTGGTTTATTTAAATGAACATTTTCTAACACGCTCGTTAGAAATAAACATAAACCTTTTCTAAGACACTCCTTAGAAAGTAAACAATTGTCAAACTCTTTAAATCGTTTCTAACACACTCGTTAGAAATAATCGATTACAAAATTTGTTTCGAAGTTTATAAAAAAATATAAACTATTTCTAATATGCTCATTAGAAATAAACAAATAAAAATCGTTTAAACGTATGTGGAAAAAATCCGTTTCTAACTCACTCGTTAGAAATTTAATAGTTTAGACGAAACCGTTACAAGGTTTATTATCCAATTAATTGTCTCCAACACGCTCGTCGGTAATTATTTGAAATAATAATATTTTCTAACATGCTCGTTAGAAAATCTAAACGTATATTTTCTAGCACGCTCGCTAGAAAATCTAATCGTCTTTTAACAAGTTAGTTTTACACAATCATCGTATCTAACACGCTCATTAGATATAAAAGATGATATTAAAACTTATTATTCTATAAAATTCTACCATGCTCGTTAGAAATAAAGAGTTTTAATCTTCTTAATCTTTCAACAACGTTTCTAACACGCTCGTTAGAAGATATTGAAACTAGTTATTTTATAAAATAATTATTTTCTAATATACTAATTAGAAAATAAATATATTTCAATACTTTTAAAACCAACATTAATGTGTCAATTATGGTTACTAAAAGCTTATTATTAAGAAATTAAACGTTACAAAAACATTTGAAGGGGTTACAAAATAAAGTTTCCTAATACGCTCATTAGAAAATTTAGTATTTCAAAAATCTATTGAAATACATATTATTTTGTATAAGGTTCGGTTTTATCTAAACACGAACAAAACCCATGAACTCCAAAACTTGAATCAAAACGTTCGTTTTTGTAACACGGTATTCGGATTAAAGATTTTACTCCAATCATAAAATTAATCCGACTCATTTGTACTAAATAAATATTTCCCCAAAAATATTTACAAGATTTTAACAAAAATCCCATTAAATATTTTAACTTTCGTGAACCTAAATCCTCGTATAGAAGTGATTTAAGATTGTAGCAACAATCTTCACGAAAGTTTGTTTTAAGATTGTAGGAACTAGGTTCACTTTTTATTAAAAATATTAATAAAATAAATAATAACGAGACCTCGTTATTTGTGGGAAATTCTACTAGTACAATACCAGTTACATAAACTAAATAAACAAATGTAAAAATACAATTTAATTATACCAATCTTAATTCAAGTCCATGTATTTAGAAAACTTCAACCGCACCTTCTTGTGAGATCCTTCTTGGCTGCAATAATGAACAAATTAATGTTGACGGTTGTGGCTGAGGCACGTGTTCAACACGCTTCCCTTAAAACAGATTCCGCGACTCCTCTCAGACGGTTATGTCTCCCAGGGTACAACAACCGGAACAGTATGTGTACTGCCGGAGATGACACTCGCGCCCGAGATAGCATCGGGTATCATAGTGTTCTAATATATGTGGGAAAATAAATAAATATAAGTTGGTGATGGTGGAAGAATTAGAGAGTACTCCTCTCTAAATTATATAAAACTTTTCTCTAGTATATCTCTTTCATCTCATTTTTCTCTATTTTCTTTTGCTCATCCATCAAGGAGTCATAAGTTCCTTTTATACTCAAAACTAAAACTTCATATATAATTACTATTGTTTAAAGATAATTATAACCATAAAACCTTCATTATGAGTCTAGTAATTTATTATGAGTCAAAAGGATTAATTTACATTCATGACATGTTAATGTCATATTAAATAAAATAATAAGACATAGCAAAACTTACATCATGACTCTTGAATAGAGATTAAAAGTCATAAAACCACCAATTTATGTCAAATATGAATTTATACTAGAGTCACCAAAGTTTAGATATATTCACTTCAATCACCAACTTCGAGCATCGATATTCTATTCATCTTAGCTCCATTTTGGATATAGTTTGATTCATTATTATGATGCTCTCACAACATAGAACACAAACCCACGAATTATTATTTATATAACACATATATAAATATAATTATTGATGTCCAAAATATTTAGTGAAAACTCATTTTCACTAAAATTTCCAACAATATGTCTTACTCTCAAGTTTGACGAGCAAATTCTTATGCGATTGAACTTTTAAAGAGTGTCGAGTTGTGTGAACAGAACACTAAGTGGAGATTCTTTTACGTGGTTTACATCTAAGATCAAAGAATGTACTAGGGACAATCTAACTTTGACAATATAGACAAACATAGAGGTGCAACCCTAAACCGGATTAGGAACCGAACCCGACAACCCTACCCAACCCGAACCCGGTTTGAACCTCATCTATAGCCAACCCGGTTTAGACCCGTTTCAACCCATAGGGTAGGACTCGGTTTGGGTATTTCACAGACAAACCTGTTTCAACCCGACAATTCATAATCTAGCCACTCAACCTGGTTGAACCCGATATCTCGAACCAGTCTAGATGCATTGAACTAGTACCCAACGGCTATTTAATTACTTTGACCATTACAGTACATTTAATGTCGAATTTTTGATCTTTTCATCCCACATATTAGAATAAATATGCGTTAAAGGTATTAGTTAAATCATAACACTCAAAAACACAAAAAATAAATGCTCCCAAAACGTTATGGAATCGAAAGCGGACATTAATCTGCCAATATGGGTTGTTCCTCTACTAAACTTACTGAAGATGACGAATGAAATATAAAAAAAAGTTATATTTCGTGTTGTAAGGGTTTTTTTTATGAAATTATATTTTAGTTTACTTATTACCCTAAAGACTTAAAGGACAAAGTCGGTGGGAAATCCCACCGGCTTTGCTCCATGCCCCCTCACTTTAATAATTTTGCAATTTTAGCCCTTTACTTTGTCTTTGCTCCATGCCCCCCCCCCCCCCACTTTAATAATTTTGCTATTTTAGCCCTTTACTTTGTCTTTAAACTTTTATAAAATAACAAATTTAGCCTCTAAACCTCCTACTTGAATTTCTAAAACCACAACCTCATCTTTCAAACTTTACGAGCACCAACCCTCTACTTAGGTTTTTCACCATCAACCCCTTAGCTCTTACATAGTTACGCCATCAACCATCTTCTTTTACATTTCTACCAACACCCCCTCATCTTTTACACATTTCCGCCACCACCCCTAAACTTTTACACTTTGTTTTTTTAGACTCTGCTTTTTTACCCATTGGACTATTACTCCATTTTTACACATGCCCAACGTTTAAAAAATTGCAATTGTAACCCCCTAAACTAAAACTCCTACTTTTGCAAATGCCAATTCATTGTGTTTTACGAAATGTCTTAGGCATTGTGTTTTAAATTTTGTGTCTACCTTTATGTTTTACATCTTTTTTAATTGTCTTTTACGCACTGCGTTCTACGAATCATGTTTTGTCTTATTATATGTTTCCACCCGTCGCGCACGGCCGCAACGCGTGGCGGGCAAAATACTACTACAATCTTAAAGGAGAAAGTCGGTGGGTTTCCCACCGGCTTTGCCTCCCTGTCCCCGTACTTTCACGATGTTGCAATTTTAGCCCTTTGACTTTGGCATCTTCAAAGTTTCACAAACTGACAAATTTAGTTCCTAAACCTCCCCCTCATCTTTTACACATTTCCACATTTCCACTACCACCCCTATACTTTTAAACTTTGTCTTTTTTAGACTTTGCTTTTTTACCCCTTGCACTATTACTCCATTTTTACCCCCACCCAACTTTTAAAAAATTGCAATTGTAACCCCTAGACTACAACTCCTACTTTTGCAAATGCCAATGCATTGTGTTTTACGAAATTTCTTATGCATTGTGTTGTACACTTTGTGTCTACCTTTGTGACTTACACTTTTTTTTAATTGTCTTTTACGCACTGCGTTTTACGAATCGTGTTTTGTCTTACTATATGTTTCCACCCGTCGCGCGCCGCCGCAACGCGCGGCGGGCAAAATCCTAGTTATATTAAAAAAACAAATAAAGTAAGAATTTTTAAGTTATTTATGTTTATTATTATTTTTGAGAATTTTATATTAATAGAGTTGAACAATAGGGTTGAACTCAGTTTGAGAACTCAACCCGGTCTCAACCTATCCCGAATCGGTTTCATAGGGTTTGGTTCTCTGGTCTCCCAACGTGGTCAGAACCCAACCCGGTTTGAGTGCCAACCCGGTTTGAATAATATTAATCTAACCCCAACCAGGTATGAACCCGGTTCGGGTTGAAACCCTAACCCGATTTATGCATCTCTAGATGCACATACACATGCCCCAAACCTAAGACTGTTTTGTAATGAATTTCATACTAGGTCTCATAGTTAAATCGAGCGTTCTTAAATTTTTTCGTTTCAAGTCTTTCTGTCAGGTTAGGGTTTTTCTACCATACTTAGATTGAAAGAGTTGAGAATTTTTAGTAATATTTTGTTTGCAAGACGTCTAAAGTTTAAGTCGATGTATGTCAGTTTTTGAATAATATTTGTTTGATGTATTATATATAATGTGGAATATATATATATATATATATATATATAGAAACGGGATCAGGAGAAAACGACAAAAAGTGTGAGAACGGTGAGAACGCATCCTGGCCGAACACGTGGTGCGGGGCATGATCAGGGTCCGAGGGGTTTTTTTGTCTTTTTAGTATTCTTCTCCTTTCACGATTTTCGCGTTTGACATGCTGCTTTATTTTTTGCGTGCAAGATAATTTTGGCGTTATGTAGAATTATTAATTATTTGGCGTTTTACTGTTTTTTCTCAGATTTCTTTTAGTTGAATTAATTCTTTTTGTGTCACATAGTTAATTTTTTTGCGTTATGGCTTTTTCCATGTCATTTTTGGCGTTTTGTATCTTTTTGTTAATAATTGATTACCATAGATTAATATTTTATAAAACTACAATAACACGAAAATCAAAATAAACTAATAGTCTTCCGTAGGTGGGATTACATTAGAGATGTACCCATCGCTTTGTTCATCACTTTCTTCAGATTCTTCATCATCAAATTTCATTTTTGCGTATAACGCCATTAGCTCGTCTCTTCTTTGCTGCAGCCTATTCTTGAATATCACTGCATCCTTGGATTTTGGATCGTTTGAATGTGTTAAATCACAGAGTTGTTCAATGATAGATAGCAACCCTGTCTTCAACATTTCTTCCATTGGCCTTGAATATTGCACCCCGTTTTTATAAGTCACTTCAAGTGTTCCTTCTTCCTCATGCAATACCCAACTGCTAAGTTTTGGTATAGGAGTATCTTCAATATCATCATCATCATCATCTTCTGCCGGAAATTTTCTCTTCAGTCTTTTTATTACACTTCTCGTTCTTTCACAATCGTTGTCTATTGGAACCCCAAGGGCCAGGATATCCTTCTGAACCTTTTCATTCATTCCAAGCATGGCTTTGATTGTCCTTACCTTTACCCTTCTCCTATCAGAGAACTTTATGATGAATCGTTTCTCTTTCCTTTCAAACGTCCATGCAATAACCTTAGCCATTTTTAAATTTTTTGGCGTTTTGGACAATATGTGGCGTTTTAGTCAAATTTTTTGGCGTGTTTGAGCTTGGGTTTCATGGTCTTCTTTTATATTGACTTTTTTTTCCCGCGTATGACAGGTAATTATGGCGTTTTGAAAAAGATAAATAAATATAATAAATGTTAGTAATTATGTTTTCCGTCGTTTCATTTTACTGTTTTTTGCAGTTTACCATGTTTTGTTTCAGACTCAACTGTTTTTATAGTGTAACACGTCAAATCTTTGACGGCTGTAATTATGGCGTTTTGTTTTCCAATGGCGGTTAGATAACTATTTGACTTCTTTTTGTTTTATATTCTTTGCACATTGTTTCACGTTTTTTTATAATATTAGTTGTTCAAATTAATTTTATTATAGTTTGGTAGTTTTTTTTTGGGCGTTTTTTATGGCATTATGGCATTTTACACGCATTTGCTAATTTTGGCGTTTTATTATATTTTTCATTATAGCATTAATATTCTTTTGTTGTTTATTAACTGAAATTACAAAACAAACAATAGATAAAGAAAATTAAAAAAAAAAAAAACAAAGTAGAAGGAATTTATGATTTTAAATCTTCAGTGTAATCAGTCTATTTTTTCTTTTGAAACTACAAGAAATGTGACAAATAAATGGCGTTTTGGGTTTGACGTTGTTTATTTTCTTTGTTCATGTGTTGAAGTGTCTTTGTGGATGTTGGAGACATAGATCGACCCAGTGTGGGTGGATGCTATCTGCCTGTCGTCTTCATTATAATCATCGAGGCCAAAGTAGCATTTACACTGGTATATGTCTCTTCTTATCATCCAAACCTTCTTTAGGTACAAAGATGACAGTATGACATATGGGTGTCATCAGTCCCTCTTTTTTCAATTTTGTCCATCTTATGTAGCAAAATCTTACTACACTCACGTAACAAATCATTCAATGAAGCTTCATGCAGAACATTACTGAGGATCAAAGAAAAGATATTTGCCGTCGTTGTATTTTTGGCGTTTTACATTGAGTTGTAATTTTTTTTAGCAACCACTGTATGTTTTTTTGTTGTTTTTTGGTGTGATAAACGGAAGGGTGGTGAGACGTTTCTATTTATAGAATTTTTTTGGCGCGTAGTTTAGGCGGCATGTTATTTTTATAACAAAAAATGTAATTAACATTTATCCGGATGTAAGCTTTGGCGTTATATATAATGGCGTCTCATATTTTTTGGCGTTTTTGTAGCCAGAGAGCTTAAATAAAAACACAGAAAAAAGTACGCATTGATAAAATTGGCGTTTTGTATTTATTTGGCGTTTTATTTTTCAATGACGTTTTATGTGAGAAATTGTTTTTTTACTTTTTTTTACCCTTAATGAAGCGCGTCCACGTAATAAAATTGGTGTTATTTACTAAAATGTCACCGCGCCAATCTAGTACATAGATTGTTTTGATCGGACGATCAATAAGCGTTCTCACCGTTCTCACACTTTCTACCGTTTTCTCTAAATCCTGACCCTATATATATATTCCTTATTTTTATTTTTAATTTATGAGTTTAATCCATGTTATATATAATACATCAAACAAAAATTATTATTTATACAAATACATGCTCGTATATCAAACAGGCTACAATTTAACTTGAGCATGAGCTCAAGATTGCATAATCTTGATTTGATTTGAGTTGTTAGCAAAATGATTTCAAATAAATCTTGAATAGCTTAATTTGTTTAAACCCTTTCTTCAAATAATTACGTTACATACATTAGTGTGTTATTTAAACAATATTTTTAAATAAGTTGGTATATTGCCCCAATATGCCATCATAAACCATGCCTTGATATTTTTTGATGCCATAAATAAACGACACCAACATCTTTAATGAGCTTTGAACCTACCATCTTGAATCCTACTAATTTGGGTGTCACATATTGGTGCACGTCTCCATATTATATTGAATGGTATATATCGTATTCATTTATTTATTTCATGCTATAAATAAAGAAAAACACATAAGACTAGTAACACGAGCTCGGTTTTATTTGCCATCTATGAGTGTAAACAAATCAAGTTGAGCCTAGCTAAACTTGAGTTTGGCTATTTTAACTTACGAGAGCTTAAGTTATAGCTAGGACTGTTTTGAGACTATATCTCTAAAGTTGGCCTGTATTTTTTTTATTATGCATACATACATACTTATGTAAATGATTTAGTTATAATAGATATGATAATATAGGTAAGGTTATCGTACAAATGAGTTTAACATACTAAACATTAGAAGTGAAGGAGGGGATTGTTTTGTTTTAAATTTTTTTCTCATCTTATCAAGCACATATTTTAATCCTAGAATCTAAAAAAATCGTGTATTTACAGTAATAAAGTAATTATGTAATCACTCTACTGTAATTTCACATAATTACTCTATTAGAGTAAATAAATGACTTTTTTTTTACATTTTTCAACTAAACATTATACTCAAGTATATAGGAAAAAATTCAAAAAAAAAAAACTTCTTACATTTCTCATGTTTGAGTAAATTACAAGTTTTGTCCTTTATGTATGTCCCAAATTGCAGGCGCTGTCCTTTAAACCAAAACTTGACAGGCGGTGTCCTTTGTGTTTTCAAAATCTTGCACGTTTTGTTCTTTAGGCCAAACTCAGTTAGATATTTTAGCTAAATATGGTTACCCAAGGGCATTTTAGTCTTTCTATCCCATTTATTTAATATTATTTAAAAATAAAACAAAAAGATTTAAAATATTATTATTATTATTAATATTATTATTATTATTATTATTGAGTAAATTACTAACCACCATCATCACCATCACCACCACCCTCCACCGCCGCCACCACCACCACCGTCGCCACCACCACCACCTTAAACCGCCCAACATAACAAGCATGACACCCAAAAGATGAAGAACCAAATCGGAATTATTTAGTATCATCTAAAGATGAAGAACCAAATCATATAACGGAAAAGAGAGCAAAAACGAACCTGATTTGCAAACAGAAATAAGCAGGCTAACCCGAGCCACCACCATCAATCACACCTTCACCCATCGTCACACCTTACCCACCACCATCACCAAACATATCCGGCATTGATTCTCCGACCACCACCGCCTGCAATCATGGTTACAGAAGTCGCTAGGCGCTCCCTAGTCGGATTCGGGGGGTACTCGGGAAGTACTCGGGAGTATTCAGGAGTACTCGGGGAGTAATTGGCCTGGGAGAAGAGTACTCATGCCTCGGCAACCTACCTTGTAGCGAGTAGTCGGGGAGTACTCGGAGCCTAGGTGGGACTTTTACAACCATGCCTGCAATAAAAAACAAATCACCCCTTCACCACCGAATCTCCTACCACCCACCTGCCACCCACTGACCAAAAATCAAAAACCCCCCAAAAATCCCCAAAATCAAACAAATCAAAAACCCCCAAAAATCCCCAAAAACAAAAATATCAAAAACCCTAAAAAAACAATTCCGGCATCGATTCTCCGACCACCACCACCTGCAATCGCCTATAACATCACCTCCACCGCCGAACCTACCCCACCACCACAAACCACCCCTTCACCACCGAATCTCCTACCACCCACCTGCCACCCACTGACCACCCATCTGCAACCGACCTTAACACCACCTCCAACGCCACAGCCAGTCACTCGCCATCCACCCACCACCCACCTGCAACCGGCCTTAACACCACCTCCACCGTCGCCCCTAGCACCACAGCCACCCACCACCTACCTACAACTAAACCCACCACAACCACCCGCCATAACTACCACCACAAAGCACCTCCACCACTGTTGTTAGAGAGAGAGAATAGAGTGAGAGGAGAGAGAAGTTTGAGATCTGAATGAGAAAAAGGAAGTTTATATATTTTTTTATTTTTAAGTTTTGTACAATTTAGTCCCTGAATAAATTTTTTTTACAAAATAGCCCCTTGATATGTGAAACGACAAAAATGCCCTCATGTGCAATGCACATGACCAGATTTAACTAAAAAATCTAACTGAGTTTGGCCTAAAGGACAAAACGTGCAAGATTTTGAAAACACAAAGGACACCGCCTGTCAAGTTTTGGTTTAAAGGACAGCGCCTGCAATTTGGGACATACATAAAGGACAAAACTTGTAATTTACTCCTCATGTTTAGTTGTTAAGACTCATTTGTATTTGATCTTTACCCATGATAATATTATGCAACAGCATATTTATTGTAAAAATTCAGTTATATACGACTAAAGTCAATGAGTTTGACTGTTTTTTAATGGAAAATTTGAATCACTGGCGGACCACTGCAGTATATCGTGCCACCAGTAAAACCACCCGATCATATCTATCTTCACTAGATAATGCCTATATATCAATTCAGAAGGAAACCTAGGGCCTCATGGTCCCTAAGAAACCTTATCGCACCCTCAAAATGTCAGCAGGTATAATGCTATCTGCGAATGAGTTTGACTTTAAATTTCATCATAATTGAGGGAGGCTTTGAGCAATTGAGCTTCTAAACCCAATGGGCTGACAGAAGCCCAGTCATAAAACCCAACCCAAGTCGGGTGTTGTTATAAGCCCCGGCAAAATCACGCATCAAACATTTATATCTCTAACGGCTAGTTACAACAGAGAGTCAACAACTTCAAAACTCAAACAGATCTCATCGCAATTGTAATTCAACTTCTAGATTTTTCTCTCCTGTAACGGAGAAAATGGATGAAACAGTTGTTAATGCAGAAGAAGTTAGGAAGGAAGATGATGAAGTTTATGAGAGAATTGAAGCTCCTAAGTTTGTCGATTTTACTAAATCCTACGCCTTTCGCACCGATGATCGCTACTGGTTTTGCTCCCGCGTTGGTATGTTGTTCGATATTATCAGTTTTATATAGGAATTTGGAATGTTTTGGATGTTGAATTTTGCTGTAATAGTTAAATTAGGGTTTGATACTTTGATTTGATCGGTTCTTTGTTTTGTCTAGCTAATTACCTTCTAGATCTAGAATATATATATAGAATTTGGTTTAAAAAACTAGAAGCTCTAATTTGATTATTTTCAGGGGGTGAATGTAGCCATATATAGAGATTTAAGCCATGATGTGTCTTTATATACTTTCATTTAATGCATCTCAAATTTTAACGTTACTAATTTTAACGTTATTTTACTAATTTCGTGAAAATAACGTTAAAAGAGGGGGATGGTTAATCATGCATCATGTGGTGGCGTTGATAGCCAAAAGACAAGGGGGTACATGCACTAATCGGTGTTTGTCTCAATTGCCGAGTGTTATGTGCCTTATGTCCAAGGCTTGATGCAAAACTACAATCGAGCCGGGGGTCTCATTGGAAGCAGTCTCTCTATTCCTATGGGGTAGAGGTAAGGCTGTCTACATCTCACCCTCCTCAGACCCTACCTTAGCTTTGCTATTGGTGGGATATACTGAGTATGATGATGATGATGATGATTTAATGCATCTCAAATTAATAATTTATGTTCTTCAATTACAATATACAAACACTGAAACACACTAGGTTAGAAACCCATGTATTTACATAGTTAGTAAGGAAGATTTAGGAATTATAAAACGACATTTTGAGATAAGATACATACTGTAAATAGAATACGAAGAAGTGAAATAAGAGAAGTGGGAACAATAATCTTGGGCGTGCATAATTGTGACATGTGGCGCAAGAAGCTACTTATGTATTAGGTATAGATATATGTTGACACACACACACACTCGAAAGTCGAAACCTACTTGAAGAATTTGGTTTTTGGTTTTTTGAGTGGGATTCTAGTCCAATTAGAATTCAGATTTGCGGAATCTAGACCGAAATTGAGTTACTAATTTACAATTTTTCTCCTAATTATGTTATTTTTCGACTCAACCCAAATTCAAAATGGTTTTTTAATCCTAATTCGAATTCACTTTTTAAAATCTCGAAAACCGGATGATTCAGTTGATGAGAAGTATCATAGAGAGTGATTTTAACTGGATTCGGGTTTATAAATAGAAATTCTAGTTAGGTTCTTGTTTATTCAAACTAACATGATCTGAATTGTCTTCAGGTTGTGACCAAAAGCTCCACGAGGAGGAAATAAACCACGAAGAGATCTCAAAAAACTTTGTTTTTAGGGTGAGTGTTTGTTTCTCCTTCGATTACGACAACATGACCGAATCTAAGTGTGACATACTCTTAAATTTCCGATAGGTCCTGGCAGCAAGAAGTCCCAACATCAAGCTTACGAAAACACTATATAACGAACACTCCAGGTGCATAATAGACCACACTAATAACATATTAACAGAAAAGGCGTAGGATCATACAACTAATAACTTTTTTTTTCTTTTTTTTAGAATAAAATGTCCACTTTCAGCGCCTGCAAAACCATCCAAGCCCAAGATACCGAAGTTAGCCACAAATGCTTCGTTAACTTCTCATAAGAATGATGACCCGAAAAGCAAATCGAGACAAGTTGCTTCCAAATATATGACACCACCAAGTAGCAAAATGAGTCAACCCAATCACAACTCGTTTATAAGTGTTGAGAATTCAAATACATCCATTGTTGATGACCCGCACAACAAAAGTGGACCCCGTTCAAAAGTGGGTTCCGCCCCAGTGATCAGATCGAGGCAAGTTGCTTCCAGATATATGACAACACCAAGGAACAAAATGAGTCAACCCAAACACAACTCGTTTCTAGGTGTTCCGAATTCAAAGGCAACCGATGTTGATGTGCCTAAAAGTGGAACGGTAGCAAAGGGTCTCGTTTTTCGCTCTCCGAAGAAGGCCATAACTCTCGAAAAGTCTGTTGAATTGCATACACCCGTAACAAAGATATGTGAAGGAACAAAGAGGTTTGAGATAGCAAGTCAAAACAAGACATTAACGGGTAGCAGAAGCAAACCCAAGAAACGGGAACCTGAAGATTCCTCAAGAAAGTTAAAGATTCGCAAGATTGAAATGAACGATTTGTCGAATATAGAAGATAAAGAGAATATAGAAAGTCCTGAAGATCATTCAAATGTTGGTGGTAAAGAAAAGGCTTTGAATGCTCAAAATAATAACAGGTATGATGTTGTTTAATCTTTAAATTTCATAATACGTCACGTGCTTTTTACTTGTTGCTAATTTGCCATCTATGCACACAGATCAAACAACCAGCCATTTGGTAATAAGATTGTCAGCAATGAGATACAAAAAAAGAACAAGGTCACAAATTACATATACTATCTTTTCTTGACATTTTCATTCTTATAATATTGCACTATCCTTTTATTTTTTCCAGTATCTTATTATTAACGTTGGAAGGCATGCAGATTGTTCAAACTGCTAGTCCTGCGGTTATAAAATGCAAAAAACCGAAGCCCACAAACATCAAACCGTTCAGGCTAAGAACTGATGTAAGCAATTCTTTTTGCAGTTCTAAAGGTTGATATAATTTCTCTTTAATATCTATGATTTATTACAAGTTTTTGGTTTCATTTAGGAAAGAGGGGTTCTTAAAGAGGAGAAGAAGTTTCATTTTACCGTTCCTGAAAAAGAGGTCGCAAAAGATACATGTGTGATAGAGCAGACATATAGAGTTGCGGTGAGTTATTACACATGTTAAAAGTACTACTCTATACAGGTTTTATTCATATGTTATCATTTGTGTTTCCAGAAAAATGAAAAGTCTAATACTGTACTTAGACGACCAGAATCAACACAGCAAAGATCCAGTGCCAGCTTAAGGACAAGATCTCAAAGGTAACCAGTTGCTAATGGAGTAATGGTCACGATATGGTTTCTTGGGTCAACAAAAAATATAAAAACAATAGTTTCGTTTTAATTACTGGATTGTATATGCAGTGTACGGATGCCAGGTCAGCAACTCGGTCTAATACAGAACTCTTCTAAATCGACTAGCGATGTAAAGGTGGTGGGGAACAAAACTAGAGCAGTTTCTGCAACAAGATCCACATCAAGAGGAAAACCGACTGTGACCGTTGCTAAAGAACCAAACTTTCACACCTCACATTTGCCGAGGACTTGCTCAAAGAAAATTGCTTAAGGCGGCAGCGGTTTATGTTTATGCGAGTTCTATTTTGGCAATCATGCAAGTTCTATTTTGGCAATCATGCATTGAATTTGCCGAGTTCTATTTTGTAGCTTTATATGCATTTATCTGAGTGACTCTTGTAAAGGAACATTATTAAAGTAATCAAGTATCAAAATCACACCCATGGCAACAGAAAGCTCTTGTCGTTTCAGTCTTATCCTAAAACTGGAGCATCGATAGCTCTAAAGTGAAAAAAAAACCTTTGTGACCGGTTCACTAATAAGTCTTATCCTAAAACTGGAGCAAAGATAGCTCAAAAAAAAAAAAGACGTTTGTAACCGGTTCATTAACAAATTCACTTGTTTCTAATAATGTTCTTCAGCTTCTCATTTGCTGCTACAAGTTCTGCTGCTATGCCCGGTTCATTAGCAGAATGCCCTGCATCTGGAACCACCTGGTTTTACAGCAAAAATACGGCATGGGTCAGCGGGTAAAAGGTCAACCTTTTTTTTATAGCGATCAAAACAAAATACGGTGGTGAGGTGAAGTGTACATACCTTAAAATCTGCCTCTGGCCAAGCTTTATGCAGATCCCATGCTGACATCATTGGGCAACAACAATCATATCTTCCCTGGATATCCAACACAACATAAACATAAACAAACATATTAAATAGTTAACATATGATTCCCTTTAAACATTTGCCCATACCTGTACAATTACAGCATTGATATGCCTGATTTTATCGATATTATCCAAGAGATGAGAATCTGTAGAAAAGAATCCCTTATTTGTAAAGTAATGGTTCTCAATCCTTGCAAAAGCCTGCATAGTAAAATACCGATATTATATTGTTTTTTGCGCAATTTAAAGACTAGACAATCCTATATGTATTATGTGTGTGTGTATAAGAATCATGAAAGTAAAATACCAGTGAGAACTCATCACTATCCCCTTTCTTAATAGTCTCTTCATTTGGTATCAAATGAGCGGTCATCATTTCCCATTTCGTCCATGCTCTAGCAGCCTCATACTAACAAAAATACGATATATAAGACAAAAGTTAAAACAATTAAAGAAGCTTCAGTATACAAAAAATACAAAGATTTTATTTTTAGTTTTCTAAAAAATATTACTTGAGTGTTCAAGTCATCAGAATTCAATCTCTTGTGATATGCCTTCACAAAGCAATCTCTTTCATTTTCCGGTATAAGATCTCTAAACGGCTCCCAAGCTGTTGCATTTATAAGGAAATAAATTGCAAACAAACAATTAGCGACTAAAAAGAAAGAGTCGGTTTTAGTTTATTAATCATCAAAGAGGATGAGAGAAGCATACCGTCAGGGTATAATGCAGCAGCGCCGCCTTCGTAAAACCAATCAATTTCTTTCTTCCTTAATAAGAAGATCCCTCTAAGGACGATCCCGGTGACTTTATCAGGATGCGACTGACTGTATGCAAGAGCAAGTGTGCTTCCCCATGAGCCACCGAAAACCTAAAAAACCAAGAAGGTGAGAAACATACATGACTCAAATCGTGGTTTCGAAAAACGCGAGGCACTCCGAGACGTTTTGCTTCCAAAAACCAAGGTGCAGCAAAAACTTCACGTAGTTTTCAGTTTTTAAAAACCGTTCGGTTTTCGGTTTTAGCAACGGTTTGGTTCGGTTTTTGGAACAAATTTAAGTAAGATTTAAAAATAAAAAGTATAACCCAACGTTTAAGAATCTTTCATAGATGTTTACATTTAAGTTATTATATTTAACCTGATTAATTAATATTGGTCGCATAAACCAAACTTTCTAATCTATTTTCATTATCCTCCAAAGTTTTTATTAAGACATTATCTTTTGAGAAAAGTGCCCGGATAGTCCCTGTGGTTTGCCTAGATTTCACCTATAGTCCTTACATTTTTAAAATTACGGCTATAGTCCCCAAGTTTTGCAAATTCGTTCTCGGATGGTCCCTGATGTGGATGAGGGTTAGTTTTCTCAGTTAAGTGAGTTTGAAATTACAAAAATACCCTTAATATTAAAAATCTAATAAATAAAATAATTTAATTAAATAAAGCCTTGGTCCCACACCCAATCCTTCTTCTTCACAAAACCTGCAATCTCCAACCTTCTTCCCCAACCTCCTCCATATCTCCACTCTCCAGCCACCTCCGATCTCCTCCACCATTCCCTACCATCCTTCCACCGTCACCTTTCACCTCCGTTGTATACCATCCACCTCCACCTTCCCGTCCAAAGCCCCTGACCATTGTACCACCACCACGGCACCACTCCACCTTTGTCATCCTCCACCTGCAACTCACCAGATGACCATCTCCTCTCGTCACCACCAACATCAAACACCGCCGTCTACCTCCCACTAATCACACCCTGCAATTCTGTCGTCAACTCCACCAATTGCGGCCTCACCCGCCTTCTCAAACCCTCTTCAGTCTCCTTCCTTTTCACAAGATCACTTTCCACCACCACCGCCGCCGCCGTCATCTCCGAACACCCTAATTTATCAGATCCGAAACCTTCCAGTGGGTGTTTATGGGCTGCCCTAATTTCTCAGATCCGTCTTTAAACCGTGCCGTCTCAGCGATACAAAAATGGTGGTTCTGTCAATAATAATAACAAGCTTTGGAGAAGAAGGAACAGAGAATAAGGATCCATGTAGGATATGCATTAGTTTTTTAATCCATGTTTAATCCATTTTATTGATTTAGCCTAACTGGAATATGGTGTTTGATGGTTATGTACCTGATTTTGTTATTTGGATATATTTGATTTTAGTATTAGATGGTACTTTGTTAATTTTGACTTTCTAGGTGAACTATAACGACTTGTTAATATTAGGGCAGTCCAGAATTGCAGAGTGAAAGTGGTTGCAGGAGGTGGTTATAGTGGAGGTGGGTGGTGATACGGTGGTTGCATGTGGTGGAAGAAGAAGTGAGGGTGGGGAAGGGCCCACAAGGCTTTATTTTAATTAAATTGTTTTAGTTAATGGTGGGGCCCATTAAATTCTAAATGTTTAATTAAAATTATACTTTAGTGTTTAATTTTTATTTTTTTAGTAAGGGTATTTTTGTAATTTCAAACTCACTTAACTGAGAAAACTAACCCTCATCCACACCAGGGACCATCCGAGAACGAATTTGCAAAACTTGGGGACTATAGCCGTAATTTTAAAAATGTAGGGACTATAGGTGAAATTTAGGCAAACCACAGGGACTATCCGGGCACTTTTCTCTTATCTTTTATAATACTTTGAAAATCATTTAATTTTTGTGTTAAATTTTGGTATTACATACATGACTCAAATCTTGGGTCTAAAAAGTGTGAGGCGCTCAAGACGTTTTGGTCCCAAAAACCAAGGCGTGAGGCAAGAGCTTCACTTAGGGCTGCAAACGAACCGAACAAACACGAAAAAGACCTTGTTCGTGTCCGTTTGTTAAGGAAATATATGTTTTCATGAACACTTACTAAACAAAGATTTTATGTTCGTGTTCGTTCGTTAAGGAAATGAGCGTGTTCGTGCTCGTTTGTCTCTGTTTGTTAATTTAAGGTAATGAATGCAAACAAACATTCATGAACACAAGTGGACACAAACTATGGTTCATGAACACAAACGAACACAAACAAGCATTCTTGAAAATAATTTATAACATACTGATATTTATTAAATATTTTATTTGTCGGAATTTTTGGAAATATCTGAACACAAACGTACATAAACGAACACTTTACCAAACGTTAACGAACATAAATGAACGAACGCGGCCTCTTCTCATGTCCGTTCATTTAACTAAACGAACAAATTTCTTGTTCGTGTTCGTTCATTTATTAAACGAACAAACACAAACGAACTTCCCGCCGAACGGTTCACGAACCGTTCGGTTCGTTTGCAGCCCTAGGCTTTCACGTATGCGAGGCGTTGCTCTATGTACACCGTTGCATCTCACTAATCTCTTTTTACATATCATCAGCCTTTTTATCGAGTAAACCAATCCAATATCACCCAACATAAATAAAAATCAAACCTGCCATTCAGGGATTTCAAGGTGTTCTCTTAGTTTTTCGATATCTTTAATGAGATCCCATGTTGTATTCTCCTCCAAACAAGCATGGGGTGTACTTTTACCGGCTCCTCTCTGGGACAACGATAATAACATGGTGAAATAACTTCAAAATCGTTAGTCGTCGCAATTTAGCAGAGGGTTTAATAATGAACCTGATCAAAGAGAATAATTCGATAAAACTGAGGATCAAAAAATCTTCTATTACCCGGTGAAGTTCCACCTCCTGGACCCCCATGGAGAAATACAACTGGCTGCAAGCCATGAAAATGTCATAAACAAACTTGTATGAAACGAATTATATTGCAAGTTTGCAACAACGAAATCAGATCGCCAAGCCTTAGAAAATGGCATTTAAATAAAACCGGATTTCCAGAAAACTGAATCAGAATCTGATCAAACCAAACCAAACCAAACCAGAAAAGTATTCATGATACGACCCAAAAGACGACACGAAAATAATCAGGATTTGGGTTGTCATATCGAATTCGTTTAATAAACGGATCGTGTTCGAATTGATCTGTTTAACCTATTTAATTCAAACAGGTCAAACCATAACCCGTTAGACCCATTTGCTACAACCCTCCAACACACGATTACAATTTAATTAAAACCTGTTTAAAACACATCAACCCGTTACACCCGTTTAGACAAACGGGACGTGTTCAAGTTGGATACTTCTAATTTTTAAGTGTTCGATACGAATAAACATGTATTGTGCTCATGTTCAACGATTCAACCCGCCAACCAGACACGATTAACACCATAGACTTTTAAGAATGATATTTGTTATTGCTTTTCTGCTCTAAAACCATGCAAATAATCACACATAACCCAAAGATCAAACTTTCAAATGGAAAATCAAAAACCCAAAACCAAAAATAAAAAAAATGATCACTAACATGACCAGAAGGATTCCCAGATTGCTCCCAGTAAATAGTATGAACATCAGAAACTTTCAAGAACCCAGTAGCATAAGGCTCTATCTGTTCATAAAGATTCTTATTCAACTCATTCTTTATATCCATTGATTCTGCAACCAGTTGTATTGATTCACTCTTACTGCAAGAATTCTGAGCCCTCAAAACCCAATTCTTTCCACCTGCAAAACACCCAAAAAAAAATATTTGATCATCAATGCATCCAAACAAGGGTTTTGATCTTGGAAGCTCAAATCTTGAAAAAAAAGAAACAGTCAATTTTCAAATAATAAAATTGTGATCAAATTAACATGAACCCATAAGGGTTTCTTCTTCCAAAGTATGATTTTTTTAAAGATGAAACTGATCTCTAGAGAGAGAGAGAGAGAGAGAGAGAGAGAGACCTGTGAAAGTAGGATTCTTGAAGAAGAACTGAGGGGAGATGGGAGGAGTAGTAGTGGTAGTGAAGTGAGGGAAGAGGAGGGTATTCTGAAGAAGCCCTAAATTCATTTGATTTGTGATTTCTGTAAAATCAATGGGCATCGAATAAAACGCCCAATGTTAGGTTTGATTGATTCCATCACAGTTTGTTTCTGTCGATATATTTTATTTTGAGTTAGGGTGGAGGGTATAAGGGTGTTTGAGTGGAGTCACCGATCCGTGACCACCCCCACTTGATGGAGTTGGGTGTTTGAGTTGGAGAGAGGTTGCCATTTTCGGTGAGTGTTCACCGATTTGTTTGAGAGGAGAGGAGAAACCAATCATGTTTTTTTTTAATTGAGGGGTGTTTAACTATACCTAGTGATTGAGTGTAAAATGGGGAGTAGAATGGGGAGTTGACATGGCATAATACTATTGGGTATGATTTCACTCAAACACCCTAAGTTGTTTGACTATACCATCCACCCTTAAATATGATTTTAGTTCATGTGTTAGACTATAGTCTTTTAGGCTAGAGGGTATGGTGTCCATCCTTCTTTGGAGGATGATCCGCCACGTAGACGTCACATCATAGTCCTCTTAAGGATGGTCCATCCCACAAAACTAGTGGAAATGGGAGGATGGTCTACTCCACCACTTTTATATTTTTTATTGAGTAAATTACAAGTTTTGTCCTTTATGTTTATCCCAAATTTCAGGCGCTGTCATTTACCTTTAAAATTTATGAGTTTTGTCCTTAATGTTTCCAAATCCTGCACGTTATGTCCTTTAGGCCAAACCCAGTTAGATTTTTTGGTTAAAATTGATCATCCAAGGGTATTTTTGTCTTTTTATCTATATATTTAATATTAATATTAAAAAATATTATTATTATTACTATTATTTATATATATATATGAAATCATTAATCATAATCTTCCCCAACTCTCTCTCTCTCTCTCTGCAATTCATCTCTCTCTCTCTCTAAACTCAATCCGCCATCACCCATAACTGAATCAAACACCCACCACCACCACCATTATCGTCACCAAAGGGTTTCGATTCCACCACTGGCCACCATCTAATGAACCTGAAACTTTCCACCGTTACACGTCATCGCCACCGGAACTACTGTGCTCAACCACCACCACCACCATCATCATCGAGTCCTCCCCAAAAACCCCTAGCGCCGCCGTGAAACGCCTACCGTTATCTCGGAAACCACCATCATCAACGGAATTAAGCATCGTCGTCATCGTTCTTCACCATTGGTTCCTTTATCATCGAAACCATCATCATCAATCACCACCTCCCCACCTGCGATGATCCACCATCACCGTTTACATATTCAAAAGATAGGGTTTTGGGGATTTTGGGGGTTTTTGATTTTGTGGGTTTTAAGGGTTGTGGTAGTGTCGACGGTTGTTCTTTATTTGGTGGTGGAGGTGGAGGGTGGTGGTGAAGACCGGTGCAGGGGAGGCAGTGGGTGGATGGTAATGGTGGTTATGGTGGTGGTGGGAGGAGGCGGCAGGTGAGAGAGAGGGAGAGAAGAGAGAGAGTGGGAATTTAGAGACAGAGAGAATGCAGTGGCGGTGTGTGTGGTGACGGTGTGCTCTTCCGTCAATCGGAGACCTTACCACAGTCGATCGACTATCACAATGGTGGTTTGCAGGTTCTTGGGGTTAGGGTTCCAGTGGGGGTGGTGGGTTTAATGGTGTTGGTTGCTAATTTGGATTGTTGCAGGTTGGGGTTAGCGTTCCGGCAGGGGTGGGGGTGGGGATGGTGGAGACAATGGTGGTGGTAGTCTGGTAATCGATGGTGGTGGTGGGTCTGCAGAAGATGGTGGTGGTGGGTATTTATTTTAAGTTAATTACATAAATTTCTCTAAAAAATGAAATTACAAAAATGCCCTCATGTGCCTTGCACATGATCAGTTTTAACAAAAAAAATTAACTGTGTTTGGCCTAAAGGACAAAACGTGCAGGATTTGGAAACATTAAGGACAAAACTCATCAATTTTAAAGGTAAAGGACAACGTCTGAAATTTGGGACAAACATAAAGGACAAAACTTGTAATTTATTCTTTTTTATTTTTTTAATCTTCCATTTTTTTTAACTTTTAACAAATAAATTAATAAAATATTTTTATTAATATTAAAAAACATTGCATAAACTAAAAAAAACATAAACTAAAAAAACATAAACTTAATAACTAGTAGCCTTAATAACTCATTTGATGCAATATTTTTTAATAATTAATATATATTCTGTATTTAATTATTTAACGTAAGCCACAAGACAAAGTTGGATATGGTCGCCATTATCCCCTTTCAAATCCACCAAAATCCCCTTTCAATTCACCACTTTCCGATCAAATTCACCCCATTCTGTTCACCAATTTCACAAATTCAGCTGCTTTTCCATCCGGGTATCGATAAAATGGACGACACGAAGGATAAAATGAAAGGATTCATGAAAAAGTTCAACACTTCTTCATCTTCCAGTAAATTCAAAGGACAGGGCTCATCTTCTTCTTCAATTCCATCTAATCAGGTTAATTGAATTTAATTTTTTTATTCAAACGGTCATATATACCTCGGTCCCCACACTCTTTTGTCCTTTAGTGGCCCGTCCTCAACGTCTTACACTCGTCGTTCACGACGACGACGGGAGGGGGCGGCACTGTGTGCGCTCCGGCGCCGGACCAGGACGAATCGGGGACGTCCCCCATACCGCATAGCCTTAGGTTAACTTCATACTTTTATTCTGTTAAGTGTTAACTAGAAGGACATTTCGGTCATTTTATATGTAATTTTGTTAACTATAAGGACAATTTGACCATATAAAATGATCGAATTACCCTTCTAGCTAGCATAAAAAATGGACGGAGTTAACCCAGTGGACTAAAATGGCAACGCTTGAAACTATTTGGACTAAAATGACAACGTTTCAAACCTTTAGACTAAACTCTCAAAATGATCAAAACCACAGGGACTAAAATGACATTTAACTCTTATTTTTTTAATTGTAATTGGAACAAGTCAACAACCGTTAATTACAGAACATCGTTGGCAAAGGGTTTTTCAAGTTTAATCTTTTTCATGAGAAATTTTATAAAAACTGGATCTAAATAAGATAATTGAAGAGTTAAACATGCTTGATGTGCATCTACAATCGATTTCTAGGTTACATCAGTCAACTTTAGATTTAACATGCCTTCTAGTTCGAGTTCAATCAAATTCAAGCTTTTGTTATAGGAGATGGTGGTGCCAGGGGGTACATGCTCGAAAATTGGAGGCGTCGTTTAAGAGGTTTAGGTTTGCTGAAGATTCATGGACCTTTTTTATGAGTCAGATAAGAAGATCGGGGTGAAGGTGGGAGACAAATATGTGAGTTTGGGTGACGTTCGCATTTGGTAGTGGTAGATCGAGAAGTGGATCAGAGAGTTTGAATGAAGTATGTTTGCATGTGTGGGTCTGAGTGAAAGATGATGAAGAAGAAGTGGGTGGTGGTGTGGAGATGAAGAGGGGTTGGGCCCCACTTAAAATATGTAGTTTATTAAATAATTTTTTTATTAATTAGATTTTTTATTTATTAAATACCCGGATAGTCCCTGTGGTTTGCCCTTTTTAAGGAAAGAGTATTTTAGTCATTTCACATCCTCTTAACTGAGAAAACTAACTGATGTTAGGCATAGGGACTATCTGGGAACGAAAATTAAAAACTTGGGGACTATAGTTGTAATTTTAGAAAGTTAGGAACTAAATGTGAAAAAAGGGCAAACCACTGGGACTATCCGGGCATTTAACTCCAAAATCAATAAAATTTAAGTTGTGATATGATTTAGTGGTTATCGATTCGTTTCGTTTAGTTACGATACCGGAACTCGTTATCGCAACCGAAAGCCAAAATCAAGAAAAATAAAGTCGTGATATGTCAAATGATATCAACCTGATTTTATATTGATAAAAAAACTAAAAATGAATACCAATAACGATGCCGACACTGTTCGGTGTGGATCAGACCGATTCGTTTTGTTACTGTATGGTGCTAGCAATCATTATAGTTTACAACACAAAAAATACATTATAAAGAACACAACTTGTACGATACAAAAAGGCTTGTTTACAGCAATTTCATTACACATAAGTTATTTGATGTAACCCGAAAAATAAAGTCATATTACAAAAATAATAATAAAGTCGTGTAACCAAAAAAACAATTTTGTGTTTTGGATGATTGGAAATAATGGAAACGAATATCGATACAAGTTTCAATAATACCGATATAGGTATTGATGTTGTTCGGTTGGTATCGGTTCGGGTACTTTTACAACGTTGGCACTTGATGTAGTATATGATACCAAAAAAGACTATTTCACACACAACCCCATTCTCAACTAAATATATACCGAAACGTCGACAAAAAAATCATACACAATTACGTATTTATTTTTTTAAAGCTTTTGAACACAAGTTATAGACTTACAGGAGAAAAACATCATCATCATCACCATACTCAGTAAATCCCACCAATAGCAAAGCAAAGGTAGGGTCTGAGGAGGGTAAGATGTAGACAGCCTTACAGGAGAAAAACCAATTTAGTAAAAAAAAACCGAGTTAAAAGCTTATATTATAAGATAAAAATACAAAATCCTAACTTACTTTAGTTCAAACTTTGTTTTTAATATATCTAATCTATCTAACTTATAATAAAAGATTTCAAATAATGACACATGACATTCTCTCCTTCAAGCTCATAAATTTTATTTATATTTGTTTAATAAATTAATAAATTTCTTTTAATATTAACATTAATTAATAACCAACATCACTTATTTTTATCCTTATCTTTATCTAAAATTAATAAATAACTTTAATTTTGCAATTTAGACCCTTTGTTTTTTTTTTTAACCCAAAGTTTTTCATCTTTTGCAATTTAATCCCAACTCTTTTTTTATTTTCAATTTTGGTCCACCATACTTTTCATCTTTCCCAAGTTTTTCGTTTCGTTCTAAATTTTGTGATTTAATGCATCGCAACATGCGTGTGGGGTTCAACATTTTTTCGTATATTTTTTCCCGTTGTACTGCCCCGTCGCGTCACATATATTTTTTTGCGTTTGACAAGTTCGTCCAACACGCGGGCCCAGGATGGACTTAGTTATTTTTTTCTATGTTTTACATTTCGGTTTATTCTCAGCAACGAGCGTGCGTGATTCAAAGATTTTACGTCTGCTTTTCGCTCAGCGTTATTTTTTTCCCGTTTTTATTTATTTTGTTTTACGAGCTTTTCCGGTGTTGGTGGTCGTTGACAATGTGTATAGTATTGCTACTATTTAACACAGTTTTATGGCAGCCGCTGCAACGCAGGGGCTTAATACTAGTATAGTAATAATTTGATCATCACAAATTGGTCAATTCTCATTTGGGGTATATATAAAACCGAAGACGGAACAAAATTTGACGACTGGATCATATCTGTAACTACCATTTTGAATTGTAAATTTGGTTTTCGGTTCGAATATAATCCGAATCAGAATTCGGTTTTAGACCGGATATTAGATATGCAATAATTTGAATTCAATCAATTCGGTTTGACTGATCAATTATCTTCAGCCGCTACAAATGTAAACTGCGAGTTACAACTCCGTTAAGCCGCTAGAAACAGAAGACATAAGTTAATTCTTTAGGTACGTTCACGGTTCACATCTTATATTCTACGACCATAATTTTTTTTTCATTAACGCTAGTTAGTAACTTTTCACTCTAATAGTTTCATTATATGTCCTGACAAGTTGGTCTATAGTGGGTAGTCACTTGGTTTTTCTTCTTGAGGTCCTAACACTATGTTCCCGAGTCTCATTTAACAGGGGGAGGGGAGGGAAAAGAGATGAAAATATGAAAAACCATGTTCCCGAGTTTCATTTAACAGGGGGAGGGAAAATGAGGGAAAAGGGAAGAAAATATGACCATATATTCATCCTCCCAAATTGGAGAGATTAGGAGAGAAAATTTTCTTTCCCCTTCCTTCACCTCCCCTCCCCCTTTAAATGGACTTGTGAACATAGTGTAAGTTCAACTCTCACTGGCATCACTTTGAAGGACGTTGGTGGTGGCAATGAAGTTTAGAACTAGGCCTCTCTGGAGGTCGCCAGCTCGAAACCGAGCCGGACCGGGTTTTACCGCGGTGGGCTTTCGGGCGGCGGGTTTTCCTCGGAACTGGTGGCTTGGTGGCTCGGGTATGCATCCGACTCTGACCGTTATGGAGGAGGGGATTTAGTTGGCCATTAAAAAAAAATTGAGGGCATCCCAGGATGCTTATTCGGTGATTTAGTTGGCCATTAAAAAAATAGTTTCATTACGTAGAAAATGACTTTTTTTTGGAATATATATTTGATTATATTATTTATATTTTTACGATATAAAATATTAACTTGTTTCTAAAACTTTATATCATCATTTCACACATGTAAGATATTTCAAACTTTTTATAGTGATATTGTTATGTATGAAATTATTCATATGTAAGATATTTCAAAGTAGTTGTTAAGAACATAAAATTATATAATATTTAGAATTAGGGCTGTAAACGAACCAAACGTTCGACGAACAGTTCGTGAACCGTTCGGCGGGAAGTTCGTTTGTGTTCGTTCGTTTATTAAACAAACGGACACAAACAAGAAATTTCGTTCGTTTAGTTAAATGAACAAACATGAACAGAGATCGTGTTCGTTCGTTTATGTTCGTGAACGTTCGGTAACGTGTTCGCATGTGTTTGATAGTTCATTAGTGTTTTTAGTTTTTATATTTATTTGAATATATCATAAGTCTGACAAATTAAATATTTAATAAGTGTTAGTCTATTATTTATTATGTTCATAGACGATTGTCTGTGTTCGTTTATTTCCATTTGTGTTCATGAACATTAGCTTGTGCTCATTTGTGTTCGTCAACGTTCGTTGCCTAAAATTAACAAACAAACACAAACGAACACGAACATGTTCATTTCGTTAACAAACGAACACAAACATAAAATCCCGTTCGATAAGCGTTCGTGAACGGTTCGCGAACACATATATTTTTTAACAAACGAACACGAACAAGGTTTTGTTCGTGTTCGTTCGGTTCGTTTACAGCCCTATTTAGAATGGTAAGAAAAAAAAATGCAATTTGAAATCCCAACATGTGTTTTCTAAATGAATAATGGGTATATTTGATATCCGACGGTAATTACCCGACATATACTTGAAGGATATGGGACATAGTTCACAGCCAGGTATTGAACTAGGACTATCAATACCCGTCCCAAACCCCTCCCGTTTACATCTCTAATCACACTTCACATGTACCTCGCAAAGCCCAAGACATCGTAGCTTAGTGACATCTTGGGGGTGAGATAAGGCTTAGTGACCATTAGGTCTTGGGTTCGATTCCCACAAGGGGTTTTTCCCAGTTTATTAGGTTTACTCATGAATTGGTAAGCCTGTAAACGAACCGAACGTTCATGAACTGTTCGTGCACTTTGCTGGACGGGAAGTTCGTTTATGTTCAAACGAACGAACACTAACAAAAAATTTTGTTCGTGTTTAACTAAATGAACGAACATGAACACACCTTGTGTTCGTTCATTTATTTTCGTGAACGTTCGTTCGACCCCAATTCAAGCTTCTTTGCTTACATTTGTTGATTCGAGTAAAGCTTTTTTTTCCAACTAATCGAAACTATGGCACTTGTACCCTACGCACCAAGAGTTGTCTTAGGCATCTTAAAATGGAGAGTAACTAAAAACCACCAGCTATGGTTTTAAATTACAATTGGATCTCCAAAATTAGTCGTCCAGTTAAGTAAACTTTATGAGATCTACAAAAAAATGTCGTATATTCTAGAATTAAAAAAAACACAGTAGAAATTTGGGCTAGAAAATCAATAACAATGGTAGTGACACGAAGTCAACGTTAGCTTCTTCTTCAACATTATATTACCTTCTGAAACTATAAATCCTAAAAATTACTCAATTCATTCCAAACCTTTTCAACTTCTTCTTCAACATTACAATACGCTATGAAACTACAAATCCAAAAAGGTACTTAATTTGTTAAAAAAAAAAATCTAAGGATTCTTCCTAACTCACACTCAAAGTTGAAAAGAGTAAGTTAAAACGAAAATCATCAACACTCTTACAAGAGTACATAACAGTTTTGTTAAAAGCAAATCTTTCCCCTTGTAAGCTAACTAAGGTGTTCACTTTTATTAGCTATCATAATTGAATCACAATCTGCTGTGTAAATAGTAAATGATATGAAGTAATCATATAGATCTTGTAAATTAGAACTTCATGTCTTAGTACTTGAATCTATGTACTTAGTACAACTATTGAAATTATAAAAGCCTAGCAGTATATTCAAATTCCACAAATCATATATACAATGTACATTTAACCTATTATGGATAATTCAAAAGCATTTCAAAGTTTACTGTAGAAAACTTCAGGTTATCGACATGATAACCTTTTGACAAAAAAAATAATAATAAAAGGCACATGGCTGGGTGTGCGTTGGCGTGCCATGGTATGGCCAGCCATGTGTCATTTGTTATTTATTTATTTTTTAAACTATTTACATTTCATTTTAACTAAAACATAATACTAAGTATAACTTTTTTTTAAACTGCAAATAAAATTAAGAAAAAAACTACATAAAAAGGTACATAAAATAAAAAAAGTAACATAAATACTTTAAGATTCGCCCATATCATATTTCTTTAAGATTTCTTGTTTTACCTTCAACGTCAAGTCCAATTCTGGGCCGCTAAGGTGATCGACGTTCATGGTGAGATCCACAAGATATTATGGTAGTGATTAAGTCGAGAGGTTTTGGGTGGGTTAAAAATAGATCTTCATGTAAATATATTAGTTGGAAGGAGTGGTATAAATTTTCTATGTATATGTTGTAATTTTGCCTTTTGCCCGTTTGGGTCGGGGACGGTGTTTTGTTTGGCCTTTTGCCCGTTTGGGTCAGAAGTTTGTTTTAATGAAGTTATATTTTCAAAAAAAAAAAAAAAAAGTTGAGCCACTTTAATAGAAATATTTATATTGAATGGTGAAATACTGAATTATCATTATTGAATAATTAGGTGGCCCATACTCTAATAAGTTGCATCACGTGTTATAATTCTGTGACCCTAAAATTCTTTCTATCATATATTCAATCCGCATAATACACGTGCTTATAACCTAGTTATGATATATACGTACTTAGAGGAAGGATTCACTAAAAAGTGAATTTTGCCTAAGTAGCCTAAGAAGGATTGTGATGATGACATGTGACACTCCTAATAAGTAGGAATGAAGGGCATTTTGATCCTTATAAATAGGAGTGAAAATGACATGTGGCACCCCTTTTGTTTTCTTAAAAATACAACAAAAATAATCTAGTACAAAAAAATCTAGCACAATAAATCTAGTACAAAAAAAATATAGCACAAAAAAAATCTAGTACAAAAAAATATAGCACAAAAAATTGAGTGAAAAAATGTAGTACAAAAAAATGCAACACAAAAAATTGAGAAAAAAAAATTCAAGACAAAAAAATTCAACACAAAAATATAGTACAAAAATCCAGCACAAAAATGTTATACAACATAGAAATACAACACATTTTAGTGTGTTTTTTTAGTCTTCATATATTATATAGCAATATGGTACTCAAATTAAAGATAAAAAGACGTTCGATTTTACAGTGAAATTTTTATGAAAAAATAATGTCGTATAAAAAAGTTATGAATGTTTAAAAAATGGGGGTGAAATATGCATGTGCCTTGCATGTGGAAAAAAAAAGTCCATAAATAGGATTTTCCCAAGATACCCTTTCACTCCTCCTTTCTCCTACACTTTCATCTTAACCATTGATTTGAAAAATGAATGGTTAAGATTCATTATCATCCTACTTAGGCAAAATAAACTTTTTATTTGGTCTTACTCCTACGTACTTATAACCTAGTTATGATATATATTAGTATACTAGTCCGGTGCCCGCGCGATGCGCCGGGGCAACACTTTGCATTGCGACACTCATTTCTTGTAGTTTTCTTATTCGTATAATATTTATTGTAGCATCATTGTGATTAGATAGACGTAATAAGCATTACACATGTCTAGTAACTAATAAATTTAGCATTTAACCTTGCAGTGTTTTAATAAACCATTGATGCAATACAGTAACACACGGATAAGGAAATTGTGCTTCTCTCATCCGCGCGCTCTCTCTTTCTCTTTCTTTATATTGTCTTTGTGTAACTAACTAACTATGAGTGAGAGAAAAAGGAGTAGGTCATGGAGATGTATAATATTGTTAGTTTATTTTGAAATTTAAATAATCTTTTAAATTGAATTTTTGTTAGTTTCTGTTGACATTTCACATTTGACTAATTCCTTACAATTAGAAAGTTTTATTAAAATTTGACTAAAGTATAAAGAAATTGTTTAATCAATTATTTGACAATAGTTTTAGTTTTAAAAATTTTAGAATGAAAAGGTTATAGAACCTATTATTTAACTCATAAATTAAATGATTATATAGTATAGATTAGTTGTTATATTCTTCTTTAATCACTTGTACATTAAAACATTATCGACTTGTACCTTTTAATCCATGCGTCGATATTGAACAAGACAACTATCGAAACGTCGACAAAAATGTGTAGGTCGTCATGCTATCTTTGGAATTTTTTTAAACAGTATAGTTTATAAGATATGTCAAGAATACGTAAAAAATTTATAAGTTTGTTGTGGATGGGTGAATTGTAACTAATTATCTATAATTTTGTTAAAAACTCAGAGATTTAAGTGTAATAAGTTTAGGGGCTAAAAAATAAATAGTGTTTAAAAGACTAAACTACCCTCATTTTAGGGGTCTTTCTATAAATAAAAGGGGGGAAAAGTTCTTATTTTTTGGGTATCTTAAAATACCCATAACTCATGCATTATAATATAGTATAGATAATATCTATCTATACTTTCTATAAAAGGAGAAATCCCAATGACATAAGAAAAGCTGATGTGTCAGCAGGAGGGGCTGTCCAACAATGCTTTTCTTATGTCATTATTACATCATAAAGTCTAATATATAAATCACTTTAAAATACATTTAATTTAATTTCAAAGCACTGCCTTGTGTATTCAAATGTTAAAGGTCTGGCCCATATTCTAAAGGGCAAACCACTGCCCATCTACAAGAAAATAGCAGATGGTTCCGTTGGCAAACGTATACCTAGCAGCAGCAGTTGTTGTTATCTTCCGTAATGCTTTTAGATCAGCAGATGTTTTAAGGCTAATTACCAGGAAATTTAAATTCAAAAATGCATGGGAATAAGTAATTAGCAATTAATGCATGTCATTCAGAAACTCCTGTCAATCATATTTCTTATGTAAGGCTTTTTTTTCTCATTTCCCTCTTCATATTTCATCACGCTTTCATCTTCTCTGATTTTGAAATTTGAAATTTAATCACAATCCGAATTCCGAATTAGAAGCATGTCAATATTAGTTGACAGTAACAATAATAGTTTTGTCACACCCCAACCGATGGCGGAATCATCGGGGCGCGACACTAGGCGAATCAGATTGCTCAAGAGAATCCATAACAACTATATTGCGACAGTATTTAATGCGTTCATTATCCCATACTAATAAACAATTACAATCATATAAGCTGTCACGAATTTCCTGTTTTCTCAAACAATTCAAATCCGACAACCTAGATTTTAGGTGTGTTTCTAGACTTCCTAGCTTGATTTGATGTAGTCTGCGACTAAACCTACAACATACGTTAAAATAATGTCAATACAAAAGTATTGGCGAGTATACAGGTTTGATATGTAATAGTGTAATAGATAAAAGCTGCGAATTTCCACATACATAAACGTAATACACGACATATATACTCACAAAACTGATACTACCAGCTAAGTCCTCGAGCTTCGATCGCGATTGCTAAACTAGATCCCGTCGGGCGCAATAGTACTATACTAGTCATGGTGGGACGTCGCGAGTATAAGTCCTAGCACATATGTAACTAGCATCACGTATAACTATGCACATTGGTCATTCGCAAGTGTTAAATAGTTTAAGCATTTGATGTGATTTGATTTGATAGCAACGTATGTTACACCCAAAAGTGCAAAAGCAAAAAGGGTTCAAGTATACTCACAGCGGTTGATGGATTGAAGGGAGCACTAGAGAGTAGGGTTAGCCTGAATAGATTGATAGCATATTGATAAGTGACGCGTAAAACGGTGCAAAGTACAAGTGGTTCAGACAGCAGTCCCTTCGGATGGTAGTTCGATCGGACAGCCAGTCGTGCGAGTGGTTGTCCGTTCGGACGGTCGTCCGGTCGGATGACTGTTCGAGTGGATTGTTTCTTCCTTTGGGAATGATGTGTTTGTGTATGATGGCTTGACTTTTGAAGTTTTCGTTGTAGCATTTTGAAAACATTGAAGTACCTCTACCTTTCAGGTCGGTCGATCGGACGGCAACCCGTTCGGTTGGGCACTTCAGTGGAACAAGTTCATAGCAGGGTGTCACTCGATCGGACGGTTGTTCGATCGGGTGGCATCCTTTGTGCATTGAACATGTTGAAAATTGTTTAAGTGTTGAAGTTTAAACGTCTCATGATTCGATTGGCAGGTCGATCGGATGGTAGTCCGATCGGACAGCAAGTCGTTCAACATTCAGACTTCAAATGTTGGCAAAAATGGTTAAGTGTGGGTCCAAGGTGCAAGTCGTACGGGTGGCCAGTCGTGCGGTTTGGCTGTCCGTTCAGACAGCAGTCCGTTCGGACGGCACTCCGTCCTGGTTGACCTGTTCGTCTTACACTTGGTTGTTGTGATAGTTTGTCATTTTATTGAGATGTGTTGATATCGTGCTAACCAACAGAACTCCATCCTAAGCTCTAGTGACCCGATCGAACAGGAACCACCCAAGTTCGGTCAGTCCACCGGTTCAGGATGATTGTTCTTGGTTAACCCGGAATCGATAATCTCGTGGATAGGATACGGATCTTGAACCAACACAACCACAATAATGAGTAGTAAGCCGGCACAAGTTCCGATTCTATCGGTTTTGAGTGCATTGAGTGTAAAAGAGTTGAAAGAAAGTTGGAAAACCATCTTTCACTTCTTTTCATTGTGAATATGTTTAGATCTATGGAAGATCTTTGTCAGTTTATGTGGAAATCGGTTAGATCTAAGTTGTTCTTGGTGGATTGAGGCCAAAACATGAAGTTCTTCAAGAACACATGATGACGTCATCCTAGAACACCTTAAATCTCGACGATTTCACGGTTAAAAGTTAAGATTTAAAAGATAGAAAGGTGTAGGAGTGCGTGTAGATTAAGGAAGTACAAGATTTGAGGTAGAAACTTACAAGGATTGCGAGAAATCGAGAGAAAAAGGCGAGAAGGCGTCTGGTCGAGAGAGAGCAGTCACATCAACTGTTGTTGATGTGACAAGTAGGGTATTTATAGGCAAAGGAGGAGAAAGGCGGTGCAGTGTGTTGGTGCATATGTCTGTCGACTTCGTCTTGTATCGAGTCTTGTATTAGATTAGAAAGATCAGGGCACGAAATACGAGAAACGTGTGACTGTGACCATTTCGCACGAAATGGAACAAGACCATTTCGCACGAAATGGACATTGTCCATTTCGCACGAAATGGACATTGTCCATTTCGCACGAAATGAGTCTTACACGTTTTGTACGAAATAAGTTGCCTATATATAGTGGTCCTGTTCATTTCATTTGTAACTTTCTGATTCCGGTGCCGAAGTGCTGCCGAAGTGTCTACTCGCTGTAAAACGCTGTTATATCAATAAAAAAGACAATTAGAGTGTATATCAAGCTGTTTCTAAGTCGATACGTTAGTTTCCGCCTCTCGTATTGACAAGAACTCTTCTGAATGACTCGTTTTGGTCGTGCAAACGATCCTACAAGTGGTATCAGAGCTCAGGAGGAGGAGTTCTTACCGAATTCAGCTTAATTTCATCAAAATTCTAACTTCTACACCTTCTTTTCAAAATTAACCGTGAAATCTTGGTTAAAATGGCCTAATTTTCACATATTATAAGCGAAATACTGTTTTAATAAAGCCTTGAAAGAATCAAACTTAAAATCAACCTAGAACCTGTTCAATTTGACAAAAATCAGATCGATACGATGACGTCAGCAGCATTTCGCACGGATTGAGCCTCCATTTCGTTTGAAATTGGCGTTTCGCATGAAAAAGACCTTCCATTTCGCACGAAATCATCATTTCGCTTGAGATTAGGCTCATTTCGCACGAAATCATCCATTTCGTGTGAAAATTTCCATTTCGTTCGAAGTCATTTCGTACGAAATTGTCCAGCAAGTCATTTCGTTTGAAGAGGGTCGATTTCGCTTGAAAGATCCATTTCGTGTGAAGAGTTCATTTCGTGTGAAGAGGTCCATTCCGCATCAAATTCATTTCGTGTGAATTGTGTCATTTCGTTTGAAAGCTAAGATTGTGAAAATTTTGAAACCGAAACATGGAAGAAGAGTTTTATAACGCGTTTGCTACTGCCCCGAGTACTCCTGTTACCATTGCTCAGAGCGTGAACATGGAAAATGAAACAGGAACTTTGCAAAAACCTCCAAAGTTAATGGGCATTGAGGAATATTATGGTTGGAAAGATAGATTTGAAAATTGGGTTCAAGCAAATCATTTGAGGTATTGGGAATGTATTGATAAGAAGTATGTTAAACCCCGTACAGATGTGGGTGTTATTAAAACTGTTTCTAAGTTGTCAAACAAAGAACGAGACATGTACAAAGCAGAAAAGATGATGATTAGTCTACTCCAGCAAGCTGTGAAAGAAGACATCTTCATTTTACTTCAACATGATAATACTTCACGTTCGATTTGGGAAGCACTTCGAATTAAGTTTGAGGGAAGTGAGAAGATGATCAGGAGTAAGAAATCATTGTTAAAGAAAGAATTTGATTTGTTTACTAGTTTGCCGGGTGAAACTTCAAAGAAACTGATCGAAAGATATTGTTATTTAGTGAGATCAATGTCTCTTTTGGATATCAACAAAGATCGAGAAGAATGGGTTGACAAATTAGCTGATGCTTTACCTCAGAAAGAATGGGGTACATATCTGATGATCTTAAAGAACACTGGAGAATATGACAAATTGACAATTTCTCAGTTTATTGAAAAAATTGAAGGACAAGACCTTGAACAGCAAAAGATTGCTAGAATGAATAATCCAAGTGGTCAACAAGACATCAAGATGTATTACAAAGGGAGTGTTCAGGATGTTGAAGCAAGTCCAAAGGTCCAAACTGCTTTCAGCGCAGAAAATTCATCCGGATCAGTTAATTAAAGTTCAAGCAGCAACAGTGGTTTTTCTTCATACTCAAGTGTTAACCCGAATGTTTCGACTCCAAATCATCAGTTCCAAAGCTCAAACAGCAGTAATGGTTATGTATTACACTGCAACATTGCGTTGCATCTTCAGAATGGTCAAAATTTCTCTGAAGAAGTCGCTAAAGGTCATATGGCATTACTAGCTACAGTGTTAGAATCATATGAGGGTTTGGTTGCAGGTAGAATCGGAAATCCTATGCTAACAAACGAAGATTACGATCAGATTGATGCTGAGGAAATGGAGCTTATGGATATTAAGTGGTATTTAGCGAGTGTGTTAAGGAGAGCTGAGAAATTTAAGATGATTACAGGAAGAGATGATTTCCGTGATGCTAATGTTTCTACTTTGGGTTTTGATAAATCTAAAGTTACTTGTTTTCGATGCAGGGAAAAAGGACATTTCAAGAGGGAATGTACCAACCGTGAAGCAGGTGGAGCACAGAATCCGTTTGGGAATAATGATTACTATCGGAAAGCCATATATCAACAAGTTGGTCAACAACCATCATCATCAAATGCTATTGAAGATGGAAAGAAGAAGAAAGCCTATTTGGTTAATCAAGATGATGAAAAAATGGCAGAAGGTTTTAGCTGGGACAAATACATTCTGGCTGAGTCTAGGCTTGGAGCTTTCATTGCACAAATAGTTCAAGAACCATATTTGATGAAAGAGTGGATGGATGTGATTTTCAATGATGAGAAAAGTCAAGATAAAGAGTTTGTCTCTCCAGAAGAAAGCTCAGAAAAGACACAAGTCTTTGATCAATCATCAACTGATAACAGTGACGATGAAGAAGAAATACAAATAAACATTGGAAAAACTCAATTATCTCCTGAAAGTTTTAAATTTTATTTTGTAGATAGATTGGAGAAACTAAAGGAGAAGCGTGCAGCAAAGAATCAGAAAAATGTAAAATGCGAGAATGTTGCTCAAGAAGATAAGTCTGAAATGAATGAAAAAGTTAAAGTTGCTGAGAAGATCGTTGAAGCTGAGAAGATAGTCGAAGTAGAAAAGATTATCGAAGTTGAAAAGATTGTTGAAGTCACAAAACCTTGTTTAAAATGTTTAGAACCTTGCAAACAGTGTGAAGAAAAAGATGAGAAGTTTAGTGAGCTTGACAAGTTGAAAGAAAAATTATTGTTCGATGTCAAGTATGTGAAAGAATCATATGATGTGTTGAATAGAACAGTGAATAGTCTACAAAAGACAAATTCTGAAAGAGAAGATGCATTAACGATGATGAATGCAGTGACGATGTCAAAGCAGAAGGCTATCAATCACTATATTGAAGAATGTGTGAAGTTGAAGCAGGAGTTGGAGACAGAAAAGATAGAAAATGAAAGAATCAGACGATTGTTACAGAGTTATTCAAGTTCTGATTATTTGATTGATAGAATTTATTCAACTGTTGCAGGTTTTGAAGCCTTTCAGGACAAGAAGTCTGAAGAGAAGGATACTGGTAAGAAACAAAGTGCAAATTATAACAAGTGTCTGCCTCCGATTTGGGAAGGTTATTCTCCCAGAAAACCAAATGAGGAACAAGTCAAAAAGGCTGTCAATATAAAGTTAAAGTCTGAAACAACTGATGAGTTGCCAGATAACATTGACGTCACATTCACATCGTCTGACACTGATCATGAGTCTGAGTTAATAAAGAAAGTGGTCGATCAGGTGTTGGATAAAGATGAGGAGTCAGAGTCAAAGTCCGAATCCAAGAGTTCGAGTTCATCAGTTGACAGTCCAAAATCGTCGGTTAAAAGGGTTTACAATAAAGAATTTATGTTATCAAAATCTAATTTGAATGACGAACCAATCAAAGTGGCATATACTTTGAGTGATTCAGACAAATTATATTCTGATGAAGAATTTCCAATAAGAGGTGTGAAAACTGAAATGATCAAAAAGGTTTTCAAATTAACAGAAATTAATATTTCTGAAAAAAAAATGTAAATCTTATTGAAAAACCTAAACAATACACCTCAAGATTTCAACAAAGGTTAAACAAGAAAAAGGGTTACAGTTCTGGTTCAGGTTATCGAAAGAAACCAAACCATAACGGTAATTTCAAAAAGAAAGGATTGGGTTTTATTCCACCGAAAAATCATAAAAATGAGAAAACTTATAAACCAAAAACTGTATTTGTTTCAGGAGCAAGTTCGGAGGAAGAAGAAAAGAGCTAATTCTGGAAGCAATCGAACAAAGAATTTCTTGCAAAGAAGCAAGAGAAAATGAAGAATGGAGCTAATCAGAGAAAGGAGACAAGAACCTGTTACCGATGTCAAGAAGTTGGTCACATCGCTTGGAATTGTCCAAAGGCAACCAACACAAAACAGGAAGTTGTTTATAAACTTAAAGAAAAAGTTGTTGATAAAACCGAACCACCAACTGAAAAATTCAAAGTGTTTAAAAATTCAACATATGAAGTTGGTGAATGTTCAAAAAGATTTTACAAAAGAAGAGTAAATCTTGACAACCAAAAGTGGGTTGTTAAGAAATCAGCTGTGAAATCTGGCGATGAATCTGATTCGTCAAAGTCAGAGGAGCCACAAGTTGAGTTTAAAAGTGAAAATTCAGTTCCGCCAATGGATGATGTCAACTTTCCACCATTGCGGGCTGAAAACTTAAAATCAAAAGTTGGTAAAGTGGAAATCTCGAATCAATTCTATTCTGACAAGAAAGAATTTGATGTCGAAAAGGCTTTTAATGGAAAAGTGAAACATATTTTTGGGAAAATGGTCGAGGGGAAGGCCAAAGGGGTGAAAGATTTTTATGAAGAAAAAAGAAATGTTCAAACCCCAAGTGAAACTGAAAAGGTCACACCCAAAGACAGTCAGGCTTGGGTGTCTGAATTTCATAAGTAAACATCCTGACTTGCCGGAGCTCCCAGGTTGGTAATCGTGGAGCAGGTATCGGCATCTTTCTTGAGAAATATCACATTTGTGAATGGTGGTTGTTAAATGATATTTCGACCTACATGTGGTAGTTTTCTTAAAATTGTTATATTTCAACTTACAAGTGGTATTGATTGATGAGTTCATACAAGTGTATGTACCTACAAGTGGTTGAAAAGAGGTTTTCACCTACAAGTGGTTAATCAAGGTCATTAAGTTGAACTTGATTTAACTTTCATACATGTGATTGTAAAACAATGTGATGAAACCCCTAACCTACAAGTGGTTTGTGAATTCAACAAAACTTATTTTCTGAAAAAACCATTTTGATTAAAACAAACTTAAGTGTTTTGAAATCTTAATGGGAAAATAGTTTGTTGTAAGGGGGAGTTCTGATTGTTTATGCCAAGTGGATGGCGAATTGAAGCAATTCTCATCATGTTGTCATTTAAACTGTACAAGTAAAGGTCAAACTGGTTATACAGTTTGTTTTCAAATTTTCCCTGAAAATCCAAAATTGAAACATATTTTTGATTTTAGGGGGAGTAAAAATTTTAGAAATTTCAAAAATTTTGAAAAGCCAAAAACATGATAAAATCTAAAAGGTCAAAAACATTGAAAAAATGAAAATGAGTTTTGTTGTGAAAAAGAGGAAATGATAGTACACCAGTGGACAATCACAGCATGCTAAAGAATTGGAAAGTCAAAATGTGATAAACGGTCTCACTGATGATATGCCAGTAGGTTTTTACACGCTTAGTAGATTATGTTCGAGATATAAACCTAAATATCAAACTTGCTTATTTCGTGGGGAACATCTCTCAGATATATAGGTAACCCCTGAAATCTTGTTTGAAAGACCCCTCTTTCTGAGATACTAGGTCTTTATGCTTAGTGATATCTGGGGTATTATCCCGGGACTTCTGATTTTGCGGAAGCAATTGCCTAGTCCCCGTATAATACTTTTCGCTTGCTTGAAATAAAAGCACCACCCTCAGCATAAAAAATGATGAAACATTGAAAAATGCTAATCATGTGCTGTTGAAGAAAAGATTCTCTAAAGGGAACCCACCGAAAGTCAAACCATCATCTCTCTGATTTTGCGGAAGCAATAGCCTGAGCTCTCATGGTCTCGCATTTAACCCTTTACATATACCATCTAGGTATACTCACCTGTAAGACTGAATATTGGGATCTGGATACGGGAGTATATTCTGAGGTGGGACACGCGAATAAGTTTAAGTCTCTTAAAACATTAATCTCGTATCTCGAAACAGTTGAACTTTGTGTGAAAATTTAAGTGGATCGGTATACTGACAATCTACGTGAATCGTTTAGAACTTAAAATGTTTAAAGCTTAACAGTGTTAGTGATTTGTCTCATAAACTGATATGATCCTCTTACACAAACTCACAAAAATATTGTTTGTAAATATTTCTTTACTGCATTTCATTAATATCAAAAATCCAAAAAGGTTTTCAGTGTGTTTTAGCATAAAAATTTTGAAAATACAAAAAGATTTTCGACAACTGATGTTGGAGAGTTGATTTTCAAAAATTCCGAGTGCTAAACATGATGAACAAAGGATTGGGAGAGTTTGTTTGAAATGAGAAAAGATTTCGAAATAAAATGTCAAATTTGAATGTTTTCCTACAATTAGTCATCAGAGATTTTAAATGTTAAATCATTTTGAAATTGTTTTTACAAGTGTTTAATCAGGAATTCTAAATTTGTTAATTCTTGTCTATTGAGAATCTTATTGTTAGGTAGAGATTTGTGCAGGTCCCCGTGTTTAAACCTGAGCTGAGTGAGAGCCAGGTCACGATTCTAGAACAAGAGCTAAGTCAGATTGCAATCCCGGAACAATTTAAGGGGGAGTCTGCTAGCAAAGGGGAGTCTGTAGATGTAAGAGCTGCTTAGAGCTAGATTAGAATCCTGAGGATCAAGCAAGTTGCTGATACTGAAGAACTTAAGGAATCAAGAGATCTGATCAAGAGAATATAGAGTCAGGATGAGATTCTAAGAGAGAAAAAGATGGAAGGATGTTTTACACTGTCAGATACTTTAGAAGAGCACGAAGACTGATCAAGACTGAAGAGTTGACATACAGAAATTTTGTCACACTGAAGACTCGTCGACATCTAAGGGGGAGTCTGTTGGTGCATATGTCTGTCGACTTCGTCTTGTATCGAGTCTTGTATTAGATTAGAAAGATCAGGGCACGAAATACGAGAAACGTGTGACTGTGACCATTTCGCACGAAATGAAACAAGACCATTTCACACGAAATGGACATTGTCCATTTCGCACGAAATGAGTCTTACCCATTTCGTACGAAATGAGTTGCCTATATATAGTGGTCTTGTTCATTTCATTTGTAACTTTCTGATTCCGGTGCCGAAGTGCTGCCGAAGTGTCTACTCGCTGTAAAACGCTGTTATATCAATCAAAAAGACAATTAGAGTGTATATCAAGCTGTTTCTAAGTCGATACGTTAGTTTTCGCCTCTCGTATTGACAAGAACTCTTCTGAACGACTCGTTTTGGTCGTGCAAATGATCCTACACAGTGCCTCGGATCGGATGGCTATCCGATCGGTTGGCTGTCCGATTAGATGGTTGTCCGATCGGATGACTGTCCGATCGGATGGCCATTCGATCAAACGCCTCCGGCGAGCTGAGTTTTGGCGTTCCGTTTCGATTGCTAAGCGTTGCAATAGTTTGGTTACACATTCTCATCCACATTTCCTTATATTTATTATAATTAGCTACGATGGGTCGTATATACATATCCATATTTCAAAGTTGCGATACAATAACCGAGTTTCGTTTCGAATATGCGTTGCTTTGCGACGCTTCTCGGTCATCGAGGAGGGTAGAATAGGTCCTCACTCAACGCCATCGTGAACGTTAATGTGTGTGATGCGATGTGCGTTTTGAGTAATGAGTTGCACTGCAACACATCATGGCTATCAAGGAGGGTAGAATTGGTCCTCCTTTGATATCTTCGTGGTTGTCAGCAAGTGCAATGTGATGTGGTAGCGATAAAGTATGCGTAATATGCGAAAATATTTACGAAATAGCGATGTATGCGATATAGCTACATTATGATCCGAATCTCTGGTGCTAGGCATAACGAGTAGTAACAACGCACAAACATGCGGGTTGTTACAGTCTCCCCTGCTTTAGGAAATTTCATCCCGAAATTAATCCACAAGAAGGGTCGCGAGAGTTGATGCGATCGAGTAAGCGATAAAAGCGACGAGATAGCGAGCGATCGATTGAGAATTATCGCGCGAGAGCATTGCGAAGACTAAGCGAGAGCGACGAGTAATACGATTCGAACAACCAAAAGCGATAACACACACGAGAATGCGATCCCCAACGTTTTAAATTTCTGAAAAGTCGATTAATTTGGAGAACTTGTTTATGAAAATCTTCTCATGGCGCGGCATTAACTGTACCGATGTCCACACCAGCGCTATGGGAAGGGTTTTATTAGGTTACTAAAAGATTTTAGGGTGTAAAAAAAACTCGTTTTACGAGGTTTTCTCGTCACGCGGCAGTAACTTGAGTCGATTGTCACCCCATCGTTACAAGATAATCTCGTTTTGTACAACGGTTTTGATCAAAATTTTTAGAAAACGTTTTGTAAGAAAAGGTCGGTTTAAACTTTTGGTAAATAAAGCTTTTTAATAATATCAAGAATTTAAATTTTAAGGTTGGCCCCGCATGGTACTTTTCCGCGAAAGTTCGACAATATGGCTAAAATGCTTATACAGTAGAAACTCTATAAAATAATACACTTGGGACCACCAAAATTTATTAATTAAAAGAGTTATTAATTAATCGATAAATTAATAATTATTAATTTATATATTAGGGGTTCCAAATCTAGCAAAAAATAAATGTATTAGATGCAATGAATCTTGCAATTTCAGCATGGACTATGGATGTTCGTGCAAATACAATTGCGAACTGCTTTCGTCATTGTAAACTTCGATCAACAGATAACATGACTTTTGAGAACTCAGATGAAGGTGGTGAAAGCACTCAAGAACTCCAGAATTTGATCAAAGAGTTGGGTTATCGCAATGCAATGGATGTCGAAGATGTTCTGACTCACCCAGAAGAAAATGTAGTTGCACAGTTGTTGACTGATGAAGAAATTATTGAAAGCGTTATTGGAATTAATAAAGATGATATCGATGAAGAAGATGATGAAAGTTCTATAATGGAGCCCCCTTCGCGAAACAAAGCTATTAAAGCAGCAATCACATTGAACAATTTCTTGTTGAGCTATGAGAAAACAACACCAGAAGTTCTTACCATGCTAAGGAAAATTAGAGACGAGATTCAAGGGGAAATTGATTTCAACAAAAAACAAAAGACAATTGAGTCATTTTTCAAGAAACCTTCATAAATCATTCATGTAATATGCTATGTATAAGGAATTATTAATTTATATTTTATATGGGGTCTAAAAAATTATCAAAAATGTATTATCTTATAATTTTAACGAATTATTAATTTAGCACCCTATCCCCGAGTCGGGACCGGCAAAAAATATTATCTTAGAGAGTTTATTAAATAATCGAGTATTAATTTATCGAGTTTCTACTGTATATAGGAAGTACCAGCGGCGTATCCACCACGTTTTAACCATATGGCTTCCGTCTCGTGAGGCGGTGTCATACGTGTCAACATAGTACAGTCAGATTTGCGATGACTCGATCTAAACAATAAAGGGTTGGATCAAGTCTTTGAAAGGCAAACCGAGTGATGAGTCATTTTCAACTCAGTTTAGTGACACTAGCGAGTGCGATAGGCGGTAAGCGGGATGCAAAAAAAATTCGATAGTACAACACAAACATAATAAGCGAAGACGGCGGCGACAAGCGATAAGCGACGAGCGATAGCGACAACCGTCGAGCGATAGGCGACGGTCGATGCGTTGCAAATGATAGGAAATATGCGATTTGATTAGATTAAACGACACCACAAGTTTTAACTAACATTAGACCCCACATGGCCTTTTTCCACGAAGTTCTACTGATATGGCTAAAACACTTATATATAGGAAGTACCAGCGGCGTATCCACCACGCTTTAAGCATATGAGTTTCGTCCCATGAAGCGAGGTCATGTGTGCTAACGTAACACAGACAACACGATTATTGGTAAGCGATAGCGATAGCGATTAAGTTAAGCGATACATAATGAGCGATGGAACAATACACAAGCGATATAGTGATACCCATGATATGCGATAATGCGATTAAGCGAATAGTGCGATTTCGATTAGATTCCACATTAAAACCTACATTAAGCCCCACATGGCATCTTTCCACAAAAGTTTGCCAATATGGCTAAAACACTTATATATAGGAAGTACCGGCGGCGTATCCACCATGTTTTATCCATACTAGATCCGTTTTGTGAGTCGATGTCATGTGTGCCAACATACACAAGTAGCGATAAGCGTTAGAAGCGATAAGCGTTAAAGTGTTGCGAGGGTGATGTGCGTTAGATTCCAGCGAAATTGCGATTGAGTTGCGATTAAAGACTTACGACTAGTCTTGCGTCGATGCAATTGCCCTGCGGGGGTAGACTCTCTAGAGTCCATCGATGAGGCATTTGCATTGCGTTTGCAGACTTACGACAAGTCTCGCGATGATGCGATGTAATTGTTACGCCTTGCGAATGAGTGTAGTGTGTCAAAAAATAACCATAATAGTATAGGTCTAAATAACGTTCAACTCCACGTGGCACTTTCTTCACGAGACTTCGGTAGTATGGCGAAGCACACCTTGCTTTACCCCTACTACTTGCATCCCGTGAATAGATTTCGCACTTTGTTGACATGGTCAAGACGCTTATATATAGGAAGTACCAGCGGCGTATCCACCACGCTTGACCATGCTTTTTAACGTTATGGCACCATTAGAACTCACTACGATCTCCGTGCACTGACCAAAATAATCCCGTGTGCACCCGTGATTAGTCGTTCCTTGCACGTTTATCGTACCTTATTCTAAGAGTGTAGTGGGGGTATAACACATTATATCGTGATATAATATATAGCATGTGGGTGATTCCGGATTAAGTGCAAAGACGAGAGAGAAAGCGAGAGATACATAGAGTCCACATTGCATCGAGGAATAGAACAAATTCAACACATAAAAGAAACTAATGGCGAAAATTGTATCATTACAACATCATTGGAAGCATAACTAATGTTGTTGTGGAGGACTTCTACGGAGACTGCGGTTGTTGTTGATGTCACACCCCCAAAATCCACACGCGGAGTATCACCGCTTGGAGGCGTGACATGACCAGGATCAAGCCACCAATCATATTGAACCATGTATGTAGTAAAAATAATTCAACCAAACAATATGAAAGGTGTTCAAAACCAAAGCATAGTTAAGTGTTTAGCGGAAGCATAAATGTAAAACCCAACATAAGCAATAAGTTTGAAATGTCATAAACGTTTAACATGGCATCCTCGATCCATGTCCCACAACGACTGTGCCTCCCCGTGCAAGCTCCATGAGTACCTAACGACCTGCAAGGCATGTAACAATGAGTCAACAACAAAGTTGAGCGAGTTCACAGTTGGTTGTTTAGTTATAGTATTCGTTTCGTAAACCGTATGTTTGTTTAGTAAACTATGTATCGTATTTATTTGTATCGCGGCCTTCCAGGCATGTTTGCGAAGATTTGTGGGGGTTTCCCATGTATTCTAGACTAGTTGTATTTGTATCGCGGCCCTCCAGGCATGTGTGCGAAGATTAGTATTCGTATCGCGGCAATTCCAGACATGTGTGCGAAGATTAGTATTCGTATCCGTATCGCGGCCATTCCAGGCATGTGTGTGAAGATTAGTATTCGTATCGCGGCCATTCCAGGCATGTGTGCGAAGATTAGTGGGGGCTTCCCATGTGTTACTAGTCTAGCTGTATCTATAAGTGACCTTCCCCTAACGAGGTCAGTGGTACGTATTCCAGTAACGATGAAAGTACAAGTAATCATTTAACCCCATTCCCAACCCTGGGAATCCCATGCCTTGGTAAGAGTGTGAACTCACCTTGGTTTGCTCGGTATGCTAAACTATGTGTTCGCAAGCAATCAGTCAAGTCCTATAATATGCACGTATACTTAATTAGTTCAAGTTCGTAAAGTTTCACATTCAATCAATACCACAAGGTGCGTTTGGCAGTTAACATTATGCATTACACAACAGTTAATCATATGCATACAAGTCATGTTCCACATACGGTCTTTCACAGTTCATTCTAACATGGTTATTCTTTAACATACTTAAGAGGGTTTACAGTCTTAACGAAGTTAGCAATTTAAGAGGATTTAACCACTTAACAGACATAACAGAGTTAACATGCCCAACTTAATTGGGTTTTCATGTGACGAAAACAACTTTGTGAATAAAATACTTGGGCCGAAATCCCTTGTTGGCGAAAACACTTGGGCCGAAATCCCTAAGTGTTTTCGTTGGGTTCATCATCCATCAACATCATCACAAACAATTATTATTTGATCATGAACAGAAATCAACATAATTATCATCATCGCAAATCCTCAAGCATATATGTGCTGGTCCCCATGCAACTTATCATATTCATTAGAATTACAAACAATCAGAATATATTATCCTTTAGTTATCAACAAAAGTCAAAAACCTAATCACCCTTCCATCCCATCGATCATTAAACAAGAATAAAAATTAAAAACCTATAAACAATCACATGTTTCTGACAATCCATATAAAATTAAAAATACTACGGCCGACAACATAAAGTGGTTTCTATCCACTTTAATCATGATGTAATCTGTATCAAGTATGCAACCATTATCATCTAGTCAAATGCAATTAAAATCATCATCCAATCGATTATCATGATATATCACACAATCGGATCCTGATCACATTACTGCCATACAGATCATTCAAGAATAATCATTCAACCACAGCAACCCTAGAGTTCTAGATCAACATCATGTTTCGCATGGAGTTATGAAACGGACTGATCATACGTTATTCTTTCAAGAGCACATCCAACAGCATAACTATATATTAAGATCTGTAAACAACTAAACATATAGGTCACTAACCGAACTCAGAATGATCAAACAAGAGAGATCTGACTTGAATGAGAGGGGCTGCCGTCGACTTGAGGGTGAGAGGGTGAGAGTTAGGGTTTGCCAAATAAAGTTCACGTAAAGGTTAAAACAAATGTTTATCTAATCACAACTGGGCCAAAGCCCATTTGGTTTTCGTTGACTAGTTAGTGGACGAAAACACATGAAGTGTTTTCGGCCATAGGGTGTTTTCGATGGGGTGTTTTCGTGAGGGATGTTTGGCATGTGTTCCATTTTATTACTCATACAACACATATATTAACCAACATACAAGCATATATCAACAAATACACTTATGCTGCACATCAAATATAACATATAAATCACATCACGATATAACGTATTACAAACGTGCACAGTTGCGAAACTAACAAGTCGTGTAAACAAGCAACATAAACAATTAACGTGCAATTAATGCGAAGATGGAAATCGAGAAAACTCGAGTTGTCACATTATCCCCAACTTGAAAGAAATTTCGTCCCGAAATTTAGCACGTGGTTACTGAGGAAGCTAGTTATGTTGTGTTGTTTCCTGGTTTTCCTGGGGTGTCACATCATCCCCCCGTTGATTTGGAATTTCTTCCCGAAATTCTGTAGTAGCTTCAGCCTTAGTAGTGGTTGCACTGTTTCCGAACAACTGGGGATACTTGAGTTTCATTTGATCTTCTCGTTCCCAGGTAAACTCTGGGCCACGACGGGGGTTCCAACGAACTCGAACAAGAGGTATTCTGGTGTGCTTGAGGACCTTAACATCTCGGTCCGTGATTTCAACTGGTTACTCGACGAATCGCAACTGATCGTCGATAGTGAGCTCCTTCAAAGGAACTATGAGGGTCTCATCTGACAGACACTTCTTCAGATTCGACACGTGAAAAACGTTGTGAACTGCACTGAGTTCTGTTGGTAGGTTTAGTTTGTAGGCCACCCTGCCTATTTTCTCAATGATTTCGAATGGTCCGACATATCGCGGATTGAGCTTGCCCCGTTTGCCAAAACGAACCACACCCTTCCAGGGCGAAACTTTGAGTAGCACTCGATCCCCAACTTGGAACTCGAGTGGTTTCCGGCGCTTGTTTGCGCAGGCTTTCTGACGGTCGCGAGCTTCCGCCATGCGTTTCCGTATCTGAGCAATTCTTTCCGTTGTGTCCACTACAAGTTCTGGACCCGTGATCTGACTATCACCCACCTCTGCCCAACAAAGAGGTGATCGGCATTTACGCCCGTACAATGCCTCGAATGGAGCGGCTTGAATGCTGGTGTGGTAACTGTTGTTATACGAAAAATCCACCAATGGGAGGTGTTTCTCCCAGCCGTTGCCAAAATCAATTACACATGCACGAAGCATGTCTTCTAAAGTTTGAATAGTGCGCTCAGACTGCCCATCCGTCTGAGGGTGATAAGCTGTGCTCATGTCTAAACGAGAGCCAAAAGATTTGTACATTGCTTGCCACCGTTCTGAAGTGAAACGTGCATCACGATCAGAGATAATCGAGGTTGGCACCCCGTGCCTCGAGACAACTTCCTTGAGATATACGTCTGCTAGAGTAGAGAAATTGTCTGTTTCCTTGATAGCCAAGAAGTGTGCAGACTTTGTGAGTCGATCCACGATCACCCAAATAGTATCATTCCCACGTTGAGATCTAGGCAGGCCAGTAACAAAATCCATGGAAATTTGCTCCTATTTCCATTGTGGTATCTCTGGTTGTTGGAGTAGGCCTGATGGTTTCTGGTATTCATCTTGACTCTCGCACAAGTCAAGCACTTGCTAACGTAAGTTGCTATGTGAGCTTTCATGCTAGGCCACCAATATGTAGTTTTCAAGTCGTGGTACATCTTATCCGAACCAAGATGTACTGAGTAACGAGACTTGTGTGCCTCATCCATCACAAGCTCTCGTAGGTTGCCATAGAGTGGGACCCAGATGCGTCCTGTTACGTAGTAGGCGCCGTCTTCCTTTTGTTCTAACCGTTGCCTTGAGCCACGTAGGGCTTCAGCCCTAACGTTTTCTGGTTTTAATGCTTCTACCTGAGCATCTCGTATCTGTGCAGGAAGACTAGATTGGATAGTGAGTTGCAACGCTCGTACACGCCTAGGTGTAGTATCCTTTTGACTGAGGGCGTCAGCCACAGCATTTGCTTTGCCCGGATGGTGCTTTATAGCACATTCGTAATCGTTTAAAAGCTCGACCCATCGACACTGACGCATGTTCAACTCTTTCTGCTTGAAGATATGCTCGAGACTCTTGTGATCGGTGTAGATGGTGCACTTGGTACCGTACAGGTAATGTCTCTATATCTTGAGCGCAAAAACAACAGCTCCCAGCTCTAAATCGTGTGTAGTGTAATTCCGATCGTGAATCTTAAGTTGGCGCGAAGCATAAGCAATGACTTTATCCCGTTGCATCAACACACATCCAAGACCCTGAATAGATGCGTCGCAGTAGACTACAAAATCGTCTGTGCCTTCAGGCAATAAGAGAATAGGTGCGCTACAAAGTCTATCCTTTAAGTGCTGGAATGCTGATTCCTGTGTATTACCCCAACGGTAGATAACGCCTTTCTGAGTTAGTGAGGTGAGGGGTTGTGCAATCTTAGAGAAGTCTTTGATAAACCTTCTGTAGTAGCCCGCCAAACCCAAGAATTGGTGGATTTCTATTGGTGTGCGAGGTGCAGGCCAGTTCTTAATCGAGTCTACCTTAGATGGATCAAGATGAATCCCATCCTTGTTCACCACGTGGCCTAGAAAGTGGACTTCGCGAAGCCAAAAGTCGCATTTTGAAAACTTAGCGTACAACTGCTCTGCTCGAAGTAGTTCCAAAATAAGTCGTAGATGGTGCTCGTGTTCCCCCTGACTCTTCGAATAGATCAGGATGTCGTCGATGAAAACAATAACGAACTTGTCCAGGTAAGGCTTGCACACTCTGTTCATAAGATCCATAAAGACTGCAGGCCTCGTTTGTTAACCCGAATGGCATGACCAGAAACTTGTAATGGCCGTAGCGTGTTCTGAATGCTGTTTTGGAGACGTCCTCGTCCCGGACTCTCAGTTGATGGTAATCCCGATCTCAGATCAATCTTGGAGTAGTAGCTCGACCCTTACAGCTGGTCGAACCAGTCGTCAATGCGTGGAAGAGGATAGGGATTCTTCACGGTCACCTTGTTGAGTTCACGGTAATCTATGCACATGCAAAAGGTACCGTCTTTCTTCTTCATAAACAATACGGGAGCTCCTCAGGGCGAAGAGCTAGGACGAATGAATCTCTTATCCAAGAGTTCTCGCAATTGCTTAGACAGTTCTTCCAGTTCGGTTGGAGCTAAGCGATAAGGTGCTCGAGCTATGGGTGCTGCTCCAGGAGCTAGCTCGATTTGAAATTCGACCTGGCGATGAGGCGGTAGCCCCGGTAAATCTTCAGGAAACACCTGAGGAAAATCGCGTACTACTGGGATATCCTCGATCTTCTTCTCTTTCGTTGATGCGTCAGTAACTAGTGCTAAAATAGCAGTGTGGCCCTTTCGTAAACACTTCTGGGCCTTAAGGAAGGAGATGATGCCCACTACAGCACCACTCTTGTCGCCTTGAATTACGAGAGGTTCTTTACCAGAACGGGGAATACGAACTTTCTTCTCCTTGCAAAGAATCTCTGCCTGCTGTTGGGATAACCAATCCATCCCGATGACGATGTCGAAACTACCCAGAACGATGGGAATGAGGTCGATAGAGAAGGTCTGACCAGCTAGAACAAGGTTACAATCTTTGACTATGTGCGTGGCCTCTAAACTTTTACCATTTGCCAACTCTACGACATGTTTGGTGTTCAAAAGTGTTGGTGTGCGTTTAAGCATTTGACTAACTTTTGGAGACACATAACTGGTATCGGCACCATTGTTTCCATCATTGTTTCCCCCGCTGTTGTTCCCATTGCCCTGATTATTGTTGTTGTTGTTCTGATTCTGGTTTAGCTGAGGGCAGTTCCGCTTAAAGTGGCCTTCAGCACCACACTGAAAGCATCCCATGTTACCTCGTTGTCGCTGCTGGTTCTGTGGAGCGAGTGGTTGTTGTTGCTGGTTCTGATTCGCAGGTCGTGAGCTCTTACAATCCTTAGCTTCATGACCCATCTTGAGACACCTCTGGCAACGACCCCTGTTGCACTGACCACTGTGGTGCCTATTACATGTGTTGCACTTTGGGTGATTTCCTCGATATCCACCCTGCCCTTGACTACCAGAAGATTGCTGACCAGGGCTCTGATAATCATCAATCTTTCGCTGTTGTGCCTGGGACTGAACTGAAGTTGAACCCTTGCTGGAGGTTCCATCCCACTTTCTCTTGTTGTCACTGGGAATAGCAGAAGTAGTAGTAGTAGTAGTAGTAGCACCAATGCGTTTAGGTAGCTTGTTTCATTCCACTGCCTGGTCTGTGAGACGATGAGCAAGACGAGTAACATCTTGAATAGTAGCAAGGTTAGCAGAAGTCACATGACTTTGAATCTCTGGTACTAAGCATTTGAGGTACAGCTCAATGTGCTTGATGGGAGGATCCACCATAGTTGGACACAACACTGCCAGTTCGTTGGATCGTTTCGTGTACGCTTCTATCTCTGACCCCGTCATCTTCAGGTTAAAGAACTCCACTTCCAGCTTGTGGATGTCATCACGACTACAGTATTCACGTTTGATCAGTTCCTTAAAATCATTCCATGGGGTGGCATTAGCAGCCGCCAGCCCCAACATCTGAACTTGAGCATTCCACCAAGTTAGCGCAGTGCCTTCGAGAGTTCCGGTGGCATACTTCACCCTACGAGCCTCAGGGCATTCACACATCTCGAAGACAGACTCGAGCTTTTCAAACCAATGGAGGAGTCCAACGGCTCCTTCAGTGCCACTGAAAGTACTAGGACGACAGTCCATGAAAGTCTTGAATGTGCACACAGGAGGCTGAGCGTGTTGACTTGTCGTGTGCGTAAGAGTAAACAAAAATTAAGCACAAGTGTTGGGTTACGAGAGTAGGATCTAAGGATCCTAGAGTAAGTTGTGATGGCAGGCTATACCTCCTGCCTGGGCAGCTGCGAGTGCTGCAGTAACTTGTTCAGTGATCAAAGCCGCCAACTGGGCTTGAGTTAGGTTAACGCGTCCACTCATGATCTTGATATCAAAGAGAACATGAGTGAGAGAGGTTCGCAAAAGTGCGATGACAGAAGAGAGTAAGCACATAAATGTTTCAATCAACAGTTGTTACGTTTATCTAAGCATACCATGAGCAAAGTTCTATGTAATCTAGCAAGTAGGCAATGTAAACATAAATCGTATCACCTAGAATGTTGAGTCTTGCACGTGGAGCGAAGCGTCGTTGTGGATCGTTGAGCACTGTTCAGGTTATAGTCTGGTTTTAACAAAAACTTTTTTCCTTTATTAAAACCAAGTTCACTATAACCAATGGCTCTGATACCAATCTGTCACACCCCCAAAATCCACACGCGGAGTATCACCGCTTGGAGGCGTGACATGACCAGGATCAAGCCACCAATCATATTGAACCATGTATGTAGTAAAAATAATTCAACCAAACAATATGAAAGGTGTTCAAAACCAAAGCATAGTTAAGTGTTTAGCGGAAGCATAAATGTAAAACCCAACATAAGCAATAAGTTTGAAATGTCATAAACGTTTAACATGGCATCCTCGATCCATGTCCCACAACGACTGTGCCTCCCCGTGCAAGCTCCATGAGTACCTAACCACCTGCAAGGCATGTAACAACGAGTCAACAACAAAGTTGAGCGAGTTCACAGTTGGTTGTTTAGTTATAGTATTCGTTTCGTAAACCGTATGTTTGTTTAGTAAACTATGTATCGTATTTATTTGTATCGCGGCCTTCCAGGCATGTTTGCGAAGATTTGTGGGGGTTTCCCATGTATTCTAGACTAGTTGTATTTGTATCGCGGCCCTCCAGGCATGTGTGCGAAGATTAGTATTCGTATCGCGGCCATTCCAGGCATGTGTGCGAAGATTAGTATTCGTATCCGTATCGCGGCCATTCCAGGCACGTGTGCGAAGATTAGTATTCGTATCGCGGCCATTCCAGGCATGTGTGCGAAGATTAGTGGGGGCTTCCCATGTGTTACTAGTCTAGCTGTATCTATAAGTGACCTTCCCCTAACGAGGTCAGTGGTACGTATTCCAGTAACGATGAAAGTACAAGTAATCATTTAACCCCATTCCCAACCCTGGGAATCCCATGCCTTGGTAAGAGTGTGAACTTACCTTGGTTTGCTCGGTATGCTAAACTATGTGTTCGCAAGCAATCAGTCAAGTCCTATAATATGCACGTATACTTAATTAGTTCAAGTTCGTAAAGTTTCACATTCAATCAATACCACAAGGTGCGTTTGGCAGTTAACATTATGCATTACACAACAGTTAATCATATGCATACAAGTCATGTTCCACATACGGTCTTTCACAGTTCATTCTAACATGGTTATTCTTTAACATACTTAAGAGGGTTTACAGTCTTAACGAAGTTAGCAATTTAAGAGGATTTAACCACTTAACAGACATAACAGAGTTAACATGCCCAACTTAATTGGGTTTTCATGTGACGAAAACAACTTTGTGAATAAAATACTTGGGCCGAAATCCCTTGTTGGCGAAAACACTTGGGCCGAAATCCCTAAGTGTTTTCGTTGGGTTCATCATCCATCAACATCATCACAAACAATTATTATTTGATCATGAACAGAAATCAACATAATTATCATCATCGCAAATCCTCAAGCATATATGTGCTGGTCCCCATGCAACTTATCATATTCATTAGAATTACAAACAATCAGAATATATTATCCTTTAGTTATCAACAAAAGTCAAAAACCTAATCACCCTTCCATCCCATCGATCATTAAACAAGAATAAAAATTAAAAACCTATAAACAATCACATGTTTCTGACAATCCATATGAAATTAAAAATACTACGGCCGACAACATAAAGTGGTTTCTATCCACTTTAATCATGATGTAATCTGTATCAAGTATGCAACCATTATCATCTAGTCAAATGCAATTAAAATCATCATCCAATCGATTATCATGATATATCACACAATCGGATCCTGATCACATTACTGCCATACAGATCATTCAAGAATAATCATTCAACCACAGCAACCCTAGAGTTCTAGATCAACATCATGTTTCGCATGGAGTTATGAAACGGACTGATCATACGTTATTCTTTCAAGAGCACATCCAACAGCATAACTATATATTAAGATTTGTAAACAACTAAACATATAGGTCACTAACCGAACTCAGAATGATCAAACAAGAGAGATCTGACTTGAATGAGAGGGGCTGCCGTCGACTTGAGGGTGAGAGGGTGAGAGTTAGGGTTTGCCAAATAAAGTTCACGTAAAGGTTAAAACAAATGTTTATCTAATCACAACTGGGCCAAAGCCCATTTGGTTTTCGTTGACTAGTTAGTGGACGAAAACACATGAAGTGTTTTCGGCCATAGGGTGTTTTCGATGGGGTGTTTTCGTGAGGGATGTTTGGCATGTGTTCCATTTTATTACTCATACAACACATATATTAACCAACATACAAGCATATATCAACAAATACACTTATGCTGCACATCAAATATAACATATAAATCACATCACGATATAACGTATTACAAACGTGCACAGTTGCGAAACTAACAAGTCGTGTAAACAAGCAACATAAACAATTAACGTGCAATTAATGCGAAGATGGAAATCGAGAAAACTCGAGTTGTCACATTATCCCCAACTTGAAAGAAATTTCGTCCCGAAATTTAGCACGTGGTTACTGAGGAAGCTAGTTATGTTGTGTTGTTTCCTGGTTTTCCTGGGGTGTCACATCATCCCCCCGTTGATTTGGAATTTCTTCCCGAAATTCTGTAGTAGCTTCAGCCTTAGTAGTGGTTGCACTGTTTCCGAACAACTGGGGATACTTGAGTTTCATTTGATCTTCTCGTTCCCAGGTAAACTCTGGGCCACGACGGGGGTTCCAACGAACTCGAACAAGAGGTATTCTGGTGTGCTTGAGGACCTTAACATCTCGGTCCGTGATTTCAACTGGTTACTCGACGAATCGCAACTGATCGTCGATAGTGAGCTCCTTCAAAGGAACTATGAGGGTCTCATCTGACAGACACTTCTTCAGATTCGACACGTGAAAAACGTTGTGAACTGCACTGAGTTCTGTTGGTAGGTTTAGTTTGTAGGCCACCCTGCCTATTTTCTCAATGATTTCGAATGGTCCGACATATCGCGGATTGAGCTTGCCCCGTTTGCCAAAACGAACCACACCCTTCCAGGGCGAAACTTTGAGTAGCACTCGATCCCCAACTTGGAACTCGAGTGGTTTCCGGCGCTTGTTTGCGCAGGCTTTCTGACGGTCGCGAGCTTCCGCCATGCGTTTCCGTATCTGAGCAATTCTTTCCGTTGTGTCCACTACAAGTTCTGGACCCGTGATCTGACTATCACCCACCTCTGCCCAACAAAGAGGTGATCGGCATTTACGCCCGTACAATGCCTCGAATGGAGCGGCTTGAATGCTGGTGTGGTAACTGTTGTTATACGAAAAATCCACCAATGGGAGGTGTTTCTCCCAGCCGTTGCCAAAATCAATTACACATGCACGAAGCATGTCTTCTAAAGTTTGAATAGTGCGCTCAGACTGCCCATCCGTCTGAGGGTGATAAGCTGTGCTCATGTCTAAACGAGAGCCAAAAGATTTGTACATTGCTTGCCACCGTTCTGAAGTGAAACGTGCATCACGATCAGAGATAATCGAGGTTGGCACCCCGTGCCTCGAGACAACTTCCTTGAGATATACGTCTGCTAGAGTAGAGAAATTGTCTGTTTCCTTGATAGCCAAGAAGTGTGCAGACTTTGTGAGTCGATCCACGATCACCCAAATAGTATCATTCCCACGTTGAGATCTAGGCAGGCCAGTAACAAAATCCATGGAAATTTGCTCCTATTTCCATTGTGGTATCTCTGGTTGTTGGAGTAGGCCTGATGGTTTCTGGTATTCATCTTGACTCTCGCACAAGTCAAGCACTTGCTAACGTAAGTTGCTATGTGAGCTTTCATGCTAGGCCACCAATATGTAGTTTTCAAGTCGTGGTACATCTTATCCGAACCAAGATGTACTGAGTAACGAGACTTGTGTGCCTCATCCATCACAAGCTCTCGTAGGTTGCCATAGAGTGGGACCCAGATGCGTCCTGTTACGTAGTAGGCGCCGTCTTCCTTTTGTTCTAACCGTTGCCTTGAGCCACGTAGGGCTTCAGCCCTAACGTTTTCTGGTTTTAATGCTTCTACCTGAGCATCTCGTATCTGTGCAGGAAGACTAGATTGGATAGTGAGTTGCAACGCTCGTACACGCCTAGGTGTAGTATCCTTTTGACTGAGGGCGTCAGCCACAGCATTTGCTTTGCCCGGATGGTGCTTTATAGCACATTCGTAATCGTTTAAAAGCTCGACCCATCGACACTGACGCATGTTCAACTCTTTCTGCTTGAAGATATGCTCGAGACTCTTGTGATCGGTGTAGATGGTGCACTTGGTACCGTACAGGTAATGTCTCTATATCTTGAGCGCAAAAACAACAGCTCCCAGCTCTAAATCGTGTGTAGTGTAATTCCGATCGTGAATCTTAAGTTGGCGCGAAGCATAAGCAATGACTTTATCCCGTTGCATCAACACACATCCAAGACCCTGAATAGATGCGTCGCAGTAGACTACAAAATCGTCTGTGCCTTCAGGCAATAAGAGAATAGGTGCGCTACAAAGTCTATCCTTTAAGTGCTGGAATGCTGATTCCTGTGTATTACCCCAACGGTAGATAACGCCTTTCTGAGTTAGTGAGGTGAGGGGTTGTGCAATCTTAGAGAAGTCTTTGATAAACCTTCTGTAGTAGCCCGCCAAACCCAAGAATTGGTGGATTTCTGTTGGTGTGCGAGGTGCAGGCCAGTTCTTAATCGAGTCTACCTTAGATGGATCAAGATGAATCCCATCCTTGTTCACCACGTGGCCTAGAAAGTGGACTTCGCGAAGCCAAAAGTCGCATTTTGAAAACTTAGCGTACAACTGCTCTGCTCGAAGTAGTTCCAAAATAAGTCGTAGATGGTGCTCGTGTTCCCCCTGACTCTTCGAATAGATCAGGATGTCGTCGATGAAAACAATAACGAACTTGTCCAGGTAAGGCTTGCACACTCTGTTCATAAGATCCATAAAGACTGCAGGCCTCGTTTGTTAACCCGAATGGCATGACCAGAAACTTGTAATGGCCGTAGCGTGTTCTGAATGCTGTTTTGGAGACGTCCTCGTCCCGGACTCTCAGTTGATGGTAATCCCGATCTCAGATCAATCTTGGAGTAGTAGCTCGACCCTTACAGCTGGTCGAACCAGTCGTCAATGCGTGGAAGAGGATAGGGATTCTTCACGGTCACCTTGTTGAGTTCACGGTAATCTATGCACATGCAAAAGGTACCGTCTTTCTTCTTCACAAACAATACGGGAGCTCCTCAGGGCGAAGAGCTAGGACGAATGAATCTCTTATCCAAGAGTTCTCGCAATTGCTTAGACAGTTCTTCCAGTTCGGTTGGAGCTAAGCGATAAGGTGCTCGAGCTATGGGTGCTGCTCCAGGAGCTAGCTCGATTTGAAATTCGACCTGGCGATGAGGCGGTAGCCCCGGTAAATCTTCAGGAAACACCTGAGGAAAATCGCGTACTACTGGGATATCCTCGATCTTCTTCTCTTTCGTTGATGCGTCAGTAACTAGTGCTAAAATAGCAGTGTGGCCCTTTCGTAAACACTTCTGGGCCTTAAGGAAGGAGATGATGCCCACTACAGCACCACTCTTGTCGCCTTGAATTACGAGAGGTTCTTTACCAGAACGGGGAATACGAACTTTCTTCTCCTTGCAAAGAATCTCTGCCTGCTGTTGGGATAACCAATCCATCCCGATGACGATGTCGAAACTACCCAGAACGATGGGAATGAGGTCGATAGAGAAGGTCTGACCAGCTAGAACAAGGTTACAATCTTTGACTATGTGCGTGGCCTCTAAACTTTTACCATTTGCCAACTCTACGACATGTTTGGTGTTCAAAAGTGTTGGTGTGCGTTTAAGCATTTGACTAACTTTTGGAGACACATAACTGGTATCGGCACCATTGTTTCCATCATTGTTTCCCCCGCTGTTGTTCCCATTGCCCTGATTATTGTTGTTGTTGTTCTGATTCTGGTTTAGCTGAGGGCAGTTCCGCTTAAAGTGGCCTTCAGCACCACACTGAAAGCATCCCATGTTACCTCGTTGTCGCTGCTGGTTCTGTGGAGCGAGTGGTTGTTGTTGCTGGTTCTGATTCGCAGGTCGTGAGCTCTTACAATCCTTAGCTTCATGACCCATCTTGAGACACCTCTGGCAACGACCCCTGTTGCACTGACCACTGTGGTGCCTATTACATGTGTTGCACTTTGGGTGATTTCCTCGATATCCACCCTGCCCTTGACTACCAGAAGATTGCTGACCAGGGCTCTGATAATCATCAATCTTTCGCTGTTGTGCCTGGGACTGAACTGAAGTTGAACCCTTGCTGGAGGTTCCATCCCACTTTCTCTTGTTGTCACTGGGAATAGCAGAAGTAGTAGTAGTAGTAGTAGTAGCACCAATGCGTTTAGGTAGCTTGTTTCATTCCACTGCCTGGTCTGTGAGACGATGAGCAAGACGAGTAACATCTTGAATAGTAGCAAGGTTAGCAGAAGTCACATGACTTTGAATCTCTGGTACTAAGCATTTGAGGTACAGCTCAATGTGCTTGATGGGAGGATCCACCATAGTTGGACACAACACTGCCAGTTCGTTGGATCGTTTCGTGTACGCTTCTATCTCTGACCCCGTCATCTTCAGGTTAAAGAACTCCACTTCCAGCTTGTGGATGTCATCACGACTACAGTATTCACGTTTGATCAGTTCCTTAAAATCATTCCATGGGGTGGCATTAGCAGCCGCCAGCCCCAACATCTGAACTTGAGCATTCCACCAAGTTAGCGCAGTGCCTTCGAGAGTTCCGGTGGCATACTTCACCCTACGAGCCTCAGGGCATTCACACATCTCGAAGACAGACTCGAGCTTTTCAAACCAATGGAGGAGTCCAACGGCTCCTTCAGTGCCACTGAAAGTACTAGGACGACAGTCCATGAAAGTCTTGAATGTGCACACAGGAGGCTGAGCGTGTTGACTTGTCGTGTGCGTAAGAGTAAACAAAAATTAAGCACAAGTGTTGGGTTACGAGAGTAGGATCTAAGGATCCTAGAGTAAGTTGTGATGGCAGGCTATACCTCCTGCCTGGGCAGCTGCGAGTGCTGCAGTAACTTGTTCAGTGATCAAAGCCGCCAACTGGGCTTGAGTTAGGTTAACGCGTCCACTCATGATCTTGATATCAAAGAGAACATGAGTGAGAGAGGTTCGCAAAAGTGCGATGACAGAAGAGAGTAAGCACATAAATGTTTCAATCAACAGTTGTTACGTTTATCTAAGCATACCATGAGCAAAGTTCTATGTAATCTAGCAAGTAGGCAATGTAAACATAAATCGTATCACCTAGAATGTTGAGTCTTGCACGTGGAGCGAAGCGTCGTTGTGGATCGTTGAGCACTGTTCAGGTTATAGTCTGGTTTTAACAAAAACTTTTTTCCTTTATTAAAACCAAGTTCACTATAACCAATGGCTCTGATACCAATCTGTCACACCCCCAAAATCCACACGCGGAGTATCACCGCTTGGAGGCGTGACATGACCAGGATCAAGCCACCAATCATATTGAACCATGTATGTAGTAAAAATAATTCAACCAAACAATATGAAAGGTGTTCAAAACCAAAGCATAGTTAAGTGTTTAGCGGAAGCATAAATGTAAAACCCAACATAAGCAATAAGTTTGAAATGTCATAAACGTTTAACATGGCATCCTCGATCCATGTCCCACAACGACTGTGCCTCCCCGTGCAAGCTCCATGAGTACCTAACCACCTGCAAGGCATGTAACAACGAGTCAACAACAAAGTTGAGCGAGTTCACAGTTGGTTGTTTAGTTATAGTATTCGTTTCGTAAACCGTATGTTTGTTTAGTAAACTATGTATCGTATTTATTTGTATCGCGGCCTTCCAGGCATGTTTGCGAAGATTTGTGGGGGTTTCCCATGTATTCTAGACTAGTTGTATTTGTATCGCGGCCCTCCAGGCATGTGTGCGAAGATTAGTATTCGTATCGCGGCCATTCCAGGCATGTGTGCGAAGATTAGTATTCGTATCGCGGCCATTCCAGGCACGTGTGCGAAGATTAGTATTCGTATCCGTATCGCGGCCATTCCAGGCATGTGTGCGAAGATTAGTATTCGTATCGCGGCCATTCCAGGCATGTGTGCGAAGATTAGTGGGGGCTTCCCATGTGTTACTAGTCTAGCTGTATCTATAAGTGACCTTCCCCTAACGAGGTCAGTGGTACGTATTCCAGTAACGATGAAAGTACAAGTAATCATTTAACCCCATTCCCAACCCCGGGAATCCCATGCCTTGGTAAGAGTGTGAACTCACCTTGGTTTGCTCGGTATGCTAAACTATGTGTTCGCAAGCAATCAGTCAAGTCCTATAATATGCACGTATACTTAATCAGTTCAAGTTCGTAAAGTTTCACATTCAATCAATACCACAAGGTGCGTTTGGTAGTTAACATTATGCATTACACAACAGTTAATCATATGCATACAAGTCATGTTCCACATACGGTCTTTCACAGTTCATTCTAACATGGTTATTCTTTAACATACTTAAGAGGGTTTACAGTCTTAACGAAGTTAGCAATTTAAGAGGATTTAACCACTTAACAGACATAACAGAGTTAACATGCCCAACTTAATTGGGTTTTCATGTGACGAAAACAACTTTGTGAATAAAATACTTGGGCCGAAATCCCTTGTTGGCGAAAACACTTGGGCCGAAATCCCTAAGTGTTTTCGTTGGGTTCATCATCCATCAACATCATCACAAACAATTATTATTTGATCATGAACGGAAATCAACATAATTATCATCATCGCAAATCCTCAAGCATATATGCGCTGGTCCCCATGCAACTTATCATATTCATTAGAATTACAAACAATCAGAATATATTATCCTTTAGTTATCAACAAAAGTCAACAACCTAATCACCCTTCCATCCCATCGATCATTAAACAAGAATAAAAATTAAAAACCTATAAACAATCACATGTTTCTGACAATCCATATGAAATTAAAAATACTATGGCCGACAACATAAAGTGGTTTCTATCTACTTTAATCATGATGTAATCTGTATCAAGTATGCAACCCTTATCATCTAGTCAAATGCAATTAAAATCATCATCCAATCGATTATCATGATATATCACACAATCGGATCCTGATCACATTACTGCCATACAGATCATTCAAGAATAATCATTCAACCACAGCAACCCTAGAGTTCTAGATCAACATCATGTTTCGCATGGAGTTATGAAACGGACTGATCATACGTTATTCTTTCAAGAGCACATCCAACAGCATAACTATATATTAAGATCTGTAAACAACTAAACATATAGGTCACTAACCGAACTCAGAATGATCAAACAAGAGAGATCTGACTTGAATGAGAGGGGCTGCCGTCGACTTGAGGGTGAGAGGGTGAGAGTTAGGGTTTGCCAAATAAAGTTCACGTAAAGGTTAAAACAAATGTTTATCTAATCACAACTGGGCCAAAGCCCATTTGGTTTTCGTTGACTAGTTAGTGGACGAAAACACATGAAGTGTTTTCGGCCATAGGGTGTTTTCGATGGGGTGTTTTCGTGAGGGATGTTTGGCATGTGTTCCATTTTATTACTCATACAACACATATATTAACCAACATACAAGCATATATCAACAAATACACTTATGCTGCACATCAAATATAACATATAAATCACATCACGATATAACGTATTACAAACGTGCACAGTTGCGAAACTAACAAGTCGTGTAAACAAGCAACATAAACAATTAACGTGCAATTAATGCGAAGATGGAAATCGAGAAAACTCGAGTTGTCACATTATCCCCAACTTGAAAGAAATTTCGTCCCGAAATTTAGCACGTGGTTACTGAGGAAGCTAGTTATGTTGTGTTGTTTCCTGGTTTTCCTGGGGTGTCACATCATCCCCCCGTTGATTTGGAATTTCTTCCCGAAATTCTGTAGTAGCTTCAGCCTTAGTAGTGGTTGCACTGTTTCCGAACAACTGGGGATACTTGAGTTTCATTTGATCTTCTCGTTCCCAGGTAAACTCTGGGCCACGACGGGGGTTCCAACGAACTCGAACAAGAGGTATTCTGGTGTGCTTGAGGACCTTAACATCTCGGTCCGTGATTTCAACTGGTTACTCGACGAATCGCAACTGATCGTCGATAGTGAGCTCCTTCAAAGGAACTATGAGGGTCTCATCTGACAGACACTTCTTCAGATTCGACACGTGAAAAACGTTGTGAACTGCACTGAGTTCTGTTGGTAGGTTTAGTTTGTAGGCCACCCTGCCTATTTTCTCAATGATTTCGAATGGTCCGACATATCGCGGATTGAGCTTGCCCCGTTTGCCAAAACGAACCACACCCTTCCAGGGCGAAACTTTGAGTAGCACTCGATCCCCAACTTGGAACTCGAGTGGTTTCCGGCGCTTGTTTGCGCAGGCTTTCTGACGGTCGCGAGCTTCCGCCATGCGTTTCCGTATCTGAGCAATTCTTTCCGTTGTGTCCACTACAAGTTCTGGACCCGTGATCTGACTATCACCCACCTCTGCCCAACAAAGAGGTGATCGGCATTTACGCCCGTACAATGCCTCGAATGGAGCGGCTTGAATGCTGGTGTGGTAACTGTTGTTATACGAAAAATCCACCAATGGGAGGTGTTTCTCCCAGCCGTTGCCAAAATCAATTACACATGCACGAAGCATGTCTTCTAAAGTTTGAATAGTGCGCTCAGACTGCCCATCCGTCTGAGGGTGATAAGCTGTGCTCATGTCTAAACGAGAGCCAAAAGATTTGTACATTGCTTGCCACCGTTCTGAAGTGAAACGTGCATCACGATCAGAGATAATCGAGGTTGGCACCCCGTGCCTCGAGACAACTTCCTTGAGATATACGTCTGCTAGAGTAGAGAAATTGTCTGTTTCCTTGATAGCCAAGAAGTGTGCAGACTTTGTGAGTCGATCCACGATCACCCAAATAGTATCATTCCCACGTTGAGATCTAGGCAGGCCAGTAACAAAATCCATGGAAATTTGCTCCTATTTCCATTGTGGTATCTCTGGTTGTTGGAGTAGGCCTGATGGTTTCTGGTATTCATCTTGACTCTCGCACAAGTCAAGCACTTGCTAACGTAAGTTGCTATGTGAGCTTTCATGCTAGGCCACCAATATGTAGTTTTCAAGTCGTGGTACATCTTATCCGAACCAAGATGTACTGAGTAACGAGACTTGTGTGCCTCATCCATCACAAGCTCTCGTAGGTTGCCATAGAGTGGGACCCAGATGCGTCCTGTTACGTAGTAGGCGCCGTCTTCCTTTTGTTCTAACCGTTGCCTTGAGCCACGTAGGGCTTCAGCCCTAACGTTTTCTGGTTTTAATGCTTCTACCTGAGCATCTCGTATCTGTGCAGGAAGACTAGATTGGATAGTGAGTTGCAACGCTCGTACACGCCTAGGTGTAGTATCCTTTTGACTGAGGGCGTCAGCCACAGCATTTGCTTTGCCCGGATGGTGCTTTATAGCACATTCGTAATCGTTTAAAAGCTCGACCCATCGACACTGACGCATGTTCAACTCTTTCTGCTTGAAGATATGCTCGAGACTCTTGTGATCGGTGTAGATGGTGCACTTGGTACCGTACAGGTAATGTCTCTATATCTTGAGCGCAAAAACAACAGCTCCCAGCTCTAAATCGTGTGTAGTGTAATTCCGATCGTGAATCTTAAGTTGGCGCGAAGCATAAGCAATGACTTTATCCCGTTGCATCAACACACATCCAAGACCCTGAATAGATGCGTCGCAGTAGACTACAAAATCGTCTGTGCCTTCAGGCAATAAGAGAATAGGTGCGCTACAAAGTCTATCCTTTAAGTGCTGGAATGCTGATTCCTGTGTATTACCCCAACGGTAGATAACGCCTTTCTGAGTTAGTGAGGTGAGGGGTTGTGCAATCTTAGAGAAGTCTTTGATAAACCTTCTGTAGTAGCCCGCCAAACCCAAGAATTGGTGGATTTCTGTTGGTGTGCGAGGTGCAGGCCAGTTCTTAATCGAGTCTACCTTAGATGGATCAAGATGAATCCCATCCTTGTTCACCACGTGGCCTAGAAAGTGGACTTCGCGAAGCCAAAAGTCGCATTTTGAAAACTTAGCGTACAACTGCTCTGCTCGAAGTAGTTCCAAAATAAGTCGTAGATGGTGCTCGTGTTCCCCCTGACTCTTCGAATAGATCAGGATGTCGTCGATGAAAACAATAACGAACTTGTCCAGGTAAGGCTTGCACACTCTGTTCATAAGATCCATAAAGACTGCAGGCCTCGTTTGTTAACCCGAATGGCATGACCAGAAACTTGTAATGGCCGTAGCGTGTTCTGAATGCTGTTTTGGAGACGTCCTCGTCCCGGACTCTCAGTTGATGGTAATCCCGATCTCAGATCAATCTTGGAGTAGTAGCTCGACCCTTACAGCTGGTCGAACCAGTCGTCAATGCGTGGAAGAGGATAGGGATTCTTCACGGTCACCTTGTTGAGTTCACGGTAATCTATGCACATGCAAAAGGTACCGTCTTTCTTCTTCACAAACAATACGGGAGCTCCTCAGGGCGAAGAGCTAGGACGAATGAATCTCTTATCCAAGAGTTCTCGCAATTGCTTAGACAGTTCTTCCAGTTCGGTTGGAGCTAAGCGATAAGGTGCTCGAGCTATGGGTGCTGCTCCAGGAGCTAGCTCGATTTGAAATTCGACCTGGCGATGAGGCGGTAGCCCCGGTAAATCTTCAGGAAACACCTGAGGAAAATCGCGTACTACTGGGATATCCTCGATCTTCTTCTCTTTCGTTGATGCGTCAGTAACTAGTGCTAAAATAGCAGTGTGGCCCTTTCGTAAACACTTCTGGGCCTTAAGGAAGGAGATGATGCCCACTACAGCACCACTCTTGTCGCCTTGAATTACGAGAGGTTCTTTACCAGAACGGGGAATACGAACTTTCTTCTCCTTGCAAAGAATCTCTGCCTGCTGTTGGGATAACCAATCCATCCCGATGACGATGTCGAAACTACCCAGAACGATGGGAATGAGGTCGATAGAGAAGGTCTGACCAGCTAGAACAAGGTTACAATCTTTGACTATGTGCGTGGCCTCTAAACTTTTACCATTTGCCAACTCTACGACATGTTTGGTGTTCAAAAGTGTTGGTGTGCGTTTAAGCATTTGACTAACTTTTGGAGACACATAACTGGTATCGGCACCATTGTTTCCATCATTGTTTCCCCCGCTGTTGTTCCCATTGCCCTGATTATTGTTGTTGTTGTTCTGATTCTGGTTTAGCTGAGGGCAGTTCCGCTTAAAGTGGCCTTCAGCACCACACTGAAAGCATCCCATGTTACCTCGTTGTCGCTGCTGGTTCTGTGGAGCGAGTGGTTGTTGTTGCTGGTTTTGATTCGCAGGTCGTGAGCTCTTACAATCCTTAGCTTCATGACCCATCTTGAGACACCTCTGGCAACGACCCCTGTTGCACTGACCACTGTGGTGCCTATTACATGTGTTGCACTTTGGGTGATTTCCTCGATATCCACCCTGCCCTTGACTACCAGAAGATTGCTGACCAGGGCTCTGATAATCATCAATCTTTCGCTGTTGTGCCTGGGACTGAACTGAAGTTGAACCCTTGCTGGAGGTTCCATCCCACTTTCTCTTGTTGTCACTGGGAATAGCAGAAGTAGTAGTAGTAGTAGCACCAATGCGTTTAGGTAGCTTGTTTCATTCCACTGCCTGGTCTGTGAGACGATGAGCAAGACGAGTAACATCTTGAATAGTAGCAAGGTTAGCAGAAGTCACATGACTTTGAATCTCTGGTACTAAGCATTTGAGGTACAGCTCAATGTGCTTGATGGGAGGATCCACCATAGTTGGACACAACACTGCCAGTTCGTTGGATCGTTTCGTGTACGCTTCTATCTCTGACCCCGTCATCTTCAGGTTAAAGAACTCCACTTCCAGCTTGTGGATGTCATCACGACTACAGTATTCACGTTTGATCAGTTCCTTAAAATCATTCCATGGGGTGGCATTAGCAGCCGCCAGCCCCAACATCTGAACTTGAGCATTCCACCAAGTTAGCGCAGTGCCTTCGAGAGTTCCGGTGGCATACTTCACCCTACGAGCCTCAGGGCATTCACACATCTCGAAGACAGACTCGAGCTTTTCAAACCAATGGAGGAGTCCAACGGCTCCTTCAGTGCCACTGAAAGTACTAGGACGACAGTCCATGAAAGTCTTGAATGTGCACACAGGAGGCTGAGCGTGTTGACTTGTCGTGTGCGTAAGAGTAAACAAAAATTAAGCACAAGTGTTGGGTTACGAGAGTAGGATCTAAGGATCCTAGAGTAAGTTGTGATGGCAGGCTATACCTCCTGCCTGGGCAGCTGCGAGTGCTGCAGTAACTTGTTCAGTGATCAAAGCCGCCAACTGGGCTTGAGTTAGGTTAACGCGTCCACTCATGATCTTGATATCAAAGAGAACATGAGTGAGAGAGGTTCGCAAAAGTGCGATGACAGAAGAGAGTAAGCACATAAATGTTTCAATCAACAGTTGTTACGTTTATCTAAGCATACCATGAGCAAAGTTCTATGTAATCTAGCAAGTAGGCAATGTAAACATAAATCGTATCACCTAGAATGTTGAGTCTTGCACGTGGAGCGAAGCGTCGTTGTGGATCGTTGAGCACTGTTCAGGTTATAGTCTGGTTTTAACAAAAACTTTTTTCCTTTATTAAAACCAAGTTCACTATAACCAATGGCTCTGATACCAATCTGTCACACCCCCAAAATCCACACGCGGAGTATCACCGCTTGGAGGCGTGACATGACCAGGATCAAGCCACCAATCATATTGAACCATGTATGTAGTAAAAATAATTCAACCAAACAATATGAAAGGTGTTCAAAACCAAAGCATAGTTAAGTGTTTAGCGGAAGCATAAATGTAAAACCCAACATAAGCAATAAGTTTGAAATGTCATAAACGTTTAACATGGCATCCTCGATCCATGTCCCACAACGACTGTGCCTCCCCGTGCAAGCTCCATGAGTACCTAACCACCTGCAAGGCATGTAACAACGAGTCAACAACAAAGTTGAGCGAGTTCACAGTTGGTTGTTTAGTTATAGTATTCGTTTCGTAAACCGTATGTTTGTTTAGTAAACTATGTATCGTATTTATTTGTATCGCGGCCTTCCAGGCATGTTTGCGAAGATTTGTGGGGGTTTCCCATGTATTCTAGACTAGTTGTATTTGTATCGCGGCCCTCCAGGCATGTGTGCGAAGATTAGTATTCGTATCGCGGCCATTCCAGGCATGTGTGCGAAGATTAGTATTCGTATCGCGGCCATTCCAGGCACGTGTGCGAAGATTAGTATTCGTATCCGTATCGCGGCCATTCCAGGCATGTGTGCGAAGATTAGTATTCGTATCGCGGCCATTCCAGGCATGTGTGCGAAGATTAGTGGGGGCTTCCCATGTGTTACTAGTCTAGCTGTATCTATAAGTGACCTTCCCCTAACGAGGTCAGTGGTACGTATTCCAGTAACGATGAAAGTACAAGTAATCATTTAACCCCATTCCCAACCCCGGGAATCCCATGCCTTGGTAAGAGTGTGAACTCACCTTGGTTTGCTCGGTATGCTAAACTATGTGTTCGCAAGCAATCAGTCAAGTCCTATAATATGCACGTATACTTAATCAGTTCAAGTTCGTAAAGTTTCACATTCAATCAATACCACAAGGTGCGTTTGGTAGTTAACATTATGCATTACACAACAGTTAATCATATGCATACAAGTCATGTTCCACATACGGTCTTTCACAGTTCATTCTAACATGGTTATTCTTTAACATACTTAAGAGGGTTTACAGTCTTAACGAAGTTAGCAATTTAAGAGGATTTAACCACTTAACAGACATAACAGAGTTAACATGCCCAACTTAATTGGGTTTTCATGTGACGAAAACAACTTTGTGAATAAAATACTTGGGCCGAAATCCCTTGTTGGCGAAAACACTTGGGCCGAAATCCCTAAGTGTTTTCGTTGGGTTCATCATCCATCAACATCATCACAAACAATTATTATTTGATCATGAACGGAAATCAACATAATTATCATCATCGCAAATCCTCAAGCATATATGCGCTGGTCCCCATGCAACTTATCATATTCATTAGAATTACAAACAATCAGAATATATTATCCTTTAGTTATCAACAAAAGTCAACAACCTAATCACCCTTCCATCCCATCGATCATTAAACAAGAATAAAAATTAAAAACCTATAAACAATCACATGTTTCTGACAATCCATATGAAATTAAAAATACTATGGCCGACAACATAAAGTGGTTTCTATCTACTTTAATCATGATGTAATCTGTATCAAGTATGCAACCCTTATCATCTAGTCAAATGCAATTAAAATCATCATCCAATCGATTATCATGATATATCACACAATCGGATCCTGATCACATTACTGCCATACAGATCATTCAAGAATAATCATTCAACCACAGCAACCCTAGAGTTCTAGATCAACATCATGTTTCGCATGGAGTTATGAAACGGACTGATCATACGTTATTCTTTCAAGAGCACATCCAACAGCATAACTATATATTAAGATCTGTAAACAACTAAACATATAGGTCACTAACCGAACTCAGAATGATCAAACAAGAGAGATCTGACTTGAATGAGAGGGGCTGCCGTCGACTTGAGGGTGAGAGGGTGAGAGTTAGGGTTTGCCAAATAAAGTTCACGTAAAGGTTAAAACAAATGTTTATCTAATCACAACTGGGCCAAAGCCCATTTGGTTTTCGTTGACTAGTTAGTGGACGAAAACACATGAAGTGTTTTTGGCCATAGGGTGTTTTCGATGGGGTGTTTTCGTGAGGGATGTTTGGCATGTGTTCCATTTTATTACTCATACAATACATATATTAACCAACATACAAGCATATATCAACAAATACACTTATGCTGCACATCAAATATAACATATAAATCACAGCACGATATAACGTATTACAAACGTGCACAGTTGCGAAACAAACAAGTCGTGTAAACAAGCAACATAAACAATTAACGCGCAATTAATGCGAAGATGGAAATCGTGAAAACTCGAGTTGTCACATTATCCCCAACTTGAAAGAAATTTCGTCCCGAAATTTAGCACGTGGTTACTGAGGAAGCTAGTTGTGTTGTGTTGTTTCCTGGTTTTCCTGGGGTGTCACATCATCCCCCCGTTGATTTGGAATTTCGTCCCGAAATTCTGTAGTAGCTTCAGCCTCAGTAGTGGTTGCACTGTTTCCGAACAACTGGGGATACTTGAGTTTCATTTGATCTTCTCGTTACCAGGTAAACTCTGGGCCACGACGGGGGTTCCAACGAACTCGAACAAGAGGTATTCTGGTGTGCTTGAAGACCTTAACATCTCGGTCCGTGATTTCAACTGGTTACTCGACGAATCGTAACTGATCGTCGATAGTGAGCTCCTTCAAAGGAACTATGAGGGTCTCATCTGACAGACACTTCTTCTGATTCGACACGTGAAAAACGTTGTGAACTGCACTGAGTTCTGTTGGTATGTTTAGTTTGTAGGCCACCCTGCCTATTTTCTCAATGATTTCGAATGGTCCGACATATCGCGGATTGAGCTTGCCCCGTTTGCCAAAACGAACCACACCCTTCCAGGGCGAAACTTTGAGTAGCACTCGATCCCCAACTTGGAACTCGAGTGGTTTCCGGCGCTTGTTTGCGCAGGCTTTCTGACGGTCGATTGAGCGCGATCAAAACTTATTGTAGGTAGTATAATAGATTTCACATAGGAGCCACATAGGAGACACGAGATTCCTAAATTCCCACACAATTGATTCGTTTGTATACATAATTACTTGCAGCTTATACTTGTACACATACATGTCGGTATAGAATGCGCGAGGACGCGATGCAGAGAGCGAGGGTGAGAGCGAGTAATTTGACATTAGTTTTGTTGCGAACATTCGGTTTTCGTTTTAGATTGCGATGGCTGTGCGAGTCGTGCGTTTATAAACCAGGGAGCGAAAATCGATAAATTGAGAAATCGATAAAGCGTAAAGTTTAAATTGTAACCATATAAGCATAAATAGATTCCATAAAGTGTAAAATCGGCGAGTCGTATGCTAGAAAAATAGATAGAGTGCCTTGGGTGTTTAGGCGTCGACTACCCAAGGTAGCCCAACTATACCCAACAAGTTCGTGCACGTGCGTTGCCCTAGAAGGCTTATGCTTCCACTGGGATGCAGCTCATGGCATTCGTCTTCCTGGTTATCACGTAGCTCGAGTTATTGTTATAGCCGAGTCCTTGGTGAGAGCTTTTCGAAAACTATTTCATAGAGAGGGGAACGGTTTATTAAGTTACGGGTTTCACCCCTGACTTAATAACTTCGTTCCTAGCTGTGGTTGTGCTCTTCGAATAAATTCGGGAGTTCCACTAGATTTCGAAATGGATACTTTCGCCGAGATGTAGATGTCACTCCTAGCTCAATGGAAAGTTCTCGTGATTAGAAAAATGCGCTGAGTGAGGGATATTATCGAGAGTTCTTGGTTTTCACGCCTGATCTCGACTGGATCTCTCGGTTGTGTTACGCGAGTATTTTTGAAAACGTGTGTATTGTGTTGGCCTTAGGAAAGGCTAAGTAATATTCTAGCCTTAGGAAAGGCTCTGTGTGTGAATTTGTAGTATGCCGTGTTCACACAAAGTTGTAGTTTTTAGCAATGTCGATCGAGAGTATCAAGTAGGCCCGTGCAATTCCTACTGGGTTCACACGAGTCAGCCCATTGGTACCTAGACTATAGACTAGGTCTTTTCTAAGACATCGACCCGGACTATGTCAAGTCTTGCCTAAATCCCTATAGTTATGGCTCTGATACCAATCCGTCACACCCCAACCGATGGCGGAATCATCGGGGCGCGACACTAGGCGAATCAGATTGCTCAAGAGAATCCATAACAACTATATTGCGACAGTATTTAATGCGTTCATTATCCCATACTAATAAATAATTACAATCACATAAGCTCTCACGAATTTCCTGTTTTCTCAAACAATTCAAATCCGACAACCTAGATTTTAGGTGTGTTTCTAGACTTCCTAGCTTGATTTGATGTAGTCTGCGACTAAACCTGCAACATACGTTAAAATAATGTCAATACAAAAGTATTGGCGAGTATACAGGTTTGATATGTAATAGTGTAATTGATAAAAGCTACGAATTTCCACATACATAAACGTAATACACGACATATATACTCACAAAACTGATACTACCAGCTAAGTCCTCGAGCTTCGATCGCGATTGCTAAACTAGATCCCGTCGGGTGCAATAGTACTATACTAGTCATGGTGGGACGTCGCGAGTATAAGTCCTAGCACATATGTAACTAGCATCACGTATAACTATGCACATTGGTCATTCGCAAGTGATAAATAGTTTAAGCATTTGATGTGATTTGATTTGATAGCAACATATGTTACACCCAAAAGTGCAAAAGCAAAAAGGGTTCAAGTATACTCACAGCGGTTGATGGATTGAAGGGAGCGCTAGAGAGTAGGGTTAGCCTGAATAGATTGATAGCATATTGATAAGTGACGCGTAAAACGGTGCAAAGTACAAGTGGTTCGGACAGCAGTCCCTTCGGATGGTAGTTCGATCGGACAGCCAGTCGTGCGAGTGGTTGTCCGTTCGGACGGTCGTCCGGTCGGATGACTGTTCAAGTGGATTGTTTCTTCCTTTGGGAAGGATGTGTTTGTGTATGATGGCTTGACTTTTGAAGTTTTCGTTGTAGCATTTTGAAAACTTTGAAGTACCTCTACCTTTCAGGACGGTCGATTGGACGGTCGTTCGATCGGACGGCAACCCGTTCGGTTGGGAACTTCAGTGAGAACAAGTTCATAGCAGGGTGTCACTCGATCGGACGGTTGTTCGATTGGGTGGCATCCTTTGTGCATTGAACATGTTGAAAATTGTTTAAGTGTTGAAGTTTAAACGTCTCATGATTCGATTGGCAGGTCGATCGAATGGTAGTCCGATCGGACAGCAAGTCGTTCAACATTCAGACTTCAAATGTTGGCAAAAATGGTTAAGTGTGGGTCCAAGGTGCAAGTCGTACGGGTGGCCAGTCGTCGGTTTGGCTATCCGTTCGGACAACAGTTCATTCGGACGGCACTCCGTCCTGGTTGACATGTTCGTCTTACACTTGGTTATTTTGATAGTTTGTCGTTTTATCGAGATGTGTTGATATCGTGCTAACCAACAGAACTCCATCCTAAGCTCTAGTGACCCGATCGAACAGGAACCACCCAAGTTCGGTCAGTCCACCGCTTCAGGACGATTGTTCTTGGTTAACCCGGAATCGATAATCTCGTGGATAGGATACGGATCTTGAACCAACACAACCACAATAATGAGTAGTAAGCCGACACAAGTTCCGATTCTATCGGTTTTGAGTACATTGAGTGTAAAAGAGTTGAAAGAAAGTTGGAAAACCATCTTTCACTTCTTTTCATTGTGAATATGTTTAGATCTATGGAAGATCTTTGTTAGTTTATGTGGAAATCAGTTAGATCTAAGTTGTTCTTGGTGGATTGAGGCCAAAACATGAAGTTCTTCAAGAACACATGATGAAGTCATCCTAGAACACCTTAAATCTCGACGATTTCACGGTTAAAAGTTAAGATTTAAAAGATAGAGAGGTGTAGGAGTGCGTGTAGATTAAGGAAGTACAAGATTTGAGGTAGAAACTTACAAGGATTGCGAGAAATCGAGAGAAAAAGGCGAGAAGGCGTCTGGTCGAGAGAGAGCAGTCACATCAACTGTTGTTGATGTGACAAGTGGGGTATTTATAGGCAAAGGAGGAGAAAGGCGGTGCCGTGCCTCGGATCAGACGGCTATCCGATCGGTTGGCTGTCCGATCGGATGGCTGTCCGATCGGATGGCCGTCCGATCGAAGTGCCATTCGATCAAACGTCGCCGGCGAGCTGAGTTTTGGCGTTCCGTTTCGATTGCTAAGCGTTGCAATAGTTTGGTTACACATTCTCATCCACATTTCCATATATTTATTATAATTAGCTACGTTGGGTCGTATATACATATCCATATTTCAAAGTTGCGATACAATAACTGGGTTTCGTTTCGAATATGCGTTGCTTTGCGACGCTTCACGGTCATCGAGGAGGGTAGAATAGGTCCTCACTCAACGCCATCGAGAGCGTTAATGTGTGTGATGCGATGTGCGTTTTAAGTAATGAGTTGCATTGCGACACATCACGGCTATCAAGGAGGGTAGAATTGTTCCTCCTTTGATATCTTCGTGGTTGTCAGCAAGTGCAATGTGATGTGATAGCGATAAAGTATGCGTAATATGCGAAAATATTTGCGAAATAGCGATGTATGCAATATAGCTACATTATGATCCGAATCTCTGGTGCTAGGCGTAACGAGTATAACGAGTAGTAACAACGCACGAACATGCGGGTTGTTACAAGTTTTGTTAACGATTTGAATCCTGGGAAAGATATGTGGAACATGAAAACGAGAATTATTCGAAAATGGAATCAGGGTTACAAGATGGATCTCATCTTCATTGATGAGAAGGTAATTCGTATCTCTGCTTTTTCATTTTATTAGAGAATGTAGTGTTGTATGCTAAGAAGATACTTTCTTTAAATGTTCTTCAGGGTGCTAAGATTCAAGCAGTGTAGGATCGTTTGCATGACCAAAACGAGTCATTCAGAAGAGTTCTTGTCAATACGAGAGGCGGAAACTAACGTATCGACTTTGAAACAGCTTAAAATACACTCTAATTGTCTTTTTGATTGATATAACACAGTTTTACAGCAAGTAGACACTTCGGCACCGGAATCAGAAAGATACAAACGAAATGGACAAGCTAGGTATTTATAGACTGAGCATTTCGTACGAGATGGTCAAGTCTCATTTCGTGCGAAATAGATAATGTCCATTTTGTGCGAAATGGTCTTGTTCCATTTCGTGCGAAATGGTCACAATCTATAAATTCCTCATTTTTCGTGCCCTGATCTATCATTCTATTACAAGACTCGATACAAGACGAAGTCAACATATGCACCAACAAGCAGGTATTAAGAGTCATCTGATACCTATTTTTGATGGACAGCTTCAAGAAGATGTTGTTGTGATTCTGTCGAAATTTGGTGTTGGTGAGAATAATGATTTATATAAAGTAGTAGTGCAGCCTTATAAAATTAACTTTTATAGATGCACAACTGTTACTCCTGTGAGAGATTGGCAAGGTGTTGAGTATGGTTTCAACTTCAGAGCTTATGAAGATATTCTTCAAGAAGAGGCGTTAAAAGCTTTGAGTGTTGGTAGTGTATATTTTTGTAATCATGTCTTGCTTGTATAATATTAGATAGTTTTACTTATATTCTTGTATAATGTGATCATATAGATGTTGCTGGATCTGTGATTTGTTGTGGAGATCTTGAAATCTTTGATCTACCTCCGAAGGAGACTAAGAAGGTGAATTTCGATATTGAAGACTTGGGGTAAGTTGTTGTTTACATGTGCAGTCATGTACTGATCATTGTTTGTATTTAATGATGTTAATAAATAAATGAGATCTATAGTGTTTGTATGTAATGCTGAATCATGGTAATAAATGAGGTCTACAGTTTATTCTTAGTCAATATGGTAGTTAATTTATGGCTCATTTGCTACTTTAATAAATGTCATATTTTTCCTTTGTTTTCTGTTTTTATTCATTCAATATTATTTTGATATTAGAGATTTTAAAAGAAATGGTTATAAATTAGTCTTTAGTATATCGTCATATGAATATTTTTTTCATGTAGGGGTAAGGTTTTGCGGCGTACTGTGTGGAATGATTATGCTTTGCAGATTAAGGACTTCATTTCTAAAATCCCACCTCATGAGAATATGATGACTGTTATACAACATGGAAAGTGTAAGGAATGGAAAGGTATTTTTGTTACTTACTGCAAATCACAACTATACTGTTTATTTCTAGCAATATAAAGACAGGTATACATTAAATATCTATATACTTTTCCATGTAGGTGAATATACTGTTCAAAGTGATAAGTTTGCAACACGAATTTTTCTGAATGAAGAAATTGATGAAGTTAATGAGCTAAGGATGAGGTAATTTGTCAATGTAATTTCTATTGTATATAGATGTTCAAGTCAAATACTTGGTTTCATATTATTTGTTTACTAATTCTAATCATTTGTGGTATTCAAAAGGCTTATACTGAAGTTTGGACAAGGGAGTGGTTCTACTTCTCAAACAATACTATCGTCTTAGAGTGTTTTTCTATTGCATAAAGAATTTGTAACTAATGGTGTGAAGAAACATGTTGATGAGATTAGTGAGATAGAAAAGGTTTCTGTCGCAACCCCCGATCCCTTATACAAATCCAGGAACAGGTGGCCGCGAACCAGTTTCGGTGGTATCGTGTATTGTTTAATTTGGCAGCGGAATTTTTTTTCATCAGGACCGTAGTTAGGAAATATTTGATCAGAGTAAAATACCACATTTTTATAACATTAAACACATGGGATAAAACCCAAGTTTACAATACACACATTTTCATAGGAATAAATCCTATTTTATTTAATAAAAACATCTATTTTATTTTAGGTAACTTTATTGCCACTTTTCCAAGCCTTCAGTGCTGTCCAGCTGGCTTTCACATTTTTTTTTACCTGAAACGCGTTTAAAAACATTTTGTCAGTGGGAAATACTGGTGAGTGAATCCCAGTTTAATCAAGTTTAACTAAAAACCATTGTACAATATTGAGGGCGATCTCGCAATTACATTTGTTTCCAAGTTATATCAATTAACATCCATGGTACTGTCAGACCCGACTTGTGGAAATGTTACTCCTTGACCAGGTGGTAACAAATTTTGTATACAAAACCCCAACATACTCATGATAAGTGTATTCTTACAAATACTCAATAACTGCTTAATATATAATTAATTAAGTGAGGTTTTGTAAAAACAATTTACAAAAAGGTTCACAAAAAGCGGATCAACTCACATTGTTGTCTTAGATTATCCTTTTAGGGTTTCCTGGTGACAATCTATAATTTACACAAATGCACACGTGTTAGTATAATAACCCATTTTAACATTAGTAATACCCTCCCCGAGACGACATTCCAACGACTACGTCGTGCAGAATCACGACAGCCGTTACGGAACCCTAGATCAATCGGGCAGCGTATCTAATACGTATCCAGGGGTTATAATACTTACAACAGAGCAGAACTTCACTATTTAGGGGTATTGGACCCGAGTATAATGCCTATTATGAGAGATTTACGTTTAGAAAGAAAGTTTTGAACGAGTTTTGCTGAAACCCGATGCCTGCTATTTATAGTGCCACATTTCGACTTTTACGCGGCCCGCGTAAATGTTAACAAAGGGCTACGTAGCCCGCGTCAAACCCGGTCAAAGGCGTAGGTGATCCGGGTCAGCTTATAGGTTCAACACGAGTCGGACACGTGTCAACACCGGGTTGCGCCACATTCTTGATCTCTAGCGGCCCGCGTAAGATCTGTAAGAGGTCTACGCGGCCCGCGACAAACCCAAAAACTCAATTTTTAATTATTTTTAATAATATTTAAGGTATTCAGGGCCTGTTTTCACGTATGAGGTGTATTTTAGGACATATTGGGATATTTTAAATATTTTTTGGGTGTCGGAAATAATATTCGGGAGAGTGTCGGTTTATTTTAGAGTTGTTATATCCTCCCCACCTTGTTTTAGAGCTCGTCCTTGAGATCTACTAGAACAAGTGTGGATATTTTCGTTGCATTTCAGATTCAAGTTCCCATGTGTACTCAGGTCCTCTTTTGGAGTCCCACTTCACTTTGACCAGAACCAATCTCTTATGTTTGAGGTTCTTGACTTTCCTGTCTTCAATCTGTAGAGGCCTTTCTACAAACTTGATTTGTTCATTTACCTCTATATCCTTAAGAGGTATCTTCAGAGATTCATCGGCTAAGCATTTCTTGAGATTTGATACATGAAATACATCATGTATTCCTGCCATTTCCTCTGGCAGTTGTAGGCTTGTAGCTGATAGGCTACATGTCCTATTCTTCTAATAATCTCAAAAGGTCCAACATACCTGGGACTTAACTTTCCTCTTTTGATGAATCTTACCACTCCTTTCCAAGGAGAGACTTTTAATAATACTTTTATCTCCTACTTGAAATTCCAATGGTTTGCGTCGGTTATCAGCATAGCTCTTCTGTCGATCACGTGCTGCTTTCAGTCGTTCCTTGACTTGAATAATCTTGTCAGTTCTTTCTTGTACTATCTCAGGTCCAGATAGTTGCTTTTCCCCAATTTCTGCCCAACAGATTGGGGTTCGACACTTTCGTCCATAAAGTGCTTCGAATGGTGCAACATTGATACTTGTGTGATAACTATTATTATAAGAAAATTCTATTAAAGGTAAGTGATCGTCCCAATTACCTCCGAAGTCAATTACACAAGCTCTAAGCATGTCCTCCATCGTCTGAATTGTCCTTTAGCTTTGTCCGTCTGTTTGAGGATGATAAGCTGTGCTTAGATTTAACTTGGTTCCCATTGCTTTTTGGAAACTTGACCAAAAATGAGAGGTAAATGACTATCTCTATCAGAAACAATTGATAAAGGTATTCCATGTAATGAAACAATTTCATTTACATATAATTTAGCTAGCTATTCCATACTGAAAGTTTCTTTCATCGGTAGGAAATGAGCTGACTTGGTTAGCCTATCTACAATCACCCAGATTGTATCATTGCCTTTTCTTGTTTTGGGTAATTTAGTAACAAAATCCATTGTTATCAATTCCCATTTCCATACTGGCATTTCTAATTGTTGTAGCAATCCTGAAGGTTTCTGATGTTCAGGTTTAACTTGTGAACAAGTTAAACATTTAGAAACATAGGCTGCTATGTCCTTTTTCATTCCTATCCACCTGAAATTCTTTCTTAAATCCTGGTACATTTTATCACTTCCTGGGTGCATTGTATACTTAGATTTATGGGCTTCTTCTAATATACGATGACGTAGGTTTCCTAATTTAGGTATCCATATTCTATTTTTATGGAATCTCCAAATTCCATCTGTTCCTTGTTCTAATTCCTTTAGCATACCCTTTAACTTTTCAGTATCTTCCTTGATTAATGACTCTTGTGCTTCTCTTATCTGATTATTTAAATCTACTTGCAGATTTAATTTAAGAGAACGTACCCTTTTTGGCTTTTCGTGATACTTTCGGCTTAAAGCATCAGCAACTACATTTGTTTTTCCTTCATGATACTGAATATTACAATCATAATCACTAAGCATCTCCATCCAGCGTCTTTGTCTCATATTTAACTCCTTTTGCCCGAAAACATACCTTAAACTCTTATGATCAGTGAATATGGTAAACTTACTACCATAAAGGTAATGTCTCCAAATCTTAAGGGCAAAAATTATAGCTCCTAATTCTAGATCATGGGTTGAATAATTCTCTTCATGATTCTTAAGTTGTCTAGACGCATATGCTATAACCTTTTGGCATTGCATCAACACACATCCATAACCTAACTTAGAAGCGTCACAATAGACTACAAAGTCTTCAGTTCCTTCTGGTAACGCTAATATGGGTGCATGGGTTAATCTATGCTTAAGAATTCTAAATGCTTCTTCTTGCTTTGGTCCCCATTCAAACTTAATGGATTTACAGGTTAACTTAGTTAAAGGAATGGCTATTCTAGAAAAATCTTGAATAAATCTTCTATAATAATCGGCCAATCCTAAGAAACTTCTAACCTCGGTTGGTGATTCAGGGGTCTTCCATTTGGTAATCGCCTCGATCTTTGTGGGATCCACATGAATTCCTTCATGATTGACTAAGTGTCCAAGAAACTGTACTTACTCTAACCAAAACTCGCACTTTGAAAATTTAGCGTAAAGCTTTTCCTTTCTTAATAGACTTAAAAGTGCGTGCAAATGTTTTGCATGTTCCTCTTTACTTTTAGAATAGATGAGAATATCATCAATAAAAACAATTATGAATTTATCCAAATATGGCTTACATATTTGGTTCATCATGTCCATAAATGCGGCTGGGGCATTGGTTAAACCAAATGGCATGACAGTAAATTCATAATGACCATACCTTGTTCTAAACACAGTTTTAGAAATGTCCTCTTCCTGTACCTTTAATTGATGATATCCTGACCTTAAATCGATTTTAGAGAAAAATCGAGCTCCTTGCAATTGGTCGAACAGATCATCGATTCTCGGTAATGGGTATCGGTTCTTAATCGTTACCTTATTTAATTCACGGTAGTCAATGCACATACGCATTGATCCGTCCTTCTTTTTAACGAATAAAATCGGTGCTCCCCACGGCGATGAGCTTGGTTGTATGAACCCCTTCTCTAATAATTCATCTAACTGACTGCATTTCGGCTGGTGCCAAACGGTAGGGTGCTTTGGCAATTGGTGCTGTTCCGGGTAGTAGATGGATTCTGAATTCAACTTCCCTGTCTGGCGGTAGTCCTGGTAATTCTTCTGGAAATACATCTGAAAACTGAGACACTACTGGGATATCTTTTAGTTCTTCTCCTTTAGTGTTAGTGATTATAGAAATCAAATACACTATTGATCCTTTTCTTATATAACTTGCAGTTTTCATCACAGAGATGAATTTCGTGGATCTAGATGGCTTATCACTTTTAATTGTGATCTTTTCACCCTTTGGTGAATTTACTTGAATTGACTTTTGATCACATAAAATACTGGCTTTATTGGCTATTAACCAATCCAATCCTAATACAATATCAAATCTTGCCAGCTTCATTGGGTAAAGATTTGCAATATACTTTTGATTTAAAAATTCGATTCTTGCTCCCTGCAAGATTTCAGAAATCCTAACCGTTTCTCCATTTGCTGTCTCGACTAGACATTCTTGTGAGAGTTTAGTTAATGGTTGATTAAGAAGTTTGCAAAACGAAGTATTAATAAAACTTTGGTTAGCACCAGAGTCAAATAATACTTTAGCAAAAACATCATTAACTAAAAACGTACCGGCTATGACATCCGGAATCATTTTGGCTTCATCTGCAGTCAGAACAAATGCTCTAGCATTTTTAGTGTTCTTGTTGTTCGCAGTTGGAGCCAATTTTGGACAGTTCGGCTTGATATGACCTTTTTCTCCACAGTTGAAGCATAGTCCATTACTGGATTTTCTCCTGCAATCTTCTTCCTTGTGTCCTGGTGCCTTGCAGAAATTGCAGTGAGTGGAGCATTTTCCCGAATGCTTTTTCTTGCAGACCTTGCAGTATGGTGCAGAGGTAGAACCTATATTCCTACGGTTGAAATTCCCAGAACGGAATTCTTGGGTAAGCCTTTGAGCTAGGTTTCTCCTCTGGTCTTCTTCTCTAGTACGGATTAACTCATCTGTCAAGGTATTTGCTAGTTCTACAGCTTCTTCTATAGTTTGGGGTCTAGCTGCCTTGACTACATGTCTAATCTCTCCAATCAATCCCCAGATATAACGGGAGATTAATACCGGTTCAGGTGATGCAAGGGTTGGTACTATTCTAGCATATTCAAAGAATGTGGTAGTATAACCCTTACTATCTACCCCGGTCAACCTTAAATTCAGAAACTTATTTGCTATCTGTTCCTTTTCATTGGGAGGGCAGAATTTTCTTTCTACCATATTTTTAAATTCCTCCCATTCCATATTATATACCTTAATACCTTATCACTTCCTCTGGACTAGAGGATAGTGTTCCACCATTCTAAGGCTGAGTTCTTAAATAGATTAGAAGCAAACATTATTTTGTCTTCTTCAGCACACTTGCTTATTTTTAAAACAACCTCAGTCTTTTCTATCCAGCGTAGTGCTGCAATGGGTCCTTCATTGCCCGAGAATTCTATTGGTTTGCAGGACCATAATTCTTTGTAAGAAAAACCATAAGGCATGGTTCTTCTTCTTTTGGGAATGGGTACTTGAAGTACGGGTCCATTGTTAATGTTGTGTTCTGGTTCAATTGGTCTCTTACTGCTATGTTTACTTTTATTATCAGCATCCTTAACAGTTTGAAGAATAAATGGCATTGCATCTATAATTCCTTGTGCCACTATGTGTTGGATAGCACTATTATCCATTTGGTTTCCATTATTATTGATGCTCGGATTCTCATTAACCAAGTTAATGTTACTCTGGTTATCGTTATTCAGATTTCCTTGATTTCCTTCGTCGGCCATCTGAATTTTAAACATTTACCACTTATTAATATCACAAAATAATATTTAATATAGTCAATCACATGACACGTATTTTGGTCAAAAACGTCGATCATTGCGACTTTCTCTATTCATATATTATGCATCTATTACACACCATACTGAAATTAAAAATTACAATATCAACTGAAATAAAGTTACACTAATAATAGTAGGCATCCGTAGTTTTTTTCTTCACACACACATATTATATTATTTTATTATTATTATTACTATTACTACCGTCTCCACCATCACATTCATGGATATGGATTCATCCAAAAATCCATATTGCGCTCGTCATACTTCCAGACGAGTCGCTCTCCCACCTGTCTCATTCGTTCACTACTCTCTAAAATTTCCTCACCAAATGTCCTAAGTTCGTGTACGTTTTCTGCACTCATTGGGGGTGCAGGTTCTAGGACTGGGTTCGGAATCTGGGGAGCGTGTTCTTGATATGGGGGTGTAGGGGCCTGAAACTGGTAAGGATTCTCTAAAATCTCCATAATGAATACATCGTGGTAATAGGGATCTAAAGGATCCAAACCTGGGTAGGCTCCTATGTTTGGCATGGGCATGTCTTCATGTATCGGGTAACGTTGCACATAGTCCCTATTATCGTCCCACCAGGGGTCGTAATTTGGGTCTAAGGGGTTTGGTGCAGGTACCCTAGGTATTTCTTCTGGATTGAAGTCATGCATTTCTACTTGATTTTCAGGGTTTTCTATTTCCATTGGTTGGTCAGGGATTGGTAGTTGTGGTTGGGGTGCTATCATTTGTTCCAGGTTAGGGTCAGCTGCAGTGGTTGCTAGGATGTGGATGTTGGCTATACCCCTATTAATCATATCCTAGGCATAGGCATCGATCTCTCTTTTAGCTGCTGCTAGTGCTCTCTGGTCTTGTAGCTTTTCAATGCGCTTTCTACGCTCGTGTGCCCCTCGACCGAACCATCCTCTCTTTTTCTGAGGGAATGGCTCCTCGGATTTGGCCTTAAACATGAATATTCCTTCTTCCGTATCAGCAGAGTACCCTGAGAGGGCAGGCTGAGAAGAGGAGGTGCGTTCGCTTCAAGGCGAACCAGACAATTGACGATACGGGTTAGATGGTCCTTGGTCGCTCATACTATAAACTAACAAATAGTCAAATAACACATAGCAATAAAATACAATTATGCACGTATTCCCGTAATTTATTTCCTAACAATTTGAATTTTGGTGTCAGCAGAACACTTCTGTGGCTGAATCAGTGGCTTAGCTCTGATACCACCTTCTGTCGCAACCCCCGATCCCTTATACAAATCCAGGAACAGGTGGCCGCGAACCAGTTTCGGTGGTATCGTGTATTGTCTAATTTGGCAGCGGAATTTTTTTTTCATCAGGACCGTAGTTAGGAAATATTTGATCAGAGTAAAATACCACATTTTCATAACATTAAACACATGGGATAAAACCCAAGTTTACAATACACACATTTTCATAGGAATAAATCCTATTTTATTTAATAAAAACATCTATTTTATTTTAGGTAACTTTATTGCCACTTTTCCAAGCCTTCAGTGTTGTCCAGCTGGCTTCTATTTGGCTTTCACATTTTGTTACCTGAAACGCGTTTAAAAACATTTTGTCAGTGGGAAATACTGGTGAGTGAATCCCAGTTTAATCAAGTTTAACTAAAAACCATTGTACAGTATTGAGGGCAATCTCGCAATTACATTTGTTTCCAAGTTATATCAATTAACATCCATGGTATTGTTAAACCCGACTTGTGGAAATGTTACTCCTTGACCAGGTGGTAACAAATTTTGTATACAAAACCCCAACATACTCATTGAAGGGGTAAGGTCCCAAAAACCTTGTAACAAGTACTTAGGACCATACCACAACCTTGTCTTTCAGCCCTTTTTGACCTTGCGTGGCCGCGCACTGGTCCTACAAAGAAGGCTTAAGAGACAGATAGCAGAAAACACTTGCACGCCAAAAGGAAATCATAAATCCTTGCGCTTTCCTCCATAAACAAAGGATGAAAATCCTAAATTAAACACTTCCGCCTAATAATATCCAGACTTAGATATTATTTACCCAACTGGTGCCACACGATAAAGAGTCACACAGGATTATGGCAATAACCTTCTAGAAGGACCCAATAGTGCACCACTAAATGGTTACAACCGTCTGGACACGTGTCATCACCTCAGGCATCCCTGAAATCACGATGATGGCATGAAATTAGAGAGAAACCTCCACTTGATCACTTTCCACGTGGCAACCCCCAGCCATAGATCTAAACAGCGATCCGTGTGCACTCACGTCGGATCGAGAAGCTTAACGGAAGGAAATGTAACCGCTTACGGGGTTAGCATCTTCCGTCAGTATTTCACCAACGAGTTTTCCCGCCCAAAACTCCCGGCTATAAATATGAGAACAATTCAGGTATGAAATTCAAGTTACACACACTTCGTCAATACCTCTTCTTCTTCTTCTTCTTCATAAACACATACTAATTCTCACGCCAGAGTCGGGTCAAGGAGAGAACCCCTCTTCTCCCCTTGACGAGGCTAATGGTGCTTTGTTTTGTAGAGTTTACCGGAGAAGAAGGTCAGTCACATCGAATCAAACGAGAGAGAACAACCCCCTTTTATGCAGATCCAAACCCCCTAGATAATTCGATTCCGGTCAATTATCTAGTGTTTCTTCATTGGCGCCCACCGATTTCTCTGTTTTTTCAGTTTTGTCTCGTTTCGATTCAGTTTCCCTCATTTCTCTGTTTTCACATGGCAGAGAATTCATCACCTTACCCATCAGGTCCTCGGTCTGAATTCAAGGGTTCTACAACCCCAAATACTCAGATCGACGGAATCATGGGAATCAATGCAAGTAACAATCACTCAGACGAAAAGGACTCCTCAGATCAACTCATAGAGAGAGCTCCAGAATACTGGATCGGCAGATTCTAGATAGCTTTGAACCAAATTTTCACACAAATTATCAGACCTGAGTCCCCAAACATCAGATCTGATATTCGGCAAGAAAGCAGTGGCAGGATTGATACTGTAGTATTGGACCCACAGATGCCTTATCAGTGGGACATCCAATCTGATAGTTATGCCAGGGTAATTCCAAAACCAGAAGGTACCAATGGTCAGACAGCTAAACCAAAACAAATAAACATGGTACAAGGAGGCCCTTCACGAAGGCCAAACAAACGACACCATGATCAGCATTGGCGAGAACAGCAAGTCGTGTTTCCTGTTGTTCCTGGAGGCCCTCAGGAAGAGCGACCAGTAATTATTACTGGCATCTTCGGCCATTATCGAACGGACTATATGTTTATAGATCCAGGAAGCTCGATGGATATCATATACGAGCAGTGCTTCAAACAACTCGATCCAGAAGACAAAGCACGTCTGGAGCCGGTCGATTTCCCTCTCACCGGATTTTGTAATGAAGCTGTATTCCCGTTAGGGCAAATAGTATTCCCTGTGACTCTATCTGATGGCGAGCATTCGCACACAGTCACAGTAAATTTCATGGTCATGCCGGCAACATCACGCCATGATGTATTGCTTGGAAGAAGGTCACAAAGAGAATTCAGCATGACCACTTCTATTCCACATGCTGCATGCGGATTTCCAACAGAAACTGGAGTTGCAATTCTATACTCAAGTAAGGAGGTCATGCGCGTGGACGATGATCCACCAGCAAAAGTGGCCAAATCCTCAGCATCAAATGAGCCGGAGAAATGGGTTCTGAACGATGAATATCCAGAACAGACCATCCTGTTAGGACACGCCATTTCCCCAGCAACACGAATACGATTAAAAGAATTGCTGTCCAACAATAAAGACATATTCTCCTGGTGCCCAGCAGACATGACTGGGGTTCCGCGCGATATAGCACAACATTGTCTGAACATCCGACCCTCAGCAGAACCTGTTGCACAGGGGAGGCGCGGCTTCAGCGATGAGAAAGCAAAAGCCATGGACGAGCAAGTGACAGAGCTACTTAATGCCGGAATCTTGCGCGAGGTTCAATACCATACATGGGTCGCCAACCCAGTAATGGTCCAAAAACACAGTGGCGGATAGAGAATGTGCGTCGACTTCAAAGACCTGAATAAAGCATGCCCAAAAGATTGCTACGCGCTTCCTGAGATTGACAAAAAAGTTGACTCTCTAGCATCATTTCGATGGAAGTGCTTTCTTGACTGTTATAAAGGTTATCATCAGGTCCAAATGAAAGAAGAAGACGAAGACAAGACCGCATTCCGCACAGACAAGGGCATCTTCTGTTACACAAAAATGCCCTTTGGCTTACGCAACGCAGGCGCAACGTACCAGCGCCTAATGGACACGGTCTTCAGAGGCGATATCGGTAAGACAGTCGAGGTATACATGGATGACCTTGTCATCATGAGCCGCGAGGAAGATACAATGCTTGCAAATATCCAGCGCGCATTTGATTCTTTGCGCAGCGTAAACTTGAAGCTCAACCCAACGAAATGTTCCTTCGGAATGGAAGAAGGGAAATTTCTGGGTTTCATAGTAACAAGGGATGGTTTTAAAGTAAACCCGGAGAAAGTGCAGGCCATCCAGTTAATGCCATCACCTGCAACAATAAAAGAAACGCAAAGACTCGCCGGACGTCTAGCAGCCTTGAACAGATTCTTGGCAAATCATGCAGCAAAGTCATATCCATTCATTAGCACACTACGAAACTGCGCCAAGAAAACCCACTTCCAGTGGACACTCGAAGCGGAAGCAACCTTCAAGCAAATGAAAGAATGTTTAATTCAGTTGCCGACGCTAACAGCACCACGAGAAAAAGAGCCACTAATCTTATATTTATCTGCTGCGGAAGTAGCGGTAGGCGTAGTATTAATGGTGGAGCGAGAAAACATTCAGACTCCAATCTACTATATAAGCAAGATGCTCACTGGCCCAGAGACACGTTACTCAATGATATAAAAACTAGTCCTAGCGCTAGTACATGCATCACGGCGCTTACGCCGGTATTTCTCTGGTCATGTCATCACAGTTCTCACTAATTACCATTTAGGTCAAATCTTATCTAAACCCGACGTCGCGGGAAGATTGGCCAAATGGGCTATTGAGCTCGGAGGATACAATATCCTATACAGACCGCGACCAGCAATCAAGGGGCAAGTTCTAGCAGATTTTGCCACAGAAGTTCCTATCGACAAAGTCCATGAGTGCGAGGCAATCCAAAACCCTGTTCCTGTTTTCGACGATAGGGTCTGGACTCTGCACACAGATGGCGCTTCTAATGATGACGGAGCAGGTGCGGGTCTCCGATTGGTCAGCCCAGATGACCACAAACTTACATATGCTATACGCCTAGATTTCCGAAACACAAACAACGAGGCAGAATACGAAGCGTTCCTAGCAGGCCTTCGTTTAGCGCTCAAGATAGGGGCAAGAAACCTCGAAGCCAATGTAGATTCAAAATTAGTGGCTGAACAGGTCAATGGTCATTATGACGCAAAAGGAGAAGCAATGGCTCTATACCTGGAACAAGCACGAATGTTAATCAGCAAATTCCAAACATTCAAGGTTAATCACATAAACAGAAGCGAGAACAAGCACGCGGATGCGCTAAGCAAATTGGCCGCCACTAATTTCAAACATAAACAGAAGCGAGAACAAGCACACGTATCCAGGGGTTATAATACTTACAACGGAGCAGAATTTCGCTATTTAGGGGGTATTGGACCCGAGTATAATGCCTATTATGAGAGATTTACGTTTAGAAAGAAAGTTTTGAACGATTTTTGCTGAAACCCGATGCCTGCTATTTATAGTGCCACATTTCGACTTTTACGCTGCCCGCTTAAATGTTAACAAAGGGCTACGCGGCCCGCGTCAAACTCGGTCAAAGGCGTAGGTGATCCGGGTCAGCTTATAGGTTCAACACGAGTCGGACATGTGTCAGCACCGGGCTGCGCCACATTCTTGATCTCTAGCGGTCCGCGTAAGATCTCTAAGAAGTCTACGCGGCCCGCGACAAACCCAAAAACTCAATTTTTAATTATTTTTAATAATATTTAAGGTATTCAGGGCCCGTTTTCACGTATGAGGTGTATTTTAGGACATATTGGGATATTTTAAATATTTTTAGGGTGTCAGAAATAATATCCGGGAGAGTGTCGGTTTATTTTAGAGTTGTTATAGTTTCACATCTTTTTATATAGTTTGGTTTGTCACCTGCATGTTTTTACAGGAAGTGTCTTGTGTTTTTACAGGAAATATCTTGTGTTGTTGTTGCGACAATTAAGATTGTGCAAGAAGAGTATGGTTGGTTTTATGCTGCCTGTCATAAGTGTTTTAAGAAGGTGATGGGTAAAAGTGAATACTTGCAGAATGTTGAAAATGTTTCAGATGATATTGTTCGATTGCCTGCGACTTCTTTGGTTTGTCCCAAATGTCATAGTGAATGTACATCGATCACCATAAAGTAAGCAATGATGATTACTTAGCGTTATATTTATATAAGTAACATTCTAAGACTGATATTTGAATATACTTTTGCAGTTTACTTAGTTAGTTGTGTATATTTCAGGTGCAAGTGCGGGTGCAGGATGAGAGTGGTAGTGTTTCTTTTGTTATGTTTGATAGAGATGTTCAGAATCTTCTTGGATTAGCGGCGAGTGACATAAGAGAGAGGCAGGTTAAGGCCAATGATACTGGATTCCCTCATGAGATATTTCGATTGGTTGATAAGAAGGCTGCATTTAAGATTGATGTTTCAGAGTTCAATCTTAAAAATGACTATCGTGTTTATACTATGCAAAAAACATGTGATGATCCAGTAATAATTGCTGAGTTGGTTGGTGAAGATGGTAATGGTGATGAAAATACTGATGAGGTAGCATATAAAATTACTCATTCAATCTATTTATTTTTCTTTTGAGTTTTAAACACTTGATTCTGCAGTTTTTTATATGATATCATATATCATGATCCTTTAGGTTACTCAAGAGGTAGCTGACGTTAAAGATGTTAACCTTTCAGAATCTTCCCATGTGTCTGCTGAACGAACTTCAAGGGTGAGTATTTATTTTTAAAGTATGTTTAGTATGTTTAAAAAGAGTTCATTATTTTATTAAATGAGATCAATAGTTGTTTTGTGATCTGTTGCAAGGATGCTGTCTCTGTTACGGTCGACTCTTCAGCCGTTGAAGTTGAAAAGGATTCTGGATTAAGTCCCAATGGAAAGCGGATGGCTCAAGATGCTGATGTTGTCAATGTTGGTGACCTATCCACTAATGTGAGAAGAACCCGGAAGAAGCTGGCTAAGCTTAACAATTAGATGCTTATGAAAAAACAATTCTTATGAGAGATAAGTAGAAACCACTTATTTTTGAAGAATCCTTGTGGTTTTTATTTATGTCTGTTAAGTGTTGTTTTAACAAACTGTGGTTAAAAGTTTGGTTTGTAAGGGCTACGATGATGAATATGGTATGTAATGTCTACGGTTTGAATATCAAGTAAGGTTAACCTTTTGTTTGTTATATAATATTGTTATTATACATTATATACATTTTTGGTGATATTGATGGACTGGATAAGTAGTAGGGTTGTATATTATTGTTAGATTGATGAATGAAATTTTAATCAATTGGTTAGTTGGAAAACTGTTGGGGTCTGAGATACATTAACATCTGTTAGAGGCTAAGCACTGTTATAGCGTGCTAACATCTGTTAACCCCTAAACACTATTAAAGATCTGTTAAAGGCTAAGCACTGTTATAGTGTGCTTCAACAGCCTTATGAGCTGTTGATCATCATCTGTTAAAGATATTATATTATAGATCTTCTGTTGAATTGTGTAATATCTGTTGGTGCAAAGCAGAACTTAGGTTCATCATATATTTTGCTTCATCAGCAGAGGTTCTCTTTAGCAGACCTTTGCTTCAGCAGTCTTTGTCTTAACATACCTTTTGGTTCATCAGCAGAGTTTGTTTGGCTATTGATGGACTGGATAAGTAGTAGGGTTGTATATTATTGTTAGATTGATGAATGAAAATTTAATCAATTGGTTAGTCGGAAAACTGTTGGGGTCTGAGATACATTAACATCTGTTAGAGGCTAAGCACTGTTATAGCGTGCTAACATCTGTTAACCCCTAAGCACTGTTAAAGATCTGTTAAAGGCTAAGCACTGCTATAGCGTGCTTCAACAGACCTTATGACATGTTGATCATCATCTGTTAAAGATCTTATATTATAGATCTTCTATTGAATTGTGTAATATCTGTTGGTGCACAACAGAAGTTAGGTTCATCATACATTTTGCTTCATCAACAGAGGTTCTCTTTAGCAGACCTTTGCTTCAGCAGTCTTTGTCTTAACAGACCTTTTGGTTCATCAGTAGAGTTTGTTTGGCTCATGAGCTGAGGTTGTTTGGTTTAAGTAACAGACTTTTCTTTCAATAGTGGTTGTCTTCAACAGACGTTTTGGTTTGCAAAGTTTAGCGAAACAGATGTTAAGTTTGTCCCTTTGGTAGGAGCAGTTTTTAAAAAACTGTTATTTGTAATTACAAGTTGTATACCATTTTATTAATTTTGAGTCTTATATTTCTTTTTGTTGAGTGACCGGGAAATGTAATGGAAGATAGTAATGTTTAGATGCAAAATATAGTAATGTTTAGTTGAAAAATATAAAAAGGTAAAACCACAAAGTTTTGAAAGTATAAACTAAGACTACATAACTTCATTCTTAAGTTAGTTTCCAAAGAAGAAATTTGTCCATCAAACATGTTAACTAAAACATAAATTATTAAAGGCTGAAAAGGTGTTCAAAGACCATGTCAACAAACTTCAAAGTGTATTTTATCTCCTGTTACACTTTTTTCTTCGACTATCTCAAACCTCAACTTTTTCCCCACAGATATTCCCGTTTCATCCATGATACGCTGCCAGTTTGTATGCATCACTAGATGGTTATTGTCGTCAGGTCTTCTAGGATCTCTCCTAACAACAAGCTGTACCAAAAACTTCACATGACCAAATGACAGCACAACTCTACGGTAATCATTTAGCTGGTGTTCTCGAACAAAGTTCCTCGGTATTGCCTGTAAAGGAAAATTCTTTCTTTAGTTATTCATTCAAAACAGCATATACTTTAAGTAATAACAGATAGATCCAAGATTATAAGTAAAATCAACCACATTAAAAGTAGATATGTAAATACCAGGCTGTGTGTCCCTAAAACATGGTATTCAAACTGTTTTTTATAATGTGGACGCTTTCTGCGGTGTTGGTGATTGGTACGGCTGCAGTGATGTTTTGTCTCCCCGTGAAGTCCAATCCCGTCTTTGTTAAAAACCTTCACAGTGAAATTAAAGTCGTCTTCAGGAGTACTTCCCATCCATTGAAACAGCAGTGGGCAGCTTTCCTCAATGTCATTTTCGAAGCAAAAAGTTGTCCATCCTGGTCCCATAAAACCAGCAGCTAATCCCTTTTTGTTTTCAGGAGAGAAAACATAATGCACATCAACTTTACTACTCTGCTTTGGTCCATGTACTTTTGCAACCAAGTTATCAATTTTTAATCTCCTCTGCAACAACAACTTCAGCAAATCGTGTGGTAAATGCTATAATTTTCATACATTTCAGAAATGTCATATTAGATTTTATATAGGATACAAAATATAAATTAGAAGTTTTTCTAACAGTCCAAAAGATACACTGGCAATATACAAAAATAAGGTAGCAATTTTTAACCTGCTTGCAGTATGTTTCTTCTTCAGCCTGTATCAAGCAACCATGAACATAATCTCTGTTCGAGCCATCGTTTCTAATCTCCAATCCCTCATTGTTCAAAACATTTATCTCAAATTTTGCTTCCTTCAATTTTTTAAACGTAGCTTGTCTATGTTGTTATTTCTATACGTTTCAACAAACCGAGTCCATTCTGGCCCGTTTATCCTCTTACTTTTATGACCGATGCTCTGTACTGCAATCTTATACTTAAAACCCGTATAATCAACCAACTTTATTACTTCACAATTTCTTGGTAATTGGTTACTCATTATCCTTGGAAGTACCTATGTATATAAAATACACAACATTTAATATATCTATAATTTTATAAATACAGTTTTTAGCATACAATTGTGATTTGAGCTAATTTGTTCTAAGAATATAGCTTACTAATCCCTCATTTAGGTCTGCCAATTCAGAGACGTTGATAATTATCATAAACTCCATCTGAAAGTAAAAAATACAATAACAGTTAAATACTAAAACATAAAATCAAGTGTATCTGAAAAGCATTCTATTTAAGGTATAAAAAATATCCAACACTCTGTAGGACCAAACTTATATGTTGTGCACTTCAATATGGTCCCTACAACCAACAATATGAATCTAACACTATGTAAGATCAAATTTTTATTCTTGTATAATAAAAAAGTATTATATGGCAATAAAGTTTTCAAATATCCATGTTTGTGTCAACTTCAAACTTCAGTTTTTTTTCAGCAGACAAGGCTATATTCACTTACAAATCAGACATATGAGTACAATAAACTGATTGCAGAATATTTTATCAAAATTAATATTGATAGAACAAATGTATCAACACTACATGGCAGTTCATACAATAATTCTAAAACCATTCGTAAAATTTACAACCAAATATTTATGAAACAATAATATTTCAGATTGTTATTTAGATGGAATGAATCAAAATGTAACTAAATAGGTTGATATAAATCTTATTATAAAATAAAGAAAACAAGTTCATATAAGTTTATCTATTTTAACATCAGTAGATTATGATTTTGATGTTTATATAATTGAATGAGGAAACTGAAAGGAACATGTCAAAGCATACCTGTAAAATACACAAGAGAACAAAAAAAATACCTGATCTAAAACTTTAAACTTCTGATCGTCAACTCTGAAGAAGAAGAAACTGTAGAGTTTTTTCGCCGGAGATGAAGAGGTAAGATTGTATTGAGATTGTTGAAAATAAGATATTTATCTATTAACTTGTAATTGTTTATTTATTTAACTTATAATAATCTTTAATATCGGGATTTAAAAACTATTTTTAATTATATAAATATAAATATATTAAATTAATATATAAGTTTTTCGTATTTAACATTTTAAATTTATAGTCAAGCAGTGGTTATTGCTGTGGAAAAATTGTCCTGTTTTAATGTAAAAGGGGGGTAAAGTATAAATTTTACAAAACTTAATTTCAATCAACCAGTGTAAATGTAACATCTGTATTAACTCCATTTAATATACTTTTCATCTCCATTATTGAATATAAGCTCCATAAAACATATTCGGAAGTTTTCTCAAATAACTTTCTTATTAAAATCGGCAAGGTTTTATTGCATAATATATATTACACGCTATAAAATCAAGTATTGTTTCTTTGAATTTATTGTGTGTATTATATATGTTAGATTAATCATTATTTGATGTTATGAGTATGTGTTTGTCACTGACGGCGTTTCATATTCTTTCTTGAAGCAAATAATAGTTGCTGTAATCCGGTGTATTTTTATCGATTATGTACTGCATTAACTTAAATGAAGTTACTGATAGCATTCTCTGTCACAATTTGTGCATGCATCTTCGTGATGTTGTCTTCTACATTACGATTGATAAATCAACCATATAATTTTTGGTTGATGCTCATTTGCTTAACTGTTGTGAGAGATGATGATTTTCGTTTTGTGCTTTGTTTTTATAATACCTTAAGTGTGTGATTATACAAATAGTCCGGTTAATATTTGGTACTTTTGTTTTTTAAGTGCTGATTTAGTTTAAGAGATGTTAGTGATGTCTATTTTATAATGTTGTTTGTCTATGACTTTTGTTGGACGTTGTTCATCTTTATAACTTGTAAGTTTAAATTGTTTATTGCAGATATGAGTCTATCCAATCAAACACCATCCTTTCAATTCCTTAATGAAGATGATTTTATATTTTTGGTATGTTTTTTAACTTTCTTGCTACTATTAGGATTCTGCGTTAATTTTTGATGTAAGATGTTTGTTAACTACTGTTGCAGAATATACCACTTGATTTTCAGACTCTGTTGTGGGGCAAGGAGGTCCCGTATGGGCGAATTGTAGAGTTACTTGATGGTGACAAATCATGGTTAGTACGAGTAAGGAAGAGAGATGATCATTGTATATTTACGGATGGATGGACAAAGTTTGTTAGAGATTGTTGTTTGAAAACGAAAGATGCTGTATTGGTGAAAGCTATTGGACGTTTGTCATTTGTTGTCTCATGTTTTAAAGAAAATGTCTACGAGAACTCTTACATTTCAGCAAATATTATACCTGAAGTTGGCATGACTGTATGTAACGATATATTATTTTGTTACTTACTATAAACATTTTCTGCTACCTCAACAACTTGCTAACATCTGTTTTCCCTTTTAACGTCTGTTTCCTTATAATCTTAACATCTGTTGACTAAACTTTTTAACATCTGTTGACTAAGTCTTTTAACCTCGGTTGACTAACATCTGATATTTAAGATTTGTCCACGTTGCAACCTCTGCTGGACATAATGGATGACAGTTGTTACGAAACCTCTGTTGGATAGCAACAGAGGTATGTAATAGTTGATAGCCAAACAGTGGTTAGGTTGTGTGTAAATATTGTAACTACTGTTGACTAACCCTGTTGAGTAATTCTCAATTTAACTTTTGTTGACTAATCCGTTGTAACTTCTGTTGCTCATTAGTTCATATCAAATTTGTAAGTCTGCACTAAATATTCCTTTGCTTCTTCTATAGCTAAATTGCTGACAAATTTTGGAAACAATTCTATGGTAAAAATTACGAGTATGGGATGGCAACTATCTATGTTGGCGAATGGTTTTGGAATGTGATGATGAAAGGATGGACTGATGAATGCGGATTTACTGATGGATGGTCAAAATTGATTGAAGAAGTTCCCATGCCAGTTGAATCTTGGTTGGTTTTCACCATGATTGCATCTAAAACGTTTGAGCTTTCCGTTTTCCATTCCGAGACTGGAACTGAGGTTTCCTTCAAGAAAGCTGATGTAGTTGTTTTGGATGATTCAGTTTATGGAGATGATCGGTTTGATTTATTGGCTGCGGTATAAAATTTTGATGATAAAATACATTGTTTGATAACATGACGGTGATAAGTAACTTTTATTATATTATGCTAATATCTTTTGAAATCTCATTTTGTAGGCTAAACACAAACAGCTTCTGGATTCCAGGGAAGTTGCTTTGGATGATGAGGATACTAGATCTTCGGTTGGTAATTCTAAGTAGTTTACGAGTTTTGAGGATATTTTTAATGTAGATATACACATGTAATATTTATATTTTATTATGATTTAAAATATGGTTTCTTATATATGATTCTTCTTATAAATATAGTTTGCTGATGATGGGCTATTTGATTCAAAGATTGCGCGTCTGGTTGATGAGTCAGATGTTAAAAGTGCTGTAAATTTATAATTTTCTAAGCATATATTTTATTGTATAATAAGTATAAGAAGGTTTTTTTTAAATTTTGTTGTAGCCTGAAGATCATTCTGTAAAAATAGCTGATGATGTTAACGATCCTCAACTACAGTCTAAAGATGTTCGTGACATTTTTGCCTCTTTAAGTGTTGTATCTAATGTAAGTGTTTATTAGTTTTATACTGTCTATTTTATTATTGTCTCAATATATTGATATTCTTCTATATGATTGAGTCTTAAACTTCAAAGCTGAGTTGAGAAGATAGTTTGTGTTGATAAAGAAAGTTATAAAATTTCAAGAATTTAGAGTTGTTATATTCTAAATTAATTTACTTAGGTTGAAAAGATGCACAAACTTTGTGGCAAGACAATTATAGAGGATAATGAAGCTGTTGATAGACCGTGTAAAGTTCGAAAGGTTCGTTTATGTGACACCCGGCTTTTCAGTCCGTACCGTACAATTGTAACACGTGTTGTAAATAGGTAATAGGGCTGTAATTGACTGGTTATGATGTTTATATGTGAAATTTAATGTGTTAGTAAAATTAAACCTTCATAAAAATTATGTTGGCAACGGTAAGATAAACGTTTATCGCGTAACGGTTAAAATGCGAAATGAACGTCGGTGACCATCCGATCAGTGTTAAAATCCTAAAAATAGTCTGTTATGATTAGAATAATAATTTTAATCATATCCGTGTGGAAAAATAATTTAAAACGCTAGAAAACCCTATTTTTCGAGTTTGAACGCGTACCGCGTAGCACAGCGCGCATACCGCCAAATACCGGCAACGTAGCCAGTCCAGGAAAACAAAATATTGTTTAATAATATTTTGGTGAGATTATTTTTATAGAGTGTTAAAAATAATTTAAAACGCACTAAAACGGGATTAAAACGCTAGATAAAATACCCGGTGCCCAATAAAATACCAGTTTTTACTCTATATTACTTATATATATGTATATATATATATGTAAAATTTCGTATATGTTTGTGTGTGTAGAGAAAGGTGGCAGCCCTTTAACACACTCTCTCTCCTCTCTCATATTCTTATTGGTTTTAATGAGAGGTGCATGATGATGGTGTCCATAAAGCATTCAATATCATTCAAAATTTCAAGAAAGGATCTTAAACAAATCAAACTCTCTCTCTCTCTCTCTTACAATTCAGCCGAAACACCCCCTTCACACCTCCATAACTTCAAAATTTTTGAAGTTCTTGTAAGGATCAACACAAATCCAAGGTGTTTCCAAGCTATTTTGATGATACAAAGGTGTTTTTAAGGTGAAACAAGCTCCATAACACCAAAATCTTGTCAAAAACCCACTAAAATCTTGAAAGGTATAAACTTGTTTTTAAAACCATGTTCTTGATTTTTTTAGAGATGATGATGGAAGGTTTCTCTTGATTCTTAAAATATTTCACAAACTTGAAAAACAAAACAAATGGGTTTTTAAATAAAATAAAAATGGAAGTGTATGTGTGTGTGCATGTAGCCGTGAGTATATATACATGTGTGTATGAGATTGGGTTTTGTTTTGATTGTTACATGTTTGATTGATTCTTGGAAGCTAATGCATGAATGATTTGAAAAGGGGTTTTTGTGATTTGAAATGGGTTCATGAATATGTGAAAGGTGAATTTTTGAATCATGTGTATATACATATATATGGTCGTATATGTATGTGTATATATGTACATGCATGTATGGAAATATATGAAATTTTTGTTTGATAGTTCTTAAAAGTGCAAAAACATGTTACATGCATTTGATGATGTGATGATGATTAAGTGAACATGGTTCTTTTGATGTATTTGAAAGTTATAATAAAGTATGATGGATGCTTTTAAAAACCTTGGATGATAATGTTATGATAATCATGCATTAGATGTATTTACTAGAACATGCATGTTGAAATGTGAACATGAAATGATGATTTGAATAAGATATGATAAAAATAAATTTTGATCAGAATATAAACACTTAAATAAGATTATTTTGGAGTGCTTAAATGATATGTAAACTTGTGATAATGTTTACTAGCTTTGCATGTTGTACTTGGTGCTTTAGGAGTTGTAAAATACGTGAAATCGCATGATTTATGTGACTTACACAAAAACTGCACTAATCTTAATATACTCACTATTTTAATCAGTAAATAACATGTATTGTGTTAAAATATCAAGTCATTTCGAGTTGGGATGATTGTAGTAACGTTTAACGCAAAACTATGCGTTAAAACGGTCAAAAATCGGCTTTTCGAATGATTTTTATGAAACTGATTGAAATTAGTAAATAAACTGATATTTTTAGTTTAAAAATATGTATTTTAACTAATTTTAAGTTACTTGGTGTTTGTTTGGTCATACATGACTTCCGACGCCCGAAACCGTTACCGAATCGCTAAAATACGCATTTTTCAGTACACACAAGTCTGGGTAAAATTTTGGGTAAGCCTTATGTGTTAAAATGTGTTATGTGATTTAAACATGAGAATGTAAAAGTATGTTAAATTTTAATATGTTGTTGGAAGTTTAGACTTTGCATGTATGCTTGTACGTTTTGTGCGGTAGAAACGGTAAAAATCGCGTTAAATGTGTAACTTGTCTGTCGAGCATGAAATTTGATACTTATGAAATGTTTTATGTATATTTGCTATAAAAATGATAAAATGGATGAGTTAACAAGATTTCACGTGTTTCGATGTTAAATTATGTGAACATTTATGTATATATATTACGACACGCAAATCATAAACATATTGCGTATAAACGGGAATGTTAACGGATTTACACAATATTGGTCACCAATAATATCGTTCAAGTCGCAAAATCATAAATAAATATATATATATATATATATATATTAACGTGCCAACATAATAAAAAATGACAACTTTTCAAGAAAATCTCAAAGTTATGTGATAATTCTAAGAAACGGAGAAACTTACGTTTTTTGTGTTAAATATATATTGATTTAGAATTGTTCCTATATTAGGACGTATATAAAAATCAATCTCTGGGATTGCGATATTAAAATACGCACCCAAAGGTGAGTGTCACTAAACCCCTCTTTTTACTGCTTTGTACATATTTTGGGGGTAGAACACGTCGTTAAAAGGGTTTAATACTGTTTTCAAAATAAAACATACCTTTTAATATAAAATATATATTTTAGCTGAAAATATATGAGGTTTGATAAGTTACACGTTTCGAAGTAAAACGTTTTTGATGAATAAATGTTGGACATTGAGATGGTACGGTGTTTCCGAGGTGAAACAGACCGTAAAGTTGGGACGGATGCCGGCCTGGGTCTCGAGTGATGGAGATTCAGGGGATTCGTGCAACTACGTGTATTAAATTGTCATATTAGTATGATATATATATATATATATATATATATATATATATATATATATATTGTACGTGAGGCAGACATCATATTGTTTTTCGAGAAAGAACCCTTCGCCCATGATGTCGTTTAATCAGTTAAGTATTGTACGCGATGAATTGTTGGTAGATCTATCGGGTTGACAACCTCGTCGTGACCGGTCGCCCCGTGTCAAGTCAAGCGATGAATTAAAATTCTATTTATTGTCTAGCTTTGATTATCCCTGCATGGTTAATATATAGTTCGTATCGTCTAGCTAACATACGAGTCTGAAAATTGACGCAATAATTTAATATACAAAACCTGGGCAATATGTATTACAGTTGTCGGATTGATGAACCGACGGAAGGCCCATGGATTTTATTAAGGAAGTAAAATGGACTTTCTAAAATTATATGGATGTTTTCAAATAAACACCTAATCAGAAAGTTTTCCTTGGAATAAAATTGTTTGTATGTGAACATGTGAACTCACCTTCCTTTGTGTTGACACTTGATTTTAACGTGTTCTATAGGTACTTGAGTTCGGCTTCGGGAATTATGGCGTATCTTGTGGTTGTTGATGCATGTTTTGTCACTTAAATATGTTGGACTAATTTTAAAACTTTCTGGGACAAATGTAATAAGATCCATAAGGATCAAAGACAATTTAACTATGATGTGGTTGTGTCATGTTATGAGACGTCATACTTAAAAACTTATGTTTTAATTAAGTTAATATGTCCAACACTATAATGCATCAAACATCAAGATAGAAATGGGCACCAGCTTCCGTCACCACTACGTTTTATATTCTGTTGCGACGTTTTTGGGGTGTGACAGAAGTTGGTATCAGAGCCAATGGTTGTTAGCGAACTAGATGTTTTTAGAGGAAAACACTAGACTTCAACCGAAGAATTTTGAGATATAAAGTCCAAAATTCTCGAAGCCAAGATTTTTAAATAAACCTGGAAAATTTTATCATGTATGAAAACCCTTATGTGTTTATGTGCATACGTGATTATCTGTTTATTTGGGCCTTATGTGTTACTATTCATATTGATCACACACTTACTTTGTACGGTTACGATATGTCACGTCTCGGCCTATAGAGCCATTAGTCGTCCTGCTCACTGATAATGTCGAGCCTACACTTGAGATTCTTTCACCCGTCGTTACAGAATCATTTATTCTGCTACTCGAGTCACGTGTTTTGTTACACCTCTTTTAGTCTACACTCACCGTAGGAAGAGGACTCGACCCGTTGGAGAGATCGCATCGACTTCGAGAGTTGAGACAGCGTCCACTTTGAAGAGGCAGAAAGGGGTTTTGGGTCAATCGCTCTCATAGTGATCGACAGTTCGCCACATTACGCGGAGGCATGGACACGATGAAGGACTTAGAGGGACAGATGGATTGTTATGATGAGCTAGAAGAGCTTGTTAGGAAGATGTTGGATTTCCAGGGATTGAAGCGTTAGTTGTTGGTTGTTTCTGTTGTTTGTTTTGTATGTCTCATTTGACGAACCCTATTTTTGTCTTGCATGCCAAATTTTCTGATATTTAGGAGGAAATCTCATGTAGACTTGTTACGGGTGTTGATGTAGACACGCCGAATTTCGATTAGTCTTAGTACTAAAAACAAGCCTTTTAAATTTCTGGTATAAATATCAAATGGGTTTCTTTTGGTTTAAGAATTGTTCTCATTAATATGTGGGTATTATACTTGCGCAATGTTTGGTTCACTACCATTTAATGATTGAATTATTCTTGGTTATCGTCTTATGTGATTATTATTGTTGTAAATAATAGAAACGACGAAATACCACCAAAAGTGAGACAGGGTTCTGGATTACCTATTACCCCAGAAGAGTTGGCACAACTCATAGCCCAACACGTTAATACTGCCATGGAACAGCGCGTTGCTAACCAAAATAATGGCTAGGAACATGGACGCAATGCTCATAGGCATGGTCTTGGTGGGACATAGATCGGAAATTCTCCATATAATATAATGATCGGACAGTTTAGTAGTTCATGTGTTATAATATAATCAGAGCGTTTTCCTGATTTTCATTAACCTTGTGAACAGTACATAGATGTACACGTAAAACTATCCAGGGTTGTAACCCAAGATCATTTACTGGTGCTTTATGCAATGACGTGGCAACGGTATGCGTGATGTCGGGCCGTCTCAGCGGATCGACTATTCAAATAATTCCGCATTCCGAGCCTAGATCTGGGGATTCGCGAAAGTCTGAGAGTTCGAGGAACGGTACCGATGAGAAGCGTGGTGAGAAACGCAGTTTGGAGAAAGCGTGTGAAGCTAACCCTAGAGAGAGTCGGGAAAGGATAATGCCAGGGATGGCAGGAGTGGTCTTGAGAGGAAGACTCACGAGGATGAGTGGATAAAGTGCGCCAGATGTGGTCGGACTGGACATATGACTCGCGAGTGCTATGCTAAGAGTACGTTGGATGGAGTTACGCTCAAGGGATGCTAAGAGTATGGTGAGCAAGGACATTTCGAGAAAGAGATTGACTGAAAATGAAGGGTCAGGATCCCAGGGGTAGAGCGTTCGAGCTAAACGCTGGGAAGGCATGAGATGATCTTGATGTTGTTACCAGTATGTTTCAAATCAAAAACCAATCTACGTTCACACTTTTAATACCAAAGCTGACTTGAGTTTTGTTCGAGAAACCTTGAACCATTTTTGTGTTCACCTACAAGTAAGCTGAGTATAAAGTTCCCGATAGAACTAGCAATTGGTAAGTTGATGGAAACTAATGAGGTCGCTTGCGGTTGTAGTACTTAGTTAGGTGATCGTAGTTCTAGTGTTGGTATATTTCCAGTGGAGCTGGGAAGCTTTGACGTAGATGCAAGGATGGATTGATTATCCGAGAACGAAGTGGGGACTATCGCTTGAAGAAGCTAGATAGGATGCCTCGCCCTGATGACAGTGGAGAAGTGATAGCTGTTCGCGGAGACCGACTGAGTTGAGTGTTGAGTGTCGAGTGTTGATGATTGAGAGTCGTCAGTATTTTGAGAATGCTCAAGTTGTTGCGAAAGGGCTATCATGCATTCTTTGTTAACGTGGTGGATATGAAGGCCAAATGTAGGACTATCGGAGAGATTCCTATTGTTCGCAATTATCCAGAAGTTTTCCTAAAAAGACTTACCTGGATTGCCCCCTGCGAGACAGATCGAATTCCGAATCGATCTGGCACCCGGTGCTGTACCCATTTGCACAATCTCCTTATAGATTAAGCACCGCCTGAGATGACAGAAATGTCAAATCAGCTTCAGGAGCTGCTAGACAAGGGTTTCATTCGATCAAATCCTTCGATTTGAGGTGCATCTATTTTGTTGTGAGAAAGAAGGATTAATCCTTCAGGATGTGAGAGGATTTCAGAGAGCTGAACAAGTTGACTATTAAGAATCGGTACCCTTTACTGAGGATTGACGATTTATTCGATCAAGCTATAGGGATTCGGCTGCTACATGAAGATCGACATACGATTGGGATATTATCAGTTGAAGGTTGATAACGAAGGTATGTTGAGGACTGCTTTTCGAACATGATATGGCCATTAAGAATTATTAAGTCATGCCTTTTTTACTAAATTAATGCGCCATTTATAATTATGAATCTCATGAACAGGGTATGGGAACCCTAATCGGATGAATTCGTGATAATATTTGTCGACAACATACTTGCCTATGTACGAACCAAGGAAAATCATGAGTAACGTTTGAAGTTGACTATAGAGTTGGTGAATGATGAGGAGCGCCAGAAACCCCGTCGGGAGTATGATGATCCATATGACTAGTTAGGTGCTACCGGAGATTTATTGAGAATTTCTCTAAATTAGTGCAGCCTTCGACACTAATAACCCCAAATGGAAAAGGGAAATTGATTGGACAGCAAGATAGTAGGAAGTTTTTTGGATCTTTGAAAGAAAAGTTGGGAGTGTGTATGATGGACTCCGAAGGAAGTTAAGATACTCACATGCCCTTGGCAGAGATATCTTACAATAATAATTAACACGCTAGAATTTAGGTTGCTCCGTTTGAAGCCTTGTATGGACGGAAGTGTTAATTACCATTTTGTCGAGTTGACGTGACAAAGGACAATTGACCAGACCCGAGTTATCTAGGAAACCAGCGACAGGATTTGCCTGGATCGAGGGAAGGTTAAAAGTCGCCGATTGATCAACAGAAGAATTACGTGGACAATTGAAGAAACTATTGCAGTTCCAGGTTGAAGATTGTGTTTTGTTGAAGATGTTATCTTGGAAAGGTGTTATTAGGTTTAGCAGGGAAAGAAGAGCTGAGCCACATTGACTTGGTCCTTTCAAGAGCCCATCTTGAGTTGGATCAGTCGGTTATAGGATCAAGCTACCATAAGGATGGAGTAGTGTACATGATATTGTTTGGGTTTAGTTGAGAAAGTGTATAATGGATAATACAGTGATTATGCACTTTATAGGGATTTGTTTGGAAGATAAACAGAAGTTTATCGAAGCACCGTAGAAGCAGTACGTATAGCTAGAAGAGATATGCTAATAACCGGACAGGCAATTACAACATTCTAGTCGTGTATGCGATTTATTGATTTGGCGATTTGTGGATATCTGAAATGAATGCAAGAAGGAAGGAAGACGAGTTTATGAGATTTGATTCTTTTGAGAGCCCATCTCGAGTTGGATCAATCAGGTGTAAACTCAAGCTATCTTAGATACGGGATAATGTATATGTAAATATACGTGTGTAGAACCCGAATTGGTGAAACTTCGACTTAACCTTTTTTATTAAGTGCTTGTATATGTTGAACCTTGGAAGGGTGGAGAGCGTTGAGATGTGAGATTAGGAATTGAGAGTATATGTAATATAGGTCTACGAAGATTCTTCGTAAGAATCAAAGTTTCTCGTAGAAACTATAAGACTATATTCATTAAGCTTGTTTACACTGTTTTCATCTAGTGCGAAAACAAAACCTGTAGAGTAAAAATTTCGGGGACGAAATTTCCTAAACAGGGGGAGACTGTGACACCCGGCTTTTCAGGCCGTACCGTACAATTGTAACACGTGTTGTAAATAGGTAACAGGGCTGTAATTGATTGGTTATGATGTTTATATGTGAAATTTAATGTGTTAGTAAAATTAAACCTTCATAAAAATTACGTTGGCAAAAGTAAGATAAACGCTTATCGCGTAACGGTTAAAATGCGAAACGAACGTCGGTGACCATCCGATCAGTGTTAAAATCCTAAAAATAGTCTGTTATAATTAGAATAATAATTTTAATCATATCCATGTGGAAAAATAATTTAAAATACTTGGAAACTCTATTTTTCGAGTTTGAACGCGTACCGCATAGCACAGCGCACATACTACCAAATACCGGCAACGTAGCCAGTCCAGGCAAACAAAATATTGTTTAATAATATTTTGGTGAGATTATTTTTATAGAGTGTTAAAAATAATTTAAAACACACTAAAACGGGATTAAAACGCTAGATAAAATACCCGGTACCCAGTAAAATACCAGTTTTTACTCTATATTACTTATATATATATATGTATATATATGTAAAATTTCGAAAATATGTATGTGTGTGTAGAGAAAGGTGGCAGCCCTTTAACACACTCTCTCTCCTCTCTCATATTCTTATTGGTTTTAATGAGAGGTGCATGATGATGGTGTCCATAAAGCATTCAATATCATTCAAAATTTCAAGAAAGGATCTTAAACAAATCAAACTCTCTCTCTCTTACAATTCAGCCGAAACACCCCCTTCACACCTCCATAACTTCGATTTTTTTGAAGTTCTTGTAAGGATCAACACAAATCTAAGGTGTTTCCAAGGTATTTTGATGATACAAAGGTGTTTTTAAGGTGATACAAGCTCCATAACACCAAAATCTTGTCAAAAACCCACTAAAATCTTGAAAGGTATAAACTTGTTTTAAAAACCATGTTCTTGATTTTTTTAGAGATGATGATGGAAGGTTTCTCTTGATTCTTAAAATATTTCACAAACTTGAAAAACAAAACAAATGAGTTTTTAAATAAAATAAAAATGGAAGTGTATGTGTGTGTGCATGTGGCCATGAGTATATATACATGTGTGTATGAGATTGGGTTTTGATTTTGATTGTTACATGTTTGATTGATTCTTGGAAGTTAATGCATGAATGATTTGAAAAGGGGTTTTTGTGATTTGAAATGGGTTCATGAATATGTGAAAGGTAAATTTTTGGATCATGTGTATATACCTATATATGGCCGTATATGTATGTGTATATATATACATGCATTTATGGAAATATATGAAATTTTTGTTTGATAGTTCTTAAAAGTGCAAAAACATGTTACATGCATTTGATGATATGATGATGATTAAGTGAACATGGTTCCTTTGATATATTTGAAAGTTATAATAAAGTATGATGGATGCTTTTAAAAACATTGGATGATAATGTTATGATAATCATGCATTAGATGTATTTACTAGAACATGCATATTGAAATGTGAACATGAAATGACGATTTGAATAAGATTTGATAAAAATAAATTTTGATCAGAATATAAACACTAAAATAAGATTATTTTGGAGTGTTTAAATGATATGTAAACTTGTGATAATGTTTACTAGCTTTGCATGTTCTACTTGGTGCTTTAGGAGTTGTAAAATACGTGAAATCGCATGATTTATGTGACTTACACAAACACTTCACTAATCTGAATATAATCACTATTTTAATCATTAAATAACATGTATTGTGTTAAAATATCAAGTCATTTCGAGTTGAGATGATTGTAGTAACGTTTAACGCAAAACTATGCGTTAAAACGGTCAAAAGTTGGCTTTTCGAACGATTTTTATGAAACTGATTTAGATCAGTAAATAAACTGATATGTTTAGTTTAAAAATATGTATTTTAACTAATTTTAAGTTACTTGGTGTTTGGTTGGTCATACATGACTTCCGACTCCCGAAACCGTTACCGAATCGCTAAAATACGCATTTTTCAGTACACACAAGTCTGGGTAAAATTTTGGGTAAACCTTATGTGTTAAAATGTGTTATGTGATTTAAACATGAGAATGTAAAAGTATGTTAAGTTTTAATATGTTGTTGGAAGTTTAGACTTTGCATGTATGCTTGTACGTTTTGTGCGGTAGAAACGGTAAAATCGCGTTAAATGTGTAACTTGTCTGTCGAGCATGAAATTTGATACTTATGAAATGTTTTATGTATATTTGCTATAAAAATGATAAAATGGATGAGTTAACAAGATTTCGCGTGTTTCGGTGTTAAATTATGTGAACATTTATGTATATATATTACGACACGCAAATCATAAACATATTGCGTATAAACGGGAGTGTTAACGGATTTACACAATATTGGTCACCAATAAAATCGTTCAAGTCGCAAAATCATTAAAATATATATATATGGACTCATATATGTAACACCCGTCTTAATTACTACTTGAAATTAATAATAATTCACAAGAGTTTATATAAAAGATGTCTAGGTTAGGACTTAAGTTCCAAAAACAAAGTTCTAAGGTAACAAAACATTAGTCAACTACTGACTAATTTAAATATTCAAAGTTATTTAGCAAGCTGAATACATCATAACATTGTCTAAACAGAATTAATCGACGTGGAAGCTTCAAAAGTTTGTGTTCGGTTCTTCAAAAGCTTGCTTGACCGTCATCCGTAATCCTTGAATACCTAGCAACTGAAATGTTTACACTAAACATTAGTATTAGAGTACTTAGAAATAATACGTAATCGAAACTACGTTTAGAACGGATTCGATTTAACGAGGAAATGTAAAATTTATCATAATTGTCAAAGCTCTACCGTAACTTACGGTAGTTACCGTAAGTTACGGTAGCTCATGGAAAACTTTGGTTCCACCATAACACAGGAGGAATCCACCATAACCTCTTGGTCTCTACCGTAAATTACGGTATATACCGTAATTTACGGTAGAATCTGGAATGTTATGTTTTGTTTGATTTGTTTGTTTACTTGTGCCAAGTTCTCGGATTTCATTCCTACAAACCAACATGTTAAATCCTCGTATTTCTAATATGTCATTTGTCAATGATAACAAAAGACCAATCAATCATATTACGAAGCAATATCCATGCTTTAATTGATTATTCGACCCGTTTGGCTCATCTACGGAATCTTCCAATATGAGGACTACCAACGAGATCTTATCCATCCTTGATCCGTGATGTGTTCAAAATGCAACATATAAATTTCATCAATTGTGGCATAAAACTAACCCTTTTTTAGTACTAATGTTGGAAAAAGTGTGCTTTTGTCTTCCTTTTGTATTTTCAGGATTAAATGAGCTCAAATTAACAAAAGAAGCAAAAAGACATCAAAATCTAACATAAATACAAGAAAAGGAACAAGACGTGACATGCCCGACCCCACGACAGCATCTTCCCAAGCAAAACAAGAAGACAGGAGACTGAATACGCCCCGTGCTCAGCCAGCACGGGGGCGTGCCCAAGTGTCAGCAGAAAAGACAAAGTGGTAGAAGCTTCTATTGCCCACCACGGGGCCATGCTCAGCGGACACGGGGCCGTGGTCAACTATAAGATTCGCACAATCCAGGCAAATCTTCATAGTACAAAGATTCTTCTGCACACGGGGTCGTGCTCAGCGGACACGGGGGCGTGGTCAACTAATAAGACAAGTTGCATTAAATGAAGAAAGAGAGGGATGTGGACACGGGGTCGTGCCCACTGGACACGGGGCCGTGCCCGAGCTTCTGTTCAGCCTATAAATAGGAGTGCTTGGCTCAAGCTCAAACCATCCCTTGGCACACCACCTCTCTCACACTTCACCCACCACCCACCACCACCATAACACCATCATCCACCACCATCATCCATTGTCCATCATAGAGTGTGTGAGTCGTCTCGGGATCCAAGATTGATCGTAAGAGTTCTTGACAATCAAGGCCATGTTTGCCTAAGTCTCTTACATCACTTGGTGAAGACAAGTGTCTAGTGTAATACTTTTTATTTCTAATCTTTTCGCACTTTTTATTTGGTTTTGTATTAATGACTTTAATAACTAGTTGCTTATGTTGAAGGTGATCTTTCCTTATCGTTTGTCCGTGGTGTCTTGGCATTATTTTACTGTCTATATAAAATAAAAGATTTTCACCATTCATATCTCCACGTTCTATATGGAGGTATGTTGGCTACCTGGTCGGGGGTTAAGGGAACGGTTTGGTAAAGGTCTTGCCATTGTTCAGCGTTTAGAGGTCCTGCAATGGATCTGGGTCAACTTTAGTAGGACCTCCTTCAATACTTAACGGTATTGGATGGCGGGGGTCCAAACTCTTTGATCCCCTCATAAGTTAACTACTATTAATACTATAACCCGGCTATTTAGGACTGTATCCCTGCTGACTCAGACTACTTAGTCGAGGGTAACGTCACCTCCAAAAGAGGGGCCTACCATAATTTGCATTAATAACTTAATTAATTATCTTTCAATAATCCACCCTTTTAGGATTGTATCCTTGCTGACTCAAACTACTGGGGTGAGGGTAACGTCACCTTCAAAAGAGGGGCCTACTACAATAACTAAGATAATCTCTTAAATAAGTGCAAAAGTGCGGAAATAATCAAAGGTTACACTAGATACGAGTCGGAACCAAGTGATTCATCTTGTCTATATGTTTTTCTTTTATTTTTATTTTTCAGCATTTTTAGTTAGTTTTTATTTTTCTTAGCTTAAAACATTTTTCTAAACTTTTGTTTTGATTAGACGTTGAGGATAAACCGGTACTAAAAGCTCTTGTGTCCTTGGACGACCTCGGTATCTTGCCAACACTACACTACGCTCACGATGGGTGCACTTGCCCATATGTGTGTTTAGTGTTAGTAAAATATCGTGTTTTATAAATTTAAAACTTGACTAAAAAAGTGTTAAACGGGCTTAAAATATACACCTAATATATATAACACTTAACACCCATCAATCCATTATTCAATTTAGCGAACATCATCACTTTTAAAAATTTACACAACTTCTATTCTACAATACGACTATACGTAAGTTAACAGAATTTCACTTAAGTAACGGTCAAGTTACATACCTTTAGTGCACGCCCTTCAACCGCAAATCACCACCAGCTTGTCCACTCGACGTTCCGGTATCCTTTCCTATAGAGTTCAATTATATCACGTTTAGAACTCTTTTTAATCACATTTCGCATAATAGCCAAAACATCACAATTAGGTGTTTTAACTTCAAAATTCCAGTTTCTAGCCTTCTTTGAGGCATTTCAACAAACACTTTAAGGGCAGAATTTTACATGATTATTTAGCAAATCCCTAGCTTATCATCTAGCCCGAATTTCACATCAATCAACCCATTTTACACAATTGTTAGCTTCTAAAATTCTGAAGTCAATTCACAATTGTCAAATTACACTAAAACAACACCCAATTCCCTAGTGTTTATCAAGTTCTACATAACCCACTAATCACCTACAATGGTGTTCATGGATTTTACTAAAATTTCACATGATTTCAACTTGTATTTGTCTAGGGTTTGTCCCTAGACACTATATTGTCCCTAATTCATCATAAAACAAACATGCAACCATGAATTTCAGATTATCCCAATTTCATGAGAATTTCGAGTTGAGAGTTTTCATCAAATTTTACATACCTTGTAATCCTCTTGTGATGAGGATCAATAATCTATGCTCGATTTTTGTTTTTGATCAGATTTGGACCTTTAATTTGGTTGTTTTGTGGATGTTCGGGTTTTTTAGACTGGGGGTGTCGCCCTCTCCTGTTCTTGATCGACCAGACATCTCAATTGAGATGTTTGGTTTTGTTTTTAATTAAAACTAATAATACTACTTTCAATTTTATCAACATTGGCCCTTCCACTTTTGTTTAACATATAGTTTTGGTTATTTTAACCCTATTTCAAGTTATTTCTAGACTTGTAGTTAACTAGGTTAAAATTCCTAGTTAGTAAATTCTTGTATATTTATACTTTATAATTCTAATATAAAGTTTTATATTTTTCGGGGTGTTACAATATATATATTAACATGCCAACATAATAAAAAATGACAACTTTTCGAGAAAAACTCAAAGTTATGTGATAATTCTAAGAAACGGAGAAACTTAGGATTTTTGTGTTAAATATATATTGATTTAGAATTGTTCCTATATTAGGACGTATATAAAAATCAATCTCTGAGATTGCAGTATTAAAATACGCACCCAAAGGTGAGTGTCACTAAACCCCTCTTTTTACTGCTTTGTACATATTTTGGGGGTAGAACACGTCGTTAAAAGGGTTTAATAATGTTTTCGAAATAAAACATACCTTTTAATATAAAATATATATTTTTGCTGAAAATATATGAGGTTTGATAAGTTACACGTTTCGAAGTAAAACGTTTTTGATGAATAAATGTTGGACATTGGGATGGTACGGTGTTTCCGAGGCGAAACAGACCGTAAAGTTGGGACGGATGCCGGCCTGGGTCTCGAGTGATGGAGATTCAGGGGATTCGTGCAACTACGTGTATTAAATTGTCATATTAGTAGGATATATATATTGTACGTAAGGCAGACATCATATTGTTCTTCGAGAAAGAACCATGCGCCCATGATGTCGTTTAATTAGTTAAGTATTGTACGCGATGAATTGTTGGTAGATCTATCGGGTTGACAACCCCATCGTGACCGGTCGCCCCGTGTCAAGTCAAGCGACGAATTAATATTCTGTTTATTGTCTAGCTTTGATTATTCCTGCATGGTTAATATATAGTTCGTATCGTCTAGCTAACATACGAGTCTGAAAATTGACGCAATAATTTAATATACAAAACCTGGGCAATATGTATTACAGTTGTCGGATTGATGAACCAAAGGAAGGCCCATGGATTTTATTAAGGAAGTAAAATGGACTTTCTAAAATTATATGGATGTTTTCAAATAAACACCTAATCAGAAAGTTTTCCTTGGAATAAAATTGTTTGTAAGTTAACATGTGAACTCACCTTCCTTTGTGTTGACACTTGATTTTAACGTGTTCTATAGGTACTTGAGTTCGGCTTCGGGAATTATGGCGTATCTTGTGGTTGTTGATGCAAGTTTTGTCACTTAAATATGTTGGACTAATTTTAAAACTTTCTGGGACAAATGTAATAAGATCCATAAGGATCAAAGACAATTTAACTATGATGTGGTTGTGTCATGTTATGAGACGTCATACTTAAAAACTTATGTTTTAATTAAGTTAATATGTCCAACACTATAATGCATCAAACATCAAGATAGAAATGGGCACCAGCTTCCGTCACCACTACGTTTTATATTCAGCTGCGACGTTTTTGGGGTGTGACAGAAGTTGGTATCAGAGCCAATGGTTGTTAGCGAACTAGATGTTTTCGGAGGAAAACACTAGACTTCAATCGAAGAATTTTGAGATATAAAGTCCAAAATTCTCGAAGCCAAGATTTTTAAATAAACCTGGAAAATTTTATCATGTATGAAAACCCTTATGTGTTTATCTGCATACTGACAATCCTAAGCCTATCAAGATCCAGAATCTCAAATGTGAAGTCCAGGAACTGTTTACAACATCTCAAAAAACTAATACTGGATTCAACTATGCTGTTGTTGGATGGTCTTCTTATCTGACGTCACACCCCCAAAATACCACATGCGGTAATCCCGCTAGGCGTGTGACGTACCAGGATCTAGCCACTAATCACATTGAACTAACCATAAGATATTTAACAAAGTTTCCCTTCATTAAGTAAAACATTCATAAAACAAGATCCAATTTAAATAGTGTCAGCGGAAGCAAATAGTAATTCATAGTTTAAGCGTTCCAAAACCCAATGTATATGAATTCAATAACAAGACATGAATATCCAAGCAACGCGACCCATGACCACTCCAGCCATCCAGACAGCAAGTTCCGTTCCGATAGTACCTAATGACTTGCGAGCATGCAACAAGTGTATCAAACAACGCTTGTGAGTTCATAGTTTTACGAAAATGTTGGTTACCAAGTGTTTAGTTTAGTTCATTGATTACAATGTTGATAATACCCCGAATACAAGACGGCTCCAGATTTATTTGCCCGTTCCCCAATGCTCCTATCAAAGCATTGGGCATGACTGAGTCATTAGTTCACACCCGTCCTCTCAGGTACGGGGTGAGGGTGCCAAACCTAGATAGCGCTACCAACTAATACTTCGTTACCTCTCAGGTAACAAACAAGATGGGACTTAAGGGTGATAGGATGAGTGTATTATCCAACATTCCAGATTTTACCCACAAGACGTATTCCTGAGGAATACTCAATTGATTTACCCAAAACCTATCCCTCTCAGGGATACCCAATGACTGTCCCAACCACCGGGACGCATGCTCAAGAGGAATGAACTCACCTTTGATTTGCTCGGTATGTTAAATTACCCGTCCAAGTTGGTCAACCCAAACCCTACCGTGGTTACCAAACAATATCAGTTTCATAATCGTTCGAGTCACATAATTAATACAATTTACATTCATCATCAAGATCATTGTATGACACGTAACAAGTACCCAAATCACGCACGAGTCCACATCCCATGTACCCACATAACACCTAGCAGATGAATGTCTTAACCACACATTACAGATTGGGTTTCATATCCTTAGATTGAATTGTTAACATACATCAGCTAATAACCACAAGTATTCACAACACATACATCACACTGAAAACTGTTACACTCAATGCCCTCTCGCCGAAATACCCCTATGGCGAAGAACCATTTTCGCCGAAGACAAGTGCGACGAAAGATCAGAGGGATTCATCAGACCCCGGAGGACGAAGAACCAGTTCTTCGTCAGAGATGGACACAGCGAAAAACCCAGGAAATTCGTCATGAGCCAGTCGACGAAACATCCATCTTTCGTCGGACCATATCTTTCGTCGGACCTTATTCATACACAGTTGCAACTCACCAAACACATAATAGCAGTTAACACCTTCTCGACATAAACAGCAGATCAAATAGTTATTCATGTTCATACAATCCTAATCATGAACGAGCATCAACCATTCAACCATAATTTCATATCATGATTAAACACATATTCTAGTCCTATGATCCTTTACACGAAACCCTAGTTTTTGCGTTACAATCAAAACCACAACAATCCGTGTACACTCTCTAATCATCAAAACTTAATGTACAACAGTTCTGGATAGTCAATAATCATTAAACATACATCTATATTAACATAATCATTAACAGACCCTAGTCACATAAAATCATAACAAAGCATCCTCAGAATCATAACACACCATTAACAAGAAGACACTAACCGTGATATGAAGAGGATTAATCCGATCGAGATGAAGGCCTCAAAACTCACGAATGCCGTCGCACAGCAAGGGGAGGAAGAAAGAGTTTTTTTTTAGGGTTTCTAGTTAACGTCTTACGGTTATAAGGGTTTTATAATCATCAACAGTTGGGCCACGAAATACATCGGCTACGGCGTAAAACCATCCTCGACGAAAGATCCATCTTTCATCAAGGTTACATGTGGCGAAAATCCTATTTTTCATCGGGATGGACTTGTGACGAAGAATCTTGTTTAACACAACACTTTAACAACCAAACATACTCATACATAATAAGCAACCAAACATTACACATAAACATTGATCATTCGGATGATTGTACATAATAAGAACAGGATTGTAAAACAAATAATATGCATAGGAAGGACCTTGGGATCTCGGGTTGTCACATCATCCCCAATTTGAAAGAAATTTCGTCCCGAAATTTGACAAGTAATCCAAAACAGCAAGATGTTAACTTAGGATGACTGTGGATTTTCCGCGGGTACCACATCATCCCCAACTTGAAAGGAAATTTCGCCCCAAAATTCGTTAGTAGCATCAGATTTAGATTTGTCAGTTGGGAACAAGTGAGGGTACTTGAGCTTCATCTGATCCTCGCGCTCCCACGTGAACTCTGGTCCACGTCTTGAGTTCCAACGAACTCTCACAATAGGAATCCGACTATGTTTACGGACCTTGACTTCCCGGTCCATAATTTCGACGGGTTCTTCGACAAACTGCAACTTGTCATCAATCTTCAGCTCTTGAAACGGTACTACAAGTGTTTCAGCGGACAAACACTTTTTCAGTTGTGAAACATGGAACACGTCATGAACGTTACCCAACTCAGCAGGTAACTCGAGCTTGTACGCCACTTTACCAATACACTCCAGAACCTTGAATGCCCAACATAGCGTGGGTTAAGCTTGTCGCGCTTCCCAAAGCGCACCACACCCTTCCAGGGTGAAACTTTCAGCATAACGCGATCGCCTACAGCGAACTCCAAGGGTTTCCTACACTTGTCAGCGTAACTTTTCTGACGGTCACGCGCCGCCACCATACGGCTTCTGAACTGGACAATCTTTTCCGAAGTTTCAAGAACAAGTTCCGGACCTGTGACTTGGCTGTCACCCACCTCAGCCCAACATAGAGGAGAACGACATTTCCGGCCGTACTACGCTTCAAACGGAGCCGCCTGGATGCTAGTGTGGTAACTGTTGTTGTAGGAGAACTCTATCAACGGCAAGTGTTTCTCCCAACCCTTGCCAAAATCAATCACGCACGCTCGCAGGATGTCTTCGAGTGTTTGGATGGTTCACTTTGACCATCCGTCTGTGGGTGATAAGCAGTGCTCATGTCGAGACGCGAGCCGAATGATTTGTGCATCGACTGCCACAAATCTGAGATGAAACGTGGGTCACGATCAGAGATAATAGAGGTTGGCACCCCGAGCGTAGAAACCACCTCCTTCAGGTAAACGGCAGCAAGTTGAGAGAACTTATCAGTTTCCCTGATTGCAAGAAAGTGCGCAGATTTCGTGAGACGGTCCACGATCACCCAAATGGTATCGTTTCCGTTTTGAGTTCTTGGCAGACCATTGGCGAAATCCATGGCAAACTGCTCCCATTTCCACATGGGTATCTCTGGTTACTGAAGCAGGCCTGAGGGTTTCTGATACTCTATCTTGACTTTCGCACAAGTCAAACACTTACTCACATACGTCGCGATGTTGGCTTTCATCTTCGGCCACCAGTACAAAACTCTGAGGTCCTAATACATCTTATCCGAACCTGGGTGAACAGAGTATCGGGACTTGTGCGCTTCGTCCATCACAAGCTCTCTAAGGTTACCAAACAAAGGGATCCATACCCGTTCCATAAAATAATAAATGTCGTGTGATCTCTTCTCAAGTTGTTTCTCCATGCCCCGTAAGTATTCTGCTTCCAAGTTTTCTTCCTTCAATGCTTTAGTCTGATCTGAACAGATCTGATCAGGAAGATTTGTGTGAATAGTGAGCTGTAAGGCTCGCACACGCTTAGGTTTCCTCTCCTTTCGACTAAGGGCATCAGCTACAACGTTAGCTTTACCTGGGTGATACTTAATGGCACAATCGTAGTCGTTCAATAGTTCTACCCAGCGACGCTGTCGCATATTCAATTCCTTCTAGTCAAAAATATGCTGGAGGCTCCTGTGGTCGGTGTAGATAGTGCATTTGGTACCGTACAGATAATGCCTCCATATCTTCAACGCGAAAACCACAGCTCCCAGCTCCCAGCTCCAAGTCGTGAGTTGTGTAGTTCTTCTCGTGCACCTTCAGTTGTCGAGAAGCATAGGCTATCACCTTCTCGCGTTGCATCAACACGTAACCGAGACCCTGAATAGAAGCATCGCAATATACCACGAAATCTTCGGTGCCTTCAGGTAGAGACAAGATCGGTGCACTGCAGAGTTTCTGTTTCAAAAGTTGGAAAGCATCCTCCTGCTTGTTTCCCCAAGAATATACAACGCCTTTCTGTGTCAACGAGGTAAGAGGTTGAGCGATCTTCAAGAAATCCTTGACAAATCTTCGATAATACCTAGCAAGACCAAGAAATTGTCGCACCTCTGAAGGATTCTTAGGTGTCGCCCAATTTCTAATAACATCGATCTTTGCAGGATCCACGTGTATTCCCGATTCATTCACAATGTGGCCAAGGAAATGTACCTCCTGAATCCAGAAGTCACACTTAGAGAATTTCGCGTAGAGTTGCTCCTTCCTCAGAAGCTCCAAGAAAAGACGCAGGTGCCGCTCGTGATCCTCCTTGCTCTTAGAGTAGATCAGAATGTCGTCGATGAACACGATAACGAAATCGTCCAGGTACGGCTTGCACACACGATTCATGAGGTCCATGAAGACCGCTGGTGCGTTCGTCAACCCAAACGGCATGACCAGAAACTCATAATGGCCATACCGCGTTCGAAAAGCTATTTTTGGTACATCCTCCTCTCGGACTCTCATCTGATGATAGCCCGATCTTAAATCGATCTTCGAGTAAAAACTTGACCCCTGCAACTGGTCGAATAGATCGTCGATACGCGGTAACGGATAGCGATTCTTGACTGTCACCTTGTTGAGTTCTCGATAATCTATACACATACGAAAGGACCCGTCTTTCTTCTTCACAAACAAAACCGGGGCTCCCCAAGGCGAAGAACTTGGTCAGATAAAGCCCCTATCCAACAGTTCTTGGAGTTGGTTTGACAGCTCTTGCAACTCTCCTGGTGCAAGACGATAAGGAGCGCGAGCAATCAGAGCTGCTCCTGGCATAAGGTCAATCTGAAATTCCACCTGGCGATGTGGAGGTAAACCAGGTAGCTCTTCAGGAAACACGTCAGAAAATTCACGAACAACTGGCAGGTCTTCGATCCTCCTCTCTTCAGGTTGAGGATCAGAAACAAGTGCTAAAATATCAGGATACCCCTTTCGTAAACACTTCTGAGCTTGCATAGCTGAGATGATGCCTACCATTGCACCACTACGATGACCCTGAACTGACAGAGATTCTCCATTGGGAAGAGGGATACGCACGATTTTCTCCTTACAGAGAATTTCCGCTTGATGCTTCGACAACCAATCTACGCCAACGACCACATCAAAACTTCCAAGAGTAACAGGGAGTAGGTCAATGTCGAACATTTGACCCATAAGATCAAGTTTACAACCAAACAGAAAATGCGAAGCTTCAATTATTTTACCATCGGCTAACTCTACAACAAGTTTGTTTACTAGAGGTGTAGGACTCAACCCTAACTTACGACTGAACTCCAACGACACATAACTCCAATCAGCACCAGAGTTGAATTAAACTGAAGCAATTAGATTGTTCACAGAAAACGTACCAGTCACAACATTGCCATCATTACGAGCTTCCCCAACGCCAATGGTAAACACTCTCCCGCGCGCGCCATTTCCGCCATTGTTCCCATTGTTGCTATTCCCAGTGTTGTTGTTACCAGCATTCTGATTGATTTGAAGACAATCCCGTCTGAAATGGCCCTCGTCACCACACTGAAAACAGCCCTTACGATTTCCCAGATTCTGTTGAGGCTGCTGCCTCTCCAGTTGCTGTGGCTGCTGTTGCTGTGGGGGTTGCTGCTGCTGCTGTCTTGGAAGTGAGACCCTACAGTCTCTAGCCATATGGCCTACCTTGTTGCACCTGTGACAGACTCGGGTGCACGGCCCATGATGGTGAAAATTGCACTTGCTTCACTTTGGTAGCTTTCTCGCATAAGAACCCTGATTCGAATTGCTGCTCTGATTCTGATTCACAGAAGATGACTGGCTAAAACTGCGGTTGATACTGTTGTCTGGCTTCTTCTGTGACTGATTCGAGTTGGACACCTTGTCCACATCATTCCACTTCCATTTGCTATCAGTAGCAGGCGCAGCAGCTGTAGCAGTAGTGGCAGTAGTAGAAACACGCGGTGGTAGCGAACCATGCTCCACCTCCTGATCTGTGATCTGATGAGCTAAGCAGATGATCTGAGCTAAGTTGTTGAGGTTCGCTGCAGTAACCAAGCCCTTCACCTGTGGGGCTAACCCTTTGATGTACAGTTCGATTCTTCGATGTGGAGGTCGTGATAAGTTCGGGCACATATTAGCTAACTCATGAGACCTCTTCGTGTATGCCTCAATCTCAGACCCCACCATTTTCAGATCATAATACTCGTTCTCCAGTTTCTGCACTTCATCACGTGGACAGTACTCTTCACGCATCAGCTCCTTAAAATCGTCCCACGTAGTGGCATTTGCCATCTCAATGCCCAGCATCTGGACTTGGGCATTCCACCAAGTCAAGGCACCATCCTCGAGTGTGCCTGTAGCATACTTCACTCTGTCCCCAGCAGGACAGCTACACATCGCAAACACCGACTCTGCCTTCTCAAACCAACGCAGTAGTCCCACAGCCCCTTCAGTCCCACTGAATGTCTGTGGCTTACAATCCATGAACGTTTTGAACGTACAAGCAGGCAGATTGTTTTGATTCTGATTCGCTTGCTGACCTAAGGACGAAAGAAAATATAGCATACGGGTAAGAACTGTGTACGCGGCACAAGAATGAGGAGTAATTGGCACATATCATACCAGCTTGATAGGCTGCCAAAGCCTCAGCCACACGGGTGTTGATCAGGTCAGTCAATTATGCCTGAGTCATAGCAATGTGACCACGTCCGTGACCTCGTCCGCTCATGATTCTATATAAGAGAAGGGAAAAGGATAAGAGTCGAGATAAGGTAGGAGTCAATCCTCACAACGACTTCTACAGATTACTAAGTACATCAGACAACAGAGCGGACCCCCTTTCACACTCGTTAGATCTCACTGGGACTCACATGCACCCCACATTATTATTATGTGTGCACCCATAATAATAATGCGATTTGCATGTTTATCTCAGCTCCTCCCAACTCTTGCTAAAAGGTTCCTCAAGTTCTCGCAACAAGACAAGACAAAACACCACAAACATAAACCACGAAAAGCTAACGGAATATCGCACCGTGACTCTATCAATCACATAACTCAGGTAAATACACATGAATTTAGTCTGAAATGCTAAGTGTGTGCAATCGCATGCAACATCATACATAAGTGTATACTAGATATACTAGGAAATAAATAAATGAGAGACGAACCTTGCAATCTGAGCTGAGTGTCATGGTCGCTTTCTGAATTGTTCGGTTATAGTCTGGTTTTATAAAAACGTTTTAAAACCTACTTTACTATAACAAGTGGCTCTGATACCAAACTGTCGCATCCCCAAAATACCACATGCGGTAATCCCGCTAGGCGTGTGACGTACCAGGATCTAGCCACTAATCACATTGAACTAACCATAAGATATTTAACAAAGTTTCCATTCATTAAGTAAAGCATTCATAAAACAAGATCCAATTTAAATAGTGTCAGTGGAAGCAAATAGTAATTCATAGTTTAAGCGTTCCAAAACCCAATGTATATGAATTCAATAACAAGACATGCTTATCCAAGCAACGCGACCCATGACCACTCCAGCCATCCAGACAGCAAGTTCCTTTCCCATAGTACCTAACGACCTGCGAGCATGCAACAAGTGTATCAGACAACGCTGGTGAGTTCATAGTTTTACGAAAAACGTTGGTTACCAAGTGTTTAGTTTAGTTCATTGATTACAATGTTGATAATACCCCGAATACAAGATGGCTCCAGATTTATTTTGCCCGTTCCCCAATTCTCCTATCAAAGCATTGGGCATGACTGAGTCATTAGTTCACACCCGTCCTCTCAGGTACGGGGTGAGGGTGCCAAACCTAGATAGCGCTACCAACTAATACTCCGTTACCTCTCAGGTAACAAACAAGATGGGACTTAAGGGTGATAGGATGAGTGTATTATCCAACATTCCAGATTTTACCCACAAGACGTATTCCTGAGGAATACTCAATTGATTTACCCAAAACCTATCCCTCTCAGGGATACCCAATGACTGTCCCAACCACCGGGACGCATGCTCAAGAGGAATGAACTAACCTTTGATTTGCTCGGTATGTTAAATTACCCGTCCAAGTTGGTCAACCCAAACCCTACCTTGGTTACCAAACAATATCAGTTTCATAATCGTTCGAGTCACATAATTAATACAATTTGCATTCATCATCAAGATCATTGTATGACACGTAACAAGTACCCAAATCACGCACGAGTCCACATCCCATGTACCCACATAACACCTAGCAGATGAATGTCTTAACCACACATTACAGATTGGGTTTCATATCCTTAGATTGAATTGTTAACATACATCAGCTAATAACCACAAGTATTCACAACACATGCATCACACTGAAAACTGTTACACTCAGTGCCCTCTCGGTGAAATACCCCTATGGCGAAGAACCATTTTCGCCGAAGACAAGTGCGACGAAAGATCAGAGGGATTCATCAGACCCCGGACGACGAAGAACCAGTTCTTCGTCAGAGATGGGCACGGCGAAAAACCCAGGGGATTCGTCATGAGCCAGTCGACGAAAGATCCATCTATCTTCGGACCTTATTCATACACAGTTGCAACTCACCAAACATATAATAGCAGTTAACACCTTCTCGACACGAACAACGGATCAAACAGTTATTCATGTTCATACAATCCTAATCATGAACGAGCATCAACCATTCAACCATAATTTCATATCATGAATAAACACATATTCTAGTCCTATGATCCTTTACACGAAACCCTAGTTTTTGCGTTACAATCAAAACCACAACAATCCGTGTACACTCTCTAATCATCAAAACTTAATGTACAACAGTTCTGGATAGTCAATAATCATTAAGCATACATCTATATTAACATAATCATTAACAGAACCTAATCACATAAAATCATAACAAAGTATCCTCAGAATCATAACACACCATTAACAAGAAGACACTAACCGTGATATGAAGAGGATTAATCTGATCGAGATGAAGGCCTCGAAACTCACGAATGTCGTCGCACAACAAGGGGAGGAAGAAAGAGTTTTTTTTAGGGTTTCTAGTTGACGTCTTACGGTTATAAGGGTTTTATAATCATCAACTATTGGGCCACGAAATACATTGGGCCGAGGCCCGCTACGGCGAAAAACCATCCTCGACGAAAGATCCATCTTTCGTCGAGGTTACATGTGGCGAAAATCCTATTTTCCATCGGGATGGACTTGTGAGGAAGAATCTTGTTTAACACAACACTTTAACAACCAAACATACTCATACATAATAAGCAACCAAACATTACACATAAACATTGATCATTCGGATGATTGTACATAATAAGAACATGATTGCAAAACAAATAATACGCATAGGAAGGACCTTGGGATCTCGGGTTGTCACATGTGAGATCTTGCAATATTGCTTTTGGTGATGAACTTTCGTTAGAGTTTCACAAGTCTACTTAATTGCTGAAGTTAAAAAATTGTGCATATGGTGACAAAGATAAAGTCCTATTAGTTTCATGTCATGATTATTTGTGGTTGTACATTTGGTTCGTTGGTGGTACTAATTTTGCTTCTTAGACATGTTCTATATGTAGTTATGTCTGTAAACAGGTTTTGTTGGATCGTCGTGTGACCCTAACGAGTCAATCTGAGTAGTTCATCATCAAAAACAAAGGCGGAATCAATGTAAATGATGTCAACACAGCTTGTTCGTTTCTAATCTTTATCTATTACTGATTTCCTGAGCTTTTACAGATCTGATTACAATTCGGCAGCACCTCGGCTCTCAAACACACACTGCTAATTCCGTATCAAATGAATCAGGCACACAGGTATTTATAGTGGAGTAATTTCGCTTGAAACACACTCAAACGAAATCACTGGTTCACGCGGAATTAGTTAATTCCATGCGGAATTACTAATTTCGCTTGAACTTGCTAATTCCGTTTGAAACATCATCAATCCCATTTCAAGCGGAATTACCTAAAAACCTGTTTTCTCGTATTCCGTGCCCTGATCTAACTAATACAATACAAGACTCTATAAAGACGAAGTTAACAGACATCGGTGCACCAACAGACTCCCCCTTGGATGTTGACGAAGTCTTTAGCATCATGTCTTCAGTCTTTAGTCTTGATTGATCGTTCTCTTGCTCCAAATTGTTTTGACATTGTAAAAGCCTCCTTCAATCTTTATCTTCAAACTTTAATCTTCAATCTCCCCTTTGAACATTGATCCAGAATCTTGACTCCCCCTTTCGAAAACTCCCCCTCACGATAAGCTAGGACTTGAATTCTGATTCAAACTTTGACATTTTCTTTGCCATGGGGATATTGACTCCTGTTTCCTGCACAATCTCTACCTAAATATAAGATATATGACAATAACAGTTTCAATTCAACCTCAATTGTTGTTTTTGTCAGAATTAGAAATTCATTTAAGTATTCAGGTCCAAATTAATGACCCTGATTACTCAATTTATCTACCAAGTCCAACTTAATGACCTTGGTTGACCTGAGACAATTCACACTGACAATTGTTCAACTTTTTCAAACAAATTTTCTGAAATTTACAAGTTTCAAATTAATGAACTTGTTTTGAACTTTTCAACAATCAGATTTTATCAAGATAAACTCTCCTCATCCTCCAGTCCAGAAACTTCCTGCATCTGCTTCAACTTTGAGAATCTGACAATCAACTTTCTACTCTGGTTTGTCGAAAAATAAAGCAGAAATAAAATCTTTTTGTATTTTTAATAAAGTTTCTAAACTATAAATGAAATACAGAAATAAAATGCAGAAATAGAATGCAATGAAAGTAAACTATTTACATACATATTTTTGGTGAGCGTGTTAGGGAATCATATCAGCTATTAGACAAGTCACGAGTACCGTTAAGCTTTAATTACATACTCAAAATTAAACAATTCCCTTAGATTGTCGATATACTAGTCCATTTAAATTCTCACACAATTTTTCAATCTGTTCAGGATACGGATTTAGTGTCCCACCTCTTGAATATACTCCCGTATCCAGATCCCAATATTCAGTCTTACAGGTGAGTATACCACAGATGATATCTGTAAAGGGTTAAATTGCGAGACCGTGAGAGCTCAGGTCAGAACTTCTGTTCAGCAGAGAGATGACGGTTTGACTTTAGTGGGTCCCCTTTAGAGGATCTTTTTTACAACAACATTGATTAGCAATTTTATTGTCTCATCATTTTATGCTGAGGGCGGAGCTATATTTCAAGCAAGCGGTAAAGTATTCTCTGGGGACTAGGCCATTGCTTCCGCAAAATCAGAAGTCCCGGGATAATACCCCAGATATCACTGAGTATAAAGACCTAGTATCTCAGAAAGAGGAATCCGTCAAACAAGATTTCAGGGGTTACCTATATATCCAAGTAGTGTTCCCCACGAAATAAGCAAGTAAGGATTTTAGGTTTATATCCCGAACAAACCTACTAAATGTGCAAAAACCTATCGGCATATCATCAGCGAGACTGTTTAAGACTTTTAAACTTTACATATCTTTAGCATACTGTAACCGTCAAGCCAATGAACTATCATTTTCCCTTTTTACACAAGCTCTTTTCTGGTTTTCTATTGTTTTTGGATTTTGAAAATATCTCATGTTTTTGGTTTTTTGAAATTTTTTATTGTTTTTGAATTTTCTGAAAATATTACCCTATCTCCCCCTAAATACCAAAACAAGTAAAAAATCGACAAACCATTGCAGATTGTTTCTCATCGTCCTCTACAACAGTACCTTCATCAACGCCAATTATTCCATCCGACACCGATAAAAGCATCATACCATTCAGTTTTAAAAGATATTTAAAACGTGTTTTATCAAAAGCTTTGGTATGTAAATCAGCTTTCTGATTGTCAGTGTGGATTTTCTCAATTCGTATCAACTTCTTCTCGAAACAATCTTAGATGAAGTTATGACGAATTTCTATGTGTTTAGTTTTAGCGTGATGAACTGGATTTTTAGTAATGTTTGTCGCTGCCTCATTATCAACAAAGATAGGGGTGTTAAGAAATTGCAAACCGTAGCCGTGCATCTGTTGCTGGATCCACAAGATCTGAGAGCAGCAACTACTAGCAGATACATACTCGACTTCACATGTGGATAGAGCCACAGAGGTCTGCTTCTTACACTGCCAGGTGACCAAGCGTGGTCTGAAAAACTGGCACCCCGCTGTTGTTGATTTAGCGTTAACTTTGCAGCATCCGAAATCAGAATCGGAATACCCTTCGAGCGTGAAATCGCCTTTTCTTGGATACCACAACCCCAATGATGGAGTTCCTTTCAGGTAGCGTAATATCCTTTTCACAATCACCATGTGCGAAGCTCTCGGGTTAGATTGAAATCTTGCTGCGAGGCACGTTGGGTACATGATATCGGGTCTTGAAGCTGTCAAGTACATCAGCGATCCGATCATGGAATGATACAACGTTTCATCTACCTTCTCTCCGGTGAGATCAGGGTTTATCCCATGGTTCGTCGCTAATGGGGTGGAAGCTGGAGTAGAACCTGACATCCCAAATTTCTCCAAGATATCATGAACATACTTCGTTTGATGTATGAAAATTCCCTTAGGCAATTGATCAACTTGAAGTCCCAAGAAGAATTTCATCTCACCCATCGATGACATTTCAAATTTCTGCTTCATAACTTGTTCAAAATCTTTGCACAGATTCTCAATTGTTGACCCAAATATGATGTCGTCCACGTATATCTGAACGATCAGAAGATGTCCGTCGACCTCTTTGGTGAAGAGAGTGGCATCCACTTTTCCACGAATAAAGCTGTTGGCTAGCAAGTGTTGAGACAATGTCTCATACCAAACTCTCGGCGCCTGGTGTAAACCATACAGCGCTTTGTCTAGCAAGTAGACCTTGTCTTTGTGGATTGGGTCGGTGAAGCCCGGTGGCTGTCCGACATATACCTCCTCTTTTACCTTCCCATAGAGAAACGCCGATTTCACATCTAGCTGATATACTTTAAAATTTTTCCAAGATGCAAATGCTAGGAAGATTCTGATTGCTTCAAGTCTAGCAACCGGAGCATATACTTCAGTGAAATCTATCCCCTCTTGCTGACTAAAACCCTGGACTACGAGTCGAGCTTTGTTATGAATAATAACCCCTCGATCATCTCTCTTGCACTTGAACACCCATTTTGTGTTGATCTTCCTTTGACCATCAGGCAAGTCTACCAATTTCCACACTCCTAACTTCTCGAATTGACTCAACTCTTCTTGCATAGCATTGACCCAAGAATCTTCAGTTAGCGCCTCTTTGTATGTTTGCGGTTCAATCTGCGAAATAAAACAACTAAGTGAAAACTCAGTTTGTAAAGGTGCTACTGTAGAATAAAAACAAGTAAGGCCTTGGTCAATTTGTCATCTAGTACGAACTCCTGATTGCAATTCTCCAATGATCAGCTCTTCTGGATGGTATGAAAGAGTTCTCGGCATCACCTCACCTGGAACATCTACCTCGCCTTCCAGATTTGTAATATTTTGATTTGCACCTTGTTCACTGACTGGATTTGTTTGACTTGAAATCTGAATTTGCTCCCCCTCAGAATCTGAATCACCACGATCAAATACTGGTCTGTTCTCAGATTCTTGATTATCATTCTGTGCCGTCTGATTATCATGAGCAACTTCATTTTGTTGGATATCATCATGTTCTCCAGCATTGCTTGGACCTGCTTCATTGTCATTTGAAGTTTGTCGTGGTCGACTTGAATATTCAGCTGGGAACCTTTCTTGCGATGACTCATACTCTCTTAGAATATCCAACTCATCAAAGAAATCTTGTTCTTCTTCTTCTTCCATGTCAAATGAATCCCATAATTTGTCATAGTGAAAACGCCATGAATCGCCTGGATTCTGTGGTGGCATTATGTAACCTTGACACTCAACATTGTGTGCTTCGATGATCCGCTTCAAGCTTGGAACAAAGACTCGTTTTAATGGACTTGAGTAACCCACAAAAATTCCTTCAATACTCTTTGCACCAAACTTTGCAAAAGGCTCTAGAACTGTGCAAGGAGACCCAAACGGTTCTAAATACTTCAGGTTCGGTTTGCGGTTATTGATCAACTCGAAACATGTCTTGTTGAATTTCTTCACTGTGAGAACCCAGTTGAGTGTATAGCATGCGGCTGACACTGCTTCTGCCCAAAAATTGACTAGTAGTTTAGAATCAGCAAGCATCGTCCTGGCCGTTTCAATTAGCGTCCTGTTCTTTCTTTCAGCAACTCCATTCTGCTGTGGAGTATAAGGAGCACTAAACTCATGCAATATACCTTTTTCATCACAAAATACTTCAATTTTGCTACTTTTGAACTCTGTGCCGTTATCACTTCTTATTCTTCGAACACGAGTTTGGTACAAGTTTTCAAGCTTTTTGATCAACGTGATTAAACTCCCAAATGTTTGATCTTTTGTTTGCAAAAATGAAACCCATGAAAACCTCGAGTAATCATCTGTAACTACTAGACAATAGAGATCCCCAGTTATGCTTTTGACGTTTACTGGACCAAACAAATCCATGTGGAGTCTCTCTAAAGGTCTCGAGATTGAGTTTTCTTTCTTCCTGGGGTGAGAATTCTTCTTTTGCTTCCCTTTAATGCAGCTAATACACTCCCCCTCAAGATGAAAACCTTTCAAATGAACACCAGTTAGTAAATCATTATGCACCAAGTGATTCATTTTTCTCAGGTGAATATGACCCATTTTTCGGTGCCACAATCGAGATTCTTTTTCTGTTGCTCTTGACATAAAACAATGAGCCTGGCCCGTGGTTGTAGTTGCTACACTCATATCCAACACGTACAGATCATCAACTCTTGGTGCTCTCATGATAATCCATTCTTCAGGGATAACAAATCCTGGTTTCAAGATCAAACACTCTTTGTCTGTAAAATGTGTTGTATACATCCTATCACAAATCTGAGAAATACTCATAAGATTATTCTCAAGCTCAGCAATGTAATTAACTCTTTCAAACGTAACAATCCCATTTGATAAAGTTCCTTCTCCTACTATTTGACCACCTTGATTTCCCGCAAATCCTACATAACCTCCATTAAACCCTCTAACATCATACAATAGGGTCTTTTTCCCCGTCATGTGTCGAGAAGCTCCACTATCCATAATCCATCGTGAAATGGATCTTGGAAGCTCCTGCACATTTCAAAAACATTTAGTGATTTTTAGATGCCACCCAAGTCTCTTTCGACACGGGTAACTTGACATTAATGTGAGATTTTGCAATGTAAAGTGGCGGAAAATTTTTGTCATTCATCTTCAAGCTATCTTCAGATCCAATCTCAACCTTTTTGTATAAGAAAAACTCATCTTTCTTAGGTTGACCGGTTGGTTGATCTTTCTTTTGAACATTCTTCTGCTCTGGTGGAGTAGAAGATTGTTTCTCCAATTTTTCATAATAATCCAAAGGAACATCCATCTTTACCGGAGTGGTAGAAGACGATTGTTTTTCTGACTCTGAAACCTTTGGTTTTGGAGAACCTTTTGGCTTCCACGTTTGTAAAAATTGATATTTTTAGTTTCCAACTTCTTAACAGGTTCAATTTTGACTTTTGTGTTCTCATTTTTCAAAATTTTCTCAACAACCATTGGAGCTTTGCCTTTTGCATCAACCTTCTTTTTCGAACTCTCAGCAACTTCAGACTTAGGCTTAAAGTTGGTGCACTTTCGTGCAATGTGTCCAACTTTGTTGCACTTGAAGCATGTTCGAGTATCAACTACCCGACTTGTGCCTTCAGTCTGGGTTGTGAGGCCCTCTTCTCAAAGAATTCTTGATTTGTTTTTGAAAAAATCTCAGATTCTTCATCAGAAAGTGAACTTGAACTTGTCACAAACACCTTTTTCTCAGCAAACTTCTTGTTTTGAACATTCTTTTTCTGATAATTCTTACCACCCTGATAACCACCCGACCATCTGTTTCGACTGTTGTTATAAAAACGCGGTTGAACAACAGGTTTCTTGTAGTAAGCTTTATCTTTTTCAAAATTCATTTGCCTCTTTGTCTGATTTAAACATTTTACTTCAGACAGATCAATTTCAATCAATTTGAACACTTTTGTCAATTTAGCAACATTAACATTCTCCAGTGGAAAATCAGAATCCGAATACAACTTATCCGATCCCGACATCTTGTACATGACAAGAGTAGATTCTTCATTTAAGTTGTTTTTGGATTTTGGTTTCGGAATGTATTTGTCCAGAAAACACTCATCATCATCAGCTGAATCACTATCAGACTTCAAAACACTTTCAGCCATGCTTTTAACAATATCAGTTTGAACACTATCATTAGATGATGATGAAGAAAATGTCACATCAATTGACTCTGGAAGTTTTATTTCATTTGTTTCATTTTCATCATTAACCAACCCGGACTTTTTCTTTGAATAATTGTTTAAAACTGGTGGTGGAACCTGATGAAACCCAACCCCAGCTCCATCCGAGTAAACATCTTCGCCTGCTTTGTTTTTCCCGATGGGTTTGGGAACAATGTGCTGTAAAACAAAGCTTGCGGAGTTGTAACTGGTTAATTTTAGATTGATGCGTTCATTTTCAATTTTAGCTTCTTGGAATTGAAGTTTCAACTTAGCAATTTCGTCCAACTGTTTGTTGATTAACTCCTCTTTCACTCTAAGAACACCGGTCAGCTGAAGATTTTCTTTGTCCGTCTTACCGTTTCTTTCATCAGAATCTTTAACTGTTCGTTTAAGCTTCTCAAAATTTTCTGAGATTTGACGATTTTCAAGAATCAATTTTTCATTTTCTTTCCTAATTCTTTGTACGTCAATTTTATCGTTTTCAATTTTCTCAGTTAATTCTTTTAATTTGTCGTTTGAAGCTTTTAACAACTTATCACGGTTTAAGATCTGATCTTCAACACTTCTGACTCTACTAGTCAGATCTTCAACTTTCTTACCACTGAGGTAAGCATTTGTACTACAAACTTTGCACTCTTTCATGCAATTTTTGCAGTTGTTCTCAGATTTACCATTCTTACCTGACTCATGTGTATTGTTTGAACTGACCTTTTTTTGGACTCAGTTCCAGAACCAGAAACTACCTCTAGTTCTTTTGCAGCTAGAACTTTGTCAGCCATCTTTGTCAGGTTTTCAGCGGTGAAATCCTGTGATGTATCAATAATTCCATCATCCACTTTCTTTGGCTGCGGTTCTTTTGCTGTCTCTTTCTCTTTCTCATCAGATTCTCCTCCTCCCCACCATTCTCTCTGTCTGGCTTCTTCTTCATCAGCAAGTTGTTTGGTGAGAACTTCAATATCAACGGTATCTGGATCCACAACTATATTCCCATTAGGATCAAGATAACATTCTCTATCAGGATCCCATCGCCTTGCTTTCTTTGCTTCCTTCCAGGTACGATAAATTTTGCTTTTCATGACTCGAGTTGTTTCCTTCCTGTTCACATACTTCACTTCTTCAGATCTTTTATCTTTAAACGGAACAATCTTTGCAGTTGTGAAAGCATAACCAACTGCGTCTTCCTCAGGCAAAACATCACTCCAATCATATCCTTCATCGTCATGGAAAACTGCAAGTGCCCTGGATTTCTCTTTGGGTGCATCCTCTATCTGCTTCATCCTGGGAGGTTCTGCTTTATTCTGATGATAAATTGTCTTTTTGTAATAATCCTCTCGAAAAGGATTTGCAGTATCATCAGTGTAAGCATTTCTACACTCACGCTTAAAGTGACCTTTATGTTTACATTTGAAGCACGTCACTTTTGACTTGTCAAAGCCTAACTTGGTAAAAGGTCCACCAATAGACTGTCTTCCAGTAATCTCCATGAAACGCTGCGCTCTTCTCACTGCACTAGCCATACACCACCTTATATCGATCAATTCCATCTCCTCATGATCGATTTGATCGTAGTCTTCCTTTGTTAGGTTGGTGTTGCCTATCTTTCCTGCAACGAGACTTTCGTACGATTCTAACACAGAGGCTAAGAACACCATCTGTTGTTTTGCAGATTCTTCGCTAAAATTCTGACCATTCTTCAGATCCACAGCGATGTTACATTGAAATAGATTCTTCGGTGCAGATTGACTTTGACCCGTTGATGATGATCCACCATGATAGCCACTACTGGGAGTGTCTTGATTCATTGAGTTTGAACTTTCTGCTGAAAAAGATGTCTTAGGAGATGCAGTCTTTGGAATCATACTGCCTCTATAATACAGTTCCACATTCTGCTGATAAGATGTGTTATTGACTTTATTGGATTTTTTGATCTCCAATTCATGGCTTTCCAGTCTTTCTATAAGCAGATCAACCTTCAAATCAGCTGGCTTTATCGTATTCTTCAGCATCAATGCAAAATACTGCCAGTCTTGCTCATTCGGTAGAGCATCAAACAATTTGTTTACCAACTCTTCTTGAGTATAAACGATGTCATGTCTAGCAAGCTCCATCTTCAGATGCCCAAATCTCTCAATCATCTTGGAAACAGACTCGTTCTTTAAACAACTAAACAAATCAAACTCTTTTCGTAACAGTTTCTTTTTGTTCTTAACTATTTCAGCACTACCAATACATTTAATTTTTAATTTTTCCCAAAGGTCTCTTGAATCTTTGTACTCGATCAGTGCGATAATGTCATCTCGAACAGATTGGTGAAGCAGAGCAATACATTTTTGTTCAGCAACATATCTTTCAATTTGATTTTCTTCCAAGTTCTCATAATCATCTCTCCCCAAATCAAAACCATTTTTCAAACTTCTCCAACTCTGATAAGCAAACGCCTTAAGCCATTCCTCAAATCTTGTAGCCCACCTGTTGTAATCTTCAATCGCCATCAACTTGGGTGGCTTGTTATATGTTCCATACGCACTGTCTACACTCAAAGCATCATTGAGAGTTTTCTTTGCACTCGTTGTTGGTGTAGTTTCATTCGTGTTATTTGATGTGCCATCTCCCGAACCACCGGTAAATGCAAACGCATCATAGAAAGGATTCATGAAATCATCCATTTTAAGTACCTGAAACAGTCAACAAACACTTAGAGAAATTTTTGAATTTTGAAAAAAAATGATTTTCAAACAAAATTAGTTCACACGAAATTGTGAACTTCAAACGAGATTACAACTTTCAAACGAGATAACTTTCGAACAAAAATTAGCTTGTTCACTTTTCAAACGAAATTACCAAGAAATATCTAATTCCGTGCGGAATTAGATCAATTTCAAATGAGATTATAGTCCTTGAAACGAAATTACCAATCAGAATCTAATTCCGTGCGGAATTAGATTGACTTCAAACGAAATTAGGACCCTTGAAACGAAATTAGTAATTTCGTTTGTGAACTTCAAACGGAATTAGCCTGTTTTAAACGAAACAAGTAATTCCGTGCTGAATTACTTCAGATTTTACTAGGGAAATTAGATACTCGTTCAAACGGAATTAACTTCGAGGCCCATTTTTATCACTTTTACTTTGAATTTTGATCTGAAACTTTCAAGGGTTTGTTAAAAATGTATTTCGCTTATGATATGTGAAAATCAAGCCATTTTGTCCATTAAATCTTGTTCAATTCAGAAAAGAAGGAGTAGAAGTGAGAGAATCCGGTAAAATCAAGCTGAATTGGTATGAACTCCTCGTCCTGAGCTCTGATACCACTTGTTGGATCGTCGTGTGACCCTAACGAGTCAATCTGGGTAGTTCATCATCAAAAACAAAGGCGGAATCAATGTAAATGATGTCAACACAGCTTGTTCCTTTCTAATCTTTATCTATTACTGATTTCCTGAGCTTTTACAGATCTGATTAAAATTCGGCAGCACCTCGGCTCTCAAACACACACTGCTAATTCCGTATCAAATGAATCAGGCACACAGGTATTTATAGTGGAGTAATTTCGCTTGAAACACACTCAAACGAAATCACTGGTTCACGCGGAATTAGTTAATTCCATGCGGAATTACTAATTTCGCTTGAACTTGCTAATTTCGTTTGAAACATCATCAATCCCATTTCAAGCGGAATTACCTAAAAACCTGTTTTCTCGTATTCCGTGCCCTGATCTAACTAATACAATACTCTATAAAGACGAAGTTAACAGACATCGGTGCACCAATAGGTTTCATTGTCAATGGGTGGGTGCTACTTTTTTATGGATAGCACAATGAAAATACTCATATGTATCTTATATATTAACTGATGATGCGTGTCTATAGTTGTCTTTTAGCTATAATAGATAACACGTTTTGGTACAATATCTATACACATATGTATATGTTCTATCAATATGTGTTATGCATGTGTCACACCCCGATATTTCCACGTATTACCGGTGGGCCCGGTGGGGAGTTTCATGACGTAGTTGATATCATCATGGTCAAACAACACAATTTAATTGCACAGCGGAAGCAAAAGATAAATATATTACAATCCGATACAAAGTAATATCAAAGTATTACAACGGAATGTAAAGGATCCACAGGCGGATCAATTTAAAAGATAATTGTTCAACAGATCTTAACATCTAAGCTTGCGAGACTCTTTATTGATGCTAGGAGTAGCCAGCCTATTCCGATTAGTACCTGCACTTAGCCTTTTTGGGAAAATACGTCAGTTTACACTGGTAAATACAATTAACTGACTCATTTTGAAAATGTTTTTAGAAAATTGATTTGAATGCACGTGGCACGAAATATTTTTATAACTTGGGATAATTATTTATATATAAACTTGTAAAAGAATTACATGTTTGTTATGCGTTCAGTTGCCCGGTTCATGCCGGGTTAAAGATTAATAGACACACCACAAGGTATAGTCCCGCGGTGAGTTATTCTCGTAACCGGCGGTTATACCTTATTAATTTTAAATGCATTGACGGGTGTACGCCTACACCCGTGTGCTAAGGCCGTGGCCATTCTATGAATGATGCCAAGGATATCCGGGACATGGTCATTAACCCCCCAAAGGCGTTAATCAAACAAAACCAAATTTTAAACGGGTCATCTCGATAATATTTAACCACCAAATGATTAAAGTCGAATGCCCGACCAAGCGGTATTTTATATACCGTACCCCAAGCCCGTATAAGGGAAAATAAGTTAAAAGTATTTACCTGAGCTAAATATAAATTCAATCCCAGCCGTATATCAATTCAGCAAGTACAGATAGCTTTTACAGGGCTCCTAAATCTGGAACGAAGGTTTTTAATAACCTATTAGATTCCTAACGGTTCTTTAATTAAGCCTATGCTTAGACCGATTAGTTTTAAATGAGGATACGGTTCAAAACGCATGATTAAGCGAAGACCGAAATGGAATGTGGTTTAGACCCGACAAGCTTGTATACTTGTGTAATAAGGGTAAACTAAACACATTCTGGATTTTGAGATGAAAATGATATGGTTTGACCCGTTTCGGCTAATATATGCAAACTAGTTACATAAGCCGATCCGAACGCGAAAAGTGCGTAACGGGTAACCAAAATGAGTCATACACAGGTTTCCTAAGTTAATATGCCTTAATTATGTTGTGACATCAGTAAGATATCTCCTATTATGCCCCAAATGAATTTAAACTCAAATTATGCCCCGTGGGGGTATTTTGGTCATTTAAAAGGTTACAAAAGAGATTTAATATGATTCTGAGTTTCAGATCTGATATAAATCAGTAATAAAGATTATTGTCCTCTCACATTTTCAAAATTCTTGTTTTAAGGTCAAAAGGGCATATTGGTCAACATTTAGGCATATAACGGAAACTTGCATATGAATTGGATAACTAATGAACCAAGCTGTATAACCTCAGAGGGTTACACTAATCAATAACCTGGTCCTAATAGGGCTCTAAGGCAATTCTAAAACATGCTCTAATGGGTCAGAACTGAAAGTCAAAGCAAAAGTCTACTTTTGCAACTTTCGGTTCCGAACCGAGCTTAAACTGAAAATTGTCGGGTTGAACATGCTTAGACATGTTCTTACATTAATTACCAAGTTATATGAATGATAAAACATGTTTCATAGCTTCTATATTGTTAATTATGTGTTTATGCGAAAATTCACTTTCTGTTGACTTTTTAAAATTAACTTTGACCCAACAATTGACCTAGTTAGAGTGGGAATCAGAGGGTGCCCTTTTAAGGGTTTATTGCCCACATAATTGCCAACTCATAGGTACTTTCAATTTGAAATTTGACTGGACAAATTAAGATTAATGACGAAGTCAAATCTTAATTACGACGGTTTGACTTTAGACTAATTAACTAAGCTAAACTGAATAAGGAAAGTTAAGGACACTTACTGAAGTCCTATGCACGACTAAGAATGCTAGGGAAGTGCCCTTGAGCTCCAGAAATCTTCAGAACAAAGGTTTGGAAGCTTTCCAAGTGAATTACTCAAAGTGTGAATTCATAAGTTGTAACAATTGGTCCTATATATAGCCATGGAGGGTCAAGGAGATGGATACAAGTGTTAGGGCATCTCCAGGGATGAATACAAGTGTTATGGGATGTGTTTCAAGGAGCTAGAGGGTGGAAAACTGGCGGATTTGAGCACACATGCAAGCTGCCACGTTAAGGAAGAGTTTGCTGAACTGGCAGTCCGTCGCGTGGTGCCGTGGACGGGTGCCCAGGCGGTGGCGCTACGCCAGCACCCCACATATCAGCCAACATGTTTCAAAATGTGACACTTTCACCCCCTGGACCTTCAAATGCGTAATTTCTTCCATTTTAGGCACTTTTAACCCTTGAAATTTATATTTCTATGATCCATGAGATAAAACCAATCATCAATAGGTCCGGTTTTGTTAAACAATAACCGAAAACACAAGTTTTGCCTCGTTGACGCTTTTAACCCTTCATACACGAATATTATCATAACTTTCTCATACTTTATCGAAACCTTGTGAAATTTTTATCACTTATTCTCGTGAGCATAATTAATCGTTACAAAGCTTCGGGTTTGCTAAAAGGTCACTCAGATGAATACTTTTAAACATGTTGACACGTTTAACCCCTGTAGTTTGTAATATCTCACTTTCTTCCACAATTAGCTTCGTATGATCCATAATTTATTCGTTTAAGGGTATAAACATCGTGTAGGGTTATTGTAAGGCATATTTATCCGTTGTTGACATTTTGAATCCTTTTATTCACATACTTTCTTTGTTTGTCAACTTTAGTCCCTCTAAAGTAATCTTTTACACGTTTAAAGCTCATAACAAGTGTCGATACATCATTGGACATGATTTTTACGAGGTGTTACAGCATGGTTTTCTAAGAAACGACCCGTGTCACGGGTCTTACCGCTAGTCTACTATAATAAAAGAAACCAATTTTTGGACACGTGTCATTCATTAAATGTATCCTCAAATCTATACTTATCTTATATTAACTAAATAAATAATAAATTAATATTAAATCTTATTATACTTTAATAAAATATTATCCTTAAATCTAAATTGTTAATTTAATATATTTTTATAACAAATACATCTCTTTCCTACTTATCTTGTATTAAATATATAAATAATAAAGTAATATTAAATGCTATCCTAATTTATTAAAAATATAACTTTTTATATTATTTGGTATACAAAATTATATTTATTCAACTTGTGTAAAACGCGAGATTTTTAAAAACATAATTTTTTATTATTTACTATACAAATACAAAGTTACATTTATTTAACTCGTGCAATACACAAAGTTTTTAAAGATATAACTTTTAAGGATGTAATTTTTTATTATTTGGTAGATTTATTCAACCCGATTATACACGGATTGTTTAAAGATAAGATGCTTTTTAGTATTTAGTATACAAAATTACATTTATTTAATCTGTGTAATACACGTCGCTTTTAAAGATATAATTTTTTTATTATTTGATATATAAAATTACATTTATTTAACCCATACAATATACAAGGTTCATAAATATATAACTTTTTATTATTTAATATATAAAATTACATTTATTCAACATGTGTAATACACGAAGTTCTAACCTAATATACTTATACCGTAAAGTAATAAAACGTTTGTATTCAAATGTAGGAAATGAAACATTCAAATGTGGAAAATTATCACATCATTCCGTATAAGAAATTAAGGCTTCCTCCTATACATATCAGTGTATCACATCAATGCAAAGACAACTACATAAACATTTAGGTTTGGGGTTGATGTTAACGTACTTTTAGTCCAAGGTCTAAAAATTCAAACAAAAGTTTTGAATTTATGGTTTGGTTTTTTAGTCCAAATGAAATATATAATGTTGGTTCTGGGTTTTGATAATTGAAGTCTCATATCTGATTATAAAACCATGTCGCATACTCCCTGGTTACTTAATACCCGTCGAGTTTGCGGTACTATGATGTTAAATTTTTCCTATTGGATGCCCATTACCTGAAATCTAATATTAAACTCACCTCAACAACCGATACTTCTTACAATTTTATAATTTCAATATATTAATATATTCATGTAAACAGGGTCAGGTGATGAGTCGTGTACAGGGCAGATTTAGGAGGTTAAGGGGGTGCCCGTGATATCCCTTAACTTTTTTGGAGAAGTTCAATTATTTTTTAATTTATTGATTTTTTTCTAAATCCATCACTGTATACACTGAATTGTTTTTGAATACCCCTGAATATTTCTTTTAAATATACCCTTTACAAATCCCATGAAAAATTATAAAAGAGAGTACCATAATTGGTCCATACCCGTTACATTACTCGATTCAAATCGGGTCATCTCACCAAATTCAGGTTTTTTTTGCCATTCCAATAATTGGTCCCTTTACACAACCACCAGCTTCTCCCCTCTCCTACAAATAGCCAAGCAACTGCACACTGCTATGTGTTCACTTCACATACCTTCTTCTTCCCTAAACTTTCATCCTTATTTGCTCTTTCATCATCTCTCACAACAACAATCAACAATGGTGGCTCTATCACAATCCACAATCCAACAGTTCTTTGTCAAAACCTGCAAGCCAGTCAACCCTTTGACTTTTCCTCTCATTGACCTTTCTAAACCTGACTCAAAACACCTATTAGTCAAAGCCTGTCAAGATTTTGGATTCTTTAAGGTAGGTAGTTAATCATGGGATTTCTTTAGAATTTAGATTGAATCACAAGCCACTAAATTAATTATTATCTTCCCCTCAATTACTCAAAGAAAAAGCCGGTCCACCCGACTCTTTCGGTTATGGCAATGAAAACATTGGTCGAAATGGCGACGTTGGTTGGGTTGAATATATCCTCCTCGACGTAAAACCCGATTCCCATTACAACAAACTTCAACACCCAGAAACTTTCCAGTATGATTCGTAACTTATTTTCAAGAATTCATGACATTTATGTTGCTCACTTGCTCCTCGGTTTTACTCTGTTTTGCTCTGTTTTCTTGAACTTGATTTTCTATTTTTTTTTTTCATACTGCAGCTATGCTGTGGATGATTATGGGATTGGGATAGCAGTGAAGAATATGGCATGTAAGATTCTTGAAATGATGGCTGATGAGTTGAATTTAGAGGATAGAAATGTGTTTAGTAAGTTGTTGATGGATGAACAGAGTGAATCTGTTTTCAGGGTGAATTAATATCCACCATGTGACCTTATTACTATAACGTGTGATAATTACACAGCTTAGTCACCACACCATTGGTGCAACGTATTGCAATGGTCAATACTTTAGTTGCGTCTCTTTTTGACTCGTCTGAAATATTCGGGTCAACTAACCCAATCATGCCTTCATTTTCCTTATCTCATCATGAACCCAACGCACGCAGGGGCGGATTTAGAGGGAAACACCGGGTTCCCAGGAACCCAGTCTTTTTGGAAAAAAAAAAAACGTTTTTTTGTAGTGTAAATCTTGTATGATTTGGAAAAAAACTTTTTTTTGTAGTGTAAACCTTGTATGATTTGGAAAAAGGAACCCAGTGATTTCTCCGGCTGGATCCACCACTGAACGCACGATATCTTTATTTTCACCAAACTCGGGTTCCACTGGCTTTCTCCTGGTTACGAGCTCTATCAGTACAACTCCAAAGCTATAGATGTCACTTTTCTCCGTCACATTGAAAGTGTATCCATATTCTACAAGTTTAAAGACGCACTATTATTCAATTATAACAAAATATTGTCAAGAAATAGATGCTTGAGGGGTAGAGACTTACCGAGGGGATGTAACTATATGTTCCTGCTATAACGTGTGAGGAATTGGTGACCTTATTTGTTTGCATAATCTTTGCATGCCCAAAATCAGTTATTTTCGGCTTCATTTCCTCATCCAATAAAATATTACTCGATTTCACATCTCGGAGTATCACGGGTCGATCATACTCGTGATGTAGGTACTCTAGTCCCTTTGCGGCCCCCATCGCTGTTAAAAATTCATAACATTATCATCCATTTCAATGACTTATATTAAGGTGTGTGTATTTTATACACATACAGTTTTGTATATGTTCTATTGTTGCTGATAATTTTTATATTTTTAGTTCTAATTATTTCAATGACTTATATTAAGGTGTGTGTATTTTATACACATACAGTTTTGTATATGTTCTATTGTTGCTGATAATTTTTATATTTTTAGTTCTAATTCGTTTTGTGGTTTTGTTTTATATAAATCTACATCGAGTTGGGCTCATTTTAATATCTCAACATATTCACACATTGGGCCGTGATTGGGCTTGGAGAAAGTAAAGTTCTCATGGGCTGAAGACTGAAGTCCTTATGGCCTTGAAGCTCTCATTCAGTTGTGACTTGCTGTTATAAAAAGGAAGGTTCCAGATTTCATTCAGTGGTTCGCTCTCTTCCCGTTGTCGATTAGGGTTACATAACATTGTGTAAACGCAGATTCATCTTGAATTTGTGTGATTAGTGTTAACATACGATAGTCGTGAGAAGATTATCACGTTGATAATCTTTTAGGAGTAGTTGAGAGATTGATTGTGAGTGTTTCCGTTTGTAATCTGTTCTGATCATTCTATTGGGTTATAATATAAACTCGGTTTGGGTATTGTGTTGTTTTTTGAAGATCTTAGTTTGATTCCATGTTTTATAACATGGTATCAGAGCTCTTTTAGAGTTCTTGGGCTTATTCAGAGTTCTCTGTGTTTCCGATCGGTGATTTCAGTGTTTCCGATCATTATTCCGCTGTGTTGGATTGGTTATTCCGGTCGGTTCTTATGAAGATCGCTTTCATTAGGGTTTGTCTGTGTCAGATCTTTCTAAGATCTGTGAAGATTCAAGTAGATCTGAGGAGTCTTGGTAGTTCAGACACATCTGCTGACTTCAGATCTTGACTCTTGGGTTTCTCGAGAAGTGATACCAAATGGAACTGATGCGTTAGTAACTAAAATCGGCAGTTTAAAACTTACAAATGGTGTTGTTTTGCAAGATGTGTTTGTTGTTCCTGCTTATTGTATTAACTTGATTTCTGTTCATAAATTGGCTAAAGATAATAAACTTTCTGTTAGTTTTGATGAACATTCTTGTTACATTCAAGACTTGTCAACAAAGAAAACCCTGGTGACTGGTAGACAGTTTGATGGTCTGTACTTTTGTGGAAATTCGTGTACTTCTATTAAGGTGTGTAGTAATAATAGTAATGTTTATAATTTGTGGCATGCTAGATTAGGACATCCTTCTGATTAAGCTATTAGACCTTTACATGATAAGTTGAATATTAAAATAATTGAACATAATATTCCTTGTGAGATATGTCATAAAGCAAAGCAACATAGAGAACCATTCCCGTTGAGTGATCATAAAACTACCTGTTTGGGTGAATTAATTCATCTTGATGTTTGGGGACCATATAGGGTGGTTAGTAGAGAAGGGTTTAAATATTTTCTTACTATAGTTGATGATTACTCAAGGGCAGCGTGGGTTTGTTTGATGAAAGATAAGTCTGAAGTATTTGAATGTTTTCAAACGTTTGTAAACATTGTTAAAACTCAGTTTGAAAAGAATATTAAATGTGTGAGAAGTGATAATGGTCTAGAGTTTGTTAACAATAGAATGAAAGTTTTTTGTAAAAACAATGGTATCATTCATCAAACAAGTATTGCCTATACCCCACAACAGAATGGTGTTGTGGAAAGAAAGCATAGACACCTTCTTAATGTTGCTCGTGCTTTATTGTTTCAAAGTAACTTACCTGTTAGGTTTTGGGATGAATGCATTCTAATTGCTGCTTATTTAATAAATAGGACTCTTGCTTTTGTGCTAGATGGAAAAATACCATATGAAATGTTGTATGGTTTTGAACCCTTTCTTGAACATTTGAGGTTGTTTGGGTGTCTTTGTTTTTGTACTGTTTTAAATGAGTCATATAAGTTAAGTAGTAGGGATGAGAAATGTGTGTTTATAGGATATTCAAATGAAAAAAAGGATATAAGGTGTTTAGTATGGATAGTAAAACTGTGTATTTTTCCAGGGATGTGAAATTTTATGAAAATGTGTTTCCTTTTAAAGAAAAATCTGTGTTTGATTTGTTTGATATAAACATACATTTTGAAGTTAATACGCTTAATTTTTTTGACCTGTATGATAACCTGGACACTCAACAATCTGGAGAACCCGATGATGAGGAAAGGGATAAGTCTACTGATATACCTTTACCACATCGGTCTCAACAATCAGAGACTCAAACTGTCCCTTTTAGAGGCATGGCTGTTTCTCAGCAGCCTAGAGGTAGTGATAGTGAGTCTGGTAGGGTTGAGGGTGTGAGTGAAAGTAGTGTAGAATACATAAATTCTGAGGGGACAACTTCTGATTTGGGTGTTCAGGTTGTTTAACACCCTTATTATTATTTAAAGGTTTTAGTATAATTTACGAAAACAAACGGGTAATTATGATTTCAAATACACTAAGAATACGGGTTCATTAAACTTTATTTACAGAACTAAAAACTATACAACATACTATGGGTGAGTTCGTCATTTTACATAACAACGATACAAAGTGCGGAAGCTTATTTCTTGATCGTGTTCGGTTCTTCGTTGTGCTTGATCGTCCTCCGGTGCTAAAATTATACCTGAAACTCATAAAACATGAGTTGGATTAGTCATACGTAACTTAAAACGTATTTAAACGAGTCCGGGAAGCGAAACTGATTAAAATAAAATTTTTTCGCCAAAACAGGGTTTTTCGCGCCACGCGAAGGAACCCAGTTGCTCCCTCGCGCCACGCGAGGGAGATCGTTTTCCAGCAGGTCTGCAGCTCAGTTCAGCTATGCCTGTTTTTACGGAAACGGCCATAACTTCTTCGTTATTGATCCGTTTTACCCGATTCTTTTTCCTACGCGTCCGTAATTTAATCCTCCATCTTATGGACTTAAAATCCTACATCCAACATAAGAAATTTTGAGACTTCTAAGCCTTCGACTCGTTACCTTTTTACCGAATTTTAACCCGTTTATGCATTTTATCAAACAAACGTATTTGTTTGATTCCTATATCACATACACTTCTTCAAATTAATGTTACCTACCATATTAGGTTCTAATCATAGGTTTATTACACAATTTAAACCAATTCTCGCTCGTATGCTTATTTTGACCCGTTAAGGGTATTTAAGCACCTTAAAGCTTGAAATCACTTTCATTCATTTCTAGCATCTTACTTCTACATTTCTTATCAAGTAATCTTCCACTACAACTATAAGTGTGTTGGATCTAATGTGGATATCTATATGTTCCGAGTTTTACCCCTCGGATTATTATTTTACGGCAAGACTCAAATAGAGCCATTTGACTAACGTATTACATCTTTCAACTTCTACACTTATTCTAAGTGTTTATCTAATCATAAAACTCGTTTCCAAACAACCTTTAAGGGTTGTTTGTTCAATTTAGCCTACAAGGGCGTTTTGGTCAATTTTGATCCTTCTTTTACGACAAAGGACTTTCAGATACTTGTTTGACCCAAAATTCCGGTCTTTTAGCTATGACCTTGTTTAGAAACCATTATGTTTCTAAAACACTACATTTATGACTTGAATTATTCGGTTTATCTTTAAGATAACCAAATATCTAATTTGACCTTGTTTAACTCTTAGAAAACCTCAAATTCTACATGATGAGTTGAATCATTACACAAACCTGGCTCGGATCAATGTATTGACCCGTTACGATACCTTACCTTAGTGGCGCTAAGTAATAGCGATGTCACCATTCAATCGATATTTATTCCTGTAATCAAGCAACTCGACAATACATTAGCCGATATTGTCAAAGGGTGATATTTTCACCTTTTGACCCGTTTGGTCTTATATGACCGTTTACTTTTACAAGATGGATTTATTATCATCTCGTCTACATGACTTGTACCGGTTTACACCGTACGGTCAATTTACTTATAAATCTATTTCTTGATTATTTTGACCCCTTTATATGTTACGCCGTAAAGTGTCCTACAAAACTAACGGTTATCGTCAACGAGTGACTACATTGCCGTTTTACCCTTATTAATTGTATTGATTTACCTTATAAGGTAAATCATTCAAAACTCGTTATTTATTAGTCATCACATGACTAAATGACCTTATTAGCTCTTTTTAACCATTCAACATGGTTTATCATTATTGTCTTTTGTTTCGAACCTCGCATGTCGGGTCGAAACATCATAAGTCAAATGTGACTTTTGATTATTCAAAATTTATAAAACCCATAGATATCAAATAAAAGGTGTAAGTTTTAACTTACCTCGTATCCAAGCTACACTTTTCTTTTTCTTCTTGATTTGTTTGACCCGCTTTCCCTCCAAGCTTCACCTAGCTTGTTAAGCGCCAACTATTATTCATCATTCACAAGGTGGTTAGTTTAATCATGACTTAATACGATTATTCCACCTTATGCATTTCTATATCTAATTATCGTTCATCACATCGTAGGTCAGTTTGACTTTTTAAAAGTCAAATGCCCATTACTAAATGCATATTCAAGTTCATCAACTAGTTTTTCCATTCCTTAATTACCCGGTAGGCGTTATCTTTAGGCCACCATTTTAACCAAAGTTCTAACCATGTTTATCACATTTCAATCACTTTAATTAGTTCAAGCGATTATCAAGACTAATTTATTCATTCATTTCACAAGAACTAAGGGTTCTCATCTATAAGTGAGACCCGTTCATCATATCACTAGCATTCATCCCAACACCTTATATAATCAAGTTCTTCATATGAACTCGTAGGTACCCAATTTTTACTTAGGCATTACATCGAACACCTTATGAGCATGAAATTTTTACTACTAGAAATCAAGCTCATGACTAACTATTTAACCAAGATTTAAACATCTTTTCACATGTTCATGACAAATCTTCATATCAACAAATCTGGATTTGCTTCATAGAGCTCAAATACACTAAGTTAACAAAGATAATCCTAGTGTTTAACATAATTCTCCAAAACCCATTTAACACATAAATGGTTAATCATAAAATTCTCAATTATGAACCTCAATTCAACAAGTGAATGACTAGGGTTTACTCCTAGACATAAATATCATTCCTAATTTCATCCTTGGATCATAATCCATCAATTTATTTGCAAGTAACCTACTTGTCTCAAATTTCAACTTCAACCAATCTAGGTTTTGTGACATACCTTGTGATCCCCATGACTTGGTGATCGTTTCTACGCGTTCATGCATTGATTCAGATCTTGATTCGAGCTTCAATTTGACCAATTTGTGGAACTAGGGTTTTGAGCTCCTTGCTCTTGCTCCTGGTCGTACGCACACACACACACATTAAGTGTGTGTTGTGTTTAATTTTAGTTTTTATAAATCAAGTCTCCTTTTGTGCAACTTAAGTCCCTCTAGTTTGGTTAGTTATTAAGTAGGCCATAACCTACTTATTTCTAGTAACATTCCCTCTTATTAACTAGGTTAAACATTCCTAGTTAACTTAGTGGGTTCGGGGAAGTTACGACTAAGTTTATTTTAAGTCCCGTTAACTCGGGCCTTCTATCTACTTTGCTTTCTCAAAGTATTTATCCTCCTTTTATTAAATATTAGATTTATTTATTTAAATCCTATTATTTACCGGGTAAATTTTCACCACTAACGGTATTTTACTAAGTCATTAATATTAACGTGGTTTGATTACCAAACCCGTTTTTGGGGTGTTACAAGTCTACCCCCCTTAAAGAGGTTTCGTCCCCGAAACCTTATTTGCGTAATCCTTTGGTTTAATCAAACGAACCTAGTTTCGTTTTCAAGGCTCCCGTTTCCTTTGGTCAAAAGTTTTCATGTATACTGACGCGTACGTCTTTCATGTGTAAGGCCTCGCGGGCCGTACTTACAGCTTATAACCCTTTATCTTATTGACTGAGTTATCACTTGACCACTTAGTCTCGTTAGTCTTTTAACAGGTCTATCCCGCGCTTGTGTTATACTAACAAGCACTTGTATTTGTTATGACGCTTTCTTAACTTTGAATAGTTTTACCGGCTAGACTAATTAGTCGCTGTCACTTCATATCCCGTAACTCACGTTACAACGTGATCGTTTTCTATATTTCTTTTCTTGTCCGTGAGCGTGTCACGTCACGTTTAAGTTTAATTAGACGTTTCTTAATCATACTTCTTCTTTTCGAATGTATCGTCTCGCACCCATCGATGTTAAGACCCATACTCTTTGATATTTGTTATTTCCGAATTCGTCTTATAGTATTCATACTTGTTAGAACGTTGTTTCTTACTAAAACTGAATTTTAGTTTAACGTCTTTCTCTTTAACTATGTCAATTACTCTCATCGAGGAAATTGACAACCTATAATTTACCCCTTTCGTTCTCGTTTACACGAAAAATTGTAACCCGTTCCCTCGCTTCATACTGTCGACCCGTAGGTTCTTTCACTTAGCCTCATAGACTATTTCTTTAAAATTTTCACCCTTTTAAGGTGAGATCTCAACAGTTCGTTTCTTTCATTTATGACCCAAGGGTCTTCTCGGTCTCGTAGACCTTGACATTATGTTTAATCCCGTAGGTTATGATGATCCCATAGATCATCTTTTATTCTTGTATGTATTCAAATGTATATATATATATAAATATATATATATATATATACACATATATAGCTTCAAGGCATCCCTTGTTATATTGGAAATCATTTATTTTTGCTTTTTAAACTTTAGTTGACCCTGACCGTAGTCTAAGACTTCATTTGTTTACTTTCGGACTAATCCCCCGACTTTATGACTTCTGACGTTAATTGCACGTTAGTTCGTTCTACGCTTACCGTTTCCCGGTTCATTCTTATACTTCTTTACAACCCTTTACATAGGTTTGTTAACATTTCACACTTTTATTTATTCAGTCCGCGCCTACTTACATTAGCAAGCGTCTTCATTTATTTAATTCATTTGACTTGTTCGCGTGAAATTTCATCACTTGTGAACGTCAAATTTCATTCTTTGTTCGACCCGTTCGACTTTAAATTAGTCGAACGTAATTTTATCAAAATTTCTATTTACAGTATCTCATCATCTTTTAGTCGTGACTCGAAACCCGAGTCTTTTGACTTTCCATCCGCGTTCCCATTTATCGGTCTACGCATGTGTTTAAATCCTTACCCATCAACCGGGTGTTTTACCGAAGTCATTATCATTGCAACCCTTCCGGTATACATTAAGACTTCGTTTCGATTTATTTAGTCGTCTTAGCGAAATCCGTCCCTTTTATTCAACCATTCCTTTCATTCTTTACGCGACCATCCTTGACGGCCTTATTGATTACTAGTGATGATTATCATCTTTATTATTTCTTTACTATGACTAAAGTTAACAACCTTGATTACCCTTTTCGTATGGGCAATACCTTTGTTTTTATGATCCTGCGGATCATCTTTACTTTGGTTTTACTTGCCTATTTTGTCAACCATGGCTCTTCGTCCAAAATGACTTATTTCCGTGAATTTTTCTTAGGTCATTTATTTATATCATCATTTACATTGATCTTTGTCCTCTCTCTCGGGCTCATTTTTCCTAATGTAATACGCTTCCGTCACCCGGCTATGCGTTTACATTATTATCAAGTATTTTTGCTCATTTATTTCATTTGGGTACTTTTTTTTTATTTGTCCCATTCACCCCGTCCTTACTACATCGGATGTAAATGTGTCCGCTATAAGAAGTTCATGGTATCATATGCCACTACTTACTTGGCCAGAGTAAGCGATTAACACATGACACGCATGACCTTTTTATAGATTTCACATCACGCCCTATGTAAGTAATGCCTCTATTTATTTCTCTTGGAAACAATATCCCGAATACATTTTCTATTCGGGTTTTTTTCCAAGTTTTTAATCTACATATGCAACTTTCAATTTCTACATATTCGTTGCATATTACTATTCGTGTAATTAATTTTAAAATATGCACCTGGTAATGCTTGCCCTAACGGGCTTCTCCTTGCCATTAACTTATTCGCAATCGTTGCGCGATTTAGGTCCTTGGTGAGGGTGCTCTATTTGTCGTACTTTGGACCGTTCCTTTGTCAAATCCATGATTTGTTAAACTCTCGCTATCTTCATATGCGAGTGTCCTTCAATCTAAAACATTAACAAAAGTTAGTAATTTCGACATTAATGGACGCCCGTATTATAATACAAGGCTTTTCTACTATAAGCGTCAACGCGCGTAATTTCGTTGACTATGTCAATCCCTTACCGATTTGATTGAGGTAACGTGTATTACACGATAACTCTATGTGTTGTTTATAACACTTTAACTCTTATTAACTGTTAATATACATATAACTTACCGGATTTTGCGATCAAGCCTCGAACCGAACACATTTGTCAACAACCTTGAGCTCCTATTATTTACCGGGTAAATTTTCACCACTAACGGTATTTTACTAAGTCATTAATATTAACGTGGTTTGATTACCAAACCCGTTTTTGGGGTGTTACAGGTTGAACCTAGGAAATCTAGTAGAAACTCTAACATGCCTAAAAAGTTTAACGACTATGTTGTTGAAAGCAAGGTAAAGTATGGAATTGAAAAAGTAGTAAACTATTCAAACTTGTCTATAGAAAACAAATGTTTTGCTACCAGTTTAAATAAAGCTAGTGAGCCTAAGTCATTTTCTGAGGCTGTCAAAGATCCCAATTGGGTATCTGCCATGAATAATGAAATTGAAGCTCTCAATAGGAATGGGACCTGGGATCTTGTAGATTTGCCTAAGGGTAGAAGTCTGGTAGGTTGTAAATGGATTTACAAGATCAAATATAAGTCCTCTGGAGAGATTGAGAGATTTAAGGCTAGATTGGTTGCTAAGGGATACAGTCAGAAAGAAGGAGTAGATTTCGATGAAACATTTGCGCCGGTTGTGAAAATGGTCACTGTTAGGTGTGTTCTTTCACTTGCTGTTAACTTTGATTGGAAGTTGTATCAATTAGACATAAATAATGTGTTTTTGTATGGTGAATTACATGAAGATGTGTATATGTGTTTACCTGAAGGGTATTTTTCTAAGGATGAATCTAGAGTGTGCAAATTAAAAAAGTCTCTATATGGACTAAAACAAGAACCTAGAATGTGGAATGAAAAACTTGTAAAAGTATTACTTGACTTTGGATTTGTTCAAAGTATGTGTGGTTATTCTTTGTTTGTTAAACGTAAAGGTGATGTTGTTGTTATCCTGTTAGTTTATGTTGATGACATTGTTTTAACTGGTAATAGTACAAGTGAAATAAACAATGTAAAAGATACTTTAAGAACAAACTTTATGATAAAGGACTTGGGTGAATTAAAGTATTTTTTGGGAATAGAAGTGTTAAAGGGTAATAACAGCCTGTGTTTGTCACAAAGAAAGTATTGCATGGAGTTGTTAAATGATTATGTGTTAGTGTATTACGTCTATTGACTTCGTCTTGTATCATGTAATAGGATAGGATAGGTTTATCAGTGCCCGAGGTTCGAGAAACAGTTTTTAGTGGTTAAAGTTGTGATTCCGCTCGAAATGAACCAAGACCATTTCAAGCGAAATCAGAACTATCTGATTCCGCTCGAAACTGCCTTGGTCCATTTCGAGCGGAACCCCTTGCACTATAAATATGGTACTTGTGTTTTCATTTGGTAGGGTTCCTGAAATTGTAATGAAGTGCTGCCAAAATTTGTCCAGGTTGTAATCAGTATTATATTCAATCAAAGTGACAAATTATAGAGTATCAAGCTGTTTTCAAAGTCGTTTCATTGATTCCGCCTTTGAATCGGATTACAAGCTCTTCTGAACGACTCGTTTGGGTCCAACAACGATCCTACAATATGGTATGTTAGGGTGTAAACCTGTTAACGGTCCTATAGAACAAAACCATGTTGTAGCTAACATTTGTAAAGAAAAATGTCAATTGTTGTCTAATATGACCTATTATCAAAAGTTAGTCGGTAAGCTGATTTATCTGTCTCATACGAGACCTGACATTGCTTACAGTGTGCATTTTTTTAGTCAACAGATGCACAGTCCTACTATTGGACATTTAGAAATTGCTTTTAAGTTACTAAGGTACTTAAAGAAGTCACCTGGTAATGGAGTTATGTTCAGGAAAAGTGAAAGTTGTGAACTAAAAGCTTTCGCTGATTCTGATTGGGGAAAATCTGTGACTGAGTCTCGTAAATCAGTTACGGGTTTTTGTATTTTCTTGGGAGATTCGCTTATTTCTTGGAAGAGTAAAAAGCAGGGTACCGTCTCTAGATCCTCAGCGGAAGCTGAGTATAGAGCGTTGTGTGCTGCTGCTTGTGAGATATTATGGCTCATAAATGTTTTAACTGAGCTTGGGGTTAGTGTGCAACTTCTTGTGTCTTTAGCCTGTGATAGCACCGCAGCATTGGCATTCGCTGCCAATCCTGTGTTTCATGATCGAACAAAACATTTCGAACTTGATCTTTTCTTTTTTAGGGAAAAAATATCTAAAGGGATCATCAAAGTTGTGGGTGTTCAATCTTCTGATCAAGTTGCAGATTTATTTACCAAAGGTATGTTAGCTACTCAACATGAAAACTTGTGTAATCGGCTAAATATGCAGGATTTGTTTAAAAGTCATTGATCTGAGAGAGGATGTTAAAAATTCATAACATTATCATCCATTTCAATGACTTATATGAAGGTGTGTGTATTTTATACACATACAGTTTTGTATATGTTCTATTGTTGCTGATATATTTGTATATTTTTAGTTCTAATTCGTTTTGTGGTTTTGTTTTATATAAATCTACATCGAGTTGGGCTCATTTTAATATCTCAACATATTCACACATTGGGCCGTGATTGGGCTTGGAGAAAGTAAAGTTCTCATGGGCTGAAGTCTGAAGTCCTTATGGCCTTGAAGCTCTCATTCAGTTGTTACTTGCTGTTATAAAAAGGAAGGTTCCAGATTTCATTCAGTGGTTCGCTCAAACTGGTTCTCTCTCTTCCTGTGTCGATTAGGGTTACATAACATTGTGTAAACGCAGATTCATCTTGAATCTGTGTGATTAGTGTTAACATCCGATAGTCGTGAGAAGATTATCACGTTGATAATCTTTTAGGAGTAGTTGAGAGATTGATTGTGAGTGTTTCCGTTTGTAATCTGTTCTGATCATTCTATTAGGTTATAATACAAACTCGGTTTGGGTATTGTGTTGTTTTTTGAAGATCTTAGTTTGATTCCGTGTTTTATAACAATCGCAAATTGTATCGGACATTCCAATCCATTTCAGCCTTTTTATATGTATGTATGTAATCGATCCCATAAACTACCATTAGGAATGTACTCGTGAACAAGTAGATTCGAGTCGTCATTTGTAATGCTACAATACAACTTCACCACATTTACATGTCGAATCGAACTTAAAGTGGCCACTTCGGCATCATACTCAGGCCACCGGCTTTTCTTTTTCGGTAATATCGTTGCACTACTCGAGTAACTTCTAGGATCACCGGAGTCTAGACCCAACTTCCAAATATGTTTAACGGCCAACTTCTTCCCGCACCCTAATTCGACTTTATAGACATTACCCGAGCCACCTTTTCCAATCAAATTGCGCGGTATGAGAGATCCTAGTATCTCGCCTTCATCGAAACTAATGACATGAAATTGTTTCATACCCACGAAAAACCTCGATTCGTTAGACTTGTCGCAATCTTTCTCCCTCGACTTTACGAGGACAAAGCATGCCACCGAAAACACCAACATGAATGCACCCGCGATGAAGCAATACTTTGCAACTCCTAACCCGCTAGAGCGATGGGAAACCGGTGAACACTGTCGGAGACTTTTACCATTATTGGCACACAACCCCGGATTCCAGGTATGTATGTATACAACATGTTTTATATCATGCAAAATGGTTATATGATCATAAATTTGGTATTTGGTAATTTGATTTTATAACCAGTAAAATATTTTTTTTAACGACAAACTAATTTACTTCTAAATAAGTAAACAAGTAGGTATTAAATAACTAAATAAGTAGTTATCAGTTTCTGAAGACTGGCCAAGTTACAGATGTTATTAAATATGTGTTTTACATAACCTAGGTTTCTTCCTTCGCGCGCGTTGCTGCGTGCAAAACCGAATTGGAACTTCAGGTGATAACAAAATATATCATAAATAACCTTTTGTGCAAAGCAAACCATACACACCATTATATCCCCCCGATGTTATAAACTTATAATGTGGATAACAAAAGCAAATATCACCCAAAGCTTAAATTAACAGTTGTACAGCAACAGCAGCGGCAGGGGGTGCTAATCCGATTGCTAGTCGAGTCACAATAGTGGATGGAAAGGGATGCAGGTGTCTATTTACCTCCACCACTGGTTGATGATGGCGACGCAGAACTACAACAACAACTATAAAATAAAAGTAATGAAGTTTAAAATCCAAATGTGATAGTGCACTAAACAAAATTTATGCACTGCACATGCGATATTTTTTCTTAGGACAAACTGCATGCATCACAACAAATTAAATTTGCATCATTGCATACGATCATCATCACTATTGTAAATATATTAAAATGTCTACAATATTTTATTCCTTTTACTTCATTGAAGTATATATTCCTTTTACCTCATTGAACTATTATTAATTTACTAATGCAACAACAGGAAAAATTTATACATCAGTAGCGTCAATTTATAGCGCAGCAAATCCCCAATACTATTTCTATTTCGATTAAATTAAATATTAAACTGCAAACTCTACAACATTTGGCCCATTGTTTTTTTTTTGAACGTCCAACTTAAGCAACGCCAGGTACTCTGTACGCGACACCCATTGGACGAAAGGTAGCCCCATGGCAGCCCAACCTGCACGCACGGAGCCCCTAGCCCACCAAGCCACCAGTTCCGGGGAAAACCCGACCCTTCACCCGCCCGAGGGCACGACAATGAAGAACCGGTAAAACCCAGAGGGATCAGGAATCGAACTGAAGACCAAAGGCCAGGAGTCTTCCCTCATTTCCCATGACCACTGAGCTATAAGCCCAGGGTCTTGGCCCATTGTTTTTAAAGGGGGAAATTAAACTGAATTAACTATTTAAATTGATACAAACGAAGCAGAATTTGACCCCTTTTTAAATGGGGAAATAACATTTTACATACAAATCACTTGAAATGGGTCAAAAGACTCGAATACGATTTAAATGGTTCTTATGACCAAAACACACTTGCAACGGGTCAAATAAGCTAAAGAACTCTAAATTTGTTTTTACGACCAAAATATACTTCAAATAGGTCAAACTCGCGAATGCATATTAAGAGAGAGAATTCTAATACAAGTCACCGACGATAACATGATGAAAGAAACATACCTTTGGCGAATGCAGAACCAACTTAGACTGCAAATTATGTGATTAACTTGCGCTCCTTTATTTGACAATGCAAAACTTTGATGCCATGACTATTTAAGCTTATAAAATTTCTAAAAAATAGAGGATTTTTTGTTTGATTACCAATCCGAATATATATTAAACCCATATAATCCCGAATACGAAAACCTGATTACCGAGAAAATGAACCTTATTAGGGTCAGTATTTGGATACATCTAACACAATTCCGGGTCATACATCTAACTACACCGACAACACTAAGGGTTTCTACACTTTCGTTCCCTGGGTGGGAGGCGAGCAGGCGCCGAGTGTAGGTTGCCGGAACCCGCCGGTCCTAATTTTCTTAGGTGAACAGAAATCGTAACAAATTTTGCATGGTTCAAGTACCCATCTTTGTCCACATCACCCTATAAAAACATTTTCCATTACTTTTAACTCACATGTACAAGTGAAAGTCTTAAAAATCACAAACAACAATATGTTTTATAATACTTACAGCCTCCATAAGAATTTGAAAATCGGCATCACGAATATTATCACCAAGCTTTTAATTCGACAATGTTTATCTTTCCTTGCTTGTTCACATCCATTAAATCAGACTAATAAGTAATAATGAAGATGTTTAGTCTAGAGTTCAACTTCATAAAAATTACCTGATTGAAAAGAAAAACTATTTTGAGGGTCGGGTCAACCGGACACGCTCTGTACATAATTTCCCCTTGTTACCCAACAACAATCGATCATGTTCTGTCCATCTATCAAAAATAGTATCATGTTCACTTAATGTACATGAAATTAAAGAAAACATATGATATCAGTGATGATTTTAATAAACCATTACAAAATACAAATACACTTATATAAATGCAAATCGGAAAAATAACCAAAACTCATTTGATATTACCTTGTTCGTCGGGATTTTGTCACCGGAAAACTGATTCAAACTCAACGACCTTAGGTCCGGCCAGAAATGGCACATGCAGCACAACTCTTAAGCCTTGGCACTTGCTGGAGTTATCGAAACCTGTCGGGATTTATATTCAGTTGCCGCCACAACCATTTGTTCCAGATACTGTCCGCTGCCGCTTCCGGTGTCACTTGCCGGAGTTACCGAAACCCGCCGAAAGATTTCGTTGTAATTCTAGAACTTCCGGTCGTCGTAGACCCTTACCAAACCCTAACCGATCAGGGCTGCCTTGGTCTGGTCTGTTCATCTCTACGCCATCTTCACCTGGACTTCAAACCACAGCAGTGACTGCCTTATTCAAGTGGACCCGCCCATTACGATGAACTTATCAAACGAAAAAAAATAGACAACGTAAATTCACAAACGCAAAAGAAAATTACTCATCTAAAAACCAATTTTATTCCTTTTTTGCAAATTCATTAATCCTCTTTTTACATAGACTTTATCTGTCATAACTAAAACATCTAGCTATTTGTATATCATCCATTGTCACATATCCAAGTCATATACTTTTGTTTTTTAATCTGTTTTGTTTAAAAGTTCAAACACTTCACCAGAAGCATGCCCCATTATTTAAATATCCAACCCCACACTCTATCATAAGTGCTTTTCTCTATGGCATTTGTTCACCGTTGCATTGCATGGTAATGATTATAATGACAGATGATCACCGGCATAGTTTTAAAGGGGATTACCAATCAAAAACTCAAAAACAAATGTTAAAAACAAAATCAACTGGAAAAGTGTCACCCACAACAACACTGGTGGCGGTGACGACAAATCCACCGGTAAAGTGTCCCCCACATATCACAGACAAAAAAAATGGATTTTTAAATACAAAGGTTGGTACAACCCATACAACTATGGGTACAACCCTCACATGCACATAACACACATAAATCATCATATGTAAAATATCGTACTCACATGAAAGTCACCGGCGGTGGCGACGACAAACACACAGACAACACTAGCGGAGGTACCGGCAAATCCACAAACAAACACACCGACAAAGCTACCGGCAGTCAATAGACTGTCAAAACATGGTAAAACGGTGGGAACGGCTTCTAAAGCATACACCGTCGCCATTCAAGCATGGTTTGAACTTGTTGATGGGTGAAGATCTCTAGAGAGAGAAAGCAGAGAGCAGAAAGAGAACAAAATGCAGATTTTATAGAGAGAAAAATAATGGGTTTTTAAACCCAAAGATGGTACAACCCACTCAAACTATGGGTACACCCTTCAAATGCACACAACACTAACAAAGCATAGGGTACAAGACTCAATGCTTAGAAATGATGCAAATTAGAGTATATATAAATGACTCCTATATATAAAATTCCCCATCAATTTAGCATATATGCTTTCCAAGTCCTAATAAAAAAAATATTGTGAAAATGTTGGGGTCTTTGGAAGAAAACATAAGTTGTATCCTTTGAATTATCGTCGGTCAAGAAGAAAACATTATTTATAGAAAAGCATCAATTTATGAATTTAGTTAAGGAAATTGTAGATTTTAGACGAAAATTAGATTTTAAGAATTCTTAACTTTGACATATTGGCTGACAACGGTCCGAACTAAAGAAATGTTTTGTGACAGTCTCAACTCTAACATATTTTTCCTTAACAAGCTCATACTAACTAAAAGTTAACCACATTTTTTTTTTGATGACATTGACTGTTTATGTGGCAAAAAGATCAAAATTTTACTAAAGTGGATTGCTTATGTGGTATACAAGTCATAGTTATGATTGCGACAAATCTAACGAATCGAGGTTTTTCGTGGGATATGAAACAGTTTCATGTCATTAGTTTCGATGAAGGCGAGATACTAGGATCTCTCATACCGCGCAATTTGATTGGAAAAGGTGGCTCGGATAATGTCTATAAAGTCGAATTAGGGTGCGGGAAGAAGTTGGCCGTTAAACATATGTGGAGGTCGGGTCTAGACTCCGGTGATCCTAGAAGTTACTTGAGTAGTGCGACGAAATTACCGAAAAAGAAAAGCCAGTGGCCGGAGCCGAAGTGGCAACTTTAAGTTCGATTCAACCTGTAAATGTGGTGAAGTTGTATTGTAGCATTATAAATGACGACTCGAATCTACTTGTGCACAAGTACATGCCTAATGGTAGTTTATGGGATCGATTACATACATATAAAAAGGCTGAAACGGATTGGAATGTCTTATACAAGATTGCGATGGAGGCCGCAAAGGGACCAGAGTACCTACATCACGGGTGTGATCGACACGTGATACTCCGAGATTTGAAATCGAGTAATATTTTATTGGATGAGGAAATGAAGCCGAAAATAGCTGATTTTGGCTTGCAAAGATTATGCAAACAAATAAGGTCACAAATTCTTCACACGTTAGAGCAGGAACATATAGTTACATCGCCCTCGGTAAGTCTCTACCCCTCAAGCATCTATTTCTTGACAATATTTTGTTATAGTTGAATAATTGTGCGTCTTTAAACTTGTAGAACACGGATACACTTTCAATGTGACGGAGAAAAGTGACATCTATAGCTTTGGAGTTGTACTGATAGAGCTCGTAACCAGGAGAAAGCCAGTGGAACCCGAGTTTGGTGAAAATAAAGATATCGTGCGTTGGGTTCATGATGAGATGAGGAACAAGGAAGACATGATTGGGTTAGTTGACCCGAATATTTCAGACGAGTCAAAAAGAGACGCAACTAAAGTATTGACCATTGCAATATGTTGCACCAATGGTGTGGTGACTAAGCTGCGTAATTACTATAACGTGTGAAGAATTTGTGATCTTATTTGTTTGCATAATCTTTGCACAATTATTCAACTATAACAAAATATTGTCAAGAAATATATGCTTAGGGGTAGATACTTCTTTTAATTATTTGTTCACTCAACAAAGCTGGCGAAGTCATTTTCGAAACAATGAGCAGACAAAACAATATTGTTAGGTGATACTTTCTCCCAATAAATTGTAAAAATAATTTTATTAATCAACATTTAACAATTCGTTTTTTTTTTGGTTCCATTTATGATAATTTAAATAAAAAAATTGATTTATGATCTTAATTTGGGTTTGTATAAATCAATCCAGGCCCACGCTGATAACTGCTCCATAATTTGGGGTTTTATGCTTTCAGAAACACAAACACATTTTGCTATTAAAGTCTAAAGTTGACATGTTTGTTATCTAGTTCTACCGGTTTATATATTATTGAATTAGTTAACTAATTTTATTACTCGTTATCATTTAAAAGCTCCAATTGAATCGACGTTAGCTCTATTCAACAACAATTATTACCATAATCAAAGTTTTAACACTTTTAGAATCATTTCTGATCATGTAAAAATCCAATTATTCTAGAGACAAAGCATAGTTCGGTAGGCATTAGCATGAACAGGCGCGACATGGCCTATCTTGTTCGACGAAAATGATAGTACTTAAAGCAATCTGTATTATTTAGGGCTAGAATAAAGACATACATTAAGTTAACAATTAACAAATGAAGTTAATAGAGGCAAATAATTATCATCATGAAGTTTATAGAGCGTTCGTCGAAATGCATGTCACACGATATCACGGTACATCAAGAATAATCGTCGTCAAGAATCATGAAGCATGTCGTGTACTATCGATGAATACCATTAAATGTTACGAGGACCCGAATCTGACGTTATAAATCGAAAAAAGTTGCTATTTGTTTCATCGTCTACTGATGCTTGGAGAAGCATTCCAACAAACTCTAAATAGTTAAAGTCCTTAACTATCAACCAGTGACAAAAAATATATATATATAAAACTATGATTAACATAATCAATCTTCTGTAATAATTTCCAATTAGCAGATAATAACTACAAACAAGTCCTGTGTCCGGACGATATCGGTTTATCCGGACCTTAAAGGGCCAAGCACAATAAAATGTCCCGACAAACCGACACAAGGAAATGAGCCATCGAGGTAGTGTTTGTTTCACAGAATAGAATGGAATCTCGATGGATTTGAAATTTAGATTCTATTTCTTATGTTGTTCGTTTCAACAAATGAAGGAACTGGAATCTTAATTCCACTTTTCATCGTGATCGGTTAACAAAGTAATCAGAATTGGAATTGCAAATGAATTCCTTCAAATTTCTAAATCTAAAGGAATTCAAAATCTTCCAAATTTTGAAGGAATTCAAGTAAGTCATTGGAATCTTCGCCCGGTCAACCATGTCTAAAATGTCTCAACCCAAACTGCTCCGTCGCCAAACCGTGACGCCCCGACCTGGCCCACCGCCGACCCGTGACGTCCCCACCCGCTCGCCACCTACCCGCAACAATTCGACTCGACTAGCCCGCGCCGGCCCGCAACGTTTCGAGTGACCCGACCGAGCATCGATTGGACACGTCTTAATGACCCGAAACGTCTCAAGATGGCCCAATCCGTTAACAACCCAAAACGTATCAAACCGACTAGGCCCATTAACGACCCGAAACGACTCAACCTGTTAAGGTCTTAATTAGGCCCCCGACCCGTTAATGACTCGAAACGTCACGACCGGACCCGTTAATGACCTAACCCGACCCGTTACTGACCCGGAATTCTTGACTCAACTCGACCCAGCCAGTTAGCAACTTGAAACGTCTCGAACTGAGCTACCCGTTAACAACCTGAAACGTTCCGACCCGTTAACAACCCGAAACGTCTCGATTCGACCCGACCCGTTAACAGCCCCAAACGTCTTGACCCAACCCAATCTGTTAATGATCCGAAACGTCCCGACCCGTTAACGACCTGAAACGGCTTGACGTGACCCAGCCCATTACCGACCCGAAGTGTCTCGACCTGGCCCGACGTGATCCGACCCAGTCGTTACTGAACTGAACCAACAATGTAATACTTCTGATTTGAAGAGCCAACCAAACCGAGTAACCGACAATGTTACCTGATTTCGTCTATCCTTCATAGTTCATACTAGTCAAAGAATTATGTCACTGTATGTTAGGTTGAATGGTATATATAAAAACAAACAAAAAACAGTACAAAGACACTTGTCTATGTATTGACTTTTCTAGAGATTTTATTCACTTAACTTTTAATAAAATGTTTGAATAAGTTCATTGCTTTCTTATTCTACTTGACAAAAAAAGACAAGATATAATCTAAAAAAGTCCTTCATTATAAACCAGTGACAGAAACTGATAAACCATGACTAACATAATCAACCTTTTTATAGGGATTAATAATAAGCAAATAATCATTTTAAACATGCTAATGAGTTCTAATTCTCTAACACGTGACATTTACAAAGATCTATTGTTTCGGGTATACAAAATTTAGTCCTTGACAATATCGCCGATGACTATATCGATAGGTGAACGAGGCTCAATCTGTTCCAACATTTGCACGACGGTCTTCATCGACGGTCTTTGTGCAGGGAACCGCATGGTGCAACGTATTGCAATGGTCAATACTTTAGTTGCGTCTCTTTTTGACTCGTCTGAAATATTCGGGTCAATTAACCCAATCATGTCTTCCTTGTTCCTCATCTCATCATGAACCCAACGCACGATATCTTTATTTTCACCGAACTCGGGTTCCACCGGCTTTCTTCTGGTTACGAGCTCCATTAGCACAACTCCAAAGCTATAGATGTCACTTTTCTCGGTCACATTGAAAGTGTATCCGTATTCTACAAGTTTACAGACGCACAATTATTCAACTATAACAAAATATTGTCAAGAAAAAGATGCTTGAGGGGTAGAGACTTACCGGGGGCGATGTAACCATATGTTCCCGCTATAACGTGCGAAGAATTTGTGACCTTATTTGTTTGCATAATCTTTGCAAGCCCAAAATCAGCTATTTTCGGCTTCATTTCCTCATCTAATAAAATATTACTCGATTTCACATCTCGGTGTATCACGGGTCGATCACACCCGTGATGTAGGTACTCTAGTCCCTTTGCGGCCCCCATCGCAATCTTGTATCGGACATTCCAATCCATTTCAGCCTTTTTATATTTATGTAATCGATCCCATAAACTACCATTAGGCATGTACTCGTAAACAAGTAGATTCGAGTCGTCATTAGTAATGCTACAATACAACTTCACCACATTTACATGTCGAATCGAACTTAAAGTGGCCACTTCGGCATCATACTCCGGCCACCGGCTTTTCTTTTTTGGTAATATCGTTGCACTACTCGAGTAACTTCTAGGATCACCGGAGTCTAGACCCGACCTCCACATATGTTTAACGGCCAACTTCTTCCCACACCCTAATTCGACTTTATAGACATTACCCGAGCCACCTTTTCCAATCAAATTGCGTGGTATGAGAGATCCGAGTATCTCACCTTCATCGAAACTAATGACATGAAACTGTTTCATATCCCACGAAAAACCTCGATTCGTTAGATTGTCGCAATCTTTCGCCCTCGACTTTACGAGGACAAAGCATGTTACCGAAAACACCAACATGAATGCACCCGCGATGAAGCAATACTTCGCAACTCCTAACCCGCTAGAGCGATGGGAAACCGATGAACACTGTCGGAGACTTTTGCCATTATCGGCACACAACCCTGGATTCCCGGCAAAACTACCATCATACGCCTCCGCCAATAAAGACTCCGGCACCCGCCCAACCAACATATTGTTTGACAAATCAATAAGGCTCAACTTCAACGAAGACAAACTTGCAGGAATTACACCGGAAAGTTTGTTGTCGGACACGTTTAACGAGTTCAAACCCCGTAACGAACCCAGACTAGCAGGAATGTCCCCGGAGAGCGAATTTCCGGCGAGGTTTATATCATTTAAAGAAACACATGAACCAATAGATTGCGGAATCCCACCGGAAAACAAATTACCTTCCAAATGCAGACTGTTTAGGCTCTTCAACTCACCAATTCTCACTGGAATCCCACCAGAAAACTGATTATACATCAATTCCATTTCCACCAAAGACGAAACGTTCGATATTTCCTCCGGTAGCTCACCCGAAAACCGGTTGTTTGATACAAAAAGTTGTGCTAACGACTTTGCTTCACCGATATTACCCGTCACCGGACCCTCAAACTGATTCATGGCAAGATCAATCAGTTTTAACCGCGGCAAACTCCAAATCCCATCTGGTATTCTACCCGATAGCGAGTTATTGCTCACTCGCAATCGTTCCAACGACGAACAATTCACATAATTCTCCGGCAACCCACCGGTGAAATTGTTTTGCAGCATCAAAATATCATAAATCTTCCCATTTTTACACATATCCGGTGGGAGTTTACCCGTTAAGAAGTTTTCCGATACATCAATGTATTCGAAATCCGCCCATGATCCTATCTTCTCCGGCAGTTCTCCGGTGAACCTGTTATTGTATATTGAAAACTGTTGTAACAACCTGAATTCTCCAAACTCCACCGGAATTTCACCGTAAAAATTATTCTCAAACAGTTGTAAAGATGTTATACTTCTCAAACTTCTTAACTCAGAAAGATCACCTTCCAAACTGTTATTCGAAACATCGAGTTTCGAAAGCATGGGCAAGTTTCCAAACCCAGTCGGGAAAATCCCAGACAGACGATTATCATAAAGCTCGAGCACTTGTAAATTAACGAGTTTCGTAATCCCTGTTGGGATTTCCCCGACCAGGAAGTTATCAGAAAGCTCGAGTCGTTGTAACGACTCGAGCTTTCTGATATCCTCGGGGATAGTACCCTCGATGCTGCAGTTTGTCAGATAAAGCGTCTGCAGCATCCTAAGGTTTAATATCTCCAAAGGAAATGGAGATATATCAAAAGGGTTATCTCCTAAGCTCAAGTGAGTTAAACTAGTTAGTTTAACAAGTGATTTCCATGGGAATTGTCCATTGAAAGAGTTGTTTTCGAGACCAAGATGCTTCAAACTTGTGCAGTGTGATAAGTTGGAACTAATAGTTCCATGCAAAAGATTTGATCCAAGTGAGACTTTTTGAAGCGACTCGAGGGAACAAGTTAAACCGAAATCAACTGTTCCCACGAGTCGCTGTTCCGAAAGATTGATCTCTTTGACATTGTTCGCACGGTCGCAGACGATTCCAGTGAAGTTACAAACCGGGTTGTGTTCAGTCCATGATGTGAAAATTTTTGTGTTTGAGTTTGATACATTTGTTTTGAATTTGAGGAGGATTTGAAGTGGGTTAGATTGAGAGGATGAGGGGATGATCATGATGATGATGGTTAGAGATAGGAGGAGGATGTGGGTACTGGAGATTGATGCCGGCGACATCCCGGTGGCCGGAAAAAGATGTGATGAAAGTATCAAAGTTGGTGTGTTTAATTTTGGGTCAAAATATGTGGGTGGAAGTGAAGTGGGGGACACTTTTATATACGAGAAGGTGAACTTTGATATATAGGTTTTTGGTATTATTATTGCCGTCCAGTGTTGACGGAAGCCAAGCAAGTGGGCGGTCTGGTTTACATACATACGCCAATACGGAATTTGGGTTCTATAAAATGGATCCATGCAACACAACTTCCTGGAGCCTTCTCCTTTTGTTTTCTTTCTGTTTTTAAATGTTTAACCAAACTTCCATTAACATAACGGGTCAAGTTATTCTACAAAGGTTTCTAATTGTAAGAAGTGCAAGAAGGATTTATAGAGTGACAAGTGTCCAATAACCTAAAACTAAACCCACTATATCACCACCAAAAAGTTTTTTTGTGTAGTGGGTTTTTTTAGATTAGTGAACACTTGTCACTCTAAAAATCCTTCTTACACTTCTTACAATTAGGATCCTTTGTATTTGATCATAATCCCAAACATAAGAGAGTGATAAAAATTTGAAAAGAAACAAAAACATGTTGTTTGGTAGTGCTACTGCTTTGTTATTCGTTCAAAGAAAAGTAATATTTTGTTATTTGTTTATTTGCATATCTTCATCAATCAACATCTAATAATTTAATTTCTTGTTTTATATGCTTTAATAATGCGTATAGTAGTTTGACGAAGTTGCAATTAATATCATCATATATTTGGACTCATATCTAAAGGATTGATTTTGAACATAAAAAAATGTTTTGTTACGCAACAACTTACCTTATCATGGCATACAATCTTGAATGCTTTATATCAACAAAATCTTTGTTTTTAACTCGACTTTGTTTGTTAAATACGTATATTTTGGATTAGGCTTAACACTTTGCATTAAATATGGGTAGTAGTTTCAACTCATTAGATTACGACTTCCTGGTAATCTAATATATTGATTACATAGGTTTAAAAATTAATGTTTTTTCTTTAAAATTAGAAAATTAGATTTTAATAATATTAACTTTTAGGCTAAAGGATATGATGATGGTCCTCCAAGGGAGGATAATCCGCCACGTAGGCGCCACATTATAGTACTCCCAAGGATGGTGGGGTGTTCACGAACCGATCCGATCCGAGCGAGGGTCTGCTCGAGATCGGATCAAATTACAACCGATCGGATCGGTTCGGTTCGAATTTATAAAACCGAGCATAAAAGTGGTGCTCAGGATCGGTTCGAATTTAAATCGATCGGATCGATTTCGATCGGTTTCGCTCGGAATCTGTGTAGCTATTAAACAAACGGAAACATTCTACAAAACTAAACAAACGGAATCTGTGTAGCTATTAAATGTTAGTATGTTACCAAACAGAAACATTAACAGACAGAAACAGAAACGAGACATACTTTGAAGCATACATACTTTAACGATTAACAGACAGAAACAGAAACATAATGTATGTGATTGTCCGACTGCGTGTGAGTGTGAGAGTGGACCGGACGGTGACTGGATTGAAGACTCGATTGTTTGATGATTGTCCGACAGATGTTTGAAGACTGGTGTGTCACCGCCGGTGACTGGATTGTCCTGCGACCCACCGGAGAGGCGGAGAGTCGAGAGTGACTGAGTGAGAGCCGAGAGGCAGCGGCGATATCTTTAGGGTTAGAAACTTAGAATGTTAGATAAAGATGAAAGATCTGATTATAGATTTAGGTTATTAATTAAGATGGGCATTGGGCTATATACTATTTGGGCTTTTAAATTTGGTTGGGCTATTTTTTTTTTTTTTGGTTTTAATCTACAAAATCTATAATATATATATTTATATATGTATATATATATATATTAATTATTAATAAAAATAATTCGAGCGAAACCGAGCGATCGTCGAGCGAGCGGAGCCTTGCTCATGCTCGGATTGAATTTGAATCGAACCGATCCGATCGGCTCATTTACAAACTGAGCGGGAATCGAACGAGCATTTTTCGATCATTTTTCGAGCGATCGTCGAGCGATCTTCGATCGTCGAGCAGTTTGGACAGCCCTTCATGGCGCATCCCACACAATTAGAGGGTATGGAGGATGGTCCTAGATGAGGTGTTGTCTTTTTTTTTTAACTCATTTTGATTTTTCTTCTTTCAAAAAATTCAATAGCATAAAACATGAGGTGTTGTCTTTTTTTTTTTTTTTTTTCATTTCCAATCGATAAGTGAATAAAGACAACGTTTTAGACTTCTCCATATGTCAATAATTCACATACATATGAAATTCGTCCCAAATGCAACTCAAATTCCTCCCAAAAATTTAAAAAACGCTACAACCGCAAAAATCGTCACCAAACTTTAATCATCCGCTTCCCAATAATTTCCCATCCCCCTTTCCCTTTCAGATCCGATCACCTCATCTCCGCCACCGTACACCAGCCGGCACCTTTGAGATCTGAGCAAACCACCGGCAGTAGATCGACGGACAAAAACACATGTGACGAGTAGATCATAAGTTTCCGGTGACCGATGAACGTCGACGATAACTTTTCCCGACCAAAAAGGGTAAATTAATTTTTTTTATTAACGGTCGAAATCATCATGTGGCCCACCATTTTTGGACCGTCGCCAACGTCGTGATCTTGCCGGTGAGGACGGGACGTGGGGGAGGGGGGATGGTTTGAACGCGGCGCCGCTCCTCGACGGTATGGGGGACGTACCCCATACCGCATAGCCTTAGTATATTGATTGCAACAGTCCCAACAAAGGAAATGTTTTGTGAAAATCCAAACTTAAAACTTATTTTTCCTTAGCGGTCCCATAGTAACTAAAAGTTAACGCGGTTAGTTTTTCAGACATGGACTACCACATAAGCAGTTATCATCATTAAAACTTTACCACATGAGTAGTCCATGTCATCATAACTAAGACTTGTTTACCACATAAGCAGTCCACTTCAGTAAAATTTTGACCCTTTTGCTACACAAACAGTCTATGTCATCAAAAAACTAATGTGGATAACTTTTAGTTAGTATGAGCTCGTTGAGGAAAAACATGTTAGAGTTGAGACTGTCACAAAACATTTCTTTAATTCGGACTGTTCTTGGCCAACATGTCAAAGTTAAGAAACATTTTCGCAATATTTTTATGATTTCGACAACCAGAAGGTCAGTGGCCTTCTTGACCCTCCTTTGGTTTTGCCGAAACCTCTCTCCTGTTTCTTTACATTCACATATTAAATGATGCACTAGTTTTTTTTTACAATATCATCATGCACTATATTGACTTGATCGTCAAAGACCGGCTTAAAATTACCTTATAACGTGTTCTTTCCATGTTGTTTCCCACTGGCGAAGCACCCCTGGCCCTCCGATTTTTCGCTCGTAATTTTAATTTTACCGGAAATTTCCGAAATTTCTTTTTTTAAGTGTAAAATGTAGAATAACTAAATTCATAAACTGATGCTTTTCTATAAATGATGTTTTCTTCTCGACCGACGATAATTCAGAGGATACAGCTTATGTTTTCTTCCAAAGACCCCAACATTTTCGCAATATTTTTATGATTTCGACAACCAGAAGGTCAGTGGCCTTCTTGACCCTCCTTTGGTTTTGCCGAAACCTCTCTCCTGTTTCTTTACATTAGCATATCTTGCACACATACACATATTAAATGATGCACTAGTTTTTTTTTACAATATCATCATGCACTATATTGACTTGATCGTCAAAGACTGGCTTAAAATTACCTTATAACGTGTTCTTTACATGTTGTTTCCCACTAGCGAAGCACCCCTGGCCCTCCGATTTTTCGCTCGTAATGTTAATTTTACCGGAAATTTCCGAAATTTCTTTTTTTAAGTGTAAAATGTAGAATTTTTACGACCCACCAATTTGGATTTTGAGAATCCACCCCCCACTGAGTTTTTGTTTAAGCTCCGCCAATGTTGTTTCCTGAATTGATCACCGACGTCATCAAGACCCGATTACCAGCATTATATACCTTTTCCTAACTTCTTTTAATTATCTGTTCACTCAACAAAGTTGGCGAAGTCATTTTCGAAACAATGAGCAGACAAAACAATATTGTTAGGTGATACTTTCTCCCAACAAATTGTAAAAATAATTTTATTAATCAACATTTCTTCTTTTAATTATTTGTTCACTCAACAAAGCTGGCGAAATCATTTTCGAAACAATGAGCAGACAAAACAATATTGTTAGGTGATACTTTCTCCCAACAAATTGTAAAAATAATTTTATTAATCAACATTTCTTCTTTTAATTATTTGTTCACTCAACAATGCTGGCGAAGTCATTTTCGAAACAATGAGCAAACAACACAATATTGTTAGGTGATACTTTCTCCCAACAAATTGTAAAATAATTTTATTAATCAACATTTAATAATTCGTTTTTTAATTCCATTTATGATAATTCAAATAAAAAAATTGATTTATGATCTTAATTTGGGTTTGTATAAATCAATCCAGACCCACGCTGATACCTGCTCCATAATTTGGGGTTTTATGCCTTCAGAAACACAAACACATCTTGCTATTAAAGTCTAAAGTTAACATGTTTGGTATCTAGTTCTACCGGTTTATATATTATTGAATTAGTTAACTAATTTTATTAATTCGTTCATTCATTTAACAAATTAACCGTATCTAAGGGTGTAAACGAGCCTAGCAGCTCATGAGCTACTCGTGATCATTTAAAAGCTCCAATTGAATCGACGTTAGCTCTATTCAACAGCAATTATTACCATAATCAAAATTTTAATATTTTAGAATCATTTCTGATCATGTAAAGACTAGAACAATTAAGATCATATCAAAGGTATTTGTATATATAACTTTTAAAAGCCGAGAACGATAAGCAAGAGGATTTGTTTAATATATGATCCATCACATATAGAAACTTTACAATGAGAATGGACTAAAAGGAGTATAAATAACAGGCACCTTTGACAAACTTGTATTTCCGGTAGCAACACTCGGTGCTATGGTATGTTCCACAGGAACAGGATTAACCTGCATAACCCTCTCGGGTACAAACTTGTCACCGTCCACCTTAGCCAACACCTCAAAGTGCATTTTCACGGTTTCAGGCTTCGTTTGCCACTCGGGCAACTGACCAAATTCAGACAGATCTCCGGTCAGCTTCCTCTCAACCCTAAATCCCATCTTAACAAACGTATGAGCCGACACATCCGCTTTCAATAACTTGAACGACCCCTCTTTACTGGCTTTTGAACCCAAAACCGAACCGAGCAGCCTCTCTAAACCGAGTAAGTTTGAGTGTGACCCGTTGACAGATGTAACTGGCCAGAATGTGGTGAACTGGTCAGGGGTGAGAAGAGTCGGGGCTTCTCCTTCAAGATCAATGGTTGAGAGTGCAGTTTTTGAAACCGAGGATAACTGAACGAGGCCAGGAGCCAGGCGTTTCAGCTTGAGCTTGTTTCTAGAAGAGGATGATGATGGGGTCGGGGATGTGAGAGATGTGGGGCCCACGATACGGAGAGAGAGGGGTTGGTTTTGGGAGGTGGAAGCGTGTCGAAGACGTTCGGCTAGGGTTAGGAGACCAGAAGCAAAGCCGTTTTCGCTCTTGTTTAACGGAAGCGGAAGCTCGACTGGGTGGCGTAAGCTGACAGACCGTGCACCCTTGACGGTCACCACCGCACCGTCAGACAGGATTACTTTCCTTAGCTCACCAGCATCAACGTCATGCTGCATATAATTGAATCAAATCTATATATAAGTAAAAACACTATTTTATTAGTAGAGTAAAATGTCATTTTCATCCTTGAGGTTTGGCCAATTTTGAGACTTTCGTCCAAAGGTTTGTTTTTCCGCATCTGGATTCAAAAGGTTCGAAATCTTGCTATTTTCATCCGGCTCGTTAACTCCATTCATTTTCCTCCATTAAGTCAGGGGTATTTTCGTCTTTTTTGTTAACTTGAAGGGCAATTCGGTCTTTTTCACTTTATGTACAAGAATTTCGCATAAAGTACAAGTATTTAAAATACCGAAGTGCCCTTTAAGTTGACAAAAAGACGAAAATACCCCAGACTTAACAGAGAAAAATGGATGGAGTTAACGAGCCGGATGAAAATGGCAAGATTTCAAACCTTTTGGATCCGGATGCGAAAAAACAAACCTTTGGACAAGAGTCGCAAAACTGGTCAACCCTCAGGGTCGAAAATGGCATTTTACTCTTATTATTAAATCAAATCTAAATATACGTAAAATGGATAAAGAACTAACACGCTTGTGGTTAAATATCTATTCAGTATCTACCATTACTATACAACATCAAACACATATAATAGGTAAATGTGGTTATCAAAAATCGCCATGGTAACGCTAAATAACCCTATCAATCATGCAGAAAAATCGCCATGTATTGAGCTATATGAAGAAAAAAACGCCATAAACAGAAAACAAACTTACAGGTAAAGAAAGTCTCATGTCTTTGGCATCCAGAATCCAGAGCTCCATAGGACCTGCGAGCTGAAACGGGGCCAAAACAGGCAACCTTTCACCTGTAACCTTCTTCTTTATTAGCCCTTTCTCGTCACCGGTGCTTCTTGCCTGGTCCTCCACTCGGAAAATAGGTAAATCCACATACTCCCATCTATGCACGTCTTCCAAAAGCTTAAATGGAAGAACTTTATCATCAATTTCCACATCAAACTCATATGCCACTGATCGACCCACTAACGCGTCTCGTGAATCAAAACCGGATATCTTAAGCTCATCTGATTGAAGCCCTAATCCTTTGACAATAGCTTCTTTCAAATCCTAAAACACATGTATTAAACGAACACACCATTATAACCCTAACACATTATAAACATAAGCATAGACTATCTTTATCATAATCTGAGTACATAGAAAAGTCCACCAACATAAAAGCTAACGTTTACACGCGCATGTTCGCTTAAATAATCAGATCAATTGCTCAGATAACCATTCAAGCTAAGACAAGGGGTCTACTCTAACTATTGTTAGTGTTATAGTAATCTCAAAAGTTCAACTTTCTTACCAAAATGTCTTGAATACTTCTCCTAATTTATTTAATTAACGTTATGTAACAAAAATCTATCATCCTAGCCCATGTTCTAAAATAAGATAGGCTGAGGCGATTCTTTTCAACTCTACCAAATTACTCGGGACCATCAAACGCAGTCAACCTCGGCCAGAATCAGATCTAGTTGGTCAACTCGGACTGAGTTTGACTTAAAAGAAATAAAATATAATTCTTATGTCTATAACGTTAAATAATGAATATCAATTTTTGAAATACTTTACAATCTGAAAATGTATTTTATTATTTATATTGATATTCACATGTTTTGTTATAAATATTTAGTAAACTTATGACATTTAACATATATATAATTTCCCAAAATCTAATTTCTTTATAATTTACCATGTCCGAGAGTACTCGCAACTCCCCAGTAGACCGACATGGGAGCGTCTAGCGACTTCTGTCATAGCCATAATCATAAGGAATATTAGATTTTAATAGTCCCAACTATTCGCAGTTGGCCCCCAATAGTCCCAACTTAAAAAATAATCACCGGCAGTCCCAACTATTAACATATTGGCCTCCAATGGACCCTGACTAATAGAAACCTAACGCCTTTAGTGTTTAGTCTCCGGTCGCCGGAATAACGTTTCTGGCCAAAAAAGGTTCATAAAGGTCCGATCTAAGGTTACAAAAGATTTGGGACGGAAATGTTGATTTTTGGCGGCCAAAAAGTTGAGTTTTCCTGCCAAAAAGGAGTTTTCCGGCGACCTCAATAATTGGGACTTATACTAGAAGAAGGCTCCTAAAGGTCCGTAATAAGGTTACAAAGAGGCTTAGGACGAAAAGGTTGACTTTTCCATCTAAAAAGAAGTTTTCCAGCCAAAAAAGTTTTTTTCCGACGACCGGAGACTAACGGCATTAGGGTTCTGTTAGTCAGGGTCCATTGGTGGGCAATATGTTAATAGTTGGGACTGCGAGTAGTTAATTTTGAAGTTGGGACTGTTAGCGGCCAACGACAAATACTTGGGATTATTAAAATCCAATATTCCTAATCGTAATACTAATAATAATCAGTTTTACCCTAACACCTAAAATCACAATAATCACAAACAAGTTTAATATCAAGTCCAAAATTATAATCCTCTAAATTAGTTTTTTTAAGGTTTCATCAACTTTCTAATAATTATAATCCTCTAAATTAGTTTTTTTAAGGTTTCATCTACTTTCTAATAATAAATCAAACAACTGCAGAAAAACACCAGCAAACAACTAATTAATCAGATCCAAATTTATTCAGCAATAATTACATATTTTTCAGGGCACCGTAAAATAAACACCGTGAATATCCAAAACAATCAATAGAATTTGTTGAAATTACTGACCGCGATGGCTTTAGGATGATGCTGATTGACGTCAGTCGTGGAGATCAAGGCATTTGAAGCGATAAATTGAAGGAGTAGAGCAAATAAGCAAACGTAATTTGAAACCCTAATTGCCATTGATGATGATGATCTGATTTACAATTGAGGGGATATGATGATGATACTAGAAGAAGTTTCGATTTGATTTTAAGTTTGTAGAATTTTAGGGGCTTTAAACGGTGTCGTTGTGAATATTATGGAGGTAAATGGGATGATGATGGTTCTAGAGAAGGGGGGAAGGGAATTGATGGTGAGTTGGTGACGTGGAATTCTGAATTCTATTGGTACACATGGCATATGGATTTGCTGGGAAAGATATGGTGTCTTACGTGGCAAGAGGCTTGTTAGGTGTTAACGGTTAATTGGTCGGACACACGGAATCTGTTTAGAATATTAATTGTTATTATTTAAAACAACTTTAGTTTATTTCTCAAAAGCTAAAAAAATAAGGTTGTCTTTTGTTTATACTCTTCCAGGTGTGTTTCTAAAACAGAGATAAAGATTAAGAGAACCCACTAATTATCTTAGTATTGAAATTACTATTTATATTTTTAAATATAATTTTATGAGTGTATAAAACTAAGAAACGATAATAAAATAATAATTGTTTATGAGTAAGATAGAAATCTGATGTAAGAGGTTTTAAAAATAAAAAATAAATAAGATTTAAAAAAAGTGTATTTTAGTTAAATTATATTGATAACCGTAGAGAACCTACTACAAATGCTATGATAAAGATTTGTTAGGGGCTGTTTGGCTAAGCTTATTTTGGGCTACTTATAACTTATTTGCTTATTTGAAAAGCAAATAAGTCATAATGAAATGACTTATTTACTTATTCCTCTCACATAATAAGCTAACCCAAACACCTTTTAACTTTTCAAAAAGTCAATAAGTAAATAAGTCACTAAAATAAGCTTAGCCAAACAGCCCCTTAATACCATATTGCAAATCAGTTTCATAAAATCAAAGCTCAAAATTGAGTTTCATATACAAATCTTCATCAATTAGATTTTCATCTTTCATCATTTTTTTTACTATACATCTCATTCGTTCATGTTCAAGAGCACACACTGTTTACACCCAATAATCATGGCCCAATCTTTGCAAAATTATTTAGCCAAAGTGTTCCTTTGGAACCACTCAATTGCAGCCTACCCTCCAGGCACCTCACTCACTTTCTCTATTGTAATCCCGAACGCAACCATGCTCCGGTGACTCCTAACCCACCCACACCAAACCTGGAATCGAACAACCATGTCATTATGTCATTTTAATATACAGGGGTAAATATGCAATTTCTAATTATGGTCGAGTAAATATGCAATTGAGAGCATTTTTAAGGGGGAAATACGCAATTATCCTTTTTGAGTTAATAGCCAAAATGGTCCCTGAGGTTTGCTCACTTTTGCCACTTTAGTCCAAAATCCAAAATTTTTAAATCTGGGTCCCTGAGGTTTGCATTTTGTTGCCATTTTGGTCCAAAAATCAAATCAGGTCAGATTTCTAAAAAAAACCCTGCTATTTTGTCCTTTTCTTCAGGGGCAAAATTGTCATTTTCAAAAAAAAACCTGTCTCTCTCTCTCTCTTCTCTCTCTCTCTCTCTCTTTATCTGCAGATCATCCAAAAGTATTTTAATTTACAAAGTCACCCAATCATCCAAAAGTCGTCTCTATACTTTCCTTGTATTTTCCTTCTTTCTCTGGACATATATAGAGACAGTCACTACCAAATCGCAAGAAGTTACAGGCAACAAGAAAGAGATGCAAAAATGGAATGCTGAAAGTTTATGCTAATGGTTCTGATCTGGCTGTACATATCCATAATCAACCCAATTCTTCACTCAACCACAAACCCCCCATCAATCTCTGCATATTTCACCAACACCACCTCCTCCACCACAATCACCACAGACTAAAGATAGAGCAGCTTGCGGTCACTCATTCAACATCCGATTCACAAAAATCATCATCGATTTTCACAGATTTGGTAACATTTGAGAGGAAAACGATATCGAAAAACCCTTCAGTGAAGCTTTGCGGTGAAACGTCCGGTGATTGTGAGTCTGTGACGGTTTTGGATAGGTGGAATCCTCCTATTTTGGTGGCTCTTGGTGGTGTTGTACAGGAGAGAGAGGCGGATGCCGGCGAGTTGGTGTGGTATTCTTGAGAGAGAGAGAGAGGGGTCTGGTGGGTTGGTGGAGGGTGGTGGAACATGTGGTGACGGCGGCGTTTGGTGGAGGTGGAGCAAATAACAAAAGGGCAGCCACAGTTCGATGGCCGATGTCCTTTGTAAGGCGCTAATTCCATGGTTGACACTTCGATTTAGGGTTTGAAGAAGAGGTATGAACCGCCATCATATCAGAACGCAGAGGCACTTCAATGTAAAAGGTTTTAAAGAGAGAGAGAGATGAGAGAGATGATGGCAGTGGGATGGTGGTGTTGGCGGCAGTAGGATGGTGGTGGTGGGGATGATGCGGTGGTGGGGTTGGTGGTGGGGATGATGCGGTGGTGGGGATGGCTGTGTTTTAGTGAGAGAGAGAGAACTGAGATAGAGAGACTTGAACAGGTGGTTTGTTGCAAAGAAGAAGGATTTTTATTCAAGAGAGAGAGGTAAAATGACTAAAATACCCCTGAGCATAAAGACAAAATAGCATGGTTTTTTTTAGAAATCTGACCTGATTTGATTTTTGGACCAAAATGGCAAAAAATGCAAACCTCAGGGACCCAGATTTAAAATTTTTGGATTTTGGACTAAAGTGGCAAAAGTGAGCAAACCTCAGGGACCATTTTAGCTATTAACTCATCCTTTTTAATATATATGTGTTTGTGTACAAAAATATGAAACTAATTTTTGAAGTTTTTGTGATAATTTATATAGTAGTGGTGACAATTATTAACACGACATGATCTAGACATGAAAAAAATAAGTTTTTGATCGGCTGATATACTGAAGAACAATTAACACCAACACACAATATCTAAGATCAAAAACAAATCAAACTCGTGTAAATCACCACAATTCATTCAATCACGAATATCATATCGAAAACCTGAAGATTGGTGATCTAGAATGGTATCTGAGACAATGGGATATCTTTATGCACCTAGACCAACAAAACCAATAAATAACTAAGAAGAATAATTGACACTAGCACACAATATCTAAGATCAGATTCAAATCAACCTCGTGTAAATCACCACAATTCATTCAATCACCAATATCAAATCATCACACATGATGTAGTTAATATCACCTAGGAAGCTAGACACTTTTAAATTGGTTGTATTTAACTTGGTGTGGGCTAACATGTTGTTGGCACTTTGATTAATAAATAAAATTTTGTTGGCCGTTCAAAAAAAAATATATAACCTAGGAAGCTTTAAAATGTCTAGCTGCTCGTAATGTTCAAAAACACATTCAAAACAATGATAAAATCAAAGCAAAACATGGTTTCAATGTTTAAGAATGAACAAACAAGTATAAAACAAACCAACATCGCTTCCAACTTCAATCCCTCAATCTCGAATCTTCAAATCTTCAAGAACAGCTCCAAAATATGCCTCTAAACAGTCCTTGATCGTCCAATTCAAGTTATGATCAAGCCCTACGGCTCTAGGGCTTAGAAACCTATTTTTTGGGTTTTTCGATAGGCTTGCAGACCGTATAGGGAGGTCCTTGCGATCCTTAACGTGTTTTCTAAAATCTTACACTGCCGGGACTCGTTGCGGACGGCAAGGGGTTTCCTTTGAGGTCCTCAAGGCCCTCAGAAATTTTCTTCATTTTTCATGTATTTTCGACACGCCTTTCCACGAACTCTCCAAATCTTCCATAATTCTTCGTTTTCTCCATCTAAACACTTGATTTCCACCATTCCCTAAAAATTAATAAATTAACCTAATCGGTATCAAGAACATGGGGAAATCAATACGAAAACTCATGAAAACGAAAATAATTTTGACCGATAAATTATGTTTAAAATCAAGCATATCAATCCTACATCTCTTAACGAGTTCAGACCAATTAGTTTAGCTGGTTGTATCTCAAAGGTTATTTCAAAAGTTTTGGAGAATAGAATCAGATGGGTGATTGGTCCATTAATTTCTAATAACTAGTAAGCATTCCTTTCAGGTAGGAATATTTTGGACGGTCCTATGATGGTGAATTGGATCCTTAGTTGGGTGAAGAGATGTAAAAATAAGTCCATTCTTTTTAAAATAGACTTTGAAAAGGTGTATGACTCCATCAGATGGGATTTTATTGACTTAGTCATGACCCAAATGGGTTTTTCAGATCTTTAGAGGAAATGGGTTCGTGGTATTTTGGAGTCAGCTCGGGCTTCGGTGCTAGTTCATGGCTCCCTCACATTCAAATTCCAATGTTATCGAGGAGTCTGATAAGGGGATCCGCTTTCGCCATTTATTTTCAATTTTCATCCTAGCCATGGAGGACTTTTCCTGCTTCCTTAATGGTGCCTCGCAACAAGGTGTATTTCATGGGTTACCTATGCCGAATAACGGTTCTGTCATCTTGCATTTCATGTATGCAGATGATGTGTTAGTGATTGGAAAGATGGTCTAAAGAGAAAGTGGATAATATTGCTTGGATTCTTAGAGCCTTTTTATTGGTGTCAATGCTCAAAACCAATTATAGCAAGTCGTCTCTATGTGGCATTGGGGTTGAGGGGAGTGAAATGGATGAGCTTGCTTCTAGGCTAAAGTGTAAGGTTCAAGAACTGCCATTCACGTATCTCGGTCGTATGGTTGGCACCAACATGAACTTGTATAAAATTTGGCATCCGGTAATTGAAGTGGTGGAGAAGCATATTTCCCTTTGGAAGGCATCGGTCTTTTCGATTAGAGGGAGGGTGACATTACTTAAATCAGTGTTTGAATGTCTTCCGACTTATTTCTTCTCCCTTTGTAAAGCTTCTTTTTGGGTCATTCACAAACTCGATGGCCTTAGGAGGATTTTTTTTGGGGAGGGAAAGAGGATAAAAATAGTATTAACTGGGTTTGTTGGGATAAGGTCTTAATGCCTAAGAAGTTTGGAGGGCTTGGCCTCACGTCCTTGTAGTAACTTACCATGTTATTTAGTAGGTTTAGTTACCCTTAAAAACATGGTTATTTGTTTGTAAATCACTTTACTAAAAGATTTAGTCATTAACAACTTGTAAGATGATTTTTTTCTAAAAATACTTCTTTGGTATTTTCCTTGTTACAATCATGTTTCTAGTCTTGTTTAAACACTAAAAATATTATTAGTTTACTTAGAAACCTTGTCTTTGTAAATCTCATAAATAAACTTGGTTTCTTGAGAAAATTATTTTTGTAATCATCTATGTACAAGGTTTGTATTTTGTTTAAATCATCTTTTTCATACGAAAACCCATTTCATTATCCAAGTTCATGAAGATATGAAGCATGATGATCTTGGTCTTTGTCACACCCTCAAAAACCACATGCGGAGTACTACCGCGAGGCGTGTGACTGACCAGGATCCAGCCATCAATTATACTGAGCATTCAGTTAATAATCGTAATAATGTTCACCAACCACAAGGGTTAGTAAATACCATAATTAAAGTTCAAAAGTTTTAAGTTCAAATAGCAGTCTAGGTAAATAGCGGAAGCATAGGCAAAACAGTTCAAACAAAGTTCATAGTTTAAGTTTATTATAGAACCCAGCACACAGGTAAAGACGACCACTACACATCCCCAAGCTGCAAGCTCCTGAGTCACTGGGTACCTACAAAGCATGCAGTAGGGTATGAACATAAAGTTGGCGAGTTCACGAGTTTGTCCAGTTTTTAATTTCAAAAGCTTGTTTCAACAGTTATTTTACTCATTTATACTATGCCAAGGGGAGCTAACCCTTAAGTAAGCTACTAAACTGGTTTACAATACCGAATACTATGCGATCGTACGTTTCCGTAGAGTGCCCCGTTTGTCAATGTTCTATCATCATTGACGGTTTGCCAGAGTCTATTAGTTCATGCCCGATCCCATACGCGGGCATGGTGTGAGGCTGGTGAGACCTAAATAGCGCTATCAACTAATAACCCGTTCGCCTGGCCCCGACGACTAATCGGTATTAAGTAGTAGGGACTTGAGTGATAGAGTTTCGTTTAGTTTTGCTTGTTGCATCCAATATAAATAGTAATTAACTAAAGGTCCCGCATAAGGGGAGAAAAGTAGGTTTGTATCCCTTACAAAGGGATAGCGTTGTTTAAGTTTCGTTTTCCAACCACCGGGAACGCATGCTTTAAAAGTTGTGAACTCACCTTGGGTTGCTCAGCAGACGGTTACTTGGTCAAGCACGCTGGTCACCACGTCCTAACATGGTTACCAGTATGGGTCAGGTTTAGGTACAAATAAGTCACGTATATCCTACGCGTATCTAACACATAGCATGCATATCACATAGTTATCCATTACGTTATTGGGCCAGTCCTAATTCTTAAACAGTCAAACAGTAACAGTTTACACAAAGCCCACATATGATCTTGCAGCCCAAAACATATTGTCATACACACTGTGGCCCAATAACGGAGACAAGCAGCCCAGTCGAGACCACGCGGTCTCGTCTCGAGAACACGGGGTCTCGAGTCGCAACCAAGACGTCTCGAGTTGCGGATGGGTAGTCTCGAGTGGTGCATGCAGGAGTCGCAATCCTCGGAGGTCTCGAGTTCAGTCTCGAGTCAAGATCATGAGATCTCGAGTCGAGAGCTTGCTGGTCTTGAGTCCTTGATGTCTGCTGCTTGATCTCGAGTTGCCACTTTGATGGTCTCGAATCGCAACCGAGGGTCTCGACTCGTTTGTCTGATGCGGAGATCCTTCTAGAACCTCTGATGTACTATCCAATGGAATTGCATGTTCATGAAATTATGTACTAACCAACCAGAATGCACAAACATGTTTTCTTGTCTAAATTCTAATTAAAACAGATCAAACATCACATATTCAAATATTCATATCATATTCAACATGTTCTTCACTGTTTCATCTATTTCCATGTTTATCATTCCTCAAAATGGACTAAATCCCCCTATCTAAATACTAAAACATGTCGATCTTTTCATACACATCATAGTTATTTATGAGGAACAAGTTTAAACAATCACATCATTATTTTAAAACACCTCTACTCATATAAATCATATGAAGCACATTGTTCAAGTTGCACATTACTATGGCAAGGAATTATCAAAGCATCACTGTTCACACCTCATTTTAAACATTCATAACAAATCAATCATCTATTAAGCAACATACTCATTCAAACACCCAACTAACAAAACAGTTGATATGCACTCATAAATCATCATTTTTAACCAAACAACTACAAAATACAAACCGGCTAGATGCTGAGGGTATGGAGGATCGATGAACTAACTTCCGAGTGATGATCTCGAGCTTGAGCCGAGACTACTTGTTGTCGCCGGTTGGTCCGAGAGAGGGAAGAAGAATGCTTGGGTTAGGTTGTTGTTCTAGAGAGAAAGAATGGATGAGATGAGAGAGAGTATGGACAGGGGAATGTTTTTGGGAGAGTGTGTGATGTGATTGAGGCTCACAATCAAGAGAATGTCGGCTGAATTATGGGGTTTTATACCCATACCATGGTGATGCACCCTAATGGGCTTTCGAGTGGACTCACAAGGGGTGCGGCCCAACTGATGTGGGTTACTCGAGACCGGGTGGTCTCGAGTCGGGTCCTTGTGGTTTCAGTTCACAGTACACGCATACACACACATATATATATATATATATTCTACATACACATAGCTTAATACAAGGATCACATTGCACGTCGTGATAAATCACAAACTTTCATTTAATAATATATGTACACGTAACGTTAATATATGAAGGTTGCTCGGGAAAACCTAGAGTGTCACATTATCCCCAAGTTTTAAGAACTTTCGTCCCGAAAGTTAAAGTGCAGCCACTGACAAGCTAGTATGAGTGAGAACATTTCAACGGGGTGTCACATCACCCCCCCGTTAGTTTGGAATGTCGTCCCGAAATTCTGTGGTAGCTTCTGTGCTGGGAGTTTCGTCTGGGAACAACTGGGATATTTGCGCTTCATCTGGTCTTCCCGCTCCCAGGTAAACTCTGGGCCACGGCGTGAGTTCCAACGGACTCGTACGATAGGTATCTGGCTACTTTTGAGGGTCTTGATCTCTCGATCCGTGATCTCAATTGGTTCCTCAGTAAAGTGTAGGTGTTCGTCAAAAGTGAGTTCCTTGAAAGGAATTATGAGTGTTTCATCTGACAGACACTTCTTCAGATTAGACACGTGAAAGACGTTGTGCACCGCACTCAGCTCTTCAGGCAGATTCAATCTATAAGCAACCTTACCGATCTTCTCGGTAATTTCGAATGGTCCGACATATCGCGGATTAAGCTTGCCCCGTTTACCAAAACGAACCACACCCTTCCAGGGTGAGACTTTAAGTAGAACCCGGTCACCGACCTGGAATTCTAGCGGTTTCCTACGCTTATCGGCGTAACTTTTCTGACGGTCACGAGGCGCCGCCATGCGTTGTCTGATCTGGGCAATCTTTTCCGTAGTCTCGACTACAAGTTCCGGGCCAGTGATTTGGCTTTCGCCAATTTCTGCCCAACATAGAGGTGATCGGCATTTACGACTGTACAATGCCTCAAAGGGTGCTGCCTGGATGCTGGTGTGGTAGCTGTTGTTGTAGGAGAACTCTACCAACGGCAAGTGTCGTTCCCACCCGTTTACAAAATCAATAACACATGCTCTTAGCATGTCTTCGAGAGTTTGGATGGTACGTTCCGTTTGACCATCGGTCTGTGGGTGGTAAGCAGTGCTCATATCCAGACGTGAGCCAAAAGATCTATGCGTAGCTTGCCATAATTCGGATGTAAAGCGTGGGTCACGATCAGATATGATTGAGATTGGCACTCCATGCCTAGCAACTATTTCCTTCAAGTAGATGGCAGCGAGCTTTGAATACTTACCTGTTTCCTTGATCGCGAGGAAGTGTGCAGACTTGGTTAGGTGGTCCACGGTGACCCAAATAGTATCGTTCCCGCTCTGGGACCTAGGTAAGCCTGTGACGAAATCCATGGAAATTTGCTCCCATTTCCATGTTGGCAGCTCTGGTTGTTGCAATAAGCCCGACGGCTTCTGGTATTCGACCTTGACTCTAGCACAGGTTAAGCATTTGCTAACGTAGGTTGCTATGTTGGCTTTCATACTAGGCCACCAATATGTAGTCTTGAGGTCGTGGTACATCTTATCCGAACCAGGATGTACCGAGTAACGAGACTTGTGTGCTTCATCCATCACAAGCTCACGTAGATTTCCATAGAGTGGAACCCAAATGCGCCCTGTCACATAGTAAGCGCCATCTTCCTTTTGTTCTAACCATTTCCTCGATCCTCGCAGGGACTCGACCCTGATGTTCTCTACTTTCAATGCTTCAACCTGAGCATTTCGTATCTGAATAGGAAGATTAGAGTGAATGGTAAGTTGTAATGCACGTACACGCTTAGGTTTAGTTTCTTTACGGCTGAGGGCGTCGGCCACAACATTGGCCTTGCCTGGATGATACTTGATTGCGCATTCGTAGTCGTTAAGGAGTTCTACCCATATGCGTTGCCTCATGTTCAACTCCTTCTGCTCCAAAATATGCTGGAGACTCTTGTGATCGGTGTAAATTGTGCACTTGGTACCGTACAAGTAATGCCTCCAAATCTTGAGTGCAAAAACGACCGCTCCGAGTTCCAAGTCGTGCGTCGTGTAGTTCCTTTCGTGAATCTTGAGTTGTCGAGAAGCGTGGGCGATAACTTTCTCGCGTTGCATCAACATGCAACCGAGTCCATGAATAGACGCGTCGCAGTAAACTACAAAGTCGTTGGTACCTTCAGGTAACGAGAGAATAGGAGCACTACAAAGGTTATCCTTTAGCTTCTGAAAGGCAGACTCCTGAGCCTCATTCCACTTGTAAGCAATACCCTTCTGAGTGAGAGTCGTGAGAGGTTGAGCGATCTTCGAAAATCCCTTGATGAATCTACGATAGTATCCTGCCAGTCCCAAGAATTGGCGAACTTCGGTCGGAGTCTTAGGGGTAGGCCAATTCTTTATAGAGTCGATCTTAGCTGGATCGACGTGGATTCCGTCCTTATTGACCACGTGCCCAAGGAAATGGACTTCTCGAAGCCAGAAGTCACATTTCGAGAACTTGGCGTACAGTTTCTCATTGCGAAGGAGTTCGATAATAAGGCGCAGGTGTTGTTCATGCTCTCCTTGGCTCTTTGAGTAGATCAGGATGTCGTCGATAAACACAATCACAAACTTGTCGAGGTAGGGTTTGCACACTCGGTTCATGAGATCCATAAAAATCGCAGGCGCGTTGGTCATTCCAAAAGGCATGACAAGGAACTCGTAGTGACCATAACGAGTTCTGAATACAGTTTTGGAGATGTCTTCATCGCGAACTCTCAACTGATGATAACCTGATCACAGATCAATCTTGGAGTAGTAGCTTGATCCTTGCAACTGGTCGAATAGGTCGTCGATACGTGGGAGTGGGTAACGGTTCTTGATGGTAACCTTGTTCAGCTCACGGTAATTGATGCACATACGGAATGTGCCATCTTTCTTTTTGACAAAGAGCACTGGTGCTCCCCAGGGTGACGAACTAGGACGGATAAATCCTTTATCCAACAGTTCCTGCAGTTGCGTAGAAAGTTCCTTGAGTTCAGCGGGGGCTAGTCGATAAGGCGCACGAGCTATAGGTGCCGCTCCAGGGGTTAGCTCGATTTGAAATTCAACCTGACGGTGAGGAGGGAGTCCAGGTAATTCCTCAGGGAATACCTCGGGATAGTCGCGTACGACTGGAAAATCTTCGATCCTCTTTTCCTTTTCCTGAGTGTCGGTGACAAGTGCTAAGATAGCGGTGTGCCCCTTTCGTAAGCACTTCTGGGCCTTTAAGAACGAGATGATGCCTGTGACTTCTCCGCCTTTGTCACCTTGAACGATGAGGGGTTTGCCAGAAGGACGAGGAATGCGAACCATTTTCTCTTGACAAAGGATTTCAGCCCGATGTTTGGATAACCAATCCATACCAATGACAACGTCAAAGCTTCCAAGAACGATAGGGAAAAGATCGATGCTAAAGGTCTGACCAGACAATACTAGTTTGCAGTTACTAATAACGTGTGAGGCCTCGATGTTTCTACCATTAGCTAACTCGACGATATGCTTAGAACTTAATATCGTAGTCGTACGTTTAAGCTTCTTACTAATACCTAGGGATACATAGCTAGCATCGGCTCCAGAATTAAACAATACAGAAACATAACGATCATCGAGTAGGAACTTACCCGCTACAACGTTGGGATCATTCCTAGCTTCTCCAGCTCCAATCACGAAAACCCTTCCTCTTGCACCATTTCCAGCATTGTTGTTGTTTGGATCGTTGTTTCCAGTACCCTGGTTGTTATTGCGGTTATGGTTCAGTTCAGGGCAATCCCTTCGCATGTGCCCCGTTGCTCCACACTTGAAGCATCCACGGTTGTTTCCTTGCTGCTGTTGTGGTTGTTGCTGATTCTGCCTAGCTGGAAGCTGGCTCCTGCAGTCTTTGGCTTCATGCCCCATCTTGTTGCATCGCTAACACTGACCTTTGCCACATGGCCCACTGTGGTATCGGTTACACTTGTTACACTTGGGGTGGTTTCCTCGATAGCTACCATGTTGCTGAGAGCCCTTGTTGTTTTCAGTTTTCCTTTGCTGAGTTGGGGCCTGAGTGGGGCTAGCATCCTTGCTCTGGTTTCCTTCCCACTTACGCTTGTTATCACCAGAAGCTCCAGTAATAGCACTGATCCGTTTGGGCCGCTTGCCCTGTTCTACAGCCTGATCAGTGAGTTTGTGAGCAAGACGGATGACTGGCTGAATGGTAGTGAGGTTAGCTGAAGTGACCAAGCTCTGGATTTCTGGAGCCAAACCTTTGATGTACAATTCGATCCTTCGATAAGCAGGTCGGGACATGTTTGGGCAGAGAGCAGCATAGTCGTTGGACTGCTTGGTGTAGGTCTCAATCTCTGATCCGACCATCTTAAGCCCAAAGTACTCGTTTTCGAGCTTGTGGATGTCATCCCTGTGACAGTACTCTTCCTTGATCATGTTCTTGAAATCTTCCCACGCAGTCGCATTAGCAGTTTCCAAACCTAGCATCTGAATCTGTGCTTTCCACCATGAAAGTGCGTTTCCTTCAAGCGTACCGGTAGCAAACTTCACCCAATTAGCAAGGGGACACTCGCAGACAGCGAACACGGATTCGGCCTTCTCGATCCAGTGCAGAAGACCTATGGCACCCTCAGTGCCATTGAAAGGGAGAGGCTTGCAATCCATGAAGGTCTTGAAAGTACAAACATGTGGTTGCGCAGGCGCATGCTGACCTGTTGTGAGAAGCGAAGCGGATAGGTTTAGGGGTGATATGACGTTGCGGGGTAGGATCTAAACATCCTAAAATAATGAGTTTACCTCCAGGGTGAGCTGCGAAAGCTGCAGCCACCGTGTTGATCAGGTTAGTGAACTGAGCCTGAATCATGTTAACGTTTCCTATTCCGCGTCCACTCATTGTCTTCGTAACCAGAAAACACAATATGAGTGCGATGTCATAATGTAGCGAGAATGAGATAGAAGAGGGAGGTGTATACATCTAACTAGGCACACTAGTACGTATAGTAGAGCATAGACATAAAATAAACAAGCAAGTAAATACAAGTCCGAGCCATGAGGTCTAATACGTTGAGCCTTGCACTTGGAGTGTAGTGTCGTCGCGAGTCACGGGTTATAGTCTGGTTTTTTCTCAAAAAGACTCTCTTTTTAAAACCGAGTTCACTATAACCAATGGCTCTGATACCAATCTGTCACACCCTCAAAAACCACATGCGGAGTACTACCGCGAGGCGTGTGACTGACCAGGATCCAGCCACCAATTATACTGAGCATTCAGTTAATAATCGTAATAATGTTCACCAACCACAAGGGTCAGTAAATACCATAATTAAAGTTCAAAAGTTTTAAGTTCAAATAGCAGTCTAGATAAATAGCGGAAGCATAGGCAAAATAGTTCAAACAAAGTTCATAGTTTAAGTTTATTATAGAACCCAGCACACGGGTTAAGACGACCACTACACATCCCCAAGCTGCAAGCTCCCGAGTCACTGGGTACCTACAAAGCATGCAGTAGGGTATCAACATAAAGTTGGCGAGTTCACGAGTTTGTCTAGTTTTTAATTTCAAAATCTTGTTTCAACAGTTAATTTACTCATTTATACCATGCCAAGGGGAGCTACCCCTTAAGTAAGCTACTAAACTGGTTTACAATACCGAATACTATGTGACCGTACGTTTCCGTAGAGTGCCCCGTTTGTCAATGTTCTTTCATCATTGACGGTTTGCCAGAGTCTATTAGTTCACGCCCGATCCTATACGCGGGCACGGTGTGAGGCTGGTGAGACCTAAATAGCGCTATCAACTAATAACACGTTCGCCTGGCCCCGATGACTAATCAGTATTAAGTAGTAGGGACTTGAGTGATAGAGTTTCGTTTAGTATTGCTTGTTGCATCCAATATAAATAGTAATTAACTAAAGGTCCCGCATAAGGGGAGAAAAGTAGGTTTGAATCCCTTACAAAGGGATAGCGTTGTTTAAGTTCCGTTTCCCAACCACCAGGAACGCATGCTTTAAAAGTTGTGAACTCACCTTGGGTTGCTCGGCAGACGGTTACTTGGTCAAGCACGCTGGTCACCACATCCTAACATGGTTACCAGTATGGGTCAGGTTTAGGTACAAATAAGTCACGTATATCCTACGCGTATCTAACACATAGCATGCATATCTCATAGTTATCCTTTACATTATTGGGCCAGTCCTAATTCTTAAACAGTCAAACAGTAACAGTTTACACAAAGCCCACATACGATCTTGCAGCCCAAAACATATTGTCATACACACTGTGGCCCAATAACGGAGACAAGCAGCCCAGTCGAGACCACGCGGTCTCGACTCGAGAACACGGGGTCTCGAGTCGCAACCAAGACGTCTCGAGTTGCGGATGGGTAGTCTCGAGTGGCGCATGCAGGAGTCGCAATCCTCAGAGGTCTCGAGTTCAGTCTCGAGTCGAGATCTCGAGTCGAGAGCTTGCTGGTCTTGAGTCCTTGATGTCTGTTGCTTGACCTCGAGTTCCCACTTTGATGGTCTCGAGTCGCAACCGAGGGTGTCGACTCGTTTGTCTGATGCGGAGATCCTTCTAGAACCTCTGATGTACTATCCAAAGGAATTACATGTTCATGAAATTGTGTAGTAACCAACCAGAATGCACAAACATGTTTTCTTGTCTAAATTCTAATTAAAACAGATCAAACATCACATATTCAAATATTCATATCATATTCAACATGTTCTTCACTGTTTCATCTATTTCCATGTTTATCATTCCTCAAAATGGATTAAATCCCCCTGTCTAAATACTAAAACAGATCGATCTTTTCATACACATCATAGTTATTTATGAGGAACAAGTTTAAACAATCACATCATTATTTTAAAACACCTCTACTCATATAAATCATATGAAGCACATTGTTCAAGTTGCACATTAATATGGAAAGGAATTATCAAAGCATCACGGTTCACACCTCATTTTAAACATTCATAACAAATCAATCATCTATTAAGCAACATACTCATTCAAACACCCAACTAACAAAACAGTTGATATGCACTCATAAATCATCATTTTTAACCAAACAACTACAAAATACTAACCGGCTAGATGCTGAGGGTATGGAGGATCGATGAACTAACTTCCGAGTGATGATCTCGAGCTTGAGCCGAGACTACTTGTTGTCGCCGATTGGTCCGAGAGAGGGAAGAAGAATTTTTGGGTTAGGGTTTTGTTCTAGAGAGAGAGAATGGATGAGATGAGAGAGAGTATGGATAAGGGAATGTTTTTGGGAGAGTGTGTGATGTGATTGAGGCTCACAACCAAGAGAATGTCGGCTGAATTATGGGGTTTTATACCCATACCATGGTGATGCACCCTAATGGGCTTTTGAGTGGACTCACAAGGGGTGCGGCCCAACTGATGTGGGTTACTCGAGACCAGGTGGTCTCGAGTCGGGTCCTTGTGGTTTCGGTTCACAGTACACACATACACACACACACACACACACACATATATATATATTCTACATACACATAGCTTAATACAAGGATCACATTGCACGTCGTGATAAATCACAAACTTTCATTTAATAACATATGTACACGTAACGTTAATATATGAAGGTTGCTCGGGAAAACCTAGAGTGTCACATTATACCCAAGTTTTAAGAACTTTCGTCCCGAAAGTTAAAGTGCAGCCACTGACAAGCTAGTATGAGTGAGAACGTTTCAACAGGGTGTCACATCATCCCCCCCGTTAGTTTGGAATTTCGTCCCGAAATTCTGTGGTAGCTTCAGTGCTGGGAGTTTCGTCTGGGAACAACTGGGGATATTTGCGCTTCATCTGGTCTTCCCACTCCCAGGTAAACTCTGGGCCACGGCGCGAGTTCCAACGGACTCGTACGATAGGTATCTGGCTACTTTTGAGGGTCTTGATCTCTCGATCCGTGATCTCAATCGGTTCCTCAGTAAAGTGTAGGTGTTCGTCAAAAGTGAGTTCCTTGAAAGGAATTATGAGTGTTTCATCTGACAGATACTTCTTCAGATTAGACACGTGAAAGACGTTGTGCACCACACTCAGCTCTTCAGGCAGATTCAATCTATAAGCAACCTTACCGATCTTCTCGGTAATTTCGAATGGTCTGACATATCGCGGATTAAGCTTGCCCCATTTACCAAAACGAACCACACCCTTCCAGGGTGAGACTTTAAGTAGAACCCGGTCACCGACCTGGAATTCTAGCGGTTTCCTACGCTTATCGGCGTAACTTTTCTGACGGTCACGAGCCGCCGCCATGCGTTGTCTGATCTGGGCAATCTTTTCCGTAGTCTCGACTACAAGTTCCGGGCCAGTGATTTGGCTTTCACCAATTTCTGCCCAACATAGAGGTGATCGGCATTTACGACCATACAATGCCTCAAAGGGTGTTGCTTGGATGCTGGTGTGGTAGCTGTTGTTGTAAGAGAACTCTACCAACGGCAAGTGTCGTTCCTCAGTAAAGTGTAGGTGTTCGTCAAAAGTGAGTTCCTTGAAAGGATCACATTGCACATCGTGATAAATCACAAACTTTCATTTAATAATATATGTACACGTAACGTTAATATATGAAGGTTGCTCGGGAAAACCTAGAGTGTCACAGTCTTTCACAAGGTCACCACTTTAACTTACTAGATCATGTGCTTAATCACAATCTAGTAGTTTCCATATGATGTCTAACATCATCAACACTAATAATCAATCAACAAGAAGCACATCAACATATTCAACATGTATTCTTATATGTTTAAGCTTATGTTAAAGTATCATGATCATGTTCGTTTGTGTTCTTCAAGATTAATATTGTTCGTCATCTTTTATTCAACAATATATGAAGTAACAAGTTACAAGGAGCTTACTACTAGCACAAGGGCTAGGGAAGAACACTTGAAGATGAAGATGACAAAGATGGTGGGTAAAAGCAAATGAAGAAGGTTCTTCAAGATCTACAAGCTCTAAACCTTCTTAAACACCTTCTTGCACCATGTAACTAGCTTGGAATGGTTGAACAATTGATGAAGATGGTGGTGATGGGGGTGGTGGCTCACGGCCGTAAGTGGGGGAGAAGGGAGGAGAAGGTTGTGGTGAAGTGAGATGAAGTGAGGGTGATATCCTTTTATAATGCTTGCAAGATCTCAAAGAATCCAAGAAATATCTTGTAAATCAAAGGAAATCTAAGAAAGATCAAATAAGATATTGGCAAGATTTTGGCAAATATTTGGTGGGGGCCACCCCTCTATGACCGTAAACAATAATGGGGGGGGCAAAGTGTAACTTTTAACCCTTAGTTCATAAATAAGTTGGTTTCAAGTGTAAAGTTTAGGGACTTGTTGTGTTATTATGTTATAAGAGGTGTTACGGTGTTCGGGGACCATAACTAGTTCAGAAAAATTAAAACAATGCTTCTAGTTATATTTTTATGTTCCGGGTAATGTCCGGTTGTTCGGTTAAATACCGGTTCGTTAAAGTGCTAAATTGCACCGTTTAGTGTCCTTTAAGTATCCTTTTGTAACCCTTTTAATTCCCAACACTTAGGAGGGTATTCTGGATAATAAAACATGAATTCTGCATAATATTTATGTGTTAAAAGCTGATTATAGCTGATTTGTGCAGAATTCTGCATTTAAAGTGCATTTCGGGTGCTTTTTAGTGCATATTCTAGCTTCCGGAAAGTCTATATGTTAACCCTTGTATATACTCTTGGGTTTTAATGTATTCTTGACGTTGGACCTACACCTAGGCTCCAATTTTATTGTCTGACTGCTTTCTGCAGAATTGTTGACACAATGTGTCTTACCGGTGAGTTTACTAGTATTTCTGACGCAACGCTATCATTAATGTATAAAGCAATTTCTTGTAGTATAAAACGTGCATGAATTCACAAGTATAGTATGAAATTAGATAATGTTGACATTTAAGCACATAATTGTAGTCATTAAGTATTAATTAAATTGTACGGAAGTTACCGGTTTGGTGCCAGTTGTCACAGTCAGAAAACAAGTGAGTGTTTGTAGTGGTGTAGCTGCTACGATCTAACCAGAACATACGCCCCTCATAGAGTCTTTGAAATCTCACCGGGGATGTTGCCAAACATCCCCACACTTTATTCATTGCATCCATGAGGATAGAACGTAGAAACCTGTCAAAACACAAACACACCAAAACGAAACCAAACCAAAATACAATAGTCTACATCCTCGGGCTGCCTCCTGAGAGCGCTAAGTTTAAAGGTCTTCAGCCAGACCGTACCTGATATGCGCTACGGTGGTCTCAGTGCACATTTACCCTTGTATTTCCCATGAATGCATGGTACCTGACATCACTGATCCAGCGGGGTATAATTTTTATCAAGATGTCCACTGAAGCACTGCAATCTGGCCTCAATCCACACTTTCTTATCGAGTTCCCAACATACACTCGGTAGTTAACTCTCCACAAGCATTTCTTTTTACCCAATATCAGCAGATAAGTTGGATTATTGCATAACCACTTTATGATTATCCGCCCGATGTCCTTCACCGTACTATTCTTCTTCATGCATGTATCGAGCCTCCCAACAGGTAATTCCCGGATGCAGTGGATTCTTGCAAAGTATACATGTAAGTATACATGTAGAGTACTCGGGAAATCTTCTTCTCAAATAACTTGCCATCCTGCAGAAACACAGAAACACAAGTACCAAGCATAAATCTGAACAAAACAAAACCGGCACTGTTTTTGGATTTTTTTAAACTAAAACTTAACACTAAACACTTTGCGCACACCTCCCTGGTAACGGCGCCATTTTGATGTCTGTCGTTAAGGACATGCAAAAACCAACTAAACCAGTAGATAGGATAAGTCGGATATCGAACCAGAGGAGGATTGTGGAAAGTGTGCAATGCTCAGTTTTGATTAACTACTATTGAAAAAATAAATAAAACTCAGTTATTGGATTTGATTGATTATCTAAAAATTACGAACTAAAAATGAGGTATAAATCAATAGTGAAACAATGGTTCCTCCAGATTTCAGGTTTTGCAGCTAGATTCAATTATGTGTTTAATCGAAACACTTACATAGACATAAGTGTTTAACCTAATTAACCAATTGTGATAATCAACGACTAAGTACTCCTGGTCAATACATAACGGGAGGTTATCGAATGATTATCAATTACAATTACGAACCCTAATCTCATGTCAAATAAATCTCAATTACTAGAACTCTTGGGAACTGAATGATCAAAGATTAAAGTTAAATAAAATGCAACCGGTTACAATTGATTAATCAAATCAAAGGTGAAAAGCATCGAATGCTTAGATCACCGAGTTATAAGATTGTGTCAAAGACATAAAATTTTCTAACTTACAAAAACCCTCCATCTGGAGGAAACCATTAAAAAGACTAGCCACTCATGTTGCAAGATTGATCTTCGTCGGCTAGATACCCGGTTGAAACCATATTTAATCTTGGGACGGCTGCCTTTCTTTCATGATGCCCCCTACTGTCGTCGAAGATGATGTTTTTTTTATATATTGATGAGATTTCCTTGAAACAAAAACGTCCTCACATGTACCTTGCATGGGCCGTCCCCCAAGGTCTCCTCACTATGCGTGATTTGATGATGATCATATATGGCGGCCCAAAACAGAAGTCCACGTTGTCTCTCACATGTCATTAAGGCTGCCCCACTTGTTCTAAAATGTCTAATATATTTGATGATATATTGGATGTTGGTACTCGTGTTCACCTCCCCATCGTCCAACCATGTGCGTGTGTTTGGGCTTCCCCATGAAACCAAGATGTCGGCCCACTTATATCTCTTTAATATTTGACTTCATGTTAGCGGCCCAATCAAAAAAAAAATCCAACAATGTATGCATCCAATCAAGCCCACATAAACTTGCTACCTTTTGATTCTAACCGTAGGCTACACAACAAAACCGTAGCTTATAGTTTTTATATTATGTTTCCTTTTCTTGTCTTGGCCGTAGACTACACCAATCAGGTCGTAAGTTACGTTTTGGCTTTGCTGGAAGTTATTATTATTATTTTTTTCTTTCATTTTGCATGCATTTAACTATAAATAATTGACCAACAAGCCCTTAGACTTTGGTATTTTGCGTTTCTTTCATATTCAAGCTATCACTCGACCCGAACAACTCCCGTTTCATCACTACGCTCTCTAACTTCTCCGTATTATGCGTTTTACCTGTAAATCCACAAACTTGCGTAGTCAACATATTCAAAGCGTATAATCAACTAAACGGCCATAAACATGTAATATAACACACTTTAACATCTGGGTTTCACACACTCCATCACATCCCCACACTTAACATTGATTGTCCTCAAGCAACCATTACAAACAATATTCACCTTATTAACAAATCACCATTGAATCCCTTACCGAATTCACAATTTTAGATCCCAGGTCATACCCGTCCCATAGACTGACACAATCGAGACTGATAATCTAACAAGTGAATAATATAACTTTCAAACAACTTTAAGATTTGCCTAACTAAAACTAACATGATTATATTACTACACACATACCACATGCCCCTCACATTGATCACTCATCTCGGCTAAATCAAGACTAGCGTGTACGTGCTAGTATGTAATTCGCTCAAAACTAAATACGCTACCTTGCAATCATAAGCTTGTATAGCAATCACACCTCCACTGTATCAAGTAACGTAACACATATCAAAAGGACTTTTCTGGGTTTTGGGTTAAGGGTAAAGGTAGGGATATATTTTTGGGTTTTTTGCATTTATTGGCTAACACAACGAATATACTAAACCATGACAACTTTATTCACACTAACTACTAATACTTTGGGTTAATTTTTGACCCATTTATTCAACACGAACATAACACTGATTTTTTTGTTTTTCTTTTTTTAATAATTTTTCAATTTTTTTTTCATAACATACTTCTAAACACAATTGTTATTCATGGTTGGTAATTAAACGGGTCAACAAGGTATAACAAACGAAGGGTAAAAGGCTCAACATGGTTCACTAAGGTGGGTGGAATCAAAAATCAACATATAGAACAATGAATGGATCCTAATGCCTTTATCATCTATGTGTATACGCTAAACCATAGTCTCGGCACGTATCAAACCATACAAGTTCTAACACAAAGTAACATATGGCCTACACTCTGCAAATGAACAACTATTGCAATTCACTAACAATCTAGTAGGCTCAAATATCTCACCGAATAGAAGGAATATGGGTTGCCGACCCGTAGCATGTGTAATTTTTAAAGCATGTTAACCCTAGTTAGGCATCTCTTTTCAACTATTCTCTAAAAACCTGTCAGAAATACTCTCATGAAACTTAAAGGGACAACCGTGACTAGGGATCTAAGTTTGTTTAATATCAGTAAGAACCTTTTAGCGATTGAAAATGTTGGTTTTCATGAAGTTCAAGCATACTTGAGACAAAAAAATTCAAAAATTTTTCAGTTTTTCTCAATTTCAACCCTTTAAGCATTTAATATCAACAATTATACCAACTCTCTCTCGAGTTACTGCATCCCCACACTTGGGATACATTGTCCCCAATGTATGGTGCAATTTATACTCTAAACTCGAGAGATACCACCCGCAAACCATGAACGGCTAATAACTAGACGACTCAACACAAAGAAACCACTCCCAACACAAAAATTTCACACCACCAAGTACACAAAAACAAATAAAACACAGGATAGATAAACACATGCACCTGATCGGAAAACAAGTGAGTGTTTGTAGTGGTGTAGCTGCTGCGATCTAACCGGAACATACGCCCCTCATAGATTCTTTGAAATCTCACCGGGGATGTTGCCAACCATCCCCACACTTGATTCATTGCATCCATGAGGATAGAACGTAGAAACCTATCAAAACACAAACACACCAAAACGAAACCAAACCAAAATACAATAGTCTACATCCTCGGGTTGCCTCCTGAGAGCGCTAAGTTTAAAGGTCTTCAGCCAGACCGTACCTGATATGCGCTACGGTGGTCTCAGTGCACATTTACCCCTTGTATTTCCCATGAATGCACGGTACCTGACATCACTGATCTAGCGGGGTCTAATTTTTATCAAGATGTCCACTGAAGCACTGCACTCCAGCCTCAATCCACACTTTCTTATCGAGTTCCCAACATACACTCGGTAGTTAACTCTCCACAAGCGTTTCTTTTTACTCAATATCAGCAGATAAGTTGGATTATTGCACAACCACTTTATGATGATCCGCCTGATGTCCTTCACCATCACCTTCCTCATCTCTATACGTGTATCCCCACACTTATTTTGTGGAATGTCTTCTTTCACCTCATCACCTTCAACAATTTCCTCCATATCTGACTGTTTAGCATTTGAGAGAATCACCGGTGTGGTATTAACCTCCACAACCTCATCTCCTACTTGAGAAGGAAACATCTGTAGAGACACCCATCTATCCCTGGCTTGGCGTTTTTTCATTTGAGTCATTCTTGGCCCATCACCCATCACTTCAGCCATCAAAAGGTCATACTTCTGAATCCACATCTCCAACTGGTCCTCTACTGACAGGTCAGGTTTCACCAATTACTTTTCAATGTATGCCAGGTCTCTTTTTCTCATATATTCCATAAGACTTCCAAATTGAGGTGATTGATAGTAACTATGTGACGGGGTGCACATTCAGACTCACGTTGATCAACTGTATACTAGGTATGATAGGCATCCTGATAGTGTACCGGATGGTCTTCATAAGAAAGTAGAGAGTATTCATCATAACAATGGCCATACTCCTCTTGGTAACTCACGCTTTGTACCATCCTCGGATCATAGCTACTCTCATACCATGTATGCTCATCATAACAATAATTTGTATCCGATTGGTAATCATATGCAACTCGCAGCGAACCAGAATAAGAATAGTATGGGTGGACATGATCATCAGAATAAAAATCAAACTCATCTGCTCTCCTCTGTTCTTCTTCATGCCTGTATCGAGCCTCCCAACAGGTAATTCCCGGATGCAGTGGATTCTTGCAAAGCATACATGTAAGTATATATATAGAGTACTCGGGAAATCTTCTTCTCAAATAACTTACCATCCTGCAGAAACACAGAAACACAAGTACCAAGCATAAATCTGAACAAAACAAAACAAAACAAAACTGACACTGTTTTTGGATTTTTTTAACTAAAACTTAACACTAAACACTTTGCGCACGCCTCCCCGGCAATGGCGCCATTTTGATGTCTGTCGTTAAGGACATGCAAAAACCAACTAAACTAGTAGATAGGATAAGCCGGATATCGAACCAGAGGAGGATTGTGGAAAGTGTGTAATGCTCAGTTTTGATTAACTACTATTGAAAAAAAAAAAAACTCAGTTGTTGGATTTGATTGATTATCTAAAACTTACGAACTAAAAATGAGATATAAATCAATAGAGAAACAATGGTTCCTCCAGATTTCAGGTTTTGCAGCTAGATTCAATTATGTGTTTAATCGAAACACTTACATAGACATAAGTGTTTAACCTAATTAACCAATTGTGAAAATCAACGACTAAGTACTCCGGTCAATACATAACGGGAGGTTATCGAATGATTATCAATTACAATTACCAACCCTAATCCCATGTCAAATATAACCCAATTACTAGAACTCTCGGGAACTGAATGATCAAAGATTAAAGTTAAATAAAATGCAACCGGTTATAATTGATTAATCAAATCAAAGGTGAAAAGCATCGAATGCTTAGATCACCGAGTTATACGATTGTCACAAACACATAAAATTTTCTAACTCACAAAAACCCTCCATCCGGAGGAAACCATTAAAAAGACTAGCCACTCATGTTGCAAGATTGATCTTCGTCGGCTTGATACTCGGTTGGAACCATATTTAATCTTGTGACTGCTGCCTTTCTTTCGTGAGGCCTCCTACTGCCGTCGAAGATGACGTTTTTTTTATATATTGATGAGATTTCCTTGAAACAAAAACCTCCTCACATGTACCTTGCATGGGCCATCCCCCAAGGTCTCCTCATTATGCGTGATTTAACGATGATCCTATATGGCGGCCCAAAACAGAAGTCCACATTGTCTCTCACATGTCATTAAGGCTGCCCCACTTGTTCTCAAATGTCTAATATATTTGATGTTGGTACTCGTGTTCACCTCGCCATCGTCCAACCATGTGCGTGTGTTTGGGCTTCCCCATGAAACCAATATGTCGGCCCACTTATATCTCTTTAATATTTGACTTCATGTTAGCGGCCCAATCCAAAAAAATCCATCAATGTATGCATCCAATCAAGCCCACATAAACTTGCTACCTTTTGATTCTAACCGTAGGCTACACAAGAAAACCGTAGCTTACGGTTTTTACATTATGTTTTCTTTTCTTGTCTTGGCCGTAGACTACACCAATCAGGCCGTAAGTTACGTTTCGGCTTTGCTGGAAGTTATTATTATTTTTTTCTTTCATTTTGCATGCATTTAACTATAAATAATTGACCAACAAGCCCTTAGACTTCGGTATTTTGCGTTTCTTTCACATTCAAGCTATCACTCGACCCGAACAACTCCCGTTTCATCATTACGCTCTCTAACTTCGCCGTATTATGCGTTTTACCTGTAAATCTACAAACTTGCGTAGTCAACATATTCAAAGCATATAATCAACTAAACGGCCATAAACAAGTAATATAACACACTTTAACATCCGGGTTTCACACACTCCATCAGTTCTCATGTTACATAAACAAGTGTGATACAAACATATTAGTCATGAATAAATATCATATACGCATGAATTGAGTATGTATGACAAGTGTTTGTAAATTTAACACAATATGCAAGAATTACGAACATGATAATAAATGTATTACGAATTCAAATGTATGAGCATGTACGAATATGTAAAGCGTAAATTGTAAGAAATAACGAATTTTATTTATGATCCAATTTTCAGATTTTACAACGATACAATGAGCATATGAAATATAAACAGAACACGTTTCCAAAATTAGAAATACAAGACAAGCTTTCTAATTAAGGAAAGTACGAATAAGCAGGGCATTACAGTCTCCCCTCCTTTAAGAAATTTCGTCCTGAAATTTAGGTAGATGCAACGAATAGAAGTGGATACTTAGCCTTCATATCACTTTCGAGTTCCCAAGTAAACTCAGCGCCACGTTTTCCTTCCCAACGAACCTTGACGATAGGAATTCGACTGCGCCTCAATTGCTTGACTCCTCAATCCATGATCTCAACAGGTTTCTCCATGAAGTGTAAAGTCTCGTTGATTTGAAGATCTTCGAATGGGACTTGTAGTCCTTCTTCAGCTAGACATTTCTTTAAGTTTGAAACGTGGAAGACAGGATGAACGTTGTTGAGTTCTTCAGGTAGGTCTAGTCGGTACGCTACCTTGCCAATCCTTTCAAGAATCTTGAAAGGACCTACATAGCGAGGTGCGAGTTTCCTTTTCTTATCAAAACGAACCACGTGTGACAACTGTTAAATTTGCATGCATCCGTACACTTAATTGATATTGATTTATGCTTAATGATTGTGCTTAATTACAACTATTGATTATACTGCTTTCTGAATTCTGTTACATACATACACATGCATCACATTCATACTGTCACTCCATTTATTACACACAAACTTTAGTGACAAACTTGATGCACAAAGCACAGTTAGCACAGTGAGCGGATAAACCAGAGACATGCTGACAATGCCAGCACCTAAACATACATTGTTTTTGAGGCCAGTGTGAGCCATGAATAGAATACTACACTAGTAGAAAGTGTAGGGAAGTGAGGATCATAAAACTGCGTCACTAGGTGATAGTTATAGTGTCCGGAAGTGCCTAAAACATACTTTAAGTGCAGAATTCTGCACTAAATAACCAAAATTCAGCATTTAACAATGCTAGTAAAGTGTAAAAACTTGGCAAAATAGTCCTAGATACTTTCCAAAGTGTTGGGAATTAAATGTGTCACATAAAGCATGATAAAAGACACTTTACGGATTAATTAAACACTTTAACGGAACAACACCCAACCGAACAACCGGACTTTACCCGGAACACAAAAATATTGCCAAACACATTGTTTCTACTTTTCTGAGCTAGTTAGGGTCCCCGAACACCCTAACACACATTATATTACATAACACACAACAACACACTAGCTATATCATTCAAACTTAACTAGATTAGTTACTTTATCATTACAACCCAACCCCATACCCCCCCTCTTACACGGTTACATAATGGTGGGACACCCCCACCATTCTTTTGATTATTTTAATTGCCAATGTTGTTGGTTAAATAAGCATAATACATGGTGGATAAACATGAATTGGTTTATAAGTAAGCACATAGGTTTAACACTTTCATTTCACCATCACACAAACAAACAAGCTCTCATCTTTCTTCCTCCTTGTGGGTTTGGCCGAACACAAGCACACACACCACCACTATCCTTCAAGCTTCTTCAACCATTCCAAGGGCATCCAAAGGTGAAGGTGATCATACAAGTAAGCTCGGTGTGTTCGGAAGCTCAAGGACCGCTCTAGTTTTCTTTTATCCACCACTTTTATGCTTTGAAACTTCCCTAGCCTTGTGCTAGTAGTAAGTGCTTTAAATCATCATCTTGTTCTTATTTTTGGTGGTTAATAGTTGAAAAAATGATAAATATTAAGAAACTCCAAAGAACATAATCAAAGTCTTGAAGTATAAACTAACTAGAGATGATATATGGTTAAAGTAATGAAGAAATCATGCTATTCTTATGTGGTTATGCTTATCGTATGTTGTTGGTTAATAAAAATGTTATGGTTCCTCACAAGGGCTTGCTAGATCATGTTTAAGAACATGAACTAGCAAGATATAAAGATTAGAGATATGAGGGATGATGAAACCATCCATACATGAACTTTGAACTTGAACAAATATAAGTTTCTTGGAAAAATGAGTTGTAAACTTGTAGATCTAAGGATCTATGAGTGGTTTTTCGAAAGAACCAAGTGAAAAATACTAGTTTTGTTAAAACCCGGATCTTTTATAAAATAAACACATTTTTAGTGGGTAAACAAGTGTAGGAACACTTGTGTAGAAGGAAAATTTAACAAAGAAATATTTTTGGAAATCATGACTAGAAGTTGTGAAAATGCACATTCTTTAAAAATAAAGTTTTAAGAAACTAATCATATTTTTAAAGATAACAAGACCTACTAAGTGTGTTAGTAATTTACTACATATTTTTACAACTTTCAAGTTCACGAGTTTATGGTTCATGTTTATTTTTTGGTCAAGTTTGATGATTAAAGATTGTATAATGATGATTGAGAATTGATTGAATGATTTTACAAAAGAAAATGATACGCTAGTAAGCGTGGACGCCTCCATTTACAAAGGAAACTCTGGCGAAATTTTTCTAGAATTTCAACCCTTAGAAATATTTTTCTAACAAGCGTTTACAAATATATTTTTAACTTGGTTTTCAAAATAAACTTCGCCATGATTTTTATTACAAAAATACCAAGTACCGTAGGTGGATTTTCATAGATAAAATTTATTAAATATATATTTAGAATATATATTTTAGAATAAAACGCTTGTGTGATTGTTTGTTATTTTGTATACTAGATATATTATTTTTAGGGTAAAAATAATATAACTTGAAAATACCATGAAAGTACGATTCCAAAATAATAACAACGCTCTCACAAAATGATTATTTAAGTTACACAAGTAATGTTATATTACGAAACGCTGGAACGTAACTTACGTAGTATTTCGGAAGAATACTCTTATACGTATATTTTTGGTAGAATATTATTTTGGAAATGAAAGAAGTGAAAATATGATTTCGTAAAAAATTACTAAGTATATCATATTTTCGACAACGAGAAAATATATTATTTTTGGGAGATAAAAATATATTTTCCTAGTATATTTTGCAGATATATAATTTTTGAGAAAAATATATATTTTCCGGGACAATACATGATTAAACAAAATAAGGTTTATTTATACATTTTTAAGTGAGACTTGAAATATATGGTATTGGAAATATATTAACATATTTTTATTTAAAATAATACACAGAAATACGACGCCATTACTTGGCAAGATATACAAATACAAATACGAAAATACATGTATGAGATACCCCCACCCTTGGGAAGGAAATACGAAGTTAAAATACTTGAGAAGTATTAATACAGCAACACTGCATAAACAATTATTCCAAAACTAAATATAATTATTATAACTTGGAATAATATCAGAAACGTAACCCAAAGACACAAATACTAAGACAAGGCACGACCCGTTCGTCTAATAGATGTTAGTACACTGTAGGTAGTCGTGTTGGCTGAAGAGACTTGGGTTACACATACTGAAGACGCAATACAGTGAGTTCATGTCCCCCTTTTCTCTTAACTGTTTTCAGTTTTTATACTTCGGGGGTGGAATACATGTTACAGTAATTACAGACACTTTTATACATGGTATGGTTAGCTTAAGGAGGGTATACTACTTAGATCATGTGAGTGGGTAGGTGGTACTTGGGGCCATTAATCCTCATTGTAGGACCGAGGGTCATGAGTGATAGATCTATTTGGGTGTAGCGAGCCCAACTCCTGAGTCCACTGTACGGACCATGGGGTAACTTTGAGCCCGACGCAAAAATCTGCTAGGTTTGAGTCTTCCTGCATCACTTCACACATATCACTGGCTTTGCAACCCAGTGGTGATCTTTTTTTCCTTAATTGCTACATACCAGGGATTTTCATACTTACAGACATATTACAAAGGTTTATACGTACTCACTTACACATGAACTCGCTCAACTTTTGTTGATTTTTCAAACTACATGTATTTCAGGAAACTAATGGAATCGGGCACGGTATGCATGTCTTTCAAGCTGCGTTTGAATAAAGAAGTCATCCAGGGTTGTAGGGTTTAGAAGGTGTAATCTCTACCTGTACGGGTTACATATCTCTAAACCTAGTTTGTTTAAGGTCTTTTGCTAAGTTTTTATGACTCATTTAAACAAATCATGGTTTGTAAATTATTTTGGGAAATTGATGTTTTAAGACAAGTATAATATGGTATGTTTCTAAACTTTAATAATGAATGAACAACTCATATTTTTTATCATATAGCATTGTTATGACTGTTGCTATGGTATTAAGAAGTCACACCAAATAAACCCACGCTTCCGCAAAAGTCAGGGTGTGACACCACGCCCTTCCAAGGGGATACCTTGAGAAGTACAAAGTCACCTATTTTGAATTCCAAAGGTTTGCGACACTTGTCAGCGTAACTCTTTTGTTGGCTTCTGGCTTTCAGCAAGTTGCCTCGAACCTGTAAAATCTTGTCCGTCGTCTTTTGTATAAGCTTGGGAACGGTGATTTGAGCTTCTCCGACCTCGTGCCAACAAATAGGCGAACGGCACTTACGACCATACAATTCCTCGAAAGGTGCCATTTGAATACACGCGAGATAACTGTTGTTGTACAAGAATTCGATCAAAGGCAAGTGCATATCCCAGTTGCCACCAAAATCGATTATGCATGAACGAAGCATATCCTCAAGAGTCTGGATAGTACGCTCGGTTTGTCCATCAGACTGAGGATGAAAAGCGGTGCTAAGGTTAAGATGAGTACCCATAGAGGATTGGAAGGTTTGCCAAAGACGAGACGTAAAGCGACCATCACAATCGGAAATGATGTCAATGGGGATACCATGATGATAGATGATTTCATCCGTGTAGATACAAGCCAATCTCTCGACTTTGTAATATTCACGAATGGGGAGAAAGTGAGCTGATTTGGTCAATCGATCAACGATCACCCAAATACTGTCATGTTTAGATGAAGTACGAGGGAGCTTGGTGATAAAGTCTATCACAATGCTCTCCCATTTCTAGACAGGAATTTCTAGTTGTTCGAGCAAGCCAGAGGGACGTTGGTGTTCAGCTTTAACCTTCGAACAAGTGAGACATTTTGAAACGAAGGTGGCGATATCTTTCTGCATTCTAGGCCACCAATAGGACGTACGCATGTCGTGGTACATCTTAGCAGCACCAGGGTGAATATAATACCTCAATTTGTGTGCCTCATTCACTAGGAAGTCTCGAAGGTTATCACGATTAGGAATCCATATACGATTGAGATGATATAGAATACCATCGGATTTAGACACAAAACTCTCTTCAGCACCACATTGCATCTCGTTGTAGAGGTTACGCTCATTAACGGACGTATATTGAGCTTCACGAAGGTGGTTTTGAAGATCGTTGACGAGTTGGAGACAACGAATACCCTTAATATGAGTCTTACGACTAAGTGCGTCGGCCACTACATGTAACGCCTCGTATTTTCTTATTTATATTTGTATTTTATACATATATATCGTTCGCTCAAACCAATCATTTAAATACGTATTTATACGCAAACTGGTACGTTTCCGTTTATAATTACGCAGTAACGAATTGACACCGAAAAAAATACTGACAACGCCAAAATATTTCGATGAATTTAGCTTCATAATCAAATTTTAATATTCGTAGTTGAAACCAGATAAAAAAACGGATTAAATGATAAACGACACTTTTTACACGTTTTAACGTAACCAACCGATGAACGCCGATTTCTGACACCATTTACGTACTTTTTATCCTAAAAAAATAATATCCTACGATATGTCACGACATTCGGTTTTGAAAACGGGCTTCAGAAGCGTATCGGGCCGTGCAAGAATAGGCTTGTGGGCCTGGGGCCCAAGCCCACATAACAACTTAATATAAAAACCTTTTATGAAAAAAAGTTCTAAACCCTAACTTCTTTTATCACTTCAGCCGCATCCCAAACCAGACCCCAAACCCTTCTTCTCTCCCGATTTTCCGGTCACCGGCGCCGCAACTCCGGCCGGCTGCCGGCGACGAGTTCTCCTCCTTCTCCTACACCTACAACCCCTCCCCAATCTCGCTCTCCTCCCTCATCTCTTCTCTCGATTACACAGACAAACAAACCTATTTCATTTCCTCTGCTTTCTCTCCTCTAAGAATACCGGTCACCGGAGCCGGCTTTTGACCGGAGTTCCATTCGTTCCGGCAAATACCGGCGACCACACCACCCTCTCACCCTCTTTGTTGCGATATCACACCACCATTTCCAACATCCCACATACTCTCTCGTTAACCGCAGAAACTTACACCCTCGCCGGAGAAATCAGAAGGCACCAGAGTTTAGAGGTTTCACCGGAGCCGCTCGGAATTCACGACAGGAACCTTTCGACGTGTTTCGGTATACATTTCTCACTCTGTTGTTTGGTTCATTAATTTTCTGTCGAAACAAAAAATATCCTGATTCAAATTAATCAAACGTTTCTGTTCTTGCCCGGTTTTAAAAGAAGGAGACGACCGGAGTTTGCCGGAACCGACGGGTTCCTTTTCGCTCGGTATACACCCTTCCTTTTTTTCTATTCCGATTCACTTCATAATATTGTTATGCTATCTCTTTATGAATATAATGAATAGATGGAACATACAGTATTCTTTTTTTGAAGATTAAAAATATGATTCTGTTAGTTTAAATGTAGAAGAAGAAGTTAAGTTGATTGAGATGTTTTAATTATCCAAAATATCATTTTATTACAACTAAAGTGAACGAAATATAACGTTTATTTAACAAAGTTAAATTGTTTTCAAACAAGAGGGGCCTTAAGCGATGCTTTTGAAACTTGAAACCATTTTATGTAACAAAACAAATCACATTTGATTGCTGTAGTGGATTGGTTGGGTTGGGCCGTGCCTATGTGACCCGGAGGTCACGGGTTCGACCCGGCCTCATGCTCAGTTGCTGCATGTTATTCTTTTTAAATCATTAAAAAAATTCACTAACAGTTCAGCTTTTTCTTTAATTCCAATTCACTTTCTTAAACTTTTAATATATAAATAATTAACAATTTATTTCTTTCATAACATTAAATAATGAGGAAATATAATAACTAAACACTTAAAATTGTAAAACGTGAACATTAGGGATTATATTTAATCTAAAGCTTGTAACGAGTTTGTGACGTGTTATTTTAAATATCTAGGATAACCATTACGTTCGTTCTCTTGGATTTTCCCAATCTTTACTCATGCGACAATTCAAGAAATTCTTATACGCAACCACTGTGAGTATACTCGAACCCATTTTTACTTTTAACACTTTTGGGTGCAACATGTATTCTATATAAACACATGAACATTTGAAACTATTTGAATCACTCTCTATCCATGTTAAACATGATACTATATGATGCTTGTTAATCTCGTATGTTATGTAAACTTTTCGTGTCTATATGCTCATTAACTTCGTACAAGCCTACCTTAATAATTATAGCGCTATAGGAGTAATGCACCGCCCACGAGTCTTGGGGTATTGTTAAGTTAAACATATTAACCTCCCGTTATTTTTTGGGATAGGCTATTTTAACGCATTGGATTCTTGGGTTTGAACATATAGCTTACACCGTTTCAACATACTAGTAACTTGCATATTGTTATTCATGTTGGATATGAGCCGTTAAACTATTTTAATCTATATTATGCTATGTATGAAAACTTGTATACTCGCTAACTTTTGTTGATTGTATTTTAATACATGTTGCAGGTTTTAATAGACAAGATGATGCTAAGCGAAGAAACAAGATTTAGGTGGACTTAGAAACACACTTAGATTAATCTATTTTGTCAATGTATGTTTGAAGCAATGTTATCTCTATTCGAATCTTTGTATAACTTTTTAGTATTGCAATGAAATTCAATTTAATTTATATTGTCACATAGTGTTATGATATTTTGAGCAATTTGTTCGTCTCATCTCGATGTTTCCGCCATCGGTTGGGGTGTGACAAATTGGTATCAGAGCCATAACTATAGGGAATTAGGAAAAGTAGGAATGCTTTTACCTAGTCTATAGTTTTAGAGCTTTATTCTTATGTTTTGCTTGAAACTACTTGCATGCTACTTTATTTGCTTCTTATATATTCTCTCTTGCTCTTTTAAACATATATGTCACTTATGTGTTAATACTTGACATGCTATTCTTATGTGTTAATACTTATTTTAAATGTGTTAATACTTGTTATATTATTCTAGTCTTTATGTGCTATTCTTGACATTCTTCCTTATGTGTTAATACTTGTTTTATTGTTCCCCAACGTACACCTTCCTAAGGCATTTTACACGATTTTACTAAACTCAAAAACTCTCATATTATACAAACGAGACGAGTTTACCAAAATAGGCGTGAAACCCACAATTTGGTAAACAACCCTCATTTCGCTTAACTCTATTTTTGCACGAAATTACACCATTAAGTTAGGAGTGAAATCCAAATCTTAATAGTAATTTCAAATTTCAAATTTTAGTGGACCCTCGTCAACGTGTTGAAATTAAATTTTGACCCGACAAGTACCAACCACACTTAGGGTACAAAGTCGTCAAGTTAGGGGTGAAACCTGCATCTCCTCGACTAGTCCCACTCCTCGATTTTCATAAGTCCCGCCAAGTCTCGAATTTTCGATTGAATTGGAACATGTAGTAACCGGAAGGGTGAATACTGTTAATCGACATGTCGGCGAGAGTATACCACCTATTAGGCCAAAGCATGTTTCTCAATTTCAAAAGACTTTTCGGCCACTTTGGTTAGTCAACGTTCCATTTTAAAACCATCCAAGTTTTAATCGAACCTACGTTTTACTATTATCAACTTTATTTGATACAATCCTCTCTTTTCACATTCAAATTATCCCCGAGATTATTCTTTTTACACACCCATCATACTAAAACTTTTCATACGCATATACATTATGTGCATGCGTGATTTCATATAATATTATTTATATTCCTTATAACACCAAAATGGAGACATGTCATCAAGATATGAGTGATTTCCTTACCTTGACGATTAACTCCACTTCTTTTTCTCATCTTACAACGACCTCACCAATGGGTTAGGGGTGATTCCCTTACCTAGGTGATCGTTACCAAGTCTTTCTTTTAGTAGACTTTATTATGTAAATATGATCAAGTTTATACCTAAATCGTTCATCATTAGCCAAACTCCTAATTATTTCAAAATACATTGTTTATACAAACGAATTTCTTATCTACAATCTATTTTCATGTAGCTCACACACACAAAATTCTTAACTTTTCCATAGACGCTTGTTCCTCAATATTCAAAATTTCATGAAATGCTACTCATCAACTTAGTCGGTCTAATAAATCCATTGCCCACGAAATTTCGTATTTAAGGTAATTTTAGACTAGAGTTTTTCTATTTTCAATTGGGAATAAAACCAACTTTTTCGCACACACCTATAAAATATTACAAATGTTATTCAATCATTTACTAAAACTTCCTCCAAAATCAATAAAACATTTTATTAAAGATGCTTTTCGACAATCACTAATTTCATATACCAAAGTCCTCCCCTTTAAGAGTCAAAGTTTTCACGAGAGCCTCTAAACTCCGAATTTCTTCGTTAATGCAAAGTTATCTAAGACAAAGGAAACTTATAAACTACTATAACTTTTTTTAAACGTTACTCAATACGTCAATTGAATTTAAAACATGTGGGCAAGGAAACTTCATAAGAACCAACAATTTTTAAACTTATGTAAAGTCTTCTTAAAACAAGGGTAGCATTTCCGTTCTTTTACAAAGTACTCCTTTCAAAGATGTTTTATATTCTCTTTACATTCACAAACTAGATCCTACGTACCATACTAACTCAAGCTATTTTGATAAACTCCACGTTTTACTCAAACCATTATACATACATAACATATTACACGTTTTAGTCAATATAACGCGTCAATCTCAAGCATATCACTCGTTTCCTTTTCTTTCATGCTCAAAACTTCTTGATCTTTTACGTACATAAATTCGTATATTTGAATACCGTATACAAAATCATCATTTCTTACCCACATATTCTATTCATACTGATACAATTATGGTTACACTTATATTCATACTCATACATTTTATTCATACTTAAACATCCATGTTTTACACTTATATTCACGTTCATATTCATGCTCACGCACCTTATGTTGATACTTATACTCGTATTCATACTCACACATTTTCTGCTTATACTTATACTCATATTTGTACCCATATTTGTAGGATCGTTTGCACGACCAAACAAGTCGTTCAGAAGAGATCTCGTCCAATACGAGAGGCGGAATCAAACGTATTGGTGTTATTTCAGCTGTATACACACTAGAATCAATTAATCTATCTCTTGTATTGATTTGATGACGATTACAGACCTGGAGATACTTCGGCAGAGCTTCGCTACCGGAATAACCAAGTTCCAAATGAAAATCACAAGTCACCTATTTATACTATTTCCAGTTCGTTTGAACAAACCTTTCCAGTTCGTACGAACTAGTCCAGTTCGTTTGAACTGTCCACTTCGTTTGAACTGACCACTTCTTTTGAACTGGCCACTTCGTTTGAACTGGCTTGTTCACCTCTGTTTCCTACTTATCTCGAACTGCGTGACTTGTTTTATCTATTCTATTACAAGACTCGATACAAGACGAAGTCGACAGACGTATGCACCAACAGACTTCCCCTCGAATGTTGACGAGTCTTCAGTGTCGAGTCTTCGGTTGTCAAACCTTCCGTCTTTATCAGTCTGCTCACTTTCTCCAAATATTCTCCATTGTAAGCATCTTCAATCAATCTCTTTCTCTTTCTCGTAATCTTCGAAGCTGAATCTGTCTCTACTATCTTCAGACTCCCTCTCGATATCCTCAGACTCCCCCTTTCGCTAAACTGGGATCGCAGTCTGGAATTTACTTTCCACACAGGTTCTTAGGTCGTAATCTGGCACTCATCCAATTCAGATATCAGAACCTGGCTAACCTGCACACATCTCTACCCAAATATAAGTTTTACAAACTTACAATTTTGCAAATTTAGAAATCATTTGCATGTATTATTAAAAAATGATTTAATCTTTAATAACCACTGAAAATACAACTTCTTCATTCATTCTTTCCCAAACCTGTTCATCAAGTTTAGCACTTGGAATTTTGAAAATCAGCTCTCCAACATCAATTGTCGAAAATCTTTTTGAATTTTTCAAAATTATGCTAAAACACACTAAAATCTTTTTGGATTTTTTAATGTATTGAAATGCTGTAAAGAAATATTTACAGACAATATTTTTGTGAGTTCGTGTAAGAGGATCATATCAGTTTATGAGACAAATCACCAACACCGTTAAGCATTAAACATTTTAAGTTCTAAACGATTCACATAGATTGACGATATTGTTGTCCACTTAAACTCAATCTAAAAACTTTCGAAATGCTTACCGATAAGTTAAGGTATACTAATTTTGCACTAAGCTCTTATGGACCCCACGATCTCAGCATATCCCCTCATCATGCAATACACTGACCCAAATAATGCCTTTAAACTTTTATCAATTGTGATTTATGCAAAAACAAAGCAGAATGTTTAAACATTAACAATCAGGTCGATACTTCCGTATACGCAGAGAAAGTCCAATGTTTAAACAAAATAAGAAAATAAAAATAAGTTGAAGTTGTTTAGGCTTTAACCACCAGATCGATACTTCCGTATACGCAGAGGTGATCCAAAGCTTAAACGAAACACTAAAGAAAATAAAGCAGAATGTTTAGGCAATAACATCCAGGTCGATACTCACGTATACGCAGAGGATGTCCAATGCTTAAACAAAATAAAGAAATAAAACAAGTTTAAGTCTTTGCAAAATGAAATACACAATCACAGCGACTTTTCAGCAAAGTTGTGAAAGTTCACAAACATAACCAGTTTTATGTCTTTTGACAATCAGCGATTACTGAGTAGGCACACAGTCAAGAAGGACAAAACTAAGTACTATGCTTTTGATCATGTTTCCCACTAGAACTAGGCTTTTTCATTTAAGTTTGTATCGTTATCGCAAATCTACTAGTCTAGCTGAGCCTACTGTCACATCTTTAGTGAGACCGTTTATCACATTTTATCATTCCATTTCTTTAGCATGCTGTGATAGTCAAACTGATGTACTATCATTTCCTCTTTTTCACAACAAAACTCATTTTTGATTTTATCATGTTTTTTTTTTCAAATTTTCAAATGTTTTTGGATTTTCTGAAATTCTTACTCCCCCTAAAATTCAAATACATGTAACGGAAATTTGAAAACAAACTGTACAAGAAACATGACAACTGATATCAAATTGCATCAATTCGCCATCCACTTGGCATAAACAATCAGAACTCCCCCTCACAACAAACTATTTCCCATTATGATTTCAAAACACTTAAGTTTGTTTTAATCAAATGGTTTTTCCGGAAAATAAGTTTTGTTGATTGATTTTACCAATTGTAGGTTAGGGGTTTGGTTCATCACTTTGTTTTTCAACCACTTGTAGGAAATCAGATACAACTTAATGTCCCTGATTTACCACTTGTAAAAATAGTTCAATCAAGTTCAACCTAATGACCTTGATTAACCTTCAATTACAAACTCTTTTTCAACCACATGGCTTACCAACCAATACCACATGTAGGTTGAATTCTCAAGATGCCGATTCCTACTCCTCACTTACCAACCTGGGAGTTCCGGCAAGTCACACTTATACAAAAACAATTTTCTTAAACAATGAATGATGCCGATTCATGCTCCGCGATTACCAACTTGGAAGCTCCGGCAAGTCCAGAGACTTACTGTTCGTAATATGTACCATCCCAGTCACAAACCAGGGATGGTTCAACTTTATCTTTCTTCGTCTTCTTCTCGTAAAACTCCTTCACTCATTTGACCTTCCTGTCAACCATTTTTCCAAAAATGTTATGGACTTTGGAGTTAAAAGCTCTTTCAATATCAAATTCTTTCTTTTCAGAGAAGAATTGATTTGAAATCTCAACTTTTCCAACTTTCTTTTTTAAATTTTCAGCCCTAAGTGGTGGAAAATTCACATCATCCACAGTCGGCACTGATGTTTCACCTTTTACCTCAACCTGTGGCTCCTCTGACTTTGTGGAATCAGATTCATCGCCAGAAGATAACTCTCTGATTTTGTTGAATCAGAATCATTGCTAGAACTATCAATCAATTTCTTAACAACCCATTTTTGGTTGTCAAGTTTTGCTCTCTTCTTATAAAACCTGTTTGAACATTCACTAATTTCAAAAGTTGAATTTTTGAAAAATTTTGTTCTATCAATTGGTGGTTCAAACACAACTTCTTTCTCTTTCAATTTACGAGAGACTCCCTGTTTTAATTTTATTACCTTGGAACAATTTTTGGCAATATGTCCAACAGTGTTGCATTGGAAACAGGTTCTTGTTTCTTTCATCTGATCAGCAAATTTCATCTCTTCTTGCTTCTTTTCAAGGAATTCTCTGTTAGATTGCTTCCAGAATAGGCTCTTTTGTTCCTCCTCAGCAGAAGTACCTGCAACAAATATCAATTAAAATCTCTAACATATTTTTCATTTTTATGATTTTCTGGTGGAATAAAACCTAATCCTTTCTTTTTGAAATTACCGTTATGGTTTGGTTTCTTTCGATAATCAGAACCAGAACTGTAACCATTTTTCTTGTTTTCTCTTTGTTGAACTCTTGAGGTGTATTTTTTAGGTTTATCATTAAGATTTTCATCTTTTATTTTAGAAAAATTAATTTATGTTAGTTTGAAAACCTTTTTGATCAATTCTGGTTTAACACCTCTTATTGGAAATTCCTCATCAGAATATAATTTGTCGGAATCATTCAATGTATATGCAACTTTGAATGCTTCGGCATTCAAATTAGATTTTGATAGAAGAAATTCTTTATTATAAACTCTTTTGACTGAAGATTTTGAACTGTTGACTGTCGAACTCGAACTTTCAGAACCAGACTTTGACTCTGACTTTAACTTTGACTCTGAATTTGACTCCAACTTTGACTCCTCAATTTCATCTTTATCTAACACCTGATCTACCACTTTCTTTATTAACTCGGACTCATGATCAGTGTCAGATGATGTAAACGTAACATCAATATTTTCTGGTAGTTTAACTGCAGACTCAGACTCCCACTGTAAATTTGTTGCCTTTTTGACTCTTTCTGAATTTGGATTTCATGGAGAATATCCATTTTCAATTGGAGGTGGACACTTGCTATAATCAACACTTGGTTTCTTACCGGAATCTTTCACTTCCAAATCTTCTTTTGTTTCAAATTTCTTTACTTCAGAATCTTCTTCTTCAAACGTCTTCATTTCTTCCACAATCGGATAAATCCTGTCAACCACAAATTTAGAACATGAGTAACTTTGTAACAATCTATTTACTCTCTCAGTTTCAATTCTCAGTATTTCTAATTTCAACTCAAGTTCAACACATTTTTTAGTGTAAAAGTTGACATCATCAAGCTGTCTCATGTATGCTCTTTTGAGTGTCTTCATGGCTGTAGCTTGTTCACTGCTTGACTCGTTGTATTTATTCATGGCTTTGTTCAGGACATTATACGATTCTCTCAGCCTGTTCATATTGTGAATCAAATCACTGTTTTGTTTCTTCATTGTTTCACAGTTTTCACAATTCTCTGATACTTCTACTGCAACAGCTTCCTTTTTAACCTCAAATATTGGAATTTTTTTTACTTCTCTTTCTTGAATTTCTTCTTCCATCTTCATCTTTTTCTCAATTTCAGATTTTCTCTCTTGGGCCTCTTCTTCAGTTCTTTTCTTCTGCTTGGCTAGATATTTCTCCATTTTTTCTGCCTAATATTCATTAAAAAGACCATTATCATCATTATCTTTAACAATTTGAGCAACAAAAGCATTAGTTTTTAAGATCTCTTTGTCTAGAGAGTAGTCATCCCAGCTAAAATTTTCCCAGCTAAATCCTTATGGAAGTCTTTCATCATCTTGGTTTATCAGACATGCTTTATTATCAGCTGGAATATATTTATCCCAATTGAAATCTTTTGATGAACTTCCAAAACATGCTTTCTTTGATGATTCTTCTTCAATCACCCTCCTACCATGAGCGGTTTGCTGCTGTTGTTGATGATGTGGTTGTTGAGCAACCTGATGATAAATCGCCTTTCTATAATAATCATTGTTTCCAAAGGGATTTTGAGCTCCACTTGCTTCGCGATTAGTGCACTCCCTCTTGAAGTGTCCTTTTTCCCTGCAACGAAAACAAGTAACTTTAGATTTGTCAAAACCTAAAGTAGAAACATTAGCTTCACGTAAGTCATCTCTTCCTGTGATCTGCTTAAATTTCTCAGCTCGTCTCAACACACTTGCTAAACACCACTTTATATCCATCAATTCCATTTCCTCAGCATCAACTTGATCATAATCCTCTTTTGTAAGCATTGGATTCCCAATCTTTCCTGCAACTAACCCTCCATAGGATTCAAGCACAGTCACCAACAAAGACATGTGACTTTTAGCAACTTCCTCAGTATAATTCTGATCATTTTCAAGGTTTATAGCAATGTTGCATTGAAGAACTTTTCCACTCTTTGTTGTAGAAAAATGTGGATCAAATGTTGGAAATGAAGTAAATCCAGTTTTGCTGCTTGATCCCTAAGATGAACTTTCAGAAGAATCTTTTGCATTGAAAGCAGTTCCAACCTTTGGAGAAAAATTGGTCTTATCACTAACACCGCTTTTGAAATACAATCCGATGTCTTGTTCTCCATCATAATTCTTCATCCTTGCTATCTTTCTTTGTTCCATCTCCTTTGCTTCAAGTTGTTTTATGAAATCACCCAATGTTAGATCATTAAATCCCTGTTTATTTTTCAGCATCATCAGATACGTGCCCCACTCATCATGTGGCAATGCATCAGCAAGCTTTTCAATCAATTCATCTTTGTCTTTTATTATGTTCAATCTGCTCATATTTTTCACTAAATTGCAATATCTTTCAATGATCAGTTTGGTGTTTTCAGTTTTCAACCCGTGAAATAGATCAAATTCTTTTTTTAACAGCGACTTTTTGTTTTTGAGCATCTCATCACTTCCATTAAACTTTTGTTCTAATTCTTCCCATATTGAATATGCACTCCCATTGTGTTGAAGTAGAATTAAGATGTCTTCTTTAACAGATTGATGCAGCAGACTAATCATCAATTTTTCATTTTTGTAATCTTTTTTCTCATCATCTTCAAAATCTCTAATAGGAACCTTCACACCATTCTTAACTGGTCTAAAATATTGAATTTCAGTATGTTCCCAAGCATCCAAATGATACGCTTGCACCCAATTTTCAAATCGTTCGGACCATCCACTGAAATCCTCAATATTCATGAGCTTAGGTGGTTTTTGCGTTGTCCCCGTCTCATTTTCAAGCATCGTATTCTGAGCTACAGTCATCGGACTAGCAAAAGCGTTATAAAACTCGTTCTCCATGTTTCGTTTTTCAAAATTTCACAAAACTGACTGTTCAAGCTAGCTGAGTTTGAAACAAACTGATTTGATGCGAACTGGTTCACCTCATGAATCACCTGGAGATACAAAAACAAATGATCAGTTTAAACTAACTGAATATGTGAATGTGTGTGACGATTGAATCGATCTAGGACTCGTGTCGAAGATTCGCGGACTCGACACTCCTTGATATTTATCAATTGCTGATTGGGCCGACACTTCTTGATATTTATCAATTGCTGATTAGGCCGAAAGAAATAACACTCTTATCAATTGCATGTGTTTGTCAGTATCCTTCTCTAAGTTCAATCGAGAATCAATTCAGAATATTAGTGACCGGCATACTTTAATCAATTCTCATGCAATCTTTAATATTTTGTAAACAATGGCCGACAAGATCAAATCTCAATTCAATCCTATTGGGCCGATACTATGAATTCAATTAAAATCCACGTGATACTTTAAAAATCCATGTGAAGTTATAATGAATCTGACAATAGTTGTTCATGCAACCTGATTTGTTTAAACGGACTGAAGTTCAGACGAATTGTGATTCAAACGATCTAAGATTCACACGAGGTAAGTTCAGACGGACTGATGTTCTTCAAACGAATTGAACCTTTCAAACGGACTGAACCTTTCAAACGAATTGACCTTTTCAAACGAACTGTGAGGCATTCAAACGGACTGAGTTCAATTCAAACGAACTTGTAAGCTAGTCACTTCGTATCAACTGAAACGGACTGAGTTACTCCGTTTGAAATCTCAAACGAACTGAATCATCTCATGCGAACTAAACATAAATCTCAAACGAAGTGAAGCATCTTCGAACGATCTGGAGATGATTTTGACAGATTTGAACAAGTTTTTGGTAGAATTACGTTCTGATTTCTTCAAGGATTGTTCTATAACAAATTCCGATCACTATGATGTGATTTCTGTTCAATTTCGTCCACTAAATCGTTGTAGATCTGAGTTTGAAGTTCTGTTCGTGTGAATTGGATATCTTTCAAACGATCTGGTCGGTTTTTATGCAAATTGATTGAGTTTTACTTTGTTTTATAGTATGATACTTTCACAGATTATCTAAATCACAATTTCGCACAAAATATTTCAAAATCAAACCATTTTATCTATAAAATTCAGTTTTAATTCTGAAAATATGTGATAGAAAGGTGTAGAAGCAGAATTTATCGGCGAATATCGGCTGAAATAGCAAGAACTCTTCCTCCTGAGCTCTGATACCACTTGTAGGATCGTTTACACGGCCAAACAAGTCGTTCAGAAGAGATCTCATCCAATACGAGAGGCGGAATCAAACGTATCGGTGTTATTTCAGCTGTATACACACTAGAATCAATTAATCTATCTCTTGTATTGATTTGATGACGATTACAGACCTGGAGATACTTCGGCAGAGCTTCGCTACCGGAATAACCAAGTTCCAAATGAAAATCACAAGTCACCTATTTATACTATTTCCAGTTCGTTTGAACAAACCTTTCCAGTTCGTATGAACTGGTCCACTTCGTTTGAACTGGCCACTTCGTTTGAACTGGCTTATTCACCTCTGTTTCCTACTTATCACGAACTGTGTGACTTGTTTTATCTATTCTATTACAAGACTCGATACAAGACGAAGTCGATAGACGTATGCACCAACAATATTTATACTCACATTTATACGATTTATGTTATACGCATACTCACATATATACTCTCATTTATACGATTTATGTTTATGCTCACGTTCATTCGTTTATGCACAACATTGTACTCACATTTATACTCATTTCTCATACACGTTATGCTTATACTTGTAATCATACTCTTATTCATGCGTTTGTGTTATGCTCACATGTGTATTCATGTTTAAACTTATATATGCTCATGCTTTTTTTGATACTCAAAATTTATACATTCGCACTTGTACGCGAGCAAAACTCGAGGGGTTCTCTTACGTTGGTCTTATACTATTTGGAACGCAAACATGCTTATATGCTACATTTCTGTAAACACGCAATCTTATTTTCAGAATTTGTATATACCCTGATTCATGCACAACTAGTACAAGCTATGCGGACCATGGAATGATCAAAATAATCGCGGGTGTACACGGGATTATAGTGATAGGCACATGAGAATCATGGAGTGTACTACTGTGTATGGTAAGATGTAAAATGTAAGATGACACCGAATACGAGACCGATGTAACGGGGTTAAACATGGTGGATACGCCGCTGGTACTTCCTATATATAAGTGTTTTCACTATGTTGCCAAATTTTCGTAAAACGTGCCATGAAAAATTCGGTGTTTTGCAGACCTTTTAGACCCAGTTCAAACTTTAACAACTCATAAACGCATTGCTAAATGCGCGATATCCGATTATCCATGATGAGACTTCATTCTTAACACACTACTTTCGTCTGTCCAATACACATATCATCCATATACTTCCATTCATTGCTAGATAAATCCATCACCCTTGTACCTCCAACTTTCTCCAATCTTTGTCCTTTATGCAAACCTCTTTTACAATAAATCAGGTTTAAACATTCAAATCCTAACCTACCTCCTTACTTTTAAAACTATCTTTCTATTCTTATTCATGTGCAAATACACGCAGTTAACCGTTACCTCTAAAACCGTGTTATGTAAGACGTCAGACCTTCTCGTTCCTCTCAATAAAAGAATTTTCTACAAATATGCGAATTAGTACTATCCTTAAACGTTTCCATGCAAACTACCACTCTTTTCATCAAAAATACAAACCGTGTTGTGCAAAGTTTCCCTCCTTAATACAACGCATTTTAATAAATCATCAAATTAAGTTATTCAAAACTGTTTAAGCTCACTTTGCCTATACGCACACGTACACATTAATACCTATGTTTAATATCTCAATAAATTTTCAGTCAAACAAACTCTTTTACAAACCTATCTCTCGTTCTCAAAATTTCATGCTTTAGAAACGTCTCAAACTCCTAAGTCTCAATTTTAAACAATCTCCTTTTTGCCAAAAATCTCTTAAGGTCTTTCTCTTTAATAAATTTTGGGACGAAATTTCCTAAATTAGGGGAGACTATAAGGCCTCGTATTTTCGTATTTCTATTCGTATTTTATACATATTTATCGTTCGCTCAAACCAATCGTTTAAATGCGTATTTATACGCAAACTGGTACGTTTTCGTATATAATTACGCAGTAACGAACTAACACCGGACAAAATACTGACAACGCCGAAATATTTCGATGAATTTAGCTTCGTAATCAAATTTTAATATTCGTAAGTAAAACCAGATAAAAAAACGTATTAAATGACAAACAACGCTTTTTACGCATTTTAACGCAACCGACCGACGAACGCGTCACACATCGATTTCCGACACCATTTACGTACTTTTTATCCTAAAAAAATAATATCCTACGATATTTCACGACGTGCGGTTGTGAAAATGGGCTTCAGAAGCGTACTGGGCCGCACAAGAACACGCTTGTGGGCCTGGGGCCCAAGCCCACATTACAACGTAGTATAAAAACCTTTTATAAAAAAAATCTAAACCCTAACTTCTTTTATCACTTCAGCCGCATCCCAAACTAGACCCCAAACCCTTCTTCTCTCCCGATTTTCCGGTCACCGGCGCCGCAACTCCGGCCGGCTGCCGGCGACGAGTTCTTCTCCTTCTCCTACACCTACAACCCCTCCCCAATATCGCTCTCCTCCCTTATCTCTTCTCTCGATTACACAGACAAACAAACCTACTTCGTTTCCCCTGCTCTCTCTCCTCTAAGAACACCGGTCACCGGAGTCGACTTTCGACCGGAGTTTCGTTCGTTCCGGCAAACACCGACAACCAAACCACCCTATCACCCTTTCTGTTGCAATATCACACAACCATTTCCAACATCCCACATACTCACTCGTTAACCGCAGAATCTTACACCCTCGCCAAAAAATCAGAAAGCGCCAGAGTTTAGAGGTTTCACCAGAGCCGCTCGGAGTTCACGACAGGAACCTTTCGATGCGTTTCGGTATACATTTCTCACTTTCTTGTTTTGTTCATTAATTTTCTATCGAAACACAAAATATCCTCATTCAAATTTGATGTGTACAAAGTGGTTTAACAAAAACAACTAAATTAAACCCTAATTCTAGACTCTCTAAGTTTTAAATTTATAAAACTAAGACTCTCTAAACCCTAAACCACACAACCGGCAAGTGTACCGATCGATGAAGTATAGCCTAAGGAAGTCCGAGTATCGAACCCAAGAGACTCTACTGATTACGCCACTGACTCTATCTAGACTTAGACTGACACGACTTAACTAAATGTTTGTTGATTGGGGGGGGGTTTTCTAAAAATCCTAAGAATGCAAATAATAAATACTAACTAGACTAGCTAAAAGACTAACACGAACTTGGACGAAGACTCTGACCAGTGGGGAATGAAGACTACCTAAGCTATTACGCACGCTAAACTCAGAATGGATCTCTATTCGATGATTTTGTGGTGTGGAACCGGGATCTTAAGATGCTAAACCTATTAAGACACCACTAAGCCCCTCAAACACTCTCAAGGCGATTCTTGTGGCACTACCTAGGCTGTTACGTTTACCGGTTTGCTAGATTTCTTTTCCGTCCTCTAGTTTCTTGAAAGTGCCTATATAAGACGCTCTACTTTGCCGCGCGAACGTCTAAAGCGACTACGGGTTCTAATCTTGGTTTAATAGGCTATGGAATGTTAAGGACTTATAACCAAACCTAGACCTATTAATATCCTCGAGCCTTTCCGCGACGAGTCTAGCAGCACACTTGATTTTATGATATTACCGAATATTACTTCTAAGGTTACTTATGCAATTTTCACCCTAAAGGATTAATGATTTATTATGTGATAAAGACCGTCACCTAAATCAAGAAACCCTAATACAACCCTATTATGTGATAAAGACCGTCACCAAGGATTATATGAAGCAATAAACAATAATAAAACAATGGTCAAACACGCATATGCACCAAGTTAAATTCCCAAAGCTTTTACAATACAAGAATAACCACAACCACGCCAAAAATCAAATAAAGACCCAAACTTTATTAAGCTATTGTCATTAACCTAGGTAGTACGAGAAGTTTAGCCAATAATCATATCAATAATCATAGAAACAATCATGGTCAAAACAGAATTCATCATTAACAATTTAAAACAAACGAAACACGAAGAATCAAGATAATAAACCCGTAAACTTCGATCCCGAGTGCTCCCGAATGCTTCACGATGATTCCTAGCTTCCCGAGCCTTCAAAACCTTCTAATCAGCCTCTAAACTCGACCAAAGAACTCTGACTTCGTCCCCAAGTTCGTCCAAAATCGTATATCTTCTTTTTCTTCGGCTGTTGTTAATGATATTGTTATATAATCACCAAACCCTAAAATCCGATGCTGGCACAATCTGATTCGCGATCACATGTCCCTCGCAGCCCGCATCATTATTGATGGTAAGTCCAAGCGGGCCGCGCGCCACTTATCATCCGGAAACACAATTCAAGTTGATTCGGCCCGCTTCAAAAGTGATGTTAAGCTTATGCGGGCCGCCTGGAACCTTCAGAACTGCATTTTTTTCAACATATTTCCGCTCACGAGCTTCCGGTTCTTGACCCGACACTTTCCCTTGTCATAATTTACTCGTTTCCGCTCCTTTTCAGCTCAACATACCTGAAAACACAAATAAATCAAAAGCATATACATCCTAAACTAAAACGACACTAAATCTAACTAAAACCGAACAAACCTAGACGCGAATAAAGATGTATTTTACAATACATCAAATATCCCCACACTTACTCTTTTTTTCGTCCTCGAAAAAGAATTATGCAAACGGAATCATAGTCGGAATAATCGTTCGGGACAAAAGCTTAAGTTATTTTATTAAAACCGAAACTCGTGTTAGCCGCGATTGCAAGTATTTCGATCCTCTTAAACCCAAACCCGGTTCCAAGCCCTTATCATGCAATTTAAGTTCAAGTTCGGTCAATCTACCTAGGGTCTCACACTAAGAATTGCAAGTCCACCTAATCCCCCCTCAAGCTTATAGGACAAAAGGAACAACCACTGGGTTATTTCCTAACCGTTTTATACCAAGATCCAAAGAGTTTAAAATCAAATCTATTTTTTTCCACTTTTTTTTTCTTTTTCTTTGCTTGCTTTTTCTCTCTCTTTTTTTTTTTCATTCGTGAGACTAGACGATGCTTTCCCTAACCAAGCGGTAATCCGACTGTAGAGTCGCTATCCCCAATCACAAACTACATAGGTTTCGGTACTTTTATTCGGCAAGTCGATTTCACACATCCCAGAGGCATTCCGGCTGTAGAGTCGCTATCCCCAACTCGGATTACATAGGCCTGTGCTACTTTCATTTAGTTTCTAGCTCACTTATTATTATTTTTTTCAACGAGATAATGACTAAAAACTCTAACGATCTTAGCTTATAACGGTGCCCCTTATACTATTTTTGGCGGTTTCAGTTTCCCCACTCTCCCTAGATGAGAACCCACTAGTAGACCGACAATTAGGTAATTTTAAATCAAAGGAACCTAGAACCGAATCAAGCCTACCCGCATATCCCAAACTAGACACAAGCACAATTATTTTATTCTCATATTATTATTATTTGAACCCGACCAAAAACCCGACTTTTTCTATCATTTTCCGTTTTTATTTTTGCAAACTTCTTATTTCAAAAGACATTTTTCTAATTTTTCAATTTTTTTTAATTTTTTTTTCGTTTTTTTTATGACTCAAGACTCACTATCTAATGACACTAAACGATAGTTCCCATCCCCACACTTAAACTCTACATTGCTCTCAATGTAGGATGGAAACCAACTCAAAAACTAAAAATAAATAAGAAATAAAAAGACTAAGGGCAAATTGAAAAGGACTTAGCTGGTTTTATAATGCGTATGCTCCATAACTCTCGTCCAATCCAGCTCGATCGTATAGCATTTCATTCGCGATCGGCTTTGACTCTGACTAGCATGCTTGATAAATGCCCGAAATTTGAATAAACAGCTCCAAACTCATCCGAATGGAGATTGAGTACGGGTGGTACATATTCGAACCTGCATCAACAAAAACAAGCAACACCAAAGCAATACCGACTCGACACACAAAATAACTCAAAACTACTAACTTAAGACTCAATATACAAAAAAAATGACTCACTATACAAACTACCGAAAATATACCAAATATATAAAATTACAAACTCTACAAAACCTCCCCACACTTGAATTTAATCAGGAGGTTTCTCTTTGACCTGGACCCTGTCCAACCCGTTTAATTCCACCCGATACTCAAAAATAATTAAAATTATAATGGTGGAATTATAAAATATTTTAAAATTTTCAACGGGTCAGACCACCAAAATTTAAACATACCTGGAATTAAGCGGATGCGTGGCATGTAATGAAAGGACTGATCGTGTGCCAACGGCTCCTTCTTGTACCAGCCTTCAATCCTCTTTCGTTCTCGGTTCTTCCCTTTTCTTGCCTTCTCCCGTGGTGTTGTTGATTTTGAAGTTTCATGTATCACTAATACCATGGGCCAGCTGTGGTGCTCTTCCTCTTCCACCACCACTTCTTCTTCTTTGATGTCCGTCATTGGGTTTCCTTCAAGTAAAACTTCTAAGTAAGCAAGGTCTCCCTCCGGATCAAACTCCTTTACCACTTCATCTACCGGCAACCCATCTAGTTCATCCCTAAATTCATTCTCCCAGGACATCAAATCTTCACTAGATGGTTGCTCAACTTCTTCCTCCCCTTCTTCTTCTCTTTCTACCTCTACTATTTCTGCTTTACTCTGCACATATCCTCATATTGTCTCTCCTTCAGCAAGCTCGGGGAGTACTATTGCCTTATAATATGAGCTTTGAACTGTAACCCACTCATCATCATCATCATAGCCCCACTGTATTGGTTGTTTTTGCTCTCTACTTCTCCAACCCATTTCAAACCGAGCAGCGATCGCACATTCTTCATACCGGTGCGGTTCACACTTCGGATCCCTTTGCCGACTGAGGTCACACTCTAACGTTGGGGCTATTTGCTCAAACAGTCGATCAAGTATATCAATCATTCTTGGTAACCTTGGATCCCCGTACTCCAACTCTTTTATTGCTTGCGTGCACTCCAAAATTACTTCCCTGAGCGCGAAAAAATTTGGCAACATCTCCTTAGCATTTGGGGGATACCCCTGCAAAGAATATTGCTGTGGCTGCACAAAGGGGTTAGTATCATAATCCGCAGAGGACCCCTCACACTGGGGGCATTTAACTGTAAAATGAGGTCCTCCACAAATTTCACACATATTTACAAGACTCAAGAAAAATAAAATAAATAAGAAAACAAAAACACGGACAATTAGACTCCTATGACTCAACTACAAAACACAAATAGACTCACAAGACTCACCACGAAAACACAAAACAAAAGACAAGTAGCACAGATTATGTCAATTAAGTCCAATGGAAGCCAATAAACGCAATCGCCAAGAGTCCCCGGCAGCGGCGCCAAAAACTTGATGTGTACAAAGTGGTTTAACAAAAACAACTAAATTAAACCCTAATTCTAGACTCTCTAAGTTTTAAATTTATAAAACTAAGACTCTCTAAACCCTAAACCACACAACCGGCAAGTGTACCGATCGATGAAGTATAGCCTAAGGAAGTCCGAGTATCGAACCCAAGAGACTCTACTGATTACGCTACTGACTCTATCTAAACTTAGACTGACACGACTTAACTAAATGTTTGTTGATTGGGGGGGTTTTTCTAAAAATCCTAAGAATGCAAATAATAAATACTAACTAGACTAGCTAAAAGACTAACACGAACTTGGACGAAGACTCTGACTAGTGGGGAATGAAGACTACCTAGGCTATTACGCAAGCTAAACTCAGAATGGATCTCTATTCGATGATTTTGTGGTGTGGAACCGGGATCTTAAGATGCTAAACCTATTAAGACACCACTAAGCCCCTCAAACACTCTCAAGGCGATTCTTGTGGCACTACCTAGGCTGTTACGTTTACCGGTTTGCTAGATTTCTTTTCCGTCCTCTAGTTTCTTGAAAGTGCCTATATAAGACGCTCTACTTTGCCGCGTGAACGTCTAAAGCGACTACGGGTTCTAATCTTGGTTTAATAGGCTATGGAATGTTAAGGACTTATAACCAAACCTAGACCTATTAATATCCTCGAGCCTTTCCGCGACGAGTCTAGCAGCACACTTGATTTTATGATATTACCGAATATTACTTCTAAGGTTACTTATGCAATTTTCACCCTAAAGGATTAATGATTTATTATGTGATAAAGACCGTCACCTAAATCAAGAAACCCTAATACAACCCTATTATGTGATAAAGACCGTCACCAAGGATTATATGAAGCAATAAACAATAATAAAACAATGGTCAAACACGCATATGCACCAAGTTAAATTCCCAAAGCTTTTACAATACAAGAATAACCACAACCACGCCAAAAATCAAATAAAGACCCAAACTTTATTAAGCTATTGTCATTAACCTAGGTAGTACGAGAAGTTTAGCCAATAATCATATCAATAATCATAGAAACAATCATGGTCAAAACAGAATTCATCATTAACAATTTAAAACAAACGAAACACGAAGAATCAAGATAATAAACCCGTAAACTTCGATCCCGAGTGCTCCCGAATGCTTCACGATGATTCCTAGCTTCCCGAGCCTTCAAACCCTTCTAATCAGCCTCTAAACTCGACCAAAGAACTCTGACTTCGTCCCCAAGTTCGTCCAAAATCGTATATCTTCTTTTTCTTCGGCTGTTGTTAATGATATTGTTATATAATCACCAAACCCTAAAATCCGATGCTGGCACAATCTGATTCGCGATCACATGTCCCTCGCGGCCCGCATCATTATTGATGGTAAGTCCAAGCGGGCCGCGCGCCACTTATCATCCGGAAACACAATTCAAGTTGATTCGGCCCGCTTCAAAAGTGATGTTAAGCTTATGCGGGCCGCCTGGAACCTTCAGAACTGCATTTTTTTCAACACATTTCCGCTCACGAGCTTCCGGTTCTTGACCCGACACTTTCCCTTGTCATAATTTACTCGTTTCCACTCCTTTTCAGCTCAACATACCTGAAAACACAAATAAATCAAAAGCATATACATCCTAAACTAAAACGACACTAAATCTAACTAAAACCGAACAAACCTAGACGCGAATAAAGATGTATTTTACAATACATCAAAATTAATCAACCATTTCTGTTCTTGCCCGGTTTTAAAAGAAGGAGACGACCGCAATTCGCCAGAACCGACGGGTTCCTTTTCGCTCGGTATACACCCTTCCTTTTTTTTCTTTTCCGATTCATTTCATAATATTGTTATGCTATCTCTTTATGAATATAATGAATAGATGGAACATACAGTATTCTTTTTTTGAACATTAAAAATATGATTCTGTTGGTTTAAATGTAGAAGAAGAAGTTAAGTTGATTGAGATGTTTTTATCATCCAAAATATCATTTTGTTACAACAAAAGTGAACGAAATATAACTTTTATTTAACAAAGTTAAATTGTTTTCAAACAAGAGGGGCCTTAAGCGATACTTTTGAAACTTGAAACCATTTTATGTAACAAAACAAATCACATCTGGTTGCTGTAGTGGATTGGTTGGGTCGTGCCTATGTGACCCAGAGGTCACGGGTTCGACCCGGCCTCATGCTCAGTTGCTGCATGTTATTCTTTTTAAATCAGTAAAGAAATCAATTAACAGTTCACCTTTTTCTTTAATTCCAATTCAATTTCTTAAACTTTTAATATATAAATAATTAACAATTTATTTCTTTCATATCATTAAACAATGAGGAAATATAACAACGAAACACTTTAAATTGTAAACCGTGAACATTAGGGATTATATTTAATCTACAACTTGTAACGAGTTTGTGACGTGTTATTTTAAATATCTAGGATAACCGTTACGTTTGTTCTCTTGGATTTTCCCAATCTTTACTCGTGCGACAATTCAAGGAATTCTTATACGCAACCACTGTGAGTATACTCGAACCCATTTTTACTTTTAACACTTTTGGGTGCAACATGTATTCTATATAAACACATGAACATTTGAAACTATTTGAATCACTCTCTATCCATGTTAAACATGATACTATATGATGCTTGTTAATCTCGTATGCTATGTAAACTTTTCGTGTCTATATGCTCATTAACTTCATACAAGCCTACCTTAACAATTATAGCGCTATAGGAGTAATGCATCGCCCACGAGTCTTGGGGTATTGTTTAGTTAAACATGTTAACCTCCCGTTAATCTTTGGGATAGGCTATTTTAACGCATTGGATTCTTGGGTTTGAACATATAGCTTACACTGTTTTAGCATACTAGTAACTTGCATATTGTTATTCATGTTGGATATGAGCTGTTAAACTATTTTAATCTATATGATGCTATGTGTGACACTTGTGCTCTGTAAGCACTATACGATGTAGAATAATATCATTTATCAAAGAAACAATGTGTTTTGGTCTCAATGAATACTCATTTATGTTTGACAATTTCACGTTTTGATTCTAGTTCGATTTCAAGCTTTAAATCGCTTTCTGGAAAGTTATACGCAAACTGATACGTAAACGTAATCAGTATAACACGAAAAACACCCCAAAACAGTGAATTAGGCTTAACATACCTTAAATAACCTTTACATAACTTAGAAATAAGTTTTGAAGGGTTTGGTGTGTTAAAAACAAGTTTATTCGATCATAGGGACTGTTTGCGACAAACTGCGAAAGTCTGCCGATTCTTATAGCAACGAACGTTCCGGAACAAGATCATAAGCTAAAAAACCCTAAATATCCTTTATATAGCTTAGAAATAGGCTTTGAGGGGTTCGGTATGCGAAAATGCGCTTATTTGATCAATAGGGACTAAAAGCGTCAAAAAGTGCATAAGTTTGCATTTACACGCATATCTTACGTTCTGAACATATCCGGACATCCAAAAATTTTTGTAATCATTAAAATATTTTATTTTAGTGATTGGAATGCAAAAATACCATTCGTCGCCTAATTTGGATCGTTTTTCACGTCCGTTCGAGTTTCATCGTAATTAACCGAATAACGCGACCATACTGCCAAACGAACCGACATCCGAGATGTTTTCAAGCATATTTCATGTTCCCTATACTTTAACATCCTTGTAGAGCCTTGAAATTCGGTTTATGGGGGTTAAACGCGTCGGAAATGCCTTAAATCAAGTGCAGGGACCACTGGTTCACCCAGGAGTGTCGCGGAAGAATCAGGGGACAGCTCCGCGTGTCACCTGAGATGCCTCTGTGTAGAAAACTTATTTTCTTCAAATCAGCATGCTGCCATGGCTTTTAATCCTAGTTTTTTAATACCTTGAGCTGGTTTAAGTGTTCCCCAAGCCCTCTAATGAACGTGTAACAAGTGTAGGGTGAATATCATGCTTTGATTAACTCGCAAACACTTGGCAAGATCAAATTCATCCTTGATTCCTATAAATACCCATGAATTCTTTCATTCCAACTTGCTCATTCCATTTTTCTTTCACCTTGGATCTGATTGAAGCTATCCCACTTGTTCAAGGCTTCAAAATTCAGTTTTCTTTGTTCTTTTTCCAAGCTTGGACCTCTTGTAAGTTGCTTTCATGCTTGGTTATGTATTTCAAGCAAGAAAGTCAAACACTGTTTGACTTTCTGCTTTGACCATGATTTGGTTAAGACAAAGTTCGTTTGAACTTTGCAATGTGAGTGTAATCACGATGGTTATAGTCCCTTGTGACTATACCTACTGATTAGCACGTTGATTTGTCGAAGTGACGAGTCAAAGTTTCGGTCAAAATGCACGTTTATGCGCATTTTGCGACGAAACTATTTTCGGGTATCAAAATACTTTTTTTATATCAAATCAGTTTGCTAACTTTGTTAAAAATTTAACATGTTTAAGTCGTCACTTTTAGTCTAGTGCTTATATAGGGTCGTAAGTTAAACGGTCTAAACAACCGCTTAGACTTTCGAACCCGACCCGTTTGGTCGATCATTAGCATCCGACCAAACATATTTTGTGACCATAGTTGTATAGGGAATAACCTTCCGAGGTTATACCTTATGGTCACTTAGTTTAATTAGTTGTATGATAGGTAGTTTATATACCTTAGGAAAATGACCAAAATGCCATTTTTGCGCATAATTTCATTTTAAGCATATTTAACTTAAATTTTGACACTTAAACTGATTTTGCAATATTATTAAGCATGTTATGGCATATAATACTTGTTATAGGGCTAGATAGACCGTTCGAACGCGCTTTTACGCTAACGACACGTTAAAGTAGCGTAAACTACCCTAACGAGTCGTAACGTGTCATAAGCACTTAGGATAGGTTCCAACTTAGAATGTAGGATTTGTTAAACCATATCACATAAGTTCCAATACTCATTTGGTTTACAAGACCTCATTCTATCCGATCTTCCGATTTAGGTTCGGTTTAATAACATAGTTACCTATAATAGGTGCCGTTTGATTCCGTGATCCTTCGAGCGTTACTTGGTTGTTATTCCAAGACTATTAAGCAATATCAGGTGAGTACATAGTCCCCTCTGTTACACTTTTTCAAACGTTTTGGGGTGATTCATATGTGTAACCAATTTGTTTTCTATGTGTTTACTAAGTGCTTTTATGTGTATTATTCCGATTATGCAAATACGATGTTTATCCAAATCCTTACTAGATCTTTCTATCTTCATAGTTAGATTCTTATAGGATATTTGAAGTACAGTCTTAGATCTTCCTATCTTCATAGTGAGATTTTTAAGAAGTACTTTATGAGACGATGGTTATGGTTTATGTGTAGATTGTTGGTGATTTAGATAACGAAACTAGAATAATACAATAAGCACATGGTGGATACGCCGCTGGTACTTCCTATATATAAGTGTGCTTATTGTATTACCCTTCGTGGCGTTATCCCAAATCACCATTAGGATTTAGAATGTTGTGATGCAATGATTCAATATGACCGAAACCAAATCCTTATAGCATCTATCTAGCTTCATAGAATGATTCTTATAGGATGGTTAAAGTGCTAATATTGGAGTCCTTGTTTGGATTCATTGTGTACTTTAATGTGTGTTTGACTAGACGATATGACAGAAACCGAATCCTTATAGCATCTATCTATCTTCATAGAATGATTCTTATAGGATGTTTAAAGTGCAAATATTGGAGTCCTTGTATGGATTCATTGTGTACTTTAATGTGTGTTTACAAGTTGGTGACAATTTGATGATTTATGTGTTTATGTGGTAGTTGTGATTTAGATAACGAAACGGGTGTAATAAAATAAGAACATGGTGGATACGCCGCTGGTACTTCCTATATATAAGTGTTCTTATTTTATTACTCTTGTAACGTTATCCAAATCACTTTAGGATTTTATGTACGATTGATTCAATGTTCGATTATCCAAATCCTTGTAGAATCTCCCATATCTTTATATGTTAGATTCTTAGAAGGATGACTAAAGTATTATTGTGAATCATTGACTTGATTTATATACTCACACAAGTTTTGATTTATTTCAAAATAGTTATTATTAATTCTTGATTGGATTTCTAATAACACATTAACGAGTTTTACGATGATTTCAACGAGGTTACAATGTACGATTTCAATTGGCATAAAAATTACTTAGTAATAATCATATTGCTATATACAAACTGTTTGCCACAAGTTTTCACAATCAAGATTAAGTACTACAATACTAAACTTTTGCCATTCTCTGGCTTCAAGATTTATTTCAAATTGATAACTCTCGTAGTTGCCAAAGTATTGCAATACCAAACGTTTTGCCATTTATTTGGCTAACAAAACCTATGTACTCGCCGGCATTTTTATGCTGACTATTTTTCACATATGTTTCAGGTTTTCAACTATTCAAGCATGCAACGCATAGGACTACATCCGGTCCTTAGACTTCTTTAATCAAAAAGACAATACATGTATTCTTTGTTTGTAAAACGATGTTAACAATATTGAAACAATTTAGTACCAGTAGTTGTGAGCAATTTGTAACGTGACTCCCTGATATTTCCGCCGCGTGTTGTTGTATTACGCGATTGGGGTGTTACAGATTGGTATCCGAGCACTGGTTATAGGGAATTAGGTTATTTGTCTGCCTTTAACCTAGTCTATAAGCTTCCTAGGACCCAAACATGAGTAGACTTAGGATCTCTATCCTAATCCTCATCCTTATTCATGCCACAACTACTCTATGATTTACAAATCATCTAACCTTAGATGATTTATCCTAAAACCCTTAGGCTTTATGCCTTAAGGTATTCCTCAAAATGTTTTTCTCAAAACATTTTCACTGAAATATTTTTTTTTTTAAAATGTTTTCTCAAACGTTTTCGTCAAAATATTTCACAACATGTTTTTCTCGAACAATTTTTTTCAAAAGATTTCTTAAATGTTTTTCTTTAAACATTTTTTTATCAAAATCTTGGGTTTTAATAATGTGAACACATGCAATCTGGAAGGGTGGATGCCTGTACCCCAAGTTTTCTGTCTAAGGCTTTAGTGTTCATACAAATCCGCATTATCGGAACAGTCATTCTTACCTGGGAACTCTTAGGGTAAGTGTCCACTTATTGGCTAAAGCATGTCTTCGTGAAACATTATAAAAACCTATCCATCTTGACAACGATTTCTAAACGACCTTTGTGACACTACTCAATCATATTACCCTCGGTGATATGTTTGCTATTCACGACAATCGAAACAAATTTTCCTTTTACAATACTATTCCATCATATTACCTTCGGTGATATGTTTGATTCGAGACAATTGAAATGAATTTCGATTCGTTTCATGACACTATGTAATCCTATTTGATTTTCAAAACACTGCCTTTTGTCTACCATTTGGATGAGAATTTTCAAAATTTTAAACACAAGGTTTATTTATTTTAATTTTTTTTTCTAATTTAAAACATTATTATCCTAAAAACAATAATTTAAAAAAAAAAGGAATTTATAACACAAACCATTAACTTGGTTTGTATTCTCTCATCCAAAAAAAAAAAAAAAAACTATGAAAGCTTATTTCTCAAACAATTTATATTTCAAAACAAAAACTACAACACTATATTTTCTAAGTACAAGAACGAGACTTATGAACGAGATTTTACTAGGCCAAAGTTTTCACTATACAATGATGTTACAAACTCATGACAATTTGATGGATCTAACTTATTTGATTTTCACTATAGCTATACCTTCAAGATGCCTCCTCACCGCGACGCCATTTGGAACGCTGAAATGGCAGCAAAGATTTCTCAGCATCTAGATACTTTATTCCCAGGCATTGTGACCCAAGTCAACCAAATCCAAAACAATAACAACAACAACAATGTTATATCGCCGTGTAACTATAAACAATTCAACTCAGCTAAACCACTCAGGTTTAATGGGTCTAAAGGAGCAACTGCGCTCCTACAATGGTTTAAGAGTATAGAAAGCACATTCCGCCAGGTTCAGTGACCCAGTGAACGCAAGGTGGAGTTCGCCTCGAGTGTCTTTCAAAGGAGAGCACTCACTTGGTGGAACGGTATCATGAGAGACCGAGGTGCCGATATAGCAATGGCACAAACGTGGGAAGAATTTAAAAATCTTATGAAGAAAGAATTCTGCCACGAAGTGAAATAAGGGCACTTGAAAACGAATTCTATTACCTAAAGCAACATAGTGGGGAAAACCATGCCTATACTGACCGATTTGAACAGCTAAGCCTACTTTGCCCCACTGTGGTCACACCTTTGGATCGGGCCATTGAGAAATACATTGATGGCCTACCTGATCTTGTCCAAGACATTGTCACTGGCAGCAAACCTGCAACGCTTAGGGAGGCTAAGGAATTAGCCGCTACCCTAACCGACTCCCAGATTAGAAAAGGGAAACTTTTTCAAAAGGGAGACAAGAAATAAAACACCGAAACTACTAATGAAAATTCAAAAGGAACAAAGGCCGAATCTTCTAAAAATTCTAAGAAGCGTAAGACTTCAAAGAATTTTGCAATTCCTGCACCAGTTCCACTAAACTTAGTACCCTTTAAGGGATTTTATCGTGGAAAGCAACCTTGGTGCAATCATTGCAACTATCATCATGCAACAAATTCTCCTTGTCGCCAGTGTACAGTCTGTGGCCTATTTCGACATCTAGCTGCAACCTGTCGTATCCAGAACCAAACAGCCCCTACTCAGAATCGCCATCGAGCATGTTTCAATTGTGGTGATTTAAATCATTTCAAGCAAAACTGCCCCAAGCTTGCCAATGCTAATGGATGAGTGTTCAACGTCAATGAGGCTCAAGCTAATGATCAAGCACTTATGATCATTTGAACCTCTACATTTTTCTGTTTATTTTCGAAAACAATGTACATATTTCAACTATGTTTGTAATGACAATATAAATTTTCAAGAAATTTATCTTTATCCTTGTTATTCGTATTTAAATTACAAATTCCAATGTGATTACACTATGTGTGATTACGACTACATGTTGACTTTGAGGATTCCGTTCTTTAGGAACTAAATCTTGTAATTTAGCATACTATGATTGCACACTAGTGCACTCATACGAATTTGGCAACACGATCGATACGAATACTATGTACAAGTTAATACTATTTTGTGATCATGGCATTACATACATGATTTGTTTATCTAATATGTATAGTACATGATTATAAATACATTTTTCTTCGTATGTTGACTTAACATACTTAGTACACTAATTTTCAAATACATTTTGCTTAGTGTGTTAACTTAGCATACCTAGCGCATGATTTGAAAACATTTTCATGATATGCTTACATTATGATGACAATGCATGATTAGTATATGTTGCATTCTACCTGTTTGGTTAGTATGAGACATATATAAACATTTGTACTAGAATACCTACTACTAAATTTGTTGTATGCAAAACAAGTAGTGCTATCATTACTAGTATGAAACACGATTCGATTTGATAGATGTTATGTTGTGACGATGTTTATTTGATTTAGACGATAGTTCGACCTTATTATTTGTTTACCCTCGCTTAACAAGAGGAGCTATGTGGACCATGCGACGAAACAAGTAATTATGGGTGCACACTTAATTATGAGGTCCGACGCATGAGAATCATAGTAAGCCTTGTTAAGTATGGTGGCATAAAATCTAGAGTGATTAAGGTAACGGGAGGAGTATGATGCGATAAGAACATGGTGGATACGCCGATGGTACTTCCTATATATAAGTGTTCTTATTGTGTTATTCTTCAGAACGTTGCTGAGATCACTTGGTGATTTTATGTTATCTTGGACCGTTATGTGATTATTTGTTATTTGTGCGATTATTTAAATGGACAATGACGAGTACATTCGTCGACAAGGCCAGACGACGAAACACCATGTTTCGTCGGCCTGAGGGTTTCGTCGGGGGAACAGTCATCATACGATACCAGTTTACTCATTGTCATCATCAAACAACAACCCTAATCATCATCTAATGTTCTATCATTATCTAAATCCATGTTAACTGCTACCATCACAGCCAATCGGTTACACTTATATTACCATAACATGCTAGCCGTTCATACTCTATCATTTAACCAGTTAAGCCAAACTAACTACATCACAAAATCTTGATTCAGGTTCATATACACACATAAACACAACATAACTTCACACCAACCATAAGCCATAATAACTCATGCATAAATCCAACAAGAAAACGCCATAAATGCATACTAGAAACTAACCGAGATATGAGGTGATGGAAAGATCCTGAGAGAGGAAAGGGGGCTGCCGAGATATCCACTAATCGCCAGAGGGAACTAGGGTTTACAAAAGTTAGGAAGTTATGTGGAGGCCCTAAAGCAATCATGTATACAAAAGAGGTGAGGAGGTGGGCTGGGTTTAAGTTGGTTCCGGCTGGGCTCAAGGGTTTTGGGCCGATAACATTGGGTCACGCAACTAATTGTATTGATCCCCTCGAGAGTCTACGACTCGAATACTCATGCAACTACTCGATTGATAAATAAGTTATATCGCTATGCTTGCCACAACACAGCTCCTTACAATTAATGAGTTTAACGTAATAACCGAAGAGTAATAAACAGAAATTAACCTTGAATGAACGGGTTGTCACATCATCCCCAACTTAAAAGAAATTTCGTCCTGAAATTTAACAAGCAATCCGAAGCAGTGAGGCGTTAACTCAGGATGACTGTGGATTTTCCGCGGGTACCACATCATCCCCAACTTAAAAGGGAATTTGTCCCGAAATTCGCCAATGACAACACAAGTTGGTTCAACCACCTGAACCATTGGGGATATTAGAGCTTTATCCAATCTTACGTTCCCACGTGAACTCTGGTTCACATCTTGAGTTCCAACAAACTCTCACGATTGTCATATGACTATGCTAACAAACCTTGACTTCCTGGTCCCTTCATTCGATAGATCCCCTGATTCCGCAACTAGTCAATAACCTTAGGCCCAATGGTATCACAAGCATTTCATCGGACAAACGATGCCTTAGATTCAAGGCATAAATGTCATCGCGAACGTTATCCAATTCATTAGTTAATCCAAGTTTGTGAGCCATGTCACCTATTCCTTCCAGAAATCCGGCTGTCCCAACGCATCGTAAACTAAGCTTGTCACGTTTTCTAAAGTGCACCGCACCCTCCCAGGGTGAGACTTTCGATTATTACACGTTCGCCTACAACGAACTCCCAGTGTTTCCTAAGCTTATCAGCTTTCCTGGCAGTCACGCATTGCCGTCAAACAATTTCCGATCCAAGCAATCTTCAAGAGTTTCTAGCACAAGTCCTGGACCTGTGATTAGGTTGTTACCCATCTTAATCCAATCAAGGAGATTAACGTTACTGTCCATGCGATTCCTCAAACAGAGCTGTATGCATACCAATACGGTAACAACTGCAGTAGAGCTCTCCCAAAGATAAGTGTCCTTCCCAAATGTTTACTAAAGTCGATCACGCACATGCTCGCAGCATGTCTTCATGTGTCCGGATGGTTCGTTACTCTGTCCGGTTGTTCTACAGTGATCAGTAATGCCGGTCATAAATCAGGTATGGCTCAAAATCAAAGGTAACAGGAGCTGGCACCTCGTGCCTAAAGGCCGCCTCTCTCAGGGGAACATCCACAGCTGTGAAGACTCGTCAGTTTCCTTGGTTGCAAGAAAGTGTGCAGGTTACGTGAGACAATCATCGATTACCCAGGTAATATTGTTTCTATTTTGGGTTGTAGGTAGACTAACGACAAAATCCATGGCAGCCTGTTCTCATTTTCCATATGGGTGTTGCCGGTTGCTGATACTCCGCCTTGACTTTCCCATAAACCAAACATCATACACATACTTTGCTAAGTGGGTCTTCATGCCCGATCACCAGTACAAGATTTATAGGTCCTAATATCTTTCATCAAAATCCAGACAACTAGAATATCGAAGTCAATGTGCTTGCTCAATACAAGTTCCCCAAAGTTTCCATATGATGAGGTCCACACTCGTTCCTTGAGGTAGCGAATATCGTCCATCTTATCAAAGGTTGTTTCCCCATGCCCCGCATGGATTCAACTTGGAAATCTTCTTCCTTCCGTTCTCCAGTTTGAACAGAGCGAGTTTAATCCGGTAAGTTAGAGCCGATAGTGAGCTGCAAAGCTCGTGCACGTTCAAGTTTCATAGTTGTAATCATCCAAAAGTTCCCTCCATCGATGCCATTAACTAATTTAGCTCTTTCGAAGCCAAGGTACACGGGAGGCCCTTGTGATCGGTCTAAATGACGCATCTGGTACCGTCCAAGTAATGCCTCCATCTAAAATCCCAAGACCACGGTTTTCACCGCCGGTTGTGTGTCATGCAGTTCCTCTTTGTAACTCCACCACGTAAGTTATCACTCTCTCGTGTTGTGTCAGTGTGTAACTGGGACTCTGATTTGGACCATCATGGTATACCACTAAATCTCCCGCACCCTCAGGTAGAGGCGATGCTCAGTGCATTGCAGAGTTGGAATTCAAAAGCTGAAAAGACGTCCTCCTGTTTCATCTTTCACGAACACAACATCCTGTTGTGCTAAAGAGATTTAAGCTGTGCGACCTTCGAAAATCCTGTGAATAAGCTGCGATAGTATCTAGTGAAACCAATGAATTACTGCATCCCCGAAGGAATCATTGGTGTCAATCAGTTTCTAACAAAATGGATCTTTAGCAAGATCCTCGTGTGGTCCCACTTCGTTGGTTACATGCCCAAAGTGTATCTCTCGAATCCAGATGCTACATTTTACAAGACTTCACGCGGTATGACTCCTCCCTCAGGAGCTCTAAATTAAAATACAGATGTCGTCCAACACGTCGTCAATAAGCATAGCCGATTCATGTGATCCATACAACTGCTGATGTGATGATTAGCCCAAATGTCATGGAATATAAAGTCGCAATAGTCGTATTGCGTTCGATAAGCCGCTTTAAGAACATTCTCCCCGTGAATTTCCATCTGATAATAGTCCGTTCGTAAATAAATCCTCGAATGAAAGCTTGCCCCTCGCAACTAGTCGACAGGTTGTCACTACATGGTCGAGGCAAACGGTTCTCGACTGTCACCTTGTTAAGCTCTTGATAACCAGTACACGTACAGAAAGGCTTATCTTCACGGATATAAATGGGGCTCCCCAAAGCGAAAAACTAGGTCCGATGGAACCCCTGTCCAATAGTTCCTGAAGTTGAGTAGGCAGTTCCTGCAACCTTCCTAATGTAAGACAACAAGGAGTACTAGTAATAAGGGCTGCTGCTGACATGATACCGATCTGGTGTTCCACCTAACGATGCGAAGGTAAATCTGATAGTTCTTCTGGTAGCACATAGGGGAAAATCATGAACAATTAGTGGATCCTCGATCCTTTTTTCCTTAGCCTTAACATCAGTAACGTGTGCCAACATAGCGGGGTAATCCTTCCGTAGACACTTCCGGGCCTTCTTTGTTGATATGATGCTAACCTTTACACCACTCTGACGCTTCAAGATATAAAGTGACGCATAATTTCCTCCCCACATGGTATATCTACGCGATATCCAGTTAACCAATCTACACAACTACTGCATCGAAACCATCAAAGATAGTAGGAGGAAAGTCGATGCCGAACACTTGTCCCACAAGGTCAAGTTCGCATCCCAACGAACTTATGAGGTGTCAATTGACTTGTCATTGGCCGTTTCCACAACAGGTTCGGTTTCGAGAAGTATCAGGGCTAAACAGAATAGTGACGAAGTGATTAGTTACCAAGAACATGTAGGCCACCATGTTGTTATAATCCTGGCGTCGCCCATGCCAATCCTAAATGTCCCTCCATGAGCATCATTTCCTGTGTTGTCGTACTCGTTGCAAGGATTTCCAGTACGGCCGTCGTTCCCTTGGTTGTTGTCGTTTGATTTATCAACGGCCAATCCATGCCGTAGGAACCTTCATTTCCATATTGTAGGCTACTATTACAAGTACCTTGGTGTTGCCATGACGGTTACCTCTAATGTCGTTGCTTGAAACGGAACCCTACGATCTTTCACCAACCAAGTCCATCTTTCCACACTCTGTGCCACAACCTAAAGCGCTAATCACTGTGCTGGTAGTCACACATCCCACAATGTAATCAGTTGTCACCGCTTATGCCCCAATTGATTCGTAAGAGTCAACTCCCATAAGTCGCTAACCAGGGTTGAGGATTCGATTAACGTCAAACTGCTGATGTTCGTTGCTGGTAATCAGGGTCGTCCAATACTAAGGTTGGTAAGGTATTACGCTTATCATCTTTCTCCATCGTTCTTGCGAGTTGACCGATTAATACACGGTATGTTTCAAGAGCGTTGCAGAAGTGATCGCACTTCAGGGTCTAAGACGTTAACGCGCTAGGTTCTAACAAACAAAGACAGGTGAGGAAGGTATAGACCAATCATTCGACGCGGAGACATCCATCTCAGGGACGTTCGTACAAGCACCTAACATTCTACAGAGTTCGCTAGGCGTTCAGATGGGTGTTCAGGTAATACTCGATAGCATCGAGATTCGTAAGGATCTAGAGTGGAGTGAAAAGATCACGTTCAAGTAAAAGACAATCACTGCTAAGACCCCTATAGGCTTATTACGTTACACATTAATCAAACAACAGAGCAGAACCCCTTTTTCACTTTGTTAAGCCTCACTGGGACTCACATGCACCCCACATTATTATTATGTGTGCACCCACAATAATATTGTGATTTGCATGCTCATCTCAGTTCCTCCTAACTCATGTCAAATGGTTCCCCAAACTCATATGTCAGACAGAAATATCACAAAACAGGGGTCACGAATCTCTAGGATAACACCACACTATTAATGACTAACACATGCAAGTAATACATGAATTCATATTGTTGTGCTAAACGTGCAATCGCATGCAATATCATATATAAGTGTTCACTAGTTATGCTGTGCAATGAGTAAACGAGAGACGAACCTTGCTACCTGAAGCTGAGTGTCATGGTCGTATTCTTGTTGTCAAAACTGTTCGGTTATAGTCTGGTTTTATAAAACGTTTTAAAACCAAGTTCACTATAACCAGTGACTCTGATACCAAACTGTCACACCCCCAAAATACCACATGCGGAAACGATGTGACAACCCGTTCATTCAAGGTTAATTTCTGTTTATTACTCTTCGGTTATTACGTTAAACTCATTAATTGTAAGGACTTGTGTTGTGGCAAGCATAGCGATATAACTTATTTATCAATCGAGTAGTTGCATGAGTATTCGAGTCGTACACTCTCGAGGGGATCAATACAATTAGTTGCGTGACCCAATGTTATCGGCCCAAAACCCTTGAGCCCAGCCGGAACCAACTTAAACCCAGCCTACCTCCTCACCTCTTTTGTATACGTGATTGCTTGAGGGCCTCCACATAACTTCCTAACTTTTGTAAACCCTAGTTCCCTCTGGCGATTAGTGGATATCTCGGCAGCCCCCTTTCCTCTCTCAGGATCTTTCTGTCACCTCATATCTCGGTTAGTTTCTAGTATGCATTTATGGCGTTTTCTTGTTGGATTTATGCATGAGTTATTATGGCTTATGGTTGGTGTGAAGTTATGTTGTGTTTATGTGTGTATATGAACCTGAATCAGGATTTCGTGATGTAGTTAGTTTGGCTTAACTGATTAAATGATAGAGTATGAACGGCTAGCATGTTATGGTAATATAAGTGTAACGTGGATTTAGATAATGATAGAACATTAGATGATGATTAGGGTTGTTGTTTGATGATGATAATGAGTAAACTGGTATCCTATGATGACTGTTCCCCCGACGAAACCCTCAGGCCGACGAAACATGGTGTTTCGTCGTCTGGCCTTGTCGATGGAAAATGGGGAACCACAAGCCGATGAAATATGGTGTTTCGTCGAGAAGAGGTTCCCACTGTGATAGACTTCGTCGAGATATGGCAGCAGGTATTTATGTTTGTGAATATAATAGGTGTGCATGACACTAATGTTGAATTAAAGTCCACGTGATATTAATGATTGGTTGTCATCATGTCTACTGTTGTTAGATTATATAATCATTTGTTTGTTTTGGTTGCCCATGTAAGTACATAAGACAATTCATGCCGCCCATTTAGATAAGTACTAATTAGATTTGGTCCAATAGAAATTAAAAGAGTCATTGCTAGTACAATTGTTTCATTCAAGAATTGCATGTGATCGTTTGGCAGATCTCATGCATGCTAGTTGGGTGATGTGTGGTAAATGAACTGCTAGAATTATTGGATTATTATAATTGTAATTGAATTGGGCCATACATGAGTAAAACAGTTGAGTTGAATCCTTCTTTCATGTTGGGCCGACCCACTGTGTGTAGTTACTAAATGTGCTATAGGATGAATTGAATATGTTTGTATATCATGTGCTGGTTGCACACTTGGGCGGGTCACACGCACATCTTGAGTTGGGCCGTGGGCTGATTGGGCTGCGTACTGTATGACAAATGTATATATTGATGTGAGTTAGGAGCACTCGATTTTGTGGAAATTAGTGGACTGTTTTGTGGCATGGCTAGCTATTGCGACTCTCATGATAATACATGAAATGCATATGTACTGTTTGTGTTATGAGAGTAAGAAACTATGTGACATGGGTTTATGTGTAACTGATTGGCTTTGTTAACCATGCTAGGATTTGATTGATCAACTTGAATACATAAATAAACACACCGAGCAAATCAAAGGTGAGTTCATCTCTTTTGAGCATGCGTCCCGGTGGTTGGGACAGTCAGTGGGTATCCCGGGGAGGGATAAGTCTTTTGGGTAAAACTGTGATGTTGGATAATATTCTCACTCTCTATCTCTTAAGTCCCATCTTTTGCTATCGGGGGTGGTAGTGGGGTATTAGTTGGTAGCGCTACTTAGGTTTGGCACCCTCACCCCGTTCCTGAGAGAGGGCAGGTGTGAACTAATGACCCAGTCGGGCCCAGTGCTTTGATAGGAGCACTGGGGAACGGGCAAAACATACATCAGGAGCCGTCTTGTTCAGTATCAAGATATTATCAACATTACTTTCGGATTTAAATTCAATGGATTAACTAAACACTTGGTAACCAACGTTTTCGTAAAACTATGAACTCACCAGCGTCGTCTGACACACTTGTCTGCATGCTTGCCGGTCTACAAGCTTATATCTTTTGGAACTTGCTGTCTGGGAGGCTGGAGTGATCATGGGTCGAGAAACATTAAATCTCAATACAAGCTTAACGGTTTATGTACACATGATTTACGAAACACTTAACAAATGAGTTATGCTTCCGCTGTATACAATGAATGGTCTGTAACGTTTGTAACACTTTATGTTAATGAATGAGAGTTTTATTTAAATATACATTTATGAGTTCAATGTGATTGGTGGTTTGGATCCTGGTACGTCACACGCCTCATAGGGGTTTCCGCATGTGGTATTTTGGGGGTGTGACAGAATGTCTGATCTAGTTACCAACCTTAACAGCACCACGGAAAGATGAACCATTAATCCTATATCTATCCACAGCAGAAGTAACAGTCGGCGCGGTACTAATGGTAGAAAGGGATGGCGTTCAAACTCCGATATACTACATCAGCAAAATGTTAACTGGTCCTGAGACACGCTATTCTATCATGGAGAAACTCGTCCTTGCACTAGTTCACGCATCACGAAGGCTGCGACGATATTTTTCTAGCCACGTTGTCACCGTCCTTACAAACTATCATCTAGGACAAATCTTGTCTAAGCCAGATACGTGGAGCGGTTGTCCAAACGGGCTATCGAGCTAGGAGGATACAACAACTTGTACAAACCTCGACCAGCTATCAAGGGGCAAGTCTTAGCAGACTTTGTTACCGAAGTTCCCATCGACAAAATCCAGGAATGCGAGGAAATCTAAAATCCTACCCTAGTCTTCGACGACAGGGTTTAGACATTACATACAGATGGCGCCTTAAACGACGATGGTGCAGGCGCGGGCCTTCACCTAGTTAGCCCTGACAATCATGAGCTCACATACGCGATTCTCCTGGATTTCAAAAGTACTAACAATGAGGCAGAGTACGAAGCATTTCTTGCGAGCCTTCGCCTGGCACTCAAGATGGGAGCAAAGAACCTCGAAGCGCATGTCGATTTCAAATTAGTAGCAGAACAAGTCAACAGTCATTACGACGCTAAAGGCGAAGCCATGGCTCTATATTTGGAACAAGCAAGAATCCTTATCAACCAGTTTCAAACCTTCAAGATAGTCCACATCAATAGAAGCGAAAACAAACATGCAGACGCGCTAAGAAAACTGGCTGCTACAAGCTTCAAACACCTCGCGAAGGAAGTCCGCAACGAGGTATTATCTAATCCATCTGTTCCCTTAAGACAAGTGAACATCATAGAAGTCGGAAATCCATCTTGGATGTCCCCAATCATTACATACTTGCAACATGGAATCCTTCCAGAAGGGAAAGCAGAAGCCAGAAAACTTCAGCACAAGGCATTAAACTATGAAATGGCAGACGGTATCTTGTACCGCATATCATTCATGGGTCCACTTTTACGCTGTGTGGATAAGACCGATGCACAGTATTTAGTCCAAGAAATTCATGAGGGACTATGTGGGATCCATGCGTGATCGCGCATAGTAGTCGTAAAAATCATGAATGCAGGCTACTATTGGCCAGGGATGCATGTAGATGCAGTGGAACTATTGCGCAAGTGCGCGGCATGTCAGTGCCATGCCCCAAAGACACTCCGCCCGAAGAACCCTCTGGTCCCAGTCACCTCAGCCTGGCCTTTCTAACAATGGGGCATCGACCTTGTCGGCCCTTTCCCCGATGCGCCCGGAGCAGTCAAGTTCATAGTAGTAGCAGTCGACTACTTTACCAAATGGGTAGAAGCAAAGGCTGTCGCGTCAACTATAGCAATGGTGATCCGCAAATTCATCTGGGAACACATTATTTGCTGATTTGGGTTACCATTGCACATTATCTCTGATAATGGTACAAACTTCGCATCGGAGGACCTACAAAAATGGTTCAAAGAGATGAACATTGAACACAGCTTCGCCTCTGTGGCGCACCCACGGGCGAATGGGCAAGTTGAGAGCGTGAACAAACAAATAGTGGATGGCATAAAAGCAAGGCTGGGGACAGCGCACAGGGGTTAGGTTGACGAACTCCCAAGCATTTTACGGGCTCACCGCACCATGCCAAAAACCAGTACAGGCGAAGCTCCATTCAACCTCATTTATGGTTCAGAAATGGAAATTCCAGCATAAGTCGGCCTCCCATCACCACGTATGATCGCCATGGAAAAGCATGACAACAAGCGAGAACGAAGAATTGACCTGGACCTCCTTGAAGAAAGGCGCGAGAACGCAGCCATTACAGAAGCCAGGTAGAAATCAAAGTTGGAGAAGTACTATAACGCTCGTGTACGCGTATGCACCTTTGTTCCAGGAGATTTTGTCCTGCGAGACAATGAGGCATCCAACGCGGAGAAACTAGGAAAAATAGTGCCTAAATGGGAAGGACCATATGTCATCCATGATGTCCTGGGTAAATGTGAATATACTCTAAAGAGGCTCGATGGAACGGATGTACCACGCACCTGGAACGCGCAACAACTACGCTGGTGCTACATGTAACCAGCCTAACCATCTCACACAGTCGCCGAACACTTGCGCAGGCAACATAATTATTTTAATTATTCACTTTGTATCCATTGGCCCCGCGCCTCATCCAATCAATACAAAGCTTACTCCTATTATGTTCTATTGTTTATTACAAAATGCATGTAATTCCTTTTGGTACGCGCGAAAACACTATGGTAAAACATTACAAGACTCGTGAATGTTCTACGGATACAAGTCCCGCGTACAATCCAGACCTACGTTCACACATGAGCTTCATACCATTTTTATTCGATTTACCTAAACAAAGTAATTATGCACATGCAAGACATTGTAATCCAAATGTATAATATATCCAAAACAGTTACTTGCGTATCAAACGCATTAACAAAAATCTACATGCACAACCGTGCATCCAAAAAAATTACTTGTGCAATAGGCACAGAAACAAAAGTATACGAGTACGGCAGTGCATTAAAAGACATTTACAAAAGCAAACATACAAAATAAGCTAGGATCCAGAAACATGGCCAACACCTCCAAAGGGGTATGTAGTGTTTCACCATACCACTCGAGAGGATGAGGGTCAATGATCCATGGGTTTTCACCCTCCCCATCACCCATAGTAGAAGTAGTCATTTGGGCATCAGCCGGAATTGTAGAAGGACATCCACTTTGACGCCGTTTGTACACCACCGAGCACCGTCCCCTCCGATCAGACGGAAAAGACTACATCAACACATTCGCCGACAATCGAGTAACCCTTTCACCATTATCACCTCTAGTACGAAGAGAAGCATAAGTTTCTCCTGTACACGAGTAAGGAATGGTACCAACAATTCCTTTACTTCCGGCAACCTCTTCTGATGACAGACCTCCAAGATGAAGCAAAGCTTCCGCAGCATCAAAGGTCTTCAGAATTTCAGAAACCCTCCGAGAACGGTATTTTCGCATGGTACTCATATTTTCCAAATCTGGTAGAGTTTTAATAACCTCTATATAAATATATAACTAAAACGAGTTGACGTCAGCGTCGTTAAGAGAAATGTTAGAAATTGTGATGATTACTGTCAAATCACCACTTTCTGAAACGACGGTGTCACAATAATCATCGATTCCATTAAATGATCTCTGACAGCGCCTACACGCATTCCCAGAAGCTACAGTTTCAATAAGAAGGTGATCATTCAAAACATCTATTCATTTCCTACTCTATGGCACACAAGGGCCACGTTACCTCAATCAGCTCATGATTAAAAAACGATTCATTCTAACATAATGAACAGTTCAAGTCGAGAAATATCTTCTCCAAGAAGATTTCCAACATTTTCGCGCCAAAAAACTCCACAGCAAAAAACACCCATCTATTATATAGTCCAGTACTCCACTTATTTGCATAAGAGCAACACTGGACTGGGGGGACTTGAAGGGGTATGGTCCCAAAAACCTTGTGCAGGCATATGGGACCATACCGCAACTTACCACAATAAGCCCTCCTTAAGAGAAGGGTTCTAAAGGAGAACTTGACCAAGAGTCTTCAACATCCGCATGCCAAAAGGAAACTAACAAACACATCCTCGCGCGACTCCACATGATAGAACAATTGGGAATAAAAAACCTTAAACAAACATCTCCGCAAATATCACCCAGGCTTGGATAAAAGGTAACCTTTCTGTTACAACAGAATTAGCCTAGGGACGAGCCATATTGGATTACAACTGTAAACCTTCTAGAAGGCTCTATCGTGTACAGCCATTGGGTTATAACCGAATGAACACGTGGCATCATCCTGAGCTTTCCGCAAAGTCATGATGATGGCACTAAATTGAAGAAGATCCACACTTGCCCACTTTCCACGTGGCATCTCCCCAGCCGTTGATTAAAACCATGATCCGTGTGCACATACATCACATTAGTGATTAACGATGGAGAAAATAACCGCTTACGGAAATTACTTACCGTCCTCTCTCCTGTCAACAAACTTTCCCGCCCAAATTCGGTTATAAATAGGATGACTCAGGTATCATTTCATAAGTTACATTCACTTCACTTTCAATACTTCTTCTTCATCATCAAAACCTGTACTTATTCTCACGCCGGAGGGTGGTCACGGAGAGAACCCCCATTCTCCCCGTGGCGAGTCTAACGGCTGTTTGTTTTACAGTTATTGTTAGAAGAAGGAGCTTAGCCAAACCCTGAATCAAACGAGAGGAATCACCCCTTTTATGCAGAACTAAACCCCTGGTTCAATTGATTCCGGTCTGTTTAACCAGTGTTTCTTCAAATATATAAAACATATATATAATATATATAATAACCGAACCCTTGATGATAATCAAATGATTATTCGTCAAGGTATTAAGCTACATCATCTAAATACATAGTTTCCCTTTACGATTCTAATGGGCATTTAAACCCATGAAATCATTGTAACCCATACGGGTTTTATAGTGTCAAAAACGAGTATTAAGTACTAGATGATTATTTTCTTGTATACTTACTTTCGTATATTTAAATTCCGAATCCTAATCCTCCGCTATTATCCGAATACTCACACACAAATGTTTCCTCGCGTAGAAGGACTCGGTGTTCCCCCTCCAAATCAACAACTCTTCATGGATTAACAAGTGGAAGCTTGCAAAACCGTGAGTATACTCGACCCGTTTACTTTTAAAATACTTTGGGTTGTAACATGTTAGTATACAAAACTCACAAATACACACTTAAGCATGTTTTTATGCTCAATCCGTATACATGCTACTTGTCATACTTAGGTTCATGCTAGATTCATACTTTGCTTCATGTCATTAACTTAGCTAGCTCGAACTTAACATATATAGCGCTATAGGAGTAGCACGTCGCCCGTCGGGGTCTTGTTAAGTCTTTTATTCATAAACTATTCTCGTTACTTTTGTGGCGAGGGACACTTAATTCTTGTGGACACTTGGGTTTGACATTTATTATCGCATGCTAGTTTACCTTGTATACAATTACCATGTGGATTCGAGAAAATGCTTTTATACTTATGCTATATTATTACAAACTTGTGTACTCGCCAATGCTTTTGCATTGAACCTTTATTTTAAACATGTTACAGGTTGATGTTGATGCCATGATGAATCTAGTAGGGATGACTAGAAACACGCTCAAGATACTAGATTTGAATATGTTTTGTTATGTTATTGGCGTTGTATTTTGTCGTTGTATTTTGTCATTCCCATGTTGTACTTGTACTTCTTTCGTTGTATTGACAATTTATGTTTATTAATGAAAACCGGTTTTGAATTCATTATTGTCTCAAAATAGTGTTATGTGTGATGAGCAATCTATTTCGTCTCACTCCGATGATTCCGCCATCGCAAGGTGTGGCAGTTTGAGGTGCAAACACCCCTAATCCAATCAATCTAAGCCACAAAGTAAACTTGTTAGTAACAAAGTGTCCAAAATACACCAAGTATCCAAACATTTGCCATTATCGGAACGCACTAGTCTAGTTTGAGCTCACTTAGTTACTTGGTGGATTAGAGATTCTTATTTTAATCTTACTCATAACCAACCAAAATCATTAACAAAGTTAATGATTTTGTGCTTTGGTTAATCATATAATGAGGTTTAATGGATAGAAATCATCCTACCTCTTTGCTTGACATACTTGATTATACTTGACCATGAGACATAATATATATAAATATACATCTATACTAAAATCCTAATAACTGAACCCTAAACACTAACCAATTCATGGATTGATATTTATGTTTGGACTTCCAATAGGTGAACTTGTGCCTATGAAAAACACATAATCATGGTGTCCAATTTGGGGTATTTTGTCAAGATAACTTGTATATACTTTTATACTAAGTTTACGTATTCTGCATTTCCGTTCCTATTCCAAAAATCCATCAAACTCATGTGCCTCGTTGTCCTTGTAGGATACCTTGACGGTTCCCAAAACTCTCAAAGCATCAACTCACTCACGTGGAAATTACTACGCAAACCGTGAGTATACTCGAATCCCTTTTTATGCTTTAATCACTTTTGGGGTGTAACATGTATGACTTAATCAAACTCACTTATACACACAATCGAACTTTTCGAATCACTCAATCCATCAAACGTGCTATTTTTTATACTTAGGTTATCCATGTTAAATATTCAAACATTCATACATGCAAACTACTTGTCATTAACTTTGCTAGCCAACCTTAACATGTATAGCGCTATAGGAGTAGCACACCGCCCTTGGGAAGGGTCTATCTTAAGTATTCAATCGTAAATGGTCTTGTTCATTGCGATGACAAGATTATGCTCGTGAAACTTTGGTTTGACATTTAGGTTATGCATGCTAGTATGTGATTTAACCTAGTATACGAATTGCCACGTCGGATTTGAGAGAGTCTTTTATACGTAATGTAATCAAACTTGTATACTCGCCAACTTTGTGTTGATTGTATTTTAATACATGTTGCAGAAAACGTATGAAGACATTTGAAGAAATCCTTTTAGGATGGATTTAGAAACACACTTAATTTACTTGTTTTGTATTTCTTATGTAGTTCATGTTCAAATTGCAAATGTCGTACTTTTCTTTTCAGGACAATGTATTCGATTCTAGTATGAAATGAAATATTGTTTATCTAAATTATTGTCACGATTAGTATGTTATGAAGTCTCGAGCAATCTCTTTTTCGTCTCACTCTGATGTTTCCGTCATCGGTTGGGGTGTGACAAAGTCTGACTTTTGTGCAGCCCTACAAGGATAAGGCATGCTTTGGTGGGTTATGCCATTTGAGATGTTGTTTCCTCAACATCCCATCGGCACATTTGAGGTTGCCATGTCACAAGACAAATGAATACCATGTCACTGGGGTCCTTTATTTGAGATAACAAATCTTATTCATCATCAACATCACCATCTAGTTTATCTGTCACCTAATCGTTTAGATGATTCAGCAAGCAAATATGTTATTTGTGATAGTAGAATTACCAAAATGCAGTTAGAAAGACTCTATACATACCGAAAGCAATTTATTTTGGGCCAGAAAAACAAAAAACTCTTTACAAGAAGAGGGTTTTGTAACACTCATCTTATAATTCCATTGTTTAATCATAAAATACGAACATTTAAAATTTAAATACATAATTAACAAAAGCTTAGTTAATAAACTAAGATGTACTTCATTATAGTGTTTACACATAGCCAACTAACTAGATTAAGCTATTCCACATTCGGTAGTGTTTACAAAATAACATGGTTTAAACCAAATTAGATTAGTGCGGATGCATTCAAAACTTGTGTTCGGTTCTCGATTTCCTTGCTTGATCGACATCCACAACAAAATGAGTATCACCTAAGGTCAAAACCACATCAATAGTTAGTTTTGACATCATAATATCAAATATATACAAGTTCCATTTCTAAACAATGAAAAACAAACAATAATTGCAGCAATTAGGGCTGTCGCGCCCCACGACGGATAGAGTCCAAGCCTTCACGGCCCGCGACGATGAAAGCATTTTGGCGTCGCGCGACGCGAGACCTTCATTTCGGCAGAAAGGGTTGTTGTTTGGTGCTGTATGTTTGCCCAGCAACTTTATTTCACTTATCAAATTTTAAACTATCATAACTTTCGATTTACATGTCCGTTTTTGCTGATTCTTTTTCCTATATGTCCGTATTAATATTACGGATCTAACTATATAAATTTCACTTAACGAAACCCATATTGTGAACGAATAGCCCACATAATCCTTGTTTTGATTATTCGACCCATTAACTATGTGTGCAATTGTTTGCCAATCTATTCTTTGCCATTCTAATCTTATTTATCCATCCCCCGGGCTTGTAATTCTTAGCGTATCCGTACCAATACATGGCTTTACGCTTATATACGAATTTCATGCTTGTTTGTTATAAATTCAAGCATTACCACTTTATGCAATTCTGGCAACTAATTTCTATCATTCGACCCGATAACACGGATTCATAAACTTAACTTAGTATAACCATTCTTTACTAAATTGCTATCTAGCACTAACACATTTTGAGGCATTCAAGTCTCTACGCGCAAGATCGTTTTATGAACATAGTTTTGACCCGTTTGGTTGACAAGTAAAAATCCTCACCTTAATGTCAAACCAAACTGTTTTTAACTAATATTTTGACCTGTTTGAGTGTCGAGTGAACTTCGCCACTTCAATGACACGTCAAACGCATATTCTACATTACGACACCATTAACAAGCTAAAAATAAACGTTTATTCATAATGTGACGGGACCAAAGTCACGTACCTTTAGAGCAATCCTTTCAAACGTGTATCGCCACTAGCATGTCCGCTTGACGTCCCGGTTTCCTTTCCTATAGAGTTCAACCATAGTTGTTTAGAACTCTCTTATAGCATATAACACATAATTTCCCACACTAGTCAAATATGCATTTTTAGTCGGGTTTTTAACATTTATCTTCTCTTAGGCATTACATCAAACACCTAATGAGCATGATTTCATACAATTAAAAATGAAGTTCTTAACTAACTATTTAGCCAAGATTTAAGCATCCTTTCACAAGTTGATGCAAATTTTTCATATCAACAAGTCAGAATTCACTCTATAGAGCTCGAATACACTAAGTTAACAATGATAGTCCTAGTGTTTAACATGATTCTACAAAACCCACTTGACACATGAGTGTAGGATCATGAATTCACAATTACAAGCATCAATTCAACAAGTAAATGGCTAGGGTTTAGTCCTAGACATAATTTCATTCTCAATTTCATCCAAACAATGATCATGCAAGCTCAAATTCGAATTTCATGAGTTCATCTAAAATTTAAGATGGAACCAAATAGTGAAATTTCACATACCTTATGATCCCTTCGCCGAGGTGATCACTAATCTATATTCAGATTTCGATTTGGAGTTGATTTGAGCCTTCAATTTGTGAGTTTTGTAAGAGTTAGGGTTTGAAGGGGAACCGCTGGTCGCCCCTTGCTCTGATCGAACCAGACACACACTTAGGTGTGTGTTTGGTGTGTTATTTTGTTATTAAACATTCAAGTTTCGAGTTTGACAAGTTTGGCCCCTCTACTATACACAAGTTATTTAAAGGGCATTTAACCATACTTGTTCTATTATGTCAAGACACTAACTAACTAGTTATTCATTCCTAGTTATTTTATCTTGACTATTACCGATATTTAGTTTAAAATATGATATCTATATTTTCGGGGTGTTACAAGTCCACCCCCCTTAAAAAGGTTTCGTCCCTGAAACCAAAGTACGTACCAAACAATATAGGGTAGAGTCGTTGCATCTCCTCTTCGGACTCCCATGTGGTATCCGAACCCTTTCTGTGTTCCCATTTGACCTGTACTTGGTTAATCACTTTGTTCCTCAAGCTTTTCACTTTACCATCTAAAATCAAAATCGGCTTCACCGCGTAGTTAAGACTATTATGCACTTCAATGTCATCATAGTGGATGTAAGTTGTTTCGTTGGGTAGACATTTCCGGAGATGTGATACGTGGAACGTGCTATGTATCCCACTCAACTCCTCAGGCAGTTCGAGACGGTATGCTACCTTACCAACCCGTTCGATGATTCTAAATGGCCCAATAAACCTCGGGCTTAACTTTCCCCTTTTTCTAAACTGAATAATCCCCTTCCATGGAGATACCTTTAACATAACTTTGTCACTGTCTTGAAACTCAATTGGTCTTCTTCTTTTGTCTGCATACGATTTTTGTCGATCCTGAGCCGCTTTTAAATGGGCTCGGACCAAATCAATCTTCCCATTTGTGATCCGGACCACATCCTTATGTGCAAGCTCACGTGGACCAACCTCATCCCAACACACCGGGGTTCGGCACTATCTACCATAAAGCATCTCGTACGGAGCCATACCGATGCTTGCGTGGTAACTGTTATTATATGAAAATTCAACCAACGGCAGATAGACATCCCAACTACCCCTGAAGTCAATGATACATGCCCGTAACATATCCTCCAACGTCTGTATTGTTCTTTCACTCTGCCCATTCGTTTGTGGATGGTATGTTGTGCTAACGAACAATTTAGTTCCCATTCGCTCTTGGAATTCGCGCCAAAAGTTTGAAGTAAACCGAGTATCTCTGTCGAACACTATCGATATCGGTACTCCGTGGCGTGCCACTATGGATATCGGATATCGGTCAACAAAGCCAACCATGAAAATAATTAGAAACATAAACCCTCCTGCAAAAATCAAAATGAACCCATAGCCCCCATAAAAGGTTTCAATTCTTTTTACCATGGTTGCAAAATTCGCTAGGCGCTCCCTAGTCGGTCGACCGGGGAGTTGAGAGTACTCGGCCTAGGCGGAGAATACACGGGGAGTACTCGGACATGCCAAATAATAAAGAAATTAGTTTTCGAAAATTAAATATATGTCAAAAACATAAATTTACTAATATTTATAACAAAATACGTGAAATTGATATTCATTCTTTAATATTATATGCATAAAAATTATGGGTTATTTTATTTTAAGTCAAACTCGGCCCGAGTTGACCTACTAGATCCGATTTTGGCCGATGTTGACCGCATTTGATCGATTCCGAGTAATTAGTCGGAGTTGAAGAAAGTCGCCTCGGCAGCCTACCTTGTAGCGACTACTCGGGGAGTACTCGGCCTTGGTGACCTTGTTTTACAACCATGCTTTTTACCAAGAAAGATTATCTGAACAGAAAGAACCACACTTTCTAAATCTTCCCATGAATTGCTTGAGATCGGAATGTAGTTTTCTAACAAATTGGTTAAACATCACATCAATTAGTATATTTTTTAAACAAGTTGCTTATAATAAATGGTTTTTGATGGTACAACTATTTTATTAATAATTTTCAATTAGAGTAAATTATTATTTTTGTCCTTGTGGTTTGCTCAAAATAACTATTTCAGTCCAATAATTTAAATTTTGCCAAAATAGTACTCGTAGTTGTATTTTCGTTTCAATTACCAACCCACTAATCCCATCTACTTATTCTATTATTTTTGTGTAAAATTGTTACACCCTACTAGTAGCGGAAGCGCATAGGTGTGATCGTGAAAGGTTCTCATAGCATTCAATAGCGTAAACATTCTACATGATTAAAATAAACCACGATGCCAACATTATATATATTACTTGATATAACAACACAAGATTCAAGTGTTTTGTTCACAACATATCCCAAAATACTTAATGTTCACAAAATGACATTGGACAAAATATAGTTTTTATAAAAAAGGCTTTGACACCAATATATCGCACAGAGGTGAAATATATGCGGCAAGCCCTTCAAAAGTTGGCATCTTCCATGTATCTCTTGTTCTTTGACTTCCAAATCATGCAAATGCTCTTACTTTCCTGAAATACGTGTTATAAAATTTATCAACAATAATGTCGGTGAGTTCACGAGTTTTGTTTGACCCAAATGAATCTTTAAATCATTTGATAACTTTGTAAATTCATGGATCAATTAATGTGTAGCTAGGACATTAATGTATGTGCCGACATAAGACAATAACCAAACCGCGACACTGTTATCTTTCATTACCGGGTCACTAACTCAGTAGAGATGCAGATTCCCCGACTTGTTGGACACAAAAGTACTCATATAGGGTCTCATGGACCAAGAGTGGAGCATACCTAGACTCGATAGAATCTATCATGAAACACTACTTATGCGCACGTGATCTAAGTGATTTCATTCCATAACTATCATACCATTGTGTAACATGTATCTCCCCTGAATTTTAAAAGTAAAAATATTAAAAAGAGGGGTCGTGACTCAAAGTTTATGTGTGTGCACACGCTAGAAATCACTTTGGTTTCCCTGTTTGTATCCAACCTGCTAGTGTCCTAATTTCGTTAAGGAATTTAGGTCTAGTTGTTTGATCACGTACAAGTCTTTCATCATAAACCTGGTTAAGACTTGACCTTGTTTTGTTTTTTCAAAAACCCTTGTATGTTTAGACTCGTTCATAGTTGATTATCCGTATGATTATATGTATAATGTATCTGCATACATTTGTATCCTTGTTTGTGTATGTCCGAGCCTAGCCCCGTGTATGACCTTGTGTCCTACACGGTTGTTTTGTACTTGTTCTTGTAATATCCGAGGTATAGCCCATTGTATGTACTTGTGTCCCGCATGATTGTTTTATAGTGAAGCGATATAAATATATTTTTATCCCAAAATATATTCTTATATCATATGTCATATTTTCACTAAGTCATTGTCACACCCCGATATTTCCACGTATTACCGGTGGCCCGGTGGGGAGTATCATGACGTAGTTGATATCATCATAGTCAAACAAGACAATTTTAAATGCACAGCGGAAGCAAAAGATATATTTATTTCAACTGAATAAAATTGTAATATTAAGTATCACAACGTAGTTGAAACAGATCCACAGGCGGATTAAATAAACAGAAAACATAGTTCAACAGACTCAAAATGCATCCAAGCTTGCGAGACTCTTAAATGATGCTAAGGAGAGGCCAACCTATTACGCGTAGTACCTGCACTTAACCTTTTTGGGAAAATACGTCAGTTTACACTGGTAAATACAATTAACTGACTCATTTTGAAAAGGTTTAGAAAATTGATTTGAATGCACAAGGCACAAAATATTTTATAACTTGGGATAATTATTTATATATAAACTTGCAAAAGAATTACATGTTTGTTATGCGTTCAGTTGCCCGGTTCATGCCGGGTTAAAGATTAATAGACACACCACATGGTATAGTCCCGCGGCGAGTTATTCTCGTAACCGGCGGTTATACCTTATTAATTTTAAATGCACTGACGGGTGTACACCTACACCCGTGTGCTAAGGCCGTGGCCATTCCATGAATGATGCCAAGGATATCCGGGACATGGTCATTAACCCCCCAAAGGCGTTAAGCAAACAAAACCAAATTTTTAAACAGGTCATCTCGATAATATTTAACCACCAAACGATTAAAGTCGAATGCCCGACCAAGCGGTATTTTATATACCGTACCCCAAGCCCGTATAAGGGAAAATAAGTTAAAAGTATTTACCTTTGCAAGTATAAATCACAAATAGCAAGTGCAAGTATAAATCACAAATAGCAAGTGCGTTTAGATAGGCTATATGCTAATTACGCCGTTTATTTAATAAAAAGCTTTCTAATTACGCTATTGAGCATAACTCCTAATCTAGACCTCAAACTGATGTCAAATTTTAGGGACAACTTTATAAATCAGTAGTGAAGGTTTCTACTCTTTTACATTTTCAAAAATCACGTTTTAAGGTCATATGGGCATAATAGTCAACATTTAAGCATTTAACGGAAACATGCATTTGAATCGGATAACTAATGAACCAAGTTGTATAATCTCAGAGAGGTATACTTATATGAAACCTGGTCCAAATAAAGCTCTAAGGCAATTCTAAACAATGCTACAATGGGTCAGAAATGAAAGTCAAAACAAAAGTCAAATTATGCGACTTTCGGTTCCGAACCGAGCCTAAAGTGAAAATTGTCGGGTTGAACATGTTTAGACATGTTCTTACATTAATTACCAAGTTATATTAATGATAAAATAGGTTGCATGGATCCTACATTGCTAATTATGCATTAATTTGAAAATAAACTTTCTGTTGAGTTTTTAAGATTAACTTTGACCTGACAATTGAACTAGTTAGAGTGGGAATCAGAGGGTGCCCTTTTAAGGGTTTATTGCCCACATAATTACCAACTCATAGGTACTTTCAATTCGAGATTTGACTGAACAATTATTGATTAATCTCGAAGTCAAACCTTAATTACGACGGTTTGACTTTAAGCTAATTAACTAAGCTAAACTGAATTAGGAAGGGTTAAGGACACTTACAAGAGTCCTAAGCACCATTAGGAAGCCTAAGGAATCTTGGTTGCTGACCAGACAGCTCCAGAAAGAAGTTTGTGAGAGTCTTGAAGTAAGTGTGCACAAGAGTTGCAACATTTAAGCTCCTTATATACCCATTTTGATCATCTAGGATCATGCCAAGGAGGTCTACAGGTGATATGAGATGCTTACAAGTGCCCCCTATGCATGAAATACCATTGGAGCAGCCCCTGGTAAGTAAAACAAGCGTTTGAAGTCGGTTACAGCCTGAACTGGCAGCTGCCAAGCTTATTCTGTCGTTGGCGCTTGTTCGCGGGCCGCGTAAGGTCCCTCGCGGGGAGTCTAAAAGTCGCAGAACAGGCCAAACAAGTTTATTTAATTGCAATCCAGCCCCTGGTCCTTGTATGCGTGGTTTTAACTTTATTTCTTGCATTTTTGACCCTCTAACTTGACTTTTAAGGACCTTAAGACTTATAAAAACTTGGTTAAGTCTTTGTTAACTTTTTGATCACCCATAAGGTCATAAATTTCAACGTTAACGCTTTTAACCCCTCGTATACGAATATGTCATAACTTTCTCATACTTTATCGAAACCTCGTGAAATTTTTATCACATATTCTAGTGAGTATAATTAACCGTTACAAAGCTTCAGGTTCGCTAAAAGGTCACTCAGAGGTATACTTTAAACATGTTGACACTTTCAACCCCTGTAGTTTGTAATCTCTCACTTTCTTCCACAATTAGCTTCGTATGATCTATGATTCATTCGTTTAAGGGTATAAACATTGTGTAGGGTTATTGTAAAATATATTTATCCATTGTTGACACTTTGAACCCTTATATTCACATACTTTCTTTGTTTGTCAACTTTAGTCCCTCTAAAGTAATCTTTCACACGTTTAAAGCTTATGACACGTGTCGATACATTATTGGACATAAATTTTTGAGGTGTTACAGTCATTTGTCAAGATATATTTATTTTTAAAATAAATATATTTTTACTTGTCGATGTTTGTTACAAATAATATTTTTAACATTGCCTTGTATATGTGTACTTGTTTCGTATTTATACGTATACGTATATACATGTATAGTACTTAGAAGTTTGCATTTTCACTAAGTGTTAGGTTATACGTGGACACGTATTTATACGTTTATGTATGCATTTATACTTGTATTTCTTGGAATATTTCCACACTTAGTATTTTTGTTGGTTTTCCGGAATTACGTTCTTTTGAAATATATCTTGAGATTCCTTAAAAATAATACATATTTTTAACATTGGTTGTAAAATATATATTTCTTATATGGTGTCGAAAATATATATTTTGTTGTCCGAAATTGTATACAATTTCACCGAGCCTTGTTATTATATATATATATAGGGAAATGTTCTATGCAGAACACTAAATATTGTGAGAATACGCAGAACAAAATGAATCACCCTTTTTTCAATCCTAAAAACCTAAAAAGTAAATGAAAATGTTACAAATGTAAGATTTATTATTTCTCACCCTATAATTCAAAACAAAATATGGAAAATTTTCAGTTTTTATATAAACTACGCATATGTATGTTATGTGTAGGTTAAATTACCTACATGTATGTAGGCTATGCGTATGTAAAGTTATATGATTTTTTAATGTATATATAATACACATATGAATATAATAAACATGAAAATAAAAATAGGAACCTTAAATCCCAAAATTTAGTGATTTAGAGTTGTTCTTTTTGTTCTCACAATAATTAGTGTTTAGAAATGATCCTCATCCTATATATATATATATATATAGGGGTGGGTTCAGGGAAAACGCCTAAAAGTGTGAAAACGGTGAGAACGATTTTGGTGTGGACATGTGACGTTGATGCTAACTTACACTAAGGGTAATATAGTCAAAAATGCTCATGCACATGCCATTCACATATCAAAGACCATGCACATGCCACTCACATGCATATTCCACCATCTTTTTAAAACTCTCGTAACTTTCCTATACGTGATTATTTTTTTAAAATACACCATAAAATCGAGTGTTTTATTATCTTTCCAACGAGTATACTATTGCTATATTTTGAAATTAAAAAATATAACATGAACTGGGTGTTCAAATAAAAACGCCATAAAAACACGCAGTTTAGAAAATGCCATGAAAAATACCCAGTTGAAAACGCCATAAAACACGCAGTTCAGAAAAAACACCATAAAAACTCAGTTGAAAACGCCATAAAAAACACCCAGTTCAGAAAAACGCTATGAAAATAGCTAGTTGAAAACGCGATATGTCACACCCGCTCATAGCGGAAGCGCGAGGTGTGATCTGATTGGTTCTCATTGCATAACAATATAAGTGAACATACTAAATGAATAAAACAAGCTCCAATGCCATTGCCATAATCGTTTCAAAAGATGCGCAACAAACGTTAAGTGTATTGATTACAAACCATCAAATGAAAATAAGTTGTCATAGTTTCATACATCAAAATGCAAGTTCTAAAATGTTAAGGCTTTGACCACTATATTGCCGCAAAGAGGCGGTATATAATAGGCAAACCCTTCAAAAGGTGGCATGGAGTCTTGATACTTGTTTTCTTGTCTGAAATCCCCGACATTGTCCACTAATTCCCTGAAATACATGTTAAGTTGAAAACATCAACAAAAGTTGGCGAGTTCATGCAGTTTAGTTGTATAAGATGTATCTGTAAAATGTGAGTTGTATAAAATGTATCTGTAAAATGTGAGTTGTATAAGATGAATCTGTAAAATGTGAGTTGTATAAGATGAATCTGTAAATTGTGAGTTGTATAAGATGAAAACCAGTATGTAAAGATGTAGTATGTAAAGCGTCAATGAAATCGTTGATCATTAATGTTTTGCAAGGACATTAATATGTGTTACGAAATAGGAAGCAATCCAAACCTAGACGATTTTGTGTCGACTATCCTCGACTGGGACACAAACGCACTCTTCTGTATGGGTCCACGACCAAGAGTGGGGCTCGCGAAAACCCATTAGATCTAACCCTTTGTACCTAGGTCCAAACTGGATTAATAGTGCTTAGTTGTATAACCCTATTCGCACATGATCTAAAGTGTTTCATTCCATGACTTATCATACTATGAACATGTATTTTCCCCGATAGTTGTAAAGTTGTAAAGCATTTAAAATGAATAGGGGACATGAACTCACAGAACTGCGTTCCGTAAACTGTATATAATTGTAACCTCACTTGCAGTTGTATTGAATTGTATCAAGACCTACAAAGGTCCTAGATTTGTTAGACACTTCGGTCTTTGTAATGTGTTAAGACTTGTATGTATTTGTTATTCGTTGAACTGTGTCTTAGATGAATTAATTGATAACTGTTTAATATATATTTCGCCAAATATATATATTCTTGTATCTTGTGAGTTGTATTATCGGATCAAGTCTTCTTGACTTCGTGTTTTGTATGAATAAATTGTATATGTGTGAATGTGTCTCGTATGAGTAAATTGTATGTGTATGAATAATTCCCATGTATGGGCATACTTGTATAATTGTATTTTCACCAAGTGTTAGTGATGTGAGTGAGTGTATAGTTGTACGTATAGGAATACGTATATCCTCGTGTTCATTACACGTGATCTTGTATTCTTTGAATGTATATACTTATATATTCTAAGATATATTTCATATAAATATATAATCTATGCTTGGTAAAAGGTTTAAAAATCATCTTAAAAATAATCTATTTTTAAGACTGGTTCTAAAAATATAATTTTAGTTTTTCACCAAAATAATTCTTTTTAGATGTTAGGAAATGTATATATATCTTCATACATTTCAAAAACAATACCTTTTTAAGATAAACCATAAGTAATATATTTTGTATACTTGTGAAAAATATATGGTTACTTGTTTGGTTTAGAAAACATAGTTTACCAAGTCTTTGATATATTACATATTATAGTCTGAAATACTTATATAGTCTGTTTATTTGTCCGTAAGTCCGATTTGTCCATAAGTTGTATCCGAATACCCGGATCGTCCGTAATTTGCTTTTAAGGTGTATTTATATGTAGTCTTGTAAGACTTTAGTTGTAATGTGTCTTGTGTTTATTTGTATCATTGTATTCAAGTTCCTAACTTTCATGTATATAACTAATACAATCAAATAACACATAGCACATAAGTTGTTAAGATCACTAAATATATATTTTCTCAAAAATATATATTTATATCTAGTTTTGCTTTTATAAAAACTATTCTTTCAAATCTTTTTATTCTAGTAAAGATTTTGTAAAAAATGATAGTTTTTATAACATATGATTTCTAAGAAAAATTGGCCATATTTCCTTTGAAATACAAACTTTGTCATGTTTAATAAAACATATCTTATTCTTTTCAAAATCATCAACAATTTACTCATCTTATTTCTAAGCAAAAGCACATGAGATTTATAACATAAACTTAACAAGATGAACTCATAATCATGTAGGGTTTTAGTATGATCTTTATATATGTTTACTAGTTCAAAAATCATACTTTACTTCTAGTTTTGTTAAACTTTTATACAAAACCCATCTTGTATGTTTCTTTTTATAAATCTTGTAAAAGCATAATTTTTAGTGAAAAACTTTATTCAATTTAATAATATCAAAGATTATGATCATCCATTAAACATTATGTTTAACATAACCCTTTTTAACACTTTCATGAGGACTTGTTAGATCATGTTTTTAAACATCATCTAACAAGTTTTTCATATGATATTCATCATAACTAGATCAAATATGTAAGTAATAAGCTTTAAATCATAACATAAACAATCTTTTATATCATGATTTTTAATTTGCTTCTTTGTATTTTCAACTTATTCTTGTATGATTCTTTTAGTTATAACTTGTTCTTAAACAATATATATATATATATATATATATATATATATATATAGAGAGAGAGAGAGAGAGAGAGAGAAACGGGTTTAGGAGAAAACGCTCAAAAGTGTGAGAACGGTGAGAACGCATCCTTGCCCAACACGTGTCCCGCAGCATAGAGAAGGGCGGAGGGGCTTTTTTATCTCTTCATTCTTCTTTTATTTTCACAACGCGGTATAATATTTTGTGGCGTCTAGGTTTTTTTTGGCGTTAATTGTATTTATTACACTTTTTGGCGTTGAAGTAATTGTTTTTGTGTCACATATATAATTTTTTGGCGTTATATCGTTTTCTGGTTAATTTTTTTGGCGTTTGTGGCGTTTTGTTTAATAAATCACTATGAGTCATTAATATTTGCATAAGATTAAAATAAGACCAATTTTTTTTTGGCGTTTAGTGAATTTTTTGGCGTTTTAATACCATTTACAAGGTGCTTTTGCCAGCAGCTGTTCTCCCAGTTTTCAATCTACTAGCGTTTTGGTGTTTGTAGTTTTTGGCGTTTTATATAATAATCTATTTTATTTTAGAGGATTAGATAACAAAACAACATATAACTCGATATCAAAACAATATAAAATGAAAACAAAAATAATAATAAATGGTAATCTAATTTTTCTTCCGAATCTTCACTGTCATCAGCTTCTTCCTTCTTGAATATTTTTTTTGGCGTTTTGAACCTTTTTTGAATTCTTTAGCTAGATTCCAACTTTCCTACATAAACCCCGTCTTTTTCAGAAGAATCTGCTTAGTGGCATTCTGTGTTTTGGTGTGATATTCTTTTTTGGTGGCATGTCATTGAAGATCAACTCTTGCTTGATGCTATTTGTAATAATGGATTCTAAAATAGAATTTTACACTTTTGTTGATTCCTTTATTCCATGCCTATAGTCATCAAGAACAAAGCTCACATGATGGCATATCACTGTCATCAGTCTCTTTTTCTTGAATATTTGTCCATCTCATTCAGCAAAATATTATTCAGTTAACCCTCTCAGAAGAAGGATCCATTTCAGTGAAAGCTTTGCCACCTGTGGCGTTTTAAAGTGATTGGTTTCTAGAGTATATGGCGTTTGTGTTTTCTGGGTGTGATTAGTTTCATTATGTATAGACCCCTCTCTTATAGGAGTTCTTTGGCGCCCAGTTTAGGCGGGACTTTTTATTGTAATAAATGATAGTAATAAAGTAACTGTCTTTTCAGTTACTGTTTTTGTATTTAATGTGTTATAGACGTCCCATCCTCTAAGTTTGGCGTTTTTTAAATGACGTTATGCAGACCCAGATGACAAAATACTATAACAGAGTAAAAAAATATTAAGCAGGAAAAATATTTTTTGTTATTTTTGGCGTTTTGTAAGGAATAAGTATTTTTAGGCGTTTTGCTAATAAAGGGAGAAATATATCATTTAATTATCTTAAAAAAAACAAAAAGAAGATTACACAGAAGAAAAAAAAAGAGGAAAAAAATTAAAAGCCTTCGTCAGAAGGTACTTTATCTGAATAGTATCCATCACTTCCTTCATATTCTTCCTCCTCGGAGTCTTCATCTGGATCTTCTTCCATGTCATCACCTTCACCTTCATCAGCTTCTTGTTCCTGAAGATTTTGAACCCTCCACCTGAACATGTCTTGCATTAACTCCAATTTTGAGTCAATTTCTGTGTTGGTGCAAGTGGCGTTATTCAATTCTTCCATGAAACCCATACGCTGCTTTGTCATGATGTTCTCAAGCCAGTACACTTCCTGCTCTCCGCTGTCGTATGTAACCGTCACCATGTCTGTTTCATCATCAAAACGCCATGAGGTCATGACAGGGTCTGGCTTCACATCTGCTTTGATTGGTCCCAATTTGCTGGTTAATGCTTTCATAAGCATATGCGTTTCATGGCATTCGTTGTCTATAGCGATACCAATTGATAAGATTCGCCTCTATATCTCTTCTTCTGTTTTCAGAATTGCACTGACCGTCTTAACATACACTCTCCTTCTGTTGTCAAAAAGCAGGACGTATCGCCTGATTCCCAGAGTGTATCTCCACGAAACGATTGTTGCCATTTTTGGCGTTTTGGTTTAGTTGGCGTTTTTGGTTAATGATGTTTATATAATGAAGTTTTTGGCGCGTAATTTAGGAAGGAATTTCTTCTAATAAATGTTAATAACTGAAATTCAGTTACTGTGTTGTTTCATCTTCCTGTAATATTTAACGCGTTTTATTACTAGTTTTTGACGTTTTGTTTTTAATGGCATTTTATTTTTTTGTATGGCGTTCTATCATTTGATGGCGTTTTGTATATGAGCGGTAAAAGACCCTTTTACCCTTAATGAAGCTCTTCCCACATAATAAAATTGTTGTTATTTATGAAAACGCCACCGCGTAATCTAGTCCATGGATTGTTTTGATCGGACGATCCATAAGCGTTCTCACCGTTCTCACACTTTTCACCGTTTTCTCTAAATCCTGGCCCTATATATATATATATATATATATATATATATATATATATATATATATATATATATAAGAGTAAAATGCCCGGTTAGTCCCTGTGGTTTGGTAAAATTTCATCCTTAGTCCCCAACTTTTGGAAATTACACCCGTGCTCCCTGTGGTTTGACAGTTTGTTACTCGGATAGTCCCTGGAGTGGATGTCCGTTAGTTTCGTCGTTAAGTCCACTTGAAATGACTAAAATGCCCTTACTCAAGAAAAAAAAATCTTTTTGTTTATTTGTGGGGCCCACATACCACCAGCTCATCCTTAACCTCCACCCATCAGCTTCCACCACCATTAACAGCCATGCTCCCATCAGATCAAAATAGAGAGAGATAAATCACGAGAGAGAGAGAGAGAGAGAGAACTTACGAGAGAGAGAGAGAGAAGCCGGTGTGTAGGATCGGTTTGCGACCCGAACGAGTCGTTCAGAAGAGATTTATCAGTTTCAGAGGCGGAAACTAAGAAACCGATTGCGAAACAGCTTGCGTATCACTTTAACACTGATTATATTGATATACTATCGTTTACAATCAGTCCTCACACCGGCAGCACCTCGGTATGGAATTCTCAAACTGTTACAAAAGATTTAGCTTGAATAGGTATTTATAGTGGAAGAGATTTAGCTTGAAATAACATGCCACTTTCAAGGTAAATCTTGATTTAGCTTGAAATGACACATGACACTTTCAAGGTAAATCACCACATTCAAGCTAAATTACTATAAACATACTCTAAAACCTTCTCTACTCTCGTACAACACGTTATATTCTAACAAATCTAATCCTAGACTCGACATAAGACGAAGACGACAGATGAATGCACCAACAGACTCCCCCTCAGATGTTGACGAGTCTTAAATGTCGAGTATTCTCAATCTTCAGTCTTTATCGGTCTTTTTCCTTTCTTAGCATATACCAGGATCTTCTCTTTGGCTCTAACCTCGCCAGACTCCCCCTCTCATCATGATGGGATCGCCGTCTGGAATTAGCTATCACCTAGAGATCAATCCCTGGCTTTATCTCTGTTTAAGCTCATTTCCTGCACACAATTTCTCACCAAAAACATAAGTTTTTACTTTAAACAATAAGAAAAACTTACTGGAAATAGTTACATCAAGTTCAAATTAATGACCCTGATTAACTAAACTCAATTTCTTTTTCAAATCAAAATTTTTCAATTCTGCATTTAAAACCAACCCTGTTCATCATGTTCATCACTTGGAATTTTGAAAATCAGCTCTTCAACATCAGTTGTCGAAAATCTTTTTGAATTTTTTCAAAAATTTATGCTAAAACACACTAAAATCTTTTTGGATTTTTAATAGAATAAAATGCAATAAAGAAATATACACAGACAATATTTTTGTGAGTTTGTGTAAGAGGATCATATCAGTTTTTGAGACAAATCACTAGCACCGTTAAGCTTTAACATATTAAGCTCTAAACGATTCACGTAGATTGACGATATTGTTGTCCACTTAAGCTCAATCTAAAAACTTTCGAAATGCTTACCGATACTTTAAGGTATATTAATATTGCACTAAGTTCTTATGGACCCCACGATCTCAGCATATCCCCTCATCTTTTATCAACTGTGATTTGTGCGAAAATAAAGCAGAATGTTTAAACATTAACAAACAGGTCGATACTTCCGTATACGCAGAGAAAGTCCAATGTTTAAACAAAATAAGAAAAATAAAAATAAGATGAAGTTGTTTAGGCTTTAACCACCAGGTCGATACTCCCGTATACGCAGAGGTGATCCAAAGCTTAAACGAAACACCAAAGAAAATAACGCAGAACGTTTAGGCAACAACATCCAGGTCGATACTCACGTATACGCAGAGGATGTCCGATGCTTAAACAAAATAAAGAAATAAAACAAGTTTAAATCTTTGCAAAATAAAATGCACAATCACAGCGACTTTTCAGCAAAGTTGTGAAAGTTCACAAACTTAACCAGTTTTATGTCTTTCGACAATCAGCGATTACCTAGTAAGCACACAATCAAGAAGGACAAAACTAAGTACTATGCTTTCAATCATGTTTCCCATTAGAACTAGGCTTTTTCATTTAGGTTTGTATCGTTATCGCAAATCTACTAGTCTAGCTGAGCCTACCATCACATCTTTAGTGAGACTGTTTATCACTTTTAGACTTTCCATTTCTTTAGCATGCTGTGACAGTCCAACTGATCTACTATCATTTCCTCTTTTTTACAACAAAACTCATTTTTGCATTTTTATCATGTTTTTGGCTTTTTCAAATTTTCAAATGTTTTTGGATTTTCTAAAAATTTACTCCCCCTAAAATGCAAACACATTTTAGGAAATTTGAAAACAAACTGTACAAGTAACATGACAACTGATATCGAATTGCCTCAATTCGCCATCCACTTGGCATAAACAATCAGAACTCCCCCTCACAACAAACTATTTTCCCATTATGATCTCAAAACACTTAAGTTTGTTTTAATCAAAATGGTTTTTCCGGAAAATAAGTTTTGTTGATTTTACCACTTGTAAAATTGGGGATCAAGTCATCACATTGTTTTTCAACCATTTGTAGAAAATCAGATACAACTTAATGTCCCTGATTTACCACATATAAGATCAATCTGATCCAAATTCTGAACCACTTGTAAAAATCACAAACATACAACTTAAACCTGCTTTTCAACCAATTTACCATCTGTTGGTTGAATTCTCAAGGTGCCGATTCCTACTCCTCGCTTACAAACCTGGGAGTTCCGGCAAGTCCTGTAAAACTTCTTAAAACATTTTATATCAACATGATAAAGAATAATGCCGATTCATGATCCACGATTACCAACTTGGGATCTCCGGCAAGTCAGGTTTTTCATTTGAACAGATTCACCCAAGCCTGATGGTCCTTGGGTGATTTTGAATTCTTGTTCAACAATGATGGAAAATTTTCATCATCCATTGTTAAACCTGAATTCTCCAATTTTACCTCAACCAATGGCTCCTCTGGCTTTGACGAACCAGAATCATTGCCTTCACATGGCTTGTCTGACTTCGACATGTCAGATTCATCGCCGACCATTTTCTTCTTCTTCTTTCTCTCTTCTTTCGTCCTCAAATTTGTATCCGATGAATTTGTCTTGCTTGACTTTGCAGTCGAGGGAGTTGATTCATCAGAACTCTTATTCGATCTATCCGGTGAACCCGAGGACAAGATCTTCTCTAGATACTCTCTCGCCTTCTTTCTCTTCTTCCTCAGTCTGTCTTTTTGCCCCTGTGAAAGCTTCACTTTCTTTTCTTGAACTTTAGGTTCTTGAACCTTCTGTTCTTTGGGCTTGACATTGACTGGTTTCTTCACCTGCTTCTGATATTCAGCCCTCGATCTTCTCATTGATCTCATTGAGCAATCTCTAGCAATATGGCCAATGATGTTGCAGTTAAAGCATCTCCTTGATTCAAACCTCCAACTCTGGCAGTTAACAGCAATGTGTCCTTGATAACCGCATCTGTAACACACTCTGTTATCGTACCAATCACCATTTTCACACCAGATGCTCAGATCATAGCATTGTTTGGATTGGTGATATTCCTTCCTCATGTTTGCTGGATTTGACTTTTGAGCACTGTGGTCCAACCTGCACCACTTATTGTCAACAATTTTAGAGTTTTCATTTTTCGATTTTTGTAATTTTTCATTGCGATTGGATGATTGATCTGATGAACTTTTATTTTCTTTTTGAACATTTTTCAAAATTTTCTCTTTTTGTTTTTGTTCCACTTTCTTCTTCAAAGGTTTTTGCTTAGAGCATTCTCCCTTTTCAGTTGATTGTGGAACAGTTTCTTGAAACTTTTCTTTTAATTTCAAAAACAATTTTTGTTTTTTGAATTTTTTATTTTCATCATCAGATTTCTCATCACAATCTTCAACTTTGACTTTGTCAAGGTTTGTGACATTGTCACTTATTGGAACTGAATTTAAAGGTTTTGGGCAAGGAATAGTTGAAGTATTCACAAACACCTTCAACTTTTTTTCCCATTCATTGATTTTCTTTTGAGCACATTCTGCCTCTTTTTCAAGTCGAATAATCTTTTCAAGATGAGAATTGATTTCAATTTGTTTTTCAAGATTGTTTTTACCAAACATATCTCTCTCATCTTCTAAAATTTTTATTTGACTTTGAAAATCTTTTTCAATCTTTGATTTTTCATTTTCAAAATCTTTTTCTTTTTCTTTCAAAAATTTGTTTTCTAATGTCAAACTGTCCAAACCACTCAACAGTTTGACATTTTCAGATTTCAACTTCTCAAAATTTTCCTGCAAAACAAGAATCTGTTTAATATCAGCTTGCTTCTCATCCCTCAACTTTTTGACTTCCAATGTCAAATTTTCTGCATCTTTCAAGAGTTTGTCATTGTCAGTCTTAAAGTTGTCACACTTGGAGCATACTGATTCAACATTTTCACAGTTTAAGCATTTTCCAGGAATCTTTTCATCATCAACTTTCTTCTCGACCTTCAAAGCTGGAATTTTTTCAACCTGTTTCTTCTCATCTTGAACATTTTTATCATCACTCTCTTCGTCTGATGACTGATCAAAGATAGTTGCATTTGTTTCAATCTTTTTCTTTGATACTGATTCAGAATTCGAAGTTCCAAGTTTCTTAGATTCTTCTTTAGCTTTCTCCTTTTTCTTGGCTTCTCTTTCCAAACACTTTCTTATTCTTTCACTCCAATAACCATCATCCATGTTTTGGTTTTCAAAATGTTCACTTTAAATGTTGATTGGGCCGAGAATGTGTATGAATCACATGATAACTTGGACAGCTCAAAATCAAACTACATTATACTTGGGCCGTGAACTTTGGACAACTATTGAGTCAATAAATGTCTTGGGCTTGGGCCGAAGATATATGAGCTGACACACCCTTGGACTTTAGATTAAAATAACTTTCCACTTCAATTAGATGATTGGACCGATCTAAAACTTGGATACTTGGGCCGTAACCAACAAGAGTGAGCTGTCAAATGAACTTCAGGTGTTGTGTAGATCCAATGCAAACATTAATTTTTTTTTTAAAATGTCTGACATAAAGCAAATCATATGCAACTGACAAATTTTTTAAAATATTCAATACTGATTGGCCGCACTATCTAGATCACATGGACTGAAGCAAGAACTATCCGACAACTTATCTATTGTCACATGCCTTCATTAATATCCGACAAACATTTCTCAAAGACTGAAGCAAGCATTCACGTGACTTTATAACACACTTATCAACAAGTAAATTTCAAGCTAAATCAGATCAAAATGTCAACACTCAAGCGAAATCAACCCATAAACTCAAGCTAAATCTGCATGACATCACATATCGATCTGATTTTGGTCTGATTGAACGTGTAAATGATCAAATTAAGTTCCGAAACTTTCAAGGGTTTGTTAAAACATCATTACGCACGTTATGTGAAAGTTTTAGCCAATTTTAACCGTAAAAATTTGTTCGATTTTGAAAGAAGGTGTAGAAAATCAGAAAAAGTGACAAAAACGAGCTGTTTTGGCGAAATCTCTTCCTCCTGAGCTCTGATACCACTTGTAGGATCAGTTTGCGACCCGAACGAGTCGTTCAGAAGAGATTTATCAGTTTCAGAGGCGGAAACTAAGAAACCGATTGCGAAACAGCTTGCGTATCACTTTAACACTGATTATATTGATATACTATCGTTTACAATCAGTCCTCACACCGGCAGCACCTCGGTATGGAATTCTCAAACTGTTACAAAAGATTTAGCTTGAATGGGTATTTATAGTGGAGGAGATTTAGCTTGAAATAACATGCCACTTTCAAGGTAAATCTTGATTTAGCTTGAAATGACACATGACACTTTCAAGGTAAATCACCACATTCAAGCTAAATTACTATAAACATACTCTAAAACCTTCTCTACTCTCGTACAACACGTTATATTCTAACAAATCTAATCCTAGACTCGACATAAGACGAAGACGACAGATGAATGCACCAACACGGTGAACTTCAGATCAACGACCCCACTCCGGCATGTGCATCACTTTGAGGCTTTCAACTGCTAAAGTGAGGAAGGGAATTCCATCGGAGATGTCAGACTCGTATCTGGTCGGATTAGGGTTTCGTTGTTTTGTTGTGATCAGAGATAACAATTATGGTTAATGTTCCAGCGATGGGGAGATATTGGTGATATTGCAGGTTGACAACTATGGCAGCGACCATCTGAAATTAGGTTTTTGTGGTGGGGGTCGACACCACCTTCCACCATCACCGTTACAACCACCTCCTTCCACAACTACCACCGTTTACCACATCCCCTTCTCCACCACCATCATCCACCTCCCCTTCCCTACCATCGCCACCCACCTCCACTACCGTACAGAAGAGATAAGTGGGGTAGAACCTAAACAATGCAGCTTCATTGTCCTATCTTGTTGTGTGTCATCGTTAACTACCAGGTACCACCACCGCTTTGTTTGTAGCCCCAAATCGATTTGATTTTTAAAATTAGGGTTTCGTTGGTTTGATTTTATGGAAGGAAACAGGGATTCTTTGTCGGTTTGATGGTGGTTGGTATTGTGGCGTTGGGGATGGTGACAGCTGATGGTTGCATTGGTTATGGGGTTGGAGGCAGGTGGTGATGACAGTGTATGATGGAGGTGGTGGTGATGTGGGATGCACAACTATTGGGTTTTATGTACAGACAAGAAATTTTTCAAAGGCTTTATTCATTATGTATTTATGTGTGTGTATAGGGGTAATTTTGTCATTTAACACAGATTTAACGGAGAAAACTAACGGACATCTACTCCAGGGACTATCCTAGTAACAAACTGTCAAACCACAGGGAGCACGAGTGTAATTTCCAAAAGTTGGGGACTAAGGGTGAAATTTTACCAAACCACAGGGACTATCCGTGCATTTTACTCTATATATAAACAAGTATGAAAAAGAGATTTAGAAGGCTTACTTCTAGCTCTTGTGACTAGGGATGATCTAGATGATGATAAAAGCAAAGAAAAAGGATGATCTTGATGATTGAAAGCTCTTGAATGGAAGGAAATGCTTGCTTCAACTTGTGGTTGCTTTAGATCCTCCTAAGTTCCATGAAAATCCATCTTGATCATCAAGGAAAAGGCATAAAAGTGAAGGTGTTTGATGGGTGTTCTTGGCTAAAATGGTGGTGGATGATGAGAGCTTAAGTGTGTGTAATGTAAGGTGTAAAATGAGATGAAATGGTTAAGAACTAAAGTAACTAGTTGTTTAAACATTCACCAACTTTCACCACTTGCAAAGGTGGGTGAAATATCTAAGATTGTTGGGATTGAACCCTATCAGAGGAATAGATAATTAAAGCCAAAACTGGTTCACAACAGTGGATTCATCATAAGCAGTAGTTTACACCAGGCTTTCCCCTTGAAAGTGTTTATAATATCTGATGTCCTCTATTCACTGTCCGTATACAAAAGCTGCTATCCTTCAAACTGCTAATGAAGCCCTGAAGACTGTTAAGAATTAAACACTGCTGGTTCAATCTACTGATGCTATCTAAGTACTGTTGTTGACTAAAGGACTGCCCACTCAAGGAATGATCAACTTTGAGGAAAGCACTGATAGTCAAACATCTGTGCTGATGGAAGGAGAAAGCAGTAGTTTAGTGTGTCACTTGTTTTGTATAGAATCAGTGGTTAAGTTAGCAGTGTTTGTATTAGAACAGTGGTTAAAGGTTGTTAGGTTGTTAGATGTCACTTTCATGGTGACGTCAGCTTAGAAGCTTCAGTGGTCTGATTTGCCTATAAATGGAACGGTGTCCTGTACTGTTACATTTGATTGACTGAGTGAGTTTTTTCTCCTCCAATCCTTTAATCTTGAGCAATCAACCGGGGAGCATCAGGCTGAGGGGGAGTTTAATATGTAAGCTTGTCTGTAATCATTTCTGTATTGTAATCATTCGACTCAATGATAAGGATGTGTTTACTAAAAACTATTCTCCCTTTTTGATTGTGTTTATAAAGTTTGTTTCCATTTCCGCTGCACTTTATATTATTTCATATTCATTCATTGTTCAAATTATACAAACAAACACAATCATGAGAGCCTCCGATCCTAACAATTGGTATCAGAGCTTGGACAGTCAAATTCGATCTAACAATCAATTTGACATAACAGTTCAGCTCAAAATTCATTGATGCTAAGGTTGATCGTTTTAGTTGAAAAACAGAGTAACGAATAATCACGTTCAAAGTTGTTATTCAAAAACTCTGTAAAACAACCAAGATGTCATAAGACACACAAAATCCTCATAATATACAATGTCATGCATAAATCACCAATAGTTCCAGATCTGAAAATTTTGTCTGGTGACTTTGGTTTGATTATTCCATTTACAAAATTAATTTCAAACGTTATTATGAAGTTGTGTGTTGCTCTCATCACAATAGTTGCTAAGGTGTTTTACCTCATGCTTGACAAAGGCCTATGATCAGACAAAACATTGATGTTTTTGTTAACATTGAAAGAGAGAAATTAAAACTTTAGTTATTTAGATCTTATGTATTGAAAAACAGGTTGAGAGTCCTGTTAAAAAGGACCAAATCAACGTTGTTAAAAATACATTAAGAAAATCAGATGTTAAAATAGTCCAAATCATATGTAATGTGAGATTTAATATAAGCATGTACAAATGTGAACAGATCTCTCAAAACATTGCTGCAAAATGATTTTGGGCTTAAGTATTCCTCCCTTAAAAACCTCCCAGTGAGTATTTCAGTACTTATGAATGGGAAGGGTAAAAAGGGAAGAAGAAATCACAAAAACTCAAAAGTGTGTTTATCTCAAAACTTTTGAAGTCAAAAGAAAAGAGCATAAATATAAAACACTTTAGAGTCCACAAAATTGGGTTAACAATGGTCATCAAGCAACTGTGTGCATTTCACGGAAGTTCAGGTAACAAACGTATCACCAGTGATTAAAATTACAAGAGGACTAGACAAAATTTCTCAAAATCATCACATGATAATGAGGTCTATAAAAGGGCTTTCAAAACTTATGTGAACATGTCTCCTCATATTTGCAATCAACTGACAAGGAAATGGTCTCAAGCTGAAATTATTAAAATATATTTTTAAACACTGACCATATTCCTAAACTTGAGTTAGATGTGATTATGATCATATGTCAAGTTTTTAACTAAAAAGTATACCAAATCCTCTTGATGTTGTTTTCAGAAAACCTTTAATTTTTTTTAATAAAAGGTTTTTCTCAAATAAAACAGGATATATTATTCTTTATTTTTCCCCAAGAGTGATATAGTTTGTACTTTTACTTGTTTTTTATAGCAAAAGTTACAAACACCTGTCAGGATGTAGAACCCTTATTTTTGGTGATATTATCCTTGAAAATAGATCAGAAGGAAATGGTACAAGTGTCAAGGTCATGTCAAACTCAAGTTTGTTTTAACAACAGATCAAGATTGATTGCTAACAAACCTTAAAATACTTGGTACTCATGTTTTAATTTAAATATTATGACACAAAATGAGTTGCCATAGTAGAAAGGTTTCCATCATCTGGGGTACTAAACCACTGTCAGTAATCTATAAAAGCTTCAGAACTTGTAATAGACATGTGGCAAAACCTTGAATGCAAATTCCCATAAAAGCTGCTGACATGTTAAACTTAAACAATTTGCATCTAAAATGTATTTTGTTGAAAATAGCAATCTTGCAGATATTTCATAATCACCATCAACAGATGTTGAACATGATATTGTGGTTTCACAAGACAAAATCATTCCTTTCATCATAGCAGCAGATGTTCAAAACATTTGTCAAAAGTTTACCCACTGTTGCACTAGCAGTTGCTGACATAATAGCCTTCAGGTTACCCTATCATTGCATTATCCCTAACCACTGTTGATAAAACTCCATCAAAAATGGATAAATATCAATAATGTGTGATATCATCTTCATCCATTCCTCTACATTCCTTTTCAAACAACTGTTGGATCATTAAAGTCACCAACAGTTGTTAGCTCAGATGATTCACGTCTGCAGTCTCAATTTTGTAATAAGTCTTTTCTGTTCAAACATCTGTTTCCTAAATACTGTCCACTGCTGAAAGTCAACCCTTGTTCCTTCATTTTTTTTATAATCACCGTTGTTCAAAATCAGTGTTTTATCCACTGATAGTCAAAATCATCCACTGTCTTCACTTTGACCGTTGCAACCACTGATATTTGCTTCATCAGTGGTTCCCTAAACATCTGTCCTCCATTATTCATCTTTCCATCAGAGGTTGGCACGTGGTCAGTTCTTAGCCATCAGATCTTTGTAACCGCTGCCACATCAGCATTCACTTTTTCCCTAAATAAAACCCTGATCAAAACCCCCAAACAGGGTTTTACACTGTCGAATTGAATTCCAAAATTCTCTTCTCAAAGCAGTTTCCAATCTTCCATCTCAAATCATTTTTCGTTCTTCTTCATCAAAATGAAAAAATCAAAATCAAAATCAAAATCATCCTCATCTTCCAAAAAGGTCACACAAAAGACCGCTGAACCCATTGAAATCCCATACAAAGCACCTCACAACTACTTGGGTCTACTCACAAAACCCACCACCACCAACACCTTCGATTCCATCATTGACACTCTTGCAGCTTCAAAGTACAAAACTTTGTTGACTGTTGATGCTCCTATTTACGAACAAACCCAGAGAGAATTCTGGAAAAATGCCACACTTGAGTATCAAGGTGAAATAGTTATAGCAATTAATTCTTCCATAAAGGGCAAAGAGATTCAAATCACTCCACAATCTATTTCGGAAGTCTTTGCACTCGATGATCAAGAAGGTAAAACTTATTTTCCTAAAAACGAGTTAAAATTTGATTTCCTTGAAAGAGGGTATGGTGCGGAAATAAAAAGGGACACCTTACAAAAAGGTTTCTTCCCTTCTGCACCAAGGTTTTTATTCCATACCCTTTTAATGTGTGTCTCAAATAAAGCAACTGCTTTTAATGAAATACCATTAAAGATCCAAAACCTGGGCTTCGCTATTTTACATAATGAAAATTTTAACTATTCCCAGGAGATCTTTGATGATTTAGTAAAAAATGTTGAGAGCAAATCATTTCTACTTTTTCCAAGGTTCTTAAGTTACTATCTTAAACAAAAAATTGGAAAGGAGAATGAAAATTTGCTCATCCAAGGTGAATCTTTTCAAATACATGGTTTAACATCTGAAACATTCACTAGAATGTTAACACCTGCGAAAATACAAGCAGGGGTACCTGAGCAGACTTTAGCAGCTACCACTGCTCCTCAGGTATCTGCTGCTGAGCCCACTGCTCCAGGTGATCATGGCAGCACACCCACTACTATGAAACCCACACCTGCCATCACCAAAAAGCCTAAAAGAAAATCATCCAAAAAGCCCCCCAAACCCTCTAAAAAGGCAACTCTGGAAGATGAGATCCCAGAGCCTCTGCCAGTGACAACACAAATGTCACCAAAAACCACTACTGCTACTTCCTCACAGCAGATGGAAGAAAGATCTCCACCCTTGCCTCAAACTCCTCCTGCATCCTCACAAAAGGATCAGGTTGTAAGCACAGGGACCCCACATTATGAAGCTCTGGATCCAATTGGATCCATCTTCCTCAGTCCTGATCCCAAGGACATGTCTCTTTCAACACCCATATCTTCACCCCTCACATTACCACAATCCATAATACCCTTGTTGCATGCAGTTGCTATAGCTCAGACACAAACCAGTTCCTCTCAATCACCTATCACTGAGAGTACACTCCCACAAGTGACTGGGTCTGATGCTCATACCTCTGTTATCCCAGCAACAACTGAGGAGGTTACACTACAGGAGTTACAAGTAACTCATGTCAGTAGTTCAAGTGGAGCAGCAACTACAAGTGTTGGATCAACAGATCTACATTTGGCCAGTTGTTTCATCAATCAGACTCCCTTGAAGGCAATTCCTTCTATAGCACCTCTGATAACCCCTAGTGAGTGTGTTTTGACCACTGGTACCATCAAAAGGTTATCAAGTGCTGAAGGAAGAAGTCCAAGGGGCATCAATGGATAATTTTTGGAGTTCTGTCCCTAAATCACACATTGATATAACCACTGCTGGTGGGGAATCAGATGATCCCATTAACTTGGGTAATGATTTGAAATATCAGGAATTGACGGAGAGGGTAGACAGAATTGAATCATCTGTTACAGACATCAAGAAAATGCTGCAACAGTTGTTAAATTCACAAAAGTCCAAACCCACTACTGCACCACCACATGTTCCATCTACATCCACTGCTCCATCCCCTGATGCTCTTTGGGAGCTGTTTCAACCACTGCTTATCCATCAAAACCAAGTAGCTGATCAGAAACATGAAATACAGGTTCAAAAGATCAGAAATACTATGGAAGCAAGATTTAGAGATACTCAGGAAGATATCAAGGCAATAAAAGACCATTTGAAAAACACCACTGGCACTGCTCCTCCAACTGTTCTCTTCATTGATAACCACCCTCCAGATAATGCCAAAAAGGGGGAGAAAATTAAGCAGTGGAAGAAGAAGGGAATTGAAGATGGTCTTTATATTGAACCAGAAAAAGAAAATATGACTAAGAACATTCCTTTGCCAGATGGAAGTAAAAATATTGATGCTACAACAAATGCACTTGCTGAAGCAAAAGCAAGTGTAAAAAGGGATAGAGAGGCTAAGGATAAAGCCAGGTGGGAACAGGAGAAAAGAGCTTATATGGAGCTGAATGCACAGGGTACTTCTGGGCCAAAGGACGATGAAAATCCTAAGGATGAAAAGAAGAAGCCCACTAGACAAGTGAGGCAACCCAAATCCACACCATCCAGACCCACTAAGCATGCCTCCAAACCACCTACCAAAGGCTCCAAGCATCAAACCTCTACCCAAACGGCTGTTGTAACTCCTGCTGTATCAACAACTGTTGGTACATCAGTGGTTTTAGCAGTTGTTAAAACAAAAACCATCACTTCAACACACACCACTTCAACACACACCACAACCACTGCTCTACCACCACCACCTAAAATCACTTCACCACCAAAAACCACCACTTCAACTACATCACCACCTATCAAATCACCATCTGCTGAAAAGCAAAAGACATCTACTGACACATCAGTAGTTGTAATGACAACAGAGGTTAAAACACCAGTTGTTTCAACAGCTGTTTGCCAGCCATTTACCATTGCTCTCACCATTTCAACAATCACCATACAACCCATTGTCACATCACAACCAAAACCCCCTTCACCCAAAAAGCTTTACACAAGGAAAAGGAAATTTCAGGAGGGTAATGATGATATACCAGCACCTATTCCTTTATCCTCCACACCTTACATTGCCATCAAACCACAACAATCCATTCCACCAACTTTTGTCAAACCAATAAACCCTGCTAACCTTGTATCCATTGCTGCAAGTTATCCACTGGAATTGGAAGCTGTAAAGGATGAGATGAGACAATTCTATACAGAAGATGATCCTTCAAAAAGAAGATTTCCTTTTCTCATGGGCTTCAGGAACCCAGAAAATATGGATGCGTAGCTAAAACTCAAAGCCAGGCAAGCAGATATAAGAGCTAGAATTGAACGCAAAGATCAAGGTGACAAAGCCATTTCAGAAAGAATGGAATTTTTACTCACTAAGGTCAAACAAATGGAAGACTATGCAAAAGACCTAAGCAAAGATATGTCAAATCTGCCACCTGGAGCCGTCCTACAAAAGGAAATGAGAAAGGATTATCTTGCATTTATTATGAGAGAAAATTTTTATCCAGCTAATGAAGAACAATTCAGTGAATGGACACTCATTGCTTTAAAGCATGAGGTGAACAGAATTGAGAAAATCAAGAACAATCTAGGAATGAAAAGGTCAGCCCCAAACTGGAGCAAATACAAAAAGGTCATTGATAAACTTACCTCAGAATACAAGAGGAAGAAACAAGAACTGGTGAATGCAAAGGTTGGACCTGCCAAAGCCATAGCAAAATGGACAAGGCAATACACAGATGAGGCTTATGAAAGGTTTAAGAAAAGAAGGATGACAGATTCTAGTTTACCACAGAAGCCTGAATACAAAGAACCAAAACAGATCAACATTTCTGAACCACTGTTCACATCAGCAGATGTATCAGTCATTGAGATAGATAAAAAAAAGAGACAAGAGCAGATTGAAAAAGAAACTGCAGAAGATATAGCTGCAGCAAATGATATCATAAAAATGGTTTTCAAACAAAATACAACTGAAGATTCTGAACTAGCAAAAGCTCAGAGCACTGCTCAACAAATTATTACAAGGCCAGCATCACCAAACTCATCAGTAAATAAACCTCTCCCAAGAAACCCATTGGGTTCAAAAATACTAAAATGGATGTCTGATCGAAAGACCCATGTATTGACACTGATCAGATCCAATGGAGAAGTAAAGCACATATCAATGGAACAAGCACTGGGCCTGGGTGTTGAAGATCTACAAGATCTCCTTGAGCTTTTACTGTGTAGGGATGAGGATGATACAAGTTCCATGGATTTTGAGTTGCAATTTAAAGGACAAGTTAGGGAACTTCTGATGAGACAATAAACATCCAAAATAATGAAGACTTTTGGCATTATCTGTTCCAGGGGGAGATTGTTGGGATTGAACCCTATCAGAGGAACAGATAATTAAAGCCAAAACTGGTTCACAACAGTGGATTCATCATAAACAGTAGTTTACACTAGGCTTTCCCCTTGAAAGTGTTTATAACATCTGATTTCCTCTATTCACTGTCTGTATACAACAGCTGTTGTCCTTCAAACTGCTGATGAAGCCCTGAAGACTGTTAAGAATTAAACACTGCTGGTTCAATCTACTGATGCTATCTAAGTACTGTTGTTGACTAAAGGACTGCCCACTCAAGGACTGATCAACTTTGAGGAAAGCACTGATAGTCAAACATCTGTGTTGATGGAAGGAGAAAGCAGTAGTTTAGTGTGTCACTTGTTTTGTATAGAATCAGTGGTTAAGTTAGCAGTGTTTGTATTAGAACAGTGGTTAAAGGTTGTTAGCTTGTTAGATGTCACTTTCATGGTGACGTCAGCTTAGATGCTTCAGTGGTTTGATTTACCTATAAATGGAACAGTGTCATGTACTGTTACATTTGATTGACTGGGTGAGTTTTTCTCCTCCAATCCTTTCATCTTGGGCAATCAACTGGGGAGCATCAGGCTGAGGGGGAGCTTTAGTATGTAAGCTTGTCTGTAATCATTTCTGTATTGTAATCATTCGACTCAATGATAAGGATGTGTTTACTAAAAACTATTCTCCCTTTTTGATTGTGTTTATAAAGTTTGTTTCCATTTCCGCTGCACTTTATATTATTTCATATTCATTCATTGTTCAAATTATACAAACAAACACAATCATGAGAGCCTCCGATCCTAACAAAGATATTTCAACAAGTGGGCAAGGAGGGGGGTCCCACATGGGGCGGCCCATGTATGGGGGGGTCATGCTTGGTGAATTGTTTTAACTAGTTTAATGTGTTAGAATTCTTAAAAAAATGTTAAGAAGCTTAGATGTTTAAGGGATTCAAGTGTTTCAAGGTGTTAAGTGACCATTACTAGCCTTAAATGATATTCAAATAATGTTAGATAGCTACTAAAAAAAGTTTAGATATCATTCGGATATTCGTTTGGCGTTGGTTCCGTTAGTCGTTAATTGAATGCTAAGCTTGTGTAAGTTGTGGGAATTGATGTAGTTATTGGTTTAGATGATACCCCAATGTATTCTCATATGAATTCTAAGTTAAACAACGCTTTTACACGTCGCTTAAAGTTTAAAATGCTGATTTCTGCTGAATTTCTGCAGAAGAGTGTCGAATTTGTGACTTTTAGTGCTTTTCGGACAGTTTTTAGTGTTATCGAACTTTGGGAAGGTATTAAACCAAACCCTTGAATTCCTAGTTAGGGTTTAATGTATATTTGATGTTGGACTTTCGTCTGAGTCCTAAATATGTCATTAAGGTGGTTTCTGCGGATCCTGCGTTTCTGTCAGCACACTAGTTTACTAGGTGTTATACTAGTTGTTTCGATGCATTGTTTAAACTGTTTCAAATGTAATCAATAAAAATGAATCATGTGCATCATAGATATGTATTCCATGAGTATTATAAGTGTATATCATGAAATATGCAGTTCGGATGTTCAAAACACATAACTGTATAGCTAAAAATGAGTAATTTAAATGTACGAAAGTTACCGGAAAGTGGCAGTTGTCACACGATAAAACACCCAGTTCAGAAAAACACCATGAAAACGCCATAAAAACACTTAGTTCAGAAAATGCCATAAAAACTGGTTGAAAAACGCCATAAAAACACCCACTTCAGAAAAACGCTATAAAAACCCAGTTGAAAAAGCCGTAAAAAACAAAGTTTAAAATGCCATAAAAAACCCACTTCATTTTTTTTGAAAATATATCAATAGTATACTCGTTGGAAAGATAAAAAAATGTTGAATTTTAAGGTGTGATTTTTTGAAAAAATAATCGTGTATAAAAAAGTTATTGGCGTTTAAATATGATCGGGGGAAATGGCATGTGATTTGCATGTGCACCCTTGTTTGGATCTTCCTATTTTACCCCTCCTGGTAGTTCCAACGCCCCTAGTATTTACAAAAATGCCACTGCAACAATCTTAGCCACAAACCACTAAGATCTTGTGGCTGAGAATAGTTCTCACCTTTTTCATACTTTGAGGCGTTTTCTCCTGATCCCGTTCCTATATATATATATATATATATATATATATACACTTATGTTTGTAGCTTGTCCGATTTGTCCGGTATCGTTGTCATGGATATATATATATATATATATATATATATATATATATATATATATATATATATATATACTCTTGTATTTTTGTTGATGTATCCTTGTGGATAGGTGTATATGTATCTATATACATTTTATCATGTTTCCTTCCATGTTCTTGTAAATATATTATTTTTGGTATTTAGTTAGATATAAATTTCCTATATATTTCTACTAAATACATATATCACACAAGATATACAAAAATACACATTTTTACATGGTTTGCTATATATATATATAGGGTAAGGTTCATGCGAAAACCACCTTTATTATGAGAACCGCGAGAACCAATGTGAACACAACCTAAAATAGCTAAAAAAAACTAACCCCCACCCCCTCCAAAAAAAAACCTAACCCCCCCCCCCCCCTCCCAAGCTAAATGCTAAAAACTAAAACCCCAAAAAACCCTAAAAAAAACCTACCCCCCCCCCAAAAAAAAACCTAAACCCCCCCTCCCCCACCCCCAAGCTAAAATGCTAAAAACTAAACCCCCAAAAAACCTAAAAAAATCTATAAAAAAAAATTTGTGTGTTTTTTAGCTATTTGTAAGCATTTTTTGTTGTGTTCATATTGGTTCTCGCGGTTCTCGCAATAAGGGGTGGTTCCTAACGGATCTTTGTCCTATATATATATATATAGGAACATGATCAGGAGAGAACGCCTCAAAGTGTGAGAACGGTGAGAACGATTCTCAGCCACAAGATCTTAGTGGTTTGTGGTTGAGATTGATGCGGTGGCATTTTTGTAAATAATAGGGGTCTTGGAACTACCAGGAAGGGTAAAATAGGAAGATCCAATTAAAGGTGCACATGCTAATCACATGTCATTTCCCCCCATCATATTTAAACGACAATAACTTTTTTATACGTGATTCTTTTTCGAAAAAAATTACACCATAAAACTCAGCGTTTTTTTATCTTTCCAATGAGTATAGTATTGATATACTTTTCGAAAAAAAAATTAACTGGGTTTTATGGCGTTTTTCTGAACTGGGTGTTTTATGGCGTTTTGGACTATGTATTTTCATGGCGTTTTTTTCCTGAACTAATTAAATACTTGTGTTCACACTTGTTTACACTTGTTCACACTATAAGTTACACTTTAGACCCTGAAAATATATCTTTTTTGTTATGGCGTTTTGTATTTGTTATGGCGTTTTGTATGATGAAACTAATTAAATACTTGTGTTCTCACTTGTTTACACTTGTTCACACTATAAGTTACACTTTAGACCCTGAAAATATAGCTTGTATTTGTTATGGCGTTTTGTGTGGAAACTAATTAAATACTTGTGTTCATACTGGTTTACACTTGTTCACACTATAAGTTACACTTTAGACCCTGAAAATATAGTTTTTTTTTGTTATGGTGTTTTATATTTGTTATGGCGTTTTGTATTTGTTATGGCGTTTTGTATGATGAAACTAATTAAATACTTGTGTTCACACTTGTTTACACTATAAGTTACACTTTGGACCCTGAAAATATAGCTTTTCTTGTTATGGCGTTTTAACTAGGAGATGGCTCAAAAAATGGTTTTTTGAGTTGTTGTAAATTATAGCTCAAAAAATAGCTTTTGAGTGTTTTATGGCGTTCAAAAAAATGGTTTTTTTTGAGCTGTTGTAAATTATAGCTTAAAAATAGCTTTTGAGTGTTTGGCGTTTTTCTAAATTATGTGTTTTTATGGTGTTTTATTTGAACACCCAGTTCATGTGAGTGAGTTTTTTGACAATATTAACCCTTAGTGTAATTTAACATCAATGCCACATGTCACCACCAAAATCGTTCTCACCGTTCTCACACTTTTCACCGTTCTCTCTAAATACTGACCCTATATATATATATATAGGGTAAGGTTCATGCGAGAACCACCCTTATTGCGAGAACCACGAGAACCAATGTGAACACAAAATAAAATCTAAAAAAAATCTAAAAAGCACTCCAAAAAAATTTTTTAATATTTTTTTTTTAAAAATCGCTATATTTCGTTACCATAAAAAAATCTTTTTTTTTCGAGTAACAGTTATCCATGCACATGTGCATATGTATCATTACTTCGACAAATTCGGTAATACGTTATCAGGAATAGACAATTGCACTTTAATTTACAATACCATTAGTAATACACTACTTTTGTTATTACCAATATTCAAAATGCACATGTGCATCATTAGGTATAACCATGATATAACGTGTTTTGGTACAAAAAGTTTGTGATTTTGAATGGAGAAGTATGCCCATATACATGTTTTTTGGTTAGTTATATCTAGTGGTTGATGGTTTGGTTATAGTTGTCAATTTATGATGTAATATGTTGATTGGATGGTATAAATGGTGTTTACATACATGTAAAAAAGTGAAAATATTGTTAATGGTATTGTATTATGGATGGTAGGAGGTAATGGTATTGTATTATGGATGGTAGGAGGTAATGGTAGTGTATTATGGATGATATGATAGATGAAATGGAAAGTGTATTCAAAGTAGTGTACCAAAATACCTTATTTCATGTTGATACATATAAATGCACATGTGCATTTCTAATATTGGTAATGTAAAAAGTAGTGTATTACATATGGTAGTGTAAATGAAACTGCAATTGTCTAATATGTGTAATGAATTACGGAATTTGTCAAAGAAATGACAAAAATGCACATGTGCATGCTTGTGTATTATGGATGGAATGATAGATGAAAGAGAAAGTAGTGTACCAAAACACCTTATTTCATGTTGATACATATAGATGCACATGTGCATTTCTAATATTGTTAACCTAAAAACTAGTGTATTACACGTGGTAGTGTAAATGAAAGTGCAGTTGACTATTATTTGTAATGAATTACGGAATTTGACAAAGAAATGATACATATGCACATGTGCATGGATAACTGTTACTCGAATTTTTTTTTTTTGAATTTTTTTTTTATTTTTATTTTTTTTATTAACAAAATATAGCGATTTTTCCAAAAAAATAGTAAAAAAATAAAAAAAATTTGGGTGTTTTTTAGATTTTTTTAGGAATTACTGTTTGTGTTCACACTGGTTATCGCAATAAAGGGTGGTTTCTAACGGATCTTTGTCCTATATATATATATATATATATATATATATATTGCCCTAGAAATGTATATTTTCCCTCTATAATTTCACAAAAAAGTTTTGTGAGTTGAAACTACTATTCAATTTTGTATAAGTTATAATAACATTGTGTACAACTAATTAATGCACAATTCATTTTTCTCTTTGGTTTATTGGTCCATCCAACCATTGGTTCATATATTTCATTTTTTACTAACTTTTGGTTTGTAAGTAAGAGCTATAATTCAACTTTTTACACTTTTCTCCCCTATACCTTTTTGTCTTTTTCAATTTTGTCACAACTTTTTTTATCCAATACTTTTTCACTTTCAACTTTATTCTCGTATACTTTTCATCTTTTACAGATTTGTTGTTTTACTTTTCGGTCAAAATTTTACAGGTTAACACCCCCAACACGCACGCGTGGTACAAAGTTTTTACGTTATTTTGTTTTGCAGTTTAACGGCTCTATCGCAATGCACGGAGCGGTAAGTCAACTTAGTTATTCTTTTCTATGGTTTATGTTTCAGACTAATTTTTGCAAGTTAATACGCTGAAATGCGCGTGTGTGGTTCAACGTTTTTACGTCTGCTATTTTTTTGGTTTAACAATCCCGCCGCAAAGCGCGGGTCGTAAATACTAGTTAATATCCATTTTAGTTATCATGAAAACCCTAATCACCTTAACTTATAATTTTCACCAAAATACCATATAATCATGTTTAGGGACACTAATCCATATTAATCTTGTAAACCCTTTATTAATCATGCTTTAACCATACTTATATATGTTTAAAAAATATAAGTATGTGAAGCGGAGGGAAGCGACGGAGGTGGTTTGGGCATGTGGCTAGTATATCGGAGAAGATTAAGGAGGGGAGATTGAGATGGTTTGGGCATGTGAAGCGGAGGGAAGCGACGACACCAGTTAGAGTAGTGGAAACTCTTACTGTGCAGGGGAGGAGAGGAAGAGGCAGACCCAAACTGACATGGGATGAGCAGATTAGGCACGATTTACTAGAGATGCATTTTTCTGAGGACATGGTCCACGATAGGACTTCGTGGAGGCGTAGGATTAGGGTTAAGGACTTCTAGAAGATATTGTAGTAAGGTCTTAGGTGGATTTCTGGGACGTAGGTTTTTCTTATTCTTTAACGGACTTCTCCAGTGATTGCCTTCTTGTGTTTATGCCCAAATGATGTTGTATGCTATTATACATGATTTACATTGTGTTTATGCCCAAATGATGTCGTATGCTATGATACATGATTTACATTATACTGTGACACTCTGATCACTTTCTTGGAAATGAGCGACTTCTTATTTCTGTACTCTTTCTATGTTCTTTGACTTGCTGTGTTGGTTTGCTGTTCGTTTTAGAGCCGAGGGTCTCTCTGGAAGCAGCCTCTCTATCCCTAGGGATAGAGGCAAGGCCTGTCTACATCACACCCTCCCCAGACCCTATAAGTAGCTCTGCTATTTGTGGGATTTACTGGGTATGGTTGTTGTTGTATATTTTTAAAAAATTTTGACATTGTGTCCCATAAAATATCAATATTTCCATTTTAATCATCATCATCAACAAGTTCTAAGATCATCATCATAAACATATTAAAACAACAAGAAAAATATAATAATATAATATGATGCATCTATGCGTATTCTTTTAACCCATCTTCAAAGATACTAACAAAAGACTCAATCTCCCTAGCCGTAAGGCAAACACCAATCTCCAAATCTTCATTCTTTTCTTTGCAAGCATTAATTGATATCGATCCATTGTAATCAATCGAGACTGTTTCAAGCTTTTTGGGCTTACCCCACCCGAAATCCATGTCATAAAATTTGAGCTTTGGTGTTCCAGCTACCCCAATTATTGTTGTTGGAATCCCATTGGAAAACAAGTACTCGAAAGACTCTACTTCTTTAGCGACTCCATCTTTATCGGTCAAGGTCTTATGCAAACACTCTCCGAGCAATTTTGCAGCATTCACGAACCCTTCTTTTCCGGTTAACTCTGTGGTTTTTTCCACAGCTCCACAAAAGCCAACACAGTTGCCGAAGTAGGCTGCTGGGATCGTGGGATCCATACGTGTCCTACAATCAATGGTGAAACCAAATAGTTGTAGCTCATCTTTGCGTGCATTCGCTATGCAACTCCATATATAAGCACATGCAACAGTAAAAGATGATACATACGCTAATGTTGGTAGTTGGGTTGAAACACAGAGTTTCAACCTATTGAGCAAAGTTCGAGGCAATACAAACGTGCCTCGAACTTTGTTAGTTGGCCCACATAATTTGTGTGGTTGATACTCTTCTTTAAAGGTTTCAACTTTTGCAGACTTTAGAAAATTGTCTTCTAGTTTAGGGTTTTTGACCACTCTATCATAAATCGGAAAAGTTTCGTTAGCTAGAAATGACTCATCTGTACCACATCGTGCAATCGACGTCCACGCGTTCATAAAAAAGAACCTGGTGCTAGCATCACCAAGGCAATGGTGATTTGTCATTCCGATAGAGACGCCAGAGTTTGGAAAAAGTGTGACTTGAACAGCGAACACGGGAATTTTTGTAAAATCCTGAGTTTTATCAGCCTGGCCTAGTTGAGGTGTAAGATGGTAAAACATCTCACAATCTCGGGGATGGTTTCCGGTTAGTTCGTTGAAATCAAGGTTGCATTCTGCGAAAGTGACTGCGACAGAATCACCTTCAATGTAACGGATTTCTGGCTTTTTGGTAGAAGTAGGAAAGACGATCAAGTTACCAGCAAATGGAAAAAAATGTTGAAGAGTGATTGACAACGAGTGTTTGAGACGGGGAATAATATTTTCAATGAATTGAGTTTGTGTGACCGAGAGCTCGTAAAAGAATAGATTGTGAATAGGAGGTTGTTGCCAAATTAGCCATCAAAAGTCGAAGAAGGTTAGTGGCAACAACCTGTGGCCTATGGTGGCCGCTGGTGGTGATACCCGAGACTCTTCAACAATAGTCAAGATGGGAACGGAAGCCATGATTTGTTGTTGCTCCGTTGCCAAATGTAGGGTAGTTATAATATAATATAATATAATATAATATAATATAATATAATATAATATAATATAATATAATATAATATAATGGTTGAAGTGATGTGAACATGGTCTCTAATTCGGCATCTTTTTTTATATATTCTTCCCTTTATTAATTTTTAATTTCAAGTAGTCCAACCTTTTGATTTGCAGGCTTTGTGGTAATTAATATTCCATTTAGAATACTACATATTTAATTAATTAAAATTGCCGTCTAATCATCTTGGACCAAGTTTGCTGCAATATTTAATTTAGGAGGTCCAAAAAAATTAATATTTATCAAATCATGTTTCACTAGTAAGATTACCCGCGCTACGCTGCGGGGTTTCGGTCGAGATTTATTTTGGTTCAGTATAGCAACCGATAGTAATATGCTTAAAAAAGAATATTTACACATATTTTACATCAACCGAAAACCAAAATAAAATTAAATTGGACAGTGGGACGAACTGATTTCAAATGAATTGTAAATGGAAATGTAAACGTTTTTTTAAATATAGCTTTAATGAAAAAGAAACCGTAAACTAAAACATTGAACATAAAGAAAGGCAAATATATAAAATAATAAAGTCTAGGAAAAAAAAACTTAAAACAAAAAAGCCAATAGGAAATAGAAAGAAAACACTATTTACACAACTTGTTAATTGTAATTTACGTCAAAACGTAGACCAACTGAAACGTATATGACTCGAATTTAGGAAAATTAGTGTTTTTTAAGTTAAATAAATGGTGCAGCGCGTAGTGACGAAGCTTGAGATTTCCAACCAGGAAGTCGAAAACGTATACACCCAAAAATTTCTATAAGACCGGGGGATCAAAAACGTATATACCCAAAAATTTCTATACGAAAGCTACATACTCTCCACTACTGAGTGAAAAGTTCGGGGGTCGGCCGCCCCCTCCAGCCCTATTGAAGCTGCGCCCCTGGTAGCGCGTTGTGGCGGCACCGAAACGTAAAATGACTCGGATTTATATCGTCTAATGAAAACGTATTATATTTGACCCGACTCAAATTTATGTAAGAACGAAGACCAACTAAAAACATACATAAAAATAATCACGAAAACGTATTATCTTTGACCCAACTCATTTTCGAGAAAAAATAAAATTTACGTCAAAACGTAGACCGATTTGAATTATATCGGCACACGCATAAAAACAAACACGTAAAACTCAATTATAAAGTCTTTAAAATGTTAAGAGATTGCAAGTGTCAATCTTAAAAGCTATGAAGTAAAACTATAAAAATCAAAAAAGAAAAAGTCAAAAGGGAAAAAAGTTCAAAAAGAACAAAAAAAAAAAACACTGTTCGTCAAACTTCGTAATTGTTCAAAAAGAACAAAAAACACTGTTCATCAAACTTCGTAATTGTTATATAGATAATAATGTGATGGTATACATATAAATTAAAAATAACGTATGAAACATTATTGAGTTATGAGACAAAATTATAATCATAAAGTTAGCTAACATAGTGAAATTGAGTATTACCAGTGGAGATTCGTGCGTTGCGACAGAGTCGACAATTTACTGTCTTGTTCTCGTTTTTCGTTTGTTTATCAAGTGTTTGGATTTTTGTTATTTGAATTACTTAAATGAATTAGTAATAACATGAGTAATATATATAACATATAACATGTTTTATTTTGGTATATGATGTCATGATCTATGTAAGACTTGTGGACATCTTATCAAAAAACACATATCATTTCCAATTAGTCTAAATATTATTATTATCTATAATCTATAATACTATATAAAGCATTTCATATGTACAAAGTAGTAATTTCTAACAAAATTTTAAGATGGCAGCCCAAAAGGCAAGAACAAATCCCCAATTTTAACACTTTTTCTTCCCATCTTGCCCCCCTCTCTCTCTCGACTGATCGTCATTCACACTACAACAACTAAATGCAATTGAAAGCCATTAAGACGCCAATGATAAGTTGGAGGAAGCCAAAGGACGGAACATTAATACAATTGATTATTGTCTCCTTTTGACGCACACCATTTATTTTCCTCTCCTGTCTCTTTGGCACAACATTCATCAGAGCATTACTATATAAAGCATTTCATATGTACAAAGTAGTAATTTCCAACACAATTTTAAGATGGCAGCACAAAAGGAAAGAACATATCCCCAATTTTAACACTTTTTCTTCCCATCTTGCCCCCTCTCTCTCTCTCGACTGATCATCACTCTCTCTCTCGACTGATCATCATTCACACTACAGCAACTAAATGCAATTGAAAGCCATTAAGACGCCAATGATAAGTTGGAGGAAGCCAAAGGACGGAACATTAATACAAATGATTATTGTCTCCTTTTGACGCACACCATTTATTTTCCTCTCCTGTCTCTTTGGCACAACATTCATCAGAGCATTCTTCTCAAATTTCTTAAATCAAGGAAGCAAAACTAAGAAGAAAATCAAGGGTGAAAATGGTTTGGCTTCTAGGTCTTCTGAAGAGTTGATACAAGAGGTTGATCATGATGATGGACTCTAACCGAAGCAGACGATGTTACCAGTAGCACCTAGGGTTCTAGCAGAACTCCGGCAAGTCGGATCCGTCGTGCATGTCCCATTTTGGTGTAGATCGATCGGCAAACACCGAGGTTCTCTGTAACGCCAAGGTTCTCTGTAACCCTAATCTAAAAAAAACTTCGTTTTTCGTTTAATTTGTATACGAACCCGCTTTCCTCCCAAATTCTTTCTGGGGTTTGAGTGAAATCGTCAAAATTTCATGCTTTTGTTGACATTTGTTAAGACTTTCTTGATAGTTTTTGTGTACAATGTTCCAGGTTTCTTGATAAATTGGCATCGACTTTTTGATTAACGAAGACTGATTGAACATTAATCCAGCTTCAAATCTTGATCTTGGCAGGCAACTGGAAATAAAGAGTTTTGTAGTAAAAAAATAAGCTGAGGAAAGTGCAAGCTGCTCAAGTTTTGGAATCTCAACTGAGGTAAATTCCATTTTGGTTAAATTTCTTCATTAACTTTTGTACAATTTTCTAAATATCGCGTACCCGATTGATTAAGTCGGTGTTTTGGAATGATCCGATAAGCAAGGGTACCAAAAACAAAAGGCAGATTCAAACCTAAAATTGGACATTGACGCAATTTAATTGGGGACTTTTCGGTTCCTACGGTATGTGAACAGGTTTTTCCCGCTGTTTTACTATGGCGCCAAATTCACACTCCTGTATTTATAAATTTATGAACTTATGATTATGAAATGCTTTTGATATGATTATGAAATGTGATATTTGAATTGGAAAATTTTTGAAAAAATATATTGGAAACTGTTTTGTATATGATACGCCGTACCAAAATATATGGTACACCGTACTGCGTACCGAATGAACCTACCCCCTCTCATACCGAATTTTAGAAATGCACGAACCGCGTACCCGTTTTGGTTCCGCGTATTGGAGCATACCACATGTGACTTTGAAAATTAGTTAGTTTTCTAGCTTTGATTGTCATCCTTTGAAAATTAATTAGTTTATCTCATTCATCAGATAAATTGGAACCGGGGACCTAGCTTTAAATATAATAAATTAGTTTATCCCTTTAATTTGTTTGTCATCCTTGTAAATACTACCTAGCTTCACATATTATTAGTTAACATAGTTAGGCTGGAGGGTATGGAATGGAGCCCCTAGGGGCTCCATTGTGCCAACTCAGCTCCACCTCATCAATAGCGCCCCCATTTAACATTGAGGGTATGGGATAAAGCCCCAACCCATCAATAGCGCCCCCCTCCTTCACACACATACATCTCGCTGTTGCTCGCCATTGCAACCACAACCCTTCAATAGCACCCCCTTAATGCGCCCGCGGTATGGTTATGCGGGGCGCTGCTGATCTTTTTTGGCTGAGGTGGCATGGAGATGACGCCCCTTACCTTGTAGCCTTATATGCATTATCAGATTCGTAAACCTGTTAGTGAATAACAGTATGTTAGTCAAACCCATTGTTAATTGAACCCATGCATTATTGCATTAATCATGTATGTAAGTTATAAAAGAAAGCAAGAAACCTTAATATAATTTTTTTAGAAAAATATTGTTTGAGTAAAAAAATATATCAAGTTAAAAACGAGTAAAAGGTTTTGGACTCTAAAAAATTGAAGTTGAAGATGTGCATATATGAAATTTTAAAGTTTTAGAGGAATAAGGGTAAAATGGTTCTTTATTAAATTGTACTCAATGAATTCGGTATATTTGATATTTTAACTATTTTGAAGGGCTATATGATATATCCAGTTTCACATGGATATATTTGACATTTTCAAACTTTGTAGGGGTATATATGAAATTGTCCCTTAGAATTATGCTCATTGTTTTTTTATTTGTACCAATGTTAGGATGACTTTTTGTTGCTGTGCCTAGAGCATGCATCTGAAAAGTTTCCAAGTGAAGAGAAGGCAAAATCTGGGAAGAAAGACACTGAGAAAGGGTATCATCTGTCAAATATATATTATATTTTGTTTATATTAGCTTTTATTCATTTAGAAAAAGAAATGCTAATTTGTTTTGTGATTTCTGTCATTCTGATCGCAAAATATCTAAACATCTGAATCCTAGCAAAACATTGTCGAGTTATGGAAAGAATTTGGTGTTATGTGGTTAAGGTCTTTCTTGATGAAAAGGTTGGTGTACAAAACTAATTATTACTGAAATTTGGCAATTCTCTTATAGTTTGTTGACAGCATGAACACGATTATGTTGTTGGAGTCAAATAACGGTCATATTGACTGAGTTTAGCTGCACGTTTGAGTTAGTTGATATTTTTGAACGAGTCTTAAGTTAGCGGTGAGTCAGTCCTAAGTTTGTGGTGGTTGTTAGTCTTTCATTTGAGTTTTTCTTTGTTTCCGTTGTACTTCTCATGGCTATATAAGCCAGTCTTGTTGATATTGCACTTGAATCTTTCCTATGCATGGTTTAAAAAACGGTTCAGGCATGCGCCTCGAGGCGCGCCTCAAGGCGAAATATCCAAAAAACGAGTCTGAGGCACGCCTCAGGGGGGTTATTTTTGTATGTACGCTTCACAGGACTGAGGCGCTAAGAAAAGCTGCACCTTAGGGGATTTTGATGTGTGTTTTGAATTTTTTGTGTATTTCATGTCGTTTTATGTGTGTTTTTGATGAATCCGATGATGAAATTGGTTAGTATTTTATTTTTTATAAGATCTATAATTTTAATATTTATTTTTTAATTCCACCTCGGGAGGAGAAGGGAAAACGCCTCGAGGCACGATTTCGTACTTTTAAACCTTGTTCATATGTTTGAGTTTGTTTCTTTGTTCCAGAAAACTGTCTTATTACATCTTCTTGCTTTGGTTAGGCTTATAAGAATTATATATGTTTTCATTCATCTTTAATAATCAATAACATTAAAATGCAGTTTGATCTCGTTGATTTTGCAAGCAGCAGTGGTGCAATAGTGTCAATATTCAGAAATAATGTCACCCATGTGTTTGCCGCCACAGATTCAAAAGGTGCAGGCGCAAGAACATATAAACTGTTAATGGCCATTTTGCATGGAAAATGGATTCTTACAATGGAATGTAAGGTTTTTGTTACTCTGTATAAATCTTTATGTCTAATCCTGATACTGCGGTCGAAGTGATTGCTGACGGGTGGCTTTCGTTTAAGTCAACGGCTCTTGATGATGCTCAGATTTGTTGTTTGAGTGAAAGATTGTGAATATTTTAATATCCGCAAGAAGAAGAAATTGAAATCGCGGAAACTCAAAACTCGTTGTCCGTCAGAAAATCAACATCCAAATTATGATGCTCCAAGCCGAAGTTCTCGCAAAAGCCGTCGAGAAGATATGGCTTGAAAATTAGAGATGGTTTTGATGGTTATTATATTGAGTTGTTTAGATTTTTTGGCTGGCTTTTTATAACATGTAGCTACTTGAATTGGTTTACAGCCTTGGGATTGTCCTGTTACAGCCCAAAAGTTTTAAGGCTGTGAATCGACAATACATGTATTTTTTTTATAAAAGTTGCATGACTAGATGTAACAACCCTTGGTAAAACCAACACCCTCATTATATTTTGTATACCCTATTATATCTTAAAATATCCTTATGTGTCTCATATTACACCCCTTATGTGAAAACCGAGCCCGAAATACATTACAGTTTATAAAAATTAAATAAAAACCTGAATTGTGAGATGAGGCGGGCCGCGTAGGACCTCACCTCAATCTCACGCGGGCCGCGCGGACTCATAAAACGCGGATACACCAGATGCCGACACGTGTCGACATCGTGGCAAGTCTACAAGCTGACCCAGCTAAGCTATAGGTTGACCGCGTGTTGACGCGGGCCGCGTAAGGCTTAGCCTTACCTTACGCGGGCCGCCTAAAAGTCGTATTTCACAACTATAAATAGCAGGCATCAGTTTTCAGTTTCCGTCGCTTATTCACACTTCTCAATCTCGAATTCTGAAAGTATTAGGCATAATATTTGAGTATTATACCCCTAATTAGCGAGGTTCTGCTTCGTTGTAAGTATTATAACCCCAGTTTCATAATAGTTACGCTGCCCGATTGATTTAGGGTTCCGTAACAACTGTCGTGGTTCTACCCGACGTAGTTGTTGGAATGCCGTCTCGGGGAGGGTATCATTAATAATTTCAAAGGGTTATGATACTAACCAATGTACATTTGTATAAATTATAGATTATACCCAGGAAACCCTTACAAGAAGCCTAAGATAGCAAAGTGAGTTTATCCTCTTTTTGTTAATGTTTTTGGAATAATTTACAAAACCTTAAATGTTTTACAATGTGATTAAGCGGTGATTGAGTCTTTGTAGTCTTCAATTACTGCCGGTATGTTGGGGTTTTGTATACAAAATTTACTACACTGTGAGTAGTAAGTCGAGGATGACAGTACGTTACCATTGGGACAATGAGTTAGCCAATGTGTAATATGACCCACAAGTCAGTGGATTGATAGTACCAAATGGAGTAATTGTGTAGACATAAACATTGTAATCGTCCTCAATACTGTTTTAATCAATAAAATGTTTCTTGATTAAACTGGGATTCACTCACCAGTATTTCCGACTGACAAATGTTTTTAAAACGCATTTCAGGTAACCCCATGTGACTGTCAACTAGTAGAAAGCCAGCTGGAGAGCACTAAAGGCTTGTGGATAATGTGGCTATAAAAGTTACCTAATAAACGATGTTTTAAATTAAATAAGATAGGGTTTATCCCTATAAATGTATTGTAATAAGAAACTTGGATTTTATCCATGTGATTATTAATATAAAATATGGTGGTTTTACTCTGATAAACATTTCCTGACTACGGTCCTGATGAAAATTCCGCTGCGAGATTAAACAACCCTGATACCACCACAACTGAGATCGCGTCCGCCCGTTCCCGGGAATAAGGGATCGGGGGTTGCGACACTAGATAACAAATAGTTACTTAGGTTCACATGGTGATACTAGCCTCATTGTAGTTCAAATCGTTGAAAAGAAATAAATATATTCTTAATTCTTTTAAAAGAGTATCATTAACAAATAACAAGATATGACCCACTACATGGTTCCATTATTAGAGTCCTAAATTTGATAGTTTTTCAAGTTCTTAAAGCATGCTTTATATTATTTATATAATAAAACGTATAATGCGATTATAGGACATGTATATGTTCCATCTTTGCATGTGGACATGTAGCAAACGTGCGTGAATATTTAGTACCTTATAAGTTATAACAATTTGTAGAAGTGACAAGATGCAGGATAGACGTTTCTGATGCTGCATCTTCTTTTCCCATATAAGTATTGCACAATCTATCACGAGAGGTTGATAGACTCACACACTCGCCGTAACGCGCGGGCATCCCACTAGTAAGCTATAAATTAGCTACTATATGTTGCATTATGAACTTGTACCCCATATATGGGGAGTTTCTAAAAAAACATTAATTTTTCATTTCTAACCCAATTCTTTTCATCTTTTTCCAATTAATCTTAACACTTTTTTATTTTCATCTTTGGCCCCTCATAATTTTCATCTTTCACAATTATTCGTTTTACGTTTCGTTCTAAATTTTACAAGACACGCCGCAACGTGCGTGTGGGGTTCACCATTTTTGGTATATCTTTTCCCATCTGACAGGCCCGTCGTAACACGTTTATTTTCCCCGTTCAACTTAGTTATTCTTTTCTACGTTTTACGTTTCGGTCTAATTTTTCGCATTAACGCACCGCAACGGGCGTGCGTGGTTCAACGATTTTACGTCTGTAGTGTTATTTTTTCCTTTTTTTATCTATTTTATTTTTACGAACTTTTCCATTTTTGGGGTCGCTAACAGTGGTGTGGCATTGGTGCCATTTGGCACGGTTTTATGAACGTTTTTAACCTATTAAGTTTTTTACTAATATTTTGTTTCGAGTTTACCCCTATATACTTCCTTGACTTAAAAAACTATTTTTACGTGCATATTTTTATTTACATGTCGGTATAAATATGATTTGCTCTACCTTTCAACGTAAACTTTTTCTGGAAAACGAGTTAGATCAATATAATACGTTTCATTAAAAAACATTTTTACGTGTATATTTTTATGTACTATAAATTTGAATTGGTTTACGTTCGATTTGGGAGTGAGTCAGGACAAATATCATATGTATCCGTCCGTATTTTATATATGTTTCTTAAATTTTGTTTCGAACCGTATGAAGTCAAATTGTAGTTTCTTTTCTATGTATGAGTCGGATCACAAATAAATTCTATTTACTTTACGTTTTGATCAAATCGCAATTCTTATATAGGTTATATCGAGTTCACTCGAATATGCCAAAACGCTTGTTTTCGTATGGTTAACGCATCACACAACATTTGGACTAATCCATTCGATGTTTGCGATTTTCTCGCGCCGCAACGCGCGCGGGTCTTATTGCTAGTTATTATTATATACTTAAATATTTAAATAAGATAGAGTTACTTATATTTGGGTACTATTACTATTATTATTATTATTATTATTATTATTATTATTATTATAAATACTTAGTAATTATATTTTAGTATTATTCTTCTTCTAATTATTATAAATATTTAGTAATGTAGTGAATTAACTAATTTCATGTGCATTAAATAATTTATTACCTAGGATGAGTTTATAAAATGAGGTCAAATTAGGTACTATTACATAGAGGCATTTATGTAACACCTCGCAAAATCATGTCCAATACAGTGGTGACACGAGTCATAAACCCTGATCATGTTAAAAGATAACTTGAGGGACTAAAATTGTCAAACAATGAACAGATGTATGTAGAAGGACCAAAAGTGACAACATGCCAAACGTGTGCCTCTGATTGACCTCATATGATGTTCGTATTCCTTATTGAGTAAATTGTCGGACACAAGAAGCCGTTTGTGCTTAAAATCAAAAGTTTACAAAACACAGGGGTTAAAAGTGTTAACAGGTTAATTCTTACCTCTGAGTGACCTTTTAACAATCCCAAGGCCTTGTAATGTATTAATATACCCTCATGAATATCAGATAATGATTTCATAAAGTTTCGGTTAAATCTTATGATGTAAATTGCATTTACCAAACAAGAAGGGTTAAAAGTGTTAATATGAGAATTCTTCTCCCAAGAGACCATTTGAATAAATCTGGAACCTAATAATACTTGGTTTATTTCCCAAGATCATGTGAAACCTGATAATATTGTCCCTTATTGCTGAAAATGAAAGATATATGAGTTTAGAAAGTACAGGGACTGAACTTGCAAACAAATCAAACAACTTTGAAACTTGTCTCCTCGCGTGGCGCGCCAGGATCTGCCTGGTCTGGCGCGTGGCGTGACAGGAAGCCATTTTCAGCCAAGACTGGCAGCTGCCAGCATGCAAACCTGCAATCTTATTAGATTTTCTGCAACTCTGAATGAAACCAGCAGCATACATACGGTTTTGGGAAACCACTAGGACACTTGTATGCATCAAATAACACCTAGGGACACTTGGATTCATCTTAAACAACCCCTTTTGCTATAAATAGGTGCTTCAATTCACAATTCAGACTTACATATTCAAAATTCTCAAACATTTCTCTCTAACTTTGATTCTGGAGCATCCTGGTCATTAAGGAAGCTCTCTCAAGTTTAATCTTCGTGCTAAGGACCTTTGTAAGTGTTCTTAGCTTCTGTAGTTAAGCTTTTATTAATTTAAGGACCGAAAGTCAAAGTTAGTGTAATTCTTCTTTGACTTTGTGATTAATCACTAATGGTCCAGCCATTATTCTAATTTGAAGTGGCTATGTGTTGGTAAATAAGTAGGTGTTAATCCCTCAAAAGGGCACCGCCTAATTATCACATTTACTTAGTCAATTATCGGGTCAAAGTAATAAACAGAAAAGTCAAATGAGTCAGTTTTTATAAAATAATTCATAACTGATAATGTATAAGCTATAAAATACGTTTTATCACTTAAATAACTTGGTAAATAATATAAGAACATGTTTAGACATGTTCAACCCGACAATTATGGGTATTAGGTTCGGTTCGCAACCGAAAATCGCAAAAGAAGACTTTTGCTTTGAATTTCAGTTCTGACCCGAATTAGCTTAGTTTAGTTATGCCTTAGGGTTCCTTTGTGACCATGTTATATGTTAGAATAACCTTATAAGGATATACTTCATGGTCCCTTAGAAATCATAGTACATTGCATTTTACGTTATTTGCTTAAAAGTTGACCATTATGCCCTTATGTTATAAAAACGAGATTTTTAAAAATGTGAGAGGAAAAAAAGCTTTATTACTGAAAAATAAGTATGTCCACAAAATTTGACATCAGTTTCTGGTCTCAAACTAAAGTTATGCAAGATAGCGTAAAATGAAACTTTTTGTTAATTAAACGATATTTTTAGCATAAATCATATTTAAACCCAATTTTTGGCACCAAACTTGCTACCCACTGTCATGATATAATTTTTATGGATTTTTGGAATTTTTGGTCAGATTTTATACAAACCATAACATAGGGTTCTTGTGTAAATTCGGTAATTGACGATAATGCCCTTTTCATTAATAAAATGAGTTTTACATATCATTTACATGCCAAACCTTTTTCTACTGATATTATATATTAAATAAAATATTTTAAGCATTCAAGACTGATCAAAACTTCATAATTTTTTAAACATCTCAAATATCGTCAAATACCGACTTTTATGCGAATTAGGCGCATAGTATGGTTGAAAACCATATTTAGCACCTAAGACATGATACTTACTGATTTCATAAATAAATCTTAATATCTTAATATTAAGTATAAGTCTTGAACTCAAATTTCCAATTTGGTCCTTAAAACATATGTGAAATGACCAAAATGCCCATCCGGTGCATAGTTTGGCCATAAATGGTGACCTTCACACATGTATGATATCTTACTGAAGTAACTTGATAAAATGAATATTTTTACTGAATATTTTAGACCAGAACCTCATTTTGCTATTAAACCTCTTTTTTTAAAATTTAAAATGACCAAATTACCCTTTCGGGGCTTAAATTGGTTTTAAATTCGTTTTGGGCATAATGGAAGATATCCTACTGATATCACAACATATTTTAAGCATAATAACTTATGGAACTTGTACATGACTCATTCGGTTACCCGTTATGCATATACGCGTTCGATACGGCTTATGTAACTAGTTTGCATAAGTTAGCCGAAACGGGTTAAACTTTATCATTTTTACTTCAAAATCCAGAATGTATTTAGTTTACCCATTTTATACAAGTCTCCATACTAGTCGGGTCTAAATTACATTCTAATCCGGTCACCGCTTAAACTTGCGTTTCGTACCGTAAACTTTTCTTTAAAACTAACCGGTCTAAGTTACAACTTAAATAAGACCCGTTAGAAATCTAATAGGTTATTAAAACCTTCGTTCCAGATTAGGAGCCCAGTAAAAGCTACCTGTACTTGCTGATTAGAACATACGGCTGAGTATAATTACATTTTTAGCTCAGGTAAATACTTTTAACTTATTTTCCCTTATACGGGCTTGGGATACGGTAAATTATTACCGCTTGGTCGGGTATTGAATATTTAATCAATTAGTGGTTAAATCATTGAGATAACCCATTTTAATCTGTTTTGTTTGATACAAAGCATTTGGGGGTTAATATGACTGTGTACTGGATATCCTCGGCTCATTAATTTGAAATGGCCACGACTTAAGCACGGGGTGTAGGCATAAACCTGACAGTTGCGTATGTAAAACGGTATCTCACTCGTGAGGAAACTTCTTGTGGCTTATACTAGTGGTGTGTCTATTAATCTTGTCTCGGCTTCTATCCCGGGCCCTGAACGTACGACAAACATGTAAATCTGTATACAAGATTATTTTATATAATTGTCCCAAGTTATAGAAGAATATTTGTGCCTTGTGCAATTAAATTAATTTTATAAACACTTTTCAAAAGAGTCGGTAAATTGTATTTACCAGTGTAAACTGACGTATTTTTTTCAAAAAGATTAAGTGCAGGTACTACGCGAAATTGGCTGGAAACTCCTGAGTATTAGATAAAGGGTCTTGCAAGCTCTTAATACTTAAAGTCTGTCGAACAATATTTTACTTTATGTTTTAGATCCGCCTGTGGATCCACATACAACCGCTTGTATAATATTTAATTATACTTTTCATTTATGTTTGTATTATTATTTTCTACCAAGACTTCCGCTGTGCATTAAACTGTGAATATTGACTATGATGATATCAACTACGTCACGATACTCCCCACCAGGCCCACCGGTAATACGTGGAAATATCGGGTGTAACAAGTTGGTATCAGAGCCAACATTGAGTGAATTAAACACTAGCCTTTTGTGTTTAATCTCAATGACACAGTTGCACATTCCTTGACTTTCGAGTCTAGGTAAACAACTTAGGACTAATCCTAATCTTAATCGTTTTGTTTTATTTGTTTTTGTTTTGTTAGGACTTCAATCAACATGCCGCCAAGAGTTAGGGGAAGGAGCGGACGAGGAAAGGCCCCAATGAGGGGCAGGAATGATCATGAAGCCGGACCATCTCACCGGCGTACACCATCAGCAACACTCAGATCCAGTCCACACGAAGACTGGAGGACCTATTTGGAGCTCGCGAGACGCTCTGTCTCGCTTAGCTCCTCACCGTCTTACCACCATTTGTTCGGGCCACATCAAGATGAAGAGCCACACGACTCTCACCATTCTTTTATTCCTTTTCAGCGTTCGGGTTCACACAGTTCTTTTAAGAACCCAACTCCTTATTTCCAGAGTCGGTTCAATCTGATGAACCAAGTCAAAGAACCAGAGGTCCCAAACCCTTTGGGACCAGCTAACCATTTTCCCGAGTACCAAAACATGGATGTGGACGAGGATCCAGATCCTGAGATGCCTCCATCTGGGACGCCGACGCATCCCATCAAGATTTCTAGAAGACCATCTTTCAATGGTTCGCCTTATAGGGGCTCTGATATCTTGGCCGAGAGATTGAGCACGGTGAGGGGGAGTATACTCCCCCTCACCGCTACTCACCACCACACCAGCAGGTCCCTTCAGAGGACCCACATTTTGAGGCGGTCACGCCACCACCACCGCCAGAGCAGCCACCGCCTCCAGAACCATCGAGGCAGAGAAGAAGTGCACGAATGTCCGTGCTTGGGGGTTTTCACTTTAGCACCCCAAACACTCCAGTAACAGCAACTACCCACCGCTCTACGAAGACCCGTAAATGGGTGGGCCTTCAAATGCAGTTTCTGAAGTTGACTCTGCACCAGTCGCACCAGCACCACCCATGGGTTATGAAAACCCAATTCCATCTTACCCAGGTGCAGCTGGGTACAACCCATTTGAGCAGCAAGCTTATTCGGGTTATAACTACAACAATGCACCTGCCGTTTACCCGTTGTTGAAGCAGCAAACTTCAATGCTCTCTACCCTGGTCCCTTTCCACCTACGTACCCAACTGGGTACCCTGCATATGGGTATCAATACCCACCGCCTCCTCAACCTCAGCAGCGGCAGCCACCGCAACCCCAAATCCAGCAACCTCAATAGCAAGAAATTCTTCAAAGGTTGCATGAGGTGGAACAAAGGGTGGAGGAAGAGCGTAGAAGTCGCCGCGGTCTTCTATAAGGATTGGCAAACCTCATTAAGGGGAAGAAGAAGAAGAAGAAGAAGGATTATTAGAAATCCTTAATTATTGTATTGTTACTTTATTTCAATTAAGTCCCTGCGTGGACATTTCATTTATGTAATTGGTCCCTGCGTGGACTTGTCTTTCTTATTTTAGTCCCTATGTGGACAAGTTGTTTATTTAAACTCCCGTTTAGGGCAACTATTGTACTTCTTAAGACAATTTATTGAATATTTCATTTTAAATTCTTGTTGTCAATATATATATTCATGTACAATATAAAAACAAATCAAATTATCAATTCAATTTTCGATTGATCTGCCATTAAATATTAGAAGAAAATCTTACAGGTATAACCTAGCCCATATGTCACTTTAGACAGGGCCATGATGGAAAAACCTTTTTAAGATTCAAATCTTTGCTAACATCTGAAAACATGTTAGCACTCATGGCAAATGTGATTCGATAAAGTCACACCAGTCATCCTTATATTGAATTTTTTTTCTCTTCTCTTCCAATTCCCTATCTAACCTGATGATTTAAACATCCATTAGTGCTGAAGAGCCTACGGGCTATACTTATTTTCCCATAAGACAAATGACAGTGTAGTCTATGACTTCCTGACAAGAAAAGGTGATGAACTGTGTTCAACCCTTAATGCCTCGATCCTATGAGGTCATGGCTTTAAAATTGTCCTTGTGACAGGGCCTTTTGTGCCACTTTAATATCCTTAATAATTTATAACTGAGATAAATTATAATGAAAATTTTAAAATAAATATGATTATCAAATTAACCAAATATGGTTTATATTTACCATGGTTAATGAATCATCGAAAATGATGATTCCATAATAAACTTCTGAACAAACTATTGTTAATTGTTTTATAGCAATCAAGATTCAGCATGTCTGAATCAGAAGAGGTTAATAGTCATCCAAGGGAGAGAAATGATAACGCCAGAATAAATGTAGCCGGTGCAGACCTACAAGCATTGATAGACAATGCTATTACTAGAGCCATTGACAGACAGTTCAAGGAACCAAGTAATACTCGCACAAAGACTTAATCTGTGGCTCATAGTAAGCCCCTTCTAAAACACATGAGTCAAATAAGGACAATTCTCGTCACTCGTCGAATCAGAAGAGTCTCCCATCCAAGCAAATTGGGCTTAACCAGGAGCCACGTGTCAAGACTTGCTCTTACAAATACTTCGTCTCTTGCAAGCCAAGGGATTTTACAGGCGAAAAGGGTGCCATTGACTGTATGACATGACTTGATGAGATGGATACTGTAGTGGATATCAGTGGTTACGCGGAACAGGATGTGGTGAAGTTTTTTTCAAAGTCATTTAAAGGGGAGGCATTGGCTTGGTGGAGATCGATGATACAAGCCACAGGGAAAATCCCACTATATAATTTATCATGGGAACAATTTGTGGCACTGATCAAGGAAAACTTCTGTCCTCAGCATGAGGTAGAGAAAATTGAGACTAACTTCTTGACTTTGGTCATGAAGAATTTGGATTGTCAGGCGTATGTTACAAGTTTCAACACCATGTCTCGATTGGTTCCTTATTTGGTCACACCAGAACCAAAGCGCATAGCGCGCTTCATTGGAGGCCTGGCTCCAGAAATCAAAGGCAATGTTAAAGCATCTAGGCCTACCACTTATAGGTCTGTGGTAGATTTGTACTTATCTCTCACACTCGATGCGGTTAGAAATAAGTCTGTTAAGACTTCTGAAGAAGGAAAGAGGAAACGTGAAGATGAGAGCTCACGTCGCTCTGACAAGAAAAGAAAAGGTAACTCTGAGCATAGGAAGAGTTCCGGGTTTAATAAGGACTCCCAGCAGTCAGGAGAGAAGCCTAAGTGTAAAACCTGCCAGAAGCACCATTTTGGGAAGTGCAGACTCGAATCACAATCGCAATCGCAGTCGAAGCCTAAAGTTTGTGGAATCTGCAAGTCAAAAGAGCATAGAACTTTGGATTGCAAGAAAATGAAGGATGCAACCTGTTATGGTTGCAATGATAAGGGGCACATAAGGACCAATTGCCCGAAAAACCCAAAGAAGCCTGAAGAGGCCAAGAAGACTAATGCTCGAGTCTTCCAAATGAATGTTCAGGAGGCTGTGCAAAATGATAATGTTATAACAGGTACATTCCTCATCAATGATGTATATGCTAGAGTTTTATTTGATTCTGGTGCAGATAAGTCTTTTGTAAACAATAAATTTTGTAAACTGTTAAATCTGCCTGTTAAAGCTCTAAACATAAAATATGAGGTAGAATTGGCAGATGGTACCATAGAGACGGCTTCAAAAATCTTAGATGGATGTTTTATATCCATTTGGATTCACTCTTTTCCGCTGTCCTTGCTTTCGTTGAAATTGGCAGGATTCGATATAGTTATAGGCATGGATTGGTTATCTATTAACCAAGCCCAAATTGTCTGTGATAAGAAGCAAGTTGTCATCAAGACCCCTTATGGTGAATCACTTACTATTCAAGGAGATACGCAGTATGGATTGCCTGAACAAGTATCTATGCTTAAGGCATCGAAGTGTTTAAAGAAAGGTTGTGTCATCTACATGGCACAGGTAACTATAGATGAACCAAAACCCAAGATCGAAGATATTCCTTTTATTTCTGAATATCCGGATGTTTTTCCTAAAGAATTACCTGGTTTACCTCCCGACTGACAAGTGGAATTCAGAATTGATATCATTCTAGGAGCAGCCCCAGTTGGACGAGCTCCTTATCAGTTGGCACCGGCCGAGATGAAAGAACTGAGAACACAGTTGGATGATCTATTGGAGAAAGGTTTTATTCAACCAAGCTCATCACCTTGGGGAGCGCCTATTCTATTTGTGAAGAAAAAAGATGGCTCGATGCGTCTATGCATTGATTATCATGAGCTGAACAAAGTTACAATCAAGAATCGATATCCATTGCCCATGATCGATGATCTATTCGATCAGCTTCAAGGAGCAAGTTTCTTTTCAAAGATCGATTTGAGGTCAGGATATCATCAGTTGAAGGTCAGAACTGAAGATGTGCACAAGACCGCATTCAGAACAAGATATGCCCACTACGAGTTCTTAGTGATTCCTTTCGGGCTCACTAATGCACCTGCTGCATTCATGGATCTCATGAATCGCGTTTGCAAGCCGTATCTAGACAAGTTTGTCATTATTTTTATTGATGACATACTTATCTATTCAAAGAGACAAGCTGATCATGAAAAACATCTCCGGTGTATTCTTAAACTTCTGCAACAAGAGAAGCTCTATGCAAAGTTCTCTAAATGTGATTTCTGGTTACGAGAAGTCCAATTTCTTAGACATGTGGTAAGTGAGTGTGGTATCTAGGTGGATCTCGCTAAGATTGAAGCGATTATGAATTGGCAAGCACCAAAAACGCCCACAGAAATATGCAGGTTCTTAGGTTTGGCAGGTTATTACAGGTGTTTCATCGAAAACTTTTCACGAATTGCTGCACCTTTGACTTCGTTGACTCGCAAGAATATAAAGTTCGACTGGGGTCCTAAACAACAAGAATCATTTGAGATTCTCATGCAGATATTTAGCAATGCTCCCGTGTTGACATTGCCAGAAGGGATTGAAGAGTTTGTTGTGTACTGCAATGCATCGCACACTGGTATGGGTTGTGTACTTATGCAAAAAGGCTAGGTCATTGCCTACGCTTCTCGTCAACTGAAGGTGCACGAAAAGAACTACACCACCCATGATTTGGAATTGGGTGCCATTGTATTTGCACTAAAAATTTGGAGGCATTACCTATATGGAACCAAATATGTAATCTATTCCGATCATAAAAGCCTTCAACACTTGTTTAACCAGAAGGATCTTAATATGAGGCAGCGACGCTGGATGGAAACTTAAATGACTATGATTGTGAGATTCGCTATCATCCGGGCAAAGCAAATGTTGTTGCTGATGCCTTGTGCAGGAAAGAAAGAATTAAACCTATCAGGATCAATGCCAAAAGCATTGAACTAAAGAATAGCTTGAATTTCAGTTGCCCAAAAGGAAGCTACATTAGAAGCTAACTTTCCGAATGAAAAGTTAAGCGTAACTGCTGATCAATTGTCTTATGGTAAGGATGGAATCCTTAGATTAAATGGTCGAATCTAGGTTCCAATCCATGAAGGACTTAGAGATGTGATCCTCCAAGAAGCTCATAGTTCAAAATATTCAGTCCATCTAGGCAGTGATAAGATGTACCAAGATCTATAGCCACTTATGTTGCTAAATGTCTATAGCCACTTATGTGGCTAAATGTCTGACGTGTGCACAGGTTTGAAGAAATCTATAGCAACTTATGTGGCTAAATGTCTGACGTGTGCACAGGTTAAAGCCGAGCATCAAAAGTCGTCAGGTTTGCTGCAACACTGAACTTCCCGCTTGGAAATGGGAAATGGTAACTATGGACTTCATTACTAAGTTACCAAGGACGAAGCACGGGAATGACAGGATATGGGTTATAGTAGACACACTGACCAAGTCGGCTCACTTCTTGCCCATTAAAGAAACGCATGGCTCCGACAAATTAGCCCAGTTGTATGTGGATGAGATTGTATCTCTCCACGGAGTGCCAGTATCTATTATCTCTGATAGGGATACTAGATACACATATCATTTTTGGAAAAGCTTTCAGCAATCTCTAGGCACTCGTTTAAATTTCAGTACTGCTTATCATCCGCAGACGGATGGGCAAAGCGAGCGTACGATTCAAACGCTTGAAGACATGCTCATGGCTTGTGTTATTGATTTGGGTGGAAGTTGGGATAACCATCTTCCTTTGATTGAATTTTCATACAACAATAGTTATCATTCGAGCATCCAAGTCACGCCTTTCAAGGCCTTATATGGAAGGAAGTGCAGAATGCCAGTTTGTTGGGTGGAAGTTGGAGAAACCCAACTATCAGGACCTGATATATTCCTGGAGACGACGGACAAGATTATTCAGATCTGTGATCGTCTGAAAGCTGCCAGGGATAGGCAGAAAATCTATGCAGACATGAGGCGCAAACCTCTAAAATTCGAAGTTGGTGATAAAGTGCTACTCAAGGCGTCACCCTGGAAAGGGGTGATGCGCTTTGGCAAAAAGGGCAAGCTGAGCCCAAGGTACATAGGACCATTCGAGATCATCGAATGCGTCGGAACTGTAGCTTACAAGCTGAACTTACTTGAAGAGCTTAGTGGGATACACAATGTATTCCACATCTGCAATTTAAAGAAATGACTAGCCGATGAATCGCTAGCAATGTCGCATAAGGACGTGCAGACTAACGAGAGTTTGAATTACTTAAATGAATTAGTAATAACATGAGTAATATATATAACATATAACATGTTTTATTTTGGTATATGATGTCATGATCTATGTAAGACTTGTGGACATCTTATAAAAAAAACACATATCATTTCCAATTAGTCTAATTATTATTATTATAAACTATAAATTAGCAATTATATGTGCTTTATGAACTTGTACCCCATGTATGGGGAGTTTCTAAAAAAAAACATTAATTTTTCATTTCTAACCCAATTCTTTTCATCTTTTTTCCAATTTAATCTTAACACTTTTTTATTTTCATCTTTGGCCCCTCACAATTTTCATCTTTCACAAGTTATTCGTTTTACGATTCGTTCTAAATTTTGCAAGACACGCCGCAATGTGCGTGTGGGGTTCACCATTTTTGATATATCTTTCCCATTTGACAGGCCCGTCGTAACACGTTTATTTTTCCCCATTCAACTTAGTTATTCTTTTCTACGTTTTACGTTTCGGTCTAATTTTTTGCATTAACGCACCGCAACGGGCGTGTGTGGTTCAACAATTTTACGTCTGTAGTGTTATTTTTTCCTTTTTTATCTATTTTGTTTTTACGAACTTTTCCATTGTTGGGGTCGCTATTAGTGGTGTGGCATTGGTGCCATTTGGCACGGTTTTATGAACGTTTTTAACCAATTAAGTTTTTTACTAATATTTTGTTTCGATTTTACCCCTATATACTTCCTTGACTTAAAAAACTATTTTTATGTGCATATTTTTATTTACATGTCGGTATAAATATGATTTGCTCTACGTTTCAACGTAAACTTTTTCTGGAAAACGAGTCAGATCAATATAATACGTTTCATTAAAAAACATTTTTACGTGCATTTTTTTATGTACTATAAATTTGAATTGGTTTACGTTTCGATTTGGGAGTGAGTCAGGACAAATATCATATGTATCCATCCGTATTTTATGTATGTTTCGTAAATTTTGTTTCGAACCGTATGGAGTCAAATTGTAGTTTCTTTTCTATGTATGAGTCGGATCACAAATAAATTCTATTTACTTTACGTTTTGATCAGATCGTAATTCTTATATAGGTTATATCGAGTTCAATCGAATATGTCAAAACGCGTGTTTTCTTATGGTTAACGCATCACACAACATTTGGACTAATCCATTCGATGTTTGCGATGTTCTCGCGCCGTAACGCGAGCGGGTCTTATTGCTAGTTATTATTATATACTTAAATATTTAAATAAGATAGAGTTACTTATATTTGGGTATTAATAATAATAGTAATATTATTATTATTATTATTATTATTATTATAAATACTTAGTAATTATATTTTAGTATTATTCTTCTTCTTCTAATTATTATAAATATTTAGTAATGTAGTGAATTAACTAATTTCATGTCCATTAAATAATTTATTACCTAGGATGAGTTTATAAAATAAGGTCAAATTAGGTACTATTACATAGAGCACTTATGTAACACCTCACAAAATCATGTCCAATACAGTGGTGACATGTGTCATAAACCCTGATCATGTTAAAAGATAACTTGAGGGACTAAAATTGTCAAACAATGAAAAGATGTATGTAGAAGGACCAAAAGTGTCAACATGCCAAACTTGTGCCTCTGATTGACCTTATATGATGCTCGTATTCCTTATTGAATAAATTGTCGGACACAAGAAGCCGTTTGTGCTTAAAATCAAAAGTTTACAAAACACAGGGGTTAAAAGTGTTAACATGTTAATTCTTACCTCTGAGTGAGCTTTTAACAATCCCCAGGCCTTGTAATGTATTAATATACCCTCATGAATATCAGATAATGATTTCATAAACTTTCGGTTAGATCTTATGATGTAAATTGCATTTACCAAACAAGAAGGGTTGAAAGTGTTAATATGAGAATTCTTCTCCCAAAAGACCATTTGAATAAATCCGGAACCCAATAATACTTGGTTTATTTCCCAAGATCATGTGAAACCTGATTATATTAGCCCTTAGTGCTGAAAATGAAAGATATACGAGTTTAGAAAGTACAGGGACTGAACTTGCGAACAAATTAAACAACTTTGAAACTTGTCTCCTCACGTGGCGCGCCAGGATCTGCCTGGTCTGGCGCGTGGCGCAACCGGAAGCCATTTCAGCCAAGACTGGCAGTTGCCAGCATGCAAATCTGCAATCTTATGAGATCTTCTGCAACTCTGAATGAAACCAGCAGCATGCATACGGTTTTAGGAAACCACTAGGACACTTGTATGCATCAAATAACACCTGGGGACACTTGGATTCATCTTAAACAACCCCTTTTTCTATAAATAGGTTCTTCAATTTACAATTCAGACTTGCACATTTGAAATTCTCCAACATCTCTCTCTAACTTTGATTCAGGAGCATTCTGGTCATTAAGGAAGCTCTCTCAAGTTTAATCTTTGTGCTAAGGACCTTTGTAAGTGTTCTTAGCTTCTGTAGTTAAGCTTTTATTAGTTTAAGGGCTGAAAGTCAAGGTTAGTGTAATTCTGCTTTGACTTTGTGATTAATCACTAACGGTTCAGCCATTATTCTAATTTGAAGTGGCTATGTGTTGGTAATTAAGTAGGTGTTAATCCCTCAAAAGGGCACCTCCTAATTATCACGTTTACTTAGTCAATTGTCGGGTCAAAGTAATAAACAGAAAAGTCAAACGAGTCAGTTTTTATAAAATAATTCATAACTGATAATGTATAAGCTATAAAATACCTTTTATCACTTAAATAACTTGGTAAATAATATAAGAACATGTTTAGACATGTTCAACCCGACAATTCTGGGTATTAGGCTCGGTTCGCAACCGAAAGTCACAAAAGTAGACTTTTGCTTTGACTTTCAGTTCTGACCCGAATTAGCTTAGTTTAGTTATGCCTTAGGATTCCTTTGTGACCATGTTATATGTTAGAATAACCCTCTGAGGTTATACTTCATTGTCCCTTAGAAATCATAGTACATTGCATTTTCCGTTATTTGCTTAAATGTTGACCAATATGCCCTTATGTTATAAAAATGAGTTTTTTGAAAATGTGAGAGGACAAAAAGCTTTATTAATGAAAAATAAGTATGTCCACAAAATTTGACATCAGTTTCTAGTCTCAAACTAAAGTTATGCAAGATAGCGTAAAATGAAACTTTTTGTTAATTATACGACATTTTTAGCATAAATCATATTTAAACCCAATTTTTGGCACCAAACTTGCTACCCACTGTCATGATATAATTTTTAGGGATTTTGGAATTTTTGGTCAGATTTTATACTGACCATAACATAGGGTTCTTGTGTAAATTCGGTAATCGACGATAATGCCCTTTACATTAATAAAATGAGTTTTACATATCATTTATGTGCCAAACCTTTTCCTACTGATGTTATATATTAAATAAAATATTTTAAGCATTCAAGACTGATTAAAACTTCAAAATTTTATAAACATCTCAAATATCGTCAAATACCGACTTTATGCGAATTAGGCGCATAGTATGGTTTAAAACCATATTTAGCACCTAAGACATGATACTTACTGATTTCGTAAATAAATTTTAATATCTTAACAGAAAGTATAAGTCTTGAACTCATATTTCCAATTTGGTCCTTAAAACATATGTGAAATGACCAAAATGCCCCTCCGGTGCATAGTTTGGCCATAAATGGTGACCTTCACACATGTATGATATTTTACTGATGTAACTTGATAAAGTGAATATTTTTACTGAATATTTTAGACCAGAACCTCAGTTTGCTATTAAACCTCTTTTATAAACATTAAAATGACCAAATTACCCTTTCGGGGCCTAAATTGGTTTTAAATTCGTTTTGGGCATAATGGAAGATATCCTACTGATATCACAACATATTTTAAGCATAATAACTAATGGAACTTATACATGACTCATTCGGTTACCCGTTATGCATATACGCGTTCGATACGGCTTATGTAACTAGTTTGCATAAGTTAGCCGAAACGGGTCAAACTTTATCATTTTTACTTCAAAATCAAGAATGTATTTAGTTTACCCATTTTATACAAGCCTCCATACTTGTCAGGTCTAAATTACATTCTAATCAGGTCACCGCTTAATCTTGCGTTTCGTACCGTAAACTTTTCTTTAAAACTAACCGGACTAAGTTACAACTTAAATAAGACCCGTTAGGAATCTAATAGGTTATTAAAACCTTCATTCCAGATTAGAACCATTTAAATCAACTTCTATTTAAATCATTTACATTATTCGTTCCTAACCAAGATAACTATGTTACATATGATTGCAACTATGTGAACACATGTAACACCTCGCAAAAATCATGTCCAATATAGTAATGACACGTGTCATAAACCCTAATCATGTAAAAAGTTGACTTTGAGGGACTAAAGTTGACAACAGTGAAAAGATGTATGTAGAAGGACCAAAAGTGTCAACATGCCAATCTTGTGCCTCTGATTGACCTCACACGATGTTTGTATTCTCTAATGAGTAAATTATCGGACGCAAGAAGCCGTTTGTGACTAAAATCAAAAGTTTATAGAACACAGGGGTTAAAAGTGTCAACATGTTAATTCTTACCTCCGAGTGACCTTTTAATGATCCCGAGGCTTTGTAATATCTTATTATACTCTCACGAATATCGGATAATGATTTGAAAAAGTTTCGGTACAATTATATGATTTAATTTGCAATTTCCAAGAAGAAGGGTTGAAAGTGTCAATATGATAATTCTACTCCCGAGAGACCATTTTATCGAATCCGAAACTTAACAATATTTAGTTTTATTCCCAAGATCATGTGAAACCTGAAATTAAGAGCCCCTCATACTGAAAATTAAAGTTATACGAGTTATGAAAGTACAGGGACTGATCTTGTAACAAAACAAACAACTTTTGAAACATGCTGCCTCGCGTGGCGCGCCAGGTTCTCCTCTCCCTGGCGCGTGGCGTGACGGAGGATGTTTTCCAGCCAGTGACTGGCAGCTGCCATCATGCAAACCTGTAATCTCCACAAGATCTTCTGCATCTCTGATCGAAAACAACAGCATGCAAATGGTATTACAAAACCTCTAGGACACATGGAAGCATCAAAAAACATATGGGGATAATTGGATTAATCTCAATGTCTCTCAATTCTCTATAAATAGGTGCTTCATTTCACAATTGCGACTTGCACATTCAAATTTTCTCAAACATCTCTCTCTAGTTGCATTCTCTAGGATTCCTAGACAAGAAGGAAGCCCTCCTAAGTTCAAACTTCGTGCTAGGACCTTGTGTAAGTGTTCTTAGCTTCTGTAGTTTAGTTTTTAGATGTCTAAGGACCGAAAGTCAAAGTTATCATAATTATGCTTTGACTATTAGTTTAAACTTTAACGGTCCAGCCATGGTTCTAAACGAATGTGGCTATGTGTTGGTAATTAAGTAGGTGTTAATCCCTCAAAAGGGCACCTCCTAATTATCACTTTAACTTAGTTAATTGTCGGGTCAAATAACTAACACAAAAAGTCAAACGAGTCAGTTTTTAAATAAACTCATACCTGTTAATGTAGGAGCTATAAAATATGTTTTGTCACTTTAATAACTTGGTAAATAATATTAGAACATGTCTAGACATGTTCAACCCGACAATTCTAAGTTAAGGCTCGGTTCGCAACCGAAAGTCGCAAAAGTTGACTTTTGCTTTGACTTTCAGTTCTGAACCGAATTAGCTTAGTTCTTTATGCATTAAGGTTCCTTTGTGACCATATTATATGTTAGTATAATTCTCAGAGGTTATACTACATGGTCCCTTAGTAATCTGAGTTTATTACTTGTTTCCGTTATTATGCTTAAACATTGACCATAATGCCCATATGGTCTAAAAACGAGATTTTTGAATACATAAGCATGCAAATAGCTTTGTTACTGATATATAAACATGTCAAAATTATTTTGACATTATGTTCTGGTCTCAGAATGAAGTTATGCAAGATATCGTAAAATTGAACTTTTTATTAATTAAATTACGCTTTTGTGCATAAATCATGTTTAAACCTAAATTTTGGCACTAAACTCATTTCCTACTGTTATGATATTATTTTTAGGGATTTTTGGAATGTTGGGTCAGATTAGATACTGACCATATCATTGAATTCTCGTATAAATTATATAATTGACGATAATGCCCTTTTTGCTAATAAATTGTGATTTGCATATAATTAACATGCCAAACCTTTTCCTACTGACTAAATATGTAAAATAAAATATTTTAACCATTCAAGGCTGGTCAAAATCTCATAATCACATAAACATCGCAATTATCGTCAATTATTGATTTTTACGCTAATTAAGTGCATAGTATGGTTTAAAACCATATTTAACACCTAAGACTTGTTACCTACTGAATTTATAAATAAATTTTAATACTTTTATAGTAGGTATAATTCATGAACTCAGACTTCCAATTTTGTCCTTAAAAACATATGTGAAATGACCAAAATGCCCCTACGGTGCATAGTTTGGCCATAAAGGGTAAACCACACATATGTATGATATCCTACTGTTATAACTTCATAAAATAAATATTTTTACAGAATATTATAGACCAGAACATCAGTTTTCTTTAAAACCTCTTTTATAAATCTTAAAATAACCAAAATGCCCTTACGGGACTCAATTTGGTTTAAAAATATTTTAGGGCATAATTGTTGATATCCTACTGATATCACAACATATTTTAATCATAATAACTCATAGAGCTTGTATATGACTCATCCGGTTACCCGTTTATGCTTATACGCGTACGGTGTGGTTTATGTGACTAGTTTACATAAACTAGCCGAAACGGGTCAAATCTTATCATTTAAACTTCAAATTCTAGAATGTATTTAATTTACCCATATAATACAAGTCCCCATGCTTGTCGGGTCTAAATTACATTCCAATCCGGTCATCGCTTAATCTAGCGTCTCGTACCGTAAACCTTTCCTTAAACTAAGCGGTCTAAGTTACTACTTAAATAAGACCCGTTAGTAATCTCATAGGTTAATATAATCTTCGTTCCAGATTAGGAGCCCGGTAAAAGCTACTTGCACTTGTTTGAGTAGATTATACGGCTGAGTATACAAAACTTTCATTTTAAGCTCAGGTAAATACTTTTAACTTATTTTCCCTTATACGGGCTTGGGATACGGTAAAATATTACTGCTTGGTAGGGTGTAAAAATCATTTAATCGAATATGGTTATATGGCATAATCCTGTTTTAATCAGTGTTGCTTGATAACAAATAAACATTGGGGGTTAACGACCGTGTCCTGGATAACCTCGGCTCATTTAAAATCGTAAATGACCACGACTTAAGCACGAGGTGTAGGCATACACCTGACAGATGCGTATGTAAAAGATATACTCACTTGTTGGGGTAACCCGCCATGAGATTATATTAGTGGTGTGTCGATTAATCTTGTTCGGCTTTTATCCCGGCCCTAAATGTTTGACAAACATGTAAATCTGATACAAGATTATCATTATATAATTGCCCAGGTTATAAAAGAATATTTGTGCCTTGTGCATTTAAATCAATTTTCATAAATGCTTTCAAAAAGAGTCGGTTAATTGTATTTACCAGTGTAAACTTAAATATTTTCAAAAAGGCTAAGTGGCAGGTACTATACGTAATTGGCTGGGAGCTCCTGGAAGTAATTAGTGAATCTTGCAAGTTCATACGCCTTAAGTCTGTTGAACAAGTTTTTGTATTATACTTTAGATCCGCCTGTGGATCCTATCTTACAACCGTCTGTATATTCTTTTATTCGTACATTACATTTCGGTTTATAATATTATTTTCTACCAAGACTTCCGCTGTGCAATAAACTGTGTATATTTGACTATGATGATATCAACTACATCACGATACTCCCCGCTGGGCCCACCGGTAATATGTGGAAATATCGGGGTTTGACAGGTTGGTATCAGAGCCAGGTTGAGTGAATTAAACACTAGCCTTTTGTGTTTAATCTTAATGACACAGTAGCACATTCCTTGACTTCTGAGTCTAGGTAAATGACCTAGGATTAATCTTAATCTTATTTGGTTTATATCGTTTGTTTGTTCTTTATTTTGACAGGTTTACTTTTAATCATGCCGCCAAGAGTCCGTGGATGTGGAGGTAGAGACAAAGCCCCAATAAGGGGAAAGAACGACCACGAGGCGAGGCAGGGCCTTCGCACAGGCAAACACCCTCTGCATCTTTCAGCTCCAACCCACATGAGGACTGGAGGAATTATCTTGAACCGGCAAGGCGTTCAGTCTCGCTCAGCTCTTCGCCTTCCTACCACAACTCATTCGGGCCATAACCAGCAGATCACTATCCTGAGTACCAGGATATGTGATATACGTTAAATTATACATGTTTTTATACCTCAAAACACTTCCGTTTTAAGCATTTTTGACCAAAAACACGAGGTTTAGGTGCCAAATTCGGTACTTTTATATTTTCAGGTCTTAAACAGAGCACAAAAGAAAATTCTGATGAAAATGGACAAATTCTGATGCATTTCTGATGAAAAGAACAAAATTCTGATGACTGCCAGGTGTGGCACGACCGTGCCATCTGACGGCACTACCGTGCCGATCCGCCGATCTCGGAAGCACTGCCAGTGCAAGAGCCAGTGCCGATGTTTTACCGGGCCGCACTACCATGCGACCCACTGCACGACCGTGCCGATCTGCTGACCCAAGCAACTTGTCCACTAGTCCACTTGGCTGACTCGGGATCGGAGAAACTGACGTCACCCGATAACACCTGTCGCACGACCGTCCCGCTCACAAAATCATCTATAAAAACAGCCATTCGCTACTGGTTCAAGTGTTGGGTTTTTCTCCATGTTTCTGGGCGATTTCTAGGTTCCGAAGCAGTCCTGATCAGACCCATTTGAAGCTTCAAGATCGAGTGGAAGCATAACCGATCTAACCCATCAATTCCTTGCTTGTTTATGGTTCTATTCCTTGTTCTTGAACATGTATTCTGATCATTTTGCAAGTTATGAGCTGATGTTAGTTTTTTGTTTAATGTAGTTTATGTAATAGTAGTTATAAACTCGTTTCTTGAATAATCTTTATGTTGTAATCTTGTTTGTATGAAACTTGGTACTTTTTCATGTTTGAATCTTCATGATTATATAATGAATCTTTCATTGATGTTGAGTTCCTGATTATGTTTGTTTATATTGGATAATGAATCTGTGGTTAGTGGGATGGTAACTATTTCTTGATTAATCACTTGTTTGTAGACTTTGTTTACACTATGAAACCGGACCAGGGTATTGGTTTTATACAAGATATATCTTATTTTGATTAGGAATACTTTCTTGCACGTAAGGGTTCTAACGAATTATATGGTGTTGATTACATGTTCTTGAATGTGGTTTATGATCCTTGTTTAGTAGTTTTGGTCTGAAATTGCTGACATGGTAGATTTATGTTCAAGACTTGTAAAGGTGAAATAGTTTGTTATATGATCTACTTAATTGCTTATCCTCGTGGCTGTATTGTGACCATCGGTATTGCTTTCTTTAATAAGTGAGGTTAGGAATCCAGACCCGGTAAATAATCTATCTTTAAAGGTTCGCATGAATATATATCAATAGCTCGCTAATGAATGATTTTAGGTGGTTAACGTGTGATCATCGCATTAACTTTCTGAAGAATCATAATGCCAGAAATCCAGACCCGGTAACTAGCTGTCTCGAAATTGGAAAATTGATTAAGTGCTTTTGTGACAAATCTGATAGATAACATGTTTAGGTTGTTTGTGAAACAAGATATTAGTATATTTATGTTTTAAATATAGTTTTAGGTAATTTTAGTTAAACAACCATTCACTTTTCCTTATATCTGGTAAAACAATGACAAAGATTTAGTACATTATAACGTCCGTGTTCCATGGATCGATATCTGGCTCTTACCAATACTTTGCTGCATATATGACGGGATACACTTGTCCTTTGTTGTGTGTGTTTTAATGCAAAGGTATAAACCATTTTTATAAATATAAAACACATTTTGCTGAGCACGTGAAAATACTGTAAATAAATGTATATAACCGCTCACATCAAGTTTTTGGCGCCGTTGCCGGGCACCACGGCTAAATTAATGGAAAAATCTGAGTCATTATTTTACCAATGTACAAACTGTTAATACTTGTAAATTTTTGTATTTTTTTGTTTTCTTTTACTAACTTGTTGATATTTAACCTGTTTGACTAACTTTTCTTTTTCTCTTTTAACCAACTAACAAATAACTTTACAAACTCACTAACATACTAACTTCTTATTTTATTATCCGACTAACATTTATTCCATTTATTCATTTAATTCAGTTATGTGTTCGGAATCGAACCATTTACTTTCATTTACTTATTTCATTTCAGTATTTCTAATTCAGTATTCCATTCATTTTATTTTAGTTATTTCATTCTTGTTTATATTTATATTTATGTACGAGTTCGCACGTCGAACCGCTTATATATATATATATATATAGGGAGAAGATCATGCGAGAACCACCTCTTATTGCGAGAACCGCGGGAACCAATGTGAACACAACAAAAAATGCCTAAAAATAGCTAAAAATCACACAAATTTTTTTTTAAATATTTTTTATATAAAAATCGCGACTTTTCGAAGCAAAAAAAAATTAAAAACATTTAAAATTTTTTTTTTTGCCACTAAAAGTAGCGATTTGAGCATAAAAAATATTAAAAAAAAAATTTAGATTTTTTTTTGATTTTTTTAAGATTTTTTTAGGTTTTTTTGGGGGTTTAGTTTTTAGCATTTTAGCTTGGGGTGGGGGGGGGGGGGGGGGGGTGGGGGGTTTAGGTTTTTGGGGGGTGGGGGAGGGGGGTTTAGGTTTTTTTTTTGGGGGGGGGGGGGGGGTTAGGTTTTTTTTAGGTTTTTTTAGCTATTTTAGGTTGTGTTCACATTGGTTCTCGCGGTTCTCGCAATAAGGGTGGTTCTCGCATGAACTCCTCCCTATATATATATATATATATATATATTTAGTTCATTTCTGCATTTAAGTATTCACGTTCAGTTTTTCAATTATTCCATTTCTGTCCATTTAATTATTTTAAATTAACAGCTTATTCACTTAATTATTGTACTCATTTGTTTATTTATTTACTCCACAAAAATGAAATGTAACTTTCTGATAAAATCATCATATTTTCTGATGAATTCCAATGAATTTGTCAGATTTTCTGATGGATTCTGATAACCCCATTAGATATTCTGAAAACAACAATTTTTATTCTAATGAATTTACCAGATTTTCTGGTAATTCTAATGGATTTATCAGAAATTCTGATGGAACGAAAATTTTCATCAGATCTTATCAGAATTTTTATTAGATATATCAGATTTTCTGACATATATTAAAAAAAAGAGTTTCCTCGGGTTTCTGATGATGGTCATCAGAAATTCTGGCAAACAACCAAAAACAGTTTTCGGATGTGAATAAGTAAATAAGCCGGTAAATATTTAATTAGATTTGTTTCGTTACTTGTATATGTTTGTATATTATGTATTATCATTATTATTACTTATTTCTTATATTATTATTATTATGTTCTTTTTTCTGTATAATGCCTTCCTTTTATATTACAGGCTAATGTCCACGCCCCCTGCACCCGCTAACGCTGAGCTAGCCAACGAACCAGAAAATAACCTAAGAAGAAGTAGGCGGCTTCGCGAAAGATCACTTGTCGTTGCACAAAGGATTGCGGCCGCAATCGACGAACCAGTGATACTTTCCGACAGCGAGAGTTCAGAGGACGACACATGAAGCATTATGACAGAGGACGACCAGCCTTTAAATGAGACCGACCGTCCAGGAGGAGAGGGCTTGCTACCGAGCATTGCACGACCTACGATAGCAGCACCAAGTTTTGAAATTAAATCTAGTGTTATTAACATGTTGCAAAATTCTGTGCAGTTTGATGGGAAGGATCACGAGGATCCAGGTCGACACATCGCATCATTTCTCGAGGTGTGATCGACTTTCAAAACTAGAGACGTTTCTGAAGACGCAATCCGTTTGCGGCTCTTTCCATTCTCTTTGCGAGACAAAGCCCGATCTTAGCTTTTGTCACTTCCAGCAGGATCCATCACGACTTGGAACGAGATGGCAAATCTTTTTATGCAAAAAATACTTGCCACCAGAAAAGACAGCTAAGCTTAAGAATCATATTATGACATTCAAACAGGACGAAGGAGAATCTCTACACGTAGCTTGGGAGAGGTTCAAAGATCTTCTAACCGATGTCCCACATCATGGGTTGTCCAAAAGATAACTTGTGTTGAACTTCTACCAAGGACTCAACTGCGACTCACAAGAACGTTTAGATGTTTATGCAGGAGGCGATCTTGGAACAAAAACACCCAACAAAGCCTATGCAATCATAGAAAAAGCTACTTTGAAGTCGAGTTCTCATCACGGTGGAGTGCGGAATAAAGCATCATCTATTCCTGGAGTTCATCAAGTAGATACATATACGGATCTTGCAGCACAGATTGGAGCTTTGGCAGCAAGATTTGATCAAGCTCAGAATGTTTCGCAAGTCCAATCATCATGTGAGCTGTGTAGAGTGTCACACGAGCCAGGTACATGTGAGCAGGGTGTTATGTTTACAGGCCACGAAGAGGTGGACTACTTAGGCAATCAAATTAGGCCCCAAAATAACCCCTATAGCAACACGTATAATCCGGGTTGGAGAAATCACCCAAACTTTGGGTGGAAATCTAATTCCAATAAATAAAACCCACTCGGATATGCTCAACGCGCTCCCGCACCACAACAGCCTCAGGGGCAATCCTTTCAGCCCCAAGGATAATCTTTTCAGCCATCAGGGCAAACCTTTGAACCACATTACTTTAATCTAGGTTTAGGAAGCACTTCCCATCCTCAAGCCTCCCAAACAAACTCGAAACTAGAGGAGATGATGGCACAACTGTTAAACAACTCCAACAATGCCCACCAAATATCAGAGAAACGATATAACAGCATGAGGTGTGTTTCATGGCACAAGAGGGGGAAATGCGGAGCCAGAAGGCTTCAATACAAACCATTGAGAATCAAGTTGGCCAATTGGCCAAGATGTTGTCTGAAAGACCCCAAGGCAGTCTTCTAGGAAACAAAGATCCAAACCCAAGAGGGCACGTTAATGCAGTAATGACTAGGAGTGGTAAAATGTTACAACTCGGAATTTAGAACCCTTCTTTGTATCTCGGTGTAACATGCTTGAACGTTATGTGTTTATATACTAGTAAATGAAAGTTGGTGATTTCTCTCGATGTGCAAAGTGTTGGTAATGTGTACGTATAATGTATATGTAGTATGTATATGTGAATGTGTATCAGTGAGCCGAACCGAAACCCCTCCCTTGCACACTATGGGCTGCCAACGACAAATGGGCCGGATGGGCCGCAACCACCCTTGGCCCACTCGGAAACCCACTTAGGGTGCATCACCTTCTATTTAAGCCTAAAACCCTCACACACACTCTCCTTTACTCTCTCTCACTTCATCCCCACACTCTCCCTCCCACTCAAAATCTAGCAACACCACCCTCTCCTCTTGTCTCGGATCAAGGGTAGCAAACCAAGCTCTCAGATTAGCTTGTGTTCTTCACTCGGAGACTATCGGACAACAAACCTACTCGCCTTCACACACTCTTTATCAAACGGTTAGTATTTTAGATTTTCACTAGGTGTTTTTGTGTATAATGATGTGACTTGCTTTGAATGACTAAAGGATGGATTGACATATGTGAACTTTTGTATGATAATGAATTGCTAGGATATTCGAATGATGAATGTATGGGATGCTTATGGTCATTAGATTTATGCTAAAAGTTATAGGACAAATGTGGTTTTGATAATGATATCCAAGGTTGTCATAACATATAGACTATATGTATACATGTTCTTGTGTTGGGTAAAATGCATGCTAGAGTTAGGACATGAATATTCATGTTTGGTATGATGAAACAATGATGCCAATGATATTTAGGGGATATTGTGAAACTGTGATGATGCTAGTGATAAAAATGGTTGCGTGTTCTTCCTGCTGAGATTTAACGGATGAAACAATCTTAGAGAATGTGGAATTAGGCCTGTCTTGATTATGAACATGATGAATGTGCTTGATGAACCGTATGAAGATCATTGAGAATATTTGAATATATGATGTTTGATCCATTTTAATTAATTGTTAGGCAAAGAAACATGTTTGTGTAATTCCATTGGATGGTACCTATTATCATGAAAACAAAATTCTATTGGATAAGTACACTGTACAACCGTTCAGTAGATGTTGGAGCCGGGACCCTTAGTCTCGACTCGAGACCACAGCTCCCTCACACAAGCAGCATAACTCGAGACCACGGTTGCGGGTCCGGTTGCGACTCGAGACCGTCTAGTCTCGACTAGTACATGCATGACTCGAGACCTCCACAGTTGCGACTCGAGAACTCGTAGGCTATAACTCGAGACCGCACAGTCTCGACTCGAGATCTCTAGTCTCGACTCGAGACCACGTACACATACTCACTGATTTGGACTTGCACACTGTTACGGGCTTAGGTGATTGGGCTGTACTGTTGGGCTTTGTTTGCTACATGACTCCTACTGTTGAACTAGCACTGTTGTTGAACTGCCATGCTAGGCGTGTATGCCATGATCGTTACTTGTGTACAATACGTGTAGAAAATACGTGCACTACTTGAATATGAACCTGACTTGAATGGTATCTATGTTAGGACGTGGTTGACCACTTATAGCTTGACCAACTTTCTGTGTATCTGCCGAGCAAACCAATGTGAGTTCACACTTTCTACAAAGCATGGGATTCCCAGGGGTTGGGAATTGGGGTTAAGGAACATGGATTCCTCGTCCTTTCTTGGGTAGGACAGCATCGGTTCAGGAATATAATTCCTCGTCCTCATGGACAGATAACTCGTACTAGACCAAAACTCTATCACGAAGTCCCTCCTTTTTATATCGACTTAATCGCCAGCCAATGGCGAGCGGGTCATTAGTTAGATAGCTCTATTTAGGTTTGACAAGCCTCACACCGTGCCGCAGAGGACGGGCGTGAACTAATGGACCTGGGCACATCAATGATGATAGACATTGACAGTTCAGGGCACATAAACATGACTACAGTCAGCAGTCGATATGGTAACGAGTCTAGTATATACATGGGGTAGCCCCCATGGCCGAAATGCCAGATAACTAACAAGGGGTAGCCCCCACGGCTGGATTGCCAGAGTAACCGGGAATAAACAAGTCACGTTTTCAACTATGGGGTAACCCCCACGGCAGGATGCCGGTTAAAGGAAACTGTTTTTGGAACAACTTAAAATGAACACCCAACTGTGAACTCACTCAACTTGTTGTTGACTCGTTACTACATGCTTTGCAGGTCAATAGGTACTTAGCTGGAGCTTGCATGGGGGAGAGTCGTTGTGGGATATGGACAGCTGTGTGCCATGTTAAACCTTGAAACGTTTAAACTTATGTTTTGGTTTTGAATATTACGCTTCCGCTTTGCAACTTAAACTATGTTTTGTTTGAACACCAATTGTACTGGTTAAACTTTTATAATTGTTAACTTGCGTGTTCAATATGATTGGTGGCTGGATCCTGGTCAGTCACGCCTCCAAGCGGTGGTATTCCGCAGGTGGATTTTGGGGGTGTGACAGATTTGTATCAGAGCCATTGGTTATAGTGAACTTGGTTTTAATAAGGGGAAAGAGTTTTATTAAAATCAGACTATAACCTGTACAATGCTCTACGATCCACAACGACGCTTCACTCCACATCCAAGGCATGACATTCTAGGTGATATGATCTGTGTATATATTGCCTACTTGATAGTTACCTAGTGCATTGCTCCTGGTATGCTTGGTTAGTATAACTACTGTTGCTTGAACCCGTGTGTGTTTACTCTCTTCTGTCTTCGCATTTTCACGAACCTCTCTCACTCATGTTCTTCTTGATATGAAGATCATGTATGGACGCGTTAACATGACATGACTCAAGCCCAGTTGACGGCTCTGATTAACGAACGAGTTGCTGCGGCGCTTGCAGCTGCACACGCAGGAGGTATATCCTGCAGTCCAAACTCATCCTAGGATCTTTAGATCCTACTCTCGTGAACCAACCTTTGTGTTAAACTCTGTCCTTTCTTTCACCCACAATAGGTCAACATGCTCAGCCACCTGTGTGCACCTTTAAAACCTTTATGGACTGCCGACCCACTACTTTAAGTGGCACTGAAGGAGCTGTAGGTCTCCTTCACTGGTTTGAGAAGCTCGAGTCAGTTTTCGAAATGTGTGAATGCCCTGAGGCGCGCAGGGTGAAGTATGCTACCGGTACTCTCGAGGGTTTAGCTCTCACATGGTGGAATGCTCAAGTCCAAATGCTGGGGTTAGTTGCTGCTAACGCCACCCCATGGAACAATTTTAAAGAGATGATCAAGGAGGAATACTGCAGTCGTGATGACATTCATAAGCTGGAAGTCGAGTTCTACAACCTCAAGATGACGGGGTCAGAAATTGAGGCGTATACTAAAAGATCAAATGAGCTTGCATTATTGTGTCCTACTATGGTAGACCCACCCATCAAACGCATCGAACTATTCCTCAAGGGCTTAGTGCCAGAGATCCAAAGTCATGTGACTTCAGCTAATCTCGCCACCATCCAGCAAGTTGTTCAATTGGCTCACCGTCTCACGGATCAGGCGGTGGAGCAGAACAGGTTACCAAAGCGTATAAGTGCTGCAGCTACTTCGGATGCTCCTAGTGACAACAAGAGGAAGTGGGATGGAGCTTCAAGCAAAGGTTCAACTTCTGTGCAATCTCAGTCTCAGCAGAGAAAGACTGATGACTACAAGAGCCCCAGTCAGCAATCATCTGGTGGTCAAAGTCATGGTGGGTACAAGGGGAATCACCCCAAATGCAATCGCTGCAACCTACACCACAGCGGGCCATGTACCAGGGGTAACTGTCATCGGTGCAACAAGCCAGGTCACGCCGCCAAGGACTGCAGAAGCTTGTACCCCGCGAACCAGAATCGTCAACAACAAGCCCCTCAGAACCAGCGACAGCAGCAGCAACAGGGTATCAACAAAGGGTGCTTTCAGTGTGGAGCTGAAGGCCATTTCAAGAAAGATTGCCCCCAACTGAACAGGAACCAGAACAACAACAACAATAATCAAGGAAATGGCAACAATGGGAACAACAACAACAATGGTGCCAGGGGGCGGGTGTTCGTGATTGGTCAAGGCGAAGCAAGGAATAACCCCAATGTTGTGACGGGTAAGTTCCTTCTCGACGACTTTTATGTTACAGTTTTATTTGATTCGGGTGCCGATACTAGCTACGTGTCACTAGAAGTTAGTCGAATGCTTAGGCGTATTCCAACACCCTTGAACAACAAGCACACTGTAGAGCTAGCAAATGGTAAGAGTTTAGAGGCCGCACACGTAGTCAAGGGTTGTAAACTTAATCTTGCTAACCAGACCTTTTCTATCGACCTCATTCCTATCGTCTTGGGTAGTTTCGACGTTGTCATTGGGATGGATTGGTTATCCCAACACCGAGCAGAGATTCTTTGCAACGAGAAGATTGTTCGTATTCCTGGTTCCGGTGATGAACCTCTCATGATTCGTGGTGACAAAAGGGGTGCTGTCGAGAGCATCATCTCTTTCATCAAGGCCCAGAAGTGCTTGCGAAAGGGCCACACCGCTATTTTGGCTCTCGTTACTGACACCTCGGAGAAAGAGAAGAAGATAGAGGATTTTCCAATTGTACGCGACTATCCTGAGGTATTTCCTGAGGAATTACCTGGCCTTCCACCTCATCGCCAGGTCGAGTTTCAGATTGAACTAGCTCCTGGAGCTGCGCCTATAGCTCGTGCACCTTATCGTTTAGCTCCATCAGAGTTGGAAGAACTCTCTACGCAACTACAAGAACTCTTGGATAAGGGCTTTATTCATCCTAGCTCATCGCCCTGGGGAGCTCCAGTGCTATTTGTGAAGAAGAAAGACGGTACCTTCAGAATGTGTATCGACTATCGGGAACTCAACAAGGTGACGGTGAAGAATCGTTATCCTCTACCACGTATCGACGACTTGTTCGACCAGCTGCAAGGGTCAAGCTACTATTCAAAGATTGATTTGAGATCGGGATATCACCAGCTGAGAGTCCGAGAAGAGGACGTCTCCAAAACGGCCTTCCGAACTCGTTACGGACACTATGAGTTTTTGGTCATGCCTTTTGGGCTGACAAATGCACCTGCGATTTTCATGGACTTGATGAATCGAGTGTGCAAGCCTTACCTGGACAAGTTCGTTATAGTCTTCATCGATGACATCCTGATCTATTCTAAGAGTGAGGAGGAACACGAGCAGCATCTACGACTTATTTTGGAACTCCTTCGAACGGAACAGCTTTACGCAAAGTTCTCGAAATGCGACTTCTGGCTTCGTGAAGTCCATTTCCTAGGCCACGTGGTAAACAAGGATGGGATTCACGTTGATCCATCCAAGGTAGACTCGATTAAGAACTGGCCTGCACCTCGTACACCAACGGAAATTCGCCAATTCTTGGGTTTGGCAGGTTACTACAGGAGGTTCATTAAGGATTTTTCCAAGATTGCACAGCCTCTCACCTCACTAACGCAGAAAGGAGTTGTTTATCGATGTAGAAATGCACAGGAATTAGCATTTCAGCATTTAAAGGATAGACTTTGCAGCGCACCTATCCTTTCATTGCCAGAGGGCACAGACGACTTCGTGGTCTACTACGACGCATCAATCCAGGGTCTTGGTTGCGTATTGATGCAACGAGATAAAGTTATAGCTTATGCCTCACGCCAACTCAAAGTTCATGAAAGAAACTACACTACACACGATTTAGAGCTGGGAGCTGTTGTTTTTGCACTTAAGATATGGTGACATTACTTATACGGTACCAAGTGCGCCATTTACACCGACCACAGGAGTCTCAAGCTCATCTTCAAACAGAAGGAACTGAACATGCGTCAACGACGATGGGTTGAGTTATTAAACGATTACGAATGTGCAATCAAGTACCATCCTGGCAAAGCCAATGTTGTGGCCGATGCCCTTAGTCGAAAGGACACTGCGCCTAAGCGCGTGCGAGCTTTGCAACTGACTATACATTCTAGCCTTCCTTCCCAAATACGTGATGCTCAGGTGGAAGCATTAAAACCAGAAAACGTCAGGGCTGAAGCCCTACGCGGCTCAAGGCAACGCTTAGAACAGAAGGAAGACGGTGCTTACTACGTAACAGGACGCATCTGGGTCCCACTCTATGGCAACTTACGAGAGCTTGTGATGGATGAGGCACACAAGTCTCGCTTCTCGGTACACCCTGGTTCGGATAAGATGTACCACGATATCAAAACTACGTATTGGTGGCCTAGCATGAAGACCCACATAGCAACCTATGTCAGCAAGTGTTTGACTTGTGCGAGAGTCAAGACGGAATACCAGAAACCCTCAGGCCTACTCCAACAACCAGAGATACCTCAATGGAAATGGGAGCAAATTTCCATGGACTTCGTTACTGGCCTGCCTAGATCTCAGCGCGGAAATGACACTATTTGGGTGATCGTGGATCGACTCACAAAGTCTGCTCACTTCTTGGCTATCAAAGAAACGGATAAGTTCTCCACACTAGCAGACGTATATCTTAAGGAAGTTGTCTCGAGGCACGGGGTGCCCACCTCCATTATCTCGGATCGTGATGCACGTTTTACTTCAGAGCTGTGGCAAGCAATGCACAAATCTTTTGGCTCACGGTTAGACATGAGCACAGCGTATCACCCTCAGACGGACGGGCAGTCTGAGCGCACTATTCAAACCTTAGAAGACATGCTTCGTGCATGTGTAATAGACTTTGGCAACAGCTGGGAAAAGCATCTGCCACTTGTGGAATTCTCGTACAATAACAGCTACCACACCAGCATTAAAGCTGCTCCGTTTGAGGCATTGTACGGGCGTAAATGACGGTCACCTCTTTGTTGGGCAGAGGTGGGGGATAGTCAGATCACTGGTCCAGAACATGTGGTAGACACAACCGAACGAATTGCTCAAATACGACAACGCATGGCGGCAGCTCGTGACCGTCAGAAAGTCTACGCCGATAAGGGCAGGAAACCACTAGAGCTCCAGGTTGGGGAGCGGGTACTACTCAAAGTTTCACCCTGGAAGGGTGTGGTTCGTTTTGGTAAACGAGGCAAACTTAACCCACGATACGTCGGACCTTTTGAAATCATCGAGAAAATAGGCAAGGTGGCCTACAAACTGAACTTACCTGCGGAACTCAGTGCAGTTCACAACGTTTTCCATGTGTCAAATCTGAAGAAGTGTCTGTCAGATGAGACCCTCGTAGTTCCTTTGAAGGAGCTCACCATCGACGAGCAGTTACGATTCGTCGAGGAACCAGTTGATATCATGGACCGGGATGTTAAGGTCCTCAAGAACACTAGAATACCTCTCGTTCGAGTTCGTTGGAACTCACGTCGTGGCCCAGAGTTCACCTGGGAACGCGAAGATCAGATGAAACAAAAGTATCCCCAACTATTCGCAAACAGTACAACCACTACTGAGGCTGAAGCTACGGAATTTCGGGATGAAATTCCAGATCAACGGGGGGAGGATGTGACACCCCAAGAAAACCAGGAAAACCATACAACTTAACTAGCTTCCTCAGTGGGTACTTACCAAATTTCGGGACGAAATTTCTTTCAACTTGGGGATAATGTGACAACTCGGAATTTAGAACCCTTCTTTGTATCTCGGTGTAACATGCTTGAACGTTATGTGTTTATATACTAGTAAATGAAAGTTGGTGATTTCTCTAGATGTGAAAAGTGTTGGTAATGTGTACGTATAATGTATATGTAGTATGTATATGTGAATGTGTATCAGTGAGCCGAACCGAAACCCCTCCCTTGCACACTATGGGCTGCCAACGACAAATGGGCTGGATGGGCCGCAACCACCCTTGGCCCACTCGGAAACCCACTTAGGGTGCATCACCTTCTATTTAAGCCTAAAACCCTCACACACACTCTCCTTTACTCTCTCTCACTTCATCCCCACACTCTCCCTCCCACTCAAACTCTAGCAACACCACCCTCTCCTCTTATCTCGGATCAAGGGTAGCAAACCAAGCTCTCGGATTAGCTTGTGTTCTTCACTCGGAGACTATCGGACAACAAACCTACTCGCCTTCACACACTCTTTATCAACCGGTTAGTATTTTAGATTTTCACTAGGTGTTTTTGTGTATAATGATGTGACTTGCTTTGAATGACTAAAGGATGGATTGACATATGTGAACTTTTGTATGATAATGAATTGCTAGGATATTCGAATGATGAATGTATGGGATGCTTATGGTCATTATATTTATGCTAAAAGTTATAGGACAAATGTGGTTTTGATAATGATATCCAAGGTTGTCATAACATATAGACTATATGTATACATGTTCTTGTGTTGGGTAAAATGCATGCTAGAGTTAGGACATGAATATTCATGTTTGGTATGATGAAACAATGATGTCAATGATATTTAGGGGATATTGTGAAACTGTGATGATGCTAGTGATAAAAATGGTTGCGTGTTCTTCCCGCTGAGATTTAACGGATGAAACAATCTTAGAGAATGTGGAATTAGGCCTGTCTTGATTATGAACATGATGAATGTGCTTGATGAACCGTATGAAGATCATTGAGAATATTTGAATATATGATGTTTGATCCAATTTAATTAATTGTTAGGCAAAGAAACATGTTTGTGTAATTCCATTGGATGGTACGTATTATCATGAAAACAAAATTCTATTGGATAAGTACACTGTACAACCGTTCAGTAGATGTTGGAGCCGGGACCCTTAGTCTCGACTCGAGACCACAGCTCCCTCACACAAGCAGCATAACTCGAGACCACGGTTGCGGGTCCGGTTGCGACTCGAGACCGTCTAGTCTCGACTAGTACATGCATGACTCGAGACCTCCACAGTTGCGACTCGAGAACTCGTAGGCTATAACTCGAGACCGCACAGTCTCGACTCGAGATCTCTAGTCTCGACTCGAGACCACGTACACATACTCACTGATTTGGACTTGCACACTGTTACGGGCTTAGGTGATTGGGCTGTACTGTTGGGCTTTGTTTGCTACATGACTCCTACTGTTGAACTAGCACTGTTGTTGAACTGCCATGCTAGGCGTGTATGCCATGATCGTTACTTGTGTACAATACGTGTAGAAAATACGTGCACTACTTGAATATGAACCTGACTTGAATGGTATCTATGTTAGGACGTGGTTGACCACTTATAGCTTGACCAACTTTCTATGTATCTGCCGAGCAAACCAATGTGAGTTCACACTTTCTACAAAGCATGGGATTCCCAGGGGTTGGGAATTGGGGTTAAGGAACATGGATTCCTCGTCCTTTCTTGGGTAGGACAACATCGGTTCAGGAATATAATTCCTCATCCTCATGGACAGATAACTCGTACTAGACCAAAACTCTATCACGAAGTCCCTCCTTTTTATATCGACTTAATCGCAGGGCCAATGGCGAGCGGGTCATTAGTTAGATAGCGCTATTTAGGTTTGACAAGCCTCACACCGTGCCGCAGAGGACGGGCGTGAACTAATGGATCTGGGCACGTCAATGATGATAGACATTGACAGTTCAGGGCACATAAACATGACTACAGTCAGCAGTCGATATGGTAACGAATCTAGTGTATACATGGGGTAGCCCCCACGGCCGAAATGCCAGATAACTAGCAAGGGGTAGCCCCCACGGCTGGATTGCCAGAGTAACCAGGAATAAACAAGTCACGTTTTCAACTATGGGGTAACCCCCACGGCAGGATGCCGGTTAAAGGAAACTGTTTTTGGAACAACTTAAAATGAACACCCAACTGTGAACTCACTCAACTTGTTGTTGACTCGTTACTACATGCTTTGCAGGTCAATAGGTACTTAGCTGGAGCTTGCATGGGGGAGAGTCGTTGTGGGACATGGACAGCTGTGTGCCATGTTAAACCTTGAAACGTTTAAACTTATGTTTTGGTTTTGAATATTACGCTTCCGCTTTGCAACTTAAAATATGTTTTGTTTGAACACCAATTGTACTGGTTAAACTTTTATAATTATTAACTTGCGTGTTCAATATGATTGGTGGCTGGATCCTGGTCAGTCACGCCTCCAAGCGGTGGTATTCCGCAGGTGGATTTTGGGGGTGTGACATAAAACCACGGGACCTGACGAATCAAACTCACCACCGATCACTGATACGGTCCAAACTGATGCTTCAGACGAGGTGCATGCTAGGCGAGTCCCAACAAGTACAGCACAGTTCCAGGAGCCAGTTAAAGATTTCATTCCTCCTGTCCCATATCCGAGCAGACTGAAGAAGCAAAAGAACGATGAACAACATGGTAAGTTTTTAGAAATGTTTAAACAATTACACATAAACATACCATTTGTTGAGGCGTTGGCTCAAATGCCTAAATACGCAAGGTTCTTAAAAGACATCCTCACCAAAAAGCAGAAGCTCGAAAGCTTGTCTTGTGTGTTGATGAATGAAAACTGTTCAGCCCTTCTCCAAAACCGTCTACCTGAAAAGATGGGAGATCCGGGCAGTTTTACTCTTCCCTGTCTCATTGGCAGCATGTCTGTCAGCCACGCATTAGCCGATTTAGGATCTAGCATAAACCTTATGCCATATAAAGTTTTTGCTAAATTAGATTTGGGTGAACCTTCACCCACTAGAATGAGCATTCGACTTGCAGATCGTTCAATCAAGTGTCCGCGTGGATTCGTTGAAAACATGCTTGTTAAAATCGATAAATTTGTTTTTCCCGTGGATTTTGTTATTCTTGACATGGACGGAGACTCAAAAGTGCCATTAATACTTGGACGCCCGTTCCACAATACTGCTAGAACGATTGTTGATGTGGCTGCTGGCCAAATCACGCTCCAAGTAAATGACGAGCATGTGACTTTTGATATTAAAAGATCAATGCAACATCTGCAAAGTCACGATGACATGCTTTACTATGTCGACATTGTCGATACTTGTGTAAGCTCTCATTTCCAAGGCACTATCGAAGAAATTGATACAGACACACATCTTTTGTGTGAAAATCAAAATAGTATTTCGCAAGAGGGCCACGAAGCTGAGTAGCCGGTTATCCAAATCGGTGATAATGGTTCCCAAAAGCCAGATCAATTCGTAGAAATTGATCGTAAAGTTGAAGAAAAATCAAAACCTTCAATTGAAGACCCACCGTCGTTAGAGTTAAAAGAACTCCCACCGCATCTCGAATACGCATTTCTAGACGAGGAGTGTCGCTTGCCAGTCATCATTTCAGCATCCTTAGAAAAAGAGGAAAAGAGACAGCTTCTCGATGTTCTAACGCTCCACAAGAAAGCTATGGCATGGAAGATTATGGATATCAAAGGCATTAATCCTTATTTTTGTACTCATAAAATTCTAATGGAAAACAATTACAAGCCTAGTGCACAACATCAAAGGCGCTTCAATCCAAATATGCAAGACGTGGTGAAGAAAGAAGTAATTAAGTTGTTAGATGCAGGGCTGATTTATCCTATATCTGATTCTGTTTGGGTAAGTCCAGTGCAAGTAGTACCCAATAAAGGTGGTATTACTGTAGTTCCAAACGATAGGAATGAACTTATTCCTACCCGTACCGTCACCGGATGGCGAGTTTGCATCGACTATCGCAAACTCAACGATGCCACCCGTAAGGACCACTTCCCGCTTCCATTCATTGACCAAATGTTGGAACGTCTGTCGGGGAAGTTTTTTTCTGTTTTCTGGATGGGTTCTCTGGATATTTTCAAATTCCTATCGCTCCTGAGGACCAGGAAAAGACTACTTTCACATGTCCTTTCGGCACATTCGCCTACCGGCGTATGCCTTTTGGACTGTGTAATGCACCAGCCACATTTCAGCTTTGCATGGTAGCTATTTTCCATGACATGATTGAAGACTCCATGGAAGTATTCATGGATGATTTCTCTGTTTTTGGGAGTTCTTTCGATCAGTGTCTTGGAAATCTGAAAAGAATGTTAATGAGATGTGAGGAAACTAATCTTGTGCTTAACTGGGAGAAATGTCACTTCATGGTGAAGGAAGGGGTAGTCCTTGGACATAAAATCTCTGAAGCCGGGTTGGAAGTTGATCCAGCAAAAGTGGATATCATTTCTAAACTTCCTCCCCCAACCTCGGTCAGAACGATTAGAAGTTTCATGGGTCATGCAGGGTTCTATAGGCGATTCATAAAATACTTTTCAAAAATCGCAAGACCTATAACCCGTTTATTAGAAAAAGATGCTCCATTTGTGTTTTCAGACGAATGCATGAAAGCTTTCAAGCAGCTGAAACAAAGGCTTATCGAAGCCCCTATTCTAGTTGCACCAGATTGGGCATTGCCATTTGAGATAATGTGCGACGCCAGTGATTACGCGATAGGAGCAGTCTTAGGACAAAGAAGGGAGAAGCATTTTCATCCTATTTACTATGCCAGCAAAACTCTACATGATGCTCAAGAGAATTATATGACTACAGAGAAAGAGCTTTTGGCAGTAGTTTATGCTTTCGAAAAATTCAGGTCATACCTTGTGTTGTCCAAAACAAATGTGTATACGGATCATGCAGCAATCAAGTACCTTTTTAGTAAACAGGATGCAAAACCGCGTCTCATCAGATGGATCTTGTTACTACAAGAATTTGACATTGAGATCCAAGACAAAAAGGGAGCTTTAAATGTTGCAGCCGACCATCTCTCGAGACTTGAGCATGGTAATTCAGAAAAATTTGGTGGAGGAACCAATAAATGACAATTTCCCCCATGAATTCCTTTTAAGTATCGAGATGAATGATGAGTCACCATGGTTCTCCGACTTTGCAAACTACCTCGCATGTGGAATCCTTATCAAAGGATTGTCATATCAGCAAAAAAGGAAGTTCTTTGCAGATTTGAAGCATTATATTTGGGACGAACCATATTTATTTAGAATCGGAGCCGATCAAGTGATCTGAAGGTGTGTATTTGGAGAAGAGGCAGCTAGCATTCTGCGCCACTGTCACGAAGGGCCAACCGGAGGTCATCATGGAGCAAACTACACTACAAAGAAAGTGTTAGACTCTGGGTTTTACTGGCCTACAATCTTCCGTGATGCACATGATTGGGTTAGAGCATGTGATGCTTGCCAGAGGGCAACGAATATCTCCACACGCAATGAAATGCTTCAGCATCCAACGCAAGTCTGTGAGGTCTTTGATATATGGGGGATCGACTTCATGGGACCATTTCCAGCCTCACGAGGTAACAAATACATCCTAGTTACTGTAGACTATGTTTCAAAATGGGCCGAAGCTCAAGCTTTGCCCACAAACGATGCTAGGGTAGTCGTGAGGTTCTTAAAAAGTTTATTTGCCCGATTTGGTGCTCCAAAAGCACTAATCATTGACCGAGGAACACATTTCTGCAATGCGAAGTTAGATCGAGCCTTGTCTTGTTATGGAGTTCATCATAGATTGGCTACGCCATATCATCCTCAAACGAGCGGGCAAGTAGAAGTCACAAATCGAGGTTTGAAAAGAATCCTTGAGCGGTCCATTAATAATAACCGCAAGGATTGGTCAGACAAGCTAGATGATGCTCTGTGTGCTTTTAGAACAGCATTTAAAACACCTATTGGGACCACACCCTTTAGGTTGGTTTATGGAAAAGCCTGTCATCTACCTGTCGAGTTAGAACACAAGGCATTTTGGGCTTTGAAGACGACAAATATGGATTTGAAAACGGAGGTGAAGCCCGTTTTCTGCAAATCCACGAGCTTGAAGAGCTAAGAAACCATGCCTACGAAAGTTCTAGCAGATACAAGGAGCGAGTCAAGAGATTTCATGACAAAAGGTTGAGAGACCATATGGATCTCCGTATAGGGGATCTAGTCTTGTTATATAACTCAAGACTGCGTTTATTCCCCGAGAAGCTAAAATCCCGATGGATGGGTCCATACAAAGTTAAGGAAATATTTCCGTACGGGGCCGTAACTATCGAGGATCCAAGCGGGGCAAGTTTCAAAGTCAACGGTCTTCGATTAAAACTTTACATCAACGAACCGATTGACCCGGTGGAGGAAATTCTCGAACTCCAAGACCAGCACACTTAAAACAAGTGTGGGGAGAATGAGTCTAGCTATCGACTCGCAGACAAATTTAGCGAGCGTGCTTTCACACGCTAAGGGTAACTTTGTTTATATTAGTTTTTTTTAATATTTAATTACCAGTTCGTTAATTTTTTGGTTTTAAACGTAGGTGCATACGAGTTAGATCCATAATTTTTGGAATTTTGAAGATAATTAATTGTTAAAATATATGAAATAGTGCAAAAATAGAAAAAGTGGGTGAAAATTCAGAGTTAAAAGCTTACTGTGAAAAATAACACAAAATGGCCCAGGTGTTGCATGGTCGTGCCAAACCGGCACGGTCATGCACTCCGTAGTCAAAACAGACCAAGAACTCATGCATCGGACGGTCATCGGATCGCACTACCGTGCGACCGCTGCACTATCATGCAACTCGATAGCATAGGGCAGACAAGAAAAGCGACCCGGGATGGCACGACCGTGCCACCAGTCGCACGACCGTGCGACTCGAAATCTGAACAGTAAAAAACGGGGTATAAAAGCGATTCTGCAGTAAAAACAAATCACGTTTTCGAAACCCTAGTCACCGCACGGGAGTTCCAGGTCGCCTCCACCAAAAAATCATCTAATTTTTGCCTAGATTTCGCTTCAATCATCTCCCAAGGTATGTTTCTACTTGTTTTGCAGATTAAACTTAGTTTCTGATATAGATCTGATGTTTGAATCAAGAAATTTTGGGGTTTTCTTCATAAAAGTCAAATAAACCCTTGTTCTTGAGTGATTAGTGTTAAATCGGTAGTTCTGGTACTTGATTCGAAGTCTATTCACTGAATACAAGTTAAATTTTGTAAGTTACAAGTTAAAATCATTGAATTAGACTGTTTTATGATGAGATTTGCTGTCGCACGGTCACGCCATTGAAACGCATGGTAGTGCCGGTCGGAAATCAAGTTCAGGTCGCCGATCTATAACTGCGACTTCGAGTCGCACGGTAGTGCGAAATCAGCACGGCAGTGTGACATGAGTTTTCGGAAACATGATGTTGACCGACTAGGAATGGCACGGAAGTGCCACCAGACGCACGGCCGTGCGACTGCTGAAACGGAAACAGAACCGCGTAAACAGCCTGTTACGGTGCCGGCGATGAAATTTTTATATTATGCTCTAAATTTGTTGTATTCCTGTATGCAGATGAATCACAAATTCCTCCAGTTCCGCGAAAACAAATCAAAAGAACAACCCTGTATTGCAAAATTACAAGCCTTATGGAATAGACGAGGGCAAATCAGTGAACCGAGAAGAATCAACTAGGACACTCTAACAACCCTAAACCAAGAAGAAAGGCTATCAGACAAGATGTCACATCCCAGGTCAAGGTTGTTCAACATTGCACGACCAGTTTATCTTGAGCTCAGGTTGGAATTTTTCGCTTCATACACTTATGAAAAACCGAGAAGCGAATATCCAGACTTTAAAAACAGGGAGACAATACAATTCAGGTTGGGAAGAAAGTGGCATAAGTGGTCAGTTGCTAGACTTGGAAGAAGATTGGGCATATACTCAGCTGAAGACATTAATTCAGAACTTTTCACCAATATCTACAAGTTTGATAATGATCAGCAACGGGCTAACTTTTGGGCACAAGTGGTAGTTGAACCACCCTATGAAGCTAGAAAAGCTAAAGCTTCACGACTACAAGACCCGCTTCTTAGGGTCATTCATCAAGTCATGAGTCACACCATCTGTGGGCGCATGGACAGTGCAGGAAACTGTCCAACTCTAGATCTTCTTTTCTTATATTCCTTAGTGACTGGAGTGCACGTCAACCTCGCAGCTAGAATGGCTGAATTTTTCGTAAACAGTGCGGGGAGAAGTACAAGCAATGAAATCCATGGTGGCGAATATGTGACTCAGTTGGCATTCATTTTGGGTATTATGACGGATGATGTAGTCAGCGGTCTCACGATGGTTCATGCAGGAGGAGAGTGGATATGAGATCTTTGAGAGCGATGGGTCTGGTAGTAGATACAAATAATGGCCCAAGATTGAGGGGTTTGAATGGAGAAATATGGGATCCACTACCACTACCACCACAGGACGAAGACGTCAACATGGAGGAGCATCAGGTACTTGAGCCACCACCACACAACCAGCCACCACATGATCAGCCACATCATGAAGAGCACCAACACCAGTATCAATATCAGGTACTTGAGCCACCACCACTACCACCACAGGACGAAGACGTCAACTCCAACTCTGAGGGAGTACCTCTTTCTCTTTTCACATTATTAGTTTAGCTCTTTATAATTACTTAACTAATATGTATTTCACATTGGGGACAATGTGAAGTTCAAGTGTGGGGAGGGGTTTAAAAGGTTTTAAACTTTGTTTGTCCTTAATTGTTCTCATTTTTGTATATATTTTCGAAAAATAAAACAAAAAATGGTCAATTTTTGTTCTTTAGAAAGCATCAAATTTAATAAAAATCGACAAGCCAAATTGATTTTTGAAAAAGATAACCAAAAAGCGTGGAAAAACAAAACGAAAGACTTGCATGTTTATCTTTATATTTATACCCATTCCTTCCGTTTAAGTGAGCATATTTTTGAGCCTTTACAGCTTTCTTGTCAAATGCTTCTCTGTTTTTTGCGGAAAAATGAGTGAGCCGGATGTTTTATGTAATTTAGAACTTGTCATTTGAATACTTTTCAAAATCATGAATATGTGAAATTACATAGAAATGATAGAGGCATTTAGGATACCCCTTTGCCAGCCTTTTTCTTTGTTTATATCCCGCACCCAACACTATCCATTAGTTCGCCATGTTGAGCCTATTTCCCGTATTTTTCATAACTTTACCCAAGTATTAAACCTACTCACCCAAATATAACCTTCTCATATTTACCCTTTTTCGTTAAAAATTTGGCCATAAGCTATCTAGATTGATATAAGTTTTGTTGAAAATACAAAGAAACCCATTTGTCAAAACTCTCTAAGGGAATTAAGGAAAAACTGTCAAGAAAGAAAATAGAGAGTAGAAGTGTAAAAAGAATAAACACTGAAGACCTACACAAGTAGCTTAGCAACATGTTCAGAATCCTAGAAAATAAAGCACCAAGTTTTTGGCCAAGTTTTAACCTTTCTTGCCACTTTCAAATATCCATTTCCTACCCTTAACCATAGCCTATCATTACAACCCATCAAAGACCTCTTGATTTATGCTTTTCACGTATTAATTGGCGGAGATTAGATCTTTTGACAAGCTTATAATATTGCATGATTCATTGACTAGGCATCGAGTGCTTTGCATACACATTATATGTATGATTCAGAAATTTAACCGAGTGTGTGTGAACGTTGTGAGAAATATAAAGATATGCATGACAAGTCAATCGAACGTAGAATCATTACTTTATGGTTATCCTTTCATACATCTAACAAAGCTTGTTTGTTTTAAATCTTTGATGATGACTTTTTAAAAACCAATTTGACCACCAAACAAATTAGTGAACCTTGTAAATATTCAGATTTGATTCCGTGTTTTATTTTAAGTTTGCTTGAGGACAAGCAAAGTTCAAGTGTGGGGATGTTTGATATACGTTAAATTATACATGTTTTTATACCCAAAACACTTCCGTTTTAAGCATTTTTTTACCGAAAACATGACGTTTAGGTGCCAAATTCGGTACTTTTATATTTTCAGGTCTTAAACAGAGCACAAAAGAAAATTCTGATGAAAACGGACAAATTCTGATGCATTTCTGATGAAGATAACAAAATTCTGATGACTTCCAGGTGTGGCACGACCGTGCCATCTAACGGCACTACCGTGCCGATCCGCCGATCTCGGAAGCACTGCCAGTGCAAGAGCCAGTGCTGATGTTTTCCCGGGCCGCACTACCGTGCCACCCGATGCATGACCGTGCTAAGGCTTGACCAACATTTCTGATCAACAATCTGATGGCGCCGCACTACCATGCGACCCACGTCATGACCGTGCCGATCTGCTGACCCAAGCAACTTGTCCACTAGTCCACTTGGCTGACTCGAGATCGGAGAAACTTACGTCACCCGACAACACCTGTCGCACGACCGTGCCGATCACAAAATCATCTATAAATACAGCCATTCGCTACTGGTTCAAGTGTTGGGTTTTTCTCCATTTTTCTGGGTGATTTCTGGGTTTCGAAGCAGTCCTGATCAGACCCATTTGAAGCTTCAAGATCGAGTGGAAGCATAACCGATCCAACCCATCAATTCCTTGCTTGTTTATGATTCGATTCCTTGTTCTAGAACATGTATTCTGATCATTTTGCAAGTTATGAGCTGATGTTAGTTTATGTTTAATGTAGTTTATGTAATAGTAGTTATAAACTCGTTTCTTGAATAATCTTTATGTTGTAATCTTGTTTGTATGAAACTTAGTACTTTTTCATGTTTGAATCTTCATGATTATATAATGAATGTTTCATTGATGTTGAGTTCCTGATTATGTTTGATTATCTTGGATAATGAATCTGTGGTTAGTGGGATGGTAACTATTTCTTGATTAATCACTTGTTTGTAGACTTTGTTTACACAATGAAATCGGACCAGGGTATTGGTTTTATACAAGATATATCTTATTTTGATTAGGAATACTTTCTTGCGCGTAAGGGTTCTAACGAATTATATGGTGTTGATTACATGTTCTTGAATGTGGTTTATGATCCTTGTTTAGTAGTTTTGGTCTGAAATTGCTGACATGGTAGATTTATGTTCAAGACTTGTAAAGGTGAAATAGTTTGTTATATGATCTACTTAATTGCTTATCCTCGTGGCTGTATTGTGACCATCGGTATTACTTTCTTTGATAAGTGAGGTTAGGGATCCAGACCCGTTAAATAACCTATCTTTAAAGGTTCGCATGAATAAATATCAATAGCTCGCTAATGAATGATTTTAGGTGGTTAACGTGTGACCATCGCGTTAACTTTCCGAAGAATCATAATGCTAGAAATCCAGACCCGGTAACTAGCTGTCTCGAAATTGGAAAATTGATTAAGTGCTTTTGTCACATATCTGATAGATAACATGTTTAGGTTGTTTGTGAAACAAGATAGTAGTATATTTATGTTTTAAATATAGTTTTAGGTAATTTTAGTTAAACAACCATTCACTTTTCCTTATATCTGGTAAAACAATGACAAAGATTTAGTACATTATAACGCCCGTGTTCCATGGATCGATATCTGGCTCTTACCAATACTTTGCTGCATATATGACGGGATACACTTGTCCTTTATTGTGTGTGTTTTAATGTTAAGGTATAAACCACTTTTATAAATATAAAACACATTTCGCTGAGCGCTTGAAAATACAATAAATAAATGTATATAACCGCTCACGTCAATATGGATTTAGACGACGATCCGGATCCCGCCATGCCACCTTCTGGGACGACGACGCATCCAATCGAAATCTCCAGCGGTTCTTTATTTGCAGGATCACCATACAGAGGCCCCAACATATGGGCCGAAAGGTGGAGCACTTATAAGTGGGAGTTTACTCCCCCACATCATAACTCACCTCCTCATCAACGGGTTTCATCTGAGGACCCACACTTTCAGGCGGTCACGCCACCGCCACCACCATCACTAGGGCAGCCTCCGCCGCCAGAACCGTCGAGGCGAAGAAGAAGCGCATGGATGTCCGTGCGAGGGGGTTTTCATTTCAGCACCCCCCAAAACTCCAGCAACTATCCTCCCATCTTTGAAGACCCACAATTGGGCGGGCCTTCAAACGCTATTTCAGAGGTCGACTCTGTACCAGTCGCACCTGCACCACCACCACCACCCATGGGTTATGAAAACCCAATCCCTGCATACCCAGATACAACTGGGTACAACCCATTTGAGCAACAAGCTTCCTGCTGTGGACCCATACGTTGAGGCAGCAAACTTTAATGCTCTCTACCCCTCGCCCTTTCCACCGACGTACCCAACTGGGTACCCTGCTTATAGGTATCAATACCCGCCACCTCCACAACCTCAGCAGCAACAGCCACAACAACCTCCATTTCAACAACCGCAGCAACAAGAAATTCTCCAAAGGTTGCATGAGGTGGAAAGTAGGTTGGAGGAGCATGACAAGAAGCATAGTAGTTTTCTTAAGCGTTTAGCAAACCTCATAAAGGGGAAAAAGAAGAAAGACCGTTGAAAGACCCTTATTTATTGTTTTGTAATTTCCATTTCAATTAAGTCCATGCGCGGACATTTCATTTAAGTACTTAGTCGTGAGGTTCTTAAAAAGTTTATTTGCCCGATTTGGTGCTCCAAAAGCACTAATCAGTGACCGAGGAACGCATTTCTGCAATGCGAAGTTAGATCGAGCCTTGTCTCGTTATGGAGTTCATCATAGATTGGCTACGCCATATCATCCTCAAACGAGCGGGCAAGTAGAAGTCACGAATCGAGGTTTGAAAAGAATCCTTGAGCGGTCCATTAATAACCGCAAGGATTGGTCAGACAAGCTAGATGATGCTCTGTGGGCTTTTAGAACAGCATTTAAAACACCTATTGGGACCACACCCTTTAGGTTGGTTTATGGAAAAGCCTGTCATCTACCTGTCGAGTTAGAACACAAGGCATTTTGGGATTTGAAGATGACAAATATGGATTTGAAAACGGAGGTGAAGCCCGTTTTCTGCAAATCCACGAGCTTGAAGAGCTAAGAAACCATGCCTACGAAAGTTCTAGCAGATACAAGGAGCGAGTCAAGAGATTTCATGACAAAAGGTTGAGAGACCATAAGGATCTCCGTATAGGGGATCTAGTCTTGTTATATAACTCAAGACTGCGTTTATTCCCCGAGAAGCTAAAATCCCGATGGATGGGTCCATACAAAGTTAAGGAAATATTTCCGTACGGGGCCGTAACTATCGAGGATCCAAGCAGGGCAAGTTTCAAGGTCAACGGTCATCGTTTAAAACTTTACATCAACGAACCGATTGACCCGGTGTAGGAAATTCTCGAACTCCACGACCCGCACACTTAAAACAAGTGTGGGGAGAATGAGTCTAGCTATCGACTCGCTGACAAATTTAGCGAGCGTGCTTTCACACGCTAAGGGTAACTTTGTTTATATTAGTTTTTTTTTTAATATTTAATTACCAGTTCGTTAATTTTTGGTTTTAAACGTAGGTGCATATGAGTTAGATCCATAATTTTTGGAATTTTGAAGTTAATTAATTGTTAAAATATATGAAATAATGCAAAAATAGAAAAAGTGGGTGAAAATTCAGAGTTAAAAGCTTACTGTGAAAAATAACACAAAATGGCCCAGGTGTTGCACGGTCGTGCCAAACCGGCACGGTCATGCACTCCGTAGTCAAAACAGACCAAGAACTCATGCATCGGACGGTCATCGGATCGCACTACCGTGCGACCGCTACACTATCATGCAACCCGATAGCATAGGGCAGACAAGAAAAGCGATCCGGGATGGCACGACCGTGCCACCAGTCGCACGACCGTTCGACTCGAAATCTGAACAGTAAAAAACGGGGTATAAAAGCGATTCTGCAGTAAAAACTAATCACTTTTTTGAAACCTAGTCACCGCACGGGAGTTCCAGGTCGCCTCCACCCAAAAATCATCTAATTTTTGCCTAGATTTCGCTTCAATCATCTCCCAAGGTATGTTTCTACTTGTTCTGCAGATTAAACTTAGTTTCTGATATAGATCTGATGTTTGAATCAAGAAATTTTGGGGTTTTCTTAACAAAAGTCAAATAAACCCTTGTTCTTGAGTGATTAGTGTTAAATCGGTAGTTCTGGTACTTGATTCGAAGTCTATTCACTGATTACAAGTTAAATTTTGAAAGATACAAGTTAAAATCATTGAACTAGACTGTTTTATGATGAGATTTGCTGTCGCACGGTCACGCCATTGAAACGGCATGGCAGTGCCGGTCGGAAATCAAGTTCAGGTCGCCGATCTATAACTGCGACTCCGAGTCGCACGCTAGTGCGAAATCGGCACGGCAGTGTGACACGAGTTTTCGGAAACATGCTGTTGACCGACTAGGAATAGCACGGCAGTGCCACCAGACGCACGGCCGTGCGACTGCTGAAACGGAAACAGAACCGCGTAAACAGCCTGTTACGGTGCCGGCGATGAAATTTTTATATTATGCTCTTAATTTGTTGTATTCCTGTATGCAGATGAATCACAAATTCCTCCAGTTCAGCGAAAACAAATCGAAAGAACAACCCTGTATTGCAAAATTACAAGCCTTATGGAATAGACGGGGACAAATCAGTGAACCGAGAAGAATCAACTGGGACACTCTAACAACCCTAAACCAAGAAGAAAGGCTATCAGACATGATGTCACATCCCATGTCAAGGTTGTTCAACATTGCACGACCAGTTTATCTTGAGCTCACGTTGGAATTTTTCGCTTCATACACGTATGAAAAACCGAGAAGCGAAAATCCAGACTTTAAAAACAGGGAGACAATACAATTCAGGTTGGGAATAAAGTGGCATAAGTGGTCAGTTGCTAGACTTGGAAGAAGATTGGGCATATACTCAGCTGAAGACATTAATTCGGAACTTTTCACCAATATCTACAAGTTTGATAATGATCAGCAACGGGCGAACTTTTGGGCACAAGTGGCAGTTGAACCACCCTATGAAGCTAGAAAAGCTAAAGCTTCAGGACTACGAGACCCGCTTCTTTGGGTCATTCATCAAGTCATGAGTCACACCATCTGTGGGCGCATGGACAGTGCAGGAAACTGTCCAACTCTGGATCTTCTTTTCTTATATTCCTTAGTGACTGGAGTGCACGTCAACCTCGCAGCTAGAATGGCTGAATTTTTCGTAAACAGTGCGGGGAGAAGTACAAGCAATGAAATCCATGGTGGTGAATATGTGACTCAGTTGGCATACAATTTGGGTATTATGACGGATGATGTAGTCAGCGGTCTCACGATGGTTCATGCAGGAGGAGATGTGGATATGAGATCTTTGAGAGCGATGGGTATGGTAGTAAATACAGATAATGGCCCAAGATTGAGGGGTTTGAATGGAGAAATATGTGATCCACTGCCACTACCACCATAGGACGAAGACGTCAACATGGAGGAGCATCAGGTACTTGAGCCACCACCACACAACCAACCACCACATGATCAGCCACATCATGAAGAGCACCAACACCAGTATCAATATCAGCCAAACTGGCCTCCAGGTATACCTTCCTACCCTGAGTTGTACTAGCAGTTCTAGCATATGCAGGTTTCTCAAGACACCATGATAGCCGACCAGGAGGCTATGCGAGCAACTCAAGACGCTATGAGAGCCGACCAGTTAGCTATGCGGGCATCTCAACACACAATGAGGGAGGAAATGTATGCAGGATTTTCCTACATCTTCGGAGGGCTAAAAAGCGTATATCCCTGCCATTTTGGCAACCCTCCACAGTTTCCGTTTGGAGACACAGGTAACTATGGGGTGGGTTTATCTGGAACATGCCATCATGATGGTGATGATGATGAGGAGTAGGAGGAGGTAGGGTAGAACAGTTCAGAAACTAATGTTTTATCGTATTCCTAACTTAGTACTTTATTTTATTTGGGATTTTTAAACTTTTTGTCTGTTTTCAAATGTTTTAAGTAGTGTGTTTGCTTTGTTTGAATAATGGATATGGTTTGGTTATCTAACATTTTGATCAATAATAATGTTGACTGCTTTAGCAAGTAACATACTTGGCAGATTCGTAAAGAAATGCACACAGAGTTGAGACGACTTCAATCATAGTCTACTCAAACAAGTCAACTCCAACTCTGAGGGAGTACCTCTTTCTCTTTTCACATTATTAGTTTAGCTCTTTATAATTACTTAACTAATATGTATTTCACATTGGGGACAATGTGAAGTTCAAGTGTGGGGAGGGGTTTAAAAGGTTTTAAACTTTGTTTGTCCTTAATTGTTCTCATTTTTGTATATATTTTCGAAAAATAAAACAAAAAATGGTCAATTTTTGTTCTTTAGAAAGCATCAAATTTAATAAAAATCGACAAGCCAAATTGATTTTTGAAAAAGATAACCAAAAAGCGTGGAAAAACAAAACGAAAGACTTGCATGTTTATCTTTATATTTATACCCATTCCTTCCGTTTAAGTGAGCATATTTTTTAGCCTTTACAGCTTTCTTGTCAAATGCTTCTCTGTTTTTGTGGAAAAATGAGTGAGCCGGATGTTTTATGTAATTTAGAACTTGTCATTTGAATACTTTTCAAAATCATGAATATGTGAAATTACATAGAAATGATAGAGGCATTTAGGATACCCCTTTGCCAGCGTTTTTCTTTGTTTATATCCCGCACCCAACACTATCCATTAGTTCGCCATGTTGAGCCTATTTCCCGTATTTTTCATAACTTTACCCAAATATTAAACCTACTCACCCAAAAATAACCTTCTCATATTTACCCTTTTTCGTTAAAAATTTGGCCATAAGCTATCTAGATTGATATAAGTTTTGTTGAAAAAACAAAGAAACCCGTTTGTCAAAACTCTCTAAGGGAATTAAGGAAAAACTGTCAAGAAAGAAAATAGAGAGTAGAAGTGTAAAAAGAATAAACTCTGAAGACCTACACAAGTAGCTTAGCAACGTGTTAAGAATCCTAGAAAATAAAGCACCAAGTTTTTGGCCAAGTTTTAACCTTTCTTGCCACTTTCAAATATCCATTCCGTACCCTTAACCATAGCCTATCATTACAACCCATCAAAGACCTCTTGATTTATGCTTTTCACGTATTAATTGGTGGAGATTAGATCTTTTGACAAGCTTATAATATTGCATGATTCATTGACAAGGCATCGATTGCTTTGCATACACATTATATGTATGATTCAGAAATTTAACCGAGTGTGTGTGAACGTTGTGAGAAATATAAAGATTTGCATGACAAGTCAATCGAACGTAGAATCATTGCTTTATGGTTATCCTTTCATACATCTAACAAAGCTTGTTTGTTTTAAATCTTTGATGATGACTTTTTAAAAACCAATTTGACCACCAAACAAATTAGTGAACCTTGTAAATATTCAGATTTGATTCCGTGTTTTATTTTAAGTTTGCTTGAGGACAAGCAAAGTTCAAGTGTGGGGATGTTTGATATACGTTAAATTATACATGTTTTTATACCCCAAAACACTTCCGTTTTAAGCATTTTTGACCGAAAACATGACGTTTAGGTGCCAAATTCGGTACTTTTATATTTTCAGGTCTTAAACAGAGCACAAAAGAAAATTCTGATGAAAACGGACAAATTCTGATGCATTTCTGATGAAGATAACAAAATTCTGATGACTTCCAGGTGTGGCACGACCGTGCCATCTAACGGCACTACCGTGCCGATCCCCCGATCTCGGAAGCACTGCCAGTGCAAGAGCCAGTGCTGATGTTTTCCCGGGCCGCACTACCGTGCCACCCGATGCATGACTGTGCTAAGGGTTGACCAACATTTCTGATCAACAATCTGATGGCGCCGCACTACCATGCGACCCACGGCACGACCGTGCCAATCTGCTGACCCAAGCAACTTGTCCACTACTCCACTTGGCTGACTCAAGATCGGATAAACTTACGTCACCCGACAACACCTGTCGCACGACCGTGCCGATCACAAAATCATCTATAAATACAGCCATTCGCTACTGGTTCAAGTGTTGGTTTTTCTCCATGTTTCTGGGCAATTTCTGGGTTCCGAAGCGGTCCTGATCAGACCCATTTGAAGCTTCAAGATTGAGTGGAAGCATAACCGATCCAACCTATCAGTTCCTTGCTTGTTTATGGTTCGATTCCTTGTTGTTGATCATGTATTCTGATCATTTTGCAAGTTATGAGCTGATGTTAGTTTATGTTTAATGTAGTTTATGTAATAGTAGTTATAAACTCGTTTCTTGAATAATCTTTATGTTGTAATCTTGTTTGTATAAAACTTAGTACTTTTTCATCTTTGAATCTTCATGATTATATAATGAATGTTTCATTGATGTTGAGTTCCTGATTATGTTTGATTATCTTGGATAATGAATTTGTGGTTAGTGGGATGGTAACTATTTCTTGATTAATCACTTGTTTGTAGACTTTGTTTACACCATGAAATCGGACCAGGGTATTGGTTTTATACAAGATATATCTTATTTTGATTAGGAATACTTTCTTGCACGTAAGGGTTCTAACGAATTATATGGTGTTGATTACATGTTCTTGAATGTGGTTTATGATCCTTGTTTAGTAGTTTTGGTCTGAAATTGCTGACATGGTAGATTTATGTTCAAGACTTGTAAAGGTGAAATAGTTTCTTATATGATCTACTTAATTGCTTATCCTCGTGGCTATATTGTGACCATCGGTATTACTTTCTTTGATAAGTGAGGTTAGGAATCCAGACCCGTTAAATAACCTATCTTTAAAGGTTCGCATGAATAAATATCAATAGCTCGCTAATGAATGATTTTAGGTGGTTAACGTGTGACCATCGCGTTAACTTTCCGAAGAATTATAATGCTAGAAATCCAGACCCGGTAACTAGCTGTCTCGAAATTGGAAAATTGATTAATTGCTTTTGTCACATATCTGATAGATAACATGTTTAGGTTGTTTGTGAAACAAGATAGTAGTATATTTATGTTTTAAATATAGTTTTAGGTAATTTTAGTTAAACAACCATTCACTTTTCCTTATATCTGGTAAAACAATGACAAAGATTTAGTACATTATAACGCCCGTGTTCCATGGATCGATATCTGGCTCTTACCAATACTTTGCTGCATATATGACGGGATACACTTGTCCTTTATTGTGTGTGTTTTAATGTTAAGGTATAAACCACTTTTATAAATATAAAACACATTTCGCTGAGCGCGTGAAAATACTGTAAATAAATGTATATAACCGCTCACGTCAATATGGATTTAGACGACGATTCGGATCCCGCCATGCCACCTTCTGGGACGCCGACGCATCCCATCGAAATCTCCAGCGGTTCTTCATTTACAGGATCACCATACAGAGGCCCCAACATATGGGTCGAAAGGTGGAGCACTTATAAGTGGGAGTTTACTCCCCCACATCACAACTCACCTCCTCATCAACGGGTTCCATCTGAGGACCCACACTTTCAAGCGGTCATGCCACCGCCACCGCCAGCACTAGGGCAGCCTCCGCCGCCAGAACCGTCGAGGCGAAGAAGAAGCGCACGGATGTCCGTGCGAGGGGGTTTTCATTTCAGCACCCCCCCAAAACTCCAGCAACTATCCTCCCATCTTTGAAGACCCACAATTGGGCGGGCCTTCAAACGCTATTTCAGAGGTCGACTCTGTACCGGTCGCACCTGCACCACCACCACCACCCATGGGTTATGAAAACCCAATCCCTGCATACCCAGATACAACTGGGTACAACCCATTTGAGCAACAAGCTTCCTGCTGTGGACCCATACGTTGAGGCAGCAAACTTTAAAGCTCTCTACCCCTCGCCATTTCCACCGGCGTACCCAACTGGGTACCCTGCTTATGGGTATCAATACCCGCCACCTCCACAACCTCAGCAGCAACAGCCACAACAACCTCCATTTCAACAACCGCAGCAACAAGAAATTCTCCAAAGGTTGCATGAGGTGGAAAGTAGGGTGGAGGATCATGACAAGAAGCATAGTAGTTTTCTTAAGGGTTTAGCCAACCTCATAAAGGGGAAAAAGAAGAAAGACCGTTGAAAGACCCTTATTTATTGTTTTGTAATTTCCATTTCGATTAAGTCCATGCGCGGACATTTCATTTAAGTACTTAGTCCCTGCGTGGACTTGTTTTCTTATTTTAGCCCCTGTGTGGACAAGTTTATTTGTTTAAAGTCCCGTTTAGGGCAATTATTGTAATTCATAGGATCATTTATGAGAAGTTTCCTTTTGCAATTACATTTGTCATTATACATATACATATACATTGTATCCTTGATTAAATTATCATTTCAATTTATAATTGATCTGCTACTAAATCTCAAAAGACAATCTTAAAGGTATAACCTAGCCTGTATGTCAATTTAGACATGCCTATGATGGTAAAACCCTCTTAAGGTGATAAATCCTTGTTAACACCTAAGAACGTGTTAGCACTCTTGACAAATGTGGTTCGAGAAAATGACACTAGTCATCCTTATATTGGATTCTTCCAGTTCCTTATTTAACCAAATGATGTAGAAAATCATGGGTGATATCATCAAATGAGATGATCATAATAAAGCATACGCTATGTGATGCCAATACTTTGCCTTCGGGCTAAACTATTACAACTACATAACAAACGACAGTAGTTGTCTATGACTCCCTGTCAAGAAGGGTGAAGAACTATGTTCAAGCCTTAACGCCTCGATCCAATAAGATCATGGCTTATAAATTAAAACTGTCCTTGTGACAAGGCCTTTTGTGCCACCCCAATACTCTTAATGGTTGTGTAACTGAGAATAATTACAATGAAAAATTAAATAAATCTAATTAACAAATTAACCTGTATGGTCTATTTATACCATGGTTAATGAATTACCGAAAATGATGATTCAATATTAGACCACTAAACAAGTTGTTGTCAATTATTTTATAGCAATCAAGCTTCACCCCATGGCTGACTCAGAAGAAGTTAATAGTCACCCAAATGAAAGAAATGATAACACCAGAATGAACGTAACGGGTGCTGATCTGCAAGCATTGATAGACAATGCCGTAACCAAAGATGTTGGTAGAATGTTCAAAGATTCAAGTGCTGCTCGCACAAAGACCCAATATGTGGCTCATACTAAGCCCCCTTCCAAAACACATACCTCAAAGAAGGACGATTCTCAGCACTTGTCAAATCAGAAAAGCCAACCATCTAAAAAGATAGTGCTTAATCAGGAACCGCGTTCCAAGACTTGTTCTTATAAATACTTCGTCTCGTAAGGGATTTTACAGGTGAAAAAGGTGCCATGGACTGTATGACATGGCTTGATGAAATGGATACCGTTGTGGATATTAGTGGATGTGCTGAGCAGGATGTTGTGAAATTTGTATCGCAGTCATTTGAAAGGAGAGGTATTGGCTTGGTGGAAGGCATTAATTCAAGCCACGGGAAAAATCCCACTCTATAACTTGTCGTGGGCGGAGTTTATGGCACTGATTAAAGAAAACTTTTGTCCTCAGCACGAAGTAGAAAAGATCGAAACTGACTTCTTGACTCTGATCATGAAGAATCTAGATTGCCAAGCATATGTTACGAGTTTCAACACTATGCCCAGACTTGTCCCCTATTTGGTTACACCTGAACCTAAGCACATAGCACACTTCATTGGAGGCCTGGCCCCTGAAATAAAAGGAATTGTCAAAGCTTCCAGGCCTACCACTTATAGGTCAGTGGTGGATTTGTCTTTATCACTCACGCTTGATGAAGTTAGGAATAAGTCTTATAAGGCTTCTAATGAGGGAAAGAGAAAGAGGGAAGATGAGAGCTCACATCGCTCCGATAAGAAAAAGAAAGGTAATTTTGAGTTTAAGAAAAGTTCTGAGTTTAAGAAAAGTTCTGAGTTTAAGAAAAGCTCAAATCAGTCAGGTGACAGACCCATGTGTAAGAATTGCAAGAAGCGCCACCCTGGCAAATGCACTATTGATCCAAAAGAGAGACCCCGTGGAATTTGCAAAACGAAGGGTCATAAAACTTTGTAGTGTAAGGAATTAAAGAATGCGACCTGCTATGGTTGTAACGAGAAGGGGCACATTAGGAGCAACTGCCCAAAGAACCCCGATGAGGCTAAAAAGACCAACGCATGGGTGTTCCAAATGAATGCCAGAGAGGCAGTGTAGAATGATAATGTTATAACAGGTACTTTTCTCATAAATGATGTTTATGCTAGAGTTTTATTTGATTCTGGTGCAGATAAGTCTTTTGTAGACAATAAATTTAGTAAACTGTTGAATCTGCCTGTTAACACTCTAGACATAAAATATGAAGTAGAATTGGCCGATGGTACCTTAGAAACTGCCTCAACAATTCTAGATGGATGTTTCATATCCATTAGGAAGCACTCTTTTCCGTTGTCTTTGTTACCGATGAAATTGGCAGGATTTGATACAGTTATAGGCATGGATTGGTTATCTCTTAACCAAGCTCAAATTGCCTGTGATAAGAAGCAAGTCATTATCAAAACCCCTTATGGTGAATCAATTACTATTCAAGGAGATACGCAGTATGGATTGCCCGATCAAGTATCTATGCTTAAGGCATCCAAGTGTTTGAAGAAATGTTGTGTGATTTACATGGCACAGGTGACTGTGGACGTACCAAAGCCCAAGATAGAAGATATTCCTGTTATTTCAGAATACCCAGATGTTTTTCTTGAAGAACTACCTGGTTTACCTCCCGACAGACAAGTGGAATTCAGAATTGATATTATACCAGGAGCAACACCAGTCGCTCGAGCTCCTTATCGTTTGGCACCAACTGAAATGAAGGAATTAAGGACCCAGTTGGATGATTTATTGGAGAAAAGTTTTATTCAACCAATCTCGTCTCCTTGGGGAGCGCCTATTTTATTTTTAAAGAAGAAGGATGATTCAATGCGTCTATGCATTGATTATCGTGAGCTGAACAAAGTTACAATCAAGAACCGCTATCCGTTGCCCAGGATCGATGATCTCTTCGATCAGCTTCAAGGGTCAAGTTTCTTCTCCGAGATCGATCTGAGGTTGGGGTATCATCAATTGAAGGTCAGAACTGAAGATGTACACAAGACTTCATTTAGAACAAGATATGGCCATTACGAATTCTTAGTGATGCCTTTTGGGCTCACTAACGCACCTGCAGTATTCATGGATCTCATGAATCGAGTCTGCAAGCCATATCTGGACAAGTTTGTCATTATTTTTATTGATGACATACTCATTTACTCCAAGAGTCAAGCTGATCACGAGGAACACCTCTGATGTATTCTCAAACTTCTACAGCAGGAGAAGCTCTATGTGAAATTATCCAAATGTGAATTTTGGCTTCGAGAAGTCCAATTCCTTGGACACGTGGTAAGCGAGCATGGTATCCAGGGGGATCCCGCTAAAATAGAGGCAATTATGAATTAGGAAGCACCCAAGACACCTACAGAGATTCGCAGCTTCTTAGGTTTGGCAGGTTACTACAGGCGTTTCATCAAAAAAATTTCAAGGATAGCTGCACCTTTAACTTCGTTAACCCGCAAAAATGTGAAGTTTGACCGGGTCCCAAACAACAAGAATCTTTCAAGATTCTTAAGAAGAAATTAAGCAATGCTCCTCTTCTAACGTTACCTGAAGGGATAGAAGAATTCGTTGTTTATTGCGACGCATCGCACACTGGTATGGGTTGTGTACTTATGCAAAAAGGTAAAGTGATTGCCTACGCATCACGACAATTAAAGGTGCATGAAAAGAACTACACCACCCATGACTTAGAATTGGGTGTTGTTGTATTTGCACTCAAACTATGGAGACATTACCTATACGGAACCAAGTGTGTGATATACTCCGATCACAAAAGCCTCCAACACTTGTTTAACCAAAAAGATCTCAGCATGAGGCAACGACGCTGGATGGAAACATTAAACGATTATGATTGTGAAATTCACTACCATCCTGGCAAAGCGAATGTAGTCGCAGATGCATTAAGCAGGAAGGAAAGGGTTAAACCGATAAGGATCAATGCTAAAAGCATCGAACTAAAGAACAATTTAAACGAGAAACTGTTGTCAGCACAGAAAGAAGCCATAATGGAAGATAATTTTCCTGAAGAAAGATTAGGGGTAATTGCTGATCAGTTGTTACCTGGGAACGATGGAATCCTCAGATTTAATGGTCGAATCTGGGTTCTAATTCGTGGAGGACTTCAAGATGTCATCCTCCAAGAGGCACATAATTCCAAGTATTTAGTTCACCCGGGAAGTGATAAAATGTATCAAGGTCTGAAGACAAACTATTGGTGGATGAGTTTGAAGAAATCCATAGCCACACATGTGGCTAAATGTCTGACATGCGCACAGGTTAAAGCCAAACATCAAAAGCCGTCAGGTTTGCTGTAACAACCAGAACTCCCTACTGGGAAGTGGGAAATGGTAACTATGGACTTCATAACCAAGTTACCCAATACGAGACATGGAAATGATACAATATGGGTTATAGTCGGCACGCTGACCAAGTCAGCTCATTTCTTACCCATCAAAGAGACGCACAGCTCCGATAAACTAGCCCAGCTATATGTGGATGAGATTGTATCTCTCTACGGAGTCCCAGTATCTATTATATCTAATAGAGATACTAGATATACCTCTCACTTTTGGAAGAGTTTCCAGCAATCTCTAGGCACTTGTTTGAATTTCAGTACTGCTTATCATCCTCAGATGGATGGACAAAGTGAGCGTACGATTCAAACACTGGAAGACATGCTCCGGGCTTGTGTTATTGACTTATGTGGAAGTTGGGATGATCACCTTCCTTTGATTGAATTTTCATACAACAGCAATTATCATTCAAGCATCCAAGCCGCGCCTTTTGAGGCCTTATATGGAAAGAAGTGGAGAACGCCTGTTTGTTGGGCGGAAGGTGGGGAAACCCAACTATCAGGACCTGAGATAGTCCTGGAAACGACGGACAAGATTGTTCAGATCCGTGATCGTTTAAAAGCTGCCAGGGATAGGCAGAATAGCTACACTGATAAGAAACGCAAACCTCTAAAATTTGAAGTAGGTGATAAAGTATTACTCAAAGTGTCTCCTTGGAAAGGAGTAATAAGGTTTGGTAAAAAGGGCAAGCTAAGCCCTAGATACATCGGGCCATTCGAGATCATCGAATGTATTGGAAATGTAGCCTATAAGCTGAATCTACCTAAAGAACTTAGCGGAATACACAATGTGTTCCATATCTGCAATTTAAAGAAATGTCTAGCTGACGAGTCGCTAGCAATGTCTCATAAAGATGTGCAGATTGACGAAAGTTTGAAGTTTGTTGAAAAACCTTTATCGATCGAGGATCGACAGGTTAAAAAGCTTCGAAGGAAACATGTGCCAATTGTAAAAGTGAAGTGGGATGTCCGTAGAGGCCCAGAATATACGTGGGAAGTTGAATCCACGATGCGTCAGAAATACCCTCATTTGTTTCAGTAAATCTCGAGGTCGAGATTTCTTTTAAGGGGGTGAGGATATAACACCTCGCAAAAATCATGTCCAATATAGTAATGACACGTGTCATAAACCCTAATCATGTAAAAAGTTGACTTTGAGGGACTAAAGTTGACAACAGTGAAAAGATGTATGTAGAAGGACCAATATTGTCAACATGCCAATCTTGTGCCTCTGATTGACCTCACACGATGTTTGTATTCTTTAATGAGTAAATTGTCGGACGCAAGAAGCCGTTTGTGATTAAAATCAAAAGTTTATAGAACACAGGGGTTAAAAGTGTCAACATGTTAATTCTTACCTCTGAGTGACCTTTTAATGATCCCGAGACTTTGTAATATCTTATTATACTCTCACGAATATCGGATAATGATTTATAAAGTTTCGGTACAAATATATGATTTAATTTGCAATTTCCAAGAAGAAGGGTTGAAAGTGTCAATATGATAATTCTACTCCCGAGAGACCATTTTATCGAATCTAGAACTTAACAATATTTGGTTTTATTCCCAAGATCATGTGAAACCTAAAATTAAGGGCCCCTCATACTGAAAATGAAAGTTATACGAGTTATGAAAGTACAGGGATTGATCTTGTAACAAAACAAAAAACTTTTGAAACTTGTTGCCTCACGTGGCGCGCCAGGTTCTCCTCTCCCTGGCACGTGGCGCGATGGAGGATGTTTTGCAGCTAGTGACTGGCAGCTGCCAGCATGCAAACCTACAATCTCCACAAGATCTTTTGTATCTCTGATCGAAAACAGCAGCATGCAAATGGTATTACAAAACCTCTAGGACACATGGAAGCATCAAAAAACATCTGGGGACACTTAGATTAATCTTAATGTCTCTCAATTCTCTATATATAGGTGATTCATTTCACAATTGAGACTTGCACATTCAAATCTTCTCAAACATCTCTCTCAAGCTGCATTCTCTGGGATTCTTGGACAAGAAGGAAGCCGTCCTAAGTTCAAACTTTGTGCTAGGATCTTATGTAAGTGTTCTTAGCTTCTGTAGTTCAGTTTTTATATGTCTAAGGACCGAAAGTCAAATTTATCGTAATTATGCTTTGACGATTAGTTTAAACTTTAATGGTCCAGCCATGGTTCTAAACGAATGTGGCTATGTGTTGGTAATTAAGTAGGTGTTAATCCTTCAAAAGGGCACCTCCTAATTATCACTTTTACTTAGTTAATTGTCGGGTCAACGTAACTAACACAAAAAGTCAAACGAGTCAGTTTTTAAATAAACTCATATCTGTTAATGTAGGAGGTATAAAATATGTTTTGTCACTTTAATAACTTGCTAAATAATATTAGAACATGTCTAGACATGTTCAACCCGATAATTCTGAGTTTAGGCTCGGTTCGCAACCGAAAGTCGCAAAAGTTGACTTTTGCTTTGACTTTCGGTTCTGACCCGAATTAGCTTAGTTTCCTTATGCATTAAGGTTCCTTTGTGACCATATTATATGTTAGTATAACTCTCTGAGGTTATACTACATGGTCCCTTAGTAATCTGAGTTTATTACTTGTTTCCGTTATTATGCTTAAACTTTGACCATAATGCCCCTATGGTCTAAAAACGAGATTTTTGAATATATAAGCATGCAAATAGCTTTGTTACAGATATATAAACATGTCAAAATTATTTTGACATTATTTTCTGGTCTCAAAACGAAGTTATGCAAGATATCGTAAAATTGAACTTTTTATTAATTAAATTACGCTTTTGTGCATAAATCATGTTTAAACCTAAATTTTGGCACCAAACTCATTACCTACTGTTATGATATTATTTTTAGGGATTTTTGGAATATTGGGTCAGATTAGATACTAACCATATCTTTGAGATCTCGTATAAATTATATAATTGACGATAATGCCCTTTTTGCTAATAAATTGTGATTTCCATATAATTAACATGCCAAACCTTTTCCTACTGACTTAATATGTAAAATAAAATATTTTAACCATTCAAGGCTGGTCAAAATCTCAGAATCACATAAACATCGCAATTATCGTCAATTATCGATTTTTACGCTAATTAGGTGCATAGTATGGTTTAAAACCATATTTAACACCTAAGACTTGTTACCTACTGAATTTATAAATAAATTTTAATACTTTTACAGTAGGTATAAATCATGAACTCAGACTTCCAATTTTGTCCTTAAAAACATGTGTGAAATGACCAAAATGCCCCTACGGTGCATAGTCTTGGACATAAAGGGTAAACCACACATATGTATGATATCCTACTGTTATAACTTCATAAAATAAATATTTTTACAGAATATTATAGACCAAAACATCAGTTTGCTTTAAAACTTCATTTATAAATCTTAAAATGACCAAAATGCCCTTACGGGACTCAATTTGGTTTAAAAATCTTTTAGGGCATAATTGAAAATATCCTACTGATATCACAACATATTTTAAGCATAATAACTCATGGAACTTGTATATGACTCATCCGGTTACCCGTTTATGCTTATACGCGTACGGTGCGGTTTATGTGACTCGTTTACATGAACTAGCCGAAACGGGTCAAATCTTATCATTTAAACTTCAAATTCCAGAATGTATTTAGTTTACCCATATAATACGAGTTCCCATGCTTGTCGGGTCTAAATTACATTTCAATCTGGTCATCGCTTAATCTAGCGTCTCGTACCGTAAACCTTTCCTTAAACTAACCGGTCTAAGTTACTACTTAAATAAGACCCGTTAGTAATCTCATAGGTTAATATAACCTTCGTTCCAGATTAGGAGCCCGGTAAAAGCTACTTGCACTTGTTTGAGTAGATTATACGGCTGAGTACACAAAACTTTCATTTTAAGCTCAGGTAAATACTTTTAACTTATTTTCCCTTATACGGGCTTGGGATACGGTAAAATATTACCGCTTGGTCGGGTGTAAAAATCATTTAATCGTATATGGTTATATGGCATAATCCCGATTTAATTAGTGTTTCTTGATAACAAATAAACATTGGGGGTTAACGACTGTGTCTTGGATATACTCGGTTCATTTAAAATCGTAAATGGCCACGACTTAAGCACGGGGTGTAGGCATACACCTAACAGATGCGTATGTAAAAGATACACTCACTTGTTGGGGTAACCCGTCGTGAGATTATATTAGTGGTGTGTCAATTAATCTTGTTCGGCTTTTATCCCAGCCCTAAATGTTTGACAAACATGTAAATCTGATACAAGATTATCATTATATAATTGTCCCAAGTTATAAAAGAATATTTGTGCCTTGTGCATTTAAATCAATTTTCATAAATGTTTTCAAAAAGAGTCAGTTAATTGTATTTACCAGTGTAAACTGACGTATTTTCAAAAAGGCTAAGTGGCAGGTACTATACGTAATTGGCTGGGAGCTCCTAGGCGTAATTAGTGAATCTTGCAAGTTCATATGCCTTAAGTCTGTTGAACAAGTTTTTGTATTATATTTTAGATCCACCTGTGGATCCTATCTTACAACTGTCTATATATTATTTTATTCGTACTTTACATTTCGGTTTGTAATAGTATTTTCTACCAAGACTTCCGCTATGCAATAAACTGTGTACATTTGACTATGATGATATCAACTATGTCACGATACTTCCCGCCAGGCCCACCGGTAATATGTGGAAATATTGGGGTGTGACATCACATCTCCGTACAATCCTTGATCTTCAACTCAATCTCCGTTTGTTTGTTCATCATGATAATCCGACTATCTGCGGTCACCATATATAACCAACACGTTAGTAAATAGTGACATCGTATATTTTTAATTAAATACATAAAAATTAATAACCACATAGCCATCTATCAATGTATAAAACTCCATTAGGATGTTCTTCGAATTCATTCCTTACACCGAGCCTCAAGCTTTCGAGAGCCCAACACTTACATACCTGCAGTTCTAAATTCATTCTCAATAGCAAAACAGTTAGCAACACACATCCTCCAATGTATTGATGACTCACACCTTCACATAAGCGCATAACATTGATCTACATTCATTGGACTACATCATGTGTAAACACTAGCATATATCCACAAATTACATACATGTTCCATACATACATCTCACAGTAATGTCACCTAACTCGCCTTTATCAAGATTGTGATTTACCTATCATACACAAAACCAAAACATTCATTAGTATATTTTACTTAACATAAACTACAACTTTCCTCTCAACCTTTATTTGACTCGATTCATTCCATACATCAAATCCGTTTACATGAATTTATTATTAACATTCCTTTAACATCCAAGCATAGAAACCATCCAACCGTCCGTAACGAGCCAAGGGTTAACCATCATCATAATTCATCATACAAGTCTTTATTGACCCATTCGTAGCGGGTCAATACATACCATACCATCATTAACGCAAATTCATCATTTCGACCTGTTTACAACGAGTCGCTACTTATACCATTTCACTGCAATAAGTTTTGAATTTGACCCAAATGGGTCACCAGTTGAAATGTTCACTCAAGAGTTGAACGTTCAATCATCAGCAAGAATGTTAACTCAACAGTTGAAATATTCACTCAAGAGAAAATGTTCACCCATCAGTAGGAATGTTCACTCAAGAGTTAAACCCATCCAACCACCCATTTTATAGAATTTTCACCCAACAATAGGAATGTTCACTCAAGAGTTAAACCCATCCAAACACCCATCTTAGAGAATGTTCACCCATTAGTAGAAATGTTCACTCAAAAGAAAATGTTCACCCATCAGTAGGAATGTTCACTCAAGAGTTAAACCCATCCAACCACCCATTTTAGAGAATGTTCACCCATTAGTAGAAATGTTCACTCAAGAGTTTATACCATTTCATCATCATACTTTCCACTCATTTCGACCCATTCATAACGGGTCAATACGCATCCTTTACTTTCTCATTTCCTAACTATTGTTTCAATTTTCAACACATTAAATCACCATGTTCTACACTACAACTTTCAAACTAGAATTAACATAATCAGACTATCATCTTAATTTACATTAAGCATAGACAAAGTTTAGATGAACTTACCTTGAACGTCTGTGTTCATGCTTGCTTCCTTGCCTCCTCTTAACCCGTTAGCATTCTATGCCTACATCCATCTTGACATAATCCTTATTCTTTCATGTAACTATGGTTACGACATTATTAGCATACATACACATTCTAAATTACCTTTGTTTCAAATTCATAACTTACATTGACCTTTACAAGTCAAATTCCAACAACACAATGCATATGTTAACAATCACATCATTTCAATTCCACCATTGCACCATATTATCACGTATAACAAATAATGATCCCTCGTGCACCGCATGACTTTCCTAATCTCAGAATCAGGTTATAAAGTCCAACCATATCATTCCCACATTCGTTAACTTTTCATAAAGTCAACTACCAAGCATTCAAACTTCCAATTTTTTTACACATATGCTCATTTCGGCATACTAGAACATAACCCTTTTGCAATTTACACTCCATACTCATGTTGTAGGAGACATACCACCTCGTGATCACTTAGTTACATACACCATATACACATAATCAATTTTACACATACTAATGCTTTCATGATTTTATATTTGACAACCACATTCAAAGTTAGCCAATTTAACATAACCATAACATCATCCCTTACTAGTAGTCCATATGATATATATTTTATACACATTCATTTCTAAATCACCAATAAGCAATTGCTCCAACACATGATATGCACCTCACCATTCAAGCATTGAGTACAAGTTCCTAAAGCATACTTATACCAAATTATACCATCGTCTACGTTCTCACATGGATTCCTTCAAAAACACATTTCTCAAATTTAATTACCATCAATCATGTCATCATCACATCTACACATGTTTATCCATTGTTAGCATACAATTTCACTTATCATTTTCACCTAAGCATTTCATCAAACACTTGATGTGCATACCCCTTTCTAAGCATAATGTACAAGTGGTTTAAGCATGTTCTTCCCAATTTCATCTCATGAACCATTACATTCAAACAAAATCACATTGTCATTAATTCTACATCATGTTTAACTTTCAAAACTATCATATAACATCTTATGCATCTACACAATCACAATTTAACATCTACATGTTCATCATAGTCATCTTCATACTCACGCACATGGGTTTCATCCTAAATCATCAAGATAACTCAAAATTCAACTATAAATCAACTTAAACACAATAACATTAACAAGTATTCATTCCAATTTCAATCCAAATCATGGATTCATTATAACCCCTTTTCATCAACAATCACTAGAATACAAAATTTAACTTACCACGTGATTGTGAGTACTAGATCATCAAGAAATCGGGTTCATGCATCAATCTCAACTTAAATCCATCTTCAATTTGAGCCAAGAAGCTGAATTGAAAGCTTCCCTTTTCTTTCTTGTGGGTGTAGCCGTGCACCACCACCAAACCCACCCAATTCATAACTTTTTTTACCAAGAATCCTTATGTTGACCCTTTTATATAACTTTCCAAAATTTCATAATTGGTCCCTGTACTTTCTTTCATCATTATTACTTACTAACACATATTTACTAGGTTAATAAACTTTATTTGTTTATTTCATGAAATGGCACTAGCAAAGACCATATTTCATAAACGTCACATTTTTTGGTGTTACAAGTCTACCCCCTTAAGGAAGGTTTCGTCCCCGAAACCTACTTCATCACTATCGGTTTATCCATTCAACATATCCCAAAAGATACCATAACCCAGATCCACCCATAGCACGTATATCAATTTCATTCACAATGTAACACCCCGAAAACGGGTTTGGTAATCAAACTCCGTTAAAACTAAAAGACGGGTAAAGTACCGTTAGTAGCAAAAATAACCCGGTAAACAAATGGATTTAAATAAGAAATCCTAATGATTAAATACAAACGAACCAAAGAATTAAGGAATTGGGTTTATAAGAGCCCAAGTCAACGGGACTTAAAATAAAACGAGTTTTAACTCCCGGAACCCACTAAGTTAACTAGGTAAAATTAACCTAGTTAGTAATGGGTAATTAGATGATAAACTATGAGTTATAGTTTCATTTATGAATCTCTAAACTTGAGGGACTAAACATGGGCAACTAGAAAAGTGTTTTACTATAACAATTATAAAAAAAAAATATAATACAACACACACAAAAATGTATGTGCGTGCGTGAGAATGGCCAGGAGAAAGCACTCATGGAGCTCAAGCCCTAAATCCAACAAATCTCTCAAATTGAAGCTCAAATCGAACCCAAAACGTCTGCATGATTACAAATGGGTCGGAACGAATAAAAATGTTTTAAACCATGATTAGTGGTGAAAGAGGCAAAATGGTAAATTAGTCAAGAATTGGTTAAGAATTAGTGAGTTTTTCTTAAAGTTACCATATAGCGTAACTAGTTATGGGAAAATGGGTAAAAATGGAACTTTAGTCAAGTATCGACTAAAGTTAATTAAGGTTTAAAGGACACCCATAGCGTAAGCCGAATGGGTTAAAAATATAAGAAATGAATTTAGAAGAAAAGGGATCTAGTGAGAAAATCCGAAATGGGTCGGATGTGTAATTAGTAATTAAAACCCATGTTTTGTTACTTATGAAAATGTTGGGTTATGAAGGTCGAACAGGCCAAATGGTGGGAATAACGCCATTTGACAAAATCAACTAATGCGGTTGTTAAGTCATGTGTTTACAGGGGCGAATAGTAGTTCGGGTAATTGTGTTGCCATAAGAATATCGGTAATAAAAGCAAGGTGTCGAAACGAGTCACTAGGTTGACTCGAGCCAGGTATGTATAAATACGATAGTGGTTAAACATACATTTTTGGGTCAAATTAGTAGCAAATGCCCTTCGTCGTAAATGAGGGGCTAAAGTTGACTAAAATGCCCTTGATGGGTAAATCGGGCAAACGACCTTTAAGGGTTGTTAGAAATAAGCGTTTTGATAGATTAAATCCTTAGGATAAGTTTAAAAAGGGATGATATGGGACCTTAGTGCATAAATACCCTTAACGGGTCAAAATAGAGGTATTAGCGAAACGGGTTAAGAATGTGTAATAACTCATGAATTTAACCTTGTACAATAGAAAACAATCATAATAATATGTTTACAGAAGAAACAAGGGCCACAAACAAGTTTGGTGTGATAAAATCATGAACGGGTCAATATTTGGTAATAAGGGTAGAAGGCCGAAGACTTGAATGTCTGAAATTTTGTTAATCCGGGTGTCGGATTTTAACTCCACAAGATGGAGAATTAAATTACGGTCGCATAGGAAAAAGAATCGGGTAAAACGGATCAATAACGAAGAAGTTATGACCGTTTTCGTAAAAAGTAGTATAGCTAGGAATATGCAGCATCTGAACAACAACTCGCTGGAAAAAGTAATCCCTCGCGCCATGCGACGGAGGGAGTAAACTCTGTCGCGACACGCGACAGAGTGTCGCGGCCCACGTAAGCTAACATCAAGTCTGTCGCGGCCCGCGACAGACTACAGAACTGGCAAAATTTTATTTTATTTCATGGTTTGTCGTTTAGAACTTGTTTAATTTATTATTTAAGCATCAAAACTAACATTTGGGTTGGTTTTGATCATAGATATATACCAAGTGTTCTCGGATGAAGATCAAGCTCTAGGAAGGACCGAACACGATCAAAGAAATAAGCTTCCGCATGACGTTTCGTTGTTACTTTTAAATGACGAACTTAATTACATTTTGTTCTAAAATTTTAAATTGTAAAAGTTTTTTTTATAAGCCGTATATCCGATGTATATGTAATCTTAATTACATGATTGTTTTTCGTAAACTATATGTTAAACTTTGATTTATAAGAACGGGTGTTACAAGTTGGTAATCAGAGCTCAAGGTTGTTGACAAATGTGTTCGGTCCGAGGCTTGATCGCAAATCCGGTAAGTACATGTATACCAATGGTTTAGTATGATTAAAGTGTTGAGAACAACGCATATGGTTATCGTGTAATACACGTTACACCAATAAAAATGATATAGAATAGATATAGTCAACGAAATTACACGCGTTGATGCGTATAGTAGAAAAGCCTTGTATTATAATACGGGCATCCTTTAATGTTGAAATTACTAATAGTTGTATATGTTGTAGTTGAAGGACACTCGCATATGAGGATAGCGAGAGTTTAACAAATCACAGATTTGACAGAGGAACGGTCCAAAGAGTATGCTCATCAAGGACCTAAATCGCGTAACGGTCGCGAACAAGGCTAATGGCAAGAGAAGCCCGTTAGGGCAAACATTACCAGGTGCACATTTTAAATTTAATTGCACAAATAGTAATATGCAACAAATATGTAGAAATTGAAAGTTGCATATGTAGATTAAAACTTGGAAAAACCCGAATAGAAAATGTATTCGGGATATTGTTTCCAAGAGAAACAAATAGAGGCGTTACTTACATAGGGCGTGATGTGAAAACTATAAAAAGGTCATGTGTGTCATGTGTTAATCGCTTACTCTTGTCACACCCTGGCTTTGCGGAAGCGTGGTTAATTTGGTGTGACTTCTTAATACCATAGCTTAATCATAACCAAGCTATATGAGTTAAAAACATGCAAGATCATCCATTAAGTTTCGAAAACCAAATACAGTACCATTGTTTTAAGGGAAACATACCCTAACAACATAACCTTGTCCAACAGACATTACAACTTAAAACATAACATAAACATGGTTTAAGGATTGTGTCTTGTCCAGGAAAGAGACACATCCCCTAAACCCCGGATGACCTTGGAAACTAGTGCAGCGGAAAACATGCCATACCGTGCCAGATCTCGTTAATTTCCTGAAATACATGTAAGTTGAAAAATCAACAATAATGTTGAGCGAGTTCATGTGCAAGTGAGTATGTAAAACACTTGTAAGTATAAAAGTTTCCTGGTATGTAGCAGTGTAAGGAAAAGAGATCACCAATGGTTTGCAAGGCCATTAGCATGTGTGAAATGCAAGTAGGAAGACTCAACCCTAGCCGATTTTTGCGTTGGGCAACCAAGTCACTCAAGGTCCGTTCTGTTGGTCCTCACAGAGGTCCGTTCTGTTGGGCCTAGAGTTGGGCTCGCTACACCCAGATAGATCTACCGCTTAAGTCCCTCGGTGTTCTGCCTACCCATTCACATGATCTAAGTAGTAAACCTCCTTACGTTAACATACCGTGTATAATAGTACTTGTAAACAAAGTAACATGTATTTCACCCCCGCAGTTAGGAAAACTGAAAATAGTTAGAGAAAAGGGGGACATGAACTCACAGTGAAGCGTCTCTACCAAGTATCTCCAAATCGGAAAGCTGTGCGACGACCTACAAGTGCTAATACTATTAGACGGACGACCGTGCCTTAGCTTTATAGTTTACGTCTTTGGGAAATAGTTAGACAACTATTTCGTGTTTATGTTCTGTGTATATACTTGGTAGTTATATTCCTTCCCAAGGATGGGGGATACAATACATGTGCGTAAGTTACGTTTTAATGATCGAGTGGTGATATAATTACCGGTGTAACTTATATATTCATGTGGAAGCGTTCGTATTACTTTGGGATCGTTAACTTTTGTAAATATTATTTTTACTCCTAAAAATAATATTTATGTACTTTCACAAAATAATCATAAACAGTGTTGTGACAATATATATTTATCACGTTAAATCTTGTGGAAATCCCACCTCCGAATATTTAGTAAATAAAGTCTTGGCGAAATTTATGTTTCGAAAGCATGTCAAAAATAATTCCAACACTTGTTGTGTAAATAATTCTAAGTGTTATGTTTTTAGAAAAATTTCGCCAGAGTTTCCTCTGTAACTGGAGGTGGCCACGCTTCCAAGCGTATCATTTTCTTTTACAAAATCAATTCAACAACTTCTTTATTCCAACAAACAATTTTCCGACACATCAAACTAGTCGACAAGTATGTAAATCGCATAATCGCATGAACTTGTAGTTTTTCCGCAACTATAGTGTAAATCCCATTATATTTTGTAGATCTTTATATAAAGTAACTTTGATCTCGTGAAAACCTCGTGTTTAGAGAAATCCGTCTTTACAACTTCTAGTAACATTTGACAAAACTAGTTCTTTGTCGGATCTTTTCATTTCACAAGTGTTTATACACTTGTGGCTTATAAAAACCATGTTTGTTAGTGTAAGATCCGTCTTTTAGAAAACATGATTTCTTTGACGCGTGGTCCTTTGAAAATACCACTTGCAGATACGTAGATCTGCTAGTTTTAAACACCATTGTACAAGTTAAAACACTTTTACACAAGTTCATGTTTCATGTGTGGTAGAGTTTCACCTTTTAACCCTTGTATTATCCAAAACAAGCTTATGTTAAGATCAACGATCTTACCAAACCGGGTTAAGCGGTGATCCGAGCTACCACATCATAGATCGGGTCTAAATAATCACATATTTCGAATACTACAACTTTTACACAACACATATGCTATTAACCACCAACATTAGCATTTTAAGTAGACTTTTATGCATGAAATTGTATGTTAACGATATTTAACCGACACAAATCCTTTTAACCACCTTAGACAAGTTCAAAAATGAGTTTTAAGTGTTATACCTCTGGCTCGAGGCTAGGGAAGATTCTTGGCGAAAATGGCGTGGATAAAAGCAAAAGAAAGAGGTCCTTCGTGTTCCGCTTGCTCCAAGCTTCCTAATACGTGACCTCTAACACTTGTATGATGATGGAATGGCAAGATGGAAATCGAAAATGATGGATAAGGGGGGTGGGGTGTTCGGCCGAGAGCTCTAGAGAAGAGAGGAGAGAGTTTTTGTTGAGTGTTATGTTGTGTAATGATCTCAAGTGCTTAGCCAAGATCTTATAGACTAAACTTAGTGTTATTACCCAATGGATATTGTGTTAGTGAGATATTAGACAAGATTAGATTTGCTCAATCACAAGTACATGGTGGTGTCCCCTAGGTGACCGATTCGGTCAAGAGGGGGGGGGGGGTCATGGTTCGATTTTAACTAGATAGTTAGGTAGTTAGTTATGTTAAACCAAGTTAAGTTAAGTGTTTAACTTAGTTAGTTGTATGTTATGTGTTATGGCGGGTGTTAGGGTAATCAGGGACCCTAACTGGCTCAGAAAAATATAAATAGTGAAAATAATAATATTTTCATGTTCCGGGTAAAGTCCGGTTGTTCGATTGGATAGTAATCCGTTAAAGTGTTACGAAAGCTTTAAAGTGTCGTTATTGACATTTTTAGTGACACAACTTATTCCTCCAAAGTGTCAGGAATATTTTCTCATGTTTTGGCACTTTATTAGTTAGCTAGAAGCTGGATTGTTTATTAAAGTGCTGAGTTTTGTACTTTAAGTACGTTTTTAGGCACATCCAGTCACTGTGACTTATTCCTAGAGACGCAGTTTCACAACCCTTGTATCCCTACACTCACTACTAGTGTAGCCAAATATCTCAGGCTCTTATAGGCCTTGGAGGCAGTGTTTGCCTGATGCTGGCTTTATCAGCATGTTCAATAGGTTATCCGTGTATTGTGCTACTGTGCTTTTTGTGCATCATGTTTGTCACTAAGGTGCCGTATGTAAATAATGTAGTGACGATAAGTAAAGTATGATGCAAGTAAGTACACGTTTCAATATTCAAGTAGCAGTTCATCAGCTAGTTCAAACAAGCACAGTAATTAAGCAGTAATTAATCATTAATTAAGTCGTACGGATACCTGGTTTAGTGCGGGTTGTCACATTCTCCCCCCGTTAAATAAATTTCGTCCCGAAATTTAAGTTCTGCTTGAAGATGCAGAGTTCTTAGGAAATAAGTGGGGGTATTTCTCTTTCATCCGGTCCTCACGTTCCCAGGTGAATTCAGGACCATGTCTGGCATTCCAACGAACTTTGACGAGTTTGACACTGCTCCGGCGGGTCTTGTTCACTTTCCAATCTGTGACCTCGACAGGTTCTTCGACGAAGTGGAGCGTGTCGTCAACATGAATCTCGTCGGTGGGAATGGCAACGTCAACTTGAGTTGGACTTTTCTTTAGATTGGATACATGAAATGTATCGTGAACACCATTTAGTTCGGCAGGTAGGTCCAACTTGTATGCTACTAGTCCTATTCTTTCCAGAATTCTGAAAGGACCAATGTAGCGCGGATTTAACTTCCCACGCTTTCCAAAGCGTGCCACCCCTTTCCAGGGTGAAACCTTCAATAACACCATTTCTCCAACTTGGAAATCCACATGTTTCCGGTTTGGATCCGCAAAGGCCTTTTGTCTGTGACGAGCTGCTTCGATGCGTTTAAGAATTTGCGCAATCTTGTCTGTCGTCTCTTGGACGATCTCGGGACCAGCAAGCTGCCTATCACCTGCGTCAGACCAACATAGGGGTGATCGGCACTTGCATCCGTATAGGGCTTCAAATGGCGCGACACCAATGCTGGTGTGGTAGCTGTTGTTGTATGAGAATTCGACCAACGGTAAATGTTTATCCCAGCTACCGCCCAAATCCATAACACATGCCCTCGGCATGTCCTCCAAAGTCTGTATCGTTCGCTCGCTCTGGCCGTCAGTTTGCGGATGAAACGCAGTGCTCAGATTCAATTGGGATCCAAACGCTTCTTGGAAGGATTGCCATATCCTTGACACAAACCTTCCGTCTCTATCAGAGATGATTGAGAGAGGTACTCCATGGCGTGCGACAATCTCTCTCATGTATATTTCCGCAAGTTTACTAGTACTGTCTTTCTCCTTGATTGGCAGAAAGTGTGCGGACTTTGTTAGGCGGTCAACTATCACCCAAATCATATCATGGCCTCTTGGCGTTCTTGGCAATTTCGTAATAAAATCCATGGAGATTTGTTCCCATTTCCACTTGGGAATCTCAGGTTGTTGCAGCAGCCCTGAAGGCTTCTGGTATTCCGCTTTAACCTTAGCACACGTTAAACATTTGCTCACGTAAACAGCAACATCGCCTTTCATCCTAGGCCACCAGTAATAATCTTTGAGATCCTGGTACATCTTATCCGCTCCAGGGTGGATAGAGTACCGTGATTTGTGAGCTTCATCAAAAATAACTTCCCTTAAACCACCAAACAGAGGAACCCAAATCCTTTTCTCAAAACATAACGTTCCTTCCTCGTTTGGTACCAAAAGCTTCTCCATCCCACGGAGATATTCCTCTTCAAGATTCCTTTCCTTGAGAGCTTCCTTTTGTGCGGCACGAATGCGCAAGGAAAGATTGGTCCGTATAATCATTTCCAAAGCCCTAACCCTTATGGGCTTGATTCTCTCTTTACGACTTAGGGCATCGGCAACAACATTCGCCTTCCCTGGGTGATATTTTATCTCGCAGTCGTAGTCGTTCAGCAACTCAACCCATCGTCTTTGCCTCATATTCAACTCTTTCTGGTTGAATATATGTTGTAGGCTCTTGTGATCTGTGAAGATTGTACACTTCGTACCATAAAGGTAGTGTCTCCAGATCTTTAGTGCAAATACCACTGCGCCAAGCTCTAAATCGTGTGTGGTATAGTTCTTTTCGTGCACTTTCAACTGACGCGATGCGTAAGCAATAACCTTCTGGCGTTGCATCAACACGCAACCCAATCCTTGTCGCGATGCGTCGCAGTATACCACAAAATCGTCAGTACCTTCCGGTAGAGCTAAGATTGGCGCATTGCAGAGCTTATCCTTCAATATCTGAAACGCTTCATCCTGTTTGATTCCCCAATCAAACTTCCTTTCCTTCTGCGTGAGGAGTGTCAATGGTTGAGCGATCTTTGAAAAATTCTCAATGAATCTTCGATAATAGCCAGCCAAACCCAAGAATTGCCGGATCTCGGTTGGCGTCTTTGGCGTTTCCCAATCTTTGATCGCCTCGATCTTTGTTGGATCCACGTGGATTCCGTCTCCATTTACCACGTGTCCAAGAAACTGGACTTCGCGTAGCCAAAATTCGCACTTAGAGAATTTGGCATACAGTTGTTCCTTCTTCAGCAGCTCTAGAATGGCTCTAAGATGCTGCTCGTGTTCAGCCTTCGTCTTTGAATAAATTAAAATGTCATCGATGAATACAATCACGAACTTGTCCAAATACGGCTTGCAAACTCTATTCATCAAGTCCATAAAGACTGCAGGTGCGTTTGTTAAACCAAACGGCATAACGAGGAACTCGTAGTGTCCATAACGAGTTCTGAAGGCTGTCTTCGGGATACTTTCCTCCTGTATCCTTAACTGATGGTATCCAGATCGAAGATCGATCTTTGAGTAAAAGCTTGAGCCTTGCAGTTGATCAAACAGATCATCGATTCTTGGTAGAGGGTATCTATTCTTGATCGTCAGCTTGTTCAGCTCCCGGTAGTCGATGCACATTCGAAAGCTACCGTCCTTCTTTTTGACAAACAGGACCGGAGCTCCCCAAGGCGAGAAGCTTGGTCGGATAAAACCCTTGTCTAACAACTCTTGAAGTTGTGTTGACAGTTCCTGCATCTCAGACGGGGCAAGTCTGTAAGGTGCCTTAGCCACAGGCGCGGCGCCTGGAACTAAGTCAATGTGAAACTCTACTTGCCTCTGAGGTGGCAGTCCGGGTAAGTCTTCCGGGAAGACTTCTGGGTACTCCCTCACGACAGGGATATCTTCCATTCTTGGCTCAGCAGCCTTCTTATCCGCAATGTGTGCCAGAAAAGCAACACATCCTTTTTGCAAACACTTCCTTGCTTTCAAGCAGCTGATAATCCTCAACGGCGTCTCACGCTTCTCTCCGTGAACCACCATCGTCTCACCATCATTGGTTGGGATACGAACAACTTTTTCGTGACATACTATCTCAGCCTTGTTTCCTGATAACCAATCCATTCCTACCACCACGTCGAAGCTTCCCAACTGGACTGGTAGTAGATCCAAAGCAAACTCACGTTCTCCTAATTCGATCACACAACCTCTGATAACTTCATTGGCTTCAACTAACTTTCCATTAGCCAATTCGATTGAATACGGAATATCTAACTTAGTAGCGGCTAAGCCAAGCATATTCTTAAACTCTAACGACACGAAGCTATAATCGGCACCGGTATCAAACAAAACAGATGCATAGCGTTGATTTACAGGGAACGTACCAGTAACAACATTGGGGTCCTGGCGCGCTTCCCTTGCTTCGAGTTGGAACACTCTTCCACGGGCTTGGTTTAAGTCTGGGCAGTTTTTCTTGAAATGCCCGATATCACCGCAGTTGTAGCATCCAAGTCTTTGCCCGTTTCCACCAGCTTGATCATTCCTCTGATTACGATTCACAGCGCCCGCTTGGTTAGCATTGTTGCCTCGATTCCCGTTTCCTCCATAGTTTCCTTGTGGGCGATCCCCAATACCACCACGATTATTGTTTCTGTTTCCATAACCTCCCTGGCCTCCCCGACCGGCAGGGGCCCAACAAGTGTCCTTCGAGTGACCACGTTTCCCACATACTTCGCATACTTTTAGCCCACATTGACCAGAATGGTGGCGTTGGCAGGTATTGCATTTGGGCTGGGCGCCCATGTATCCTCTTCCTTTCTCTCTTCTACCAGCTGTAATCTGAGCTGGCGTGTCTGATCCTCCTTTCTTGACCACTACACTAGCGCCCTGCTTGAAGTTTGAGAACTTCCGTTTGTTACCTCCTGATGACTCGACATGAGTCTCAGCCTTCTTCGTCTTGATCTCATCAAACTTGTTCAAACGAATTGCCTCCTCGGTGAGAGCCACGCTCAAATCGATGGCTTCAGTGATAGTTGCTGGTTTGGAGGAGGTTACCATACTTATGATTTGAGGAGCTAATCCCCAAATGAAGCGCTCGATTCGCTTGTATTCTGGTGTAACCATGTAAGGAACCACTTGAGATAAGTCGTGAAACCTTTGAACGTATTCTGCGACCTTTGGACCGTCCATCTTCAAGTGCCAGAATTCGGTCTCCAACCTCTGGATTTCTGCACGGGAACAGTACTTTTTGCGCATAAGTTCTTCCAGTTCGGTCCAGGTCAGCGCGTAGGCGGCAGCTTCGCCTAGTGTCTGCACTTGTAGATTCCACCAGGATAGGGCTCCATCTAGAAACAGCCCTGAGATATAGGTGACTTGCTGATTCAGCGCGCATTTGCTCATGCGAATAACAGACTCGGTTTTCTCAGCCCAACGAACAAAGGCGACAGCACCTCCAGTGCCATCGAAGTTGACCGGTTTGCAGTCTAGAAACTGCTTGAAGGTGCATCCTGCACACACGTTATAACATACGTTTGGCGTTAGCATTACTGCTAGAGATATCCAGATAGGTCACGGTATGTCTTAATGACTTAGTATTACCGTGAGGTGGATTGTTATTGCCTTGGTTAATACTTCCGCTCGTTCCGGGCTGAGATGCTGCATATTGTGCTATGGCGGCAGCAATAATCTGCTGGAGTTCTGCCTCATTAGTAGGCATGTGTGTCTCACGTCTCCGCGGCATCTTCTAAAAGATGGTTTACGTTGGTCAGGCCATAGTAAAACGTACGTATATAGTAATAGTAATAGCACATCACATCTCATGTCATCAACACATCACAAATACCAAACACACATCATACAAATAAGCAATCAAGCGAATCAAATATGATGAGAATACTGCGATTGTCATATATCGAGACCACATAGTAAGTGTATCAGTACATCATAGTGTCATACAATCATCCATCAACTAGGGGCTACATCACCCCTGTCCAAAAACTACATCAATCAGTGTCAATACATCAAATACAAGTCAACAAAAGTCAGAATCAACTGTGGTCTCCAAAAATACTGTGCAATCCAACAATCGCCGTCTTCTCATCCTCGTCTACCCAAACAGCACTGATGAGCTCTATACAGATGGTGGTGGATGAGGGGGAAAGTGGGTGTAAAACAAACGGCGTAACTGTAGCCAGTCCGCCTCCATAGCCTGCTGAGTACGAATGATGGAAGCAATCTGCTGCTCTAATGTAGAGAGACGGGCAGCATAATCTGGAGGTAAAGGTCGAAATGGCTGCAGAGGGGAGTGTGTCTGACCATGACATGGACACGGTGGCAGCTGAGCTCTCTCGAGCTCCTAGATGCGCTGCGTATGTGACTCATGCTGAGCTACAAAAGACATCAAGACGTCCTCGATAGTGTACCCCCTGTGAAAAGAATGGTAGGGGTCAGTAGGTGGCATACCAGAGTCTGGTGCCCAAAGAAACGGCTCACTAGTGGGGTCGAAAGGTGCCACGTGAAATGGAGCAACAGCGGGTGGAACAGATGGCATCTGTGGCATGAAAGGGATAGGCATCGGTACATGCCCAACAGGATGGGCTGAAGAACCCTCTCCAGGCCTCGCTGGAGGTACAAACTGTGGAACCTGGAAGGAAAAGTCAACATGTCGCGAAACAGGGATCTGAGAGGGAGAAGGGGGAACATCCTCATCAGCAGGTATCCAACCGTGCTGTGCATGCTCATCTGGTGGATCCATGCGTGCCGCGAACAGTGCATGCTCGGGCTCCAGTGGAATGGGATCAGGTGCAACAAAAGGGTAAACAGGTGCAATGTGCTCAACAACAGGTATAGCGTCAACGGGTAAAGGATCAACAGGATCAACAATGTCATGATCGCCCTCCATCAAAGGAACATCCACGGGGAGATCATCAGCAACAGGCTCAAAAGGGATATCAGCATGTACTGGGTCATGCTCCGGTATGGGGTCTAGAGCGGCTGCCTGCTCTGGAGCAACGGCAGGCTCGAGGTCATCAAAAGCCATCTCTAAATCAAAATCTGGGTCAATAGGATCAAATGGGTCAGCAGGGTCTACTGGATCCTCCATGAGCTGGTCCATCGGAATAAACTCTAAGTCATGATCTGGGTCGAATCCTGGGGGAAACATAGGATCGGAATCCTCCTCATCATCGTGGTCGAAAACAAAACTGGGGATAGGGGCAACAGAAGATGCCTGATCAGGATCTGATCCATGAGAGAAGTGCTGCGCACTCTGGAGGTGTGAGGGTACAGAGGCCACAGACTCAAAGGAGTCTGGGACTGGGGAGTGAGCAGGTGACTCCGCGGCGGGAGCATCCGCGATCAACAAGGGACCATCAGCAGCAGGTAGGGCCTCGCCCTGAGCATCCTCCTCGAAAGGCTCCTCCTCAAACATATCGACATCATCCTCCTCGTCGTCGATGGGCAAATCGTAAACAGGGTACGAAGCAAGCGGTATAGGGGCAGGGATCACTGCGAGTGGTAGATCCCCGGCCAAAGGACCATCTGCGAGCTCGCCAGCACCGTCAGGTAATGCGAAGGGCTGGAAATCGTCCTCATCTGTGCTAGTGAAGTCGGACGTGTAAACCTCGTGCTCCGATGACTCAAGGTCGTCTGAAGCGATAGGCCTAGGGCCTGTGGTGCCTGAACCACCAGTGTCTGTAGAATCCATGTGTCTGTAACATATACACAAATATGCACAAATAGTCAATCATATAATCAAATAATCACATAAGTCACCAAGTAAGGTATCACATAATTCTCCTAGTCTCACTAGCCAATTTCTCTCAGTCCTTAAGACTACTCTATCCTCCACCTCGACCACTTAGATCGAGCCTCGGTTTCCAACACCGAGCCTCAGCCTTCAAGGCTGAGCCTACTCTTCCTAGCCTTGCTAGCCATCTACCTTGGTCACCTAGACCAAGCCTCGATCCTCCAGACCGAGCCTCAACCCTCCAGGCTGAGCCTATAATAAATCAACATGCCCAACTACCTCGGTCACCTAGACCGAGCCTCGATCCTCCAGACCGAGCCTCAGCCCTCCAAGCTGAGCCTATAATAAATTAACGCACTCAACTACCTCGGTCACCTAGACCGAGCCTCGATCCTCCAGACCGAGCCTCAGCCCTCCAGGCTGAGCCTATAATAATAAAATGTGCTCAACATTTGTTTGTAAAAAGTTTGGATCTGGACTTAAGTGGTATGCAGAAAAATGTTTTCGTGAGAGCCCTAGTGATCATAGTCTAGACTCGAGAAGGAATCCTAGTTCGCTATGATCAGAGCTCTGATACCAAGCTGTCACACCCTGGCTTTGCGGAAGCGTGGTTAATTTGGTGTGACTTCTTAATACCATAGCTTAATCATAACCAAGCTATATGAGTTAAAAACATGCAAGATCATCCATTAAGTTTCAAAAACCAAATACAGTACCATTGTTTTAACGGAAACATACCCTAACAACATAACCTTGTCCAACAGACATTACAACTTAAAACATAACATAAACATGGTTTAAGGATTGTGTCTTGTCCAGGAAAGAGACACATCCCCTAAACCCCGGATGACCTTGGAAACTAGTGCAGCGGAAAACATGCCATACCGTGCCAGATCTCGTTAATTTCCTGAAATACATGTAAGTTGAAAAATCAACAATAATGTTGAGCGAGTTCATGTGCAAGTGAGTATGTAAAACACTTGTAAGTATAAAAGTTTCCTGGTATGTAGCAGTGTAAGGAAAAGAGATCACCAATGGTTTGCAAGGCCATTAGCATGTGTGAAATGCAAGTAGGAAGACTCAACCCTAGCCGATTTTTGCGTTGGGCAACCAAGTCACTCAAGGTCCGTTCTGTTGGTCCTCACAGAGGTCCGTTCTGTTGGGCCTAGAGTTGGGCTCGCTACACCCAGATAGATCTACCGCTTAAGTCCCTCGGTGTTCTGCCTACCCATTCACATGATCTAAGTAGTAAACCTCCTTACGTTAACATACCGTGTATAATAGTACTTGTAAACAAAGTAACATGTATTTCACCCCCGCAGTTAGGAAAACTGAAAATAGTTAGAGAAAAGGGGGACATGAACTCACAGTGAAGCGTCTCTACCAAGTATCTCCAAATCGGAAAGCTGTGTGACGACCTACAAGTGCTAATACTATTAGACGGACGGTCGTGCCTTAGCTTTATAGTTTACGTCTTTGGGAAATAGTTAGACAACTATTTCGTGTTTATGTTCTGTGTATATACTTGGTAGTTATATTCCTTCCCAAGGATGGGGGATACAATACATGTGCGTAAGTTACGTTTTAATGATCGAGTGGTGATATAATTACCGGTGTAACTTATATATTCATGTGGAAGCGTTCGTATTACTTTGGGATCGTTAACTTTTGTAAATATTATTTTTACTCCTAAAAATTATATTTATGTACTTTCACAAAATAATCATAAACAGTGTTGTGACAATATATATTTATCACGTTAAATCTTGTGGAAATCCCACCTCCGAATATTTAGTAAATAAAGTCTTGGCGAAATTTATGTTTCGAAAGCATGTCAAAAATAATTCCAACACTTGTTGTGTAAATAATTCTAAGTGTTATGTTTTTAGAAAAATTTCGCCAGAGTTTCCTCTGTAACTGGAGGTGGCCACGCTTCCAAGCGTATCATTTTCTTTTACAAAATCAATTCAACAACTTCTTTATTCCAACAAACAATTTTCCGACACATCAAACTAGTCGACAAGTATGTAAATCGCATAATCGCATGAACTTGTAGTTTTTCCGCAACTATAGTGTAAATCCCATTATATTTTGTAGATCTTTATATAAAGTAACTTTGATCTCGTGAAAACCTCGTGTTTAGAGAAATCCGTCTTTACAACTTCTAGTAACATTTGACAAAACTAGTTCTTTGTCGGATCTTTTCATTTCACAAGTGTTTATACACTTGTGGCATATAAAAACCACGTTTGTTAGTGTAAGATCCGTCTTTTAGAAAACATGATTTCTTTGACGCGTGGTCCTTTGAAAATACCACTTGCAGATACGTAGATCTGCTAGTTTTAAACACCATTGTACAAGTTAAAACACTTTTACACAAGTTCATGTTTCATGTGTGGTAGAGTTTCACCTTTTAACCCTTGTATTATCCAAAACAAGCTTATGTTAAGATCAACGATCTTACCAAACCGGGTTAAGCGGTGATCCGAGCTACCACATCATAGATCGGGTCTAAATAATCACATATTTCGAATACTACAACTTTTACACAACACATATGCTATTAACCACCAACATTAGCATTTTAAGTAGACTTTTATGCATGAAATTGTATGTTAACGATATTTAACCGACACAAATCCTTTTAACCACCTTAGACAAGTTCAAAAATGAGTTTTAAGTGTTATACCTCTGGCTCGAGGCTAGGGAAGATTCTTGGCGAAAATGGCGTGGATAAAAGCAAAAGAAAGAGGTCCTTCGTGTTCCGCTTGCTCCAAGCTTCCTAATACGTGACCTCTAACACTTGTATGATGATGGAATGGCAAGATGGAAATCGAAAATGATGGATAAGGGGGGTGGGGTGTTCGGCCGAGAGCTCTAGAGAAGAGAGGATAGAGTTTTTGTTGAGTGTTATGTTGTGTAATGATCTCAAGTGCTTAGCCAAGATCTTATAGACTAAACTTAGTGTTATTACCCAATGGATATTGTGTTAGTGAGATATTAGACAAGATTAGATTTGCTCAATCACAAGTACATGGTGGTGTCCCCTAGGTGACCGATTCGGTCAAGAGGGGGGGGGGTCTTGGTTCGATTTTAACTAGATAGTTAGGTAGTTAGTTATGTTAAACCAAGTTAAGTTAAGTGTTTAACTTAGTTAGTTGTATGTTATGTGTTATGGCGGGTGTTAGGGTAATCAGGGACCCTAACTGGCTCAGAAAAATATAAATAGTGAAAATAATAATATTTTCATGTTCCGGGTAAAGTCCGGTTGTTCGATTGGATAGTAATCCGTTAAAGTGTTACGAAAGCTTTAAAGTGTCGTTATTGACATTTTTAGTGACACAACTTATTCCTCCAAAGTGTCAGGAATATTTTCTCATGTTTTGGCACTTTATTAGTTAGCTAGAAGCTGGATTGTTTATTAAAGTGCTGAGTTTTGTACTTTAAGTACGTTTTTAGGCACATCCAGTCACTGTGACTTATTCCTAGAGACGCAGTTTCACAACCCTTGTATCCCTACACTCACTACTAGTGTAGCCAAATATCTCAGGCTCTTATAGGCCTTGGAGGCAGTGTTTGCCTGATGCTGGCTTTATCAGCATGTTCAATAGGTTATCCGTGTATTGTGCTACTGTGCTTTTTGTGCATCATGTTTGTCACTAAGGTGCCGTATGTAAATAATGTAGTGACGATAAGTAAAGTATGATGCAAGTAAGTACACGTTTCAATATTCAAGTAGCAGTTCATCAGCTAGTTCAAACAAGCACAGTAATTAAGCAGTAATTAATCATTAATTAAGTCGTACGGATACCTAGTTTAGTGCGGGTTGTCACAACTCTGGCCAAGTAAGTAGTGGCATATGATACCATGAACTTCTTATAGCGGACACATTTACATCCGATGTAGTAAGGGCGGGGTGAATGGGACTAACTTAAATGGTACCCAAATAAATCAAATAAGTAAGATATTTGATAGTAAACGTAAACGTAAGTCGGATGACGGAAGCGTATTACGTAAGGATAACGAGCCCGAGGGAAGGGACAAGGATCAAGTAAAACGAAAAATACAGACCGACCAATAGAAATGCTAAGGCATAGGGATAAAAGTTTGACTGTCACAAGTGATGAAATTCACATGGACAAGTCAAACGAATTGAATAAAGAATAAAGGATTAATTAGAATAAAAGTGATGGATCTCGCTAAGACGACCAAATAAATTAAAATAACGTCTAAAACCATATAAGAATGGTTACTTGAAAATGATTACGGTAAAGATACCCGATGAATGGGTAGGATCTAGAAAGAATACGTAAACCGAGAGACGGGAACGCGAAATAGAAAGTCAAAAGACTCGGAATATGAGTCATGACTAAAAGACAATGAGAATTTGCAAACAGAAATGTTAGTAACTATGCTCAACTATTTTAAAGTTGAACGGGTCGAATAAGGAATGGAGTTTGATGTTCACAAGTGATGAAATTTCGCACGAACAAGTCAAACGAGATAAATAAGGTATAAAAACTTGGTAGTGCAAGTAAGCGCAAACTGAATAATGGAAGCGCGAAACATTAATGAACCTACGTGATGGGTCATAAAGGAATATACACAGGAAAAACGCAAACTAGCGAAACAAAAATGTTAAAAACACTAAGATAAAGAACCCGGGTAATGGTTCGTAAAGAAGTATAGGTAAGAACCGGGTAACAGTAAGTGTAGGGCAAACTGACGTGTAATTGACGTTAGAAGTCAAGAAGTCGGAAAGATAATTCGAAAGAAAACAATGTAGCCTTAGACTACGGTCAAGGTCAAACGAAATCTAAAAAGTAAAGGTGAATAATTCTAAACATAAAAAGGGGTGCCTTAACGCCATATGCGTATATAAACGTATATACATTTGAATAAAGACTAGAATAACAGATGATCTACGGGATCATCATAACCTACGGGATATTAATTAGTGTAAAGGTCTACGGGGCCAAAATGACCCACGGGTCATGAATTGAAGCAAAGGGATCATAAGGGCCTCGTCTTAAAGAGATGAAAGCTTAAGGAAATAGCCTACGAGGTTAAGTGAAGGAACCTACGGGTCAATAGTGTAAGGTGAGGGAACTTGTTACGATTCCCCGCGTAAAACGAGAACGGAAAACAATAAATTATGAGTTGTCAATTTCCTTAATATGAGTAATGGACATAGTTAAAGAGAAAAACGTTAGACTAAAATTCAGTTTTTGTAAGAAATAACATTTTTACAAATATAAATTCTGATAGGAATTTGAATAGTAAGCATGAAAGATTCAAGTTTTGACATTGATAGGCGCAAGACGATATATTCGAAATGTGATGTTTTCGAAAATGAAAGGTTGATATAAATTAAACATGAGGTGACACGATCACGGTTAGGAAATGTAATGTGAAGTAAAATCACATTATAACCAAGCGAGCGGCAAAAAGTAACTGGGCTAATAAGTCTAGTTAGTGAGATCGGTTAAGGTCAGCAATTCAAATCAAGAAAATTTGGTTTGCTTGTAAGCGATGGATTCGGTATAACTGAACCGAATAAATAAATTTGAAAACAAAAGAAATTGTTGCTAAAAGTGAAAGATTTCACTAAAGACCTTTAAACGGGTCAAAGCAACTGATTCATAAAGAATTCGATAGTATATGAAAGCGATGGATATCGCTAAGTTAACTAAACTAGTGTAAATAACGAGATTACATTATTTCAAGTTGCACTGTGTCGTATGAGTTATGTAGACAATTAGTAACAAAAAAGATGTTACCATACTTTTCTGGTAATATTAACTATTGGATAAAAGTATAATTAATGTTTAAAGGATTTCTCGGATCGAATATATTGAGTTAAACTCAATGAATTATGTAAGAAAAGGTTTCGAGGACGAAACCTCTCTAAGGGGGGTAGACTTGTAACACCCCGAAAACGGGTTTGGTAATCAAACTCCGTTAATACTAAAAGACGGGTAAAGTACCGTTAGTAGCAAAAATAACCCGGTAAACAAATGGATTTAAATAAGAAATCCTAACGATTAAATACACGCGAACCAAAGAATTAAGGAATTGGGTTTATAAGAGCCCGAGTCAACGGGACTTAAAATAAAATGAGTTTTAACTCCCGGAACCCACTAAGTTAACTAGGTAAAATTAACCTAGTTAGTAATGGGTAATTAGATGATAAACTATGAGTTATAGTTTCATTTATGAATCTCTAAACTTGAGGGACTAAACATGAGCAACTAGAAAAGTGTTTTACTATAACATTTATAAAAAAAAATATAATACAACACACACAAAAATGTATGTGCGTGCGTGAGAATGGCCAGGAGAAAGCTCTCATGGAGCTCAAGCCCTAAATCCAACAAATCTCTCAAATTGAAGCTCAAAACGAACCCAAAACGTCTGCATGATTACAAATTCGTGATCACCAAGTCATGGGGATTACAAGGTATGTTGAATTTTATGATTTGGTGGTACCTTGAGATTATGATGAACAATCATAATCAAAAATTCTGGAATGAATGTGGAATCTTTGAGTGTTATTGTGGTTATATCTTGGTTTAGATACAAACCCTAGTAGAAAATTTGAAGAATTGTTGTCAAACTAGGGATTTGGTAATTACCCTATTATGTGCTAAGTGGGTTTTATGTTAATATGATGAACACTCAGATTTGAATGTAAGATTGATGAATATTGAGGTTATGATATGAGTTCTAGATGTTGTTCATAAATACTAGACCTAGAGGCTTGAACTTGATGTTAAAACTTGGTTAAAGCAATAACCATGAACTTGATAAATGAAGTATACAAATTCTGCCCAATAGGTGTTTGATAAAATGCCTCAATGAAAGCTAAGATGTTGAAATTTCGAGTGAAAAGCACATGTGAATATTAAGGCAAATTAGACGAAATATGAAACAAGAAGAGTTCTAATCTTAATGTTGATTTAGACTTAATGTTGTAAACATGTGATTGAAAGTAGTTAACTTTAGATAAGTTAAGTTAACTAATCATGAAATCGAATAGTAGCTTCGGCATAGAAAATAAGTAAGATGGAATAGTCATAATTAATGATGACTAATCTAACCGTCTTACGAATTATGATGATAGTTTGACGCTTGACAAGCTAGGTGGAGGCTTGGAAAGGAAGCGGGTCAAACAAAGCAAATAAGAAGGAAAAGCATACTTCGGATGCGAGGTAAGTAAAACTTACACCCACTTGTAGTATATGTGTTTATTTTATAAGCGATGAATACGATAAAGGATTGGGTTCGAATCATGGGTTCCGACGCGAAACGAAATGGGTCGGAACGAATAAAAATGTTTTAAACCATGATTAGTGGTGAAAGAGGCAAAATGGTAAATTAGTCAAGAATTGGTTAAGAATTAGTGAGTTTTTCTTAAAGTTACCTTATAGCGTAACTAGTTATGGGAAAATGGGTAAAAATGGAAGTTTAGTCAAGTATCGACTAAAGTTAATTAAGGTTTAAAGGACACCCATAGCGTAAGCCGAATAGGTTAAAAATATAAGAAATGAATTTAGAAGAAAAGGGATCTAGTGAGAAAATCCGAAATGGGTCGGATGTGTAATTAGTAATTAAAACCCATGTTTTGTTACTTATGAAAATGTTGGGTTATGAAGGTCGAACGGGCCAAATGGTGGGAATAACGCCATTTGACAAAATCAACTAATGCGGTTGTTAAGTCATGTGTTTACAGGGGCGAATAGTAGTTCGGGTAATTGTGTTGCCATAAGAATATCGGTAATAAAAGCAAGGTGTCGAAACGAGTCACTAGGTTGACTCGAGCCAGGTATGTATAAATACGATAGTGGTTAAACATACATTTTTGGGTCAAATTAGTAGCAAATGCCCTTCGTCGTAAATGAGGGGCTAAAGTTGACTAAAATGCCCTTGATGGGTAAATCGGGCAAACGACCTTTAAGGGTTGTTAGAAATAAGCGTTTTGATAGATTAAATCCTTAGGATAAGTTTAAAAAGGGATGATATGGGACCTTAGTGCATAAATACCCTTAACGGGTCAAAATAGAGGTATTAGCGAAACGGGTTAAGAATGTGTAATAACTCGTGAATTTAACCTTGTACAATAGAAAACAATCATAATAATATGTTTACAGAAGAAACAAGGGCCACAAACAAGTTTGGTGTGATAAAATCATGAACGGGTCAATATTTGGTAATAAGGGTAGAAGGCCGAAGACTTGAATGTCTGAAATTTTGTTAATCCGGGTGTCGGATTTTAACTCCACAAGATGGAGAATTAAATTACGGTCGCATAGGAAAAAGAATCGGGTAAAACGGATCAATAACGAAGAAGTTATGACCGTTTTCGTAAAAAGTAGTATAGCTGGGAATATACAGCATCTGAACAACAACTCGCTGGAAAAAGTAATCCCTCGCGCCACGCGACGGAGGGAGTAAACTCTGTCGCGACACGCGACAGAGTGTCGTGGCCCGCGTAAGCTAACATCAAGTCTGTCGCGGCCCGCGACAGACTACAGAACTGGCAAAATTTTATTTTATTTCATGGTTTGTCGTTTAGAACTTGTTTAATCTATTATTTAAGCATCAAAACTAACATTTGGGTTGGTTTTGATCATAGATATATACCAAGTGTTCTCGGATGAAGATCAAGCTCTAGGAAGGACCGAACACGATCAAAGAAATAAGCTTTCGCATGACGTTTCGTTATTACTTTTAAATGACGAACTTAATTACATTTTGTTCTAAACTTTTAAATTGTAAAAGTTTTTTTATAAGCCGTATATCCGATGTATATGTAATCTTAATTACATGATTGTTTTTCGTAAACTATATGTTAAACTTTGATTTATAAGAACGGGTGTTACACACAACAAACATAATTTTACTTCATGTTTCTACTTTCTTAATTAAGCATAAAACTTTCGTACTTATACTAATCATAATGAATCCATCAATTTCCAGTTCACTCATCAATCATACTCAATATTGAATCCTTGCGTTAGTCGCATAAGTACTTAGCACGAGCTTACTAATTCACCTCACTATTAGTATTCATTCTAAAAGTTTCATTTACATCTGAAATTTTAACCATGAACATATACATGTCTTGAACATTTAATCAAAGTTATCACATTCCTAATATGCTTACTATTTCATCCTCACTCTTTCATACTTGTAACACCTTGTGTTTCGAAAGTCAAAGTCAAAGTCAAGATTGAAGTCAAAGGAAGAAAAGATTGCTAATTGTGATATGTCACTCCTTGCTCAACTACTGTTCTGACTTCTTCGACTTGTAATCGAATCTATTTATTTAATCGGTTTAGTTGTATTATGTGGAGTATCTATTAATAATCGATGTTTAATCGCACATTTATTGCTAATCAACTTATCGTTAATCGCTATCGCATTCGCAACTCGAATTATGTGTTCTGGATACTGTTTTACGTGTGTGTGTTATTTATGTGTTACTTGTGCATGTTATGTTTATGTTGAGGTGTTAATCGCAATCGCAATTCTATCGCATTGCAATCAAATCACAAACGCTAAATGCAAGTTATCTATAGTGATTGTATGTTAGATATAGTAGTTAGGTTATTTGTGTAACTAATGGGTAATACTATCGCATCGCTCACTCGAATCGCATCGCAACGCTCAACACGCGAAACGAAACGACAAAACTCAACACACCGGACACCAGGATCGAGTGGCCATCCGATCGGATTGCTATCCGATCGGATTATCATCTGATCAAGTTGCCACCCGATCGGATTGCCACCTGATCGGACTGCCATCTGATCGGTGACCTACTCGACACATATGCACTTTCCTTTTTGGGAAACCCTATAAATACCCCCCTGTTACATCATTAGTGATGTGACAACTCCTCACTCGAACCAGCCGCACTCAAGCTCTCATTTCTCTTGATTTCTCGCGATTCTTGTAAGTTTCCAACCTAAATCTTGTACTTCTATGATCTACACATCTTTTTCACCTTTGAATCTTAACTTTTAACCGTGAAATCAACGGATTTGAGGTGTTCTAGGGTGATGTCATCATGGAGTTCTTATGAACTTCAAGATTTGGCTTCATTCCACCAAGAACAACTTAGATCTGAAGGATTTCCACATGAATAATCAATTTTTTCGCATAGATCTAGACATAATCATGGTTAAAAGGATTGAAAGATGGTTTTCCAACTTTCTTTCAACTCTTTAACGCTCAATGCACTCAAAACCGAGAATCGGAGCTCGTTCTGATCTTCTACTATTTCTTAGTGATGGGTTAGTTCAAGATCTGAATACTATCCGGGAAGCAACTGATTTCGGGTTAAACATGAACGACCGCCCCGAACCGTGAGCTAAATCGGACTAGGGTGGTTCCTGTTCGATCGGGCCACTTGGGTCGAGATGGGGTTTCTGTTGTTTAGCACGTTATCACACCATCTCGATCAAAACTGCAAACCTTCAAAAGAAATCAAGTATCAAGACGATCAGGTCGTTGGGATGGATTGTCGTCTGATCGGATTGCCATCCGATCGGACAGCCATCCGTTCGGATTGCCATCCGATCGGACAGCCATCCGATCAGCTTGCACTTGGTTTCACACTTAAATATTCCTCGAAAGTTTTCAAGGATCTGAACGTTGAATGGATTGCCGTCCGATCAGAAAGCCATCCGATCGAATGACCATCTGATCGTGTGACGTTTGGGACTTTGGTACTTGATCAATTTCAAAGAACAATAGTTCAACGGATTGCTATCCGATCGAGTGAGAATCCTGCTGTGAACTTGTTCTCACTAAGTGTCCTGCCAATCGGATCGCTATCCGATCGGATTGTCGTCCGATCAATCGACCTGAAGGGTAGAGATACTTCTCTGTTTTCAAAATGCTGCAACGAAAACTTCAAAGCCATCATACACAAACACATCCTTACCAAACAAGATGTCAATCCAATCGAGTGGCCATCCGATCGGACGACCATCTGAACGGATTGACATCCGATCGACTGGCCATCCGATCGGATTACCACCCGACACTTTGTACTTTTTCACCGTTTTACGCGCCGCTCATCGTTTATGCTATCGTTAACTGTTCAGGCTAATCTCTCTCAGCGCTCCCTTCAATCCAAGAGAGTGTCTACTTGTTAAACACAATATGTGAGTATACTCGATCCCTTTTTGCTTTATGCACTTTTGGGTGTTACATACGTTACTTATTCTAAATCACATCGAACACACAATGCAAACACTACTTATACACTGACCATTAATGCATGTTATATATGACTCGATGAATGCCTGTTTGTTATGTTTACACATTGATTGCTGTCTATCTACCTTAGCAACGATGGTACTATAGTTTGGACTCAGCACCTTTTCACTCAAGGGTTGTTAAGGACAATACTTCACGTATTCGCAGTGGTGAACATGTGATGCGCACTCGCTACTCGCAGTCATTGGTATTGATAGGATCTTTGTCGATAACTTACATGCTTCACATTACGTTGTACATGCTGGTTATGCGTAAACAATTTCGAACTCTATTATACTATATCAAACTTGTATGCTCACCTTTACACTATGTGTATTGACCTCTATTTTAACGTATGTGACAGGTGCTTAGGATGCGTGCTTGCTACTTGATTGAACTGAGCTTAGGAGAGTCTAGAAACCAACGAATAATTTATTTATTTGAATCTGAGTTGTCGGAACATTTGATCTGTCTTGAGAAAACAATGTCTGTAATAATTGCTTTTATTTGATATATTATGGTATGGGACATAATGATAAATATCCGGTAATTTTAGCTGTTATGAATTTCTCTTGGACAATCTGTTTCGCTCAGTGCCGTGCCCCGATGTTTCCGTCATCGGTTGGGGTGCGACAGATTGGTATCAGAGCCATAACTATAGGGAGTTAGGCAAGACTCGACCTACTCCGGGTCGATGTCTTAGAACGACCTAGTCTATAGTCTAAGTACCAACAGACCGACTTGTGCATACCCAGTATGGGTTTTGTACGAGCTTACTCGTTATTCTCGCTTACACTACACAATCACCGCACACTATTCTTCGAAAATGAATGAGTAATTAGGTTGAGATTAGGTGTGAAAACCGCAAACTCTCAACCGAATCGCTTGTTTGACCCGTATTTTTATCCATAAACAGGAGAATTTGCGTTGAATCAGGAGTGAAATCCGTACTTCGACGCAAATTTCCCTCTCTATTTTATCAAAAACAGGGACAAAGTTGTTGAGTCATGGGTGAAACCCGAACCTTGACGACTTGTTCTGTTCTTATTTTGGTTTTACAAAACTCTCACCAAGGTCTCGACGGAACTCCAACGACTTGAAGTCACACTGTAACTGAAAGGATGTGTGTCATTCGCCCAAATCGAGGCGAGAGCACAGTCCTGAAAGCCAAAAGTGTGTACCAAAAGTCCTTGTGAAAAGTCGAATCACTTTGGGTAGTCGACGTCTACCAGCCGCAGACAATCTATGTTCGATTTCAAGCTCGCAATCGCTGATTTTATGTGTTTCAGTTCTTAGCCCGCAATTGCTGACTCTGATATTTGTCGTTTTATGTAGGACTTTATGTGTTTTTATGCTTATTGTTAACATTTTGAGATATTACTGGTTTTTGATCTAACGTTTCTTACTCCGCTTATCAGACAACACACTACACAATCATTAACAAATCATTGCTACTCGTGGATGATCGCCTGCTATGTTACTCGCTTATGCTATACCACTCGATGTGTACTCGCTAATCGCAATCGCTATACTTAATGGTTATACAAGCTGTGAAGAACAGGTGAATACGTGCAACATATGTGTCTAGGTTAGACTATGTGCCTATGTGATACTGTGCTTACATGGACTACGTGCTTATGTGTTACGTGCTTATGTGCCTCTGTGTTTATGTGACTAGGTGTTCCTGAGCTTTATGATGCATCGCTAGGCTATACTAGGATTACTCGAATAGTGTTTTGAATCTGTTAGGAAACTTTATTTGTAAGTATTGAAGAAAATCACAATCAACTGGATCTATGAAGAGATCACAGTCCTGAAGATCACGAACAAGAAAAAGAAGATCAGATGGGACAACTGGAATGCACAGCATCTACTTCAAAGAATCACAAGTTGATCAAGAGCTGAATTGGATTATCAGAAAAGGTGATTTCTGATGGATCTGATGATATTTCTGATAAAATATCATCAGTTTCTGACGATTCTGATCATCAGGATTTTTCTGATGATTTGTTCATCAGAATTTCTGATGAAGTGGTTTATCAGAATTCTGATGAAATACCCCACTTGTCTGAAATTGGCTCTGTCCTGCCACACTTACCGAAGCAAGTTGACATTAATTGATATCATGATGAAAAAGGCAACTTGAACGTTGGATTCAATGAATATGTCAATTGGGCACTTTTTGCAGGACTTATTGCATGAATAAACTATTGTTTATTCATGCACCCAGCCCTCTATAAATAGAAGGCTCAACCAGGAGAAGCAAAGTGAGTTTGAAGCTTATCATTCTTACATACATCAAAACTCCATTGCCCTCTCACCCACAGAATTCAAGATTCGTTTGTACTAGATAATAATCTTACAATCACCTTGTAAACCATTTTGTTTCAAAGTGATATAAACTTGATAATTCTGTAGGTCTTGTTTCTTGAAAGTCTGATTTCCATTTCCGCACATCTTTTTCACATCTACTGAAATCACTTGCCATATTACGTGAAAAGAAGTTGTTTTAAGGCCATACTGGGTCCAACAATTGGTATCAAAGCAGATTGAATAAACTATTTTCAAACGATCAATCGCTCATCTTCTTTTCTCTAAATATGGCGAGCTTTCAATCCTGGAATAATGCTTTTAACATTGGCTCTATGTCCAAACCTCCGACTATGGTCAGAGAGGAATACCCCCAATGGAAAATCAGGATGGTCAATTTCCTTAATGGTCATGACCGAGCTCTGATTCAATCCATTAAAAGGGGTCCACATACACCAATGACAGATATACCTGCTATTCCAGTAACTGACCAATCACCAGCTATCCTTGCCTCCCGCGCTCCCAAAAGTGAAATAAACTGGAGCGCGAAAGACAAGGAACTGGTGGCTGGGGATGAAAGGGCAAAGTCACTTTTAATAATGGCCATCCCCAATGACATATTTTTATAAGTTTATGCATGTGCATCAGCTAAGGAAATATGGGATCAGTTGGAAAATCTTTGTGAAGGAGGAGAAAGGATGAGAAGAAACAAGAGAACAAACAATGTCTCATCTTATGAAAGGTTTAAAAGTTTGCCAAATGAAAGGTTAAATGATACATATCAAAGATTTACAAAACTTTTAAACGAGCTAGAGAAATTTGGAATAACAAAGTCAAATGATGAAAGAAACATAAAATTTCTTGATGCCCTTCCTAGAGAATGGAGAAGTCTAACCATGACTTTATCATCAACCTTAGAACTAGGAAACATGAGTCTTCATGACTTATACAGCATCTTGATCCCCAGAGAGGAAGAAATATTTGAAGAAACCATTCAAAGAGGGGGATCTTTAGCTCTTATCTCTAACTCACAAAGAACAATACCCACCAATGATCCATAACCATCAAGCAGCCAAAGTTTTGAAGGTTCTAATACTTCATCAGATTTTTCAGCCTTTGCTGAGGCAATAGCACTGCTCACCAAAACATTCGAGCAGAGGTTGTGGGGAGGTAGCCAGAGATACCAAAGGAGTGATAGAGGAAGGATGGATGGAAGATCTAAAGAAGAGGTTAGATCTAAGGATAAAGGGAAGGCTGAAGTTGTGTGTTACAAGTGCAAGCAGAGAGGTCATTATGCATCAGAATGCAAGACCAAAAAGCTGGAGGATGTTGCTTATTATGAGAAAAAGCTTGAAGAAGCAAAGAAGCAGCAACAAGTAAGCTTAATTGTTGGAACAGATACATGGTTATCTGATGATTCTTCTGATGATGAAGAAGAAGAATTGGCAAATTTCTGCCTCATGGCACTCTCTGAAGGACTACCAGAAACTTCAGAACAAACGGTAAATTTAGACAATCTTGATCTTGAACACAAGCTAAACAAGCTCATGTCAGATTTTCTAAATCTGCAAGAAAAACATCAATCAGATATTAGAAAATCTGATGAGTTGCAAAGGACTTTGAATAAAATCATTCTTGAAAACCAACTTCTTATAGAGGATAGTTTAGATCAAAGAGCTAAAATTGAGTTTTATGAAAATGAAAGAAAAGATCTTTACAAGAAAAACAATGACAAAGAAATCAATGTAAGAGGTTTTCAACAAGCCAAAAGTTCATAAATATTATTGAGTCCACACCTAAGAACAAAGGAGAGGGTTTAGGATATACAAGATCAAATGGAAATAAACCCACTGTCTTTGTAAAAGCAACTCATCAGAATTCTGATAAATTTGTATCAGAATCTGAATCTTGCAAAACAACCTGTTCTGAATACTCTTTTGAAAAACCAAACTTCAAAACAAACAAGAGTGAATGCAGTCGAGAATCTGTAAAGACTCCAGAAGCAGTTCACTCATCTTTTCAAAATTATCCACTCATTCCATCACAAGAGGAAATATCAGAAAATTCTGATACATCTTGTATGTGTGTTGACATACTGAAGCTTGTTCAACACCATCTTCAAAAGAAAAATGTAAAATCTATTAATAGCTCAGCATATAACAGAGTTTTTGATGCAAAACCAAGAAGAAGAAGAAAGAAAGTGATTAATATTCCATCAGAAATAGTACCCAAGCATGCCTGGGTACCAAAAAACCTCTAATCATTTCATTTCAGGACCATCATGTGCAGCAGATCTGGTACTGCGACTCAGGAAGCTCCAAGCACATGACTGGGGACAGGAGCTTACTTAGCAACTTTGTTTCAAAGCTGGGTAGAATGGTAAATTTTGGAAATGGAGTGAAAGGAAGGATCATGGGATATGGATGCATAGGGTATGGATGTCTGACCATAGAGAGAGTAGCCTATGTTGAAGGCTTAACAAATAATCTGCTTTGATATGCTCAGATCAATGATAAAAATTGCTAAGGAAATTTTATCACCAGAAAAATGCTTGATAAATTGCTTTAGTGGTAATCAAAATCATATATCTGATAAATCACCAGAAAATCTGGCAACTTATCATAAATTCTGATGAAGTCATCAGAAAATCTGACACAACATTAGAACACCTGATAAATCATCAGAATTCTGGTGAATCATCAGAAAATATGTTGGATAATCAGAATTGTCAAAGTTCATTAAAACAAATTGCTGCATGTCATCATCCTTATTCATATCTCTTGACTGTATATTCATAAATTGTACATTTGAAAATTAAAAAAAAAAAGGAAAAGAGTTTTTTTCTTGTTAGTGCTGATAACGTCATTCAACAGAAAATTTCTGGGAACTCGTTAATATGGAACTTTCTCTCTCGTTCATTTATTACACCCCATCATGTATTAAGAAGGTTGAAGTGACATATTGGTAGGCGATCAGATTACATCACCAGAAATTAGCCGCCTATATCATTAAATGCATGTGAAGTGGAGAAGAAACATATCTCTGTTAATTTTTTTTTCTGTCCTCTGGTAATCAATAAAATAACAGAGATTGCGGTGAAGAAAATCTACAAGTTGGTAGCTTCCATTTATGGCAAATATTAAATTTACTATAAATAATCACCACTTTGAGTTAAAATCCGTCTTCTTCACTTCTCTTCTTCACCTCATATTCACACACTCTCACAAAATGAACACCATCAAAGATGAATTCTTCCCACTTGTTCTTTATCCATATCATAACCTTAGATTGAGGACCAACCTGGAAGGTCCTCAGTGGGAAGGGTGTGAAGTTGTGCTCAAGATGCTCATGAGTAGCAACTTGAGCTATGCCCTCACCGCTCACATAAGTGTTCATCCAGAAATTCTTCAAATCTTCTAGAAAAATGCAACACTATCTGAGTATCAGAACAGGGAACAGATGGCCATCAAGAGTCTGGTACTAAATCAACAAATCCTGTTAAATGAAGCCACCATCAGGACAGCTCTTCAACTCAATGATGATAACGATGTCCTGATGTTCACAAGGGCTCAGAAGGATGATGTCTTGAGGCAAATGGGTTATCACACACAAACCCATCAACGAGCAATCAACAAACATGGCTTCATCAAGCCATGGCAATATCTGGTCACACAGATGGGTGCATGCTTTTCAAAGAAGGTCATCAATCATCATGAAGTATCTCTTAGATTGATGGAGCCCATACTGGCACTCGTACTCAAAGTACCTTACAACTTCTCTCATTATCTAATGAGTGATTTTGCAAGTAATATGTGGGCTGGCAAGCCATTCTTGATGTATCCTCGTTTTTTGACAAAGATAATAACGAGCCAGCTAGACTTTGCAGCCATTCCTGCAAGTTATCCAAGAGCTGATATGAGACTTCAAGAAAATATGGGTCTCAGCATGCTTGTACCCACCAACCACAATTATGGGTTAATAACTGATCTGTTGTTGCTTCTGGAAATGGAACATGGTGAAGGCATAGATATTGATTAGTTTTTGTTTGCTTTGCTTGTACAAATTTTTTTCTGTTAATATGTTAATATTCTGTGCTTGCTTAATCTGTTGGTTTATATTTTTGGGAAATGGGTAAATATGAAATGATCATCAGAAATCAAAACTCTAACTCAAAACTCAAGGTTTCTGATGACAGGAGACAAATTCTGGAAATTCAAAAATGGGTCTAATTTTTCTGGTATAACTTCCGTAATAAACTGCTTTAGAAAATATCAGAAAAACACCTAGAGACATGGACACTACCAGAAAAACAAATGTAAGTCTTCTGATCCTATCTCATTCCCTCTCTTCTAAAAAAAAAAATCTGTTGAAAAGGATCACAAGTTTAGGGGGAAATCTCAACCAAGAGTTTTTGCTGAAAATTCTGTTGACTTCTGTTGACTTCTGTTGACCACATCTACAAGGTCAACAGAAGTCAGAACAAAGAAGAAAAGAGGATACATATGAAGGAAGATGATTGGACCTCCTATCAAATGGGGTCCACAAAGAAGAAAAGGTGTCATAGAACCGATAGCTTTCTCCAATAAAAAATCAGTGCAACATTTTCAAGAAGGAATGATTAAAAAAACTACAAATTGAAGAGTTAAGTTGAAAGGGCATAACCACGATTCCATGATAAACAATTTCATTAATGTCTTAACACCCACGATCCAACAGTTACATTTTGAAGCAGAAACTCGGCACCCACGATCAAACGGTTATAAAGACAATTAATGATCTCTTTATCACTATCTCATACCACGTTCTATATCCTTTCAACTCCTTCAACTCCATACACCCACAATACTCTGCTGAAATACTCCTATATAACACACACGTAGGAGAAACTCAAAAAAAAAACACTCATATTCCTCACAAAAACAACAAATCTTAAAATCCCTTGTTTTTCACTCACAATTCAAAAATCCCTAAATTTCAAACCCTAACTCACAGAGATCAACAATGGCAGAAGTTAACCTCAACATTCCAATTGCTCAACATGAAGTACCTTTTGTCGAGGAAGCAGAATTTCTACCAATGAAGGAAAACAATCTGCTGATGAATACAGAGCATTCAGAGTATGATAAAAGATGTCAACTTCTGGTAGAATATCTCACAAAATGTCCAATCTCAGGAGCACTAACAAAAGGAAGAGAAGTACCAGAAAAGCTACTACAGCAATTTGTTTACACCTTTAATGAAGTTGAAGAAAATTAGGTGTCTGCTCATGTATGGGGAAGTGTTTATGTAACATTAACCCCTGCAAGAGTAAGAGAATGGCTTGAACTGCCTATTCTTGATAGTTACACTGAAGCCCCAAGCAGAGAAGATTTAATAAACTTCGTCATTGGGCTTGGCTTTAAGAAAAGGGATATCAACAAAATTGGAGCAATAAGAAGAAGTGAATTGCCAGCCATCTGGCAAGTGATGATGGAAGTGCTAAACAAATGTCTCACCTCAAAGATAGGAGGAACTGATCAAATCAGTCAAGCTATTCTGAAAATCATGTTTGGACTCATAAATGGGTTCAAAATTGATTATGGGTCAGAAATTTTTAACCTTCTCAAAAGATCAATCATCACCAGAAATGGAAAAATAACCTCTCATCTGCCATATCCAAGGTTAATCTCAATTTTCATTTCTGAAGCATTTATTGAAAGAAATATGGAAATTCCAATCTTAGAAGATGTCTGGAGATCAAAAACCATGAAGGCCTGGAGTTCCAATCATGGATGGGAATCAGACAAAGATGTCCCTGTGTTGCCAGAAAGCATGTTATGCTTCATTGCACCAGACTCACAATACAGAATACAAGATGAAAAACTTCTGACAAAATCAGATTCTCCAACAGAAGAGCCCAGCAGAGAAGTTGTGAACTGTTCTTCATCAACAGAAAAAGGAGATGATGAGAAGTCCTCACCATCAGAAAAGGAGGGTGCAGAAGGAAAAAGAATTCAGGAGATAGCTAACTTGGAGATAGCTAACTTGGAGATAGCCAACTCACCAGAAAGCAAGAAAGAACATGCTGAAAGTCAACAAATTCATGAAGCAGGAACTCATCATGAATTTGAAATTCATCAAGAACATTATGCAGAATCACATATTGCTGGAGAAACACATGCTGCTGAAATTGAAGCCACTGAAGTCATTCATTATGATGAATCTCACATTGCTGGTACATCTCTTTTAAACACTGTTCTAGTTGAAACTCACAGAGAAGAAACAAAATCAGAAAGTTCAGTTAATGTTTCTTACAAAATAGAATACAGAATAACAAATGTTGATGAGGAGGTTACTAGTGCCATTAATCTCAACTCTGAATCAGAAAATGAGGAAGAGGATGAGATCCCAACAGATAGAGATCAGGAAATTGATCAAGGAAATCTGGCTAAAGGTAATATGTTTACCTCAAAAACTTATAGAGGATCATATGTTGATATGGTTCAAGGACATAAGGAAATCCAAGATGAAAATGAGTTGTTCATCACTGGTGGAGATGATACTGGTAAACTTAAAGCTGCACCAAAGAAAGTTTGCAGCTGGAATGTTAGAAGGAACATCTGTTGTTCCAATTATCCCTGAGAAACCTATGAACCAAGAAAGTTTAGAAACAGTGCTGGAAAATGTTTACAAAGTCTGCAAAAGAAATCCAGTAGAAGAAAAACTTGATATGTTGCTGTCAGAAATACAAGGTCAAAGAGCTTATATGAAGACTTTGTCAGAATCAGTGGAGGCAATAAAGAAACAAACTGATGATAACACTGAAACACTAAAGTCTCTTCAAAAGATGAAAGAAAAGGCACCAGAATCCAACATCTCTGCATCAGAAATCCAAACGATTCTCACAGAAATAGAAAAGATCAAAGCACAAGTTGCAAATGTGATGGAGTCAAGGCAGTCAAGCAGTGCAAACAGAGTTTTGGAGGAAGTTAACATGCTAAGGGCAAGCAATAACAGTATCACAGACGCTCTTGAGAAGCTGTCAAAAGAATTGGTTGTAATTCAGACGAAAGCTCAAACTGAATTCACCAATGTTCAGAAAAACATGGCCAACAACTCTAAATAGGTAAGAGAAGTACAACAACTGATGGAAAAGATGCAATTCAACATTGCAAGATTGGCCAAAGTGGATCCACAAGAACTCATGAAAGAAACCCATGCTGAAAGCTCACATCAAGAAACTTCAAAGTCAACTCCTCAACAATCATCAAGCACACCAATCACCAAAGCTGGAACCACAATGATGGGACCATCCCCAAATGTCCCAAAAGAAGAAATGCTGCAAAGGTTAGCAACTGCAAAACCTCAAGTTATAACAAATTTGAAATTGCTAGCATCTGTTCCAAATCCAACAGTATCTGATGACTCAGCCATAAGTAAGTATATGAATATACAAACAATGAATGAATGGGAACAAGAAGGTGATTCATCAACAAAATCAAAGATTGTTAAGAGAAAAATCTCTGAAACCAAGTATGTGATGGTTAAAGAGATTGCCAGGGATGTAATGATATTCCCTGAGAACAATCTGGTGAGCTATTATCTAACAAAAGAAGATGAAATACCAAGATCACTGTCTCCTACCAGACTGTCTTTAAGAAAAGAAAGGATAAACAGAGGGTCAGGCAGCATTCACAAACAGAATGAGAATCCAGTAAGGAGAATTTTAAAGGTGGATGAAGTGAAAGTTGCAACCGATGATATTGGAGGAACTCATGTGCAAAACAGATACACACTTCTGAGAGCAAATGGGGAAGAACAAAAGGTGACTGATGAAGAACTAGCTGACAAGTTGCATCCTATAGACATTCTGTTTATAAAGGATTACTATGAAAAGGAAAAGAAAAATAATCAAGAGGTCAGAAGGGCGCTAAATGACATATCAAAGGCTGGAATACTGCTGTTTGAAAGAATGGCTTTTTCAGACTTTGATCTATGCATCAATTTTGAGCATGTACACAACAAAAAGGTGTATGTCAGATCACCAAAGACAAAAGTTCCCTCAGATATATTGAAGATGCAAGATCCAGAGACATCATTATGCTGACAAATAAAAATGGAGAACAGGACTATGGTGTAATCTTCAGAGATCATGATAAAAACAACGCTATGTTCAGAAGTGTTGACATCTGTAAGTACTCAAATCAAACTCTGAGGTATATCTTAAAAACCAGGAACAGAAGACAGGAACATCTTCAGAAGATAGGAAAGAACTTGGAGGAAAACAGAAAAGAAATTGAGCAAATGATTGAAGAATGGATCCAAGCAAGGGAATGGTACAAAGACATGTATGTCAGCTGCAACAAGTACATCTCCTACAAAAAGCAGTTAAAAACTGGAGATGTGCACAAAAGAATGAAGATGAATTGAAGAACTTGTTCATCTGAATTTTCATCTTTTATGTAATTTGTTTTTCAAAAACATCAGTAACTGTTTTGCTTAATTTTGCAAGTATTATGTTTCCATTGTTTGGAAATTTTCTGTTCATAAGGTAGTTCATTTTCTTACAATACTTAGGGGGAAACTGTTAGGAAACGTTATTTGTAAGTATTGAAGAAAATCACAATCAACTGGATCTATGAAGAGATCACAGTCCTGAAGATCACGAACAAGAAAAAGAAGATCAGATGGGACAACTGGAATGCACAGCATCTACTTCAAAGAATCACAAGTTGATCAAGAGCTGAATTGGATTATCAGAAAAGGTGATTTCTGATGGATCTGATGATATTTCTGATAAAATATCATCAGTTTCTGACGATTCTGATCATCAGGATTTTTCTGATGATTTGTTCATCAGAATTTCTGATGAAGTGGTTTATCAGAATTCTGATAAAATACCCCACTTGTCTGAAATTGGCTCTGTCCTGCCACACTTACCGAAGCAAGTTGACATTAATTGATATCATGATGAAAAAGGCAACTTGAACGTTGGATTCAATGAATATGTCAATTGGGCACTTTTTGCAGGACTTATTGCATGAATAAACTATTGTTTATTCATGCACCCAGCCCTCTATAAATAGAAGGCTCAACCAGGAGAAGCAAAGTGAGTTTGAAGCTTATCATTCTTACATACATCAAAACTCCATTGCCCTCTCACCCACAGAATTCAAGATTCGTTTGTACTAGATAATAATCTTACAATCACCTTGTAAACCATTTTGTTTCAAAGTGATATAAACTTGATAATTCTGTAGGTCTTGTTTCTTGAAAGTCTGATTTCCATTTCCGCACATCTTTTTCACATCTACTGAAATCACTTGCCATATTACGTGAAAAGAAGTTGTTTTAAGGCCATACTGGGTCCAACAGAATCCTATGGCGCGGTCTGTTGCAGACAATGTCGTCATTTGGATCATTTCATTCTCGCTCTGCTCACCGCAATCATGATGATAAACGCATCGCCTCACTCGTCGCTAAGCAGATAGCGAAAGTCATTCCCCAGATTGTTAGTGAGCTGAATAAAAACATTAGCAAATCTTCTGAAGAATCCAGGACTGACGCTCCTAAAGCTGCTTTCAGCTTCAAGCAGTTCAAAGCCTGCGGCCCGAAAGAGTTTACCGGCGAAGATGGTCTTACGGCCATGTTTCAATGGTTTATTCTATCAAAGTCACCCTGCGCCAGAGTGGCTGTCCTGATGATCTCCGTACTCTTAATGCAACTGGCGTCTTCCAGTCCCGCGCTTTAGACTGATGGACGGCCGAGAGAAACAAACGCGGAAATGATGCAGCTTACGGGCTAACATGGGATGAGTTGAAGGACGTAATGATGCAAGAGTTATGCCCTCCCCATGAGCGCCAAAAGCTGGAGGACGAATTCTGGCATATCAAGCAGAAAGATGCAGACAACGCTGGTTTGACTGCTCGCTTCAAGCAGTTGAGTATAATCTGTCCTAGCCAAGTTACCACGCCTAAAATCACCATTAAAAAGTATATCCGTGCTCTTCCGGATTGCGTGGCTGATTTCGTTCAAGCTGCAAAGACGGCGACGATCGAAGAAACTTTTCTACTCGCTGCTGAGATCAACGACAAGCGAGTCAAGTCTGGTTACTGGGATAAAGCTCCCAAGAATCTGCATCAAGCTACCACTGCTTCAACCGCTTCAACCGCCACCACTCCTCAGTCATCCAAGCTCTCGAGACGTAAGAGAAAGAACAACAGCAGTTCCAGCAATAAGAACTGCGCTGTAACCAATGCTGCCCCACTTCAAGTTGTTCCAGCACCACAGCAACACCAACACCGCCAAGTAGCGGCACCGGTTACCAACGCACTGCTGGCAAAGCGTGCGTATACTGGTCCTCACCCGGCTTGCCCTACTTGTACCTATCACCACCCTGTGGGAATCGCTTGCAGATACTGTGTGCATTGCAACATGTACGGCCACTTCACCGCCAACTGCCGTACAGGTCCTCGTCAAAACCCCGCTCCTGCTCATCAAGCTCTACTTGTTGCTCCTCAAGGCCATCAAGCGGCTCCTGCACCCGCGATCAACGCTAGAGCTTGCTATGCGTGTGGTGATCCCAACCACTTCGCAAACATGTGCCCCAATTGAGTAGTCAAGCAAGAGCCACAACAGCAGCAGCCCCAGCAACAGCAGCAACAACTAGCGGCCCGCGGTCGTGCATTCAACATCAACGCCCACCAGGCTCAAGCAGACAACAATGTGGTCAATGGTACGTTCTTTGTGAATGGTATATATGCTACGTGTTTATTTGATATTGGAGCCGATAACTGTTTTGTATCGTTTGAATTCGAAAAGCTCCTTAATCGTAAGCGCGCTCATCTCCCCTCGACATTCGATGTTGAAGTTGCCACTGGAAGAACCGTCACCGTAAACTCAGTTCTACGTGATTGTACGCTCGAACTCAACAATCACGTCTTCCCTATCAATCTTATTCCGATGCAGCTTGGTAGTTTTGACGTCATAGTAGGCATGGATTTTCTTCGTGAAAATCGTGCGGAAGTTGTTTGCTTAGATAAGATGATTCGTTTCTCGCTCGCTAATGGTGATCTACTTTGTGCGTATGGTGAAACTCCTTCGAAAGGTCTTAAACTCATGTCATGTGTCCAGGCTAGCAAGTATCTCCGCAAGGAATACCAGGCTTTCCTGGCACACATCGTAGTAGCGGAGAAGGAAAAGAAAGGAAACCCAGACGTGAAAGACGTTCCCGTTGTTTGTGAATTCCCTAACATTTTTCCCGATGATTTACCCGGTTTACCGCCCGCTTGTGATATCGATTTCCGAATCGACCTCATTCCTGGAGCAAATCCTTTTGCTAAAGCGTCGTATCGTCTCGCTCCTTTTGAAATGCCGAACTCTCGAGTCAGCTCCAGGAACTTCTTGATAAAGGCTTTATTCTCCTTAGCACCTCTCCATGGGGCGCGCCTGTCCTTTTCGTTAAAAATAAGGATGGTTCATTCCGGATGTGCATCGACTATAGGGAGTTGAATAAGTTGACAATCAAGAATCGCAATCCCTTGCCTCAAATAGACAATTTATTTGATCAGTTACAAGGTGCTACGTGTTTTTCGAAGATCGATCTACGCTCAGGCTATCACCAATTACGCATTCAAGAGGAGGATATACCCAAAACCGCTTTTTGAACCCACTATTATCATTACGAGTCCGTTTTTATGCCTTTTGGTTTGACCAACGCCCCCGCAGTCTTCATGGATCTAATGAATCGAGTGTGCAAACCCTTCCTTGACCGTTTCGTGATCGTATTCATCGACGATATCCTGATCTATTCCAAATCAAAAGTCGAACACTCGCAGCATCTATGTTTGGTTCTTGAGTTACTCCAGGGAAACCGTCTCTACGCCAAATTCTCCAAGTGTGAATTCAGGCTGGGGGAGGTTCAATTCTTGGGTCACATTGTCAATAGTAAAGGTATCCACGTTGACCCTGCGAAGATCAAAGCTGTTAAGAGTTGGGTTACACCCAAGAATCCGTCTAAAGTCTGTTCCTTTCTCGGACTGGCAGGCTATTATCGCCGTTTTATCGAAGGTTTCTCTAAAATCGTCGTGCCGCTTACCTCTCTTATGCATAAGGATAAACCTTTTGTTTGGGGAACTAAACAGGAGGAAGCCTTTCAAGCTCTCAAAGCTATGCTTTGCAATGCTCCCGTGCTCTCACTGCCCGATGGAAATGACAACTTCGTAGTCTACTGCGATGCCTCGAACCTCGGTCTTGGTTTTGTTCTTATGCAATGAGACAAGGTTATCGCGTACGCTTCTCGACAGCTCAAGATCCACGAGAAGAACTACACCACACATGACCTCGAGCCTGGCACAGTTGGTTTTGCCTTAAAGATTTGGCGACACTACCTTTACGGTACCAAGTGTACGATCTTCACCGATCATAGGAGCCTACAGCATATCTTTGACCAGAAGGAACTGAATATGCGTCAACGCCAGTGGGTAAAACTACTCAACGATTACGACTGTGAGATCCGTTACCATCCAGGCAAAGCAAACGTCATGGCCGATGCTCTCAGTCGACGAAGCTATTTGCATAGCATTCGTAATTCCCAAGCCCAGCATAATCTCGAAGCTCTTATCCGTGACGCGCAGCATGCTTGTTTTACCGAGCGAACTTTGAAGAAGGAAAGGATTCTAAACGATGGCGCCCAACTCGAGAATAAATCGAATGGTATTTTTCATTATTTGGACCGAATCTGGATCCCCAAGCGTACGAACTTACGACAACTCCTGATGGACGAAGCCCACAAATCTCGATATTCTATTCATCCCGGTGGTGACAAGATGTACCAGGACATGCGCTACAAGTACTGGTGGCCGGGCATGAAGAAGGATATCGCAATCCATATGTTGAAGTGCCTGACCTGTTCCAAGGTCAAGGCTGAGCATCAAAGACCCTCTGGCCTACTCGTTCAACCCGAGATCCCGATGTGGAAATGGGAGAGTATAGCCATGGACTTCATCACGAAACTCCCGCGTACTCAATTTGGTCATGATAGCATATGGGTTGTGGTTGACCGCTTGACTAAGTCAGCTCACTTCCTGCCGATACGAGAAGACTTTAAGGTAGAAAAATTAGCCCGAATCTACACCGACGAGATCATTTGTCGACACGGGACGCCTCATGACATCATCTCTGACCGCGATGGTCAGTTTACCTCGCGTCTTTGGGAAACTATTCAATCTGCTCTCGGTACTACTCTAAATCTAAGTACCGCTTTCCATCCCCAAACCAACGGTCAGAATGAAAGAATGATTTGTACCCTTGAAGACATGCTCCGCTCGTGTGTCATAGATTTCGGTAGTAATTGGGATGCGCACTTACCTTTAGTCGAATTCTCGTACAATAACAGTTATCATTCTAGCATCCAAATGGCACCATTTGAGGCTTTATACGGAAGAAAATGTCGATCGCCTATTGTATGGCATGAGATCGGAGACGCGCGAATTACCGGTCCTGAGCTATTGGAAGAAACGACTGACAAAATCCTCCAAATTCGAGACAATCTGTTGAAAGCTCGGAGCCGACAAAAAGGTTACGCTGATGGCGATCACGTACTCCTAAAGGTTCACCTTGGAAGGAGGTGATCAGATTCGGCAAGAAAGGAAAGCTCGTGCCTCGATATGTTGGACCCATTAAAATTCTGGAAAGGATTGGAAAAGTGGCCTATAGACTCGAACTACCAGAGGAACTGAGTAACGTCCACCCGAATTTCCACGTTTCGAACCTCAGAAAGTGCTTGGCCGACCAAGAATTACTTGTCCCTCTTGAGGATTTACAAGTGGACGAAATATTACACTTCGTGGAAAAGCCTTTCGAGATCGTGGGACAAGAAACCAAGGTACTCAAACCCTCACGCATTCCCATTGTGAAGGTTCACTGGTAAGGCAAACGAGGCGCTGAGTTCACCTGGGAACTCGAAAGTGACATGAAGGCTAAGTACCCGCAGTTGTTTGATACGGCTAAGGCCTAATTTCAGGATGAAATTCCCTTAAGTAGGGGAGGCTGTAACACCCCGTGCTTCGAAAGTCAAAGTCAAAGTCAAGATTGAAGTCAAAGGAAGAAAATATTGCTAATTGCGATCTGTCACTCCTTGCTCAACTACTGTTCTGACTTCTTCGGCTTGTAATCGAATCTATTTATTTAATCGCTTTAGTTGTATTATGTGGAGTATCTATTAATAATCGAGGTTTAATCGCACATTTATCGCTAATCAACTTATCGCTAATCGCTATCGCATTCATAACTCGAATTATGTGTTCTGGATACTGTTTTACATGTGTGTGTTATTTATGTGTTACTTGTGCATGTTATGTTTATGTTGAGGTGTTAATCGCAATCGTAATTCTATCGCATCGCAATCAAATCGCAAACGCTAAACGCAAGTTATCTATAGTGATTGTATGTTAGATATAGTAGTTAGGTTATTTGTGTAACTAATGGGTAATACTATCGCATCGCTCACTCGAATTGCATTGCAACGCTCAACACGCGAAACGAAACGAAACGAAACGAAACGAAACGAAACGACAAAACTCAACACGCCGGACACCAGGATCGAGTGGCCAACCGATCGAGTGGCCATCCGATCAGATTGTCATCCGATCGAGTTGCCACCTGATCGGACTGCTACCCGATCGGACTGCCATCCGATCGGTGACCTACTCGACACATATGCACTTTCCTTTTTGGGAAACCCTATAAATACCCCCTTGTCACATCATTAGTGATGTGACAGCTCCTCACTCGAACCAGCCACACTCAAGCTCTCATTTCTCTCGATTTCTCGCGATTCTTGTATGTTTCCAACCTAAATCTTGTACTTCTATGATCTACACATCTTTTTTACCTTTAAATCTTAACTTTTAACCGTGAAATCATCGGATTTGAGGTGTTCTAGGGTGATGTCATCATGGAGTTCTTATGAACTTCAAGATTTGGCTTCATTCCACCAAGAACAACTTAGATCTGAAGGATTTCCACATGAATAATCAATGTTTTCGCATAGATCTACACATAATCATGGTTAAAAGGATTGAAAGATGGTTTTCCAACTTTCTTTCAACTCTTTAACACTCAATGCACTCAAAACCAATAGAATCGGAGCTCGTTCTGATCTTCTACTCTTTCTTAGTGACAGGTTAGTTCAAGATATGAATTCTATCTGAGAAGCAACTGATTTCGGGTTAAGCATGAACGACCGTCTCGAACCGTGAGCTGAATCGGACTAGGGTGGTTCCTGTTCGATCGGACCACTTGGGTCGAGATGGGGTTTCTGTTTTTTAGCATGTTATCACACCATCTCGATCAAAACTGCAAACCTTCAAAAGAAATCAAGTATCAAGACGATCAGGTCATTCGGACGGATTGTCGTCCAATCGGATTGCCATCCGATCGAATTGCCATCTGATCGGACAGCCATTCGATCGGCTTGCACTTGGTTTCAGACTTAAATATTTCTCCAAAGTTTTCAAGGATCTGAATGTTGAACGGATAGCCGTCTGATCGGATTGTCGTCCGATCGAACGACCATCCGATCGTGTGGCATTTGGGACTTTGGTACTTGATCAATTTCAAAGAACAATAGTTCAACGGATTGCTATCCGATCGGATTACCATCCGATCGAGTGACAATCCTACTGTGAACTTGTTCTCACTAAGTGTCCTGCCAATTGGATCGCTATCTGATTGGACTGCCATTCGATTGATCGACCTGAAGGGTAGAAATACTTCTCTGTTTTCAAAATGCTACAACGAAAACTTCAAAGCCATCATACATAAAGACATCCTTACCAAACAAGATGTCAATCCAATTGAATGGCCATCCGAACGGATTAATATCCGATCGACTGGCCATCCGATCGGATTGCCATCCGATCGGATTACCACCCGACACTTGGTACCTTTTCACCGTTTTACACGCCACTCATCATTTATGCTATCGTTAACTGTTCAGGCAAATCTCTCTCAGTGCTCCCTTCAATCCAAGAGAGTGTTTACTTGTTAAACACAATCTGTGAGTATACTCGATCCCTTTTTGCTTTATGCACTTTTGGGTGTTACATACGTTACTTATTCTAAATCACATCGAACACACAACGCAAACACTACTTATATGCTGACCATTAATTCATGTTATACGTGACTCGATGAATGCCTGTTTGTTATGTTTACACATTGATTGCTGTCTACCTGCCTTAGCAATGATAGTACTATAGTTTGGACTCAGCACTTGTTCACTCAGGGGTTGTTAAAGACAATACTTCACGTGTTCGCAGTGGTGAACATGTGATGCGCACTCGCTACTTGCAGTCAACTCGCAGTCATTGGTATTGATAGGATCTTTGTTGATAACTTACATGCTTCACATTGTACGTTGTACATGCTGGTTATGCGTAAATGATTTCGAACTCTATTATACTATATAAAACTTGTATGCTCACCTTTACACTATGTGTATTGACCTCTATTTTAACGTATGTGACAGGTGCTTAGGATGCATGCTTGCTACTTGATGGAACTGAGCTTAGGAGAGTCTAGAAACCAACGAACAATTTATTTATTTGAATCTGAGTTGTCGGAGCATTTGACCTGTCTTCAGAAAACAATGTCGGTAATAACTGCTTTTATTTGATATATTATGGTATGGGACATATTGATAATTATCTGGTAATTTTAGTTGTTATGGATTTCTCTTGGGCAATCTGTTTCGCACAATTCTGCGCCCTGATGTTTCCGTCATCGGTTGGGGTGTGACAATACTTATCTCCAGATTTAAACATCATTTTACATTTGTTATTGTTACATGGTGCTACGTACATTCTTAAGTTAAATTCTGATTCATTCCATTCATGACACCTTGATTTATCCATCCATTTGTTTTACACATTACTTACTATACACACATATGTGTGTTATTGAATGACATTAAGTCTGAACTAAAATTTCATTCCTTTGTTGACCTCTAAAAGTCAAACCTTTTATACCATGTCATGCTTGTGATACAATTAGTTCGCATGGAAGTACTATTCAATCTATAACTTTCTATTTAACATCCACAAGTTAAACAATTTACCAACCTCGCTAATTTGGCACAATCCAACGAACCACAACCCCAATTGACTCGCTCCTTCATAAGTCCATACCATAACGGGGTTGATCTCATCCATCCATGCGATGAGCTTCCGCTCGTGGGCATCCTTTCACCACCTCTATTGGTTTCATCACATCAAGAGTTCTACCATTGTCATTTACAAAATTAGCGGTTAGCACATTTCCTTCAAATATTCATTCTAATCGGTGATTAATCACCTATAATTCTTTCACAAATTTCCTACGTACATACTATAATATATCACACATTTCATTTCTTACATACAATTCATTTATTTAGTTAGTTATTTCGACAAATTTTTGCAATTTGACTTTTCAAGGTCAAACTGGCACTTCTTACTTATTGTAGATGTATTGAAGTACATGTTTTTATTTCTTTTCCATTCAGGTATACTTGCAAAGACTTCATTTCATCATTTCAGTATTTCTTGCAAAAACTTACCCTTCTTGTTCATACTTAAATCATTCGTCCAGGTCTTGGCCTGTTATTCACCCAACTCTCGTGAGGTGATTTTTTATATATCCATCTCGTAGCTTTATTAACTACTTCATTCTTTCAATAATATTTTCCGTTTGCATGTTAATTTCAATCACTCTCTTACTATCTTATTAGCATTTGCCACACTTACTCACATGACCCATTTGACTCTAACAAGGTCAAATTGTGACAACTGTGCTCTGTAATCGATGTACAATGTAAAACAATATCAATTATCAATAATACAATGTGTTTTGGTGTTATTATATGTGTATTTGTGTTTGATGATTTTTCGATTCGATTCGAGTTAGATTTCAAGCTCTAAATCGCTTTCTGGAAGGTTATACGCAAACTGGTGCGTAAACGCAATCAGTTTAACACGAAAAACACTCTGAAATAGTGACATAGGCTTAACATACCTTAAATAACCTTTACATAACTTAGAAATAAGTTTTGGATGCTTTGGTGTGTTGAAAACAAGCCTATTCGATCGCAGGGACTATTTGTGTCAAACTGCGAAAGTATGTCGATTCGTTCTGTAACGAACATTCCGGAACTTGATCATAAGTTAAACATGCCCTACATATCTTACGTTCTGAATATATCCAGACATCCAAAAATTTTTGTAATCATTAAAATATTTTATTTTAGTTATTGGCATGCTAAAATTCCATTCGTCGCACAATTTGGATCGTTTTTGCGTCCGTTACGACTTCCGTCATAGTTAACCGAATAACGCAACCGTACGACCAAACGAACCGACATCCGATATATTTTTGAGCATATTTTAAGTTCCCTATACTTTACCTTCATTTTAGATCCTTGAAATGGGGTTAATGGGGCTTAAACGTGTCAAAAATGCATTAAATATCAAGTTTTGGACTTGCAGGGACTGTTTTTTACATTCTGAAAAACTTCCCTCACGGGCGCGTAAGATGAGGATTAATCCTATGCGGGGCGTGACAGCAGCCCAGAACAGAAACAATGAACCTGGTCCAATTCAGCTAATTTGATGGTTTTTAACCCCTGAATTTGGATGTTATGGGCTGGATTTTGATGGTTTTTATATACCCCTTGTATTTTAAAACCTTGTGCCCACATGTATGGCGAAGATCGAAGCACGATTTGCGAGAAACGATCCTAACGGTTGTGGGATTTCTATAAATACCCAAACATTTCATTCTTGCAACTCACACTTGATTCATTTCTGCTCTAAGTTGAGGTTTAACACTTCATACCTGTTTTCTAACTTAGTTAAATATGTTTAGCTCGTCACTTTTAGTCTAGTGCTTGTATAGAGGCGTAAGTCAAGCGGTCTAAACACCCGCTTAGACTTTCGAACTCGACCCGTTTGGTCGATCATTAGGATCCGACCAAGCATGTTTAGTGACCATAGTTGTATAGGGAATAACCTTCTGAGGTTATACCTTATGGTCACTTAGTTTAATTAGTTATATGATAGGTAGTTTATATGCCTTAGAAAAATGACCAAAATGCCCTTTTCATGCATAATTGGATTGTAAGCATATGTAACTTAAACTTTTGACACATAACTGATTATGCAACATATTTAAACATGTTTAGGCATATAATACTTGTCATAGGACTAGTTAGACGTCTCGAACGCGCATTTGCGCGAACGACGCGTTAAAGTAGCGTAAGCTACCTTAATGGGTCATAACGGGTCGAAAGCACTTAGGATAGGTTCCGATTCAGAATGTAGGCTTTGTTAAACCATATCACATGAGTTCCAATACTCATTTGGTTTACAAGACCTCATTCTATCTGATCTTCCGATTTAGGTGTCGATTATTTATCTAGTGATCCGATTTCTAGGTGCTGCTTGATTTCTTTGGTTTGCTTGAGCTTTGTTGACTTCTTTAGAATGAGGATACTTTGCACTTCGATGTGAGTACATAGTTCCCCTATTTTACTGTTTTCACTTGTTTTGGGGTGATTCATATGTGTTAAATGATTTCGATGTTTTTAACGATGGTTTCAAAAATGATTGATATGGTTTATATAAAACTAATAACGATTTCGATAATGTGAACAAACTTGTTGGGCGTAATTACATAACAAATAACATTCATTAGTTTTGGCCGAACCGACCAGTATTAGGTTATGGTACCATAGGATATGACAAATCCCGTTATCAGGCTGCACCCATGGTTATGTGTGGGGGTTATGTGGGTAACGACTGAATCTGTGATTGTTAACTTACCCTTTGGTGGTTTGTTAATGCGAGAATAGCGATAGTCGAGTTGCAAAGGTTTGGATGTTATTAGCGAGATGACCAAAAGTAGTTACATAATTAAAACGAGAACGATTTGGAAGGATTTAAACGAGTTAAACAAATTGAACAAACGATTGGTTTTGGGTTGTGATTAGATAATGAGACGGGTGTAACATGATAAAAACATGGTAGATACGCCGCAGGTACTTCTTATATATAAGTGTTTTTATCATATTACATTCCGTAGCATTATTTAGTTCACTTGGGCAAACGATTTTAAAACGATGTCACACAACGATGTTTTCTAAATAATATAAACCATACGAGTTTTACTAACGAGGTGATTTACAATTTGATTTACTTAAACAAATGTTTTGGGTTAAGAATCATGGCTTCGAGATTTGTATAAACTATAACCAAATTGATTTGAGTTGGTTAATAATGCTGCAATACTATACACTTTTCAAAACAAGGTTTTTAACTTTTGGCTCTTATAGTCTAAAGAGGTATTGCAACATGTAAACGAGCCATGAATTTGACACTCTTATAAAACCTATGTGCTTGCCAGCGTTTCTTTGCTGACTTTGTTTTTACATATGTTTCACGTGTTGTTGAATGATGTTGATTGCTAGGATGCATGCTCACCTAGGACTGGACGAGGCCTTAGTGACTTAATAATGATGATAGATTATGTTTAACTTGTTTGTTTTGTTTTAAGACAATGTAAATTACTTAATGAATCAATAAAACGAAACTTTTGAATCCATGGTAGTGAAACAATAATTCTGCCACGACACTCCTCGACGTTTCCGCCGCGGTTTCGTTGTTTTAACGCGGTCGGGGTGTGACAGAAGAAGTTGGTATCAGAGCCAATGGTTATAGGGAATTAGGTTATTAGTAATGCTTTGACCTAGACTATAACTTTTCTAGCACCCTAACGCAAGTTTCCTTGCGTTTAGATTTTAAAACAATACCATCACCTATCCTTAGGTGATAACCATAACGAGAACACAATAACAAATCCGCTTTGAAAATCAATCATCTGTTCTAGGATGATTTCTTATAAGGTTTTGAACCCTCTAAGTTTCCAAAATGATTTTGAAAATAATCACCCACCCTTCTGGATGATTGTTTTTGGCTTAGTGCCTTCCGAATATTCAAAATCTCATCAAAGTTTGGGTCTTATAGTGTGAACACGTGCAATCTGGAATTGTGGATGCCTGTACCTCAGGTTTTCTGTCTAAGGCTAGAGTGTTCGTATAAATCCACATAATCGGACCAGTCACTCTTACCTAGGAACTCTTGGGGTGAGCGTCCACTTATAGGCTAAAGCAGGTCTTCGCGATACATTATATTGACCCACTTACTTTGATTAGTCACTGCGAGTCGTTTGTTTGTTGGAGGTAACAAACAAATGATCGCCTTCTTATTGTTTTGTCGATGTTTTTCAATACCTCTTTTGTTTATCCAATTATCGATCTCACTTGTTTCCCATGTTTTCCCTGTTCTTTCTAGAAAATGCCTCCTCGACGAGATGCACAACCTCTATCTAACGAAGAAGTCGCAGCCCTTGTCTCTCAGCAAATGGTTGCTGTGCTTCCGAACATAGTAACCCAGATCCATCAATTGTTCAACAACAATAACAACAATGCCCAGTGTAGTTTCAAGAATTTCAATTCGGCTAAACCTCTAAAGTTTTCTGGGTCTTATGGAGCAACTGCGCTCCTGCAGTGGTTTGAGAGTATCGAGAGCACATTCAGACATGTGCAATGTCTGAATGAGCGTAAGGTTGAGTTTGCATCAAGTGTGTTCGAGAAGCGTGCTCTTACGTGGTGGAACGGTGTGATGTGTAATAGGGGTGCCGATGTGGCGATGGCACAAACGTGGGAAGAGCTTCGAGCTCTCATGATGAAAGAATTTTGTCCCCGTCACGAGATTCGAGCGTTGGAACGAGAATTCGATGATCTGAAACAAGATGGGGGAGAACACCTTGCTTACACAAATCCTTATGAAGAGTTGAGTTTGTTGTGTCTTACCATGGTTACCCCGTTGGAGAAAGCGATTGAGAGGTATATCGATGGTTTACCAAATTCTGTGCAAGACATTGTGACCGGCAGTAATCCTACTACTGTTCGTCAGGCAATCGAACTGGCTGCAACCCTGACTGAGTCTCAAGTCAGGAAGGGTAAGCTTACTCGCAAGGGTGACAAGAAGCAGTCGACCGATTCCATTCAAGACAAGGGTAAAGGCAAGGGTAAGAAGAAGGGTGAGTCTTCTAAGAAGTCAAGAAGCTCAAGGCTTCCCAGAACTTTGCAGTCACTGCGCAGAATGCTTAGAACCCACCAGCACTACCTCCTACCAAGAAAGCGTATGCTGGTACCGCATCTCACTGTGCTCGATGTAACGGTCATCATGTTGCCCAACAGGCCTGTAAACAGTGTACTACGTGTGGTAAACTTGGACACCTGGCCAACATTTGTCGTTTGGGTCAGAACCAAGCTGCTCAGAATCCAGCACAAGCTCAGGGGAATGCTGCTAGATTCCCACCTGGTTCATGTTACAATTGCGGAGAAATGGGTCATTTCCGCAACAACTGTCTGAGGCTGGTAAATGCGAATGCCAATGTGAATCCCGCTCGTGGACGAGCGTTCAATCTGAATGCAAACGAGGCTCGAGCTGACAACGAGGTGGTTAATGGTACGTTTCTTGTTAACCATCGCCATGCATCTGTTCTTTTCGATTCTGGTGCCGATAGAAGTTTTGTTTCGATATCATTTGAGCCTTTGCTTGCGAAACCTAGAACTAAACTTAGGAAACCCTTATCTGTCGAAGTTGCTACTGGTAAACCTCTTGTACTCGATTCTGTTATTCGCGATTGTCAATTGAACCTCGATAACCATCTTTTTCCTATTGACCTCGTGCCAATGCAACTTGGAAGTTTCAATATTATCGTTGGGATGGATTGGTTAACTAAGTTTCATGATGAGGTGGTTTGTTTCGATAAGATTGTTCGTATTCCTCTTTCGTTTGGTGAAGTTCTAGAAGTTCGTGGCGAGAAACCAACTGGTGGATTGAAACTCATGTCGTGTACTAAAGTCCGAAGTTATTTACGAAAAGGATATGTTGCCTTTCTGGCACATGTCATCGAGGAGAAAGGCAAGAGCAAATGTATTCAAGATATTCTGATTGTCCGCGATAATCTAGAGGTGTTTCCTGATAAACTGCCTGGTTTGCCACCAATTCATCAAGTCGAGTTTCGTATTGATCTTGTACCCAATGCTAACCCGATTACGAAAGCACCTTATCGTCTTGCACCGTCGGAGATGCAAGAGTTATCAAAACAGCTTCAAGAGTTATCTGATAAAGGATTCATCCGACCAAGCTATTCACCTTGGGGCGCTCCTGTCCTATTTGTGAAAAAGAAAGATTGGTCTTTTCGAATGTGTATCGATTATCGTGAACTTAATAAGCTTACCATCAAGAATCGATATCCCCTACCACGAATAGATGATATCTTTGATCAGCTGCAAGGTGCATCATATTTTTCTAAGATCGATCTGCGTTCTGGGTATCATCAGCTTCGTGTATTCGAAGAAGACATTCCCAAAACTGCTTTCCGTACAAGATATGGGCATTACGAGTTCACTGTCATTCCTTTTGGTTTGACGAATGCCCCAGCTATCTTCATGGACTTAATGAATAAGGTCTGTAAACCTTATTTAGACAAGTTCATCATTGTGTTCATCGACGATATTCTCATTTATTCGAAGTCTCAAGCCGATCACGAGCAACACCTTCGTTTGACTCTGGAACTCCTGAAGAAAGAACAACTTTTTGCTAAATTCTCCAAGTGTGAATTTTGGCTTAAGGAAGTTCAATTTTTGGGTCATGTTGTTAACGAGCAGGGTATTCATGTGGATCCATCCAAAATTGCTGCAATTAAGGATTGGAATTCACCTACGACACCCACAGAAGTTCGTTCTTTTCTTGGTCTTGCTGGTTATTATCGTCGATTCATTTCAAACTTCTCAAAGATCGTGGTTCCTCTCACTGCTTTGACTCAGAAGAATAAGCCTTTTGAGTGGGGAACTAAGCAAGAAGAAGCGTTCCAAACGATGAAATGGAAGTTATGTGATGCTCCTGTTTTATCTCTGCCCGATGGAAACGACGATTTCGTTGTTTATTGTGACGCGTCGAATCTAGGCCTTGGTTGTGTCCTTATACAACGAGGCAAAGTGATAGCTTATGCGTCAAGACAACTAAAAGTTCACGAGAAGAACTATACAACTCATGATCTAGAGTTAGGTGTTGTGGTATTTGCTCTCAAAATCTGGAGACACTATCTTTATGGCACAAAGTGTGTAGTTTTCACAGACCACAAAATTCTCCAGGATATTCTTAATCAGAAAAAGATGAACATGAGGCAACGACGTTGGGTTGAACATATCGTATTCGTTAGGTGATAACTGGTTGTTAGGTGACATTACCATGGAATGTCGAACATATCGTATTCGTCGTTAACTGAAATAGGGGGAACACGGAGACATGCTTCTTCTTCTTAGCATGACTCGTGTCGTTTGCAGGACCGCGTGCCAGACTGCCGCTTCCTCGAAAGTTGTATGTGACGTACTTCAACCTCTGTTGATGTATAGCTTATGTTTCACGTATACATGTGCACTAGCGTTTTGTTATGCGTAGGCTGCCTGCTCGGGAAGTCAAAATATCATAGACAATATGGATAATAGTGTGTGCCCGAGTTAATATTCGCGGTTCCTACGTGATAACCTTTAATGAACTTCAACATGAGTTTTCGAAGGTCTTAAATGCATGTTTCCTAAACTCTCAGAGTTTTGTGTACTGTATGCGACTGTTTTTGTGTACCGTGCGTAAAACACCACAATAGCGTATGTGTGAAAACAAAATTTTGACTGTTTGTTTTTCGGCAACGGTTGGAGACCATATTTGAGTCGTAGGCGTTCTGTATGTATTCAAAGTCTTAATCATTTAAGTCCCAGAGAAAAATGAGGTTAGAGCCTAGGTATCTCTACAAACAACCCTATTCGCTGTAACCTATAGCTCTGATACCAATCTGTCACACCCCGAAATTATCAGAGCTGGCGTGACTGGACCGGTATCTTCATTGCACAGCGGAAGCAAATCAGCTAAGACTTCTAGAAAACGAACGCCCACTAAGTACTCGAGTCTCCAATGGTTCTCCTATTCCAACCGTGCCGTTACTTTGAAAAGTAACCTGAGAAAGAAACATGCGAAAAATCAACATAAAGTTGAGCGAGTTTATAGTTTGTTTTGAAAAAGATTTGAAATAAATCTTTTGAATAACCGGTTTTTGAAATAATGTTGAGAAAACGAGTTTAAAATCATTTTCTTGTCATGTTATATGGAAACTCTGTATTTGTAACGCATTATATTTGCAAAAACCTTGCTTTTGTAAACTCTTGGGTTTGTATAACTTGTATAATCGTCAATGCCCACCCCGACATTGACAACATGCATGCATAATCCTATGCTTCAAATTTGTATAAAACATGGTATGTAATTTGTAAAGACATATTGAAACTGAGTTCTGTATATGTGAGGAATACGAGATCGCTAATGGTTCGCGAGCCCACTAAAATATGTAACGACATAGGAAGCATCCAAACCATAGGCATTTTTAGTAGTCGATTCACGACCGAGACACAAAAGCACTGCTTGGTACTAGTTATGACCAAGAGTGTGGCTGCCTGAAACCCATTAGATCTAACCTTTTATTCTGCGGTCTTAGTATGTACACGATTAATGGTGCTTATGTTACCCTATTCGTGACATGATCTTTTGTGTCATTCCTTAGTTTAATGTACCTCTTCGTACTTGTATTTTCCCGTAGTTTAGAAAACTAGAATTCGTGTGTATGCACATTTCGAAAAATACGCTTGTTTGAAAAACCAGTATAGAACATAAGCTTTTCGTAAACCATTTGTGTCAGTTAAAACGTGTTTGTAAAATGGTTTAGAAATATGTAGTTCATGTTTATTGAAAACCTTGTATGCTTTGCAAAAAGTGCATGTCTTTCCACCCCGAAAACATTTAGAAAAATGTAAAACCTAAAAGGTGGGGTTATGAACTCACCTGAATATTTCTGAGCAAAGCTAGCTAAATACGACTTCGTGATGTCGTTTCCAAGACGAGACTCGCTAGCGTGCATTCTACAATTTTCCTAACACGGAATATCTTATAAGTTTCTAACCGAAAGCAAAAACTAAACTACGTGTCACCGAGCTCTACCGAATCGTTGACCGAACGATTTGACGGTAAATTGTTAACTTAACGAAAATGACTAACTTAAACTTTGTCGCCCCCAAGAAGTCGTTTGTGTATATAGGAATATTCGTATGAAAGTAATACATAATAAACTCGTATTATATATATTGCGTCTTGTATATATATTTGCCAAAACATATGTATATGTCGTTTCGGCATTTGAAACAAATACAAAGAGTTATATTTATTCAATAGAGTTTTCATGTTGATGTCGTTTAGAATAAATATAATAGTTATATTTATTTCTATAAAAGAATCATCGAGTTATTGTGTTTGAAAATAAATATACAACTATATTTATTTTTATAAAATAGAATCGGTGTTGTTTTGCGAGTTGAAACAAATATATAAACTATATTTATTTTTAATAAAAGAATCGTCGAGTTGTGTTTGAAAATAAATATATAACTATATTTATCTTTACAAAAGAATTCGGTTTGTTTGCGGTTGGAAGTAATTATATAAAAGAATTCGGGTTATCGGTGTTTGAAAATAAATATCAAGTTATTATATTTATTTTATAAAATAGGTCATGTCATTTACGATTTTGTAAGTTTTAAAATGTCGTTGAAAGAAACTTTATATTTGTATCTTGTTTTATAAAAGTCGTTTTATATCAATAATTATTATTTTACAATAAAGTACGTTTTGTTTTATAATAAAACTCGTTTTATTTTACGGATTTTTTTCGAAAAACGGGCAGAGTTTCCTCTGTTTTTGGACGGCCCCGACAACACAAGTTGTCGTTATTTTATCAAAATTCAACAATATAATCAATATTAATACGTATAACTTTCGTAAAAACGACAAAATGTAAATTAAACACTAATCTGAATCGGTTCGAGCTCGTTCACGAAATTAATAAAAATCTTAAAATTAGCGTAAATAACTATTAGCGTCACTAAAATCTTTACCAAATCTTTCGTGTCGAGACGTTTGACTGAGTTGACCGGGTTAGCTCGTTTGACCGAGTTGACTCGGTTTAACCGAGTCAACCGAACCCGAAACTGAGTTTGACCCGAAGCCGCTTGATCCGAACCGAAGTTGTTGACTTGCTGTTGACTGCCTTGGACCAGCTCTGACCGGGTTTGACCAAACCCGATCTCGAAACTTGAATCCGACCGAGACCCGAACCACGAACAAGGAAACCCGAGCTTGACCGAGATCAATACCGACCCGAACCCAAGTCCTTCCAATGAAACGAAAATTGCTTAAAAGCTGTGAAATCAGTTCAAGTTTACTCGAAGAAGGCAACTTACCATCGATTCTTGGAGACGGTCACCCCGAGCACCCCCAAGTGACTCCCGCAGAGAGCGGCGCTGTTGCCGCCGTCAGCCCGTCGCACCACCCCTTCAGCCTGACAAGACAACCAATGCCCGAACTCCGTCGTTCGCCGTCGAACCACAACCGTCGTCGCAGACGTGTTCCGCCGAGACCCACCGCCGCTGCCGTCGTTAGCTCCTGCCGTCGACCACTACCACCTCTGACCGCTCTCTCTCTCTCTCTCTTTCGTTCCCCAGTCTCTCTCTCTCTCTCGCCTCACTCTTCTTCTCGATCTTGTTATCTTTCTAGAAATCAGATGTGTGTGGGTGTACAAAGGAAGAAAGTGGGTGTGTTTGGCTTTTCCTTGTGTCTGCAGGTGGTGATCGAGAGGAAGAAGAAGGGATGTGAGAGGGCTTTGTTTGTGAACAATCTGTTTTATCTGTGTTTTTCAAATGGGGAGTTTAGATAGGAGGTATGTGTGTATAAGGGATAAGATGCAGACAAATGAGAGTGTGGGTGTTGACAAGGAGATGAGGGTGTTTTATAGAGATATTGAGATTTTGTGGTTTCAACTTTTGAGACCAAAAAATCTTATAGAGATCTTGTAGAGATTGTGTAAATCTAGTGTAGATTTAATAAATCTTGTATAGATTTTATAAATCTTGCATAGATTTTGTAAATCTTGATAAGATTCTAATATATTAAGTGCAGGTTTAGGCTTGTGGGTTTTTGGCTTGTGCCCATGTCCCACAAGCCCATCTCATGTGTAAGTGGCCCGAGACGCGTTTTTAAAACCGAAATCACCGTAGCCTAGTAAAATAATATTTCCGAGTTAAAAATGTGTAAAAAAATAATGTCGGTATCCGTCGTAGCCGCGTTAATCGTCTGTTAATCACGTAATTAGGAGCCGTAAATCACCGGTTGTCACATTCTCCCCCTGTTAATAAAATTTCGTTCTCGAAATTTAGATTACGTCAACTCCTTAGAGTTACGTTATATGAATAATGTCAAAGGAAACGAGACGTACTGACCAAGTTAACAGGGGTCCAATACAAGAGGAATTTCGAGCAATAGAATTCCAAACGAACATTCACAATACACAAATGAATTTTAGAAACGATAACATCCACTAAATGGAACTTAGAATCAACAAGTTCAATGAAATAGTTTTGCATGAAACGCTCGATCATGATCAGCCCAAGCTGCAAGTTATACCGACGCCACAAGGTGTCGTAGTCAATGAAACAATTCAAATAAAGTGGTGATCGAACAAGTTCACCGTGTTTGAAATCAAATGAAGGTTCAACGAGGTAAATCTGAACGCTTGTTCCAAACAAACATCAAAGGATTTTCAACTGAAAATAGAACATCAAAGAAATAATGTTTTCGATCGAAGATGAAGAAGCAATGAATATCGCAAAACTTTTGATCGATGTTGAAAGAACCGTTAGTAAGTACACCGGAATATAGAAATGACTCGGAACATGTGTAATGGAGTCGTAGACCAAACAAGTCTACTACGACTCGGAACAAATGAAATGCATGTTACAACAAATTTGAATATGATGCTTTCAATACATCATATGATGTTTTGAATTGAATATGTGTAATGAACAAGTTCAAACAATTGAATTTGATTTCGGCGCAAGCCGATAATAAATACATGTATCGACAAGAAAACTTTCGGCATGGTCACAACGAAAAACCATGTATGTAACTTGAAAAGAAAAGAAATTTCAAGAAAATGTGTTGACTTGATAACAAAGGAGCCAACAATTACAATAATGCGGGTCATTCGAATCATAAATCAATAATTAGATTTAGCGAAACAATATTTGAACTTTGATTAAACGCTTATTTGAAACGAAAACACATGCGTAACAAATGATGCATGCGTAACATATGAATATTCAAGAAATGAAGCAAATGAGTGTTCACTATAACGAAAGAAGTTATTGTGATGCAATGACCATTAAGAGGAGTAGAGATGTAAAAATCTACTCACTAGATGCAAAAGTCGGAATTTCTATAAAAGAAATTTAAGGACTTTACCTGGGGATGCATGTGATAACCGGTTGTTAGGTGACATTACCATGGAATGTCGAACATATCGTATTCGTCGTTAACTGAAATAGGGGGAACACGGAGACATGCGTCTTCTTCTTAGCATGACTCGTGTCGTTTGCAGGACCGCGTGCCAAACTGCCGCTTCCTCGAAAGTCGTATGTGACGTACTTCAACCTCTGTTGATGTATAGCTTATGTTTCACGTATATCTGTGCGCTAGCATTTCGTTATGCATAGGCTGCCTGCTCAGGAAGTCAAAATATCATAGACAATATGGATAATAGTGTGTGCCGGAGTTAATATTCGCGGTTCCTACGTGATGACCTTTAATGAACTTCAACATGAGTTTCCGAAGGTCTTAAATACATGTTTCCTAAACTCTCAGAGTTTTGTGTACTGTATGCGACTGTTTTCGTGTACCGTGTGTAAAACACCACAATAGCGTATGTTTGAAAACAAAATTTTGACTGTTTGTTTTTCGGCAATGGTTGGAGACCATATTCGAGTCGTAGGCATTTTGTATGTATTCAAAGTCTTAATGATCTTAGTCCCAGAGGAAAATGAGGTTAGAGCCTAGGTATCTCTACAGACAACCCTATTCGCTGTAACCTATAGCTCTGATACCAATCTGTCACACCCCGAAATTATCAGAGCTGGCGTGACTGAACGTTATCTTCACTGCACAGCGGAAGCAAATAAGCTAAGACTTCTAGAAAACGAATGCCCACTAAGTACTCAAGTCTCCAATGGTTCTCCTATTCCAACTGTGCCATTACTTTGAAAAGTAACCTGAGAAAGAAACATGCGAAAAATCAACATAAAGTTGAGCGAGTTCATATTTTGTTTTGAAAAAGATTTGAAATAAATCTTTTGAATAACCGGTTTTTGAAATAATGTTGAGAAAACGAGTTTAAAATCATTTTCTTGTCATGTTATATGGAAACTCTGTATTTGTATCGCATTATATTCGAAAAAACCTTGCTTTTGTAAACTCTTGTGTTTGTATAACTTGTATAATCGTCAATGCCCACCCCGACATTGACAACATGCATTCATAATCCTATGATTCGAATTTGTATAAAACATGGTATGTAATTTGTAAAGATGTATTGAAACTGAGTTCTGTATATGTAAGGAATACGAGATCGCTAATGGTTCGCGAGGCCACTAACATATGTAACGACATAGGGAGCATCCAAACCATAGGCATTTTTAGTAGTCGATTCACGACCGAGACACAAAAGCACTGCTTGGTACTAGTTATGACCAAAAGTGTGGCTGCCTGAAACCTATTAGATCTAACCTTTTGTTCTGCGGTCTTAGTATGTACACAATTAATGGTGCTTATGTTACCCTATTCGTGACATGATCTTTTGTGTCATTCCTTAGTTTAATGTACCTCTTCGTACTTGTATTTTCCCGTAGTTTAGAAAACTAGAATTCGTGTGTATGCACATTTCGAAAAATACGCTTGTTTGAAAAATCGGTATAGAACATAAGTTTTTCGTAAACCATTTGTGTCAGTTAAAACTTGCTTGTAAAATGCTTTAGAAATATGTAGTTCATGTTTATTGAAAACTTTGTATGCTTTGCAAAAAGTGCATGTCTTTCCACCCTGAAAACATTTAGAAAAATGTAAAACCGTAAAAAGGTGGGGTTATGAACTCACCTGAATATTTCTGAGCAAAGCTAGCTAAATACGACTTCGTGATGTCGTTTCCAAGACGAGACTCGCTAGCGTGCATTCTACAATATTCCTAACACGGAATATCTTATAAGTTTCTAACCGAAAGCGTTAACTAAACTACGTGTCACCGAGCTCTACCGAATCGTTGACCGAACGATGTGACGGTAAATTGTTAACTTAACGAAAATGACTAAGTTAAACTTTGTCGCCCCCAAGAAGTCGTTTGTGTATATAGGAATATTCGTATGAAAGTAATATATAATAAACTCGTATTATATATATTGCGTCTTGTATATATATTTGCCAAAACATATGTATATGTCGTTTCGGCATTTGAAACAAATACAAAGAGTTATATTCATTCAATAGAGTTTTCATGTTGATGTCGTTTAGAATAAATATAATAGTTATATTTATTTCTATAAAAGAATCATCGAGTTATTGTGTTTGAAAATAAATATACAACTATATTTATTTTTATAAAATAGAATCGGTGTTGTTTTGCGAGTTGAAACAAATATATAAACTATATTTATTTTTAATAAAAGAATCGTCGAGTTGTGTTTGAAAATAAATATATAACTATATTTATCTTTACAAAAGAATTCGGTTTGTTTGCGGTTGGAAGTAATTATATAAAAGAATTCGGGTTATCGGTGTTTGAAAATAAAAATAAAGTTATTATATTTATTTTATAAAATAGGTCGTGTCATTTACGTTTTTGTAAGTTTTAAAATGTCGTTGAAAGAAACTTTATATTTGTATCTTGTTTTATAAAAGTCGTTTTATATCAATAATTGTTGCTTTACAATAAAGTACGTTTTGTGTTATAATAAAACTCGTTTTATTTTACGGATTTTTTTGGAAAAACGGGCAGAGTTTCCTCTGTTTTTGGACGGCCCCGACAACACAAGTTGTCGTTATTTTATCAAAATTCAACAATATAATCAATATTAATACGTATAACTTTCGTAAAAACGACAAAATGTAAATTAAACACTAATGTGAATCGGTTCGAGCTGGTTCACGAAATTAATAAAAATCTTAAAATTAGCGTAAATAACTATTCGCGTCACTAAAATCATTACCAAATCTTTCGTGTCGAGACGTTTGACTGAGTTGACCGGGTTAGCTCGGTTGACCGAGTTGACTCGGTTTGACCGAGTCAACCGAACCCGAAATTGAGTCTGACCCGAAGCCGCTTGACCCGAACCGAAGTTGTTGACTTTCTGTTGACTGCCTTGGACCAGCTCTGACCGGGTTTGACCAAACCTGATCTCGAAACTTGAATCCGACCGAGACCCGAACCACGAACTAGGAGACCCGAGCTTGACCGAGATCAATACTGACCCGATCCCAAGTCCTTCCAATGTAATGAAAATTGGTTAAAAGCTGCGAAATCAGTTCAAGTTCACTCTAAGAAGGCTCCTTACCATCGATTCTTGGAAACGGTCACCCCGAGCACCCCCAAGTAACTCCCGCGGACGGTGGCGCTGCTGCCGCCGTCAGTCCGTCGCACCACCCCTTCAGCCTGACAAGACAACCAATGCCCAAACTCCGTCGTTCGCCGTCGAACCACAACCGTCTTCGCAGACGTGTTCCGCCGAAACCCGCCGCCGCAGCCGTCGTTAGCTCCGGCCGTCGACCACTACCACCTCCGACCGCTCTCTCACTCTCTCTTTCGTTCCCCAGTCTCTCTCTCTCTCTCTCTCTCTCTCGCCTCACTCTTCTTCTCGATCTTATTATCTTTCTAGAAATCAGATGTGTGTGGGTGTACAAAGGAAGAAAGTGGGTGTGTTTGGCTTTTCCTTGTGTCTGCAGGTGGTGATCGAGAGGAAGAAGAAGGGATGTGAGAGGGTTTTGTTTGTGATCAATCTGTTTTCTCTGTGTTTTTCAAATGGGGAGTTTAGATAGGAGGTTTGTGTGTATAAGGGATAAGATGCAGATAAATGAAGGTGTGGGTGTAGACAAGGAGATGAGGGTGTTTTAGACTATTGGGTATGGGGGAGGATAGTCTCCAAAGGACTATCCTCCACATAAGCGCCACGTAGGCAAAGGAGAAGGACCCTCCCCTTGGAGACTATCCAAGGGTGTGGGGATGCTCCTCCTCCATTTTTTATTATTATTTATTTTTTGCCATATTAATTAAAACAAAGTAAATAAAATTAAAAAAAGTTACATTTAAATAAAAACTTAAAATTACATTTAAAATAAAAATCCTAAAGCTACATTAAAAAAAAACCTAAACTTAAATTAAAAAAAAGCCTAAAGTTACAAATAAATAAAAAAACTACGCGTTGTTTTCTCCGAGACTCCAAATGTGATCGATCAAGTCTGATTGAAGATTGACATGTGTGAAATCGTTATGTAACGAGAACCTGTTCAAATCTTGTTGTTCTCCGCTATCCGGAACATTATTCTCCTCCACCGCGTTCTCGTCATACTCACAAATTGCATGTCCTTCGTCTTCGAGGATCATGTTATGCAGCAGAATACAAGCATACATACAGTATCGCAACGTTTTGGATCATGTTATGCAGCAGAATACAAGCATACATACGTAAGAAAAGTCGACGACTCATTCTGAAACGGCGTCTAAAATAGCCTCCGAGTACAGCGGCTCGTCCGCAAAGTAATCAACGATTAATCTTTGGTTAGCACCTACGAGATAACAAAATATATATATAACTTATAATTAAAAAAATAAGACTAAAAACATAAACTTAAAAAATTAAGAATAAATATATAAGAATATAAATATAAAAAAAATATCACTAACTTTCTCGGTCTCGCTCGATGTGTGGGTTCCTGTTTCGTGGTTGTGACGAAACCTCCTCCTACTCTTCTTCTTCCAAAATTATTTGTGTCGCCTCTACCACCTTGTTTATAAAAAAATTTACGGCTTCCATGGTGTCCGTCGAACCCGATGAAGAAGAAGATGACATGGTGTATTTTTTTGAGAAGATTATGTGGGTATTTTGTATAAAAATGTGGGAGTTGTTTGGAGAAAGTGGGTGAATTTTGGTATAAAAGTGGATAGATATGTGGGTATTTATAAAGGTTTTAAATTAATTTGAAATTTTCTTTTTTAAAATAGCCAACGGATATATTGAATGGACCCACCACAAAAGCCCCGTCTCCACCGTCGGATTTCCGACGTATTTGCCGCGACGTGCCCCTTGGGGGCGGTGTTGGACGAGCCCAAAAGAGGGGACGGGCCTTTGACGGTGCCCATACCCAACCGCCTTATAGGGATATTGAGATTTTGAGGTTTCAACTTTTGAGACCAAAAAATCTTATAGAGATCTTATAAGATCTTGTAGAGATTGTGTAAATCTTGTGTAGATTTAATAAACTTGTATAGATTTTATAAATCTTGCATAGATTTTGTAAATCTTGATAAGATTCTAGTATATTATGTGCAGGTTTAAGCTTGTGGGTTTTGCGCTTGGGCCCAGGGCCCACAAGCCCATCTCATGTGTAACTGGCCCGAGACGCGTTTTTAAAACCGAAATCACCGTAGCCTAGTAAAATAATATTTCCGAGTTAAAAATGTGTAAAACAATAATGTCGGTATCCGTCGTAGCCGCGTTAATCGTCTGTTAATCACGTAATTAGGAGCCGTAAATCACCGGTTGTCACATTCTCCCCCTGTTAATAAAATTTCGTCCTCGAAATTTAGACTACGTCAACTCCTTAGAGTTACGTTATACGAATAATGTCAAAGGAAACGAGACGTACTGACCAAGTTAACAGGGGTCCAATATAAGAGGAATTTCGAGCAATAGAATTCCAAACGAACATTCACAATATGCAAATGAATTTTAGAAACGATAACATCCACTAAATGGAACTTAGAATCAACAAGTTCAATGAAATAGTTTGCATGAAACGCTCGATCATGATCAGCCCAAGCTGCAAGTTATACCGACGCCACAAGGTGTCGTAGTGAATGAAACAATTCAAATATGGCGGTGATCGAACAAGTTCACCGTGTTTGAAATCAAATGAAGGTTCAACGAGGTAAATCTGAACGCTTGTTCCAAACAAACATCAAAGGATTTTCAACTAAAAATAGAACATCAAAGAAATAATGTTTTCGATCGATGTTGAAAGAACCGTTAGTAGGTACATCGGAATATAGAACTGAATTTGTGTACCATTGTCTTAACACACGATTATGTTAAGACTGTTGTAATGTGATAAGTCAAAGCGGATGTAATCTAAATCAATAAACAAATAATTAAATCCGTGCATGAAATATGTAAACGAGTTTAGCGCAAGCTTCAAATTAGTGAGAACACCACCACAAGGTGTCAAAATCAACAAACGGCTTAATGGAGTCGTAGACCAAACAAGTCTACTACGACTCGGAACAAATGAAATGCATGTTACAACAAATTTGAATATGATGCTTTCAATACATCATATGATGTTTTGAATTGAATATGTGTAATGAACAAGTTCAAACAATTGAATTTGATTTCGGCGCAAGCCGACAATAAATACATGTATCGACAAGAAAACTTTCGGCATGGTCACAACGAAAAACCATGTATGTAACTTGAAAAGAAAAGAAATTTCAAGAAATGTGTTGACTTGATAACAAAGGAGCCAACATTTACAATAATGCGGGTCTTTCGAATCACAAATCAATAATTAGATTTAGCGAAACAATATTTGAACTTTGATTAAACGCTTATTTGAAACTAAACCACATGCGTAACAAACGATGCATGCGTAACATATGAATATTCAAGAAATGAAGCAAATGAGTGTTCGCTATAACGAAAGAAGTTATTGTGATGCGATGACCATTAAGAGGAGTAGAGATGTAAAAATCTACTCACTAGATGCAAAAGTCGGAATTTCTATAAAAGAAATTTAAGGACTTTACCTGGGGTTGCATGTGATAACCGGTTGTTAGGTGACATTACCATGGAATGTCGAACATATCGTATTCATTGTTAACTGAAATAGGGGGGACACGGAGACATGCGTCTTCTTCTTAGCATGACTCGTGTCGTTTGCAGGACCGCGTGCCAAACTGCCGCTTCCTCGAAAGTCGTATGTGACGTATTTCAACCTCCGTTGATGTATAGCTTATGTTTCACGTATACCTGTGCGCTAGCGTTTCGTTATGCGTAGGCTGCCTGCTCGGGAAGTCAAAATATCATAGACAATATGGATAATAGTGTGTGCCCGAGTTAATATTCGCGGTTCCTACGTGATGACCTTTAATGAACTTCAACATGAGTTTCCGAAGGTCTTAAATGCATGTTTCCTAAACTCTCAGAGTTTTGTGTACTGTATGCGACTGTTTTCGTGTACCGTGTGTAAAACACCACAATAGCGTATGTTTGAAAACAAAATTTTGACTGTTTGTTTTTTGGCAACGGTTAGAGACCATATTCGAGTCGTAGGCATTCTGTATGTATTCAAAGTCTTAATGATCTAAGTCCCAGAGGAAAATGAGGTTAGAGCCTAGGTATCTCTACAGACAACCTTATTCGCTATAACCTATAGCTCTGATACCAATCTGTCACACCCCAAAATTATCAGAGCTGGCGTGACTGGACCGGTATCTTCATTGCACAGCGGAAGCAAACAAGCTAAGACTTCTAGAAAACGAACGCTCACTAAGTACCCGATTCTCCAATGGTTCTCCTATTCCAACCGTGCCATTACTTTGAAAAGTAACCTGAGAAAGAAACATGCGAAAAATCAACATAAAGTTGAGCGAGTTCATAGTTTGTTTTGAAAAAGATTTGAAATAAATCTTTTGAATAACCGGTTTTTGAAATAATGTTGAGAAAACGAGTTTAAAATCATTTTCTTGTCATGTTATATGGAAACTCTGTATTTGTAACGCATTATATTCGCAAAAACCTTGCTTTTGTAAACTCTTGTGTTTATATAACTTGTATAATCGTCAGTGCCCACCCCGACATTGACAACATGCATGCATAATCCTTTGCTTCGAATTTGTATAAAACATGGTATGTAATTTGTAAAGACATATTGAAACTGAGTTCTGTATATGTAAGGAATACGAGATCGCTAATGGTTCGCGAGGCCACTAACATATGTAACGACATAGAAAGCATCCAAACCATAGGCATTTTTAGTAGTCTATTCACGACTGAGACACAAAAGCACTGCTTGGTACTAGTTATGGCCAAGAGTGTGGTTGCCTGAAACCCATTAGATCTAACCTTTTGTTCTGCGGTCTTAGTATGTACACGATTAATGGTGCTTATGTTACCCTATTCGTGACATGATCTTTTGTGTCATTCCTTAGTTTAATGTACCTCTTCGTACTTGTATTTTCCCGTAGTTTAGAAAACAAGAATTCATGTGTATGCACATTTCGAAAAATACGCTTGTTTGAAAAACCGGTATAGAACATAAGCTTTTCGTAAACCATTTGCGTCAGTTAAAACTTGTTTGTAAAATGGTTTAGAAATATGTAGTTCATGTTTATTGAAAACCTTGTATGCTTTGCAAAAAGTGCATGTATTTCCACCCCGAAAACATTTAGAAAAATGTAAAACCGTAAAAAGGTGGGGTTATGAACTCACCTGAATATTTCTGAGCAAAGCTAGCTAAATACGACTTCGTGATGTCATTTCCAAGACGATACTCGCTAGCGTGCATTCTACAATATTCCTAACACGGAATATCTTATAAGTTTCTAACCGAAAGCGGTAACTAAACTACGTGTCACCGAGCTCTACCGAATCGTTGACCGAACGATTTGACGGTAAATTGTTAACTTAACGAAAATGACTAAGTTAAACTTTGTCGCCCCAAGAAGTCGTTTGTGTATATAGGAATATTCGTATGAAAGTAATATATAATAAACTCGAATTATATATATTGCGTCTTGTATATAAATTTGCCAAAACATATGTATATGTCGTTTCGGCATTTAAAACAAATACAAAGAGTTATATTTATTCAATAGAGTTTTCATGTTGATGTCGTTTAGAATAAATATAATAGTTATATTTATTTCTATAAAAGAATCATCGAGTTATTGTGTTTGAAACTAAATATACAACTATATTTATTTTTATAAAATAGAATCGGTGTTGTTTTGCGAGTTGAAACAAATATATAAACTATATTTATTTTTAATAAAAGAATCGTCGAGTTGTGTTTGAAAATAAATATATAACTATATTTATCTTTACAAAAGAATTCGGTTTGTTTGCGGTTGGAAGTAATTATATAAAAGAATTCGGGTTATCTGTGTTTGAGAATAAATATAAAGTTATTACATTTATTTTATAAAATAGGTCATGTCATTTACGTTTTTTGTAAGTTTTAAAATGTCGTTGAAAGAAACTTTATATTTGTATCTTGTTTTATAAAAGTCGTTTTATATCAATAATTCTTGTTTTACAATAAAGTACGTTTTGTTTTATAATAAAACTCGTTTTATTTTACAGATTTTTTTCGAAAAACGGGCAGAGTTTCCTCTGCTTTTGGACGGCACCGACAACACAAGTTGTCGTTATTTTATCAAAATTCAACAATATAATCAATATTAATACGTATAACTTTCGTAAAAACGACAAAATGTAAATTAAACACTAATCTGAATCGGTTCGAGCTCGTTCACGAAATTAATAAAAAACTTAAAATTAGCGTAAATAACTATTCGCGTCACTAAAATCTTTACCAAATCTTTCGTGTCGAGACGTTTGACTGAGTTGACCGGGTTAGCTCGGTTAACCGAGTTGACTCGGTTTGACCGAGTCAACCGAACCCGAAACTGAGTCTGACCAGAAGCCGCTTGACCCGAACCGAAGTTGTTGACTTGCTGTTGACTGCCTTGGACCAGCTCTGACCGGGTTTGACCAAACCCGATCTCGAAACTTGAATTCGACCGAGACCCGAACCACGAACTAGGAGACCCGAGCTTGACCGAGATCAATACTGACTCGAACCCAAGTCCTTCCAATGAAACGAAAATTGGTTAAAAGCTGCGAAATCAGTTCAAGTTCACTCAAAGAAGGCTACTTACCATCGATTCTTGGAGACGGTCACCCCGAGCACCCCCAAGTGACTCCCGCAGACGGCGGCGCTGCTGCCGCTGTCAGTCCGTCGCACCACCCCTTCAGCCTGACAAGACAACCAATGCCCGAACTCCGTCGTTCACCGTCGAACCACAACCGTCTTCGCAGACGTGTTCCGCTGAAACCCGCTGCCGCTGCCGTCGTTAGCTCCGGCCGTCGACCACTACCACCTCCGACCGCTCTCTCTCTCTCTTCCGTTCCCCAGTCTCTCTCTCTTTCTCGCCTCACTCTTCTTCTCGATCTTGTTATCTTTCTAGAAATCAGTTGTGTGTGGGTGTACAAAGGAAGAAAGTGGGTGTGTTTGGCTTTTCCTTGTGTCTGCAGGTGGTGATCGAGAGGAAGAAGAAGAAGGGATGTGAGAGGGTTTTGTTTGTGAACAATCTGTTTTCTCTGTGTTTTTCAAATGGGGAGTTTAGATAGGAGGTTTGTGTGTATAAGGGATAAGATGCAGACAAATGATAGTGTGGGTGTAGACAAGGAGATGAGGGTGTTTTATAGAGATATTGAGATTTTTTGGTTTCAACTTTTGAGACCAAAAAATCTTATAGAGATCTTATAAGATCTTGTAGAGATTGTGTAAATCTTGTGTAGATTTAATAAATCTTGTATAGATTTTATAAATCTTGTATAGATTTTGTAAATCTTGATAAGATTCTAATATATTATGTGCAGGTTTAGGCTTGTAGGTTTTGGGCTTGGGCCCAGGGCCCAAAAGCCCATGTCATGTGTAAGTGGCCCGAGACACGTTTTTAAAACTGAAATCACCGTAGCCTAGTAAAATAATATTTCCGAGTTAAAAACGTGTAAAAAATAATGTCGGTATCCGTCGTAGCCGCGTTAATCGTCTGTTAATCACGTAATTAGGAGCCATAAATCACCGGTTGTCACAATTTTGTCTCGACATGGTGTTCCTTTGGATATTATATCTGATCGTGATGCTCGATTTTCATCTCATTTTTGGAAGACCATGCAATCTACTATGGGAACCCAACTAAATCTAAGCACTGCTTATCATCCCCAAACAGATGGACAATCTGAGAGGACGATTCAAACTTTGGAGGATATGCTTAGAGCATGCGTGATAGACTTTGGTGGTAATTGGGATTCTCATCTTTCGTTGATCGAGTTCTCTTACAACAATAGTTATCATGCTAGTATCAATATGGCACCGTTCGAAGCTTTATACGGTCGAAAATGTCGTTCACCTGTCTGCTGGAATGAGATCGGTGAAGCTCAGCTTACTGGACCAGAGCTCATTCTGGAAACAACAGACAAAATCAAGAAAATTCGCGATAATCTTGTGACAGCTAGAAGCCGTCAAAAGAGTTATGCGGATATACGACGCAAGCCCTTAGAATTTCAAGTCGGATACCGTGTCCTATTCAAGGTATCACCTTGGAAGGGAGTGGTGAGATTTGGAAAGAAAGGAAAACTTGCACCTCGATATGTTGGACCATTTAAGATTGTTGAAAGAATCGGAAAGGTTGCCTATCGATTAAAGCTACCTCCAGAGCTTGGGAATATTCACCCAACATTCCATGTGTCCAATTTACGAAAGTGTTTGGTCGATGCTGATCTTCATATTTCACTCGACGAGATTCAAGTTGATGAGACTATGCACTTTGTCGAGAAACCTGTGGAGATAATTGACCGTGCAGTCAAACAGCTGAAGAACAAGCGAATTCGATTGGTCAAACTTCGTTGGGAGTCCAAACGTGGCCCAGAGTTTACTTGGGAACGTGAGGACCAAATGAAATCGAAATATCCGCATTTGTTTTCACAAACTTTCTCTAGTTAAAATTTCGGGACGAAATTTCCTACTTACTCACATGACCCATTTGACTCTAACAAGGTCAAACTGTGACAACTGTGCTCTGTAATCGATGTACAATGTAAAACAATATCAATTATCAATAAAACAATGTGTTTTGGTGTTATTATATGTGTATTTGTGTTTGATGATTTTTCGATTCGATTCGAGTTAGATTTCAAGCTCTAAATCGCTTTCTGGAAGGTTATACACAAACTGGTGCGTAAACGCAATCAGTTTAACACGAAAAACACTCCGGAATAGTGACATAGGCTTAACGTACCTTAAATAACCTTTACATAACTTAGAAATAAGTTTTGGATGGTTTGGTGTGTTGAAAACAAGTCTATTCGATCGCAGGGACTATTTGTGTCAAACTGCGAAAGTATGCCGATTCGTTCTGTAACGAACATTCCGGAACTTGATCATAAGTTAAACATGCCCTAAATATCCTTTACATAGCTTAGAAATAGGCTTTGAGGTGTTTGGTGTGCAAAAATAAACTTTCTTGATCAATAGGGACTAAAAGCGTCAAAAAGTGCATAAGTTTGCGTTTTCTCGCATATCTTACGTTCTGAATATATCCGGACATCCAAAAATTTTGTAATCATTAAAATATTTTATTTTAGTGATTGGCATGCTAAAATTCCATTCGTCGCGCAATTTGGATCGTTTTTGCGTCCGTTACGACTTCCGTCGTAATTAACCGAATAACGCAACCGTACGACCAAATGAACCGACATCCGAGATATTTTTAGCATATTTTAAGTTCCCTATACTTAAAATTTATTTTAGAGCCTTGAAATGGGGTTAACGGGGCTTAAACGTGTCAAAAATGCATCAAATATCAAGTTTTGGACTTGCAGGGACTGTTTTTGACATTCTGCCTTAGGAAAATGACCAAAATGCCCTTTTCATGCCTTAGGAAAATGACCAAAATGCCCTTTTCATGCATAATTTGATTTTAAGCATATGTAACTTAAAATTTTGTCACATAACTGATTATGCAACATATTTAAACATGTTTAGGCATATAATACTTGTCATAGGACTAGTTAGACGTCTTGAACGCGCATTTGTGCGAACGACGCATTAACGTAGCGTAAGCTACCTTAATGGGTCGTAACGGGTCAAAATCACTTAGGGTAGGTTCCGATTCAGAATGTAGGCTTTGTTAAACCATATCACATGAGTTCCAATACTCATTTGGTTTACAAGACCTCATTCTATCCGATCTTCCGATTTAGGTGTCGATTATTTATCTAGTGATCCGATTTCTAGGTGCTGCTTGATTTCTTTGGTTTGCTTGAGCTTTGTTGAGTTCTTTAGATTGAGGATACTTTGCACTTCGATATGAGTACATAGTTCCCCTATTTTACTGTTTTCACTTATTTTGGGGTGATTCATATGTGTTAAATGATTTCGATGTTTTTAACGATGGTTTCAAAAATGATTGATATGGTTTATATAAAACTAATAACGATTTCGATAATGTGAACAAACTTGTTGGGCGTAGTTACATAACAAATAACATTCATTAGTTTTGGCCGAACCGACCAGTATTAGGTTATGGTACCATAGGATCTGATAAATCCCGTTATCAGACTGCACCCATGGTTATGTGTGGGGGTTATGTGGGTATCAACTGAATCTGTGATTGTTAACTTACCCTTTGGTGGTTTGTTAATGCGAGAATAGCAATAGTCGAGTTGCGAAGGTTTGGATGTTATTAGCGAGACGGCCAAAAGTAGTTTCACAATTAAAACGAGAGCGATTTAAACGATTTGGAAGGATTTAAACGAGTTAAACAAATTGAACAAACGATTGGTTTTGGGTTGTGATTAGATAATGAGACGGGTGTAACATGATAAAAACATGGTAGATACGCCGCTGGTACTTCTTATATATAAGTGTTTTTATCATATTACATTCCGTAGCATTATTTAGTTCACTTGGGCAAACGATTTTAAAACGATGTCACACAACGATGTTTTCTAAATAATATAAACCATACGAGTTTTACTAACGAGGTGATTTACAATTTGATTTACTTAAACAAATTTTTTGGGTTAAGAATCATGGCTTCGCGATTTTTATAAACTATAACCAACTTGATTTAAGTTGGTTAATAATGCTGCAATACTATACACTTTTCAAACAAGGTTTTTAACTTTTGACTCTTATAGCCTAAAGAGGTATTACAACATGTAAACGAGCCATGAATCCGATACTCTTATAAAACCTATGTGCTCGCCAGCATTTCTTTGCTGACTTTGTTTTTACATATGTTTCAGGTGTTGTTGAATGATGTTGATTGCTAGGATTCATGCTCAGTTAGGACTGGACGAGGCCTTAGTGACTTAATAACGATGATAGGTTATGTTTAACTTGTTTGTTTTGTTTTAAGACACTGTAAATTACTTAATGAATCAATAAAACGAAACTTTTGAATCCATGGTTGTGAAACAATAATTCTGCCATGAAACTCCCCGACATTTCCGCCGCGGTTTCGTTGTTTTAACGCGGTCGGGGTGTGACACAAACAATCAACACATCCTTAACTAGGTTTCAACAACTACCTTCAAACCATCCCACGCGTGTTCATATATGCGTCCCATGGATATATGCATTCTTTTATTAACGTAACATACTTAACCCGGAAAGACCATCAGCGCCACCTTTTTACTAAGTTCAAGTCTACCTTATTTAGGGAGAGAAACACATTTCCTCCTTCATTTTCACCCGATCCTTATTTGTTTATAGATCCAGTCTTTCATTCCCACGTGTTTAGTTCATACTTACTTAAGGATTCAATACTTTTCAAACATTTTCATTCTTACCTTTCATTCTTATAAGTTTGATCCGTACTAGCTTACGGATTCAAACTTTTCATTCTTACCTTTCATTCTTATAAGTTTGATCCGTACTAGCTTACAGATTCAAACTTTTCATTCATGCTTTGCTTTCTTTTATGTTTGAATCTGTCTATGGATTCAAATTTCTTTCATTCATACTTTTCATTCTTTTATGTTTGAATTCGTCTATGGATTCAAACCTTTCATTCTTACTTCATTGGTTTGTTCTTACTTACGGGCTCATACCTTTTCTTCCTATGATTCATTCAACATAAAGTGCTCCCAAGTTGCTTGGGAGTTTTACCACTCCTTTCTATACAGCCACTTACTCCCCAATCCTACCGAACATACATGTGATGATTATCATGGTCTCACGAGTGTCATTAGCTTCTTGCGCACTGGCCAGGTGCGCAATCCACATACTAGTCACGTGCCTTCATGATTGTGAGTACTAGATCATCAAGAAATCGGGTTCATGCATCAATCTCAACTTGAATCCATCTTCAATTTTAGCCAAGAAGCTGAATTGAAAGCTTCCCTTTTTCTTTCTTGTAGGTGTAGCCGTGCACCACCACCAAACCCACCCAATTCATAATTTTTTGACCAAGAATCCTTATATGGACCCTTTTATATAACTTTTCAAAATATCATAATTGGTCCATGTACTTTCTTTCATCCTTATTACTTACTAACACATATTGACTAGGTTAATAAACTTTATTTGTTTATTTCATAAATTGGTACTAGCAAAGACCATATTTCATAAACATCACATTTTAGGGTGTTACACAACCCGTTTATTGAACAAGTCAACTCTTTCATAGCCTATTTAATAAGTGGATTGATCTCTTAACCCATTTAAGTATTTATTTTCTCAAATCTACCTATGTATTTGTGTCTTAATATTTCTTCTAACTATTAACTTCTAGTTAGGAAATTAAATTTCTCTTTTAAACTCTTTCATCAACTTTTCATTAACACTTTTATTTTATTAGTTCTAACTACCCATTCTTCAATAATTTAATTCGTTTTATTTTATTCCAGAGTTAAATATATAAATTCAAATTTGATAATTGGGACGAAGGATTTAAAAAACATAAACAATAGAAAGAATACTAATTAAAAAAGGTTTTCATTTGAGTCAAAATAATTAATTTTCTAAATTGTTACTAAGTGACCGAGTATTACTTACACTATCCATATCGCACCGCCCGTCACTAAGCTCGTGGGTTATGTGGCCACGACCGCCACAAGCCAAGCGATGGACGGGTGCGCCCTTTGGTTGGTTGTCCACCTTCAAGGGCAAAGCCATTGGTGATGAGTTGGGTGCAAACAAGTCGAGCTACTCGCGAGTTCGGTTTGAAAAAAAGCTCGAGCTTAAACAAGCGCGAGCCTAAAAACAAGCTCATTAAGTAAACGAGCTAGAGCCCGAACTTCGCTTATTGAGCTCGAGCCGGCTTGCAAGACTAAACAAGCCTACTGTTTATATAAGTTTTTTTATTAATAGATTAAATATATATTAAAAACTAATAATAATTACTATTTATAAAATTCTATAAAAAATAACTAAATTATATATAAAATAATAATTAATTAATACGCATTAATTAATAAATTGTAAACGAACCGTGCCCGAGCTCGAACTTAAAAATTACATACGAGCCAAACTCAAGCTTTAGAAACAAAGCTCGAATTGAGCCGAGCTTGAGCTTTTATAAGTTGAACGAGCTCGGCTCGATTCCTTTGCACCCCTAGTGATGAGGTAGGGGTCGTTAGAAATGTACTTTTTTGTTTTAATCTTTTCTTATGTGTTAGTGAGTTATACACTATGTGTGTTAATGACTTCTACGTCACATTTTTAACTTAAATAATTGTAAATTTAGCAATTCGGTAGATAACAAAAATACGTAATGTTTTTATTTTCAAACATTATTTATTTATTTTACACTATTTATATTTTTTCTACAATACTTTAACTTTTATAAACTATTTGCTGGGTATTTATTCTACATCCATTTCAGGTCACACATGGCTAAGCTCCTACGACAGGGAGAGGTAAAAAGGCATAGCATAGCTTTCAGGGAAACTCCTTCAGATGTATTGGAAATGGAAATACAGATCAAATACCTTCTGAGGCGGTGTTCCCTACATACAGTCATACAGTACGGAGGGGAAGAGAAGAAGGGCTGGGCTAGGCCCATAAGGTGGGGTTAATTGTCTTACAGGCAAGCTCTCGGGCTTCTAGTACTGATTTATAAGCCACTGCTTACTTCGACGTTTTTCCATTTCCCATAGAATCCTACCTCCAAATGGTACTTGTTCATGCGTCTGTCGCCGTAGCAGCTAAAATAACGGAGGAAGGAGGAGGGGGAAAAGTGGGTATGTGGCTTTCCCCTTAGGATGGTTTCTTTACATCTAGTGAATGATCTAGTGAATGAAGGTCGCATATGCGCTGCAAGACTCGTCTGTTATAGAAGTCGCTGCTATTGAACTAAACGAACGGGAGATAAATAGCATATTAAAAGGGCAAGCAAGACGCCGCAGATAAGAGAAGACAAGAAAGATCAGAAGCAAGAAATGCCCTGGTTTCAGGAATAATTTGATGTGCACAGAGGACTCATCTTTCAACAGCATGTCCGAAAGGACGTTCATTCAACGACATTAGCGGTCTAGCCTCTTTGGAAGCAGAGCATAGGATAGGCTGCTGGTAAGACCAATAGGCTATTAGATGGGATAGGGAGGCCGGTAATCCTTTGTCCAAGATCCTCTCGGACTGTTGAATAAAGGCAAGGAAAAAGCTTTCACCAGGTCCAGGAATCCGTATTAGCTCTGTTTTTGTTGTTCTAGAGTCGGTAGTTTTAATTGCTCATGTTGAATCAGCCGGGAGATTCGGATGAAAGGTTCTTGAAATGGAAGCTCTGTACCAAGGGTATAGGAGAAGAGAAGCAAGCCACCTTCCCAAGCTAATCAAATTATCTCTGTCAACAATTGGTTTACATTCATTCCCCGTGAACAGAGTGACTGGTGGATCAGACGCTGGCTTTGATGGTAACAGTGTCAATTAACATTGCCTTGCAGCACAAGGTACGAGAATCACTATGATCAAGTGCAGGGTAGCAGAGTAAATGCTAGTTTATTTTTTCTTCCAATTACTGTTGCGGTTGCTGGGCTAAACCATTCTTCCTTCATCCACCGATCACCAAATCGGCTTAGCTGAGACCAAATCCACTTTCTTTTAGAGTGATTAGCTCCGTCATGCCTTGCTGCTCTGCCCCTAGCCCTTTCTTAGCTTCGTAGCCCCATTCTTCCATCATCTTCCACTTGAGGTTCCTTTGGAGATTCCTCCTATCCTAGGGGTGAGCTTTCTTGTCTTCACTCTAGAGTCCAGGGAGACGTCGAAGGCGGATACGTATATTTCTCCTCCAGATCCTGAAGATGAGCATCTTGGCCTTTGAGGCCTGTCTACCTCTCTCGGAGGAGACCGTCGTCGATGTGATCCTGAATGACGTTCCGGAATGCCAAGCAGTTGACCGCGGAGTGGTTTGTGAAATTGTGCCACTTGCTGTATTCCTTCTTACTGATTTATTCCTTTGGTTAGCGGTTTCTGATTTACTGGCATTTTGCCACGATCGCGTAATATTCAATTCTCGATTCGTCAAATCGCCCTCTCTTGGGCACCGATTTCTCTGGTATTGCTGGTCCTCTTTCCTCTGTAAAGCAGGACACATTAGTGGTCGTTTTCCCACAATCTCCACTACGTTGGAATCAGCTTCCATGTTGGGATCGTAATAGTACGTTCACTGAGAGGAAGCCTTCCTCTGACTCACCTCTTTCGGGCAATCCACTCATTCTTGTACCTGACACAAGTCTTTCTATAAATCTACTTGTTTCTGGGCTAAGAGAAGTACTTTTGTTTGTTGCCGTTGAATTATCTAAATAAGTACTTGTTTACGAGAAAGTTTATGACATAACTTCTTGTTGTTGTATCTGGCTCGCTTATCGCTCTAACTACTACGAGTAACTAGCTAACATTCGTACTTGTTTCCTAGGCTTCAGATGTCTCATTATGGGAATGTGGATTGCTAGGATCTTTCTGTTCGAAGCTACCCATTGGCCGGTGAGGAGCCAGGCCACCCCTTAGTCAACTCCACTGAATACCTGCCAAGGCCTAGAACGAGTACGACTAGGAAGATCAATAGAACCTAAACTTAGGTATGCACTTGTTGGCTGGTCTCATTGAATGGCATGTGATAGGAGTGCCCTAAGGCTTTTGAAGGGCTTTATTCTTGAACTCGAAAGGGGGCGATCCCAGACCTACACCCGACTAAATGGAATTTCTTCTTGATTGAAGTATTCCATCAAAGCCCGATCTCTGTCACTGTAAATGCTGGCTTCCTAAGCAATGAACGACGAATTCGTCTCTTCGTGAGTCAGTTCGGGGGATGGGAGCCGAAAAAGAAGCCTTTTCTGCCCGCACTACTACTTACTTCATTTCTTGCGGGCTGAGGCGAAAGGGCGCTTTGGGACCGATTTAAAGCAGTTTCGCCCTTCGTAAAACTAAAAATTGATTAAGAGAAGGCGAATACCGATCAAAAGGTTTGGTATCCTTGTCCTACTCCTATTCTACGGTATTCAAAAAATTGGCATGTCTTAATGCCTTTGACCGGGGAATATCCCCCGCAGCAAAAACGAATAATGAAATTAGAGAAGAAAGGTTTTGGCATAAGCTCACACGGCATAGGGTTCAAAGGGCTTTTCTACTCAAACTCAGGGGTCGGATTTCCACTTCTTTCGGGCACTTTCTTCATATTAGTTTCGTCTAACTATCGCAGGTTCGGATGATTGATTCGCCCGAACTCCGATTTGTTCTGGGTTAAGTCCCATACGTATTTGCCTTACTTCTTCGATCCGGGAAGACAACCCAAGCTAGAGAAGTAAGACTTCATTTTGGCTTTCCTTGATCAACAGGCCGTCAATCCTTTCTTCGACCTCAAGAGATTGAACAAAGAAGCCCCATTGATTGGATATGGTTCCATCTCCCAGTGGTGAGCAAACAACAGCCCCCCGATTAGCTAAGCTAAAGAGCAGATATCCTACTCGTTCTTGCATTACACGCCTGAACGAATAGAACGCACAATGCCTCTGATTTATACGAAACACTGAGAAAACCAAATCAAATCAAAGAAAGGTGTGGGAGATTCTTTTCGTCGTTTTCATTCGTGCCCCATCCTCCAATGGTGCATTCACTCCCCCCCTTAAGAGTTATTGCTTCAAGTTAACTTGCCTTGCTAATGCTAGCTTGCCTTCTATTATTACTGTCCAGAGCGGGGAAGAAGCACTACTGAAGGTCATTACTATGAAAGACCGTCTTATCAATCTTTCTTTTGAAAAGACCTATAGAATGCCCGCGAGTTCTTCCTCCTTGATTCGTTCATTGGTCACTCACTCTCTTTAGAGTCGTTTAACACCCAGACTTTCAGGAAAGACAAGATGGAAGGTTTCTTTATCACAGTCACCGAGACCGAAGCGGAGGGGGGGGGGGATCTTGGTTTAGCCATTCACTATCGATGCGTAAGTCAAGCCACCAACCATCGAACCGATATTGATTGACCTACTAATCGGAGAGTCAAGAGACAGGAAAGCGAAAGAAGGGCTCCGTTAGGAGTAAGAAGCGGAGAAAACAAGAAGTCCTCTAACTAGATCAGCTAAGTAGGTAGCTTCGCTCAATTGATTCTATAACTCACCATAGCAAGGTAAGCTGCTCTGTCTGAGTCGTTACTAACAACCGAGAAGCCAGTCTCTATGCTGATAGCTCATCAGATCATGCAGCTCCTGATCTGGTCATAGAAAGAAGGAAGTCCGAAATCAAAGCCAGTGTCTGAGCCAGCTGTCCTTAGTAGACTGGAAGCCAGATAAGGAAGTCTAGTCTAGCTCTCGAAAGTGGAAGGCAGAAAAAACAAAAAAGGATAGCTGAAAGTGGGGAAAGTAGGGCTACTCACATTGATTTACAACCAAAAATCCTATCTTGAAAATGACATCTTCGTGAAATAGAGAAAGTCGCCGCTTCTCCAACTGAGGTCTTCTCGCCCGCTGCCAGGAAGACTCGATCCCAATGACCGCCTCGCAAGACCTCTGTACTTTTTTATTATTATTGCCTTTCCTAATTTAATAAGGAAATCCACTTCTTTACTAGAGAGAACTCGATTTGAAGCTTTCATTCCTCTTCGGGTAGTTTGGTTTATCTTTATTTAGCTATTAAGCAAAAAGAGTTCGCTACCTTTCTGCGTAAATCTTGTTTTCGGGGGCTTTGCTGGCTTGCTGGCTAGCTCGTGCAATTAATAAAAAATGATTCGCGTTAGTAAGCTAGCTTTGTAAGCTAAGCAAGCCTGGTTCTCCGGGCACTAGGGTAGGACGTGGATCGACCATGACGAGAATGGACTTCTCCATAATGTAATAGAAGAGTCACAGTCCAGTTCCACGGGCTTTCTCCCTTCTCGACCAGACGAAGGAGATATGAATTCCATTCAGGCGGGTAAGGGCTTGGCTTGACCCTGTGTTCTCGGGTCGGAGGCGAAAACTGGCAAAGTTCATCATTCAGTGGTGGGGTGTTCGTAGAAAAGAAGGCGTCGTCCAACGAGTGGCAGATTTTGATGGAGTCTCACTTGGATGCTGGGGAGATCCATAGATCTGGATAGAGTCCCCAGAATAGTGCGCACGCTAGCGCGCTAGGGCTTACGCAGTTGATCGGATCAGATAGCCCTTCGGGCAAACAACCAAACCCGGTACATCAAATCCCATTCTGATCAACAACTTGAAGGTTTGGCTGAGTGGCTTAAGGCATTGGTTTGCTAAATCGACATACAAGAAGATTGTATCATGGGTTCAAATCCCATTTCCTCCGGAACAGAAGTGAAACAGGCGGGCGAAATGACGTGAGAGAAAGAACCTCTTGGTGGAGTCCAGCCCCCAGAATAGCACTACTTAGTGACTAGGAGCGAAGAGACCTTTGCGCGTTCTTTTTGTTCGATCGACCTATCTGCTTTCTATAAGCAAGCTCCCTCCGGCTGTCTAGGGGCTGGGCAGCTCTCGGTTCTTGAGGGGGATTAGGCGGCATATTCAAAATAGATATATAAAATAGAAAATATATAAAATCTATCAAAATGGAAAAAAAGAAAAAGAAAAAAAACAAAAAAAAGAAAAAAAGTTGTTTCTTAGGTTCTCGCGTCCCTGTGCCCAAAAGGATGGGTGAGTTCGGTTTGAGTGTTCATCGATCGGGTGGATCTATATGCTCCGGGGTGGTGAGACGAGGTGTAGCGCAGTCTGGTCAGCGCATCTGTTTTAGGTACAGAGGGCCATAGGTTCGAATCCTGACACCTTGATGTGAGGCATTCCGTCAGCAAATACTCAAATATGACCATCCATCGACCGTTACCACTTCCTCTTACTCGTGACTCGTATATGTACTTTCTATAGCAAGCACACGACACCTATACTCAGCAACTTTGCTTAGAAACCTTTTTCCAGTTTCTTTATGCCTAGGCTCCCTTAGTTTTCTGATCATATGATCAGTTATCATTCCTACAATCTGGCGAAATTCGGGTATATAAGTGTATCCTTATGGGTATGCAAGCACTAGAACAGGGAAGGACGACGAACTATGATACTTTCTGTTTTGTCAAGCCTTGCTTTGGTCTCTGGTTTGATGGTTGTATGTGCTAAAAATCCGGTACATTCCGTTTTGTTTCCCATCCCAGTCTTTCGCAACACTTCAGGTTTACTTCTTTTGTTAGGTCTCGACTTTTTCGCTATGATCTTCCCAGTAGTTCATATAGGAGCTATAGCTGTTTCATTCCTATTCGTTTTTATGATGTTCCATATTCAAATAGCGGTGATTCATGAAGAAGTATTGCGCTATTTACCAGTGAGTGGTATTATTGGACTGATCTTTTGGTGCGAAATGTTCTTCATTTTAGATAATGTAAGCATTCCGTTACTACCAACCCAAAGAAATACGACCTCTCTGAGATATATGGTTTATGCCAGAAAGGTACGAAGTTGGATTAATTTGGAAACATTGGGCAATTTACTTTATACCTACTATTCCGTCTGGTTTTTGGTTCCTAGTCTGATTTTATTAGTAGCCATGATTGGGGCTATAGTACTGACTATGCACAGGACTACTAAGGTGAAAAGACAAGATGTATTCCGACGAAATGCTATTGATTCTAGGAGAACTATAATGAGGGGGATGACAGATCTTGTAACAACTCTCATCAAAAGTCATATTTATTAAATTAATTTGACCAATAGGAAACCCTAATTGAGACACCCAAGTGATTCTGAACAAACCCTAAAATTTTCAGAACAATCAGAATCAGGATCAGGGCCCCTAAAACTCTGGGGGGGTATTTCCTAGTTAACGATTATCTACATAATGTGCTGTCAAAATCGAATTAATGAAATTCATCGACTCAGCTAAGCTAGTCCCACACGTGGCCACCCTATGCTAATTTCAAGACCCTTACGGACCGTAAGGATTATTTGTTACGGTCCGTAAGCTAAGCCAAATTTGTGTATAAATAGCAGAGGTTGGCACTTGAAATTCTGCGTATGTTCGACGAAGAAATTCGTTCTATGCTCCGAGATAATCTCTGTTTATCACAATTAACACACACGGTTCACTAATCGACGCCGCAATCAGGGTATTAACTCGATCGCTATTACGATTCATTGTCCGATCGATCAATATATCCAATGGATGTTTAAGTGCCGCCCACATTAGGGCTATACTTTATCATTCGTCGTTAAATCGATGGATGTTTAAGTATCGTACTTTGTCGTTCGTCGTTAATTCAATGGATGTTTAAGTATCGCACTTTGTCGTTCGTTGTGAGAATTTGATCTCGTGAGTTATCGTAAATGCTGTATTGATTACTAACCTCGAATTGTGTGCCTATTATTAAATTTAGGTTAAAAAGGCTAATCAGTAGGCTAAACTCTGCCCGTATAAATCTGCAATGTGAGTCATTCTCTTTTTATCAACTATTTTACAATACCTCAAATTATTTTCAAGGTTATAATTACAGGGACTAAGTCGTGGATATCTTGAATTACTGGTTAGTGGGGTATTGTGCACATTACTAATTTTCTCCCAGTTAGGTTCATTGACCTACTCGGGATAATCACTGTTAGGTTCATTGACCTACAGGGATAATCATCACTATTTAGGTTCATTGATCTAATAGTGGTATGACCATCGTCACCATTGTGACTTGTCACCATTGTGACAGAGAGCCAGATAAAAATAAGATAGAAGCCATTGTAATCGCTCTTATGCTGTAATTAATAACTATGCATCATTATGCAAAATAGAATGATTCACTCAGTATTTCCCGCTGACAAAACCTTTTTCAAACATGTTTCAGGTAATCTGTTATGATCCAGGAAAAAGTGCCATATAGCACTACAATCTCAAAGAAGTGGCTCAGTATAAAATAAAGAAACATGTTTTGTAAAATAAAAGATTTCTTCGTGAAATCTCAAGATTGTAAATTACCGGGTTTTATCCCGCATTGTGAAATAAAATAATCGGTAAATATTTCAGTCTTAAAAAGATCCTGATGTTAAACTTCCGCTGTTAAACTCAATTAATTAATACCACGGGATTTCTGTCCCGCGGCTCCTGAAACGGGTCAAACCGGGTCGGGGGCCGTGACAGAAAAAGGTGGTATCAGAGCCACTGATCGAGCCACTGATTTAAGCTAATTAAGTATTTAGAAAATACTTAATTTTTATTAATTGCCATTTTATGATTATATGTTTTATTATCTAGCTAACTGTATACAGTATGGGGCAGATCTTTATATGCTAACTAATGTAGCAAGTAATACAAATTCTTAAATAATTTGACCCAAGTTCAGTACCTTTATTATCTATAGTCTAGAAACCTTACAAATAAAACCTAGTGTGTTTTAATTTTCTGTTGTTTTAGTAATTACCCAATATGAAATAATATTTAAAAGTTTTTCTATAAAATTTTGTCATAATTTTAAATTAGTAATTGTGTGTATCTTGCATAAACAGCATGAGTAATCTGTTGGAAGCCCTTTAGAATTTAAATCTCTATCCAGTAAGAATAGAAGTTTCCAGAGATTTCAATAGGTATATTCCAGACATAGAAGAACCTATAGAATTCAACGCTTTACCTCTCGAGAAACCTAAGCCTAAGAAAATGAAAATTGGGGAAAGCTCTAGGCAAATTGAGGGGTTACTATCTCAAGAAGAACTAGATTTTATAATAGCAAACGATGATACTATTGAGCCTATTAATGAAAATGATTTTATTCATTCTCTTGAAACACCACTACCAATAAACTTAGAACCAGCTATTCCAAACCCTTCAATCCACTGGCAAATAGACGAATGGTTGAATAATGAAATACTGTTACAAAACCATCCCTATAAGCTTTTTCCTAAGTTCAATCCAGAACCTTTACCAAATTCACCAATGAGTAACAAGAATATGGCTGAACTCCGCCACTTTGACGAAGAACTAATGGATGTTGGGAATAGGATCCAAGAGATTTTGGGACAGATCTCCTGGAATTACGATGAGAAGGAACGCCGTTACTAGAATATCACCTGACAAAGGATAGGGGATTATGAAACTGTGGTTGTGTAATAGTAATAGTAAAATCAGTATGTGTAAAATAAATAATAAAACGGTTGTATATAGAAGCATGATATAATCTATAAAACAAATGAAATATTAGAAAATTTACAATTTTGTTGTATATTCGTTTACGTGATTATGTGCAATTAATTGTAACATTGGATTATTTCTTTTATACTAATTATTTATCTATAAATTAGTTATCAGATGGAAAACGCTAATAATGAACCAGTTAATGAGGTTAATCAATCTGAGCAACAACCGGGGGATCAATTTATGACTAGGCAGGATATAGAAAATATCGTTGCTCAAGGGATAGCCAACGCTATTCCAGAAATAGTTGCTCAAGGGATAGCCAATGCTATTCCATCAATCGTTGCTGCTATTAAAAATCCAATCAAACCACAACAAATTGTTCCTAGTAAACGTATTTCTGAAGATAACTTCAGTAATAATATAAACGGAGGCAGTAATCATGTTAATCATGATAATGAACCACGGCAAGCTCCGCTCCCTAAGAAAAGGAAAGCTGCAACGCCTGGTTGCACTTACAAAGAATTTCTTGCTTGTAAACCCACTGAGTTTGCAGGTAATGAAGGAGCGACTGCGGCACTGCGTTGGTTAGAGAAAACCGAGGCAGTAATTGCCATAAGTAAATGTGCTCAGGATGATCAGGTCATGTATGCATCAAATCTGTTCAAAGAAGTGGCGCTAGAATGGTGGAATACGGTGTTACAAGCAAAAGGAAGAAGGATGGCGTATGCTATGAACTGAGAAGAATTTAAGAGCTTTGTAGAAAGAAAATTATGTCCCGAGTATGAAAAGGAACAAATGACAAATAAGTTTCTAACCCACCGGATGGTGGATGTAGATTGTCGAGGGTATACTACGACATTCTTCGAGTATGCTAGAGTAGTACCAACTCTGGCTTCGCCAGAGCCGGTACTTATTTCTCGTTATATTTGGGGATTGATTTCCGAAATCCGTAATATCGTCAAGGCTGCGAAACCTCGCACAATTGATGATGCGGTAGATTTAGCTAATACTCTGACTGACGAACTAGTACGAACAAGAGAAGAAAATAGAAGGAAGGAAGTAGCCCAAAAGATTACTCAAGAATTCCATCCGGGTAACCATAACAATTTCAAGAGAAGAGGAAATGGGCAATCTACCACTAGTCCATTTTGCAATTTTTGCAAAAGGAAGCATTTTGGAAGATGCAAAGGATATTGCAATTTTTGCAAAATTCCGGGGCATCAAGAAGAAGACTGCAGGAGGAAGAAATTTTCAGTCTGCTACAACTGTGGAGAAGCTGGACATCTTAGGCCAGATTGTCCAAAACAAAACAAACCATCTGACAGTAAAGCCAAACCGGCAGAAGGAGCAAAAAGGAATGCGAGAGCCTTTCAACTGACTGCTCAGGAAGCCGAGATGATTCCAGATGTGATAGCCGGTACGTTCTTAGTTCACAACGTTTACACAAAAGTATTATTTGACTCTGGTGTAAACCAAAGTTTTATAAATACTTTATTCTGCCAAACTCTTAACTTACCTTTAATCAGCATTAGGCAAATTTCTACAATAGAAACGGCAGATGGGAATTCAGTTAAAATAAATAAGGTTCTACAAAACGTAGAAATAGAACTTTTAAGTCATAAATTTTCTGCAACCCTATTATCTATGAAATTAGTTGAAATCAAGGTTGTGCTAAGAATGGATTGATTAGTAAAACAATTATGCTCAAATTATATGTGATAAGAATTCCATAGAAATTTGTGCATCAAATGGAGAAGTAATAATGATTACAGGAGATAAGCTATGTAAAACCCTAAAGTTTATATCAGTAATGAAAGTTGCTAACTATGAACAAAAACAAGGAATAGTATATATGATTTCAGTAATCATTAAAGATAAAGAACTTAAGGAAATTTCTGTAGTTTCAGAATACTCAGATGTATTCCCAAAAAGAGTTATCAGGGTTACTACCTGATAGGGAGATAGAATTTAGAATTTCTTTAAATCCAGTAACTATACCAATAAGCCAAGGCACCTTATCGGTTAACACAGTATTATTTAAAAAGGATGATTCGATGAAAATGTGTATTGATTATAGGGAATTGAATAAAGGTTACAATTAAGAATCAATACCCATTACCTAGGATTAATGATCTATTCGGTCAACTTCAAAGAGCTAGATATTTTTTCGCTTCGGTTATCATCAATTAAAAGTACAAGAGAAAGACATACCTAAAACCATTTTCAGAACTAGGTATGGTCGTTACGAGTTTACAATCATGCCCTTCGGATTAATGAATGCACCTCTAGCATTCATGGACAGGATGAATAGGATCTGTAAACTATATTTGGATAAATTTGTAATTGTCTTCATAGACGATATACTTATTTATTCCAAAAGTCAGGAAGGACATTGTCAGTATTTGCATGCACTCTTAGCATTTTTAAGAAAAGAGAAGCTTTATGCCAAAGTCTCGAAGAGTGAAATTTGGTTGCAAGGAGTGCAATTTCTAGGTCATATGGTGAATCATGAAGGTATTCACGTAAATTCTGCTAAGATAGCAGCAATTACCAAACGGAAGATTCTGCAATCCGCAATGGAAATTAGAAGTTTTATAGGTTTAGTCGGATACTATATTAAGGATTTTTCCAAAATAACTATACCATTAACTAAGCTAACCTATAAAACAGTTAAGTTTGAATAGAGACCTAAACAAGAAAAAAAAACCTTTAGGATCTTAAAGCATAAATTAACAAAATTCTAGTTTTACCAGAAGGAACTGAAGATTTTGAAGTATATTATAATGCTTCAAAACTAGGATTAGGATGTGTGCTTATGCAACACAAGAAGGTAATTACGTATGCTTCAAGACAGTTGAAAAAGCACGAAGAGAATTATACAACACATAATTTAGAATTAGGAACCATAAATTTTGCCCTTAAGATTTGGAGACATTATCTGTATGGAAGTAAGTTTACTGTCCATACGGATCATAAGAATTTAAGATATATAATTGGGCAAAAAGAATTAAACATGAGGCAAAGGAGATGGATGAAAATTCCAAGTGACTACGACTGTGATATTCAGTATCACGAAGGAAAGGCTGAAGACAGCTAGAGATAGTCAGAAAAGTTATACAGATAATAGACGAAAGCCGTTGGAGTTCGAGTTGGAGACAAAATGCTAATTGAAAGTATTTCCTTGGAAAGGAGTTGTTAAATTCGGTAAGAAAGGTACGTAGAACCATTTCCAGTGATCCAACGTATAGGATCAGTTGCTTATCAGGAGAGTTAGCTGGAGTACATGATGTATTTCATGTATCCAATCTCAAGAAATATCTATTATCTGAATCTTTGGTAGTACCTTTCCAAGATAGAAAGGTAAATGAGTAGTGTTAGTTAAAGCAAAGTAGGATTCAAAGATATGATCCTAATACATTTAGGAGTTAGAATCAGAAATGAAGCGAAAGTATCCTCAATTATTCCAGTAAATCTCGAGGACGAGATTTTTATTAAGGTGGGGAGAATGTAACAACTCTCATCAAAAGTCATATTTATTAAATTAATTTGACCAATAGGAAACCCTAATTGAGACACCCAAGTGATTCTGAACAAACCCTAAAATTTTCAGAACAATCAGAATCAGGATCAAGGCCCCTAAAACTCAGGGGGGGTATTTCCTAGTTAACGATTATCTACATAATGTGCTGTCAAAATCGAATTAATGAAATTCATCGACTCAGCTAAGCTAGTCCCACACGTGGCCACCCTATGCTAATTTCAAGACCCTTACGGACCGTAAGGATTATTTGTTACGGTCCGTAAGCTAAGCCAAATTTGTGTATAAATAGCAGAGGTTGGCACTTGAAATTCTGCGTATGTTCGACGAAGAAATTCGTTCTATGCTCCGAGATAATCTCTGTTTATCACAATTAACACACACGGTTTACTAATCGACGCCGCAATCAGGGTATTAACTCGATCGCTATTACGATTCATTGTCCGATCGATCAATATATCCAATGGATGTTTAAGTGCCGCCCACATTAGGGCTATACTTTATCATTCGTCGTTAAATCGATGGATGTTTAAGTATCGTACTTTGTCGTTCGTCGTTAATTCAATGGATGTTTAAGTATCGCACTTTGTCGTTCGTTGTGAGAATTTGATCTCGTGAGTTATCGTAAATGCTGTATTGATTACTAACCCCGAATTGTGTGCCTATTATTAAATTTAGGTTAAAAAGGCTAATCAGTAGGCTAAACTCTGCCCGTATAAATCTGCAATGTGAGTCATTCTCTTTTTATCAACTATTTTACAATACCTCAAATTATTTTCAAGGTTATAATTACAGGGACTAAGTCGTGGATATCTTGAATTACTGGTTAGTGGGGTATTGTGCACATTACTAATTTTCTCCCAGTTAGGTTCATTGACCTACTCGGGATAATCACTGTTAGGTTCATTGACCTACAGGGATAATCATCACTATTTAGGTTCATTGATCTAATAGTGGTATGACCATCGTCACCATTGTGACTTGTCACCATTGTGACAAGTAAGTAGGGAAAAGGGCACCCGAGGCTATATTCTATTCTCTTACGAGATTTGGAGGACAAAGAATAACACGCTTCTCTTGCCTCTAGGAAGAATAGAAGGAACCTATTCTCTTATACAATCAGGTGTGCACAAAGATGTTCCTACAACTATTGAGAGGGAGATACTACGCTTAAGCGAGACCTTACCTCTTATTGACTTGAACAAACCCTTCCCAGTGAGTGTAATATGTTTAGTAAGCTTCTTGTTTTCACGGAACCATTCTCTCATTTCCTCTATCCCTATGAGTCTCCTTTTCTTTTCTTTCTCTTATCCCCTTCTGCATTTAGTAGTGACAAGTTGCCGTGGAAGAGTTTGACAACCGCTTGGCTTGGCTTGGGGACCAAATAGCGGGTACAAGTAGAAGAGGTAGAGGTTCAAAACACGTGAGTCAGTGCCAGGACCAGGGGGACAAGATTCCTAAAGATCTCGACACCTAAAAGAAAGAGCGCACTAAATGGGTGAAGTTGGCTTCATGGATGGTTACTAGTACGGATTCACCTAAACATCTTCCCATCGAATCAAAGCTAAATAAACTACTGCTCAGGTGGCTAAAAAACTATACACTACTTTCACAATCCGCAAGAAAATAAGTTTTCCTAGTATCAATTTGTCTAAAAGGTCAATTGCCTCTCTATGGCCGAGGAGAACTCCTAGTCCATAGTCGAAGCCCAACATGACTCTTTGACAGTCCTCCTCTTTAGAGTGGCTTCCTCACGCTTCCAGTCGAGTTTTAAGATTCCGATAGAGTCACCGCTCGCTTTTGCTTTTGACAAGATGCCCTAGTCCTTTTGGTAAGAAGCCCGTTATTATTGAGATCCTCTAAAACCGAATAGAGCTCTCTTAAGGATTCTTCCCTCGTGGGGTTCCCCCTAGGTTCTGGCTGATTCGATGGACCAGCTTCGTCCCCCCGCGGAGCAACATGAGCCGCAGGCGGCACGCGCTTAGGCTCTGGCTGATTCACCGTCGCGTTGCTTTCTCCGCTCTCCATTGATGTTAACTAGCTTTCCATCAACACATCGACCGCGAAAGAATCATCTTCAGGGCCCAATGGGCCGGAAGAAGCAGAAGGAAGAGAAAGCCCTCTTTCGGCACCGTTGCCCGGAGAGCCACCTAAAAAGAATAAAAAGGAGCCAAAACCAAAAGAAAGCAAATAAGATTTCAGCCAAGCACCCAAAAACGAAATTAGAAAAAGAATAAAGACGAACATAAGAGAATCCTTTTTCCCTTGATTCTCCTTATTCGATAAATCAGAATGAAAGCTAGTAATAAAACTAAATAAAGAATAAAATAATGTGCAGACACCCGAGTGAGGCCCTCTGACCCTATCTCACCCCAAAAAACAATAGTTAACACTGTAACGAGAACCTTTTTTAGAGAAACCATAGCTTTTTCTCTTTTTTTCCTTCTCCTTTATTTTTGCCCTATCACTAGTGGTTACTCCCGATCCAAAACACCCTTTTTCCATGAAACCTCCACGAATAAAGAAACCACTTTTCTCCTTTCTATGATAATTTTTGTTTCGCTGCGGCTGTACGACATGAGTTTCAGTATCCCGTCAACCCCCGCTGAAGCACTGGAAAAATGTTGACCACGATTTCTAGCGCTTTTCAAATTTGCTTGCATGGAAGGTCATTGCTTTAGATCATCCTAATCAGGTTCCTGTAAAGGTATCAACGTCCCGGAAAGATCAGATATGAAATCAGATCAGGATCTAACCAGTTACCTTGCATTCAAGCTGAATCTAGTTTGTCTAACTCCTTACATGCTTTTACACACGCACCGTGTATGATCCACTCGACTGTATAATCATCTTCTCCAGATTGATGCTAACCTGAGCTCACTTTGAACCTTACCATGTCAGCGGTTAAATTGTTCTGTGCTTTGCCTTACTACCGAAAGAAGTCGGGTAGTGCCCGCGATGGACTTGCCTACCTATTCCTCTTTATTTTTGCAAAGTCCATGTCTAAATCAAAGTTATAAATCACACTCATAAGCCTTCTATAAGGCAGGCTACGGTGGGTCCCATAGGTATCTATTTGATTAAGGTGGTCCTTGTAGGTCTCTAATGAGAATGCCCTACCATTGGGATATAATAGGACCCCCCTAATCTGGTGCCTTTTATCTAGAAAGTCATCTTTTTGAACCCTGTCCGAATGAAGCGCTTTCTCTATCTGAAGCTCCGTTCGGAATTGGGTTTCAATAATGTCATCAAAAAGACTATCGGGCAAGGGATGCCTGATAGTATTGATGCTCAGACGATGACTGAGCTCCAGACGCCTTTGTCCGTCTTCCTGTAAGGGAAGATAAACCTCAGCAATAGGCGCTGCGGGTTCACCAGGATGGGTAGAGGTCGGGTCCAGTGCTACGCTGGTCTTGGAACTTCCAGTGGAACTGCTTCCAAATAAATCGGTCCACCGGAAGCCTCTTCCCTCACCTGATCCTGAGCCAGAGGCCCCTGAAGGATCCATCATCTTCCCCATAGTTTCCAGATAAAAAAAAGGAATGCTAATAAAATTAGACCCCCCCCCCCCACCCCAAGCGACTAAAGAGGAAGTGGATAGACTTCCCCAGAAGCATGGATTGGAGTTTCATAATAATCAGATTGAAATCAATGCCAATCAATAGAAATGCCAAGTAGAAAAAAAGAAGCATGAACAACACTATCGAGATTCTGATAAAATCATTCGACATTCGAAGACTCTTCTTACTCGCACCCTCATACATTTGACTCTGGTTTACTACAGGTCTTAGCACATTTGTTTTCCCATTCTTTCGGCTGGGAAATTGGCCGTTTGTTTTTGTTTTGATGATGGTCATAATCTTTTGACTTTTCATTCACGCACGATTTGATGTTCTATATTCTTCTTCGATTCTTCCCCTCGTTCTTAATATCTTGGACATCTCATTTCCACGCAATGCATTCTTTTCGATCTTGTACCTGCTTGCTTCGCGTAGGCTACACAAGCGGTACACTGAACACCAACCTAATCTCGATGAAAAAGTAGAAGCAACTAAAGAAGGGTGACGAAGCTTCTTTGCATCCCATAGTGCGGTCGCACTAAGCGACTACCGTTCCAGAGTCGTACAACGAAGTGATTAGCATACCAGAGTGATGCAAGGCTCTAAGCTCGTACCTTATAAGTAAGCTCTTTATGCTCTCTCCGCTCACTCCTTTTCGTAGCGTAGATATTTCTTCTCTTAAGATCAGACATTTTGAGAAGAGTGAGTGCGCTTTCGAAAGTTTCGACTTTTCGATCTTTCTTCCCTTACAACCCTAAAAAATATCATACTGCGATCAAGGAGGAACTATCTTTCCTAGACGAGAAGCCCCATTATTGGAAAAATAATATTATTTATGATAATTTAAGGGTCGTCGTTCTGAGAGAGAAAGGAGAACCTCCCATTGATGATCCGAAGTTGGACTAATTTGGAAACATTGGGCAATTTACTTTATACCTACTATTCTGTCTGGTTTTTGGTTCCTAGTCTGATTTTATTAGTAGCCATGATTGGGGCTATAGTACTGAATATGCACAGGACTACTAAGGTGAAAAGACAGGATGTATTCCAACGAAATGCTATTGATTCTAGGAGGACTATAATGAGGGGGATGACAGATCTACTCACGATCAACTAAAAGGAGAAATCGCGCCGAAAGGAGCATATTGGTTCGAATCCAACTCGTGAGAAGAGTCCAAGCGAGAGACTATAACAGTCAAAAGGCCTTCGGCTAAAATACAAATAGTCATAGAGCTCGTTGTTTCACTCATAAAAGATGATGGATAAGCAGTCGTCTCTTACTATATTCCTTCCTAAGTAAGGAATGGCGGGACAGATTAAAGCAATAATCCCTCAACCCCTTCGGTTAACTATATCTGCTCTAGGAAATAGGGTTGATTTGTGACAACTTTCGTCACCGTCTTTCTAAGTGGAATGGTAGGCTAGCTAGTTGACGGGCTTTTAACTGCGGTATGGTTTCAAAGACCGGACACCTAGACACCTATAAGTATACTACTGGATTGAAGGCCTTTTGATGACGTTGGGAAGATGACAAGTCTCTGCCTGCAGACTAACACTCTGGAGACTGCGGGTACCTACGGTGCAACCCCGCTTAGGTTGGAAGCCATCCTAGCCCAAGAGAATTGGATCTTTGCATTAACTAAAAAAAGGATAAAAAGCACATCAGGTATAGGAAGGACTTCTTACAGGAGCACATGAGAACAACCTATATCAAGGATGGTAGCTGACTAGCACTAACAAGAGGGCACTGATGGGATGAGTTCCTTGATTTACTAGTCAAGAGATTCTCTAGGGAGCTTATTACAAATATATTTCATGATATAGAAGATGAAAAGAAACCTACAGAGGTAACTAACCCGACATTAGAAAAGACGATATCCACAATGTTTCCTTCAATTTTGGATAAATATCCTGATCTGATCGATGGGCCCATCAAATACCAAGATGATCTACCTGATAATGACTGATAACTATAGCAATAACTATAAAAAAGAACTATCCTATTAAAGAATTAAATTAGAAAGGGATTCTTCTTAAATAGATAGAATAAATAGATAGAAAAGGCCTTCTATTTACAGGCATATAAGTCCCTACTAGTTGGATAGCCACGTACTCAGAAAAGAGTCCGCACTACTAGGGCGAGGATACCTATTTCTATATAAGAGAGAACTACATAACAGTTGGGGCGTTAAGCCATCATATTCCTTTCAGTAGTCTAATGAGTACGCCCCTACTAAAGGGCTTCCCTTTAAAGATAAAGACAGAAGCGCCTCTAATTGCGCTCCAAGAATAAGTTTGAGCGCGAGAGCAAAGAAATCGGAGTCATTTACGCTGTTGTGACAAGAGAAGTCGACCAAAGGGGTGCTGATCAATCCATAAAAGTCCCTAACGTGAGTGCTCTAGAATTTGCTAAAAGATTTATGGCCTATTCTATAAGGTTACACTTTACTTTAGTCCTGTGTCCCTTCGGGTTCTCCGTACTCTCTCTTCTCTTCTGGAGTTTCCACTTTCCTGTTTTCGGAACTGCGAGTCAATTTGCTGTGTTCGTACAGGTTACGCGGTGGATCTTCTCTTATAAGGTCTACTCACGTCTAGGTCTTCCGGCATCTAAACGTTGGAAGCGCCATTATCTGTTAATGTTTTCGCTGACTGGCTTTACCATTGAAGTATTGGTTAGCATTTCCAGATTTGGGAGTGTTGACTACAGAGCAGTATGGAATGGTAAGGGTGTTTATCAAGGAGCGTGTACGTCCACTTCAATGAAGTTGAAATTGATCGGATTCGTACTTTCTATGGTGACGATGCAGATTGCGTGTTTTAAAGATTTTTGAAAGAAAGATGGATGGAGTGATATCTGCATTGGTATGCTACTGCATGGTTGGACTACTAGAGCAACGGCACTACTGCAAGCTTAAGAATAGACTCGTGTGAGTGCATGGTTTGTCCTAAAGCAGAGATGAGGTAAGGATATGTATACCTGGGTTAAACTTTTTGGGTTTATGAGTTGCTTTTTTTCCTTTTTTGGACAAGCGCCGGAAGAGGCTTTCATTTAGTTGACGTTTTAGTGGGTGACGTCTATTAAAAAAGAAAAAGATGAAGAGTCAGTTTTCCTATGTCTTCGGGTGCCACAGCTGCTACATTAAACACTTCGTCTATGGTGTCTTTCACCCCGGGCAACGCAAGCTGTTGCCTAGTTTTGAGTCTTGCTCACCTTCAAGTTCAAGATTCTTTACCCACACTTTCACTCACAAAAAAGGCACTCAATCAGCTAATCAGCTCAGTCGGAGACGAGATGCTGTTAAAGAGCCCTAATTCGTATTCGTGCTATGAAGTTGGTCAATCCTCAAGGATTGAATACTTTCCTCTCCTTAGTTCTTAACTTGGGTATCTAGGAATGAATCAAATTATGTGAGCAGAATTTTGGTTGCGGCTACGGCTTACTTCGTTTGGCAAGAACGGAATGCTAGGTTGTTCAAGAATCAAGTAAGGCCTCCGGATCAACTATGTCAAGTAATATTCAATACTGTGCGGTATAAGCTTATGGGGGTTCGGCTGAAGCGGACTGATAATGTGATCAGGCTGTTGCGTGAATGGGAGATTCAAGATGGTGACGGCTCGGGTGATGGAGGCTGATTAGTTGTTTTATGTTTTCGTGTTTTCTAGTTGGTAGTCTAGTTGTTTTGGCTTTGTAGTTGCTATCCGTGTTTGGTTGTTTTTTTATTTTGGCGCTACATTCATGAGGCATGTCTCATGTTTGAATTAGTGTAGGTTTTCTACACTACTTGTGTTATTTTGGTTGTGAATATATAGAATCACCGGGGTAACCCTTTACCCAAAAAAAAAGGAATGAATCAAATTATCGCATGAATGCAACTCCTTTCATTCATTCTTATTCTTCACTTATCAATTATATTATATATATTATAATATATTATATAAGTCAAAGCCTTAAGCTAAGCAGCATACTCGAATCCTTCAACGATGATGCTGCCGTTTCGGCTTACGACTCTTGAACTTGAAGGTGAGCGAGCCGGTTTAGTTTAGCTCACATCATGTGAATTCTTTAGGGAATTGGGCCTGTGTACAGTAATTGTTCAAAAAAACCCTACTCTTACTTAGTTAATGTTGCCGGGTGTCGATATGGCAAGTCTGGAGTCAAAAGATCGGTCCCTTCCTGCGCGTATAACACTCAGCATCTAAACTTCCTAACTATCTTGTTGAATGGCTTGTCTCCGGAAAGAAAAACAACCCTATCAGAGGAACGGAGTAGCCCGACCAACGAGAGAGGAACGGAGTAGCTTGTCTAGAGGGAGAGGCTAGCTTATTGCGTTCCAACGGCTGCTCTTTTTAGCCGATTTCCTACGTTTAGGCATTAATGTAACGACACCTGTGGAGTCCCTTTTGCGCGATAGAGGCTAAATAAGTTGGGCTTGTGCTCGAAACCCTGGAAAGAAGATAAGATGAAGATAAGATACAGTAGATCCGGAGGCAAAAGCCACACAATCAAACAAGTGGTTCAACAACACAGTACTGAAAAAGCTATGGAAAGGCATTGGCTTGAAAGAGAGGTTAAGGAGTCTCTCGACTAGGTATGTTGTTAAGAAAAGACCTCCCTACCCTAGAGCTAGATTCAACTTCCCCCGGGCTTGACCTAGGAAAGAAAATCAAAGTCAGTGTGTTAAGTGGCATTTTCATTTCACTTCATGGCCTGGACACTCTCTTCGTCTAAGGTCTTGGCTTGGTCACTCCATTAAGCTTTCCCATCTCACAAGGGAAGTCTATTGAATGGGGTATGAAAGACTGCTATTCAAATCATATCTCCCTTCTAGGGAGATAAGATGACTCTTTTCCTTCTATGGAGCGGGATGTGAGCTTCTCGCCTACTGATCTTACTCAGAAAGAGTCAATGGCAGCAGACGCGGAATAAGAAAACCTTGCATCACATCACACATAAGGTAGTTTACTAGATATCACTTACAGGTAAGTCTCTTTCAAGTCAATGCCTTCTTCGGCCCTCACCTTTCTCTCGCTCTGAGCTCTACTCTTCTGGTAGGTAGTACGTGCTTGCCCTGTTCGCTCATCTGATCGAGAATCTCGAATCTGTTTAGCCTTGCTATCATCTGCTGGTCATTCAATCTGATGGTAACTCGAATCAGAAAGAGGATAGGGGAATTAGGATAAAAAGAAAGTCTAGCACATCTCTCCACGTCACGAATCTCTCTGTCTTGCTATTAGCCCTAGGCTTAAAAGTAGCAGTACCATTCGCAGGTATCTTCGTTTGAGTTCCCTCCTTTCTGGACTTCTTTTATATGTCCTATATGTCCGAATGTACCTTATTTATAGCCTCTTGGGGATCAAGAATAGTCCTTTCAGAAGGCATAGAAACTACATATGAGGAAGATGCAGATACGGAAGAGGAGCTCTACCCGGCGTTCATCCCGTAGTTGAGGCAAATCACCTTCATCAGCTTCTAGTAGGAGCTGAGCTCTTCCGCTAGCTCTGGTAGTAAGGCTCTTCGGTCAATTGTTCGTAAAAGGCTTTCACCAACCTAGTAGAGTAAGTGGAGGACGTTGATAGACGATTTGGTCTACTACCTCGGCTTGATCTATTGGGAATGGAATTTCTTTTTTGTCTTTCACGGATTAGCCTTTCGACTCCCTCCTATCGTAAGCAAGTCTTGAAGGTCGACCGATAACGAGAGAAGATTTTTCAAGAGAGTTGCAAAGAAAATGATGAACTAAAGTAGAAGGCTCAAAGAGCAATCAATCTAAGTAAACGAGATAGGGTTGATCCAAGTAGGAAGATAGCTTGTGCCAGATCAATCAATTCCCTCGGTAAGGCCTAAGATATGCTATATAGAATATATCATACCTTAGCAGCACCTTTCTCGTTCTAGAGCCTAACATAGGGCCCGCATAACCGTATGGGTCGACTTTCTCAAAGAGTCCGATCTCTGTTGTTATTCATTCTAGCGACTGTTTGACGGGCTTAGATCCATAGTGAAGGTCTGCCCACGGCACGACACAATAGCCAAACGAATGAACGAAAGACTACATAGATTGAAAGATAGCTTGAATGCAAGCAAGGGAGAACAATCCAACTATGATATTGAACTAAAGCACCTCTCCTAAAAGACTACATAGAAGCAGAACCAGAGAAGACTAACACGGGGGAGAGACAACGGGGAGGAACCCAACTACGAAAGGTACATCGAACTCGAATGAACCAGAATGCTTCCTCAGTAAGAAACCATAAGTCTAAGCAAGAGACTTACAGGGCTTCATTCATGAACACACTATGGGAGAGAAAGCACCCTCATCGAGGTGATCGATGTCGAGTCTCATACGGGGATCTTCTAATGCTCCAGATCACTCTATCAACCCATTCTAGTCCCACCTTTGCTGCAACTCATCAGCTATAGCCAGTAGCTAGGAGTTCTCACTTCAAGCGGATATTCGATAAATACAGCACCTCTAGTAGTTGGAGAAGGAGATAGGTCGCCCACTTATTCGATCATATGCCATACTTTCATCAACAAAGAATGGAAACCTGCCTGCTAACAGCAAAGGATTTAGCCATTCCAAATCCACCCAACAACAACCGTTGCTTCGACCGGAGGTAGTTTACTAACTCTTTTAGGTAGAAGCACCTGTTAGCGTACAGTAGTGTGTTCTATCTTTCCGAAACTATATAAGATCTATTATACATCCGGCACAGTCAAAGACCTTGCAACTAAGGGCTTCAACTGATGCCTTCAATCTCACCTAACTTGGATGCTTCTAGCTTACCATCTATTAAGCCTCAAAACCTTTCCATAATTCTTTACTCCTGGTGAAAGACCATCATAAATGGGGAACCCGCAGTAGGAGTCCCGGGAGAGGAATCAACAATGGAAGGTGAAACCGGTATCGAATAGGTGCTGAAAGCAGGCCTTCCGAAGGAGTAGTAACAGTGGGTAGAGAAGGTAATTCCAGTTCAACTATCGGGTAGGAGCCGGCCGTGTATTATCTCAGCAAGGTCTTACATACCCCTAAGAAGATGTGCTTATTGCTCTATTTTGCAGCAACCAAGCTCCGACACTACATCCTTTCCACAACAGTGTTGGTAATTGCTCGAACGGACCTGATTAAGTATATGCTGACCCGTGTTGAAGGGGAGAAGTGGATCCTAGGGCAATCCGAGTTCACTTTTCGGTACGTTCCTATGAAGGCGGTCAAAGGACATGTATTTGCAGACTTCTTGGCAGATCATACCATGAATTTTTTCGAGCTCGATGAAGAAGTCCTCGCCTTTGCAGAGGTGGTTCCATGGACTCTCTACTTCGATGGATCTAGCACTTTGGGGCTGCAGGGGCTGGAGTGGTATTAATATCACCTTCAGGCCCCGCAAGCTGTTAAAAGAATGAATTTTCAAACCAGGCGGTATCACCGTTTAGGAAAAACTGCTTTTGTGCGGTCTATTTCAGATGAAGGTGAGTGGCAAAGTTTGGTTCAACTAAGGAGTAGGTCGTCCTATCTGATAGAGTGAGTAATGCTCAAATTCTTTTTGTATTTGGGGTTGACGCCGAGAAAGACTAAAGACGGGAGAGCACGCACAGACATCCTCGGAAAGCACTAATGAACTACGCCATCCCTGACACTTATGCGGTGAGATACCAACCATACGATATCACCCACAAAGCTAAGAGGCCACAGACACCGAATAATACCCATAAAGAACGCTAACCGGCATCTGATGCCATCCGATAAGGGATAACTCTTTCGGCAAAGAATTTTACCGATTCGAATCATTATGCTCGATAAAGGAAAAAAGAGAAGCTTTTTTGGATGGTTTTGGAGAAAAACGGTGCCCCTTCCTTTCTTGACCTAATTTCGTGATTTCTTGGTGGTTATGGTGATTGTTTGTGTGATTAGGGTTTCTTGATTCTCTATTCATGCTCGCAAATCAGTAATATCATCAATTGATCTGTTTTTACACATTTGGGCTACGAATTTCTTCATCCTATTTGCGTTTTTCTTTGGCTTCCTTCTTTAAGTGGGATTCTTGTTCGTTCTTGGTTTGGGTTTTCTAGAGAGAGTGATTCCATTCGTTATATTCTGATTGAATTAAGGATTCTTGGTAGCATTAGGGTTTCAAGATTGACGGCTGAATAACCTAGGTTCAAGTAAGGTGCTTGACGGCTGATTAGGGTTTCAATTTTAAGGTGTTGAAGGCTGGTTAACCTGAATTCATGAATTAGGGTTTCAAAATCAGGTTTCAATCAAAGAGAGTTTACAATCAGTTTATTCTGATTCTTTCCGGTGGCTGGTAATGGATGATCAAATCGCAGATGTTCCAGACAATTCAGGCATATTTGTAAAGAAGATCAAGAGTATTGATGGTAAACCATTTGAGCCAAGGCAATCGCTACGTATGGCAGCTAGGGGAGTGCATAAGATGGTAACCTTTATGCTACCATTAAATGATGTAGAACACGATTTTAGTCGTTCTAATTCTCCTAACCTTAACAGTGTATTCGTATGTATAAAAAGTTAACTATTTGCAAGGCACATGATCAGATTTAACCAAAAGATCTAACTGGGTTTGGATTAAAGGACATAATGTGTAAGATTTTGGAAGGCACCGCCTGTAAACTTTTGGAAAAAAAACGACAGCGCCTGCAATTAGGTGTAAACATAAAGGACAAAACTTGTAATTTACTCTAAAAAATAAATGTAAATGGTGGTGATAATATGGAAATGTAAGGATTCTAAAAAATAAATGTAAATGGTGGTGATTAGGGGTGTGCAAAAAACCGAATTAACCGAACCATAACCGAATTAACCGACAAAACCGAACCGAAAAACCGAACCAAATAAAAAACTGGTGGGTCGGTTAATGGTTTTTTTGAAAACCGAAAGTAGCGGGTCAGTTATAGTTATCGTTTTTTCCATACCCACCATAACCGAACCGAACCGACATGTAATAAATCTTTGTAGGATTTAGGACTTTTCACCATATTTTTAATATTTGATGTTTTTGACCGAAGATTTTTAGTACTTATGGGTTTTTCATATCATTTTGTGGTTTTGGTTGAATGTTAATTTGAATTTATGGAATGTATCATATCACTTTATTTGAATATTCGATAATAATTGGTATTAATATTATAGATTATATATTTTTAATAATACTATGTAATATACTAATATATACAAATATGCAATAACAATTTATTCCATGTTAAAAATTTTAAGCTATTTTTAGCTAAACTAAATACACGGTTAACCGCCCATAACTGACCAGCTATAATCATCAAAACTGAATAACCATAACCACCATAACCGATCGGTTATAGTTATGGTTATCCTATAACCGACATCGCGGTTATGGTTATGGTTTTTGGTCAAAACTGACCCATGCACACCCTAGTGATGATAATATGGAAATGTAAGGATTTATGAGAATGTTTGTAGAGATCACATTTCAATGCTTTGAATTACGAAAAGAACTAGCAATTACATAAATTTATATCGAGATAGATGGTAAACGGGTAACACGCTGCGCCGCTACCCTCTTTTGGATAGCAAAACTAAGTCTTTTAAAAACTACGTCCATAGATCTCGAGGTCATAATCTAAGCAGTTAAAGTGGTCCAAAATCGAATAGCGGTCAAGGTCCGCTATATGATATATAGGTTATAGCGGTGGTAAGGCGGTGATATAGCGGTAATTTTTATACCATGCATAATTTATGTATTGTTATATATATTATATACATATACCATTAATTTTATATTTTTTATATAAATTCACAAGTATGAGGACTAACTATAAACTAATGAAGATGGAGGGGGGTTATATGTTAAAATACCCAAACTTAAATAACCCTAATCATCCCCACTTTCATCATACGCCGTTTTCCCGCTCCCCTTCTCTTCTTCATCAGGCATAGTACCCAGTTATCTCTGCAATGGTTCAAAATCATGGAGCAACAACTGATTTTTGTTCGAATTAAGATAACAATTCGTTTCACTTAACCGATTTGGTCAAATTTTGACTAATATCTGATCCTGTTTCGACCGATTTGGTCCGATTGTAGGCGACTTTTGACCGATTTTTTCAACTTTGACCTAATTTGACTTTGACCGCTATACAGGTTTTCAAATAGCGGGCTATAGCGCCACTAATAGCGGAACCGCTATGAGCCACCGCTATTTGGACCGCTACAAACCCAGACGTCCGCTAACCGCTATAGCACCGCTATTAACTGCATAGGTCATAATATTACTATGCATGACCTTTTGAACTCGACTAAGTAGGTCCACAGCCTCTGACGCCAGGAAACCAAAAGTATCAAAAGCAAATGGGATAAACACATGCTGGTTGTCAAGGCACAATTTCTCGTGTTTGATCACTTTGCCCGAAGCAGCCTGACCCACCGTGAAAGCACTACCCTCTAAGCCCACAAGCGGGAAACCCCTGTCAAATCCACACATGCATGTTTTCCTCCTACCCATCCAAACACCAAAATGTCGGCTGGTCTAAGTGTAGATCTCCCTTCCAAAGGGTCAGTTAAGAAATTAACGGATGTCTCTTTCATAAATAAACCATAAATTACCCAAAAACGCAATCTAAATGAATTAAATGACGTTTGTATGCGGATACTACTTCGTCTCTCGTCATAAGATCCTGGTGCTTATCATTTGGATACAAACATTTCAAAAAACAAAAAACTATCATTTGGATACAAACATTTCAAAAAACAAAAAACACAATCCACAAGATATTCTAAAGGCCTTTAAAACACTATTTACCAAATAACTGACTGACACAAAGCTTTGTGTTTTCATTTATAAACCATATAATAAATCTTAATAAAGAAAGGAAGTTGTGAACAGGAATGCCCACTTATGTACATATAGCCATAAGCTTACTTATTTACAACAAGAGGGTTTGTTAAAAAGGTCAACAAAGTCAACCATTACAGTTAGAAACAGAAACCCTCCTGCAAATTGAACCCATAGCCCCCTTTAAAGGTTTCAATTCTTTTTACCAAGCAAGATTAACTGCCCAGATAAAGAACCGCGCTCTCTAATCTTCACATGAATTGCTTGAGACCGGAATGTAAATTTCTTACAAAATCCTTCGTTGTCATCGTTAAATCTTTATCCATCTGTGAAAAAAATATAACATGGGTTTCAATTAATTCACACCCAAACACAAACTTCAGATATAAAATCAAAAGGTCAACGCTCATCGCACAAAAAGTCAAATCTTTACCTGAGCAACTACGGTGATATGAAGCATGGAGTTGGCAAAGATCACAGCATTGCTGTTGATCACAGATAAGTGCAGCTTCTCTATTTCAGCTAATGTTTTTTCAACAACACCCGGTTTTTTCTCACAATGGATTCGTATTAGAACATCGTTGCGTATGAACCGCGCCTTGATTTCAGGCAATTGCTCTGATAAACATGAGATATTGTCATCTGATGAAGATATTTCACCGCCAACGGTCACCATCTCAAATCTTCTAGATTCTACGTTTGATCTCTTCGAGGCCTGCTTCTCAAGTGTTTCCACTTTCTCTTGAAGGGCTTTCATGTACTCGATTGCATCTCCGAGAACAGAAGCCTTATCCATCTATCATTCGTAACATGCAAATTATGAGAAAATAGTGCACCCATGATGCATCTAAGAAAAGTTAGACGCGTGCGACTAAAAACAAATGTCTTATATAACCTTCATTAGGGATGGAAACCGAAAGCAATATCATCGTATATCTTGAATTCTTGCAACAAGGGCAATGTAGAAACTAGTAACTTTCAATTGAAGTTATGCAGAATTGGTCAATTTATGTTGAAACTTCTTATATAAAGAATTTAATGATAATTATGGCATTAGAGATTACATTATCAGATAATAAAACTAGGGATGCTCACGGTTCAGTTTTCACGGTTTTTAGGTCAAATTGTGAACCAAACCAGTACTAACAGTTTGACTCCACGGTTTGGGCTTGTCATGCTTTTATTCAATATGTCCAAAGTAAAGTATGATGAATATAAATAAAGTTGTCATGATTTTGCAGAATTTAACAAGTTATTAAACACAAGCAATTTTTTTTTTGAACGGCAAATTTCTTTTTAATTCCTGTCGTCTATGGGACTTGAACCCAAGGCTCCCCCTCCCAAGGTGTTTAAAGGCTTTACCTTTGCCAACGGACCACCACCCCACTGGTATTAAACACAAGCAATTAATAATAATAAAAAAGTTGTTCAGAAACAAGCAAAACAGACGTTGTCTGATATTTGAAAAAAAAATAAACAGGCTGTCAACAATTCATAGTATCCTAAAAAAATATTTTTGATACACTGATGGCAGAATATAACTTTGATTTTTTATGTTTAATTAATCTTTTCTAGGATGGGAATTTTTATACACAAAAGCGCGGAAGAACTGATAAAGAGTTAAAAATGTGAGATTGGGATTAGGCTTTTGACATTACTATAATTTTGTTTATTTACATTAAAAATCTTAACTTTATGAAATATTTACAAAAACTAATACAATCAAATCCTATGATGCGGTTCGGTTTTTTTATGGTTGTTTTTTGGTGTAAGCCGTTAACCCCAAACCGTTCTCTACGGCTTGAAATTTTTGAAACCGACTGACTGAATGTTAAGAAAAAAACCGAGCGTGTAACAAGCCGATGACCAGTTTAGACAGTTTCACAATTTTAAACCAAACCGTGAACACCCCTAATAAAAACTAGCATGTAATCAAGAAAAAAAAAAAAAAAAATCATTTACTGTATTCCTTTTTGAGGTTAGGGATTAGAGCAGAGAGGGCAATGAACCTTTGGCTGAGCTTTTCTCTCCTCTTTCTCTCAGCCAATATATGATCTTGATAAGGACCAACTCTTCTACTGGTGCTCTTAGTAGATGTTATACTTGCACCACCACTGCCACCATCAAAATCTTTACTAAAAACATAACATTTTTCATTCCCAGAATAGGAAGATGATAACTTATTACAACTAAAATCATCGGTACCCTTTGGCGACACAAAAGCTCTATCGTTCGCCTTCGCAAGAGACCCTTGACTAGCGCAAGCACTTCCATGAACTAGATTCTGATTCACCAACAACTGATCACTGGTGTGAACCTTGACCTGTTTAGTGGGCCTTGGAGATGGTTCCATAACTTCCATAACAGGATCATAGTATCCAACTCCTGTTAATGAACTGAAGTGATCATCAACACCATTAAATGGCCACTGAAAATTCAACCATGAATCCTCCATAGCATACAACTGTAACAATATTTTTGAATTGTGGAATCTTTATAATGTACAATGATGAAAAGGGACACAGAATTTGATCAAAATGCACCAAACCAACTCTCTTAGACAATTCAACAAACACCTTGTGTGCAACCTTAAAAGATGAGAATCTTATGATCTTTGAGGTGGGTTTTATAGGTGGGGTTTGAGGAGATAATTGGGTCAAACATTGGATGTTTCCTGGTCGGTGGTCTTGCCAAATTTCTGCTATCCACATTACACCTAAACCCCTCACCTGCACACGTTTGCATTGAGATATTATAATCAATGTTTGTTGATATGATTAGAACTGGAAAGGATGTTTGAAAAACGGATCCTGATGTCGGGTCGTCGGAGGTCCATGTGAAAGAAGTGGGTACAGTACAGGCTGTATGTATGGTGAGTAAACCACCAAGAATGTCTCCCCACCTACCTTCACCATCAATCATTCTCCACATTTAGCGGGAAATCACAATTTGTCGTATTTCATGTACATACGGAATAAAAAAAATCATTTTTTTATAAAGAGGAAAAGACAAAAAAAAGACACTAGTACGATGAAAACCGGATAATAGATGGAGATTTGTGTAGACTCTAGACACCTGTCCTTATGCACGGCCGTGCCTAGTCGAGTAACAACCGTCGTGCTTGCTTGTACAGACTCTGACAACAATTATGATGTATAAACTGATTTTATTACGCTCAAATCTTCTTCCGGTTTATAAACATCTCAATTATTGAGCATAGTAATTTGCGTTTTCATTCATGAGTTATATTTGCTATATATTTCTTTTTCATGACAATAAGGGATTGTTAATTGTTGTCAGAAAACACTAATCTCTTTTTCGAACCCAAAGCAAAAGCAAAGTGTTTATTCCCTAAAATCAACAATTTGATACAAACCTTTAAACAGAAACAACGAATCAACTCTTTAAGTGATGATCATCAATACAATGATCATCTAACAACTCTCAACTTTCAAGATTCACGAATAACATGTGAAATCTTTGAGGAACCAAAATCAGAAAATCCTAGAGAACTATTAGGCCAGTAGGTCCGTGCTTCCACGCTCCAAGCCTTTATCTCCTGATCCACTAGCAATACCAGCCCATCAGTTCCAACCCATCAACTTTATTTCAAAAGCCCAACACTCGGTTTACCTCACATAAGAAACATTAACACACATTAGGAAGTTTATTCTTATAACAACTAACAACAATAAAAACAACAAATATAAAACTGTTAAAGGAGAGTATTCCAGAATGACCCCCTTGAGCACAACATGCCCACTCAGTTTTATATTACCATATAATATAAATTAACAAAATGTTTGTGCATTAAGGCTTGTACCTTAAGCATGGGGAGTCTTTCAAAAATATTTGTTGATTTTTCATTTATAACCCAAAGGTTTTATTTTTTGCATTTTAAACTTTTTGTTTTTTTTTTTATTTTTAACCCAAAAGTTTTCATCTCTTGCAATTTAACCCAAACACATTTTTTATTTTCAACTTTGATCCATGTATTTTTCATCCTTTCCAATTTTTTCGTTTTACGTTTTGTTATACTTTTCCGAGTAAACACGCCGTAACGTACGTGTGGGTTTCAAAGTTTTTCCGACTATTTTTTTCTGTTTGACAGGATCCTCACAATGCGTCTATTTTTCCCTGTTTGACAGGTTCGTCGCAACACGCGTGGTATTAGATCGACTTAGTTATTCTTTTCTATTTTTACATTTCAGTCTTATCTCTTCGCATTAACATGTCGCGACTGGCATACATGGCTCAACGATTTTACGTATGCTTTTCGTTCGGTGTTATTTTTTCTTTTTATTTATTTTATTTTAACGAGCTTTTTCTGGTGTTCTTGATCGCTGGTAGTTGTGTAGCCGCAACGCGGGGGCCCTTAATACTAGTTTTAAATAAGTTAGCAAGTCCTAGCCACTTACACATATTATCATGTTGACTAGGCAAGAGACCCTTGGTGAACACATCATCAAGTTGTATAGCTAACTCAACTTAAACAACCTTGATAATACCAACTGCAATTTTTACACGCAAAAAGAACAAGTCCACCTCAAAATGTTTCGTTTTATCATGAAACACAGGATTCACAGCTATCGAAAGTGCAACTATATTATCACACCTCAACAACACTGAATATTGTATGTCAACATACAACTCTCTTAAAACATTAACCAGCCATAACACTTCACAGACAACATCACACATAGATCTATACTTTGCTTTTGTAGAGGATCTAGCAACAAGTGATTGTTTTTTACTTTTCCAAGAGACAAGTGACTCTCCAAGAAACACATAATACCCAGTCTCTAGTCTTCTATCAGTATAGATCTTTACCCAGTCAGAATCGGCATAAGCATTAAGCTGAAACTGACTACTTCTTTTTACCATGACTCCTAACCCAGGAGCCTTCTTTAAATATCTCAACAATCTCATAGCCAATTGCATATGACCTTTTAAAGGTTTATGCATAAATTGACTAAGAAAGTGCACACTATATGATATATTTGGTCTTGTATGGGATAGATATATATATCAGTTTACCAATTAACTTTTTATGTTCAGTAACATTAGTCAATAAAGAATCTTCATCTTTGCAAACTTTGGTCACGATATGATTCTGCTTAATAGGACACTTAATAGGCTCACAACCACTCATCCCATGTGCATTCAACAAATCCATGTAATATTTCCTCTGAGTTAAAAACACATCATGTTCACTATCAATCACTTCTATTCCTAGAAAGTATCTTAGTTTTCCCAAATCTTTTATTAAAAACTTTGTTTGCAACAACTTTTTAATACTAACAATTTCAGACTCATCATTCCCGGTTAAAACAATATCATCCACATAGAAGTAATATCACAAGAGTACTATTCATGCTCTTAACAAATAAGGAAGGGTCACATTTTGATTGAATAAAACCAAACTTAACAAGAACATCAACCAATTTGTTATTCTATATTCTGGGTGCTTGTTTCAACCCATATAAAGACTTATTCAACTTACACACCAAATTTGAACCATGATCATTCAGACCTTTAGGAATAACCATATACACATTATCCTTTACTTCTCCATAAAGGAAGGCATTATTCCCATCTAATTGAAACTACTGCCAACTATTTTGAACAGCTACACTAATTACACACCCCACTGATAACATTTTCACAACATGAGAGAAAGTCTCATCAAAATCTAAGCCTTCTCTCTGATTAAACCCTTTTACAACTAATTTAGCCTTGTATCTTTCAACATCACCATTTGACTTATACTTAACCTTATAAATCCACTTACAACCTATAGGAACTCTACCCTTAGGTAATTTTAAAAGTTCCCATGTATTATTTCTATAAAAGGCAGATATCCCATCATATATAGCATTCACCCAATTAACATCATCATCAACCTCTTTATAAGAGTTGGGTTCTACAACTTTATTAATGTTAAAAGCAAAGCAAAAATTATCACTAGGCAAATTCACATAATTAACCGCCTTTTCATATCCATATTTAACTTTCCTTTTTATGACAAAATCATCAAATTTCTTTGGAACATTTATACTCCTAGTTGACTCTCATAGGTTGATTTGTATTATTACTACCCTTAGAAAGGACAAACTCTTCTTGACTAGTACAAGGAAAGTCAACCCTCACAGACTCTCCACCAGAGTAAGTAGAAAGGCGTTGTTTTGCTTTGCCTGGCCCATTTAAAGGCTGTTGTGCATTATTAGTTTCTAAAGACCTACTGGAAATATTTGGTTGCTGACTGTAACACCCCGATGGGAAGGCAAGCGAGGCGCGGAGTTCACTTGGGAACTCGAAAGCGACATGAAGGAGAAGTACCCGCAGTTGTTTGTTACGGCTTCAACCTAATTTCGGGACGAAATTCCCTCAACTAGGGGAGGCTGTAACACCCCGTGTTTCGAAAGCCAAAGTCAAAGTCAAGGTCAAATCCAACGACCGATCGCGCGACTTGACTAGTAGTAAATTTCTTTTATGTGTTTATTTTAGCTGTATTATGTGGAGTAAGTGTCAATAAGCACAATAATCGACGGGTGTTATTCGCTATTTAATCGACGTACGACTGTAAACTATAGGAAGTAACAATGCGATAAAGTCAATTAAACGCTAGTCAATCTAACTTAATCAACATCGAATCGCAATCGAACTCGCAACCCGAAATACGCAATTTGCTTATTGTTATACGTGTGTGTGTGCCTTATGTGTTACCTGTGCATGTTTAAATTATGTTATGTGTGGTAATCAATCGAATCGCAATCGAAACTCAAAACGCAATCGAACTTAATCGCAATCGAAATGGTATGATAATTGGTGGAGAAGGGATAGTGCAAGATATAAGTAGTTGGGATTAAAAGTAATTTGACTAGGAAAACCTATCGCATCGCAACGCTCGCAATCGCAATCGAAACATCAAAAATCGTCGCGCCGAACACTCGAACGAGGTGACTGATCGACCAGGCGACCAGCCGGTCGACCAGCCGACCGATCGGACTGGCTGTCCGATCGGACAGGCTGTCCACACGGGCTGCCTAGCCGATCGACCAGCCCCTTTCCTCTTTGGGTAACCCTATAAATACCCCTTGTCACTCTCAAACTTTCTACTTTTGGCAACTGACGTCCGACCAGCTCGTTTTCCTTACTTTTCTTCAGATTTCTCGCCATTCCGGTAAGATCTCGTCCTAAATCTTGTACTTCCGTAATCTACACGCACTCCTACACCTTTCTATCTTTTGAATCTTAACTTTTAACCGTGAAATCATCAAGATTCGAGGTGTTCTAGGATGACGTCATCATGTGTTCTTGAAGAACTTCATGTTGTGGCCTCAATCCACCAAGAACAACTTAGATCTAACCGATTTCCACATAAACAACCAAAGATCTTTCATAGATCTAAACATAATCACAATGAAAAGGAGTGAAAGATGGTTTTTAACTTTCTTTCAACTCTTTTACACTCAAATGCACTCAAAACCGATGGAACCGGAACTTGTGTCGGCTTACTACTCAATATTGTGGTTGTGTTGGTTCAAGATCCGTATTCTATCCATGAGATTATTGATTTCGGGTTAAACATGGAACGTCGTCTCAAACCGTCCACTGATCGGGTTTGGGTGATTCATGTCCGATCAAGAGCACTAAGTATTGACGAGGTTCCTGTTGCTTGACACGTTATCAAAAATACCTCGATAAAACGACAAACTATCAAAACAACCAAGTGTAAGACGAACAGGTTAACCAGGACGGAGTGCCGTCCGAACGGACAGCCCAACCGTACGACTGGCCAACCGAACGGCTTGCACCTTGGTCCCACACATCTATTTTGCCGACACTTGAAGTCTGAATGTTGAACGAATTGCTGTCCGATCGGACTACCATCCGATCGAACTGCCAACCGTACCATGAGACATTTGAACCTCCACACTTAAACAATTTTCAACATGTTCAATGCACTAGGAATGCCACCCGATCAAACTACTGTCCGATCGAGTGACAACCTACTATGAACTTGTGCTAGATGAAGTGCCCAGCCGATCGGGTTGCCGGCCGATCGAACGACCGTCCGATCGACCGACCTGAAAGGTAGAGATACTTCTACGTTTTCAAATGCTACAACAAAAACTTCAAAAGTCAAGCCATCATACACAAACACATCCTTCCTAAAGGAAGAAACAATCCACTCGAACGGCCATCCGATCGGACAGCCGTCCGAACGGATTGTCACTCGCACGACCAGCTGTCCGATCGGACTACCAACCGATCGACCAGCTGTTCGACCCACCAACACTTATTCTTGTTTTACACGTCACTTATCGTTATGCTATCGAACTATTCAGGCTAACCTTACTCTCAAGCGCTCCCTTCAATCCATCATCGCAGTGAGTATACTCGATCCCTTTTTGCTTTACGCACTTTTGGGTGTTACATACGTTACTTATACTAAATCACAATCGAACACACTATGCAATACTTTAAACGCTAACCGTTACCGCATGTTATACGTGACTTAATGAATGCTTGTTTGTTATGTTTACACATGGAATGCTGTCTACCTGCCTTAGCAACGATTGTACTATTAGTTTGGACTCAGCACCCGTTCACTCGGGGGTTGTTAAGGACAATTGTTTGCATGGATTACAGTGGTAATCATGTATTACGAGCTGCCTTGGGCAGTCAACCCGCAGTCATTGGTATCGATAGGTTCATGTCGATAACTAACATGCCTCATTTCACTCTGTGTACGTGCTGGTTATGCGTAACGTTTTCGAACTCTATATGCTATAATTAAACTCATATGCTCACCTTTACACTATGTGTATTGACTTTATTTTAACGTATGTGACAGGTGCTTAGGATGCTTATCTGCTAGGAAATCAAGGCTAGAATAAGGTCTTAGAGGCCAACAAATAGTTGTCTGTACAAATGAAATCTGAGTTGTCGGAACAGAACTATTTGCCTATATTTTTGTCTGTAATAAATTGTTTACCCTTTTGAGACATGGTATGGGACATGTTACTTTAAATTGATTGGTAATGATAATTGTTATGGAAACTTCTGGACAATCTGTTTCGCTCAGAGCCATGCCCCGATGTTTCCGCCATCGGTTGGGGTGTGACACTGACAACCACTAGAACTAGAATCTGTTGTAACCCTCTTATCATCATTGGGCAGTTTGTCACTTACAGAGTCATAAAGATAAAAAAAATCAAAGTGTTAACATTATTAATCTTTTAAAAATCAGTTGTATCATCAGATATTTTTTGTTTATATGGAAAAATATTCTCATAGAAACTTACATCTCTAGAAAATAAAAACTTCTTTTCATCTAAACTCCAAACTTTATAACCTTTTTTCATGTTTGAATAACCCATAAAACACACTTTTTAACTCTTACTTCAAATTTATCACTATTATTCAAAATAGTACAAAAACTCAATGACCCAAAGATCCGTAAGTGACTCAAAGAGGGTTTAAACCCAAATAAAAACACATATGGGGACCTACCATTTAGCACGGATGTTGGTGTCCTGTTGATCAAGTAAGATGTAGTTAAAACACATTCTGACCAAAATCTTAAAGGAAGGTTAGCCTGAAAAAGTAAAGCTCTAGCAACATTAAACAAATGCCTATGTTTTATCTCAACCACACCATTTTGTTATGGTGTGTATGAATAAGAAGTTTGATGAACTATACCTAGTGAATTTACAAAACCAAGCATTATGAAAAATTCAGTGCCATTATCGCTTCTAATACCTTAACTTTGGTTTGAAACTGTGTATCTATTAAATTAACAAAACTAACAATATTATCAAAAACTTCAGTTTTAGATTTTAGTAAATAAACCCAATTAGCCCATACTTGTAACCTTCAACACTAGCCACCTTATATGGACCCCACACATCAAGATGAATTAAATCACCTAGTTGTTTAGACTTGTGATCACTTGAAAGAAACGGAACCCTATGTTGCGTAGCCTTATGGTGTAACACCCGCCAAAACGGATCTTAGAAACCCAATCTGTTTGTAAACTGGATCCGAATAGTAATAAATAAAGACACGTATTTTATCAGTTATTATGCATTATTGTTATTATTTTGGATATTGCTAAGTTAATTAATGTCACCACCGATTTGAACAACATCACGTTTAAACAACACCATGCTTTCAACCAACACCACTTATCCCCAAACAATAACATGTCTCTAGGGCTGTTCACGAGCCGAACCGAACCGATCAGACCTTTGCTCGTGCTCGGTTCGTTTACAAACCGATCCGAACCGAATCGAGCTTTTTTTCAACCGAGCCAAAGTCGAGCGAGCGTGTTTCGATCCGAGCATTTTTTGAACGAACGTCGAGCGAGTATCGAGCGTCGCAGAATAAACAAGGAAAATGACGATGAGAGTGCTAGTTATTAGAATAAAGTGTAGTTTCCGTCCCTAATGTTTCGTCCAGTGGAACACAAGTAAAAATTTAACAAATAACAAGGAATACAAAAACACTCAACTAGTTCTATCGAGATTAACTAAGTGGGAAGATAAATTGTCGACCGATTGAAACATACCCTTGTTCTATCGGAAGTTTGAAATTGAATGAATCGATTGGAGCAAAACCCTGACGTGTTGGCGTCTTGGCGAGTGGCGATGAAGAAATCGAATAACGATGGCCAAGGGGGGGGGGGTGTTTGATTAGGGTCTTGCACTTCTGAATCAAATGGTGGGTTGAGACTTGAGTACTGATCGACACTTCAGATTTTAGTATTTGAAATTTTGACTCAAATACTCAAAGGGACATTTAAGTATTGGATAATGGACTATTGGTAATGGATTTCAATTCTAATTACTTAATGAGCTCTATTTGGATCTTGGACCAAACATTGTTAATGTTGGTATCTAGTCATTTCATTAAAAATGATACACACACAAACACAAATATATATGTATGTATGTATGTATATATATATATATTAAAAAATAAATCGAGCCAACCGAGCCGAACCGAACTGAGCGGACCTTTGCTCGTGCTCGGTTCGTTTACAAACCGAACCGATCCGAACCGAGCATTTTTTTAATCGATCTGAATCGAACGAGCAAATTCCGAGCATTTTCCGAGCGAGCGTCGAGCGCCGAGCAATTTGAACAGCCCTACATGTCTCTAAATTGCACCTATCCCAAACGACATATCTTAATCTTGCAAACGACATGGCCCCTTTGAAGATCCAAACAATATCATCATCAACCAATGACACCTTATGTCGTTTGCCATAAAGCCAAACGACATGGCCTTCAAAACCAAGTGATACAGCTTGTTACCTAAATGAAACACCATGTCGTTTGGCACCTCAAGCGAAACGACACCCTACTCCAACCCAAACAATATGTCACTGTGCATGCCTTCTTCTTCAAGTGCAAGTAACCAAAATCTCAATTAATTGAGCCAGTTGTATTATGTGATGATTTACATTCCAAGTTACTCTAAATAAATTTAGATACTAATACCCACCAATAACCCATCCAAATACACTTCGAATTTACAAAATTTTAATCCAAACCAAATCCTCATTAAAACTTAGAAAATATTAAAACCATATTAGCAAAATTCGTCCATCATATCAACCCGAACCTGTTTCGAATGACATCTCCACTCTCATCATACAAATCCCCACTCTCAATTCCTACAAGCACACTATCCAATTCGCGGATTCAAGGCAAAGGACTTTCTAGGGCTTGGAACATCCCATCACGAATTCTCCCTAACCCAAATAAGATAGTTCTTGAACCTAACTTGGTTTATTTTTCGTACTCTATAAAACCCCTCTATCCATTCCTGTAGAGGGCTTACAAATTCGAATTTAGATTCTTGATATTCTAGGGTTCTTGGATTATAGTTTTGGGACTTTTGATTTTAGTTATGTGAAATTGAAAGTAGATTTATGTGCTTAATTATATTAGAAGTGTTTGTGTAAATTTTGAGAATTTTTAGACATCTATTGAATTTATTTCATATTTTAATCACATTATATCATTAGGAAATTGTATAAATATATAAAATTCATCAACACAAAATTTCAAAAGGAAATCGCATCGTCGACGTGACCTGGATATGTGCGGCGCTGTCTGACCGAATTTTGAAAGGATTTCAAGGAGTGACAAGTTTGAAACGAGTTTATCGCATTCTTAGAGCCTTTTTCACCACAATCATCATATCCAATCATCTCCAATCACCATTGAATCACCAATCATCACCATCTTAATCCATTTGATCCTAAAACCCTAATCATCATCATCAATCCATCATCATCCACACATCTCCATCCAACCCTAACTCTAACCTTCATCATTACTCAAAGAATCAAGATCATGGCTCGGTGTTCGTGTTCATCATCCGGTGTTCATGATTCATCCACCATGAGCGGCTAGTCTCCTCGGGTTCACCCCGGTGCAGGTTTTTGTAAGATTTCTAGGGTTTTAAACATTGTGCTTAATTTGATTTGTGACTAGTTGATTGTGATATTTGAACCTTTTGATAACTGTCTTGCATTTTTATCGAATTTGTAAATTGTCTACTGAATATTAAATTTGACTTTACGAAATGGTTATGTGCAATTATGCCTTGTTTTTAGGTAGAATTTACATGTTCTTAGTAACAAAGTGCATTGCGGTCCGTTCTAGTGATGTTGATAGCTCTTGGCCCCTAAGCCACGTGACCCTAAATTCGTTAATCATCAAACGTAACTAAATCAAGTTAAAACGTGTATAAACCCTAGGTCTTGCATTTATCAAACCGGGTGTGAACCTTGTTATCTCTTATAGTTTTAAAATCAATAAATCAGTTTAGTGCAACTTTGAGTTATTTGTTTATCGTAGTTAATAACAAATTTGTCGTTTACTCCGACACCTTTTCAAACCAAACAAACAAAAATTCAACATAGCAAGCTTCATAAAGTGTTTCAAAATTAATAATCAGTTGAATCTTAACATAGACCACATACTCTTCGTGGTTCAACCCTTGACTGTCACTAACAATTGTTTGAGGTAATTAGAGATTATAAATATAATCTTTGACCGAGGCGTGACACTCCGATCAGAAAACCCTAGAGAACTATTACAATAGAATACCTTTCTGGATGTGTGTTATGCTCCCAAACGAGACAAACAAGGAATTATATAGCCAGGCCAACCGGTCCATACTTGTACGCTCCAACTCCAAGCCTTTATCTCATGATCCACTAGCAGCACCAGCCCATCAGTTCCGGCCCACCAAGTTTATTTCACGCTTGGTTTACCTCAAGTAAAAACAATAACACACATTTATACACTATAAATTATCAACTTCTTTGTGCATTGTGAGTTGTATATCATGTTTGGGGAGTTTTTCAAAAAAAAATGTTGATTTTATACTTTTAGTCCAAAAGCATTTGAAGTATTATTTTTAACCCAAAACTATTTGGGTTATAACTTTTAACCCAAAACTTTTTGGGTTATAACTTTTAACCCAAAACTTTTTATCTTTTCAGTTTAACCTAATAATTTTTTTTTTTACTTTCAACTTTGGTCTCCTGTACTTTTCATATTCCGCAAATTTTTCGTTTTACGCTTCATTCTAAATTTTGAAAGTTAACACGGCGCAATGTGCGTGTGTGGTTCAACATTTTTACGTTCCGTTTTACGCTTCATTCTAAGATGCAATGTACGTGTGTAGTTCAACGTTTTTACGTCGTCTATTTTTTTCCTGTTTGACAAGTTCGTCATAACGTGCGGGTCCTAAATCGACTTAGTTATTATTTTCTATGGTTTACGTTTCAGTCTAAATTTTTTCGCTGCAAATTCAGTGTTGGTGGTCGCTGGTGATAGTATGACATTGATGCTATTTGACATTGTTTATGCCCCCCGCCGTTTCCAAAGAAAAAATGGTTATGCATATGGTTGTTGTAACCTTGGCTTTGGGGGGTTTTTCAAAAAAAAATTGATTTTTTTTACTTTTCATAAATTACTTTTAATCCAAAACTATTTGTTTTTTTTTTTACTTTTAACTCAAAACTTTTTATCTTTTGCAATTTATACTCACAACTTTTTTTTACTTTCAACTTTGGGCCTTTATAGTTTTCATTTTTCGCAAATTTCACTTTATGCTTTGTTCTAAATTTTGTGACTTAACACATCGCAGCATGCGTCTTTGGTTTAACGTTTTTACGTTTCGTTCTAAATTTTGCGAGTTAACACGACGCAACGTGTGTGTGTGGGTGAACGTTTTTACATCGTCTATTTTTTTTCCCATTCGACAGGTTCAACATAACGTGCAGGTCCTAAATCGACTTAGTTATAACTAGAGAATCCCCGCCGTATATTACAAATTAGCAACTTCTTGTTGCATTGTGTATAGTACCTCATGTTTGGGGAGTGTTTCAATTTTTTTTTTGATTTTTCACTTTTAATCCAAATATTTTCATATTTTGTATTTTAACCCTTGTAGTTTTTTTCACCTTTAAGTCAAACTTTTCCATCTTTTATAATTTTATACAACACTTTATTATTTACAACTTTGATCCCCCATACTTTTTATCTTTCGCAAGTTTTTCGTTTTACGTTTCATTCTAAATTTTGCGAGTTAACATGTTGTAGCGTGCATGTGAGGTTCAACGTTTTTTGCTCTATTTTTTCATATTTGACAGACCCGTCGCAACGATGTACCCGCACCGCAACGTTTGAACTAATCCATTCAATGTTTACGATGTACCCGCGCCGCAACGCGGGCGGGTCTTAATCCTAGTTATTCCATATATAACTTTGCAAGTTTTTTGTGCATCATTAGTTGTACCTTGTGCTTTGTGAGTTTTTCCAAAAAAAACTTGCTTTTTACTTTTAACCCAAAGGTTTTTACCTTTTTCAATTTTAACCTTATATAATTTATTTTTTTAACTTTAACCCAAAACTTTTCATTATTTGCAATTTAGTTTCGCAACTTTTGTCACTTATGTTTTTCATTTTTTCGCAAATTTTCGTTTTACGTATAGTTCTAAATTTTCGAGTTAATACGACGCAACGTGCATGTGTGATTCAACATTTTTACCTCTATTTTTCTATGTTTGACAGGTTCGTCGCAACACGCATATCCTAGGTCGAGTCAGTGTTGGTGGTCAATGACGGTTGTGTGACATTAGTACTATTTGACATCGTTTTACGCCTCGACGCAACACGGGGTGTGCTTTGGGGGTTTTCAAAGAAAAATGGTTATGCATATCGTTGTCGTAACGTTGGCTTTGGGGGTTTTCCAAAAAAATGTTTTTTTTTTACTTTTCACCCAAAAGTATTTCATAAATTACTTTTAACTAAATCTATTTGTTTTTTTTTTTATTTTTAACCCAAAACTTTTTATCTTTTGCAATATATCCTCGTAACTTTTTTTACTTTCAACTTTGGTCCTTTTTTTTACTTTTAACCCAAAAATTTTTATCTTTTGCAATCTATCCTTATAACTTTTTTTTACTTTCAACTTTGGTCCTTTATAGTTTTCATTTTCCGCAAATTTTTCGCTTTATGCTTGGTTCTAAATTTTGTGACTTAACACATCGCAGGGTGCGTCTTTGGTTTAACGTTTTTACATTTCTTTCTAAATTTTGCGAGTTAACACGACGCAACGTGCGTGTGTGGGTGAACGTTTTTACATCGTCTATTTTTTCCCCGTTTATCAAGTTTAACATAACGTACGGGTCTTAGATCCACTTAGTTATAACTAAAGAATCCCCGCCGCATTGCGGCGGGCCGCAATCCTAGTTAGGAAGTTTATTTTATAACAACTAACAACAATAAAAACAACAAATATAAAACTGTTAAAATATGTTATATTTTCAACACTTTCCAAATCATGTGGATTTCTAACAGTTCTGTCCTGAAATATTTATATTATTCTGCGTATATATTTCACTAAGGTCACCGTATATATGTTAAATATGACGTGTAAAACTTACCCGTAGTTTAGATTAACTCCGGTAGTTCCCATGCCCAGTTCATGCATATTGGCTTTACCGACCAATATTGCCCTGTAACTTCTTAGGGTCTGTTTGGTATGGGGTAATGGAATAGATGAGAGAATGGAATGGACGAGGTAATGGAATGGACAACGGAATGAAATTGATCATTCCATTCCATTGTGATGTTTGGTTACTCATATGTGAATAGAATGAATCATTACTTTGTACAATTTGAAAAACAAAAAAAATGAAGTAACGAAACACAACTGTATTAAAAACGACAAAAATATAATTGCCTCAATAATAATAATAATATATTAATGACAAAAAATTAATAATAGATTTTTTATATATATTAATATTAGTATGAATATTAATAAATATAAATACAAATAAAAGTATAAGTATAAATATAATGATAAGAACATATTTCTTTCCATTCCTTTGAAGGAATGAAAAAAAAACACCTACATACCAATGAATGGAAATTATTAGAGTTAAATGCTTGGTTGGTCCTTGTGGTTTGCAAAAATTTCATACTTGGTCCTAGTGGTTTACTAATTACACGCGTGGTCCCAAAAGTTGTCAAAAATGAACTCGGTTGGTCCCTTGACCTAACCTATGTTAAATTTCTCAGTTAACTATATGTGAAATGACTATATTACCCCTGAACAATTAAAAGAAATAAATATATATATATATATATATAATGAAGACTCATCTTCTTCAACCTGTAACACCACCCTCATCATCATCTTCTTCAACAACCCCTCCCCCCCCCCCCCCCCTCTCTCTCTCTCTCTCTGTCAAACACCAGTAACCATCATTGTGTGGTTATAGATCTGTAGTTATTGTTGAATTTGTGAATTTGAATTGTGTGGTTATAGATCTGTAACACCATCTTCTTTAACCTGTAACACCACCCTCATCATCTTCTTCTACAACCACCACCTCCGAACACCAATACTCGACCACCACCACCAGATCCGTCAACCATGGCTACCTCCGTCCATCTCCCTTCCTGCGGCTGTGGATTCACCCCTGTAGTATCTAATTCAGCTCACAATAACAACCATGGGGATGCACACAGACGACGACGGTGATTACGCCGATGTAGACGACGACGACAGTTCAGGTTTGAGATTAGGCGATTTTTTAAATCCAATGATTCTGACTTCAATTGTGGTTTCGGATGCTATGGAACCAGATTTTCCGGTAATTTATGTTAATAAGGTGTTCGAATCCGTCACCGGTTATCGCGCCGATGAAGTCCTTGGCCGGAACTGGTATATTTATTTTTTCTGTAATTTATCTAGAATTTTTTTGTGAATTTGAATTGTGTGGTTATAGATCTGTAGTTATTGTTGAATTTGTGAGTAGGGTTTCAATAAACCCTTTCCAGTTTCAAGCAATCTTTATTCAATTTTGGGGGAATTAGGGTGTGATCATGGCGTTTTTATGTTCAATTTTGTTCGGGATTTAAGCAATGTAGAAGAAATTGAGTGTTTTTTTTATCGGTTGTTTGTGGGTTTTGTGTTGGTTTTTGTTGGGAATACATCATGAGATTCTTTAGCCTTATGGGCAATTCTTTTGGGTGCTCTGCATCTGGTGAAAGACTTGTGTCTGCTGCAAGAGATGGTGATGTTCAAGAGGCTAAAGCTTTGTTGGAATATAACCCTAGACTTGCTAGATATTCCACTTTTGGTGTTAGGAATTCACCCCTTCATTACTCTGCAGCTCAAGGTCACCATGGGGAAAAATAATTAGAAACCGACATTAACATTACGAAATGGTGGTGATGGAGGTAGTTGCTGGTTGTGAAGGTGGTGGAGGTAGTTGCAGGTTGCAGGTTGAAGAAGATAAGTAGATGTTCATATTTTTCAATTGCAGATGTTCATTGTTTGCAGATGTTCATTGTTTGAATTTTGTTAAAATCTGGATATAAACATGTACCTATTCATTGTTTGAAGATGTTCATAATGTTCAAATTTTATATATTTTTTTTATTTCTTTTAATTGTTCAAGGGTAATATAGTCATTTCACACATAGTTAACTGAGAAATTTAACTGATGTTAGGGCTGGGACCAACCGAGTGCATTTTTGACAACTTTTGGGACCAAGCGTGTAATTAGTAAACCACTAGGACCAAGTATGAATTTTTTGCAAACCACAGGGACCAACCAAGCATTTAACTCAAATTATTATATTTGGAAGGAGTTACATTCCTTTGGAATGCTCCATTCCATTCCCACATTATAACCAAACATGTTTCTTTTCATTCCATCAGAATGATCCATTCCATTCCGCTTTCCATTCCTTCATACCAAACGCTACCTTAACCTTGATACAGAAATCGCATCTTCCTTAACATTTCTTTAGCCATGTTGTTACACCTGTTTATTTGGAAACTTTAAACATAATTTAATATTGAGTAAAATGTCATTTTCGTCCCTGAGTTTTGGCCAGTTTTGCGACTTTCATCCAAAGGTTTGTTTTTTCGCAACTTGATCCAAAAGGTTTGAAATCTTGCCATTTTTATCTGGTTCGTTAACTCCATCCATTTTTCTACGTTAAGTCATTGGTATTTTCATCTTTTTGTTAACTTAAAAAGAAATTCGGGCTTTTCCACTTTATGTACGTTATGCTAAATGCTTGTACATAAAGTGCAAAAGACCGAATTGCCCTTTAAGTTAACAAAAAAGACGGAAATAGCCCCAGGGGCGGAGCTTGACCAAAATTTCTGAGGGTGCGGAAAGTAATGAGACTCAATTTATATATTGTACAAATATTTAGGCAGAATAATTGGGGGGACAATCCTATATAATTTTAAAACTTTCGGACGAAAATAGGAAATTTTGCACTTTTAACCGAAACATTGGGGGGGGGGGGGGGGCACCCCCCACTTCACACTAAGCTACGCCCCTGAATACCCCTGATTTAATGAAGAAAAATGGATAAAGTTAACGAGCCGGATGAAAATTGCAAGATTTTAAATCTTTTGGATCCAGATGCGAAAGAACAAACCTTTGAATGATAGTCACAAAACGGCCAAACCTTAGGAAAGAAATTGATAATTTACTCTCTGACGTATATTGAAGAATATTTAGGTAAGTTATGAGTTGGATGTATAAAAATATACCGTTAGATTGATGGGGATAACAATCTATATCATCCTTGATTGCCATAAAGATACCATCTAATCTCGACAACGACTTTCCTGCATGACCCAAAAATGAATATAGAAATGACCGTTGCCGGTTTTGATTAGTTTAAAGACAAAACGGGTTGTCGTTTGTTACATTTTTATCTCAAACATGTGCGTAAAAGTTTAATGAAAAAAGCTACAATGAATATAGGTGAAATACTAATTTCAAGTGTAAAGTACACACTTGCTCCCGTGTTTTATTAAAATTTTGGGTTTGGTCCTTAGCTTTTCAAAAGTACACGGGTGGTCTCTGTGGTTGCACTTTGTAACACATTTAGTCCCTAAATAACAAATCTAAAGGTTTTAACATGTCCAAGTTAGCGACCAAATGCGTTACAAAGTGCAAACCTCAGGGACCATGTATGTACTTTTGGAAAAAGTAAATAGTTGGAGACTAAATGAGTTACAAAGTGCAAACCACATGTGCCATCCATGTATTTTTTGAAAAAGATGGGTACTAAATGCGTTACAAGGTGCAAACAATTTGAAAACGATACATTCGTAGTTTGGTACAAATCATATTTTAAAAGTTATAAAACCATGCGTAGTGGTTTGATGAATAATGCCCCCACCCTTGGGCGTTTTCTGCCATGTGGCACTCCAGTCAGCAAGCGGGCATTATTGGGCGTTTTTACAAAAATGGCGTAGTGGAATAATGCCCAATAACGCCTCATCCAATCATTAGACAATTATTAATTTTTTTTAAATTAAAAACTTAAAATATTTCATTAAATTAAAAAAAAATACAATACTAGAAATAAAAAAAAATAAAACCCGACTAAACTTAAAAAAAAACGAAAATAAAAAAACAAATAAACTTAAAAAAAAGATGATAATCTAAAGGCCATATTTTCCCGAAGTTTTTGGCGGTGCATTTGCGCAACGATCAACGCGTCGCCTTGGAGGTGATCGATCGGTTTAGACAAAACCTCTATGTCCTTTTCCGTTTGTCTTGCCGTTTGCATCTCGTTAAACTTTTTGTTTTCGACGACTCGTTCTTTCATAGTCTCCCAATTCTTGTGGCCGAGGTCTCGAATGTCTTGGAGACTACGGTTCATCTCCTCGAAATCTTCCTTCAACTCGAGATTATCGGAAGACGACACCACCGGTTTTTTCCCGGTTCACTTATCCTTTCTTCTACCGGCCAGTCAGGTCAACTCTTCAACTTCCTCGTCATCGTCCACAACAACATTTAAATCGACGTTGCGGGCATCAGAAGTTGGTGTTTCCGGGTCAACGGAGGATGACGTTTTCAACCGTTTAGCTTTACGTCTACTACTAGACGTCATGGTCGGTACGCCAGCCCATTTTGGACTTTTTCTTAGAAGCTCCCAACATCTATAGTACGTGAAAACGCCTTTCGTTTTCTCGTACTCATCCATAGCCCTCGTTAAAACACCGACTTCACCTTCTCCGCTCGGCCGATTATCGTAGTTTCGTTGATAAACTTCTTGGAAGGCGTGGCACTTGTAGTTGTTGTTGATATCGGTCCATTTGCTAGAGATGGAATCTTTGTCACGATGTTCACCTTTTCCCCACGTGCTATAAAAAAGCTTACGAATCCTGTTCCAAAATTCTGGATCCGTTTGAAAGTTTGCTACAAAAAGAAAAAAAATAAGTTGTACGTTTAAAAAAAAATCGACGTGTAGAAAAAAATAAGTAAAAAAAATAACACTTGCCCACTTCGGGGTCCTCCGAAACATTGACCCACGCCCAAACCAACATGTATCCCTCGTCCTTCGTCCAAATAACGTAAGTATGCTTACGACGAGTTTGGCTCGCATCCTTCTTTTTATGGGACCTTTTACCGCGTTTTGTAACACCTCGCAAAATCACGACCAATATAATAAAGACACGTGTCATGGACTTTAAACGTGTAAAGAATTGATTCCGAGGGTCTAAAATTGTCAAATGATAAGTAAAAGGATCCAAAGTGTCAACATGCCAATCTTGTGCCTCTGGTTGACCTCACACGACGTTCTTATTCTTAAATAAATAAATTATCGAACATGGAAAGTCGCGTGTGCTTAAATTGAAAAGGTTTACAAAGCATAAGGGTTAAATGTGTCAACATGTTTAAAGTTACCTCTGAGTGACCTTTTAACATTTTCCGAGACTTTGTAATACTCCTTATACTTCTATGGATATTGAATAATAATTTTGCGGAGTTTCGACGCACATAAATGAATAAAATGGTAATTCCAAGAAATAAGGATCAAATGCGTCAACGTTGCAATTCAAGACCGTTCGGGTGACCTCGTAACTAACCAAAAGCTTAATGATGATTGTTTGAAGACTCAAGACCCTTAAAAGTTAAATTTGGGGGTTAAAAGTGCAATAAACGAAAGATAAAACAAGCTAGGAAGGACCAGGGACTGAAAATGCAATAAATGAAAGTTGGTTTCCGATTTGAGAGGAGCCTCGCGGGGCGCGTAGGCATTCTCTGGGGTCTACGCGGGCCGCGTAGAAGTCACCAGCTAACAAAAGACTGGCAGCTGCATGTTGCAGCCTGTTCCACCGCCTTTACATGGGTTCTGAGCAATACATGGGGCTTGTACATGGTTTTTACTGCCCTAGGGACACCTGTGATCATCTGATAACATCAATAGGGACATATGGATTGATCTTGGAACATTTAATTTCCTATATAAAGGACTTGTAGTTCTTGAGTTCACTTGCACACTTTCATTTTCACTCAAAGCTCACTCTTTGAAGCCTCCTGGACCCTAGTAAGTGTTCGTAGGCACTTTCAATTGGAATAATGGCTGGACGGTTTGTGATTAATCACGAACTCAAAGCTTAATTACGATAACTTTGACTTTTGGTCATTAAGCTAATAAAACTTAAACTTAGGAAGCTACGAACACTTACTAGGGTCCTCAGCACGAATTTGAAAGTGTGCAAGTGGCTATGTGTTGGTAATTATGTAGGTAATAAACCCTTAAAAGGGCACCTTCTAATTATCACATAATCTCAGTCAATTGTCGGGTCAAACTTATTTATAAAAAGTCAAATGGGTCAATTTTTACAAATTAATTCATAACTGATAATGCAGAGGTTATGGAACATGTTTTAACACTTAAACAACTTGGTAAATTATATAAGAACATGTCTAGGCATGTTCAACCCGACAATTCTGAGTTTAGGCTCGGTTCGTAACCGAAAGTCGCAAAAGTAGACTTTTGCTTTGACTTTCAGTTCTGGCCTGATTTAGCTTAGTTTAGATATGCCTTAGGGTTCCTTTAGGACCATATTACATGCTAGTATAACCGTCTGAGATTATATTACATGGTTCCTTTGAAATCCGAATCATTTGCATGTTTCCGTTAAATGCTTAAAAGTTGACAATTATGCCCTTTTGATATAAAAACGAGATTTTTTAAAATATGAGAGGACAAAAACCTTTATTACTGATTTATAAACATGTCCTAAAAATTTGACATCAGTTCGTGGTCTAAAATAGAAGTTATGCGCGATATCGTAAAATGAAAGCTTTTTATTAATTAAATGACATTTTTAGTATAAATCATATTTAAACCCAAATTTTGGCACCAAACTTTCTACCCACTGATATAATATACTATTTAGGGATTTTGGAAATTTTTATCAAATTTTACACTGATTATATTATAGAGTTCTAGCGTAAATTCGGTATTGACAAAATTGCCCTTTTCTTTGATAAAATGAGTTTTATATAACATTTTGACACCAACCCATTTTCCTACTGATTTCATATGTTAAATAAAATATTTTAAGCTATAAAGACTGATCCAAACCTTAAAATTTTGTAAACATTTCAAATATCGTTAAATACCGACTTTTACGCTTATTAAACGCATAGTATGGGTTAAAACTATATTTAACACCTAAGACTTATTACCTATTGATATTATAAGCAAATTTTTATACTTTAACAGTAAGTAAAAGTTTTAAACTCATATTTCCAAATTTGACCCTTATAGCATATGTGAAATGACCAAAATGCCCTTACGGTGCATAGTTTGGCCATAAATGATAAATTTCACATATATATAATATCTTACTAATATAACACCGGTAATACGTGGAAATATCGGGGTGTGACAGGTTGGTATCAGAGCCAACATTGAGTGAATTAAACACTAGCCTTTTGTGTTTAATCTCAATGACACAGTATGCATATTCCTTGACTTCCGAGTCTAGGCAAAGGACTTAGGATTAATCCTAATCTTAATTGTTTTTGTCTTTGTTTTTTTCTTTTCTTTTTGACAGGATCAAGACAATGCCGCCACGAGTAAGAGGAAGAGGGGGAGGAGGAGGAGGAGGAGGAAAGGCTCCGGTGTTAACAAGTCATGATCACAAAGCCGGGCCATCCCATAGGCGCACACCATCTGCTTCCATCGGATCGAGTCCTCACGAAGATTGGAGGACCTACCTAGAGTCGGCGAGACGCTCTTTCTCGCTTAGCTCCTCACCTTCATATCACGATTCTTTCGGGCTGCATCAGAACGAAGAGTCCGGCCATTCACACCATTCCTACTTACCGTTGCAGCAGCCGGGTTCACACCGTGCCTTCCAGGACCCGACCCCATTCTTCCAAAGCCGGTTCAATTTGGTAAACCAGGTTCAAGAACCAGAGGGTCCAAACCCTCTGGGGCCAGCTGATCACTATCCTGAGATGCAGGATATGGAGATGGACGATGATCCAGATCCCGAGATGCCGCCAAGTGGGACGCCGACGCATCCCATTGAAATTTCCAGCGGATCATCATTTCATGGTTCGCCTTACAGGGGTCCAGACAGTTTTGCTGAAAGATGGGCCACATACAACTGGGAGTACACTCCCCCTTTCAACCCAACACCTCAACAGCAGCAGGATCCCTCTGAGGATTCGCGTTTCTAGGCGGTCAAGCCACCGCCATCGCCACAGCAGCAACAGCCTCCAGAACCACCGAGGCGAAGAAGATCAGGTGCATGGATGTCCGTGCAAGGGGGTTTCCACTTTAGCACCCCCCAACACTCCAACGGCAGCCACTACCCGCCGTTGTACGAAGACCCGCAAATGGGTGGGCCTTCAAACCCAGTTTCCGAGGTTGACTCTGCGCCAGTCGACCACCACCGCCCATGGGTTATGAAAACCCAATCCCTTCCTACGCCGGTGCAGCAGCGTATAACCCATTTGAGCAGCCGGCTTACTCGGGTTACAACTACTACAATGCCACCAGTGTTGACCCATACCTCGAAGCGGCGCACTACAATGCTCTCCATCCTGAAGGGCCCTACACAACTTCTTACCAAACTGGGTACCCAGCATATGGGTATCAATACCCACCACCTCCTCAACCTCCGCAGCAGTAGCCGCCGCAACCACCTCAGATCCAACCACCGCAGCAGTAGGAAATCCTTCAGCGGTTGCACGAGGTGGAGCAACAGGTAGAAGAGGAGCGTAGGAGCCGCCGTGGGTTACTGAAGGGTTTGACAAACCTAATTAAGGGGAAGAAGAAGAGGGATTATTAAAATCCTTAATTATTTTGTTTTGTAATTTTAAATTTCAATCAAGTCCCTGCGTGGACATCTATTTATGTATTCAGTCCCTGCGAGGAATTGTATTTCTCTTTTAGTCCCTATGTGGACAATTAGTTTGTTTGAAAGTCCCGTTTGGGGCATCTATATACTCCTTTAAATTTATGGAATGCTTTGTTTTTTTTTAATTTTCATTTGTCATTATATATATGAAAATATTATATGAAATAAATCAAATATCATTCCAATTTAATGATTGATCTGCCATTTAAACAAAATCTTAAGGGTAAAACCTAGCCCATGTGTCATTTTAAGACAGGGCCATGATGGTGATTCCTTTTTAAGAAATAAATCCTTGTTAACATCTGAAAACATGTTAGCACTCCTGACAACAGTGATTCGATAAAATCACACATGTCATCCTTATATTGGATTTTTCCAGTTCCTTATTCTTTCCTAGTGATCTACATCCATTAGTGATATAGTGCCTGCGGGCCATAATAATTGTCAAATAAGACAAAAGACACTTGTAGTCTATGACTCCCTATCAAGAAAAGGTGAAGAACTTTGTTCAAACCTTAATACCTCGATCTTATAAGATCATGGCTTAGAATTTTAAAGCTGTCCTTGTGACTAGGCCTTTTGTGCCACTTTAATATTCTTAATGATTTATAACTAGGGATAAATTATAAAGAAAATCCTAAATAAATTAACCAATGTGGTTTATTGTTACCATGGTTAATAAACCATCAAAAATGATGATTCCATAGTAACCTCTGAATAGAATATTGTCAATTGTTTTATGTAGCAATCAAGCTACATGACAGAATCAGATGAGGTTAACAGTCACCCCAGGGAAAGGAATGATACCACCAAAATTAATGTAGCTGGTGCAGATTTACAGGCAATGATAGATAATGATGTCACTCGAGCCATGGACAGACAGTTCAAAGAATCAAGTGGTACTCGTAACAGGACCCTATCTATACAGCATACAAAACCACCTTCCAAGTCGCACGCATCACATAAGAGCAATTCTCATCGTTCATCAAATCAGAGGAGTGTCCCGTCTAGACAGGTTGTGCTTAACCAAGAGCCTCGTGCTAAAACCTGTTCCTACAAATACTTTGTCTCCTGTAAGCCGAGGGATTTTATAGGAGAAAAGGGAGCCATTGATTGTATAACTTGGCTCAATGAGATGGATACCATGGTTGATATAAGTGGTTGTGCAAAACAAGATATTGTGAAGTTTGTGCCACAATCATTCAAAGGTGAGCTCTAGCTTGGTGGAGGTCTCTAATCCAAGCTACAGGGAAGATCCCGTTATATAACTTGACGTGGAATCAGTTTGTTGCTCTAATCAAAGAAAATTTCTGTCCTCAACATGAAGTTGAGAAGATTGAGACTGGTTTCTTGACATTGGTCATGAAGAAGTTAGAATGTCAAGCATATGTTACAAGCTTCAATACCATGTCCAGACTGGTTCCATACTTGGTCACACCGGAACCGAAACGCATAGCTCGTTTTATTAGAGGTCTAGCTCCAGAGATCAAAGGGAATGTGAAGGCGTCTAGACCTACCACCTACAGGTCAGTGGTGGATTTGTCTCTGTCACTCACACTTGATGTTATCCGAAACAAGTCGATCAAAGTTTCTGATTAAAGTAAACGGAAACGAGAGGATGAGGGTTCTCATCGCTCTAACAAGAAAGGAAAGGGGAACTCAGATCATAGGAAGAGTTCCGGGTTCAAAAAGGATAACCAACAGTCGGGTGAGAAACCCAAATGCAAGACCTGCCAAAAGCACCATTTTGGGAAGTGCAGGTTCGAAACAAAATCCTAGTCGCAGTCGCAGCCTAGAGTTTGTGGAATCTGCAAGTCTAAGGAGCATAAGACCCTAGATTGCAAGAAAATGAAGGGCGCTACTTGTTACCACTATAATGAGAAAGGGCATATCAAGACCAATTGCCCCAAATATGCAAAGAAATTTGAAGAGGTTAAGAAGACCAATGCTCGGGTCTTTCAAATGAATGCTCAGGAAGCGATTCAGAATGACAATGTGATAACAGGTACCTTTCTTATCAATGATGTTTATGCTGGAGTGTTGTTTGATTCTGGTGTAGACAAGTCATTTGTAGACAATAAATTTTGTAAATTGTTAAATCTGCCTGTTAAGACTCTAAGCATAAAGTATGAAGTAGAACTGGCTAATGGTACTATAGAGACTACTTCAACAATCTTAGATGGATGTTTTATATCCATTAGGAATCACTCTTTTCCGCTTCTTTGCTTCCGTTGAAATTATCAGGATTCGATATAGTGATTGGCATGGATTGGTTATCTCATAACCAAGCCCAAATTGTATGTGATAAGAAGCAAGTGGTTATCAAGACTCCTTATGGTGAGCCTTTGACAATTCAAGGAGATACGCAGTACGGATTACCTAAGCAAGTGTCTATGCTTAAAGCATCGAAGTGTTTGAAGTAAGATTGTGTCATTTACATGGCACAGATAACCGTTGATGAGCCAAAGCCCAAGATTGAAGACATCCTCGTTATTTCTGAATATCCAGACGTTTTCCCTGAAGAACTACATGGTTTACCACCAGATAGACAAGTGAAGTTCAGGATCGATATCATTCCTGGAGCAGCACCAATTGCAAGAGCACCTTACCGGTTGGCACAGACTGAGATGAAAGAGTTAAGGACTCAGTTGGATGATTTGTTGGCTAAGGGTTTTATTCGACCTAGTTCGTCCCCTTGGGGAGCACCGATTCTGTTTGTGAAGAAAAAGGATGGATCAATGCGTTTATGCATTGATTATCGCGAGCTGAATAAAGTAACAATCAAGAACAGATATCCATTGCCCAGGATTGATGATCTATTCGATCAACTTCAATGAGCAAGTTACTTTTCAAAGATCGACCTAAGGTCAGGTTATCACCAGTTGAAGGTCAGAGACGAAGATGTACACAAGACCGCTTTCAGAACACGCTATGGTCACTATGAGTTCCTAGTGATGCCTTTCGGGCTTACTAATGCACCTGCGGCATTCATGGATCTCATGAATCATGTTTGCAAGCCGTATCTAGACACGTTTGTCATTGTCTTTATCGATGACATACTCATTTATTCAAAGAATCAAGCCGATCATGAAAGACATCTCCGGTGTATCCTTAAACTCCTGCAGCAAGAAAAACTCTACGCCAAATTTTCTAATTGTGAGTTCTGGCTCCGTGAAGTTCAATTTCTTGGACACGTAGTAAGTGAGCGTGGTATCCAGGTGGATCCCGCTAAGATTGAAGCAATTATGAGTTGACAAGCGCCCAAGACTCCTACAGAGATACGCAGCTTCTTGGGTCTAGCAGGATACTACGGGCGTTTTATCGAAAACTTTTCAAGGATTGATGCACCTTTAACATCGTTAACTCGCAAGAATGTCAAGTTTGACTGGTGTCCCAAGCAGCAAGAATCCTTTGATATTCTTAAGCAGAAATTAAGCAATGCTCCTGTGTTGACATTTCCAGAAGGAATTGAAGAGTTTGTGGTTTATTGCGACGCATCGCACACTGTCATGGGTTGTGTGCTTATGCAGAAAGGCAAGGTTATTTCCTATGCTTCACGTTAGTTAAAGGTGCACGAAAAGAATTACACCACCCATGATTTGGAATTGGGTGCCGTTGTATTTGCACTAAAGCTTTGGAGGCATTATTTATATGGAACCAAGTGCGTGATCTATTCTGATCACAAGAGCCTTCAACATCTGTTTAACCAGAAGGATCTTAACATGAGACAGCGTCATTGGATGGAGACACTGAATGACTATGATTGTGAAATACGATATCATCCTGGCAAGGCAAATGTAGTTGCTGATGCCTTGAGCAGAAAGGAAAGGGTTAAGCCCATTAGAATCAATGCCAAAAGCATTGAACTAAAGAACAACTTGAATGAAAAGTTGTTAGCCGCTCAGAAGAAAGCTGTTTTGGAAGCTAACTTTTTGAATGAGAAGTTAGGAGTGATTGTCGATCAATTGGCATATGGCAAGGATGGGATCCTAAGATTGAACGGATGAATCTGGGTCCCAATCCATGGAGGACTTAGAGACGTGATCCTTTAAGAAGCTCATAGCTCGAAATATTCCGTACATCCAGGAAGCGATAAGATGTACTAGGATTTAAAGGCAAATTATTGGTGGATAGGTTTGAAGAAATCTATAGCCACTTATGTGGCTAAATGTCTGACGTGCGTACAAGTTAAAGCAGAACATCAAAAGCCGTCAGGTTTGCTACAACAGCCTGAACTTCCCACATGGAAATGGGAAATGGTAACTATGGATTTTATCACTAAGTTACCAAAGACAAAGCACAGAAATGATACTATTTAGGTTATAGTCGATAGGTTGACCAAGTCAGCTCACTTCTTACCAATTAAAGAAACCCACAGCTCCAATAAGCTAGCACAGCTGTACGTGGATAAGATTGTATCTCTCCAGGAGTACCAGTGTCTATTATCTCTGATAGGGATACAAGATACACATTGGACTTTTGGAAAAGCTTTCAGCAATCGTTAGGCACTCGATTAAACTTCAGCACTGCTTATCATCCCCAGACGGATGGGCAAAGCTAGCGTACAATTCAAACACTTGAGGATATGCTTCGAGCTTGTGTTATAGACTTGGGTGGAAGTTGGGATGACCATCTTCCTTTGATTGAATTTTCATACAATAATAGTTATCATTCGAGCATTCAAACAACACCTTTTGAAGCATTGTATGGAAGGAAGTGCAGAACGCCAGTTTGTTGGGCGTAAGTTGGAGAAACCCAACTGTCAGGACCTGATATAGTCCTGGAGACGACGGACAAGATAGTTCAGATCCGTGATCGCCTCAAAGCTGCCAGGGACAGGCAGAAAAGCTATGCAGATATGAGGCGTAAACCTCTAAAGTTTGAGGTAGGTGATAAAGTGCTACTTAAGGTGTCACCCTGGAAAGGGGTGATGCGTTTTAGCAAAAAGGGCAAGCTGAGCCCAAGATATATAGGACCATTCGAGATCATCGAATGTGTTGGATCGGTTGCTTACAAGCTAAATCTGCTAGAAGAACTCGGTGGAATTCATAATTTATTCCACATTTGCAACTTGAAGAAATGTCTAGCCGATGAGTCGCTAGCAATGTCGCATAAGGACGTGCATATAGATGAGAGCTTGAAGTTCGTTGAAAAACCTTTGTCGGTCGAGGATCGACAGGTTAAGAAACTTCGAAGAAAGCATGTGCCGATTGTGAAGGTTAAATGGGATGCCCGTAGAGGCCCAGAGTATACGTGGGAGGTTGAATCCACGATGAAACAGAAGTACCCTCATTTATTGCAGTAAATCTCGAGGTCGAGATTTCTTTTAAGGGGGTGAGGATGTAACACCTCGCAAAATCACGACCAATATAATAAAGACACGTGTTAATCAAGATTAATCGGCGATTAATCGGCACCTAGTTGGGATTTTTACAACCATGCTTTAAACGTGTAAAGAATTGATTCCGGGGGACTAAAATTGTCAAATGATGTAATTATGTAAGTAAAAGGATCCAAAGTGTCAACATGCCAATCTTGTGCCTCTGATTGACCTCACATGACGTTCGTATTCTTAAATAAATAAATTATCAAACATGGAAAGCCGTGTGTGCTTAAATTGAAAAGTTTACAAAGCATAAGGGTTAAATGTGTCAACATGTTTAAAGTTACCTCTGAGTGACCTTTTAACATTTTCGAGACTTTGTAATACTCCTTATACTTCAATGGATATTGAATAATAATTTCATGGAGTTTCGACGCACATAAATGAATAAAATGGTAATTCCAAGAAATAAGGATCAAATGCGTCAACGTTGCAATTCAAGACCGTTCGAGTGACCTCGTAACTAACTGAAAGTTTAATGATGATTGTTTGAACACTCAAGACCCTTAAAAGTTAAATTTGGGGGTTAAAAGTGCAATAAACGAAAGATAAAACAAGCTAGGAAGGACCAGGGACTGAAAATGCAATAAATGAAAGTTGGTTTCCGGTTTGGGAGGAGCCTCGCGGGGCGCGTAGGCATTCTCTGGGGTCCACGCGGGCGCGTAGAAGTCACCAGCGAACAAAAGACTGGCAGATGCATGTTGCAGCCTGTTCCACCACCTTTGCATGGGTTCTGAGCAATACATGGGGCTTGTACATGGTTTTTACTGCCCTAGGGACACCTGTGATCATCTGATAACATCAATAGGGACATATGGATTGATCTTGGAACATTTAATTTCCTATATAAAGGACTTGTAGTTCTTGAGTTCACTTGCACATTTTCATGTTCACTCAAAGCTCACTCTTTGAAGCCTCCTGGAGCTCAAGGAAGTTTTCTAAGTTCCAAATTCGTGCTAAGGACCCTAGTAAGTGTTCTTAGCTTCCTAAGTTTAAGTTTTATTAGCTTAATGACCGAAAGTCAAAGTTATCGTAATTAAGCTTTGACTTTGTGATTAATCACAAACGGTCCAGCCATTATTTGAATTGAAAGTGGCTATGTGTTGGTAATTATGTAGGTAATAAACCCTTAAAAGGGCACCTCTAATTATCACATTATCTCAGTCAATTGTCAGGTCAAACTTATTTATAAAAAGTCAAACGGGTCAGTTTTTACAAATTAATTCATAACTGATAATGCAGAGGTTATGGAACATGTTTTAACACTTAAACAACTTGGTAAATAATATAAGAACATGTCTAGGCATGTTCAACCCGACAATTCTGAGTTTAGGCTCGGTTCGTAACCGAAAGTGGCAAAAGTAGACTTTTGCTTTGACTTTCAGTTCTGACCCGATTTTGCTTAGTTTAGATATGCCTTAGGGTTCCTTTAGGACCATATTACATGCTAGAATAACCCTCTGAGATTATACTATATGGTTCCTTTGAAATCCGAATCATTTGCATGTTTCCGTTAAATGCTTAAAAGTTGACCATTATGCCCTTTTGATATAAAAACAAGATTTTTGAAAATGTGAGAGGACAAAAACCTTATTACTGATTTATAAACATGTCCTAAAAATTTGACATCAGTTCGTGGTCTAAAATAGAAGTTATGCGCGATATCGTAAAATGAAAGCTTTTTATTAATTAAATGGCATTTTTAGTATAAATCATATTTAAACCCAAATTTTGGCACCAAACTTTCTACCCACTAATATAATATTTAGGGATTTTTGGAAATTTTTATCAAATTTTATACTGATTATATTATAGAGTTCTAGCGTAAATTCGGTATTGACAAAATTGCCCTTTTCTTTGATAAAATGAGTTTTATTTAACATTTTGATACCAACCCTTTTTCCTACTGATTTCATATCTTAAATAAAATATTTTAAGCTATAAAGACTGATCAAAACCTTAAAATTTTGTAAACATTTCAAATATCGTTAAATACCGAATTTTACGCTTATTAAACGTATAGTATGTGTTAAAACTATATTTAACACCTAAGACTTGTTACCTATTGATATTATAAGCAAATTTTTATACTTTAACAGTAAGTAAAAGTTTTAAACTCAGATTTCCAAATTTGACCCTTATAGCATATGTGAAATGACCAAAAAGCCCCTACGGTGCATAGTTTGGCCATAAATGTTAAATTTCACATATATATAATATCTTACTGATATAACTTGTTAAAATAAATATTTTTACTGATTATTTTAGACCAGAACCTCAGATTGCTATTTAACCTCTTTTATAAACTTTAAAATGACCAAAATACCCTTACGAGGCTTAAATTGATTTTAAATTTGTTTTGGGCATAATGGAAGATATCCTACTGATATCATAACATATTTTAAGCATATTAACTTATGGAACCTGTACATGACTCATTTGGTTACTCGTCATGTATATTCGCGCTCGGTACGGTTTATGTAACTAGTTTGCATAAATTAACAGAAATGGGTCAAACCTTATCATTTTTGCTTCAAAATCCAGAATGTATTTAGTTTACCCATTTTTTACAAGTCTTCATACTTGTCGGGTCCAAATCACATTCTAATCCGGTCTTCGCTTAATCTTGCGTTTTAAATCGTAAACCTTTCCTTAAAACTAACCGGTCTAAGTTTAAACTTAAGTATGACCAGTTAGGAATCTAATAGGTTATTAAAACCTTCGTTCCAGATTTAGGAGCCCAGTAAAAGCTACCGTACTTGCTGATTTGATATACGGCTGGGAATAAAATTATATTTTAGCTCAGGTAAATACTTTTAACTTATTTTCCGTTATACGGGCTTGGGATATGGTAAATTATTACCGCTTGGTCGGGTATTGAATCTTTAATCAATTAATGGTTAAATCATTGAGATAACCCGTTTTAATCTGTTTTGTTTGATGCAATGCCTTTGGGGGGTTAATGACCGTGTCTTGGATATCCTCGGCTCATTCATTAGGAATGGTCACGACTTAAGCACGGGGTGTAGGCATACACCTGACGGTTGCGTATGTAAAAGATATAACCACTCATTGAGGTTAACTCGCCGTGGGATTATATTAGTGGCGTGTCTATTAATCTTTAACCCGGTACTTCTAACCCGGGCTACTGAATGGACGACAAACATATAAATCTGTATACAAGACTATTTTTTAAAATAATTGTCCCAAGTTATAAAAGATTTTATGCCTTGTGCATCCAAACCAATTTTCATAAATACTTTTCAAAAGAGTCAGTTAGTTGTATTTACCAGTGTAAACTGACGTATTTTTCAAAAAGGTTAAGTGCAGGTACTAAGCGTAATGGGCTGGAACTCCTGAGTGATTAAATAAAGAGTCTTGCAAGCTTTTATCACTTTAAGTCTGTTGAACATTACTTCTTTTGTTTTGATCCGCCTATGGATCCACTTGCGATCCGTTTGTAATATTTTATGATACTTTCAACTCGGTTTGTATAAATTACTTTAGACTTCCGCTGTGCATTAAATTGTGATTAATTGACTATGATGATATAAACTACGTCACGATACTCCCCACAGGGCCCACCGGTAATACGTGGAAATATCAGGGTGTGACACGTTTGGATGTCTCGTGATCCGGTTCAGGTTGCGTCTCCGGCACGGTATCCACCTCGGGTTCGGGTTGTTGTTGGGATGGTTGCGAAGCGCCGGGTTGGGCAAAGCCGTAAGTGTGTTGCATGTAAGGAGTAGAGCCGCTCAAGTAAGCCGTGTACGATAACATGTTCGGGTCCATGTCTTGAAAGTTAAAGTTTTGTTGCGGTTGAGTGGTATTCGGGTTCCCGAGTCTTGACGGAACACCAAAAGGGGGTCAAAATGGATTCATGGTTGAGTTTATAAAAGTTAGAAGATTGGGTTGAGAGAAAGTTTGATAGAAAGTGGGTTTATTTTATAAAAAGTTAGAAGAAATGTGGGGTATTCAAAGATTAATATGGGAATTTTAAAAAAATAAAAACATTAAATGTTTTACCGTTTGAAAATGATCAAAATTTGAAAACTTGTGCAAAATTGGTGTGTTTTAAAACACGCTAGAACGATTTTTTCGAAAAAACGCCCGAACACGCCATGGGGGGTGGAGCTGTGGCGAGATTGGGGGTGTCTGGCTGAAATTTTTGAAAAGACCACGCCCATTATGGGTGGTCTAAGAGAAAACAAAAATATTCACACAAAAGAAAATAAAAAAGAATAAAACTTTTTTTGTTGGCATAACATTAGAGATTCTGACGTGTATAAAACGGGAAAGAACGGAAAGCGGGATTCGTTTCTCGTCACTTGTGAGAGATGCACCACCCAATCCATTTGTTTAAAGCAATGTTTAAAAAACCAGTTTTTATATCGTATCATAGAGGTGCACAACCGGGTTTAAACCAGTTTGGAGTGAAGTTTAAAAAAGTCAAACCGAGTTGAGAATGAAACCGGGTTGGGTTCTGTGACAACCGGTGATTTACGGCCCTTAATTACGTGATTAAAAGGTGATTAACGCGATAATAAATAGTGTTTACAACTCAAATTAACTTAATTAGGCCATTGGAATGCCTAGGAACGTTTATCGGACTTTACAGTGCGCGTATGGCGATTGACGGGGAATCTGCTGAATACTACGTAACAACGAACTGATACCGTACAAAATACTGACAACGCCGACAAGTATGAATGTTACACGAATATTTTATGTCTATGAAATAAATTTGGTGAATTTATTGGGCTTCCGTGCGACACAAATGCAACATGAACTAAAAACGCGATAGCAGGAAACGTAGCGGCAACGAAACGGAAGCGACGGAAACACCTGTCACCTCCGAAACTTATATTTTACGCTATATTCAGCTCCGTAATGAAATTTTGGTAGATACAGTCGAAACCGGATCGAGAAACGGATTGGAACGGCAACCGACGCAATCTACGCGCTTTTACGCAACCGACGATTTAAAATGCGACAACAACAACCACGTACGCTATCTTACCTATTTTGGAATCAAAATTTATATTTTATGACGCTACAGGGAGTTCGGGTCGCAAAAACGAGTTCATAGGAATTACGGGCCACTTACACATGAGATAGGGCTTGTAGGCCCAGGGCCCAAGCCCAAAATCCACAAGCCTAAACCTGCATAATAAATTAGCTTTTATGAATCTCTAAAAATCTTTAGAGATCTATGCTAAAATCTTATAAAATCTATGATAAATCTTTACAAAATATTTTGTAAGATTCACCAGATCTCAAGATCTCTATAAGACCCATACTCTCATCACACTTCTTCAAACAACATACACACATCCCACCATAAATACTCTCTCTCTCTCGGTTATATACCCAGACAAACAAAAAAACATGGGCCAAACTTCATCTCCTACATTTCTCTACAAGAAAACCCTAAACACCCTCCTTTCTTTCTATAACTCACAACAACCACAGGACTCCTCTTCCCCTCTCTGCTCTCTCGACACCCACCGGTGACCGGAGTAAAACCCGGCCGGTTGTCGGCGCCCTTCACCCGACGTGACACGCACACCGGTACACCCCAACACCCACCTTGATCCAGAAACGGACCGCCACCACCACCACCGTCCGGTGGTGGCGCGACTGCGAGACAGAAGAGAGAGAGACATCGAGGGAGATCGGGAGAAAGAAGGAGGTGACGGAACGACTGAGGTGTCGGCCACCATACGCGGCGGCGCGTGATGGTGACGGTACGGTGGTGGTTTCTTTGGCGCCCCGACGGCGGCTTCTGGCCGGCGACGTCACAGACGGCAGCAGCGGTGGTTCAGGTCTCGGTCCGACAAACTTCCGGTAAACCAACCCCTGTTCTCATTAATTCTTGCAAACTTGAAGATGATTATGGCTGATGATGTTCGGTTCACGTTTCGGGATATTTCGGGTCTCGGGTCACAGATGGGTTCGGGTTTTCAGGTTCGGTTTCGCCTCAGATCGGGTCCGGTTAAGCTCAGTGGAGGTTCGGGTCAGATTACGTGTTTAGGAAGCGGGTCAAAGTTTCGGGTGCGGTTTGGTCAAGTTGTCAGCTTCAGAAGCGGCTCGGGTTGACTCGGTCAACTCAGCATGTCGAATCAGTTTGGTTCAAGCTTCGGTTCGGGTCTCGCGATTTCGGTCAGACGGTTCGGTTCGGTCGGCTCGGTCAAACCGAGTCGACTCAGCGGGTCAACTCAGTCCATGTTTAGACGACTCGACGAAAGAATTGGTAAAGAATTTTAGTGGCGTGATTATTGATGTCATTTAATAATTTTTACATTATTAACGTAAACGAGCTCGAACCGATTCGGATTAGTATTTAAATTACACTTTGCCGTGCTTACAACATTATATATTGATAACTGAATAATTGTTGATTGGTTTTTGAAAAATAACGACAACATGTGTTGTCGGGGGCGTCCAAAAACAGAGGAAACTCTGCCCGTTTTTCGAGAAAATCCGTAAAAAGGAACGCGTTTTATTATAAAACAAACATCGGATTCAAATGATATTTTGGAAAGACGAATACAAGCATATAGTTTCTTTCGATAACACTTTACAACTTACAATAAACGACGATTCGGAAAATTATTTACAACGATAAAAATAGTTATTTTAAACTTCAAAATCCGACAATTCTTTTATAAGATCAACATAACTATTTATATTGTTTCAAACGCCGATAATACGACTTCTTTTATAAATAAATATAGTTATATATTTAATTCGAAGATCAAACGACATGACGATGGAGTTAATAAAATAAATATAGTTTATATATTTATTCGAAATATCAAACGATTTCTCGAGACGACAATCGACCTTAACAATATATTTATATGTTTTGATATAAATATTTATTTATTTCTAACCTCTCGAGGAATAAGTCTTCCCAAGACTTATTAGTTTTACCGACAATAAGCGAGACCTAACAAGTATAACTTAATCGTTACTATTAAGTTATTAACTTACCGTTGAATCGTTCGGTTAACGATTCGGTAGAGCTCGACGACACGTAATTTAGTTACCGTGTTTATTTAGAAACTTATAAGATATTCCGTGTTAGGAATATTGTAGAATGCACGCTAGCGAGTAAAGTCTTGGAAACGACATCACAAAGTCGTAATTAGCTAGCTTCGTACAAGGCAATTCAGGTGAGTTCATAACCCCCACTTTTTACTGTTTACATTTTTGTAAATGTTTTCGGGGTGGAAAGACATGCACGTTTTGCAAAAACATACAAAGTTCTGAACAAATGCAAAACTCGTATTTCTAAATCATATTACGAAGGGATTTCGAGGAACTCAAATGATTTACGAAAGGTTTATACTAAACATACCGGTTTTTACAAAACAAATGCGTATTATCGAAAGGTGAATGATTTTCATGACTAGGGATGGGATCATCTGGTGATAAGATTGAGGAAGGATCAGTCTTAGAGACTGAGGGAGGATCAGTCTTAGAGACCGGGGTAAAATACATGTACAATGATTACAGACACTTACAGACATTTTTATACATGGTATGGTTAGCTTAAGGAGGGTTTACTACTTAGATCATGTGAGTGGGTAGGCGCAACTTGAGGCCATTAATGCTCATTGTAGGACCGAGGGACAGTAGCGGTAGATCTATCTGGGTGTAGCGAGCCCAGCCCCAGGCCCAACAGTACGGACCTCGGGGTGACTTTGTGCCCGACGCATAAATCTGCTAGGTTTGAGTCTTCATACTTGCACTTCACACATACCATTGGCTTTGCAAACCATTGGTGATCTCTTCTTTTTCCTTATTGCTACATACCAGGGACATATATACTTACAAAACTACTTGTTTATACAAATTAAATACCATGTTTTATACAAAATTCAAAGCATAGGATTATGCGGGTATGGAGTCAAAGTCAGGGTGGGCATTGACGGTTATGCGAACATTACAAATACAAGACTTTACAAATACATGGTTTTTATGAACATAACGTGTTACAAACACAACGTTTCCATATAACTTGGCAAGAAAATGACCTTTGATTCGTTTTCTCATTACTATTTCAAAAATCGGTTATTCCAAAGATTTATTTCAAATCTTTCACAACTCAAAAGATTTATTTCAAATCTTTCACAACTCAAAAGATTTATTTCAAATCTTTCACAACTCAAAAGATTTATTTCAAATCTTTCACAACTCAAAAGATTTATTTCAAATCTTTCACAACTCAAAAGATTTATTTCAAATCTTTTACAAACAAACTATGGACTCGCTCAACTTTATGTTGACTTTATCGCATGTTTCTTTCTCAGGTTACTTTTCTAAGACAAGGCACGGTTGGAATAGGAGAACCATTGGAGACTCGAGTACTTAGTGGGCGTTCAATTTCTAGAAAGTCTTAGCTTATTTGCTTCCGCTGTGCAATGAAGACACCAGTCCAGTCACGCCAATGCTCTGATATTTCGGGGTATGACAGATTGGTATCAGAGCTATAGGTTACAGCGAATAAGGTTTTCTGTAGGAATACCTAGGCTCTAACCTCACTTTCCTTTGGGAACTTAGATTATTAAAACGTTGAATGCATACAGAACGCATAGTACTCAAATATGGTCTCCAACCGTTGCCGAAAAGCAAACAGACACAATTTTGTTTTCAAACATACGCTAAAGATGTGTTTTACACACGGTACACAAAGCAGTCGCATACAGTACACGAAACTCTTAGAGCTTAGGAAACATGCATTTAAGACCTTCAGAAACTTATGTTGAAGTTCATTAAAGGTCATCACGTAGGAACCGCGAATATTAACTCGGGCACACATTATTATTCAGATTGTCCATGATATTTTAACTCCCGAGCAGGCAGCCTACGCATAACGAAACATTAGTGCGCAAGAATACAAGGAACTCAAATCTTACGTCAACGGATGTCGGGGTACATCACATTCTACGCGGAACGAAACGCTAGTGCACCAGTGTACAGGGAACTTAAACTATACAGACGTCAAAGTATGTCATACAAGACTATCGAGGCGAGGCCTTTGAAAAGACACGATGGCGCAATTCAACGACGACGCTAGATTCCGTCAACAGGGGAAACTATCGATCAGGATGCGACGATTTGTCTCACGGTCCTGCAAACGACACGAAACATGCCAAGGAGAAGACGTATGTCTCCGCATTCCCCCTAACTCATAACGACGAATACGCTATGTTCGACATTCCATGGTAATGTCACTTAACAACCGGTCATCATATGAAACCCCAGGTAAAGTCCTTAAATTTCTTTTATTGAAATTTCGACTTTCTCATTTACTGAGTAGATTTTCGTATCTCTACTCCCCTTATTGGTCGTTGTACCACGAACATTTCTTTCGCTATAGAGAATACTCGTTTACTTCATGTCTTGAAAATTCATATGTTGCGCATGCATCGTTTGTTACGCATGTGGTTTCGTTTCGAATAAGCATTTCATCAATGTTCAAATATTATTTCACTAAACTTAATTTTTGATTTGTGATTCGAATGACCCGCATTATTGTAATTGTTGGCTTCTTTGTTATCAAGTCAACACATTTCCTTGAAATTTCTTGTCCTTTCAAGTTACATACATGGTTTTCGTTGTGACCATGCCGAAAGTCTTTCTTGTCGATAAAAGTATTTATTGTCTGATTGCGCTAAAACCAAGTTCAACTGTTTGAACTTGTCCATTACACATATTCACTTCAGGGCATTATATGGTGTATTGGGAGCATCATATTCAAAATTCGTTTTAACAAGTGTTCCAATTGTTCCGAGTCGAAGTAAACTTGTTTGGCAGTCGACTCCATTAAATTGTTTGTTGATTTCGACACCTTGTGGTGGTATTTTCACTTATTTGAACCTTGCGCTAAACTTATTTACATATCTTATGCACGGATTTAATTATTTCTTTATTAATTTGTTTTAAATCCGCTTTGAATTATCATATTAAAGCAGTCTTAACACATCGTGTGTTAAGACAATGGTACACAAATTCATTTCATATTCCGGTGTACCTCATAACGGTTCTTTCAACATCGATCGAATGCCTTGCGATATTCATTGCTTCCTCACCTTCGATCGAAAACATTGTTTCATTGATGTTCCGTTTTCAATTGAAAATCCTACGATGTCATTTGAAACAAACTTTCAGAATTCACTTTATTGCGCCTTCATTTAACTTCAAACACGGTGAATTTGTTTGATCACCGCTATTATTGAATCATTTGAATCACTGCGACACCTTGTGGCGTCAGTACAAACTTGTAGCTTGGGCTAATTATGATTGATACAAAACAAAGGTGATACTTGTTCAATCACCGCTATTATTGAATTGTTTCATTCATTGCGACACCTTGTGGCGTCAATATAACTTGCAGCCTGTGCTGATCACGAATCGAGCGTTTCATGCAAACTAGTACATTTGAGATTGTTGATTCTAAGTTCATCCAGTGGATGTTATTGCTTCTAGAATTCATTTACTTATTGCGAACGTTCATATGGAATTCGATTGGTCGAAGTTCCTGTTCATTGTTGGATCCTTGTGACTTAGTCACACAAGTGACTGTATCTATACGACTTGTTTTCTTTGACATCGATTTGCTGAAACACATTTATTGTAAACCATTGGGTTCTTATTGTTGAGGAATGTCATTAAATTCACATGATTCAAGTAAGTCTTGTTTCGATTACGCGGTCATTCATTTTGTTATTATTCGGACTTACCTGCGAACAACACAATTCTGAGGAGATAACATAGTCTAAATTTCGAGGACGAAATTTCTGTAACAGGGGGAGAATGTGACAACCGGTGATTTACGGCCCTTAATTACGTGATTAAAAGGTGATTAACGCGATAATAAATAGTGTTTACAACTCAAATTAACTTAATTAGGCCATTGGAATGCCTAGGAACGTTTATCGGACTTTACAGTGCGCGTATGGCGATTGACGGGGAATCTGCTGAATACTACGTAACAACGAACTGATACCGTACAAAATACTGACAACGCCGACAAGTATGAATGTTACACGAATATTTTATGTCTATGAAATAAATTTGGTGAATTTATTGGGCTTCCGTGCGACACAAATGCAACATGAACTAAAAACGCGATAGCAGGAAACGTAGCGGCAACGAAACGGAAGCGACGGAAACACCTGTCACCTCCGAAACTTATATTTTACGCTATATTCAGCTCCGTAATGAAATTTTGGTAGATACAGTCGAAACCGGATCGAGAAACGGATTGGAACGGCAACCGACGCAATCTACGCGCTTTTACGCAACCGACGATTTAAAATGCGACAACAACAACCACGTACGCTATCTTACCTATTTTGGAATCAAAATTTATATTTTATGACGCTACAGGGAGTTCGGGTCGCAAAAACGAGTTCATAGGAATTACGGGCCACTTACACATGAGATAGGGCTTGTAGGCCCAGGGCCCAAGCCCAAAATCCACAAGCCTAAACCTGCATAATAAATTAGCTTTTATGAATCTCTAAAAATCTTTAGAGATCTATGCTAAAATCTTATAAAATCTATTATAAATCTTTACAAAATATTTTGTAAGATTCACCAGATCTCAAGATCTCTATAAGACCCATACTCTCATCACATTTCTTCAAACAACATACACACATCCCACCATAAATACTCTCTCTCTCTCGGTTATATACCCAGACAAACAAACAAACATGGGCCAAACTTCATCTCCTACATTTCTCTACAAGAAAACCCTAAACACCCTCCTTTCTTTCTATAACTCACAACAACCACAGGACTCCTCTTCCCCTCTCTGCTCTCTCGACACCCACCGGTGACCGGAGTAAAACCCGGCCGGTTGCCGGCGCCCTTCACCCGACGTGACACGCACACCGGTACACCCCAACACCCACCTTGATCCAGAAACGGACCGCCACCACCACCACCGTCCGGTGGTGGCGCGACTGCGAGACAGAAGAGAGAGAGACATCGAGGGAGATCGGGAGAAAGAAGGAGGTGACGGAACGACTGAGGTGTCGGCCACCATACGCGGCGGCGCGTGATGGTGACGGTACGGTGGTGGTTTCTTTGGCGACCCGACGGCGGCTTCTGGCCGGCGACGTCACAGACGGCAGCAGCGGTGGTTCAGGTCTCGGTCCGACAAACTTCCGGTAAACCAACCCCTGTTCTCATTAATTCTTGCAAACTTGAAGATGATTATGGCTGATGATGTTCGGTTCACGTTTCGGGATATTTCGGGTCTCGGGTCACAGATGGGTTCGGGTTTTCAGGTTCGGTTTCGCCTCAGATCGGGTCCGGTTAAGCTCAGTGGAGGTTCGGGTCAGATTACGTGTTTAGGAAGCGGGTCAAAGTTTCGGGTGCGGTTTGGTCAAGTTGTCAGCTTCAGAAGCGGCTCGGGTTGACTCGGTCAACTCAGTGAGTTGACTCGGTCAACTCAGCATGTCGAATCAGTTTGATTCAAGCTTCGGTTCGGGTCTCGCGATTTCGGTCAGACGGTTCGGTTCGGTCGGCTCGGTCAAACCGAGTCGACTCAGCGGGTCAACTCAGTCCATGTTTAGACGACTCGACGAAAGAATTGGTAAAGAATTTTAGTGGCGTGATTATTGATGTCATTTAATAATTTTTACATTATTAACGTAAACGAGCTCGAACCGATTCGGATTAGTATTTAAATTACACTTTGCCGTGCTTACAACATTATATATTGATAACTGAATAATTGTTGATTGGTTTTTGAAAAATAACGACAACATGTGTTGTCGGGGGCGTCCAAAAACTGAGGAAACTCTGCCCGTTTTTCGAGAAAATCCGTAAAAAGGAACGCGTTTTATTATAAAACAAACATCGGATTCAAATGATATTTTGGAAAGACGAATACAAGCATATAGTTTCTTTCGATAACACTTTACAACTTACAATAAACAACGATTCGGAAAATTATTTACAACGATAAAAATAGTTATTTTAAACTTCAAAATCCGACAATTCTTTTATAAGATCAACATAACTATTTATATTGTTTCAAACGCCGATAATACGACTTCTTTTATAAATAAATATAGTTATATATTTAATTCGAAGATCAAACGACATGACGATGGAGTTAATAAAATAAATATAGTTTATATATTTATTCGAAATATCAAACGATTTCTCGAGACGACAATCGACCTTAACAATATATTTATATGTTTTGATATAAATATTTATTTATTTCTAACCTCTCGAGGAATAAGTCTTCCCAAGACTTATTAGTTTTACCGACAATAAGCGAGACCTAACAAGTATAACTTAATCGTTACTATTAAGTTATTAACTTACCGTTGAATCGTTCGGTTAACGATTCGGTAAAGCTCGACGACACGTAATTTAGTTACCGTGTTTATTTAGAAACTTATAAGATATTCCGTGTTAGGAATATTGTAGAATGCACGCTAGCGAGTAAAGTCTTGGAAACGACATCACAAAGTCGTAATTAGCTAGCTTCGTACAAGGCAATTCAGGTGAGTTCATAACCCCCACTTTTTACTGTTTACATTTTTGTAAATGTTTTCGGGGTGGAAAGACATGCACGTTTTGCAAAAACATACAAAGTTCTGAACAAATGCAAAACTCGTATTTCTAAATCATATTACGAAGGGATTTCGAGGAACTCAAATGATTTACGAAAGGTTTATACTAAACATACCGGTTTTTACAAAACAAATGCGTATTATCGAAAGGTGAATGATTTTCATGACTAGGGATGGGATCATCTGGTGATAAGATTGAGGAAGGATCAGTCTTAGAGACTGAGGGAGGATCAGTCTTAGAGACCGGGGTAAAATACATGTACAATGATTACAGACACTTACAGACATTTTTATACATGGTATGGTTAGCTTAAGGAGGGTTTACTACTTAGATCATGTGAGTGGGTAGGCGCAACTTGAGGCCATTAATGCTCATTGTAGGACCGAGGGACAGTAGCGGTAGATCTATCTGGGTGTAGTGAGCCCAGGCCCAACAGCACGGACCTTGGGGTGACTTTGTGCCCGACGCATAAATCTGCTAGGTTTGAGTCTTCCTACTTGCACTTCACACATACCATTGGCTTTGCAAACCATTGGTGATCTCTTTTTTTTTTCCTTATTGCTACATACCAGGGACATATATACTTACAAAACTACTTGATCATACAAATTAAATAGCATGTTTTATACAAAATTCAAAGCATAGGATTATGCGGGTATGGAGTCAAAGTTAGGGTGGGCATTGACGGTTATGCGAACATTACAAATACAAGACTTTACAAATACATGGTTTTTATGAACATAACGTGTTACAAACACAACGTTTCCATATAACTTGGCAAGAAAATGACTTTTGATTCGTTTTCTCAATACTATTTCAAAAACCGGTTATTCCAAAGATTTATTTCAAATCTTTCACAACTCAAAAGATTTATTTCAAATCTTTCACAACTCAAAAGATTTATTTCAAATCTTTTACAAACAAACTATGGACTCGCTCAACTTTATGTTGATTTTTTCGCATGTTTCTTTCTCAGGTTACTTTTCTAAGACAAGGCACGGTTGGAATAGGAGAACCATTGGAGACTCGAGTACTTAGTGGGCGTTCAATTTCTAGAAAGTCTTAGCTTATTTGCTTCCGCTGTGCAATGAAGATACCAGTCCAGTCACGCCAATGCTCTGATATTTCGGGGTGTGACAGGTTCAACCCGGTTTGGTGATTTGTAAAACTCAACCCTATAAAATCATTTCGGGTTGGGTTGGAACTGGGTTATACTCTTAAACCGAGTTCAACCCTATTAAAAAAAGAGTAAATTACAAGTTTTGTCCTTTATGTATGTACCAAATTGCAGACGGTGTCCTTTAACTTCAAAATTGACTGGTTTTGTCCTTAACGTTTCAAAATCCTGCACGTTATGTCCTTTAGGCCAAACCCAATTAGATTTTTTTGTTAAAGTTGGTCATGTGCCTTGCACATGAGGGCACTTTTGTTATTTTGCCTCCTTATGGACTATTGAGTAAATAACTTATAAACAAGGGGTAACAATAAAAAAATAAAGATAGTAAATACAAAATTCCCCTGCACTCTCTTTCTCTCTTTAACTCTCTCGCTCTCTCTACAAAACGCTCTTTGTTATCTCTCTCTCTACAAACTGTGGAGAAATCTCATCAACCAAACACAGCAACAGAAGAAGAGCAGCAACAACTAGCAATGTCAATCGTAACCACCACCGTCAGATTGCCTCAGATTGATCACCACTGCCACCAGTCACTCCGTCATCATCATAGTTACTCTCATCGATCACGTCATCGTGAGTTATCGTTGTTTATTACAGATCTATCGGTTTTTGCTCTCGAATGGATTTAGCATCGCTATTTAACTTGTTACTGTTGTTTATTGTTAACTTGTGATGGGTTAGAGGCGGCAGTGGGTGAAGGGGTGGGTGTGGCGGTGGGTGGTGGTGGCCGGAGACTGTACCCACAAATAAATGGGTCAACTGACCTTTAATATTATCTTCGGATCTCACCAGAAAAAACAAGCATCGCCGGAATTCTCTACGTGTTAACCGGAGTTCAAATTTCGCCGGAGTTAACCTTTCTCATCGATACTCGGAACCGGTAAGATCTTTATACGCCGGTCGTTTTGAATCCGAGAACAATAACTTAAAAGGATGATGATGTGTTGTGTATTGCTTGATTTGCTAATTACACAAAATTGGATTGGGGTTTTGGAAATTGATGAAGCTCTGTGTGTGTTTTTATGTCATTAAATGTCACACCCCAACCAATGGCGGAATCATCGAGGCGTGGCACTAGGCGAATCAGTTTGCTCAAGAGAATCCATAACAACTAAATAGTGACAATATTTAATGCGTTCATTATCCCATACTAATAAACAAATATAATCACATAAGCTGTCACAAATTTGTTATTCTCTCAAACAATACAAATCCGACAACCTAGATTTTAGGTGTGTTTCTAGACTTCCTAGCTTGATTTGATGCGGGCTGCGACTAAACCTGCAACATACGTTAAAAAAACGTCAATACAAAAGTATTGGCGAGTATACAAGTTTTGTTGAAGTAGCGTAATAGATAAAAAGTGATGCGAATTACCACATACATAAACGGGATACACAACATATACACAAGACAGTTACTACCAGCTAAGTCACTCGAGCTGCGAATTACGATTGCTATTCATCCTAACTAGACCCCGTCGGGTTCTATAGTACTATACTAGTTAAGGCGGGACGTCGCTAGTAAAAGTCCTAGCACATATGTAACTAGTATCACGTGTTAATAAGTAATTCAGTCGTTCGCAATTGATAGATAGTTTGAGCATTCGATTAGTTTGATTTAATAGAAACGTATGTTACACCCAAAATGCGATAAAAAGGGTTCGAGTATACTCACAGATTGTGTTTAAGTAAATAAACACTCTCTTGGATTGAAGGGAGCGCTGAGAGATTAGCCTGAACAGTTAACGATAACATATGTAATACCCGGAAAAAAAAAACACTAAAATGATAAATATCAGATTATTTTGTAGGATTTTAAATGAATTTAATACATCTTATAATCATTTACATGATTAGCAATTATGTATTCTCATTCTTGTTTTATGAATAAAATAATAAGTAGAGACTTATAATTCATAACCACATTTTAGTTAATGGAGTTATAATGCTTTTGAGTTTAGTAAATTTCAAATGGAAGTAGGAGGTTAGTCTTGTAAACTTTTCTTAAACTGGAGGGGCTATACTAAAAGCTTCCAATTAAATCAAATGAAGACTTACTATCTTTTTTTGTCTCTAATTTTTGAAACCTTGGCCGCAATCTACTCAATTTCTGTAACCGATTTAAATGATTGAGATTTACGATTTAGTAAATTGATTCTTTTTCAAATGGTAAAAGATCATGTTGATGTCCTTAAACAAAATGAGACAACAAGTTTTGTCACACACTCAAACGATTCTAAAGCACCGCCACTTGCCACCGCTCACCGACACCGTAGTGAACCACCATTTGACACCGACGCAAAACCACCATCCTCCACCGCCACCGTTGCAACCAACCCTGAAAACAGTGAATTCCGACGCCAGCCGTCGTCGTTTCTGGTCTCCGGCGTCACTACGGCCACCACCGTCTTCCTTTTCTTGCTTTTTCGCAACTGCCATCTGTAGCTTTCATTCATCTCGGCTCATGGTAAGAATCCGTTTACATGTTTATTAATTTCATCACTTGAAATATTAAACTAATTCGATCAGAATCACATTCGGTCACCGTTTGAACTATAAGGGTGAAGGGAGTGGGGCGTCAAACCCATCAGCAAAGGAGAATGCCGAGCGGGAACACCGCCGCCATCCCATTTTTACCGCGCGGCAAACTTCACAATCGGTATGTGGTCACCTATCGACAAAGGGGAGAGACAAGACCTTGGGGTGTGTGTAATTAATTTGATGCTTTATCATAAAAAAAAAATAACTAAATAAATTATACTTTTCATTATATAAATCAACATTTAATGTAGTTTTTTTTTTAATTAATTTAATGCTTTATTGTTTTTATTTAACACATAATTTAAAAAAAAAAAAAAGTTTGCCACTTTCAACTGTCTAAACCTTTACCAACACTTTTCAGCAAAGTTTAAACTTTTTCTCCTCTCTGACGTAGCACTCTCTGATTGGTTCATTTTAAAGTTTGCCACTTTCACCTGTTTAATCACTTCCTTCACCCTAAGTAGGAAAAAGAAAATGAACTCTGAATATCTCGACCACCGGAGTTTTTTTTTTTCTTATTAAGTCCGTCATCAGTTTTTACTAGAGCTTTATATATGTCATCCATTTACTATAGGATACAATTTCCACAGAATACATATATCAAGTTTTGATTCTAAAAGTAAAATATTTTATACTAGCCGAATATTATAAACTAGAAATATAACTTTCATAAACTTCCTAACTTTAAATAAACTAGCCTGGTGATTTGATAAATAAAATTATATAGTTCAATGAATAAGTTTTGGTTATTATTTAGATCTATGGTTAGAATTATGTAAAATAGGATATTTTATATATACAGGAATAAACAACTGGTTCACAAAAGTTGACATACACCTTTAAATCCTATCCGCCAATATATTAGCACCGAATGAATGTCGTTACGTTACAAGATGTTCACTACAATATGCAAATATGAATCTATAAGGTACGGATTCCGTTTCTTTTACATCATAGTATAATTTTATTTTTTGTTACTCGCTGGTACGGATTCTGTTTGTTTTCATCGTAGTATAATTTGCAATTCCTTCTACGGGTACGAATTCTCAAGTCTTGATATCGTAACGTAATTTTATTTTCATTACTCTTAGTATGGATATTTATCTTTGTTTTAGAGTCTGATTGTCATGGTTTGATACCTATGTTCGTTTGATATGTGATACGTTATCTGAGTCAGTATTGTATCTGTCTACTTTTGTAGTGTGTTGCAGCATGCCATACCTCAGACTTGTATCATGGTCGCATGTTCCTGTTAATATTATTTTCAGTTGCCTGTAAATTATTTATAAGGCCTTAGTATTTGTATTCTGTCACCCAAGCATGTCTGGCTTACCGTTTGGGCGTCAACGGCATGGCACTTATCGTGACAGTGCGTAATCAAAGTTCACGGCGTCTCTAGCTTGTGCTTATGTAGCATCTTGGCCACTAGAGGCGTGTAGATCGATCTTAGCTCTGAGTTTGAGTTTGTTTGTCTGGAGATGGAATAAGGGGTGAACGCCACACTCACCATCTCATAAGTGCATGGACTAGCTAGTTGTGTACCAGTCTGTTTCTGTTTTTGGCTTTGGGTGCTTCCGTGTTACACGATTTATTTTGTTGATATATAGTTGTCGTGTAAGTCAGTATATGCTTCTGTATGTGAATATGTTAAGTATCTGTTCTGATATGTTTGATATGTTTGTACGCATCCGGTTTTGTTTCCGATCGTGTATTGGGTTAATTATGCTTCTGATTGTGTTCAGTATCCGATTCTGTTATGTATTAGCTATGTCTGTTTTGACTTAGTATCTGTACCAGTTTGTATCCGATTTGTCTTCATCAGTATCAGTCTCAGTTTGGATTTAGATTTCATGTTATACGTTTAGTTTGTGTCCGACAATATCTGTATTCGGTATTTGATTCGGTGCCTGTCGATATTTGTCGTTGAATCTATCTTTGTTCCGTGTCCATTTTTCTTATCGGTTTAAGAAATTTCGCAAGGATTAAATCATTCTACTTTTAAACTCAAGTTATCTAAATTATTTTGGTTATTAAATATAAATCTCCAAATCTATACAAATAGTTATTTTAATTAAATAATAACTTATAAAGTTATTTTAATTAAATAATAACTTATGAAATTTGATTAATTAATAAAGATGGATTTGAATCTAAACATTTATTTAAAGATAATAGTTCGACAATTCTTTTCTTTTAAATATTATAAGATTTTTAGTGGTATTTAAGCTTACGTATTTGGTTTTGATTTTGTATCGTCTTTCCATGTCAGTTTACGAAACTTTTATAAGTATTTCATTTGAAATCCAGTAGTTTATGACATTTATTATATTTCTAAGTTATAACTTTTTCAAAGTTAGAAAATTAGTTCTTTTTGTCTAATGTTGATTTGCTATGAAATGTGTTAAACTATTTTTATTTTGATAACATTCAAACGCTCAATAAAAGAAAATACTTTTGCCGAGTATCTTGTTTTAAAAAAATAATAGCATTATTAAACGTTGTTTAAAATATTTGATAGTTATTATTTCTTGGATTTGTTTAAACGTTTCATTTACAAACTACGAATAATAGGTTAGAAACTTTTCTAGTTATACAGATACTAGATTATTTAAACAAGGTTTTCAATAAGTTCGTTTATACAAGATAAAAGATTTTAGTCATCGTGGTCAGCTACGTACCAGTCTCTACAACGGTTTTCTGTTGGGTTCGATATCAGTTATATGTATGGTTGACTTTTGTTCCGTATCTGTTCTCGTTAAAGTTTTAGATCCGTTAGTGTATCAGTCTTTCGTCTGCATCTGTTTTCTGTACTCGTGCCATTAATCGTTTCAGTTGAGTCTTAGTTCTATTATGCTTTTCTTTCCGCTGATATGACTTTACTTGTATTGTTGATTTCTCCGTTACTGGGCAATTTTTGGCTCAGCCGTATTTTTCTTTTTGTGTTTTTCCTATTTGTTTTACAGGTAATATGGGATGATCTGGGATTTCAGTGAAGAGCGTTAGGAAGTTGCTAGTCAAGATTCTTTATTTCTGTAATGTAATAAATGTAATTAGGATCTTTTATTTAATGCTATGGATTGGTTTTTGGTTTTGATATCTGTAAGAGTGACACGTCAGCCCTAGCGGGGTTGGGGTGTTACAGCATAAGCGAAGAATGGCGCGTTAAACGGTAAAAAGAACCAAGTGTCGAATGGTAGTCCGATCGGATGGCAATCCGATCGGATGGCCATTCGGTCAGATTAACATTCGTTTGGGATGGATGCGTTTGTGTATGATGGCTTTGAAGTTTTCGTTGTAGCATTTAGAAAACAGAGAAGTATCTCTACCATTCAGGTTGATCGATTGAACGGTCGGTCGTTCGATCGGATTACAATCCGATAGGCAAGACATTTCAGTTGAGAGCAAGTTCACAACAGGATGGTCCTTTGATCGGATGGCAATCCGATCGAATGGCCATTCGATGCAACTGATATGTATTTTAAAGGTTGTAAAATGTTAAGTGTTGAAGACCATGTGCAATCCGATCGGATTGTCGTTCGATCGGATAGCAATCCGATCGGATGGCAATCCGATCGGATGGTAATCCGATCGGGCGACAATTCGTCCAACAATCTGATCGTTTTGAAAACTTGAATATTTTGCTAAGTTTGAAAAGTTTTGCGGTTTCTTCGAGACGGTAAGACAACGTGTTAAGCAATGGAAACCCCATCAGTCCCAGTCGTCCGACCGAAGTGGGAATCACCCCAGTCCGTTCAGCCAACTGCTCGTGACGGTTATTCATGTTCAACCCGAAATCGATTGTCTCTTTGATAGGAATCAGATATCGGACCGACCCTTCACTAAGAAATGAGTGGAAGACCTAAGTGAGCTCTGCTTCTATCGGTTTTGAGTGCATTGAGTGTAAAAGAATGAGAAAACTTGTGAATATTTCTTTCAAATCTTTTATCCTTTTGAAAATGTTTTAGATCTATGCGAAATCGTTGTGAAGTCATATGGAAATCCTTCAGATCTGAGTTATTCTTGGTGGAATGAGATCAAAACTTGAAGTTCATAAGAACTCCCTAATGACATCACCCTAGAACACCTCAAACTCGCTGATTTCACGGTTAAAAGTTAAGATTCAGAGGAGAAAATGATGAAGAAGTGTGTGTAGATCATAGAAGTGCAAGATTTGGGGTAGAAACTTACAAGAATCGCGAGGAATCGAGAGAAAATAGCCCAAAAGCGTGTTGGTCGAGTGAGAGCTGTCACATCACTTGAACAGTGATGTGACAAGTGCTATTTATAGGTGAAGAGGAGAGAAGGTGGTGGAGTGTAACGGATCGGATGGCCATCCGATCGGATGGTTATCCGATCGAATGACCATGCGATCGAATGGTCGTTCGATCGAATGGACGTTCGATCGGTGGTCTCCGACGAGTCGCGTTTCGATATTTTGTTTTGTCCGTTAAGCGTTGCGATAGTTTGGCTTACACATAACCATACACATATAGATATATTTATTATAATTAGTCACAAGGGTCGTATATAAAGATCCACGTTTTCAAGCATTCGTTTCGAGTATGCATTGTGTTACGACGCATCACGGCTATCGCGGAGGGTAGAATCGGTCCTCACCCGACGTCATCGTGAGCATTAGTACATGTGGTGTGATGTGTTATAGCGATAAAGTATGCGAAAATTTGTGAAAATAGCGTTGTATTGCGATATAGCTACATTATGATCTGAATCTTTGGTGCTAGGCGTAACGAGTAGTACAACGCACGAACGTGCGAGTTGTTACATTAAAGAACCCAAATGTATTTGTGCAGGTATAAATTTGAATGTATTCGTGAGGTGGTCTTCTTTCATGTTTCCCCGCGGCATCAAAATACAGAGCTTCATCCTTATTTCTGTAAATCGCACAAACAAGCATGCCTTGAACGAGTCTAGAACACTCGTAATCCTCAACCGGCTTTCGCTTAACAACGATCGATTTGGATCGCGACTGCCTCATAGCCCATGGAGCGTCAGCTAACCTTCACGAGCGTCTTGAACGAGTTTGGAACACTCGTAATCCTCAACCGGCTTTGAAACCGGACGAAATCTATGAAGAAACTGTTCGATTTCACGTTGAATGGGGAAATTAGCAACGGAGAAATCCCTTTCGTTTTATTACAAACCGTAACAGTTTTTACCACGGAAACGGTGGCTATGGGAAATACAAACCGCAACCATTTGTGACTAGCAGAAGAACCCGACACGTCTTCTATGATGTTTCGAAACATTCCGAATAACTAGTAGAAGAACCCGACACGTCTTCTATGATGATTCGAAACATTCCGAATAACTAGCAGAAGAACCCGACACGTCTTCTGCTAGTTATTCGGAATGACAATCAGATGACACATGATAAAAGCGCTTCTTTAGACAATCGCATGACACATGAGAAATGCGAACCCGAGAAACGGAAGGGATTTCGAGCAGTTGGTCGATGACATGATAGATAAAGATCTTGAAACGATCATATCCATTTTCAAGTATTAGACTAGATTGTCAAAGATGAAATATATTAAAAGCATTCAAGCCCACCAATCTACAATGTGTTATGGTGAGATTTTTCAAGTTTGCACAGTGGGAGAAAAGACCAGCACCCATTTCAGTATTGTCATAATGCAATGAGACATAACTGAGATTTAAGCGGCGTGTTCCGATCAACGTTTATCGACATTGTTATAGGTGATGAATAAACCCTAAAACGGAACATAGTCCCAGGTTGTCTAAAACCCTAAAATGGTGATCTGGTGACTCCACTTCAACAGGGATCTCAACCATGTTAGCATCCATACATCTATCAAACCAACCAAATGAATTTTCAGTCGATGCATACCAAAAAAGCAGTAAACATTTGGAGTTATTTAAACGTGTAACGTGCATATAAATACCTATGGTTAATGAAGCGTGCGACGTTTCCAAACAATGTGGCGTCCAAACAAAGGGCCTCTTCATCCCTTAAAAAACCTTCTGAACTCCAACCAGCATCCAATAAGACAGGGTATGTATGCACCTCATTTTTGTTCTTTTCATTTCGTGCAAATAACTCACTATTTGTTACAATTTCTCCAAAGCAAATCACCAAATCAATTCGGGCAGCTGTTTTCATCGGATATAGGCGCAAGCATGAACAATCAAAATACAGAGCTTCATCCTTATCGCACAAACAAGCATGCCTTGAACGAGTCTAGAACACTCGCAATCCTCAACCGGCTTTGAAACCGGACGAAATCTATGAAGAAACTGTTCAATTTCACGGTGAATGGAGAAATTAGCGACGGAGAAAACTTCGTCGTTAATTTGAAGGCTCACAAATTTCAATATCATTTTGTCATCGACCAACTGCTTGAAATCCCTTTCGTTTTATTACAGTCGTCATGATCAACTACTGCAGAATCATCTTCGTGACTTAAATTTGTATCCAAATCTTCGATACCTTCCAAGATCAAATTTCTTCGTTTCCCATGATAATGAAACCTCATTTTGTGAGGCGGCTATGGGAAATACAAACTGCAACACATGATAAGTTTAAACTGTATATTGTGTGATTTGACTAGCAAAGGATTGGAGGTGATTTCTACTATTAATAAGCTGTCACAGTTGTCAAATTCCATGCGTGCAGTCATATTGTTGAGACAATAACAGATAATGAACCGATTGTTGGACTTCTGGTTCCAAATGCAGCTGTAGGATCTATACTTAAAGGTCTCCCTAAAGTATGCAACCGAGACCGCCTTGTTAATTTTAATGAAGCAATGAAGATTGAATGAGCAAACCGCAACCGTTTTTTTACTACGGAAACGGTGGTTATGGGAAATAAAAACCGCAATCATTTGTGACTTTGGGAAACACAAGTTTTCCTTTTGAGCTTGATGGATGTCCATTATCTCAATGCCTCTCCTTACATTACTGATCTGGAATTGGAGAACCGTTGTTATTTTAGTGCGTCTCAACCAGATATTAAACAGTACTTGCCAGAGAACATTATGTTGAATGTACCGGGACCACTGGACCAAACATATGTCACATAGTTTGTCAGTGAACAAAAAGATATGAATGACAGCTTGAGGGGTCTAGCCCTAGCTAGTTTGTCATGATAAAAGATATAGATGTAGGAATATAACTAGATGTTACGTGTGTCAGATGAAGGTGTAGCTTCATTAAACCAAGAAAAGATATAAAGGGCGCAAGGCATCTTTTCTTTCGCATCGTATAGGCCTATAAGATGAAGGTGTAGCTTCATTAAACCATGAACAAAGCCTATTTCAAAACACATGTAGACATCATGTAACAAAAAAGTAATACATCAAAGGGCACAAGGCATCATCTTTTACCATATTTGCTTGCTTAACAACGATCGATTTGGATCTCGACTGCCTCATAGCCCATGGAGCGTCAGCTAACCTTCACGAGCGTCTTTTCACTCTCGGTGACTACTCTGAGATGCATGTCTGCAGAAGGTGCAAGAGAATGGCGAGTGTCAACTAACCTTCACCAGCATTCCTTTAACATGATCCCTGCTGGTGCTAAACCTTTTCAAGCTTTTTTTCAACGGGGATATAATGCAATGATTCCTCTCAATTGAATAGGCAAACACTTGCTTCATATGACTCACTTGAATCGTCTCGGATGTAATAAAAGTATGGTTAGTGGATGCAAATTGCTGGGGTGTGACTATTCAATTGAGAGGAATCATCGCATTACATCCCCGTTGAAAAACAGAATCACAGTCCTTTTCCTTCAATTTCCAGAACACCCGCCAGCAGTTCGTTGCGTGCATTCATATTGTTGGAACAGTCACACCCCAGCAATTTACATCCACTAAACATACTGTTATTACATCCGAGACGATTCAAGTGAGTCCTATGAAGCAAGTGTCTATCTATTCAATTGAGAGAAATCATCGCATTACATCCCCGTTGAAAAACAGAATCCACAGCGGGGAGTTTGGTTACCAGTGCGGTTGCCGTGAGCCTGAGGAACTTTTAATAATCTACCACACGAAACGAGGTTTCGTAATCATGGGAAACGAAGAAATTTGATCTTGGAAGAGATCGAAGATTTGGGTCCAACTTCAAGTAATGAGGATCACTATGCAGTAGTTTATCATGACGACTGTAATAAAACGGAACATAATCGCAGATAATTTAGAGAAGCGCTTTTATCATGTGTCACATGTTGGACGGAATATATGGATGGAAAGCCCACATAGATGGTAGCATTCCCTTACCACCAAAGGATATTGTGGACAGAAAGCTACCTTGCAAAAATAAAAAATTAAATCGAAGAGGTTTCTCTCGATTATTGATGAAGTGGATTTCAGGATTTCATTTGCGCAAACTATGGAGAACTTGTTTGCGTTATCCTTCTTGGTGAAAGATGGTCGGTTTCCACACCCCCCAAAGAGACGTAAAGTCAGGTAACCTTCTTATTTCCACACCGAAGCGCCCCACTTTTGCCAAAGCGGGGCGTTTTGGCCTGCTTTCCACCAACAAATGATGGGACGTTGTACGATGTCAGTTGAAGCGCCCCGCTTTGGCCAAAGCGGGGCGTTTAGGGTTTGGTGCGATCTGCAGGCACTGGCTGAAGAGACTTGATGGGATGGCTGTCGGAGAAAGTGGAACCCTAAACGTTGCGCTTTGGCCAAAGCACGGCGCTTCGCCCGTCATTTCATGCATATAAGAGAATGTCTTTTCACGAGCGACTTTTCACTCTCGGTGACTGCTGGTGCTAAACCTTTTCAAGCTTATTTTCAATGGGGATATATAATGCAATGATTCCTCTCAATTGAATAGGCAGACACTTGCTTCATATGATTCACTTGAACCGTCTCGGATGTAATAATAGTATGGTTATTGGATGCAAATTGCAGAGCTCTTTTCTATGCATTATATGCACATTTATGTATCAGCTTGCGATTTCTTCTGGAGGGTTCACCTATGGTAGTGTTTTGGTTGTTTATGAGTTGATTTGATTGTGAAATAGATAAGAAGGATGAGATATCGGTAGTTAGCTTGAAGAAGTTTCTCTCGATTATTGATGAAGTGATGTTACAGAAATTGATTCGCACAAACTGTGGAGAACTTGTTTGCGTTATATGACACATGATAAAACCGCTTCTCTAGACAATGTGTTATGGTGAGATTTTTCAAGTTTGCACATTCAATATTCACAGTTGCATTTGGAACAAGAAGTCCAACAATCCGTTTATTATCCGTTTGTTGTCTAAACAATATGAATGCACGCAACGAATTTGACAACTGTGACAGCTTATCTATCTGTGTGTGTTACATCCATCCTGTTATAGCAATTGATATGATTAATTTTACAGATTTTTTTCTAATTAGCGTTGTTAACTACCAAAAGAATGCATACACAAATAGTTCTAGTGGACGAAGCAAAGAGACCGTTGTGTATCTGAATCAGGTTCTCAAACAAACACTACTAAAGATGAGTTGGTGATAAATACCGGAGCTGTTATCTCGGTTGTTCAGTACTTTTGTGATAAATACAATGTTCATCTTCGTTATCCTTTGCTTTCTGCAATTCAAGTAGGCACGGATGCTAATCGTACTGTTATTACATCCGAGACGATTCAAGTGAGTCCTATGAAGCAAGTGTCGGTCTATTCAATTGAGAGGAAAGATGACCGAATAGAGATCTGAACCAACCGAAATCCACAAATTCCAACAAATTGTGTCTAATGCAAGGATCTTCGAATGCGGTGTGTCCGTTAAACACCGTTCACCGCTTTTTTAGTTGCTTCTCTTGTTAAGTTTCTGAACCAACCGAAATCCACAAATTCCAACAGTTTCTCCGTCGCTAATTTCTCCACTCACCATGAAATCGAACAGTTTCTTCGTAGATTCCGTCCGGTTTCAAAGCCGCTTGAGGATTATGAGTGTTTGGTTTTGTTTGTGATTGAATCATCGATGTCCTTTATGTCGATTTCAACTTCCATTGATCAAATAATAAAAACCCTAAGTGAAAATCTGATTTAAGAAACCCAGAGGAATTAGTTGTATAGCTGAGGAGAGAGAGTGAGTGTTTGGGTACATGTACTGATGGCGCCTCATTAGCGCTTAAACTACCAAAAGAATGCATACACAAATAGTTCTAGTGGACGAAGAAACCCTAAAACGGAACATAGTCTCAGATTGTCTAAAGAAGCGCTTTTATCATGTGTCATGTTGTAACAACTACCAAGGGGATATTCAGATCTCTATTCGGTCATCTTTCCGAGCTTTTACACACGAATATGTGGTTCCCAATTTGTGGTAGTTGTATCATACTCGATTGATTCATTTAATTCATTTTGTCATCGACCAACTGCTCGAAATCCCTTTCGTTTTATTACAGTCGTCATGATCAACTACTGCAGAGTCATCTTCTTGACCTGAAGTTGTATCCAAATCTTCGATACCTTCCAATATCAAATTTCTTCGTTTCCCATGATTATGAAACCTCATTTCGTGAGGTGGTCTTCTTTCATGTTTCCCCGCGGCATCAAAATACAGAGCTTCATCCTTATTTCTGTAAATCGCATAAACAAGCATGCCTTGAACGAGTCTAGAACACTCGTAATCCTCAACCGGCTTTCGCTTAACAACGATCGATTTGGATCGCGACAGCCTCATAGCCCATGGAGTGTCAGCTAACTTTCACGAGCGTCTTGAACGAGTCTGGAACACTCGTAATACTCAACCGGCTTTGAAACCGGTTGAAATCTATGAAGAAACTGTTCGATTTCACGGTGAATGGGGAAATTAGCGACGGGGAAATTAGCGTGGAGAAATCCCTTTCGTTTTATTACAAACCGTAACAGTTTTTATTACGGGAACGGTGGCTATGGGAAATACAAACCGCAACCGTTTGTGACTAGCAGAAGAACCCGACACGTCTTCAATGATGATTCGAAACATTCCGAATAACTAGTAGAAGAAACCGACACGTCTTCTATGATGATTCAAAACATTCCGAATACCTAGCAGAAGAACTCGACACGTCTTCTGCTAGTTATTCGGAATGAAAATCAGATGACACATGATAAAAGCGCTTCTTTAGACAATCGCATGACACATGAGAAATCCGAACCCGAGAAACGGAAGGGATTTCGAGCAGTTGGTCGATGACATGATAGATAAAGATCTTGACAAGATCATATCCATTTTAATGTATTAGAATAGATTGTCAAAGATGAAATATATTAAAACCATTCAAGCCCACCAGTCTACAATGTGTTATGGTGAGATTTTTCAAGTTTGCACAGTGGTAGAAAAGACCAGCACCCCTGTCAGTATTGTCATAATACAATGAGACATAACTGAGATTTAAGCGGCGTGTTCCCATCAACGTTTATCGACATTGTTATAGGTGATGAAGAAACCTTAAAACGGAACATAGTCCCAGGTTGTCTAAAACCCTAAAATGGTGATCTGGTGACTCCACTTCAACAGGGATCTCAACCATGTTAGCATCCACACATCTATCAAACCAACCAAATGAATTTTCAGTCGATGCATACCAAAAAAAGCAATAAACATTTGGAGTTATTTAAACATGTAACGTGCATATAAATACCTATGGTTAATGAAGCGTGCGACGTTTCCAAACAATGTGGCGTCCAAACAAAGGGCCTCTTCATCCCTTAAAAAACCTTCTGAACTCCAATCAGCATAAAATAAGACAGGGTATGTATGCACCTCATTTTTGTTCTTTTCATTTCGTGCAAATAACTCACTATTTGTTACAATTTCTCCAAAGCAATTCACCAAAGCAATTCAGGCAGCTGTTTTCATCGGATATACGCGCAAGCGTGAACAATCAAAATACAGAGCTTCATCCTTATCGTACAAACAAGCATGCCTTGAACGAGTCTAGAACACTCGCAATCCTCAACCGGCTTTGAAACCGGACGGAATCTATGAAGAAACTGTTCAATTTCACGGTGAATGGAGAAATTAGCGACGGAGAAAACTTCGTCGTTAATTTAAAGGCTCACAAATTTCAAAATCATTTTGTAATCGACCAACAGCTTGAAATCCCTTTCGTTTTATTACAGTCGTTATGATCACAACTGCAGAGTCATCTTCGTGACTTGAATTTGTATCCAAATCTTCGATACCTTCCAAGATCAGATTTCTTCGTTTCCCATGATAATAAAACCCCAGCAATTTACATCCACTAAATGTACTGTTATTACATCCGAGACGATTCAAGTGAGTCCTATGAAGCAAGTGTCTCTCTATTCAATTGAGAGAAATCATCGCATTATATCCCCGTTGAAAAACATAATCCACAGCGGGGAGTTTTGTTACTAGTGAGGTTGCCGTGAGCCTGAGGAACTTTTAATAATCTACCACACGAAACGAGGTTTCGTAATCATGGGAAACGAAGAAACTTGATCTTGGAAGAGATCGAAGATTTGGGTCCAACTTCAAGTAATGACGATCACTCTACAGTAGTTGATCATGATGACTGTAATAAAATGGAACATAATCGCAGATAATTTAGAGAAGCGCTTTTATCATGTGTCACACGTTGGACGGAATATATGGATGGAAAGTCCGCATAGATGGTAGCATTCCCTTGAACGAGTCTAGAACACTCGTAATCCTCAACCGGCTTTCGCTCGATCGATTTGGATCGCGACTGCCTCATAGCCCATGGAGCGTCAGCTAACCTTCACGAGCGTCTTTTCATTCTCGGTGACTGCTCAGAGATGCATGTCTGCAGAAGGTGCAAGAGAATGGCGAGTGTCAGCTAACCTTCACCAGCCTTCCTTTAACATGATCGTTGCATGCATTCATATTGTTGTAACAGTCACACCCCAGCAATTTACATCCACTAAACGTACTGTTATTACATCCGAGACGATCCAAGTGAGTCCTATGAAGCAAGTGCATGTCTATTCAATTGAGAGAAATCATCGCATTACATCCCCGTTGAAAAACAGAATCCACAGCGGGGAGTTTTGTTACCAGTGCGGTTGCCGTGAGCCTGAGGAACTTTTAATAATCTACCACACGAAACAAGGTTTCGTAATCATGGGAAACGAAGAAATTTGATATTGGAAGAGATCGAAGATTTGAGTCCAACTTCAAGTAATGAGGATCACTCTGCAGTAGTTGATCATGACGACTGTAATAAAACAGAACATAATCGCAGATAATTTAGAGAAGCGCTTTTATCATGTGTCAGATGTTGGACGGAATATATGGATGGAAAGTCCGCATACATGGTAGCATTCCTTTGAACGAGTCTATAACACACGTAATCCTCAACCGACTTACGCTCGATCGATTTGGATCACGACTGCCTCATAGCCCATGGAGCGTCAGCTAACCTTCACGAGCGTCTTTTCACTCTCGGTGACTGTTCAGAGATGCATGTCTGAAGAAGGTGCAAGAGAATGGCGAGTGTCAGCTAACCTTAACCAGCCTTCCTTTAACATGATCGTTGCATGCATTCATATTGTTGGAAAAGTCACACCCCAGCAATTTACATCCAATAAACGTACTGTTATTACATCCGAGACGATTCAAGTGAGTCCTATGAAGCAAGTGTCTGTCTATTTATTTGAGATAAATCATCGCATTACATCCCCGTTGAAAAACAGAATCCACAGCGGGGAGTTTTGTTACCAGTGCGGTTGCCGTGAGCCTGAGGAACTTTTAATAATCTACCACATGAAACGAGGTTTCGTAATCATGGGAAACGAAGAAATTTGATCTTGGAAGATATCGAAGATTTGGGTCCAACTTCAAGTAATGAGGATCACTCTGCAGTAGTTGATCATGACGACTGTAATAAAACGGAACATAATCGCAGATAATTTAGAGAAGCGCTTTTATCATGTGTCACATGTTGGATGGAATATATGGATGGAAAGTCCGCATAGATGGTAGCATTCCCTTGAACGAGTCTAGAACACTCGTAATCCTCAACCGGCTTTCGCTCGATCGATTTGGATCGCGACTGCCTCAAAGGCCATGGAGTGTCAGCTAACCTTCACGAGCGTCTTTTCACTCTCGGTGACTGCTCAGAGATGCATGTCTGCAGAAGGTGCAAGAGAATGGCGAGTGTCAGCTAACCTTCACCAGCCTTCCATTAACATGATCATTGCATGCATTCATATTGTTTGAACAGTCACACCCCAGCAATTTACATCCACTAAACGTACTGTTATTACATTCGAGATGATTCAAGTGAGTCCTATGAAGAAAGTGTCTGTCTATTCAATTGAGAGAAATCATCGCATTACATTCCCGTTGAAAAACAGAATCCACAGCGGGGAGTTTTGTTACCAGTGCGGTTGCCATGAGCCTGAGGAACTTTTAATAATCTACCACATGAAACGAGGTTTCGTAATCATGAGAAACGAAGAAATTTGATCTTTGAAATGATCGAAGATTTGGGTCCAACTTCAAGCAATGAAGATCAATCTTCAGTAGTTGATCATGACGACTGTAATAAAACGGAACATAATCGCAGATAATTTAGAGAAGTGATTTTATCATGTGTCACAAGCTGGACGGAATATAAGGAAGGAAACTCTGAATAGATGGTAGCATTCCCTTGAACGAGTCTAGAACACTCGTAATCCTCAACCGGCTTTCGCTCGATCGATTTGAATCGCGACTGCCTCAAAGGCCATGGAGTGTCAGCTAACCTTCACGAGCGTCTTTTCACTCTCGGTGACTGCTCAGAGATGCATGTCTGCAGAAGGTGCAAGAGAATGGCGAGTGTCAGCTAACCTTTACCAGCCTTCCTTTTACATGATCGTTGCATGCATTCATATTGTTGGAACAGTCACACCCCAGCAATTTACATCCACTAAACGTACTGTTATTACATCCGAGATGATTCAAATGAGTCCCATGAAGCAAGTGTCTTACTATTCAATTGAGAGAAATCATCGCATTACATCCCCGTTGAAAAACAGAATCCACAGCGAGGAGTTTTGTTACCAGTGCGGTTGTCGTGAGCCTGAGGAACTTTTAATAATCTACCACACGAAACGAGGTTTCGTAATCATGGGGAACGAAGAAATTTGATCTTGGAAGAGATCGAAGATTTGGGTCCAACTTCAAGTAATGAGGATCACTCTGCAGTAGTTAATCATGACGACTGCAATAAAACGGAACATAATCGCAGATAATTTAGAGAATCGCTTTTATCATGTGTCACATGTTGGACGGAATATATGGATGGAAAGTCCGCATAGATGCTGGCATTCCTTTGAACGAGTCTAGAACACTCGTGATCCTCAACCGGCTTTCGCTCGATCGGTTTGGATCACGACTGCCTCATAGCCCATGGAGCGTCAGCTAACCTTCACGAGCGTCTTTTCACTCTCGGTGACTGCTCAGAGATGCATGTCTGCAGAAGGTGCAAGAGAATGGCGAGTGTCAGCTAACCTTCACCAGCCTTCCTTTAACATGATCGTTGCATGCATTCATATTGTTGGAAAAGTCACACCCCAGCAATTTACATCCAATAAACGTACTGTTATTACATCCGAGACGATTCAAGTGAGTCCTATGAAGCAAGTGTCTGTCTATTTAATTGAGATAAATCATCGCATTACATCCCCGTTGAAAAACAGAATCCACAACGGGGAGTTTTGTTACAAGTGCGGTTGCCGTGAGCCTGAGGAACTTTTAATAATCTACCACATGAAATGAGGTTTCGTAATCATGGGAAACGAAGATATTTGATCTTGGAAGAGATCGAAGATTTGGGTCCAACTTCAAGTAATGAGGATCACTCTGCAGTAGTTGATCATGACGACTGTAATAAAACGGAACATAATCGCAGATAATTTAGAGAAGCGCTTTTATCATGTGTCACATGTTGGACGGAATATATGGATGGAAAGTCCGCATAGATGGTAGCATTCCCTTGAATGAGTCTAGAACACTCGTAATCCTCAACCGGCTTTCGCTCGATCGACTTGGATCGCGACTGCCTCAAAGGCCATGGAGTGTCAGCTAACCTTCACGAGCGTCTTTTCACTCTCGGTGACTGCTCAGAGATGCATTTCTGCAGAAGGTGCAAGAGAATGGCGAGTGTCAGCTAACCTTTACCAGCCTTCCTTTTACATGATCGTTGCATGCATTCATATTGTTGGAACAGTCACACCCCAGCAATTTACATCCACTAAACGTACTGTTATTACATCCGAGACGATTCAAATGAGTCCTATGAAGCAAGTGTCTTACTATTCAATTGAGAGAAATCATCGCATTACATCCCCGTTGAAAAACAGAATCCACAGCGAGGAGTTTTGTTACCAGTGCGGTTGTCGTGAGCCTGAGGAACTTTTAATAATCTACCACACGAAACGAGGTTTCGTAATCATGGGGAACGAAGAAATTTGATCTTGGAAGAGATCGAAGATTTGGGTCCAACTTCAAGTAATGAGGATCACTCTGCAGCAGTTGATCATGACGACTGCAATAAAACGGAACATAATCGCAGATAATTTAGAGAATCGCTTTTATCATGTGTCACATGTTGGACGGAATATATGGATGGAAAGTCCGCATAGACGGTAGCATTCCTTTGAACGAGTCTAGAACACTCGTAATCCTCAACCGGCTTTCGCTCGATCGGTTTGGATCACGACTGCCTCATAGCCCATGGAGCGTCAGCTAACATTCACGAGCGTCTTTTCACTCTCGGTGACTGCTCAGAGATGCATGTCTGCAGAAGGTGCAAGAGAATGGCGAGTGTCAGCTAACCTTAACCAGCCTTCCTTTAACATGATCGTTGCATGCATTCTTATTGTTGGAAAAGTCACACCCCAGCAATTTACATCCAATAAATGTACTGTTATTACATCCGAGACGATTCAAGTGAATCCTATGAAGCAAGTGTCTGTCTATTTAATTGAGATAAATCATCGCATTACATCCCCGTTTAAAAACAGAATCCACAGCGGGGAGTTTTGTTACCAGTGCGGTTGCCATGAGCCTGAGGAACTTTTAATAATCTACCACACGAAACGAGGTTTCGTAATCATGGGGAACGAAGAAATTTGATCTTGGAAGAGATCGAAGATTTGGGTCCAACTTCAAGTAATGAGGATCACTCTGCAGTAGTTGATCATGACGACTGCAATAAAACGGAACATAATCGCAGATAATTTAGAGAATCGCTTTTATCATGTGTCACATGTTGGACGGAATATATGGATGGAAAGTCCGCATAGACGGTAGCATTCCTTTGAACGAGTCTAGAACACTCGTAATCCTCAACCGGCTTTCGCTCGATCGGTTTGGATCACGACCGCCTCATAGCCCATGGAGCGTCAGCTAACCTTCACGAGCGTCTTTTCACTCTCGGTGACTGCTCAGAGATGCATGTCAGCAGAAGGTGCAAGAGAATGGCGAGTGTCAGCTAACCTTCACCAGCCTTCCTTTAACATGATCATTGCATGCATTCATATTGTCTGAACAGTCACACCCCAGCAATTTTCATTCACTAAACGTACTGTTATTACATTCGAGATGATTTAAGTGAGTCTTATGAAGCAAGTGTCCGTCTATTCAATTGAGAAAAATCATCGCATTACACTCCCGTTGAAAAACAGAATCCACAACGGGGAGTTTTGTTACCAGTGTGGTTGCCGTGAGCCTGAGGAACTTTTAATAATCTACCACACGAAACGAGGTTTCGTAATCATGGGAAACGAAGAAATTTGATCTTGGAAGAGATCGAAGATTTGGGTCCAACTACAAGTAATGCGGATCACTCTGCAGTAGTTGATCATAACGAATGTAATAAAACGGATCATAATCGCAGATAATTTAGAGATGTGCTTTTATCATGTGTCATAAGTTGGAGGGAATATATGGATGGAAAGTCCGCATAGATGGTAGCATTCCCTTGAACAAGTCTAGAACACTCGTAATCCTCAACCGGCTTTCCCTCGATCGATTTGGATCGCGACTGCCTCATAGCCCATGGAGCGTCAGCTAACCTTCACGAGCGTCTTTTCACTCTCGGTGACTGCTCAGAGATGCATGTCTGCGAAAGGTGCAAGAGAATGGCGAGTGTCAGCTAACCTTCACCAGCCTTCCTTTAACATGATCGTTGGATGCATTCATATTGTTGGAATAGTCACACCCCAGCAATTTACATCCACTAAACATACTGTTATTACATCCGAGACGATTCAAGTGGGTCCTATGAAGCAAGTGTCTGTCTATTCAATTGAGAGAAATCATCGCATTACATCCCCGTTGAAAAACAGAATCCACAGCGGGGAGTTTTGTTACCAGTGCGGTTTCGGTGAGCCTGAGGAACTTTTAATAATCTACCACATAAAACGAGGTTTCGTAATCATGAGAAACGAAGAAATTTGATCTTGGAAGAGATCGAAGATTTGGGTCCAACTTCAAGTAATAAGGATCACCCTGCAGTAGTTGATCATGACGACTGTAATGAAATAGAACATAATCGCAGATAATTTAGAGAAGCGCTTTTAACATGTGTCACATGTTGGACGGAATATATGGATGGAAAGTCCGCATAGATGGTAGATTCCTTTGAACGAGTCTAGAACACTCGTAATCCTCAACCGGCTTTCGCTTGATCGATTTGGATCGCGACTGCCTTATAGCCCATGGAGCGTCAGCTAACCTTCACGAGCGTCTTTTCACTCTCGGTGGCTGCTCAGAGATGCATGTCTGCAGAAGGTGCAAGAGAATGGCTAGTGTCAGCTAACCTTCACCAGCCTTCCTTTAACATGATCATTGCATGCATTCATATTGTTTGAACAGTCACACCCCAGTAATTTACATCCACTAAACGTACTCTTATTACATCCGAGACGATTCAAGTGAGTCCTATGAAACAAGTGTCTGTCTATTCAATTGAGAGAAATCATCGCATTACATCCCTGTTGAAAAACAGAATCCATAGCGGGGAGTTTTGTTTCCAGTGTGGTTGCCGTGAGCCTAAGCAACTTTTAATAATCTACCACACGAAACGAGGTTTCGTAATCATGGGAAACGAAGAAATTTGATTTGGAAGAGATCGAAGATTTGGGTCCAACTTCAAGTAACGAGGATCACTCCGTAGTAGTTGATCATGACGACTGTAATAAAATAGAACTTAATCGCAGATAATTTAGAGAAGCGTTTTTATCATGTGTCACATGTTGGACGAAATATATGGATGGAAAGTCCACATAGATGGTAGCATTCTTTTGAACGAGACTAGAACACTCGTAATCCTCAACCGGCTTTTACTCGATCGATTTGGATCGCGACTGCCTCATAGCCCATGGATTGTCAGCTAACCTTCACGAGCGTCTTTTCACTCTCGGTGACCGCTCAGAGATGCATGTCTGCAGAAGGTGCAAGAGAATGGCGAGTGTCAGCTAACCTTCACCAGCCTTCCTTTAACATGATCGTTTCATGCATTCATATTGTTGGAACAGTCACACCCCAGCAATTTACATCCACTAAACGTACTGTTATTACATCCGAGACGATTCAAGTGAGTCCTATGAAGCAAGTGTCTGTCTATTCAATTGAGAGAAATCATCGCATTACATCCCCGTTGAAAAACAGAATCCACAGCGGGGAGTTTTGTTTCCAGTGCGGTTGCCGTGAGCCTGAGCAACTTTTAATAATCTACCACACGAAACGGGTTTCGTAATCATTGGAAACAAAGAAATTTGATCTTGGAAGAGATCGAATATTTGGGTCCAACTTCAAGTAATGAGGATCATTCTGCAGTAGTTGATCATGACGAATGTAATAAAACGGAACATAATCGCATATAATTTTGAGAAGCGCTTTTATCATGTGTCACATGTTGGACAGAATATATGGATGGAAAGTCCGCATAGATGGTAGCATTCCCTTGAACGAGTCTAGAACACTCGTAATCCTCAACCGTCTTTCGCTCAATTGATTTGGATTGCGATTGCCTCATAGCCCATGGAGCGTCAGCTAACCTTCACGAGCATCTTTTCACTCTCGGTGACTGCTCAGAGATGCATGTCTGCAGAAGGTGCAAGAGAATGGCGAGTGTCAGCTAACCTTCACCAGCCTTCCTTTAACATGATTGTTGTGTGCATTCATATTGTTGGAACAGTCACACCCCTGCAATTTACATAAACTAAAGTACTGTTATTACATCCGAGACGATTCAAGTGAGTCCTATGAATCAAGTGTCTGTCTATTCAATTGAGAGAAATCATCGCATTACATCCCCGTTGAAAAACATAATCCACAGCGGGGAGTTTTGTTACCAGTGCGGTTGCCGTGAGCCTGAGGAACTTTTAATAATCTATCACACGAAACGAGGTTTCGTAATCATAGGAAACGAAGAAATTTGATCTTGGAAGAGATCGAAGATTTGGGTCCAACTTCAACTAAAGAGGATCACTCTGCAGTAGTTGATCATGACGATTGTAATAAAACGGAACATAATCGCAGATAATTTAGAGAAGCGCTTTTATCATGTGTCACATGTTGGACGTAATATATGGATGGAAAGTCTGCATAGATGGTAGCATTCCCTTGAACGAGTCTAGAACACTCATAATCCTCAACCGGCGTTCGCTTAACAACGATATATTTTGATGGCGACTGCCTCATAGCCCATGGAGCGTCAGCCAACCTTCACGAGCGTCTTTTCACTCTCGGTGACTGCTCAGAGATGCATGTCTGCAGAAGGTGCAAGAGAATGGCGAGTGTCAGCTAACCTTCACCAACCTTCCTTTAACATGATCGTTGCGTGCATTCATATTGTTGGAACAGTCACACCCCAGCAATTTACATCCACTAAACGTACTGTTATTACATCCGAGACGATTCAAGTGAGTCTTATGAAGCAAGTGTCTGTCTATTCAATTGAGTGAAATCATCGCATTACATCCCCGTTGAAAAACATAATCCACAGCGGGGAGTTTTGTTACCAGTGTGGTTGCCGTGAGCCTGAGGAACTTTGAATAATCTATCACACGAAACAAGGTTTCGTAATCATGGGAAACGAAGAAATTTGATCTTGGAAGAGATCAAAGATTTGGGTCCAACTTCGAGTAATGAGGATCACTCTGCAGTAGTAGATCATGATGACTGTAATAAAACGGAACATAATCGCAGATAATTTAGAGAAGCGCTTTTATCATGTGTCACATGTTGGACGGAATATATGGATGGAAACTCCGCATAGATGATAGCATTCCCTTGAACGAGTCTAGAACACTCGTAAACCTCAACCGGCTTTCGCTTAACAACGATCGATTTAGATCGGGACTGCCTCATAGCCCAAGGAGCGTCAGCTAACCTTCACGAGCATCTTTTCACTCTCGGTGACTGCTCAGAGATGCATGTCTGCAGAAGGTGCAAGAGAATAACGAGTGTCAGCTAACCTTCACCAGCCTTCCTTTAAATCGAAGAGGTTTCTCTCGATTATTGATGAAGTGGATTTCAGGATTTCATTTGCGCAAATTGTGGAGAAATTGTTTGCGTTATCCTTCTTGGTGAAAGATGGTCGGTTTCCACACCCCCCAAAGCGACGTAAAGTCAGGTACCCTTCTTATTTCCACACCGAAGCGCCCCGCTTTGGCCAAAGCGGGGCACTTTCGCCTGCTTTCCACCAACAAACGATGGGACATTGTACGAAGTCAGATGAAGCGCCCCGCTTTAGCCAAAGTGGGGCGTTTAGGGTTGGGTGCGATCTACAGGTACTGGCTGATGAGACTTGATGGGATGGCTGTCGGAGAAATTGGAACCCTAAACGCTGCGCTTTGGCCAAAGCGCCGCGCTTCGACCGTCATTTCATGCACATAAGAGGCAGGCCATGCATTCTGTCTAGTATTCTAAAAAAAATCAGAGGTTGTGTTGGGTTTGTTGTTTTGAACTGTGAAAATTCTGTTGAGGAGAGTATTTTTCAGTGATTACAATGTCGTGGTTTAACAACTACCTTTTCGGTGATTACTCTGAGGAATCCGTTGTTCCGGGTTCTTACGAGGGGCCGCTATTTCTGCCTCGTACGATAGACAGATCCCTTCCGACGCGAAGGAGGAGGAGGTTGTATCTGGCATTCGTTATCGTGACAATGCGATGGAGCTGGACTTGAATGTCCCCCCTGTGGAAGTCTCCAACGCACAATACGACTATTCGAATTACGGATACGGAGGTCAATCGTATCCTCAGCCTGAATATCAGTACGGTCTGCCAAACTATCCCGACCACGGTTACGGTGGTGAGCCTAGAGATATATAGGAAGACTATTATACCCACGGTTATGGTGGTGAGCCTAGAGATGTACAGGAAAACTATCACGACCACGGTTATGGTTATGAGCCTGACTATGAACAGGAAAACCATCACGACCAACGTTATGGTGGTGAGCCTGTCTATGAACAGGAAGACCATCCTGACCACGGTTTTGATACAAACATGAAATTTTCATCACGTGATGAGTTGGTGGATTATGTACAGAAGACGAAAAAGGACAATGCCTACGTTATTGTGATTAAAAGGTCGAATAAAAAAGGAAGTAATTTCAAGATTTAGTTTCAAATTAGTCTTGGTGGGGAGTACAAGAGTGTGGCTATAGTTAGGAAAACAGGTAGCAAGAAAATAGGTTGCCCGTTTGAGTTGATAGGGTTTACAGAAGCAAAGGGAAGTGTTTGGAAGATAATGGTGGAGAACGCGAAGCACAACCACACTCCTATTGAAAACATGGAGGGCCACGGGTATGCAAGAAGGCTTTCATCAGATGATAAAAGACTGATTGAGCAGTTGGCAGAGCAGGATATTCCAAACCATAGCATCTTGCATAAATTAACGAAGAAGAACCCGGAGAAAAAGATTATTCCGAAAGATATACACAATGTTGTTCAGAAGATCAATGCTGGAAAGATGGTCGGGGAATCTCCAATGCAAAAACTTGAAAACCTTCTCGTCGAAAAACATTTCACCTATTACATGCACGTAGATGAGATGACGAACGCAGTTGAAGATGTCTTCTTTGTCCATCCACTTTCATTTACTATGTGGCGTGCGTTCCCGCATGTGCTCATGATTGACGCCACCTACAAAACAAACTTGTATAATCTTCCATTTGTGCAGGTCGTGGTATGACATCGACAAACAAGACATTTTCGGTTGCTCATGCGTTAATTTCTGCAGAGAAGGCAGAAAACTACATATGGGTGTTGGAGAGGCTCAGGTCTATGTTGTGTATCAAGTCTATATCGGTGGACTGTATGGAGCCGCGTGTCATCATAACAGACAGGGACTTGGCGCTAATTAACGCGTGTGAACAAGTTTTCCCAAAAGCGAACAAGTATCTTTGTCGGTTCCATATTAATCAAAACATCCTTAAGAACAGCAAGAAGAAATTCACTACGAACGAGTGGAAAGAATTTGTTCATTCGTTTAATACATTGTGTGAGTCTTCCAACGAGAAAATATACTTGTATAATCTGGCAAACCTTGAAGCACATCTGAAAGAAGTTGGTCGTGAACGTGAGTACTTCTTACATAATTTTTAAGTACTTTTTCACGTACATACACACACACACACATACATACACACACACACATACATACATACATACATACATACGTACGTAGATACATACCTAACAAATTATGGTTATATTTTTAGAGGTTTTTGACTATATGAAGTAATCATGGTTGGATCTGTACCGTGAAAAGTTTGTAGCTGCATGGACTTACAAGACACTTAACTTTCACCAGACTACAACCAACAGAGTCGAGTCCGTGCATGCAGTTGTAAAAAGTCGCTTGGCAAGTCATCGCAACACGCTGGTTAAACTTGTGGGGATTGTTGAAGATATTGTTAAGCATCAACATACGAAGATTAGAAAAACTTTTGAAACAAGCCTTAGAAAAGTAATGAACCACCACAAGGCTCAACTCATGCTTGCAAATGTACTGAAAAAAGGTTTCAATATATGCTATTGAGCTTATGGCTTTCGAGCTACGACGTAAGGAAGACGGGTTGAGAGCCCACGGTTCAACTTGTGGTTGCTAGCTTTGGACCAGTTGTCGTTTGCCATGTGCTTGTCGTCTGGAAAAGTTAGAGGAAAACGGTACGTTTAAATATTGACTCTTGGCTATTATGATTTCACTACATAATTTACTACCATATGTTTTCATTCATAGGGGAGCAAATCCAATTGGATTTGATAGACGTGTTCTGGAAGAAGCTTGACTTCGAGCTGACATGGAGTGGGGTTGAAGATATCGATGTAGACGCGGAGTTTGAAAAACTCAAACAAAAAAATCAGTCCAACACCTCCTCAGGTGAAAAAGAGCTATCTGGAGAAATTTAAAGAAATCGTCATGCCAGGCAAGAATACCAAAAACTCTCCGGTGGTTCAAATGAACACCCGTGGTCGTCCAACGTTAAAGACGCAAGAACAAAGGAAGGCAGAAGCTTCAAGAAGAAGCTCGTATATACCGTCTGAAGAAAGTTGGCTCGACGGCTCGTCCGATCTTCCTCGTCACAGCGCATACGCATCATCCTCGTCACAGAAAAAACAACAACCGCTTAACCTTCACCCTAGTCTGACATATATCACGTTGGATCCTAAGTCGCAGATAGATTTTAGGGACTATGAATCTCAAATTCCATAAGTGTTTCACCCATACACCTCGAAGGTAAAGGATGTGAAACCAGACGGTCACTGTGGGTTTCGATCGGTAGCTGTGGGGTTAGGACTGAATTAAGGAAAGTGGGTGACTATCTGGCGCCAACTTTTGTATGAGATGCGTCAAAACCATGATATGGAGGCAATTCTTCGATCCTGAAAATCGAGGATATTACGATGACCTGTACAACAGGATACATTTTGAGGGAGTGGGTGCGGCAGGGGAAAGAAATTATATGCAGATGCCTGAGACGGGATTTCTAATTGCTCAAAGATATGGTGTGATTGTTCACACGTTGGACATTCGTGGCAGCCACACACTTTTCCCTCTGTTGGGCGGTCCGGAAGACGCTTTATAGCCTCATCTAGTTGTTGTGGTTGTTATCGTCGACGGTGGACATTTCATCCATGTAACACTTGAAGGTTCCTATCCAATGCCTCCCACGCACCCACTTTGGGAGGCGAACAGAAATGAGAGGGCAGTGGCCTGGCATGACAGATACAAGGATCAACTCGACGAATATCAAAGGCTAACGTGCCCACCCATTGTACGTAATCTTTTCCTAGATGTTCAAAGCTTAGGTTGAAGTACATGTATAATTGTAATCCTATTAACTCATTTATAATACAAAAGTGTGTTTGTTATTGTTATTGTTAAAAATACGCCATCATACGAACAAATGCATATCCAGCATTCAAATGATTGTGTTTGGTTTTGTTTGCGATTGAATTAAACTGATTTTAAAAAAAATAAAAAAAATTCCAAAGCGGCCCGCTTTGGTTAAAGCTTGCCGTTTCAAGTTTTTTTTTTATTTTTTCAAAATTCATTTTAATTCAAAAACGCGCCTACGACCGTCGAAGCGTGTCGTATTTTGCCACTATAATTCATAATACGAAGTACATGCTCCTCATTTTTTTTAATTTTTTTTATTTAAAAATAAATAAAAATGTCACGGTGTTCCAGCTCCAGAAAAGTGTCACGTTTGAACCCTAAGCGCCGCGCTTTGGGGTTTTTTTAAAATTACTTTAATTCAAGAATGCACCTACAACTGTCGTAAGTTGACGTATTTTTTCATTTTAAACACATCCAACTCATACCTAATTTCAACAAATTACAACAACAATAACAAAAAAGGATATTAATTTACAATAACATTTAATCAACCAAAAAACATAACTAAATTTAAACACACAATAATATCAAACATCACCCACATTTTTCTTTATAAATTCAAGAAACTTGAAACACTTACTTTGTGGATTGTTGGGGGTTATTTATCATGGTTTCAAAGTTTCTCTTCGAAGGGTTTATTGGGGTTGTTGCAATATCTGGTTCCGATGACTGCATGTTTCCGATAAAATTAGGATAATTTTGTGGGTATTGTAGGGGAAAAGACCAATTATTTGTGTGCATTATCATTGTGGAGAATACTATATAACTTTTGAACGATTGCGAATAGGACCTTGATCAAATTTCTTCGTTTCACATGATTATGAAACCTCGTTTCGTGAGGTGCTCAGAGATGCGTGTCTGCAGAATGTGCAAGAGAATGGCGAGTGTCAGCTAACCTTCACGAGCGTCTTCTCACTCTCGGTGACTGCTCAGAGATGCATGTCTGCAGAAGGTGCAAGAGAATGGCGAGTGTCAGCTAACCTTCACGGAAGCTATCAACGCGGGGATGGGTACAGAAGCCGTGTCGTATGAATGTAATAAAACGAAAGCTATCAACACGGAGATGGGTACAGAAGCCGACATGTCTTCCTGAATCTGAATCTGAAAGTTAACTTTGACTTATAAAACCCACTAGCAAGGAGAACTAGAATATCGATATGGTTGCTGTAAAAGCTCACATACACCACTAGTGTGTGGTTTCTTATTTCTCTCACTTTATTATTAGGGGTGGAGGATATTCAGACGGATTGTAAGACACATAAAGTGGTTGTGAAGGGAGAAAAGGCAGATCCAATGAGGGTTCTAGAAAGGATCCAGAAAAAGAGTCACCGGCAGGTTGAGCTTCTTTCTCCGATACCAAGAGTCGTGTTTGGTTTTGTTTGAGATTGAATTAAACTGATTTAAAAAAAATAAAAAAAACCCAAAGCAACCCGCTTTGGTCAAAGCTTGGCGTTTTGGTTTTTTTTTTTTTTTTTTAAATGATTTCGCCACAGCCTCCTCTCCACCCAGGTCTCGGAAGAAGCATTCGCCGGTGAAGGATTAAGAGAGCGGTTTCTTGAGTTGTATGACCGAAGTTACCCGGAACGTGTCGTATAGACCATAAACTAAGCATTATGAATTATGGTGGCAAAATACGACATGCTACGAAGGTCGTAGGCGCGTTTTTGAATTAAAATGATTTTTAAAAAATAAAAAAAATCCCAGAGCGTCCCGCTTTGGTCAAAGCTTGGCGTTTTAGGTTTTTTTTTTAAATTCATTTTAATTCAAAAAGGCGCCTACGACCGTCGTCGCGAGTCGTATTTTGCCACTATAATTCATAATACGAGGTACAATGACAAAACAAATCGAATACTGATCCGGTAGGACGTGTATACACACAACACGACACGTTGATTTACAAGTGAAATCAAAACACAGTAGCCCGAAATCATGTAATACGACCACAGGTATGACCGAAGTTACCCGGAACGTGTCGTATAGACCATAAACTAAGCATTATGAATTATGGTGGCAAAATACGACACGCTACGACGGTCGTAGGCGCGTTTTTGAATTAAAATGATTTTTAAAAAATTAAAAAAACCCCAAAACGCCAAGCTTTGACCAAAGCGGGCCGCTTTGGTTTTTTTTTATTTTTTAAAAATGATTTTTATAGCTCGGCGCTTTGGTGTTTGAAAATTTACATTTTTAGTCTCTCTGGGCCAAATATGTAAAATTGGAAACCAAAACGCCCCGCTTTCGCCACAGCCTCCTCTCCACCCAGGTCTCTGATGAAGCATTCGCCGGTGAAGGATTAAGAGAGCGGTTTCTTGAGTTGTATGATAAGAGGAAGAAAAATGAGGAACATGTGAAAGTTTAGTCAAAGCTTGGCGCTTTTGTGTTTGAAAATGATTTCGCCACAACCTCCTCTCCACCCAGGTCTCGGATGAAGCATTCGCCGGTGAAGGATTAAAAGAGCGGTTTCTTGAGTTATATGACCGAAGTTACCCGGAACGTGTCGTATAGACCATAAACTAAGCATTATGAATTATGGTGGCAAAATACGACATGCAACGTAGGTCGTAGGCGCGTTTTTGAATTAAAATGGTTTTTAAAAAATAAAGAAAAAATCCCAAAGCGGCCCGCTTTGGTCAAAGCTTGGCGTTTTGGGTTTTTTAAATTTTTTTAAAATTCATTTTAATTCAAAAACGAGCCTACGACCGTCGTCGCGTCTCGTATTTTACCACTATAATTCTTAATACGAAGTACAATGACAAAACAAATCGAATACTGATCCAGTAGGACGTGTATACACACAACACGACACGTTGAAATACAAGTGAAATCAAAACACAATAGCCCAAAATCATGTAATACGACCACAGGTATGACGGAAGTTACCCGAAACGTGTCGTATAGACCATATACTAAGCATTATGAATTATGGTGGCAAAATACGACACGCTACGACGGTCGTAGGAGCGTTTTTTAATTAAAATGATTTTTAAAAAATTTTAAAAAACCCAAAATGCCAAGCTTTGACCAAAGCGGGCCGCTTTGGGTTTTTTTTTTTAATTTTTTAAAAATGATTTTTATAGCTCGGCGCTTTGGTGTTTGAAAACTTAAATTTTTAGTCCCTCTAGGCCAAATATGTAAAATTGGAAACCAAAATGCCCCGCTTTCGCCACAGCCTCCTCTCCACCTAGGTCTCGGATGAACCATTCGCTGGTGAAGGATTAAGAGAGTGGTTTCTTGAGTTGTATGATAAGAGGAAGAAAAATGAGGAGCATGTGAAGGTTTGGTCAAAGCTTGGCGCTTTGGTGTTTGAAAATGACTTCGCCAGAGCCTCCTCTCCACCCAGGTCTCGTATGAAGCATTCGCCGGTGAAGGATTAAGAGAGCGGTTTCTTGAGTTGTATGACCGAAGTTACCCGGAACGTGTCGTATAGACCATAAACTAACAATTATGAATTATGGTGGCAAAATACGACATGCTACGAAGGTCGTAGGCGCTTTTCTAAATTAAAATGATTTTTAAAAAATAAAAAAAATCCCAAAGCGGCCCGCTTTGGTCAAAGCTTGGCGTTTTGGGTTTTTTTTAAATTTTTTAAAATTCATTTTAGTTCAAAAACGCCTACGACTGTCGTATTTTGCCACTATAATTCATAATACGAAGTACAATGACAAAACAAATTGAATACTGATCTGGTAGGACGTGTATACACACAACACGGCACGTTGATATACAAGTGAAATCAAAACACAATAGCCCGAAATCATGTAATACGACCACAGGTATGACCGAAGTTACCCGGAACGTGTCGTATAGACCATAAACTAAGCATTATGAATTATGGTGGCAAAATACGAGACGCTACGACGGTCGTAGGCGCGTTTTTGAATTAAAATGATTTTTAAAAAATAAAAAAAAACCCAAAACGCCAAGCTTTGACCAAAGCGGGCCGCTTTGGTTTTTTTTTTTTTTAATGATTTTTATAGCTCAGCGCTTTGGTGTTTGAAAATTTACATTTTTAGTCCCTCTAGGCCAAGTATGTAAAATTGGAAACCAAAACGCCCCGCTTTCGCCACAGCCTCCTCTCCACCGAGGTCTCGGATGAAGCATTCGTCGGTGAAGGAATAAGAGAGCGGTTTCTTGAGTTGTGTGATAAGAGGAAGAAAAATGAGGAGCATGTAAAGGTTCGGTCAAAGCTTGGCGCTTTGGTGTTTGAAAATGATTTCGCCACAGCCTCCTCTCCACCCAGGTCTCGGATGAAGCATTTGCCGGTGAAGGATTAAGAGAGCGGTTTCTTGAGTTGTATGACCGAATTTACCCGAAACGTGTCGTATAGACCACAAACTATGCATTATGAATTATGGTGGCAAAATACGACATGCTACGAAGGTCGTAGGCGCGTTTTTGAATTAAAATAATTTTTAAAAAATAAAAAGAATCCCATAGCAGCCAGCTTTGGTCAAAGCTTGGCGTTTTGGGTTTTTTTAATTTTTTAAAATTCATTTTAATTCAAAAAACGCGCCTACGACCGTCGTCGCGTGTCGTATTTTACCACTATAATTCACAATATGAAGTACAATGACAAAACAAATCGAATACTGATCCGGTAGGACGTTTATACACACAACACGGCACGTTGATATACAAGTGAAATCAAAACACAATAGACCGAAATCATGTAATACGACCACAGGTATGACCGAAGTTACCCGGAACGTGTCGTATAGACCATAAACTAAGCATTATGAAACATGGTGGCAAAATACGACACGCTACGAAGGTCGTAGACGCGTTTTTGAATTAAAATGATTTTTAAAAAATTAAAAAAAAACCTAAAGCGGCCCGCCTTGGTCAAAGCTTGGCGCTTTGCTGTTTGAAAATTTACCTTTTTGGTCCCTCTGGGCCAAGTATGTAAAATATTAATGCAAAACGCCCCGCTTTGGCCATAGCGGGGCGCTTCGAATTGAACTTAAAAGACGTAAAGCGTGCAGCTTTGCCCAAACTCAACCAAACACAAAAAACACACACAAAGGTGCGAAAACACACAGTGGACGTCGTTGGAGCTCGTTTCAAGACCATTTTCATCGATTCGACTTCTAAAAGGTTAGATTACTAGTCCCCAATCATTTAGACTTCAATAATTTCTGAAAATTTTGAGTCTTGATTGTCGATTTGGGTCGGGATTAGCTGGGTTTGTGTTTGAGGTGAACAAACGGGGCAAAGCCCCCGGCTAAGCCCAAAGCGTGGCGTTTTGCCCCCAGTTTGGGTTGCGGATCTCTTGATTTGAGTTGATTAGCTGGTTCGTAGGTTAGTAAACCGTGTACGTCCATTAGGGCTGTAAATGAGGCAAGCCGAGTCGAGCCAGGGTGGGGTTGAGCTCAAGCTCGAAATTAATTCAGGCGGTTAAACTTGGCTTGACCTTTATGTCGGAGTTAAACGAGCCTAAGAACGAGCCAACGAGCCGAGCCATGGGCCGAGCTGAGCTTAGCTCTAGCTGGGCTTGGTTACAAAATGAGCCAGCTTGGTTCACGTCATCTCAAATTTAATCGACGTCGTCCGTAAGGCGCGTAGGTCCCTAACGAGCGTCGAAACTAAGTTCGTCGTTAAAATATAATTTTTTTATTATTTAGTCGACGTCGTACGTACGGCGCGTAGGTCCCTAACGAGCGTCGAAACTAAGTTCGTCGTTAAAATATAATTTTTTTATTATTTAGTCGACGTCGTCCGTACGACGCGTAGGTCTCTAACGAGCGTCGAAACTTAGAACGTCGTAAAAATATAATTTTTTTATTATTAAGTCGACGTCGTTCGTACGGCGCGTAGGTCCCTAATGAGCGTCGAAACTAAGTTCGTCATTAAAATATAATTTTTTTATTATTTAGTCAACGTCGTCCGTACGGCGCGTAGGTCCCTAAGGAGCGTCGAAACTTAGAACGTCGTTAAAATATAATTTTTTTTATTATTTAGTCGACGTCGTCCGTACGGCGCGTAGGTCCCTAACGAGCGTCGAAACTAAGACGTCATAAAAGTATAATTTTTTTATTATTTAGTCGACGTCGTCCGTACGGCGCGTAGGTCCCTAACGAGCGTCGAAACTTAGAACGTCGTTAAAATATAATTTTTTTATTATTTAGTCGACGTCGTCCGTACGGCGCGTAGGTCCCTAACGAGCGTCGAAACCTAAGACGTCATAAAGTATAATTTTTTTTATTATTTAGTCGACGTCATCCGTACGGCGCGTAGGTCCCTAACGAGCGTCAAAACTTAGAACGTCGTTAAAATATATTTTTTTAATTATTTAGTCGACGTCGTCCGTACGGCGCGTAGGTCCCTAACGAGCGTCGAAACTAAGTTCGTCGTTAAAATATTTTTTTTATTTAGTCGACGTCGTCCGTACGGCGCGTAGGTCCCTAACGAGCGTCGAAACTTAGAACGTCGTTAAAATATAATTTTTTTATTATTTAGTCGACGTCGTCCGTACGGCGCATAGGTCCCTAACGAGCGTCTAAACCTAAGACGTCATAAAAGTATAATTTAAAACAGTGAACTTTCGAGTGAGCTACGAGTCGCGAGCGTTATGAACAGCCCTAACGTCCATAACGCGCGTTCGTCGAATCTGTAACCCGCGTACGAACTTAGTTTCGATAACGGACATGAGACCTACGCGCCTTACGGTTTCGGTTCGACTATTATATTTTAAATTTTAAAACAGAAACCTTTTTTTAACAAATAACTGTTTTATTTTTTAAAACAGAGAACTATTTTTTTTATTTAAAACAGTGAACTGTTTTTTTTAAACAGAATACAGTTTTTATTAAAAAAAATACAGAAAAACAGTTTTCTGTTTTAAAAAATAATAACTTTATTATTTGGTCAAAGTCGAACCGTAAGGCGCGTAGGTCCCTAACGTGGATTGAAACTAAGATCGTCGTTAAAATATAACTTTTTTTTATTATTTAGTCGACGTCGTCTGTACGGCGCGTAGGTCCCTAACGAGCGTCGAAACTTAGAACGTCGTTAAAATATAATTTTTTTATTATTATTCGACGTCGTCCGTACGGCGCGTAGGTCCCTAACGAGCGTCGAAACCTAAGACGTCATAAAAGTATAATTTTTTTATTATTTAGTCGACGTCGTACGTACGGCGCGTAGGTCCCAAACGAGCGTCGAAACTTAGAACGTCGTTAAAATATAATTTTTTTATTATTTAGTCGACGTCGTCCGTACGGCGCGTAGGTCCCTCACGAGCGTCGAAACCTAAGACGTCATAAAAGTATAATTTTTTTATTATTTAGTCGACGTCATCCGTACGGCGCGTAGGTCCCTAACGAGCGTCAAAACTTAGAATGTCGTTAAAATATATTTTTTATTATTATTTAGTCGACGTCGTCCGTACGGCGCGTAGGTCCCTAACGAGCGTCGAAACCTAAGACGTCATAAAAGTATAATATTTTTATTATTTAGTCGATACCTAAGACGTCGTATAACTATTTAATTTGTCATAAAATTGTTTTTAAATTTGTTACTAAATTGTTTTTTTTTACACACAGGTATGGAGCACGATCCGGATTACGATTCGGAGATGGAGGGTGATGATTTGGATTATGACCCGACTGCCATTGATCCACTCGAGGGTCACATTTACTTGGAGTTCCAGAGGGGGTCAAGGAGGTATAGGAGGTGCAAGAAGTTGCGCACCATGGAGATAGGTGCACATGTCGGGATTGATTGGGGGCTTTTGGAGATAGTGGGGGAGGACGCGAGGGTGAGGGATATTATTGGGATGGATTCCCCATTTTCGCGCTTGTTCTAGACAGCGTTGGAGGACTCGTATCGTGAGCTTACGGTCGAGTTCATTTCCACATTTATATACCAGCCGCATCCGGCGAATTACGTGGAGGACCCGGACCATGTCGTGCACGAGATCACTTTTCGTCTGGCCGGGCAGGAGTTTGGGATGAGCCTGTGGCAGTTTGCCGTCCATTCAGGTTTGTACACTGCGGCCGAGCTTGATACGGATATTTATACGCAGGGGATTACAACCTTGGACAGGCAGACCCTTATCAGTTTCTGGAGGGCTATTGCGAGGGCCCCCTTTGGGAAATCCTCGCAAAAGGCCACCACCCTCCAGGACCCCCTGCACAGATACCTCCACCACATCATTGCGTCCTCGATCGTGCCCCGGTTTCACAGCCGAGACAAGGTCAACATGGGTGACCTTTTCTTTCTCTACTGCCTGCTGCGGCCTCATACGTGCGCGCTCGCTGAGAGCCTGGCGCAGTACTTTGCTACCGCTTATCATAGGCAGGAGCGCGGTATGCTTTTCAGCGGGTCCTACGTTACAGCGATCGCGCGCTCTTTAGGGTTGGTGCCCGAGGAGGACACCAACCTGTCGGACCCCATTCCCTCGACTACATTAGGCCGGCCGTCAGTATCTAGCATGCGTATGACGCGCAATTTCCCCGAGGGCCTGCGCTTTCGCAACTCGAATGGCCGGGTTTGGGTGCCCGAGGTGATACCGGAGGTGATCCCAGTAGTCATTGAGGAGAGGCTCGGCATACTAGCGTCGAGGCATATTCAGGATGAGGCTCAGCGGCTTCAGCGACAGGCTTTGGGTATTCCTGAGCCTGAGGTTCAGGATCAGGCTCCGCCAGGTTCGCCTCCGGTTGATGCTGTCGCTGATGAGGGGATCCTACCACCACCGTCGCCACCGCCAACTCCGCAGCCGCCGCAGTACCGACAGCACGTCATTGCAGACCTGCCTCCTGCTACGCAGGCCGTGGCCCGGGACTTCGATCGGCGCCTCCGACGTATTGACGCCCAGGTGGACTGGGTCATACAGACGCTCTTGCAGATCGTGGGTCATTTGGGATTGCCGCCCCAGCCACTGCCACCGTCCCCACCGCCAGAGGATCGGTAGCTTTAGTCTTTTATTTTTATTAGACATTCAGTTGTACTTTTGAAGTTGACATCGTATTTTGTACTTGTCTTTTGTATGTACAAACTGATTATATTTATATTTATGCGGTAGATCTTTTATTTTACACGATGTTTGCTTCGATTGTTTTCGTTTATTTCGTACGTCTCTTTCGCAACTTATTGTACGTTGTTTTAACTAAACATGTTCGTGTAATATAACAAAATAAAATCGGTAAGCATTTATAAAAACAATGGCAAAATTAAACGTATCTTTATAAACGACTGTTATAAGTTAACTATAACCGGTACACTCATGTTAAACGACCGTTATAAAAAAACTTTAAATTATAGTGGCAAAACACGACACGAAACGACACGACGCGACAGTCTCAGGTGCGGTTTTATATTAAACTGATTTTAAAAAAATAAAAGAAAAACCCCAAGTCTCAGGTTCGGTTTTATATTAAACTGATTAAAAAAAATAAAACCCCAAAGCGCCCCTCTTTGGTCAAAGCTTGGCGCTTTGAGTTTTTTTTTCATTCTAAAATCTTTTTAATTCAAAACCGCACCTACAAACGTTGTTCAGTACTTTCGTGATAAATACAAAGTTCAATTGAGAGGAATCATTGCATCACATCCCCGTTGAAAAAAATAATCGATAAATTTTATTACAGTCGTCATGATCAACTACTGCAGAGTCATCTTCGTGACCTGAAGTTGTATCCAAATCTTCGATACCTTCCAATATCAAATTTCTTCGTTTCCCGTGATTAGGAAACCTCGTTTCGTGAGGTGGTCTTCTTTCATGTTTCCCCGCGGCATCAAAATATAGAGCTTCATCCTTATTTCTGTAAATCGCACAAACAAGCATGCCTTGAACGAGTCTAGAACACTCGTAATCCTCAACCGGCTTTCGCTTAACAACGATCTATTTGGATCGTGACTGCCTCATAGCCCATGGAGCGTCAGCTAACCTTCACGAGCGTCTTTTCACTCTCGGTGACTGCTCAGAGATGCATGTCTGCAGAAGGTGCAAGAGAATGGCGAGTGTCAGCTAACCTTCACCAGCCTTCCTTTAACATGATCCCTACTGGTGGTAAACCTTTTCAAGCTTGTTTTCAACGTGGATATAATGAAATGATTCCTCTCAATTGAATAGGCGTCTTCATATGACTCACTTGAATCGTCTCGGATGTAATAACAGTATGGTTAGTGGATGCAAATTGCAGAGCTCTTTTCTATGCATTATATGCACATTTATGTATCAGCATGCGATTTCTTCTGGAGGGATCACCTATGGTAGTGTTTTGGTTGTTTATGAGTTGATTTGATTCTGAAATAGATAAGAAGAATGAGATATCGGCAGTTAGCTCGAAGAAGTTTCTCTCGATTATTGATGAAGTGATGTTACAGAAATTGATTCGCACAAACTGTGGAGAACTTGTTTGCGTTATATGACACGTGATAAAACCGCTTCTCTAAACAATGTGTTATGGTGAGATTTTTCAAGTTTGCACATTCAATATTCACAGTTGCATTTCGAACAAGAAGCCCAACAATCCGTTTATTATCCGTTTGTTGTCTAAACAATATGAATGCACGCAACGAATTTGACAACTGTGACAGCTTATCTATCTGTGTGTGTTACATCCATCCGGTTATAGCAATTGATATGATTAATTTTACAGATTTTTTTCTAATTAGCGTTGTTAACTACCAAAAGAATGCATACACAAATAGTTCTAGTGGACGAAGCAAAGAGACCGTTGTGTATTTGAATCAGGTTCTCAAACAAACACTACTAAAGATGAGTTGGTGATAAATACCGGAGCTGTTATCTCGGTTGTTTAGTACTTTCGTGATAAATACAATGTTCATCTCCGTTATCCTTTGCTTTCTACAATTCAAGCAGGCACGGATGCTAAACGTACTATTATTACATCCGAGATGATTCAAGTGAGTCCTATGAAGCAAGTGTCGGTCTATTCAATTGAGAGGAAAGATGACCGAATAGAGATCTGAACCAACCAAAATCCACAAATTCCAACAAATTGTGTCTAATGCAAGGATCTTCGAATGCGGTGTGTACGATAAATACCGTTCATCGCTTTTTTAGTTGCTTCTCTTCTTAAGTTTCTGAACTAGCCGAAATCCACAAATTCCAACAGTTTCTTCGTCGCTAATTTCTCCACTCACCATGAAATCGAACAGTTTCTTCGTAGATTCCGTCCGGTTTCAAAACCGGTTGAGGATTACGAGTGTTTGGTTTTGTTTGCGATTGAATCATCGATGTCCTTTATGTCGATTTCAACTTCCATTGATCAAATAATAAAAACCCTAAGTGAAAATCTGATTTAAGAAACCCAGAGGAATCAGTTGTATAGCTGAGGAGAGAGAGTGAGTGTTTGGGTACTTGTTCTAATGGCGCCTCATTAGCGCTTTAACTACCAAAAGAATGCATACACAAATAGTTCTAGTGGATGAAGCAAAGAGACCACCTTGTTAATTTCAATGAAGCAATGAAGATTGAATCTGCAAACCGCAACCTGTTTAGACTACCGAACCGGTGGCTTTGCGAAATACAAACCGCAATCGTTTGTGACTATGGGAAACTTGGACATCATACGTAAATCTTGAAGCAAATATGTGGTCCCCAATTTGCGGAACATAATCCCAGATTGTCTAGAGAAGCGCTTTTATCATGTGTCATATGGTAACAAGAGTGTGTTGTTCCAAGATCAATTCCAATTGCAGTTTTTACAACTCTCCTGTTCCAAATGCAGCTGATGAAACCGGAGCTGTTATCTTGGTTGTTCAGTACTTTCGTGATAAATACAATGTTCATCTTTGTTATCCTTTGCTTTCTGCAATTCAAGCAGGCACGGGTGCTAAACGTACTGTTATTACATCCGAGACGATTCAAGTGAGTCCTATGAAGCAAGTGTCGGTCTATTCAATTGAGAGGAAAGATGACCGAATAGAGATCTGAACCAACTGAAATCCACAAATTCCAACAAATTGTGTCTAATGCAAGGATCTTCGAATGCGGTGTGTACGTTAAATACCGTTCACGGCTTTTTTAGTTGCTTCTCTTGTTAAGTTTCTGAACCAACCGAAATCCACAAATTCCTACAGTTTCTCCGTCGCTAATTTCTCCACTCACCATGAAATTGAACAGGTTCTTCGTAGATTCCGTCCGGTTTCAAAGCCGGTTGAGGATTACGAGTGTTTGGTTTTGTTTGCGATAGAATCATCGATGTCCTTTATGTTGATTTCAACTTCCATTGATCAAATAATAAAAACCCTAAGTGAAAATCTGATTTAAGAAACCCAGAGGAATCAGTTGTATAGCTGAGGAGAGAGAGTGAGTGTTTGGGTACTTGTTCTAATGGCGCCTCATTAGCGCTTTAACTACCAAAAGAATGCATACACAAATAGTTCTAGTGGATGAAGCAAAGAGACCGCCTTGTTAATTTTAATGAAGCAATGAAGATTGAATCTGCAAACCGCAACCTTTTTTGACTACCGAACCGGTGGCTTTGCGAAATACAAACCGCAATCGTTTGTGACTATGGGAAACTTGGACATCAGACGTAAATCTTGAAGCAAATATGTGGTCCCCAATTTGCGGAACATAATCCCAGATTGTCTAGAGAAGCGCTTTTATCATGTGTCATATGGTAACAAGAGTGTGTTGTTCCAAGATCAATTCCAATTGCAGTTTTTCAACTCTCCTGTTCCAAATGCAGCTGATGAAACCGGAGCTGCTATCTTGGTTGTTCAGTACTTTCGTGATAAATACAATGTTCATCTTCGTTATCCTTTGCTTTCTACAATTCAAGCAGGCATAGATGCTAAACGTACTGTTATTATATCCTAGACGATTCAAGTGAGTCCTATGAAGCAAGTGTCGGTCTATTCAATTGAGAGGAAAAATGACCGAATAGAGATCTGAACCAACCGAAATCCACAAATTCCAACAAATTGTGTCTAATGCAAGGATCTTCGAATGCGGTGTGTACATTAAATACTGTTCACCGCTTTTTTAGTTGCTTCTCATGTTAAGTTTCTGAACCAACCGAAATCCACAAATTCCAACAGTTTCTCCGTCGCTAATTTCTCCACTCACCATGAAATCGAACAGTTTCTTCGTAGATTCCGTCCGTTTTCAAAGCCGGTTGAGGATTACGAGTGTTTGGTTTTGTTTGCGATTGAATCATCGATGTCCTTTATGTCGATTTCAACTTCCATTGATCAAATAATAAAAAGCCTAAGTGAAAATCCGATTTAAGAAACCCAGAGGAATCAGTTGTATAGCTGAGGCGAGAGAGTGAGTGTTTGGGTACTTGTTCTAATGGCGCCTCATTAGCGCTTTAACTACCAAAAGAATGCATACACAAATAGTTCTAGTGGACGAAGAAACCCTAAAACTGAACATAGTCCCAGATTGTCTAAAGAAGCGCTTTTATCATGTGCCATGTTGTAACAACTACCAAGGGGATATTCAGATCTCTATTTGGTCATCTTTCCGAGCTTTTACACACGAATATGTGGTTCCCAGTTTGTGGTAGTTGTATCATACTCGATTGATTCATTTAATTCATTTTGTCATCGACTAACTGCTCGAAATCCCTTTCGTTTTATTACAGTCGTCATGATCAACTATTGCAGAGTCATCTTCGTGACCTGAAGTTGTATCCAAACCTTCGATACCTTCCAATATCAAATTTCTTCGTTTCACATGATTATGAAACCTCATTTCGTGAGGTGGTCTTCTTTCATGTTTCCCCGCGGCATCAAAATACAGAGCTTCATCCTTATTTCTGTAAATCGCACAAGCAATCATGCCTTGAACGAGTCTAGAACACTCGTAATCCTCAAACGGCTTTCGCTTAACAACGATCGATTTGGATCGTGACTGCCTCATAGGCCAAGGAGCGTCAGCTAACCTTCACGAGCGTCTTGAACGAGTCTGGAACACTCGCAATCCTCAACCGGCTTTGAAACCGGACGGAATCTATGAAGAAACTGTTCGATTTCACGGTGAATGGAGAAATTAGTGACGGAGAAATCCCTTTCGTTTTATTACAAACCGTAACAGTTTTTACTACGGAAACGGTGGCTATGGGAAATACAATCCGCAACCGTTTGTGACTAGCAGAAGAACCCGACAAGTCTTCTATGATGATTCGAAACATTCCGAATAACTAGTAGAAGAACCCGACACGTCTTCTATGATGATTCGAAACATTCCGAATAACTAGCAGAAGAACCCGACACGTCTTCTGCTAGTTATTCAGAATGACAATCAGATGACACATGATAAATGTTGGTGCATACATCTGTCGACTTCGTCTTATATCGAGTCTCGGGTTCGTTGCACTGCTGAACAAGAGTGATGTCATCATATATGATGATGACATCATATATGTGACATCATCATATACATCATCACATGAAGACAAAACAAAATTCTAGATGTAACCGTTTGAAAGTCAAACTTGTAATCGTTTGAGGCCTGACCGTTTGAACTTGTAACCGTTTGAAGGGTGACATGCCACCTTCAAACGGTCAGGTCTTTCCTATAAATACCCTTCAAACGTTCATCATTTGTAACTTTCTGATTTCCGACGGCGAAGCCCTGTCGAAGTGTCTCTGTACTGTAAATCTGTTTAAGATCAATAAACAAGACATTTATTAGTGAATACAAGCTAAACGAAGGCCGAATCAATGAATTCCGCCTCTGATTCTGTCTGAGCACTCTTCTGATCGACTCGTTAGGTCGTTTCATGATCCTACAAGTGGTATCAGAGCTCAGGAGGAAGAGTTCTTACCGTTTAGCTAGTTTTCGCTAGCAAATTCTGATTTTCTACACCTTCTTTCACAAAATTGATACTTTTCACGGTTAAAATCGGCTAAAACTTTCACAATGTGTGCGTAATTGTGTTTTAACAAACCCTTGAGAATATCAGATCAAAACTCGAAGTAAAACTGGTAAAAATGGCTTGAAAATTGGTGACCGTTTGAACGAGGCTTGCCTGTCCGTTTGAAAACTGACCTGTCTGTTTGAAAAACTGACCTGTCCGTTTGAAAAACTGACTTGACCGTTTGAAAGTTGCCATCGTGACCGTTTGAAACTGTCCATCCCGTTTGAAAGCAGCCATTCTGTTTGAGAATCTCGAGATATAATGTCAACCATTATAGTTGTTGTCTAGTTTGAGGAGTTCAACGTCTTCACGTGAATTATCATCAGCGGCCCAATTGATGAATTAAAAAAACCAGTCAACTAATTTGAGTGGTCCAATGGGAATTGAGTAGATTGCATGTGAATTTGTGTGTCGAAATAGATTGTTGTTGTCAGACTCTAAGAAATTGCATGTGTTGTTGTCAGGTGAACAACTTTAGTATCGGCCCAATAGGATTGATTTGTGATTCTTGAGTGTCGACCTTTGCATGTGATTTCACTGCCCAATAAAACATTCGGCCCAATCTTATTGCACACTTAAAATTGTCAGTTGCATGTGATACATAGTTGCATATGATACATATTAAAAGCCCATGTGATGCAATTGATTGTATAACAGATTTTTTAAATCATCGACCCAAGATTCTAAGTGAGGCCCAATAGAATTCATGTTTGCATGTGAGTTTTTGATAGTTGTCAGCAAGTTTCGAATTAAGTGTGCATGTGATTTGTTCTAGATTTTGTCGGCCATTTGTGACTATAAGTGTTGAATTGAGTGTTTGAACAGGTTGTTTTTGAAAGTTGAAAAAATGTTTGATGAACAAGAAAATTATTATTTCGAAAGATTCAACGATTGGCATAGAGGATATATAGATGATAGTTATAGCAATGTGAAGAAGGTTGGTTGGGAGAAAAGATTTAAATACTTTGTGTGTTTGAAAAATGAAAATTTGGATGATCTAGCAAACCGATATACAGTCTTAATTGAACATTTGAAAGAACATGAGATAAGACTGTCAGATACTGAAAAAGTATCAAAGTTTGCTGATGCATTACCTATCGAATGGGATGAATGTTTGAAAAACCTAAAGAAAGATTCTAGTTTTTCAAAGCTGTATCTAAAAGGGTTCATCAACAAACTTGAAGATTTTGAGTATGAAAGTGACGATAAAAAGAAAGAATTGATAAATGAAACAAAAAATATTTTGATGAAAATGGATTTAGATGTGATTCTTGAAATGAAAAGAAGAGTTAATGTATGTCTTGCTGCAAAAAGTAATCTGATATACGATATGAAGAGGGGTTGTTATATTGATGAGAATATGAGTCCTCTTGATTTCGTTAAATTTTTTTGTGCAGGAACATACAAGATAGAGAAAAAGGAAATCTCAAAGACTGAAGAATTTGTGAAGAATGAATCTTCAAGTTCTGCATCAGTGTGTTCTAAATGTGTTAAACTTGAAGCTGACAATGGCAAACTCTTGAAAGATGCGGAAAGTTTGACATTGGAAGTCAACAAGTTGAAGGATGAGAAGCAAGCTGATGTTAAACAGATTCTTATTTTGCAAGAAAATTGTGAGAAGCTGAAATTTGAAAATGTTAAACTGTTAAGTGATTTGAACAGTTTGACATTAGAAAACAAAATTTTGAAAGAAAACGAAAAAGATTTTGAAAATGAAAAATTAAAAATTGAAAAAGATTTTCAAAGTCAAATGAAGAGTTTAGAAGATGAGAAATCTGTTATCTTTAAAAATAATCTTGAAAAACAAATTGGAATAAATTCTCATCTTCAGAAAATCATTTGGCTTGAAAAAGAAGCTGAAAGTGTTCGGAATAAAATCAACGAGCTTGAAAAGAAATTGAAAGGTTTTGAGAAATCAGATTATCCATGTCCAAAACCGATCAATTCTGTTCCAATAAGTGACGATGTCACAAACTATGATAAAGTCATAGTTGAAGATTGTGATGAAAAATCTGATGATGAAAACGAAAAAATTGAAAAAAAGAATTTGTTTTTGAAATTAAAAGAAAAGTTTCAAGAAACTGTTCCACAATCAACTGAAAAGGGAGAATGCTCTAAGAAAAAACCTTTGAAGAAGAAAGTGGAACAAAAACAAAAAGAGAAAATTTTGAAAAATGTTCAAAAAGAAAATAAAAGTTCATCAGATCAATCATCCAATCGCAATAAAAAATTACAAAAAGTAAAAAATGAAAATTCAAAAATTGTTGGTAATGAGTGGTGCAGGTCGGACCACAGAGCTCAAAGGCCAAATCCAGCAAATAAGAGGAGGAAAGATTATCACCAAGCCAAACAGTGCTTTGATCTAAATGTTTGGGCTGAAAATGGTGATTGGTACGATAACAGAGTGTGTTACAGATGCGGCTATCAAGGACACATTGCTGTTAACTGCCAGAGTTGGAGTTATGAGATGAGAAGATGCTATAACTGCCAAATCAGAGGTCACATTGCCAGAGATTGCCCAAGGAGATCAAATGAAAGATCGAGGGCTAAATCTCAGAAAATGGCAAAGAAACCAGTCAATGTCAAGCCCAAAGAACAAAAAGTGGAGGAAAAGAAAGTAAAGCTTTCACAGGGGCAGAAAGACAGACTGAGAAAGAAGAGGAAGAAAGCGAGAGAGTATCTCGAAAGGATTTTGTCCTCGGATACAACTGGTAAAACAGATAAAAGTTCTGATAAATCGTCTTGCTCGCCAAAGAATGACAAATCAAGCAAAACGAATTCATCAGATACAAATCTAAGGACAGAAAAGAGAGTAAAGAAAGAGAAGACAGTTAATCAAGAGATTAACAAATCTGGCGATGAGTTTGTTTCTTTGGAAACAAAGGAGCTACATGTTGGCGATGAATCTGACTCTTCAAAGTCAGACAAGCCAAGTTCAGGCGATGAATCTGGTGTGGTAAAGCCAGAAGAGCCATTTGTTGAGGTAAAAGTTGAGAATTCTGGTCTAACAATGGATGATGCAAAATTTCCACCATTGTTGAACAAGAATTCAAAATCACCCAAGGACCGTTAGGCTTGGGTGAATCTGTTTAAATGAAAAACCTGACTTGCCGGAGTTCCCAGGTTGGTAAGCGTGGAACAGGAATCGGCACATTTCTTGAGAAATTCACGAAAGTGATATTTCGATTTAAAAGTGGTAAATCAGGGACATTAAGTTGTACTTGATTTTCTACAAGTGATGTTTGAGGATTGATCTTAAAAATGTTAGTTTTTACAAGTGGTTGAAAGAATAAGGTGATGAAACCCCATGTTTGTGAATTGACTCACAAAACTTATTTTCTGGAAAAACCATTTTGATTAAAACAAACTTAAGTGTTTTGAAATCACCATGGGAAAATGTTTTGTTGTCAGGGGGAGTTCTGATTGTTCAAGCCAAGTGAATGGAGAATTGAAGTGATTCTCATCATGTTGTCATATTTCTTGTACAGTTATTTTTCAGATTTTCCCAAATTCAAAATTGAGACATATTTTTATTTTAGGGGGAGTAAATTTTTTTTTAAAAATAGAAAATTTGAAAATGTCAAAAACATTGAAAAATTCAAAATGAGTTTTGTTGTAAAAAGAGGAAATGATAGTAGATCAGTGAGACTATCACGGCATGCTAAAGAAATGGAGAGATAAAATGTGATAAGCGATCTCACTAAAGATGTGACGATAGGCTCAGCTAGACTAGTAGATTTGCGATAACGATACAAACTTAAATGAAAAAGCCTAATTCTAAGTGGGAAACATGGTCGAAAGCATAGTACTTAGTTTTGTCGTTCTTGATTGTGTGCCTACTCAGTAATCGCTGATTGTCGAAAGACATAAAACTGGTTAAGTTTGTGAACTTTCACAACTTTGCTGAAAAGTCGCTGTGATTGTGCATTTCATTTTGCAAAGATTTAAACTTGTTTGATTTCTTTATTTTGTTTAAGCATTGGACTTCCTCTGCGTATACGTGAGTATCGACCTGGTTGTTAATGCCTAAACGTTCTGCTTTATTTTCTTTGGTGTTTCGTTTAAGCTTTGGACCTCCTCTGCGCATACGGAAGTATCGACCTGGTGGTTAAAGCCTAAACAACTTCAACTTATTTTTATTTTCTTATTTTGTTTAAACATTGGACTTTCTCTGCGTATACGGAAGTATCGACCTGGTTGTTAATGTTTAAACATTCTGCTTTGTTTTCGCACAAATCATAGTTGATAAAAGTTTAAAGGCATTACTTGAGTCAGTGTATTGCATGATGAGGGGATATGCTGAGATTGTGGGATCCATAAGAATTTAGTGCTATCTAAATATACCTTAACGTATTGGTAAGCATTTCGAAAGTTTTTAGATTGAGTTTATGTGGACAACAATATCGTCAATCAACGTGAATCGTTTAGAACTTAAAATGTTAAAGCTTAACGGTGCTAGTGATTGGTCACATAAACTGATATGATCCTCTTTCGCAAACTCACAAAAATATTGTTTGTAAATATTTCTTTACTGCATTCCTTTGTTATCAAAAATCCAAAAAGATTTTAGTGTGTTTTAGCATAAATTTTGAAAAATACAAAAAGATTTTCGACAACTGATGTTGGAGAGCTGATATTCAAAATTTCAAATGCTGAACATGATGAACAGGTTTGGGAGTGAGTGAGTGTTTAAATGAAGAAATTTTGATTTTGAGAAAGAAAGTTTGATTAGTTAATTGGGATCATTAATTTGAACTTGATATAACTATTTCCAGTAAGTTTTTCTTATTGTTTTAAGTAAAAACTTATGTGGTGGTGAGAAAATTTGTGCAGGAGATGAATTGAACAGAATTAAAGCCAGGAAGTGATCTCAAGATGATAGCTAATTCCAGACGGCGATCCCATCATGATTAAAGGGGGAGTCTGACGAGGCTAGAGCCAAAGAGAAGATTCTGGTATATGCTAAGAAAGAAGAGAGACTGATAAAGACTGAAGATGCGAAGACTCGACACTTAAGCCTCGTCAACATCTGAGGGGGAGTCTGTTGGTGCTTACATCTGTCGGCTTCGTCTTATATCGAGTCTCGGGTTCGTTGCACTGCTGAACAAGAGTGATGTCAACATATATGATGATGACATCATATATGTGACATCATCATATGCATCATCACATGAAGACAAAACAAAATTCTAGATGTAACCATTTGAAAGTCAAACTTGTAATCGTTTGAGGCATGACCGTTTGAAGGCATGACCGTTTGAAGGAGGTTACCGTTTGAACTTGTAACCATTTGAAGGGTGACATGCCACCTTCAAACGGTCAGGTCTTTCCTATAAATACCCTTCAAACGTTCATCATTTGTAACTTTCTGATTTCCGACGGCGAAGCCCTGTCGAAGTGTCTCTGTACTGTAAATCTGTTTAAGATCAATAAACAAGACATTTATTAGTGAATACAAGCTAAACGAAGACCGAATCAATGAATTCCGCCTCTGATTCTGTCTGAGCACTCTTCTGATCGACTCGTTAGGTCGTTTCATGATCCTACAATAAAAGCGCTTCTTTAGACAATCGCATGACACATGAGAAAAGCGAACCCGAGAAACGGAAGGGATTTCGAGCAGTTGGTCGATGACATGATAGATAAAGATCTTGACATGATCATATCCATTTTCAAGTATTAGACTAGATAGAGATGAAATATATTAAAACCATTCAAGCCCACCAGTCTACAATGTGTTATGGTGAGATTTTTCAAGTTTGCACAGTGGGAGAAAAGACCTGCACCCCTGTCAGTATTGTCATAATGCAATGAGACATAACTGAGATTTAAGTGGCGTGTTCCGATCAACGTTTATTGAATGTGCAAACCGCAACCGTTTTTTACTACGGAAACGGTGGCTATGCGAAATACAAACCGCAATCATTTGTGACTATGGGAAACTTGGACATCAGACGTAAATATTGAAGCAAATATGTGGTCCCCAATTTGCGGAACATAATCCCAGATTGTCTAGAGAAGCGCTTTTATCATGTGTCATATGGTAACAAGAGTGTGTTGTTCCAAGATTAATTCCAATTGCAGTTACTCTCCTGTTCCAAATGCAGCTGATGAAACCGGAGCTGTTATCTTGGTTGTTCAGTACTTTCGTGATAAATACAATGTTCATCTTCGTTATCCTTTGCTTTCTGCAATTCAAGCAGGCACGGATGCAAAACGTACTGTTATTACATCTGAGACGATTCAAGTGAGTCCTATGAAGCAAGTATCGGTCTATTCAATTGAGAGGAAAGATGACCGAATAGAGATCTGAACCAACTGAAATCCACAAATGCCAACAAATTATGTCTAATGCAAGGATCTTCGAATTCGGTGTGTACGTTAAATACCGTTCATCGCTTTTTTAGTTGCTTCTCTTGTTAAGTTTCTGAACCAACCGAAATCCACAAATTCCAACAGTTTCTCCGTCGCTAATTTCTCCACTCACCGTGAAATCGAACAGTTTCTTCGTAGATTTCGTCCGGTTTCGTTCGCGTGACGGAAAGCTAGCTACCTTGCAAAAATTAAAAAATTAAATCGACACCCTCAATACGCATCGTATAGGCCTATACGATGCGTATTGAGGGTCGATTTAATCCCCCAATGTGTGCCAATAATACGACCCTTTAGAAATCCTACTAACTCCAAAGATGACACATCAACAGAATTGAAGGAAAAGGAATTTGTTATAGTTTGTGGAGAATGTTCTGGAAATTGAAGGAAAATGACTGTGATTCTGCTTTTTGCAACTACACGAGTTGTGTCTCTTTTCCTTTTTAGAATTCCTTTCGTTGAGATACCGTTGTCCAAGTCAGACAGTTGTTTCATATGACACATGATAAAAGCGCTTCTCTAGACAATCTGGGATTATGTCTCGTTTTAGGGTTTCTTCATCGCCTGGTCAGGCGAACGAAGAAGCAGCACTTTGGACATTTGTTGGTCTTCATACATCTAGGAAACATTATTTGAGAATACCCCTGAATTTATCGAAGCTGTAGAATAAGATCCTCCACTGTTGGGTTATCATCTTTCAACCCCATTTTCCCTAAAAAAATATTATCGATTCTGTTTTTCAATGGGGATGTAATGCAATGATTTCTCTCAGTTGAATAGACTGACACTTGATTTCTCTGATTGAAGATCAGCTCCTGTTGGTCAAAGGGGATATGTTCCTTAGCCTGTATTTTGAGCTTGACGCTGCCAACAGTGTCTGAGCCTTTGACATCAAGTGGCACGATCTTACCCGTGTCGGTCTTGACTGAATTGCAACAAAAAACACACACCAAGATTCAAGTAAACTGAAGCATTAAATCAAAATAAACACACACTTATCAACATGGGGTTGAAAGATGATAACCCAACAGTGTGCAAAGTGCTGCTTCTTTTGGTATCATCACATTTTTGTACCATTTAAGACTAACTCTAATTTGACTACAACTTTCTCTCTCAAACCTTTCTAAAAGTAGAAAAAAATAAAATATTAACAACTAACAAAGATCGAAAAACAAAAGAAGAAAGTGTTCCTCTTTGTTACCAATCATGTTATCTGAAACAATTAACAGGACATTGTTGTTCAACAAGATTTGCTTCCGATGATATCTGTTAAACTTCTTCAGGATTTTCTGTACATTCGGGTATTGCAGTTTTGAAAGATAACCGAATAGAGATATGAACAGATGATGTTTTTTTCACAGAACCGTTGGTATACGTCGACCACAACGAGAACAGTGCAGCGACAGTTGAGTCTCCTCCTTCGTTCCTGATGCAACAATGAGAACAATGCCTGATTCAGATCTCTATTCGGTCATCTTTCCAAACTACAACACACAATAAGTTTTACACTTTATAGTGTGTGATTTGACCGGTTGTATTCAGTTATTAGAGCAATCCTTGTTTCAAAGTTAATATTCACTGTGGTGGATGCAAGCATAAAGTTAGAAAAATACTCAAGAAAATTGAACGGATGATATGTATCAGGAAGCTCAACTTAAACGGACGATATGTATCTTCTATCATGCGACGGACCCAATTCTTGCTCAACTCTTGTGGGCCCGTATCGGACATTGGAAGGACTGGTGGGGGTGATATAGTAATTTTCAATAATGTAGGAAGGATTGTAGTAGTAGGACATTGGAACCACAGATAATGAACGGATTATTGGCCATTATTCGACCGAGTAATCAGTTGTATTTTTTTAGTTGCTTCTCTTGTTAAGTTTCTGAACCAACCGAAATCCACAAATTCCAACAGTTTCTTCGTAGATTCCGTCCGGTTTTCAAAGCCGGTTGATGAAACCGAAGCTGTTATTTCTGTTGTTCAGTACTTCCGAGATCTGAACCAACCGAAATCCACAAATTCCAATAAATTGCATCAGGAAGCTCAACTTGAACGGACGATATGTAATAGGTTGTGGTTCAGCCAAAATGACATCTAGCATTACTAACGGTTCAAGTAAGTGTCTAAAAATCTGAAATAGATTAAATAGAATAAACCCTCGTTTCTCAAGACAAGAATCGTTCTAACTTTGTGTATACGGGGCCGTATAATTGTATCGTTCTAAACCCTACCTGGAAACAAAGCAACAAAATCCTGATAGTGAAAAACATCAGCAACCATTTTTTCTTTTCCTTTAATTTCGAGAACATTCTCCCTGTGTATGTGCTTCCGATGATATCTGTTAAACTTCTTCGGGATTTTCTGTACATTCGAGTATTGCAGTTTTGAAAGATAACCGAATAGAGATCTGAATAACCGATACAGAAACCGCATTTTTCTGCACTAGATAACTAATATGAACATTGTATTTATCACGAAAGTACTGAAGAACCGAGATAACTGCTCCGGTTTCATCATGAAAACTAAAAGAACATAACAATATAAATTAGTCAAAGATATGATATAAACTGACAAAAAAATAAAAAAATAAAAGTAACTTATTACTTGATAAATTAATAACACTAATATATATGTTTTTGTAAAAATAAAATAACTTTAAATCAACTTTAAATTAAATATGTCTTATAAAAAAAATCTACAACCTTTCAACTAAAAAAACACAATCAAACAACAAACCAACAACCATTTTTTTCACCAAAACCCTACTTTTTCCCCCAAAAATAAACTGACAGACCAAAACGCCCCGTTTTGGCCAAAGCGGGCCGCTTCGGTATGAGGTCGTCGAACAGGAAGTGATGTGCTCAGCTTTTGTCTGTTGACTTTAATGCAAAGTGCCCCGCTTTGGCCATAGCGGGGCGTTTGGGCGTGTGAATAGACCAAATGGGTGTGTGTGAATAGATCCAGCCCTAAAAAAACCTTGTTAACTAAATATAACAAGGAATATGAAACCTTCAATTCTTTCATTACTCCTTGAAAAGGGTTTCGTGAGGGTTGCAGCTTTAGGTTGAAGCAATGGATTGAGTGCAACAATGTCGACTAATAAACATCGATTTTTTATTGATCGATGTTGGTTGAATAACGCCGCAAATACCCTCTTCGATTTCCCCTTGCAAAGATGAATATAATAATTTTAATGGCGATTCGGAGGCGGTTTACGGTTCAGAATCGCTGCCGATCCCCATGATTTTTCATCATTCTGTTTTGCCGTTGATGAAGATGATGGATTTTGTCCTCATCTTCAAATTTGAACCACGCACCGCACTTCACTCGCAAAAATTAGATTAAAAAGTAAAAATAGGTAAGTCGAATTATGACCCGCGCGTTATGACGACATTGTTAAATTGCAAAAAAAAAATAGACAGAAAAACGTTAAACCACACCTAAAACATATAGACCGAGACGTTGAATGTTTCAACTCAGAAAAAAGTAGACATAAAAACGTTATACATGTCAGCTCGTAAAATATAGACCGAAACATAAAACATCATATAAAAGCTTGTTTCAACTTGAAAAATTAGACCAAAATGTAAAGAGTAAAATGCACGAATAGTCCCTGTGGTTTGGTGAAATTTCACCTTTAGTCATCAACTTTTCAAAATTACACTATTAGTCCATGTGGTTTGACAAGTTGTTACTCGGATAGTCCCCAAAGCGGATGGAGGTTAGTTTTCTGGTTAAGTGGGTGTGAAATGACAAGGACTATCCGAATAACAACTTGTCAAACCACAGGGGCTATCCGAGTAACAACTTGTCAAAACACAGGGACTATCCGAGTATCCTTCATCCGCTTTAAAGACTATCCGAGTATCCTTCATCCGCTTTAAAGACTATCCGAGTAACAACTTGTCAAACCACAGGGACTAAGAGTGTAATTCTGAAAATTTGGGAACTAAAGGTGAAATTTCACCAAACCACAGGGACTATCCGTGCATTTTACTCAAATGTCAATATAGATGAGAATAACTTATTCAACATAGGGCGTTGCTACGGAATCAATAAACCGCAAAAAAAACGTAAAAACGTTGAACCACACATGCGTCTAGCATGTTAACTCACAAAATTAGATCGAAACGATAAAAAATATCATAAAAATAAAATGAATAAGTAAGTCGAAATGATAATAAACCAACGTAAAAAAGAAATAAAGAAGTAAAAACAAAAAAAAACTTAAAATTTAACTAATAATCTTATAAAATTGAGGGTAATGATGTGTAAAAACATAACAGTTGAGAGATTAAGATAAGTAAAAAAAATAATAGTAAAATGCTCTCAGAAAACATTTCCGTAAATCTTACTATATAATAAAAGAAACCACTTTAGGGACACTTGTCATCATATTAGGTCATCTCTTATAGATAATTATTATTTTAGTTTAATGTCTCCTAATTAATTATAGATAACCCTTCTACTAAATATTATTTAATTTAATATCTTATATTATAGATAACCCTCATACTAAATATTATTAGTTTAATATCTTATGGATAACTATTATTTAGTTTAATCTCCATCTCATTTATAATATTATTTATTTGAATTAAGTATATTGAGTTAATTACATAGTTAGTCCCTGTGGTTTGCACAAAATAACATACTTAGGTACTAATAGTTTAAAATCACCTTCTATGGTATAAACTTTTCATTTTGTAATGTTTGGAGGTATTAACTTCTAGGGTATTAACATAGTTAGTCCCTGTGGTTTGTACAAAATAACATACTTAGGTATTAATAGAATGTGATTTTAAACCTACAAATAACATTAATGCCTCCAAACGTTACAAAATGAAAAGTTAATACCCTAGAATGTGATTTTAAACTATTAGTACCTAAGTATGTTACTTTGTGCAAACCATAGGGACTAACTATGTAATTACCTCTAATTATATTTGAACGCTTTTTTAGTTTGGTATCAAATACATTTTATGAAACTTAAAATAAAATTAACTAATATTATTTATCATTTATACATTTACAGAGTTTTAAATAAAGGGTTAAATTTATTGAGACTTCGTTAACAAATTTTGCAACAACAGATTAATATATTTTATCACGAAAACCAAACTTTGTATTAATATATTAAATATTTTTATTTTTACTATACAAAATTACATTTACTCGACCCATGTAATACAAGAGGTTTTTTAAAATATAACTTTTTATTATTTGATATATAAAATTAGATTTATTCAATTCGTACAATTCACGGGGTTTTTTAAGGATATATATTTTTTATTATTTAGTACAGAAAATTACATTTATTCAAACCGTGTAATGCGCATATTTTTAAGGATGTAATTTTTTTATTATTTGGTATATAAAATTACATTTATTCAACCCGTGTAATAAATGAGGTTTTTAAATATGTATTATTTTATTATTTGGTAAACAATATTACATTTATTCAACTCGTGTAATATACGTGGTTTTAAAGATATAACTTTTTTATTTGCTATATAAAATTACATTTATTCAACCCGAACAATATGGTTCTTATAGATATAACTTTTTATTATTTAATATATAAAATTATATTTATTCAACCCGTATAATAAATGAGGTTTTTAAATATATATTGTTTTATTATTTAGTATATAAAAGTTATTTATTCAACCCGTGTAATATACGGGGTTATTGTAACACCTCGAAAATTCACGTCCTATAATGAGTTGACACGTGTCATATGTTTGAACGTGTGAAAGAACGTTATAGAAGGATTTAAATTGACAATCATGGAAAGTATGTGAATATACGAGTTCTAAATGTCAACAGTGAATAAATATATTGTACATTAACCCTACATGATGCTCATACCATCAAACAAATAAATCATGGATCATACGAAGCTAAATATGAAAGAAACTCAGAGATTACAAACTACAGGGGTTAAATGTGTCAACATGTTTAAGTTATACCTCTGAGTGACCATTTGACAAACCCGAAGCTTTGTAACGGTTAATTATGCTCACTAGAATGCACAATATAAATTTCATAAAGTTTCGTTATCGTATGAGAAAGTTATGATCAAATTCGTATACAAGGGGTTAAAGCGTCAACGTTGAAGTTTATGACTTTTCGGGTAACAATAAAGTTAACCGAGGACTAAACAAAGTGGGTAAATGTCTTAAAGCCCTTATAAGTCAATTTGGAGGGTTCAAAGTGCAAGAAATAAAGTCGTAGCAAAGTTTTGAAGAGCCAAGGACCAATGCATAAAAAATCAAAAATTGAGATTTGATCAGAAGGGCTTCGCGGCACGCGAAGGCCCCTAGGGAGGGCTACGCGTCACGCGAAGGCCCCTCTGATCCGAATTCTTTGGGCTATGGTCTGCTAGTGCAATGTAACCGACTTTAATTCGATTTTCCACATCTTGGGCGACCCCTAAACAACCCCTAGACACTTAGGGACACTTGTTAGTGATCAAACATCAATGGTAGACCTTGTTGTCAACAATCTATGAAGATATGAACACTATAAAAGGCCACAAGGTTGCAACCATTTCTTCACACCTTCATTCTGCAATTGAGGAGCTTTCTGGAGCTTAAGAGCAGACCCAAGTCCTTCCTAATCAAGCATAGGACTTCAGTAAGTATGCTTAACCTCTCTTAGTTAAGTTTTTGCTTAGTTTTAGCTTAAAAGTTAAATCGTCGTAATTAGCGGTTGACTTAGCGATTAATCACTAATGGTCCAGTGATTAGTCGAATTGAAAGTAGTTATAAGTTGGTAATGATGTGGGCAATAAACCCATAAAATGGCACCCTCTGATTCCCACTCTAACTAGGTCAAATGTCGGGTCAAACTTGTTATTAAAAAGTCAACAGAATGTTTAATTTCCAATTTATGCATAATTAGCAATGTAGAACCCATACAACCTGTTTGATCATTAATATAACTTGGTAATTAGTGTAAGAACATGTCCAAACATGTTCAACCCGACAATTTTCTGTTTAGACCCGGTTCGGAACCGAAAGTCACAAAACTTTGACTTTTGCTTTGACTTCAGTTCTGACCCGTTTTAGTATGATTTGGAATTGCCTTAGAGCTTCCTTAGGACCAGGTTACATGCTAGTATAACCCTCTGAGATTATACACCGTGGTTCATTAGTTAACCAATTAATATGCATGATCCCGTTAATTGCCTATATGTTGACCGTTATGCCCTTTTCACTATAAAACATGATTTTTGAAAATGTAAAAGAGTAGAAACCTTAGTTACTGAAATATAAACTTGTACCCAAAGTTTGACATCAGTTTGAGGTGTAGTTTGAGAGTTATGCTCATTAGCGTAAATTGAAAGCTTTATGTTAATTAAACGACATAATTAGCGTATAGCCTATTTAAACCTACTTTTTGATATCAAACTTCTTACCCACTGATGTAACATATTATTTTGGGATTTTTGAAGATTTTTAATTAATTTTAGGCTGAGCATAACTTAGGGTCGTAAGCATGATTCGGTAAATGCCGGTTTTGCCCTTTCGGGCTATAAAAAGAGTTTTACATATCTTTTCGACCCCAAACCTTTTCCTACTGATTTTATATGGTAAATAAATTATTTTAAACCTTATGGAATAATAAAAATATCAGCTTTGTATATAGAACCCGTAAACGGCTTCTAATCGCCTCTTTAAGCGTTTTTAACGCATAGTATGTACTAAAACTATTTTAAACATACAAGGGTTGATACCTACTGATATTTTAGGTGAATTATAATATTTTAATAGTAAGCAAAAGTTGTTTAACTCAGACTTCAGTTTTGAGCTTTTCGGCTTATGTGAAATTACCAAAATGCCCCTACGGTGCATAGTTTGGTTATAATTGATAAATTTCGCATATATGCTATGCCATACTGTTATAACTTATTAAATTGAGTATTTTTGCTGATTACATCAGACATGTAACTCAGGATAATACTTAAACTCTTTTATCACCTTATAAATGACCAAATTACCCCTACGGGGCATAGTTTGTGTTTAAATTCGTTTTGGGCATAATGGAAGGTATCCTACTGATATCACAACATATTTGAGGCATATTAACTTAGGAAACCTGGTTAGCACCCTTATGATTACCCGTTACGCCTCTTGCGCGTACGGTTCGGCTTATGTAACTAGTTTACATAAATTAGCCGAAACGGGTCAAACCTTATCGGTTTCACCCCAAAATTCAGAATGTGCCTAGATTACCCATATAAGGCAAGTCTTCAATCATGTCGGGTCTAAATCACATTCTATTCCGGTCTTCGCCTAATCGTGCGTTTGAACCGTAAAATTAACCGGTTAAGCTTAAGCTTAACTAAAGACCGTTAGGATTCTAATAGGTTATTATAAACCTTTGTTCCAGAATAGGAGAACCGGTAAAAGCTACCGCATTTGCTAATTGTGAATTATACTTGCAAAGGTAAATACTTTTAACTTATTTTCCCTATACGGGCTTGGGGTACGGTATATAAAATACCGCTTGGTCGGGCATTAAATCTTCCATCATATGGTGGTTAATTGAATTTTAATCGGCCCATTTAAATTATGTTTTGTTTGCTTAAAGCCTTTGGGAGGTTAATGACCATGTCCCGGATATCCTTGGCATCATTTTACGAAATGGCCACGACCTATGCACGGGGTGTAGGCGTACACCTGTCAGTTGCCAGAATAAATAATGTGGTGTGTCTATTGATCTTTAACCCGGCACGATCCGGGCTACTGAACGCATAAGAAAACATGTAATTCTTTTACGAGATTATATATTTAAATAATTATCCCAAGTTATAAAATGTTTATGCCACGTGCATCCAAATCAATTTTTAATCATTTTCAAAATGAGTCGGTTAATTGTATTTACCAGTGTAAACTGACGTATTTTCCCAAAAAGATTAAATGCAGGTACTACTCGTAATAGGCTGGATTGTCTCCTTAGCATCAATAAAGAGTCTCGCAAGCTTAAGATGCCTACGTCTGTTGAACGACTGTTTCCTATTTATTTTTTATCCTTCTGTGGATAAACTTTCAACTGTTTGTGATAGACGATATTACAATATTTTATTCGGTTGAAATATATCTTTCATTTGCTTCCGCTGGGCATTTAAATATTGTGTTGTTTGACTGTAATGTTGCCAACCACGTCACGATACTCCCACACCGGGCCCACCGATCAGACGTATAAAAGTCGGGGTGTGACAGGTTGGTATCAGAGCCAACACTAAGTGAATTAAACACTAGTCTTTTGTGTTTAATCTCAGTTACACAGTTGCACATTCTTAAGTCTAGACAAGAACATAGGACAAATCCTAATTCGTTTTATTTGTCCTTATTTGGTTCTTTTGTTTTTTTTCTGATCAGCCCTTGCATGGGCAAGTCATTTTCTGTAGAAGTCCCGTTTAGGGCAACCATATACTTGTTTAAATTTTAATGGAACGACTATATTTAAAATATCATTCCTATATTATAAGATCTACCATTATAATAAAATGGAAATATCTAAAAAAGGATAAGACCTAGCTCATGTGTCATTTTAAGGCAGGGCCAAGACGGTAGTTCCACAATTAGATTCAGATCCTTGTTTACATCTCAATTTGGGATTGTTCTGCGTTAAATATTAAAAGAATCTTAAAGGTAAAACCTAGCCTAAATGTCAATGCAGACATGGCCAAGATGGTAAAACCTAGCCTAAATGTCAATGCAGACATGGCCAAGATGGTAAAACCTAGCCTGAACGTCATTGCAGACATGGCCAAGACGGTAAAACCTACCCAAAAGATTCCAACCCCTGTTAACATCTGTAAGTATGTTAACATTTTTGGCAAACTGTGAATCGTTAAAGTCACACAGGCCATCTTTTAAAAAGGGGGTTAATCTAAATGCCCTTATTTGAAATAATCATCCCTTATGGGTGAAGTGCCCACGGGCTATAATTAACGTCCTCTGAGACTAAAGACAGTGGTAGCCTACAACTCCCTGTCAAGAAAAGGTAATGAACTTTGATTCAAACCTTAATGCCTCGATTCTCTGAAATCATGGCTTATATCATCCTATAAGATGATCATATTATAAACATCCCTTAGAAGGGAAGTGCCTACGGGCTATAGTTAGTGTCCTCTGAGACTAAAGACAGTGGTAGCCTACAACTCCCTGTCAAGAAAAGGTAATGAACTTTGATTCAAATCTTAATGCCTCGATTCTCTGAAATCATGGCTTATCAATTAAACTTGTCCACGTGACTAGGCCTTTTGTGCTATTACTAACTTATAAATTAGGATTATGATAAAAATCCTGAATAAAATAAATATCTTTCTTTCCTGCCAGTATACATATTAAAAAGAATCTTAAAAGTATGACCTAGCCTATATGTCATTCCAGACGAGGCCAAGACGGTAGAACCTATTCAAAGGATTCAAATCCTTGTAACATTGTAAATATGTTAACACGCCTGGCAACAGTGATGCGATAAAATCACACTTGTCATCTTTATGTTAGGAACTTTCTCCAAACCCCTTTTTAGCATAAGCGATCAATAGGAATCATGGCTAATAAACGTCGAACATGATGTACGCATCAAAACATCCATTCGAGATGTATACCTGCGGGCAAAGATGAATGCATGAAAAAGATAGTTTTATTTCATAACTTCTTGTCAAGACAATGAACTATGAAATTTTCCGGTCCAAAGGAATCATTGATTATGTTTTAAATTCCCTAGTGACAAGGCCTCTGAACCATCAAAAGTCCCGTGGAACAAGCCCTTGTGCTATATATAAAAGATGTCAGTATGACATTGGCAGTCGTGACTTATGTCCCCTGTCTAATAAATATGAAGGATTATATTCCGTTTAAACGCCAAAGATGGTTTATTTAAAAACTTAGGCAAAACATAATCAAATAAATTAAATACTATCTATTGGCCTATATGGTCTAATTGCACCATGGCTATTTATTCATCAAATTCAACAATTCGCTATATAATTAAACAAATTATTACTACTTGGTTTGTAGCCCTCAAAGTTTCACCATGACTGACTCCTCTGAAGCTCACAATCATCCAACTGATCAGAATGATGATGCAAGACTAAACTTAACAAACACCAAGTTGCAGGCTATGATAGATACAGCCGTAAGCAACGCTGTGGACCGTGTATTAAAGGATCATAAGCGAAAGTGCGATAATACCGCAAATAAGGGTTACAAAAAGGGTAAGACCGGTTCAAACCATAACCCGTCCAAACCAAAGGAGGCAAAGCCCAAATGCAATAACTGCATGAGGCAACATTCTGGAAAATGCACAATCTACCCACGTGCTAAATTATGTGGAATTTGCAAAACCAAGTGTAACACCTCGGAAATTTACGTCCTATAATGTGTTGACACGTGTCATAGGTTTGAACGTGTGAAAGAATGTTCTTGAAGGACTAAAGTTGACAAACAGTGAAACTGTGTAAATAAAGGGTTCAAAGTGTCAACAATGAATAAATATACTTTGCAATAACCCTACATGATGTTTATAACCTTAAACGAATAAATCATGGATCATACGAAGCGAATTGTGAAAGATAGTGAGAGATTACAAACTACAGGGGTTAAATGTGCCAACATGTTTAAGTTATACCTCTGAGTGACCTTTTGACAAACCCGAAGCTTTGTAACGATTAATTATGCTCACTAGAATGTACCACAAAAATTTCATGAAGTTTTGTTATCATATGAGCAAGTTGTGATAAAATTCGTGTGTGAGGGTTATAATCGTTAACATTGAAATTTAGGGCTTTTCAGGTGATCACAAAGTTACCCGAGGACTTGACAAAGTGGGTATAAGTATTAAAGCCCCCATATATAAATTACAAGTCTTATAATGCAAGATTCAGAGTGAAAATGACCTTTCGGGGGACCCAGGGACCAAAATGCAATTAAAGAAACATGTTTTGCAAGTTCTGATGGGCCACGCGGCCCGCCTACGATTTAATCAAAGGCCATGCGGGCCGCCTACGACTGCCAGTTGCAGAAAAATGAGACAGCAGCCTGTAGATGCATGTATCCGACTCCAATTTCATTTTTACGAAACCTTGGGCTGCCCTAAAGTGGTTTTTAGCATGTAGGGAACTTGTGGTTGTTATGATAACATCCCTAGACTTATGTGTTGATCATCCAAGTGTGTTTGATCACCATAAAAGAACCACATTCCTTGTGACTTTGATCATTCATCTTGCATACATCTTCTGGACATTTTGAGGAGCACCACAGCAGTCACGAGCTTTCCAAACCCTTCATTGGTCACTAGTAAGTACCCTAAACCTTCTCTAATTCATTCATACTTAGATTATAGCCTAGAAATCAAACCGTCGTAACTACGGTTTGACTTCTCGATAAATCAAAATCAGTCCAGAGTTTAGTCGAATCAAAGGTTGTTATAAGTTGGTATTTATATGGTTAATAAACCCCAAAAAGGGCACTCACTAATTCGAATCCTAACTAGGTCGTTTATCGAGTCAAACTTCTTCCGAAAAAGTCAACAGAATTGTTATGTTTGGTTTAATGCATGATTAGCGATGTAAATGGCGTATAGCCTATTTTATCATTCTTACCAACTGAAAATAAGTATAAAAACTTGTCTACGCTTGCTTGATTCGACAACTATATGTTTAAAACCGAATCGGAACCGAGATACGCAAAAGTTTGACTTTTGCTTTGACCTCAGTTCTGACCCGATTTATATAGGTTTAGACATGCCTTAAAGTTCCATTAGGACATAGTTACATGTGTGTATAAGCCTCTGCGTTTATACCACTCAAATCCCTAATCGTCCGATGTTTCCGTTAATCGCCTAAATATTGACCGTAATGCCCTTATGACCATAAAACGAGATTTTTGGAAATGTGAAAGTACCAAAATCTTAGTTACTGATTATTATGCATGTCCCGAAAATTTCACGTTAATCGGAGGTTTAGATTAGGAGTTATGCTTAATGACGTAATTAAGAACGCTTTTATTAATTAAACGGCGTCATTAGCATAAAACCTATCTAAACCCAATTTTTGACACCAAACCTTTTACCCACTGATGTAATATAATATTTTGGGATTTTTGAAGATTTTTAATTATTTTTAAACTGACCATAAGCTTGGATTAGCGCCTTAATTCGGTAAATACCGAATATGCCCTTTTCGGCCATAAAATGAGTTTTACAAGTCCAAATGGTGCCAATCCAATTGCTACTGATTTTAAAAATTAAATGGAGTGTTTTGAGCCTGTTTAACTGATCAGAAAACTCAGAATAGTATTTTTACCCGTACGTCGCTTAAAACGGCTTTATACGCGTATTATACGCATAGTTTGGGTTTAAAACTATTTTGGCACATGAGACTTTTTACCAAATGTTATAACCTGTTGAAATAAATAATTTTTCTGATTTAAAACAGACCCGTATCACAGAAGTTAAATTAAACCCTTTATAATCTTTAAAATGACCAAAATACCCCTACGGGGCTTATTATGTGATTAAACTCGTTTTGGGCATCATGGGTGATATCCTACTGATATCACAACTTAATTAAGGCGTGTTAACTTAGGAAACCTGTTTAGGACTCTTACGGATACCCGTTACGCTTCATGCGCGTTCGGTTCGGTTTATGTAACTAGTTTACATAAATTAGCCGAAACGGGTCAAACCTTATCAGTTTCATCTCAAAATCCAGAATGTGTATCATTTACCCATATTAAGCAAGTCTTCAAACTTGTCGGGTCTAAATCACATTCTATCCGGTCTTCGCTTAATCGTGCGTACGAACCGTATCTTTAAAACTAACCGGTCTAAGCGTGAGCTTAACTAAAGACCCGTTAGGATTCTAATAGGTTATTATAAACCTTCGTTCCAGATTAGGAGAACCAGTAAAAGATACTTGCACTCGCTGATTTTTGATCAATACTTACTCAGGTAAATACTTTTGACTTATTTCCCTATACGGGCTTGGGGTACGGTATATAAAATACCGCTTGGTCGGGCGTTGAATATTTAATCTTATTATGGTTAAATGATTGAGATGTCTCCGTTTAATTTGTTTTGTTGCTTAAAGCCTTTGGGGGGTTAATGACCGTGTCCCGGATATCCCTGGCATCATTTTACGAAATGGCCACGACCTTAGCACTCAGGTGTAGGCGTACACCTGTCAGTGTCTCATAATTAAAGTGGTGTGTTAATTGATCTTTAACCCGGCTCGATCCGGGCTACTGAACGCATAAGAAACATGTAAATCCTGTACAAGTTTATATATTAGATAAGTATCCCAAGTTATAAAATATTATTTGTGCCATGTGCATTCAAATCAATCATTTTTAAACCCTTTTCAAAATGAGTCGGTTGATTGTATTTACCAGTGTAAACTGACGTATTTTTCTTAAAAAGGTTAAGTGCAGGTACTACGCGAAATAGGCTGGCTTGTCTCCTAGCATCCGCATTAAGTCTCGCCAGCTTGGATGTTATAAACTGTTGAACATTGGTTTCCTTTTTATTTGATCTACCTATGGATTTATATTCGACTATTTGTGATACTTAATATTACAATATCGTTTGGTTGAATTAAATCTATACTTTGCTTCCGCTGTGCATTTAAATATTGTGTTGTTTGACTATTATGTTACCAACCACGTCACGATACTCCCCTACCGGGCCCACCGGTAACACGTGGAAATTCGGGGTGTGACAGGTTGGTATCAGAGCCAACACTGAGTGAATTAAACACTAACCTTTTGTGTTTAATCTCAGTTACACAATTGCACATTCCTAAATCTTCGAGTCTAGACAAAGAACTTAGGAATAATCCAAATTGTTCAAATTTTTATTTTTATTTAAATTTTGTCCTTTATTTTTCCTTGTTATTACCTTGTGTATTTTAACAGGTACAATAATGCCGCCAAGATTTAGACGAGGTGGTCGAGGAAAGGAGCCAGCTAGCGCCCCTAACGACCATGAGGCAGGGCCTTCATACCGACGAACTTCTTCTACAAGGAATGACGAAACGAGGGAGCTATGGAGGACATATGAAGACTCTGCCAGACGATCTTTTTCGCATGCCTCAACACCTCCATATCATGACTCTTATGGGCCTCAGTCAGAAAACGAACCCCACAACCCGCAACATATCTTTGGCGACCCTACTCCTGTTTTTCAGGGTCAGTTTAACCCAGCAGAGTACCTACCAGAGCACGTGGGCTTTAACCCACTAGGACCAGAGGATCACTTTTCGGGTGATCAAGATATGGACGAGGACACAGATCCCGTCGAGGCATCAACCGGATCCTTTAACCATCCTTTCGTAATCTCAGACGGTTCGTCTTTTCACGGAACACCATACCAGGGTCCGGATAGTCACATGGCACGATTCGAACGGTGTGAGTGGTACTATACACCATCTGAACACTCATCACCTCATCAGCAGCCGCCACTGCAGCAGCAAAATCCCTCTGGGGATCCACGTTATGAGGCAGTCACGCCACCGCCTCCACCGCCGCCAGTGCATCTAGAGCCTCCAGAGCCACCAAGACGTAGGAGGACTGGTGCACGGATCTCAGCACGAGAAGTTGACTTTCGTCTCAACACCCCTCAACACTCTAGCGGTAGCCATTACCCGCCTACTCATGAAGTCCCACAGATGGGTGGACCTTCTGTCCCAGTTTCGGAGGTGAATTCAGCACCTATTGTACCGCCATCACCGGGTTTTGGCCACCCAATACCTGCTTATACTGCTCCGGCAGCTTACAACCCATATGGACCACCAGCATACCATGGCTATAACTATGCTGATGACCCTTACAACGTAGCATCAAGCTACCAAGCCCATAATAATCCTGAAGGACCATACGGACCCCCTTGGGGAATGGGATACCCAGCTCGGGGGTATCAAGCACCTGTTCAGCCGCCACCACAGTACCAGCCACCACAGGCTCCTCCTCCTGAGCAGGAGGAACTCCGTCGAAGACTGGCCAAAGTGGAGCGAGACTTCCAGAAGGAACGTAGGAAGAATGAAGGATTTATGAGTGGCTTGGCAAACTTGCTTAAGGGAAAGAAGAAACGGGATCGTTAATTCCCAATATATATTGTTGTATTTCCTTGTTTAAATCAAGTCCCTACGTGGACATTTATTTATGTGTGTATGTAGTCCCTGCGTGGACGTCTATCTTAGTACTTAGTCCCTACGTGGACTTGTCTCTAGTAATCCCTGCGAGGACATTTACTTTTGTAGACCGTCCCTGTGAGGACATGTATTATCTGTATAGCTCCTGCGTGGGCATCTATTTCTGTGAAAAGTCCCATTTAGGGCAAAATGTACTACTTTTAGTATTAGTGGAATGTAAGTTTATAAATTTCATCTTTGCTAGTTATGCATAATTAAATTATATATGAAATAAATAAATCAGAATCATTCCTTTTAAAAATCTATCTGCCTAAGCTATTTTAATTAAGGATCTTAAAAGTATAACCTAGCCTGCATGTCATTTTAAGACCTGGCCCAGATGGTAAAACTAGTTAAAAAGATTCAAATCCCTGTTAACATCTGAAAACATGTTAACACTCCTGGCAGACATGATTAGTTAAAAACACACGTGTTATTATTATATATGGATCTTTTCAAAGATTCTAAACCCAAATAAATGATCTCTGAATCATGGGTTAAATCATTAATAAATATGATCAGTTCTTTTACCATCCATTGGTAATGGAATGCCTACGGGCCCTTCTCATTTTCATATGAGACAAAAGACAGTATTAGTCTGTAACCCTGTCTGATAAAGGTAATGAACCTTGTTCAAACCTTCATGCTTTGATTCTCTGAAATCATAGCTGATAATCTAAAGTGTCCCTGTGACTAGGCCTTATGTGCTAATAAAACTGTTATTATTTTTTTAGATAAATTATATTAGAAATCCTAAATAAATGTGAGTAATAAATTAACCATATATGGTCTATGTTTACCACGGTTAATAAAATTGCCATAAAAGACAATTCTATAATAAACTCACCAATAAAATTATTGTCGATATGTTACAGTTTAAGCAATATGGCAGACTCAAACGAGGTCAACAGTCACCCAGGGATAGGGAATGATAATGCCCATGTAAACGTAGCAGGTGCAGAGTTACAAGCTATGATAGATAATGCGGTTAATAGAGCTATGGATAGACAGCACCATGGATCAAGTGGTACCCATACGAGGACCCATTCGGCATCACACACTAGAACACCCTCCAGGACCCACACTGCCCACAACAGTAATTCTCACCACTCCTCGAATCAAAGGAGTAATCCATCCCAAAGAGTCGTTCAGAACCAAGAACCTCGTAATAGGGGTTGCACCTATAAATACTTCGTGTCATGCAAACCCAGAGACTTCAATGGGGAAAAAGGAGCTGTTGATTGCATGACGTGGATGGATGAAATGGATACTGTGGTGGATATTAGTGGTTGCCATAATAGGGATATTGTGAAGTTTGTCTCACAGTCTTTCAAAGGAGAAGCATTAGCTTGGTGGAGATCTTTGATCCAGGCTACAGGGAAAGTCCAGTTATACAACATGACCTGGGAACAGTTCATGGCACTAATCAAGGAAAATTTCTATCCTCAACATGAGGTTGAGAGAATTGAATCTGACTTCCTGGCACTGGTCATGAAAAATCTGGACTGTCAGGCCTACCTTACCACTTTCAATACTTTGTCAAGGTTAGTTCCCTACTTGGTAACTCCGGAGCCTAAGCGTATAGCTCGTTTTATCGGGGGTTTGGAACCGGAGATCAAAGCAAGTGTAAAGGCCTCCAGACCAACCACTTTTCGGTCAGTAACGGACATATCGTTGTCTCTGACCTCAGATGCTGTCAGACTGAGGTCTCAAAGGAAAAATGATACCGAAAAGAGGAAGCGTGAGGATGACAACTCACGACGTTCTGACAAGAAGCAAAAGGGAAATAATGACCAAAAGAAGGGGTCAGGATTCAAGAAGGATGGCCAGAAAACGGGTGAAAAACCCAGATGCAAAATCTGCAAGAGACAGCACTTTGGAAGGTGCAGGTTTGAATCCAACTCACAATCACAATCGAAACCTTTTGCATGTGGGTTATGCAAATCCAAGGAACATAAAACCTTGGATTGCAAGAAGATAAAGGATGCGACCTGCTACGGTTGCAATGAAAAGGGGCACATCAAAAGCAATTGCCCAAAATACGCCAAGAAGCCCGAAGAGACTAGGAAGACCAATGCTAGGGTCTTCAGGATGGATGCTAAGGAAGCCGTCAAGGACGACAATGTGATAACAGGTACCTTTCTCGTAAATGATGTTTATGCGAGAGTGTTATTCGATTCAGGCGCTGATAAGTCGTTTGTAGATAATAAGTTTTGTGAACTGTTGAAATTACCTGTTAAGACTTTAAGTGTGAAGTATGAGGTGGAACTAGCAGATGGCACTTTAGAAACCGCTTCAACCTTATTAGATGGATGTTTCATATCCATTAAGAACCACTCTTTTCCTTTGTCTCTACTTCCTTTAAAACTAGCCGGTTTCGACATAGTTTTGGGTATGGACTGGTTATCACATAACCAGGCCCAGATTATTTGCAATAAGAAGCAAGTGATGATCAAGACTTCGTCTGGTGAATCACTTACTATCCAGGGAGATACCCAGTATGGGCTGCCCGAGAAAATGTCTATACTCAAGGACTCTAAGTGTTTAAAGAAAGGTTGTGTCATCTACATGGCACAGGTGATTATTGATGAACCGAAACCCAAGATTGGAGATATCCCAGTCATTTCTGAATACCCCGAAGTTTTTCCTGAAGAACTACCTGGTTTGCCACCAGATAGGCAAGTGGAATTCAGAATTGACATTATTCCAGGATCAGCACCAGTTGCAAGGGCGCCTTATAGGTTGGCACCAACAGAAATGAAGGAATTGAGGACGCAGCTAGATGATTTGCTAGCTAAAGGTTTCATCAAACCTAGTTCGTCTCCTTGGGGAGCACCAGTTTTATTTGTCAAGAAGAAGGATGGATCGATGCGTCTGTGCATCGACTACCGCGAGCTTAATAAGGTTACTATCAAGAATAGGTATCCTTTGCCTAGAATCGACGATCTGTTCGATCCACTCCAAGGAGCAAGTTTCTTCTCGAAGATTGACTTGAGGTCAGGCTACCATCAATTGAAGGTTAGAGATGAAGACGTGCACAAAACAGCATTTAGGACTCGTTATGGTCATTACGAGTTTCTAGTGATGCCTTTTGGGCTCACTAATGCACCGGCCGCATTCATGGATCTCATGAATCGCGCTTGCAAGCCGCACTTATATAAATTCGTCATCGTCTTCATCGACGACATTCTCATCTATTCAAAGAACCAAGCTGACCATGAAAAGCATCTTCACTGCATTCTGGAACTACTTCATAAAGAAAAGCTCTATGCCAAGTTCTCCAAGTGTGAATTCTGGCTTCGGGAAGTCCAGTTTCTTGGACATGTTGTTAGTGAGCGTGGTATCCAAGTAGATCCCGCTAAAGTTGAAGCAGTCATGAATTGGCATGAGCCAAAGACGCCTACTGAAATTCGTAGCTTCCTAGGTTTGGCAGGATACTATAGGCGATTCATTGAAAACTTTTCAAGGATTGCTGCACCCCTGACTTCGCTGACACGTAAGAAGATTAAGTTTGACTGGGGTCCTAAGCAGCAGGAATCCTTCGATATTCTGAAACAAAAGTTGAGCAATGCTCCAGTACTGACATTGCCTGATGGAATAGAGGAGTTTGTAGTTTATTGTGATGCATCACACACCGGGATGGGATGTGTGCTTATGCAGAAAGGCAAAGTCATTGCCTATGCTTCACGCCAGTTAAAGGTGCACGGAAAGAATTACACCACCCACGACTTGGAGTTGGGTGCCGTTGTATTCGCGCTAAAACTGTGGAGGCACTACTTATATGGAATTAAATGTGTGATCTACTCCGATCATAAAAGCCTTCAACATCTGTTCAACCAGAAGGACTTGAACATGAGGCAACGCCGTTGGATGGAAACTCTGAATGATTACGATTGTGAAATAAGATACCATCCCGGCAAGGCGAATGTAGTCGCCGATGCCTTGAGTCGGAAGGAGAAGGTGAAACCCATCCGAATCAATGCCAAGAGCATGGAAATAAAGAATAATTTGATAGAAAGGTTGTTAGCTGCACAGAAGGAAGCTGTGTTGGAAGCTAACTATCCTAACGAAAAGCTAGGAGTAACTGAGGAGCAGTTATCTCTTAGTAAGGATGGAATTCTTAGATTGAATGGAAGGATATGGGTTCCAATTTATGGAGGACTCCGAGATGTTATCCTCCAGGAAGCCCACAGCTCTAAATATTCCGTTCATCCTGGAGCTGATAAAATGTACCAGGATCTAAGGACAAATTATTGGTGGATAGGCTTGAAGAAGTCTGTAGCTACCTATGTAGCTAAATGCTTGACGTGTGCGCAAGTCAAGGCAGAACATCAAAAACCGTCAGGTTTGCTACAACAGCCTGAACTTCCTACTTGGAAGTGGGAAATGGTAACTATGGATTTTATCACCAAGTTACCCAAGACAAGGAAAGGAAATGACACCATCTGGGTGATAGTTGACCGACTGACTAAGTCAGCACATTTCCTACCCATTAAGGAGACCTACAGCTCCGATATGTTAGCCCAACTGTACGTTGATAAGATTGTAGCCCTACACGGCATACCTGTAGCTATTATCTCTGACCGGGATACTAGGTACACGTCTCATTTTTGGAAGAGCTTCCAACAATCTTTGGGCACACGTTTGAACTTTAGTACGGCTTACCATCCACAGACAGACGGTCAGAGTGAGCGTACTATTCAAACGTTGGAAGACATGCTTCGTGCATGTGCGATTGAATTGGGAGGTAGCTGGGATAAGAACCTGCCATTAATCGAATTCTCCTACAACAATAGCTACCATACCAGCATCAAGGCTGCGCCTTTTGAGGCATTATACGGTAGAAAGTGTAGATCACCAGTTTGTTGGGCGGAAGTTGGAGAAGTCCAGTTATCAGGACCAGAGATCGTGTTCGAAACGACGGACAAGATTGTCCAGATTCGTAACAATCTCCAAGCTGCCCGGAATAGGCAGAAGATTTACGCTGATCCAAATCGTAAGGATTTTCACTTCGAAGTAGGTGAAAAAGTCCTACTTAAAGTGTCACCCTGGAAGGGAGTGATGCGATTTGGTAAGAAAGGTAAGCTAAGCCCGAGATACATAGGACCTTTCGAGGTTATCGAACGTGTCGGGTCAGTTGCCTACAAGTTAAACTTACCTGAAGAGCTCAGTAGTATACACAATGTGTTCCACATCTGCAATCTGAAGAAGTGTTTCGCTAACGAATCAGTGGTTATACCCTATACAGATGTGCATATTGATGAGAGCTTGAAATTTGTGGAAAAACCTTTGTCGATCGAAGATCGACAGGTGAGGAAGCTTCGAAGGAAGCATATACCTTTTGTAAAGGTCAAATGGGATGCCCGTAGAGGTCCCGAATTCACGTGGGAGGTTGAATCCACGATGAAAGAAAAATACCCTTACTTATTTCAGTAAATCTCGGGTCGAGATTTATTTTAAGGGGGTGAGGATGTAACACCTCGGAAATTTACGTCCTATAATGTGTTGACACGTGTCATAGGTTTGAACGTGTGAAAGAATGTTCTTGAAGGACTAAAGTTGACAAATAGTGAAACTGTGTAAATAAAGGGTTCAAAGTGTCAACAATGAATAAATATACTTTGCAATAACCCTACATGATGTTTATAACCTTAAACGAATAAATCATGGATCATACGAAGCGAATTGTGAAAGATAGTGAGAGATTACAAACTACAGGGGTTAAATGTGCCAACATGTTTAAGTTATACCTCTGAGTGACCTTTTGACAAACCCGAAGCTTTGTAACGATTAATTATGCTCACTAGAATGTACCACAAAAATTTCATGAAGTTTCGTTATCATATGAGCAAGTTGTGATAAAATTCGTGTGTGAGGGTTATAATCGTTAACATTGAAATTTAGGGCTTTTCGGGTGATCACAAAGTTACCCGAGGACTTGACAAAGTGGGTATAAGTATTAAAGCCCCCATATATAAATTACAAATCTTATAATGCAAGATTCAGAGTGAAAATGACCTTTCGGGGGACCCAGGGACCAAAATGCAATTAAAGAAACATGTTTTGCAAGTTCTGATGGGCCACGCGGCCCGCCTACGATTTAATCAAAGGCCATGCGGGCCGCCTACGACTGCCAGTTGCAGAAAAATGAGACAGCAGCCTGTAGATGCATGTATCCGACTCCAATTTCATTTTTACGAAACCTTGGGCTGCCCTAAAGTGGTTTTTAGCATGTAGGGAACTTGTGGTTGTTATGATAACATCCCTAGACTTATGTGTTGATCATCCAAGTGTGTTTGATCACCATAAAAGAACCACATTCCTTGTGACTTTGATCATTCATCTTGCATACATCTTCTGGACATTTTGAGGAGCACCACAGCAGTCACGAGCTTTCCAAACCCTTCATTGGTCACTAGTAAGTACCCTAAACCTTCTCTAATTCATTCATACTTAGATTATAGCCTAGAAATCAAACCGTCGTAACTACGGTTTGACTTCTCGATAAATCAAAATCAGTCCAGAGTTTAGTCGAATCAAAGGTTGTTATAAGTTGGTATTTATATGGTTAATAAACCCCAAAAAGGGCACTCACTAATTCGAATCCTAACTAGGTCGTTTATCGAGTCAAACTTCTTCCGAAAAAGTCAACAGAATTGTTATGTTTGGTTTAATGCATGATTAGCGATGTAAATGGCGTATAGCCTATTTTATCATTCTTACCAACTGAAAATAAGTATAAAAACTTGTCTACGCTTGCTTGATTCGACAACTATATGTTTAAAACCGAATCGGAACCGAGATACGCAAAAGTTTGACTTTTGCTTTGACCTCAGTTCTGACCCGATTTATATAGGTTTAGACATGCCTTAAAGTTCCATTAGGACATAGTTACATGTGTGTATAAGCCTCTGCGTTTATACCACTCAAATCCCTAATCGTCCGATGTTTCCGTTAATCGCCTAAATATTGACCGTAATGCCCTTATGACCATAAAACGAGATTTTTGGAAATGTGAAAGTACCAAAATCTTAGTTACTGATTATTATGCATGTCCCGAAAATTTCACGTTAATCGGAGGTTTAGATTAGGAGTTATGCTTAATGACGTAATTAAGAACGCTTTTATTAATTAAACGGCGTCATTAGCATAAAACCTATCTAAACCCAATTTTTGACACCAAACCTTTTACCCACTGATGTAATATAATATTTTGGGATTTTTGAAGATTTTTAATTATTTTTAAACTGACCATAAGCTTGGATTAGCGCCTTAATTCGGTAAATACCGAATATGCCCTTTTCGGCCATAAAATGAGTTTTACAAGTCCAAATGGTGCCAATCCAATTGCTACTGATTTTAAAAATTAAATGGAGTGTTTTGAGCCTGTTTAACTGATCAGAAAACTCAGAATAGTATTTTTACCCGTACGTCGCTTAAAACGGCTTTATACGCGTATTATACGCATAGTTTGGGTTTAAAACTATTTTGGCACATGAGACTTTTTACCAAATGTTATAACCTGTTGAAATAAATAATTTTTCTGATTTAAAACAGACCCGTATCACAGAAGTTAAATTAAACCCTTTATAATCTTTAAAATGACCAAAATACCCCTACGGGGCTTATTATGTGATTAAACTCGTTTTGGGCATCATGGGTGATATCCTACTGATATCACAACTTAATTAAGGCGTGTTAACTTAGGAAACCTGTTTAGGACTCTTACGGATACCCGTTACGCTTCATGCGCGTTCGGTTCGGTTTATGTAACTAGTTTACATAAATTAGCCGAAACGGGTCAAACCTTATCAGTTTCATCTCAAAATCCAGAATGTGTATCATTTACCCATATTAAGAAAGTCTTCAAACTTGTCGGGTCTAAATCACATTCTATCCGGTCTTCGCTTAATCGTGCGTACGAACCGTATCTTTAAAACTAACCGGTCTAAGCGTGAGCTTAACTAAAGACCCGTTAGGATTCTAATAGGTTATTATAAACCTTCGTTCCAGATTAGGAGAACCAGTAAAAGATACTTGCACTCACTGATTTTTTATCAATACTTACTCAGGTAAATACTTTTGACTTATTTCCCTATACGGGCTTGGGGTACGGTATATAAAATACCGCTTGGTCGGGCGTTGAATATTTAATCTTATTATGGTTAAATGATTGAGATGTCTCCGTTTAATTTGTTTTGTTGCTTAAAGCCTTTGGGGGGTTAATGACCGTGTCCCGGATATCCCTGGCATCATTTTACGAAATGGCCACGACCTTAGCACTCAGGTGTAGGCGTACACCTGTCAGTGTCTCATAATTAAAGTGGTGTGTTAATTGATCTTTAACCCGGCTCGATCCGGGCTACTGAACGCATAAGAAACATGTAAATCCTGTACAAGTTTATATATTAGATAAGTATCCCAAGTTATAAAATATTATTTGTGCCATGTGCATTCAAATCAATCATTTTTAAACCCTTTTCAAAATGAGTCGGTTGATTGTATTTACCAGTGTAAACTGACGTATTTTTCTTAAAAAGGTTAAGTGCAGGTACTACGCGAAATAGGCTGGCTTGTCTCCTAGCATCCGCATTAAGTCTCGCCAGCTTGGATGTTATAAACTGTTGAACATTGGTTTCCTTTTTATTTGATCTACCTATGGATTTATATTCGACTATTTGTGATACTTAATATTACAATATCGTTTGGTTGAATTAAATCTATACTTTGCTTCCGCTGTGCATTTAAATATTGTGTTGTTTGACTATTATGTTGCCAACCACGTCACGATACTCCCCTACCGGGCCCACCGGTAACACGTGGAAATTCGGGGTGTGACACCAAGGGTCACAAGACCTTGGATTGCAAGAAGTTGGAAGATGCGACCTGTCATGGTTGTGGCGAAAAAGGGCACATAAAGACCAGCTGCCCAGAGAAGGCGACTAAAGGAAAAGGCACTTTAAAAGCACAAGCTAGGCTTTGTGGAATTTGTAATAAAGAAGGGCACAAGACTTTGGAGTGCCAAGACATAAAGGACGCAACCTGCTATGGTTGCAATGAAATAGGGCACATCAGTACTAATTGCCCTAAGGCTGCTAAGGAAGGAGCAACTAAGTCTGGGAAGGATTTGAAGGACAAACCGCCGACCGGTGAAAAGATCAGATGCAAAACCTGTAGGAAATACCACCTCGGGAAATGCAGATTTGAATCTCAGCCTCTACCTTGTGGGATTTGCAAATCTAAGGAACATAAAACCTTGGATTGCAAGAAGTTGAAGGACGCAACCTGTTATGGTTGCAACGAGAAGGGGCATATCAGGACCAACTGCCCTAGGAATCAGAAGAAGCCCGAAGAGGCTAAGAAAATAAACGCATGAGTCTTCCAGATGAACGCCCAGGAGATGGTGCAGAATGATAACTATATAGCAGGTACCTTTCCTTGTCAATCAGTTTATGCAGAAATTTATTTGATGCTGGCACATATGATTCTATAATAAGCAATAAATGCTGAGAACTGTTGTCTCCGCCTGATTTGGACTCCGGTCATTTAATGCGAGGTAGCAATTGACCGATGATACTTTAGAAAATGCTCCAACAAATCTTGGATTGATATTTTATATCTATTAGGAATCACTCTTTTCTGATATCCTTATGACAAGCTTTCAAGCTATCCAAATTTATCAATATAATAAAGACAGATGTGACGTTTTGATCCCCTGTCAAAAAGGTGATGGACTAGGTCCAACCCTTAAATGCCATTGATGGTCTTTTGTGACCTAGGCTAAGTGATATTGATATATTTTAAAAAATAACGTTCATTAAGAATGTTAGTGCCATATTGGCCTGGATAGTTTAATGAAACCATGGTTAGTACATGTTAAGGCCATCAGGGTGATGAATAGCAATTGTTGAATTGCAACTAAGTAGGTGATTCAATTGGTAATAGGAACCAAATCTTGAGTATGACAAACTCGGATAAGACAACAGTCAAACGTGCCATTGATGATGCGACGCATGCTAATAATGCTACAATTGTAAACCTTAGAATTTCCAAAGATATTCTTCAAACTATGATAGAAGCAGCTGTTGGAAAAGCTGTGAAGAAGGCCGTGAATAAGTTCAAGGAGCCAAATGCTACGTGCCCCAAATCTGTCAAAGGAAATACGGCTAAGGATAGAAAGCCTAAGAATGATAGCGCTTAAACTCTCCTAAAGAGTGTCAGGAGTAGTCCATATCAATAATAACGTTGGGTACGTTCTTTAAGTATAAATGCTAAGAATTCTGTTTTAATACGGATACCAATAAATCCTTCATAAATTGTAAGTATATTAGACTTTTAAAAATCTATCATAAAAATCCTAGATATTAAGTGTAAGGTAAAGCTTACAGATAGCAAATCATAGAAACCATTTCTTCTGTTCCTGTCAGAAATCTTCAAACATAAAATTCTAAAGTACCCTTTCTCCAGATAAATGCATTCATATGTACTTGATATCTCTTAGATCCCTATTGATTACGAATACCATTTGGTATGACAAAAGCGCCATATGAGGATTGGTGTATCTTAATATATTTCATAGATTGCTTCCATGCCTGATCAGTATGGAGGTTTAATGCATGGAACCACAAAGATATCCCAATGATCATATGGTACTAAAGTCAGCTAATGGCGTTCAATGAAGATATCTAGAAAATAGAATTTTTCCAAATAAATGTTCCCTGGTAAAGGAATCTGTGGACTCATAGCATAAATGTGTCACTCATTTGACACCAGCAAGGATGGATGAACTGGAGCCTAAGATATGGAAATTCTCTGTAACCTCCTTGTATCTTGATTATCTTTTCCTAAGATTACCCTGTTTACCTCCCGAGAGGCAAGTAGAGTTAAGAATTAACATCCCGCTTTGGGTTAGAGTGTTGTAAGAACTCCATGTTGATTATGGAATAACCGAAACCCTGATTAAGTAAATTTTAAGATATAGATTCATTTAGCCTAACTCAATATCCTGAGAATTCGATATAGTTAAGTAAGAAAGACGGTTCATTTTGCTTATGCATTGATTACCGCAACCCTATTTAGGCAACAATTAAGAATTCACCATCAGCTGCCCAGGATCGTCGATTTGTTCGACTAACGACAAGGATTAGCTATTCCTTAAAAATTAATTAAGCAGTGGTTGGAATAACCATCTCACCTTAAGATAAGCTTTTCTATAATAGTTGATATATAGACATCAAGGCTGCTCCTTTGGAGACCTTGTATTGGTGGAATGTTAAACATCTATTGTTAGGACAATAGACTGGTAAGTCCAATTATCAGGATCTGAAAGTTGCATTGGAAACAACAAATAAGATCATACAAATCCCTAATCATTTATAAGTTGCCAGTATTCGGCAGAAAATCAAGAATTAATGAAAATAGCAAACCTCCTAAATTCTTGTTAAGGAATAAGGTTCAACAATAGATATCACCCAGGAAGGGTGTGCCAAATTTGTTAAATTATCAGGTTAGTTAAGCTCTAAAATATAAAGGCATTCGAAGGATTCGAATGTATCAAGATTAAATAGCTTACGAGCTAAGACCTAATTAAGGAGCTTGGTGGGACGCGCAATGTGACACCCACTAATGATTTAAGGACGTGTCACCAATAAGTCTACAAGCACCATCACATAATGATATGCATAATTAAGATATGATGAGCAACCTGTGTCGATTAAGGATCGACAGGATTAGAAGCTCCAAAGGGATACAGGTACCCATTATAAGGGTTAACTTGGGAGCTTGGAAAAGCTCCAGATATACTATAGAGATTAAGCCCAATATAGGACAGAAGGTACTTCCCTTACTTTAACAAATCTCGAGGTCGAGATTTCTTTTAAGGGGGTGAGGATGTAACACCTCGAAAATACATGTCCTATAATGAGTTGACACGTGTCATATGTTTGAACGTGTGAAAGAACGTTATAGAAGGATTTAAGTTGACAATCATGGAAAGTATGTGAATATAAGGGTTCTAAATGCCAAAAGTGAATAAATATATTGTACATTAACCCTACATGATGCTCATACCTTCAAACGAATAAATCATGGATCATACGAAGCTAAATATGAAAGAAAGTGAGAGATTACAAACTACAGGGGTTAAATGTGTCAACATGTTTAAGTTATACCTCTGAGTGACCATTTGACAAACCCGAAGCTTTGTAACGGTTAATTATGCTCACTAGAATGCACGATATAAATTTCATAAAGTTTCGTTATCGTATGAGAAAGTTATGATCAAATTCGTATACAAGGGGTTAAAGCGTCAACGTTGAAGTTTATGACTTTTCGGGTAACAATAAAGTTAACCGAGGACTAAACAAAGTGGGTAAATGTCTTAAAGCCCTTATAAGTCAATTTGGAGGGTTCAAAGTGCAAGAAATAAAGTCGTAGCAAAGTTTTGAAGAGCCAAGGACCAATGCATAAAAAATCAAAAATTGAGATTTGATCAGAAGGGCTTCGCGGCACGCGAAGGCCCCTAGGGAGGGCTATGCGTCACGCGAAGGCCCCTCTGATCCGAATTCTTTGGGCTATGGTCTGCAAGTGCAATGTAACCGACTTTAATTCGATTTTCCACATCTTGGGCGACCCCTAAACAACCCCTAGACACTTAGGGACACTTGTTAGTGATCAAACATCAATGGTAGACCTTGTTGTCAACAATCTATGAAGATATGAACACTATAAAAGGCCACAAGGTTGCAACCATTTCTTCACACCTTCATTCTGCAATTGAGGAGCTTTCTGGAGCTTAAGAGCAGACCCAAGTCCTTCCTAATCAAGCATAGGACTTCAGTAAGTATGCTTAACCTTTCTTAGTTAAGTTTTTGCTTAGTTTTAGCTTAAAAGTCAAACCGTCGTAATTAGCGGTTGACTTAGCGATTAATCACTAATGGTCCAGTGATTAATCGAATTGAAAGTAGTTATAAGTTGGTAATGATGTGGGCAATAAACCCTTAAAAGGGCACCCTCTGATTCCCACTCTAACTAGGTCAAATGTCGGGTCAAACTTGTTATTAAAAAGTCAACAGAATGTTTAATTTCCAATTTATGCATAATTAGAAATGTAGAACCCATAAAACCTGTTTGATCATTAATATAACTTGGTAATTAGTGAAAGAACATGTCCAAACATGTTCAACCCGACAATTTTCTGTTTAGACCCGGTTCGGAACCGAAAGTCGCAAAACTTTGACTTTTGCTTTGACTTCAGTTCTGACCCGTTTTAGTATGATTTGGAATTTCCTTAGAGCTTCCTTAGGACCAGGTTACATGCTAGTATAACCCTCTGAGATTATACACCGTGGTTCATTAGTTAACCAATTAATATGCATGATCCCGTTAATTGCCTATATGTTGACCGTTATGCCCTTTTCACTATAAAACGTGATTTGTGAAAATGTAAAAAATTGAAACCATAGAACCTAAACCTGTTACAAAAAAAAGTTAGTACCTAAAGGCGAAACTAGCTATAAACCACAGGACCCATTTGTGTAATTAACTCTTTTACATATCTTTTCGACCCCAAACCTTTTGCTACTGATTTTATATGGTAAATACATTATTTTAAACCTTCTGGAATAATAAAAATATCAGCTTTGTATATAGAACCCGTAAACGGCTTCTAATCGCCTCTTTAAGCGTTTTTAACGCATAGTATGTACTAAAACTATTTTAAACATACAAGGGTTGATACCTACTGATATTTTAGGTGAATTATAATATTTTAACAGTAAGCAAAAGTTGTTTAACTTCAGTTTTGAGCTTTTCGGCTTATGTGAAATTACCAAAATGCCCCTACGGTGCATAGTTTGGTTATAATTGATAAATTTCGCATATATGCCATGCCATAGTTTGGTTAATGACCATGTCCCGTATATCCTTGGCATCATTTTACGAAATGGCCACGACCTATGCACGGGGTGTAGGCGTACACCTGTCAGTTGCCAGAATAAATAATGTGGTGTGTCTATTGATCTTTAACCCGGCACGATCCGGGCTACTGAACGCATAAGAAAACATGTAATTCTTTTACGAGATTATATATTTAAATAATTATCCCAAGTTATAAAATGTTTATGCCACGTGCATCCAAATCAATTTTTAATAATTTTCAAAATGAGTCGGTTAATTGTATTTACCAATGTAAACTGACGTATTTTCCCAAAAAGATTAAATGCAGGTACTACTCGTAATAGGCTGGATTGTCTCCTTAGCATCAATAAAGAGTCTCGCAAGCTTAAGATGCCTACGTCTGTTGAACGACTGTTTCCTATTTATTTTTTATCCTTCTATGGATAAACTTTCAACTGTTTGTGATACACGATATTACAATATTTTATTCGGTTGAAATATATCTTTCATTTGCTTCCGCTGTGCATTTAAATATTGTGTTGTTTGACTGTAATGTTGCCAACCACGTCACGATACTCCCACACCGGGCCCACCGGTCAGACGTGTAAAAGTCGGGGTGTGACAGTTATAACCTAGTTAATATATATGAAATAACATGATTAACTAAAAGGTTAACATTTTATATATATTTTAAAATTTTTAGGTAAGTAAAACTTATATTATCATTAAAAAACATTACAACACGAGTAAAAAAATCTCAAAACTATTCGTCTTCTTCGGTGTAGTCATAAAGCTAGAGAGCGTGGTTTAAAGCCCTAGGGACTTTATTACACCACGTAAGCGCCACGTAGACGATACATAAGCATGGGGTTTTATTGTTAACTTACACTGTGTGGAATAACGCCCCTATAAAGCCCTTTTTAACTATATTAAAAAAATTAAATAAAAAAAGCTGATTGGTTGACTTTTAGTGGGCCCCTTGTAGGGCTGTTCACGAGCCGAGTCGAACCGAGCGGACCTTTGCTCGTGCTTGGCTCGTTTACAAACCGAACCGAACGGAGCGGCTCATTTAAAACCAAGCCTCAAATCAAGCGAGTGTTTTTCGAGCAGTAAATATTTCGAGCGAGTGATATGCTCTAAAATATACATAATTTCTATATAATATTTCCTACACATTTTAATAGCTTTTGGGTTGTTTGAATGAGTTTCTACTCATTTTTGGTTCATATCCAAAGTTTGATGGTTTTAAATGAAAATGAACTAAAACAATACAACTAACAAAAAAAAAGAGTTACATTGGAAAAGTTGCAATTTAGAAAATCATATTTATAGTTAAAATTGGTAATTAATTTGTTTTTAAGAATTCATGAGGGATAAGTGTTCTAATCAATATGAATTAATGAGTAATCAATGTATTTGTTTAACTTGTTTGCTCTTCTACGTAGATAAAGATGGATTTGTTGGCTTGTGGAATTGAAGGAAAACATTTTTGCCCGAATCGGCCGTCGGCTTCTCTCAACAATATTAAGAAATTTCGGTCGAGGAAAGTAATTTCTTGATTGAATCTTTCTCTGATTTGGAAATCAAAGAGGCCGTCTTCGAGTGTGGGGATGATAGGGCTCTAGGTCCGGATGGGTTGAATTTTAAATTCATAAAACATTTTTGGGATTTATTCAAAGACGATTTACATAGAGTTTTTGAAAGGTTCCATAACACCGGTGAAATTTCTTTAGAAAGTGGGGCTTCCTTTATTGCCCTAGTTCCTAAGGTTACGGACCCGGTCTCCCTTAACAATTACAGTCCTATTAATTTGGTGGGTGTGATCAGTAAGGTTATTTCTAATGTCCTAGCTAATCGAATGAGGGTGGTCTTGGATGGGGTTATTTCGGATTCGCAATCGGCTTTCCTAAAAGGTAGATCCATATTGGATGGTCCTCTTATTGTCAATGAGTTAATTTCTTGGATCAAAAAGAAAAAATCCAAAGCTTTTATTTTAAAGATAGATTTCGGAAAGGCGTATGATAATGTTCATTGGAAGTTTGTAGTGAGTATTCTTCGGCAAATGGGTTTTCATAACAAATGGTGTAATTGGATTTTGGGTATTCTCTCATCGGCCAACTCCTCGGTATTGGTCAACGGATCGCCTACTTTCACTTTCAAATGCGAGAAAGGTATGAGGCAAGGGGACCCCTTATCCCCTTTTCTGTTTCTGACCGTTATGGAGGCCCTCTCTTGTATGATTGATAAGGCTAAGGAAGCGGGAATTATTAAAGGTATTTCCACCCCTAATAATGGTCCGAATATTTCGCATCTATTGTATGTGGACGATGCTATTATGATGGGAGATTGGTCTAGAAGTGAAGTGTTGAATATAGTGAGAATCCTCCGGTGCTTTCACTTATGCTCGGGCCTTAAAATTAATATCGATAAGTCGAATCTTTTTGGTGTTGGAGTGGGAACGGCGGAGTTAGAGGAAATGGCCAATGTGGTTGGATGTAAGTCGGAATGCCCTCCTTTCAAGTATCTTGGTCTTAAAGTCGAAGCTAACATGAACCGGGTCTCTAATTGGCAACCGGTTGTGGATATTTTTCATATTTCGCATCTATTGTATGTGGACGATGCTATTATGATGGGAGATTGGTCTAGAAGTGAAGTGTTGAATATAGTGAGAATCCTCCGGTGCTTTCACTTATGCTCGGGCCTTAAAATTAATATCGATAAGTCGAATCTTTTTGGTGTTGGAGTGGGAACGGCGGAGTTAGAGGAAATGGCCAATGTGGTTGGATGTAAGTCGGAATGCCCTCCTTTCAAGTATCTTGGTCTTAAAGTCAAAGCTAACATGAACCGGGTCTCTAATTGGCAACCGGTTGTGGATATTTTTCGTGCTCGGCTTGCTAAATGGAAGTCCCATCTTCTTTCTATCGGGGGTAGGGTGGTGTTAATAAAATCGGTTTTAGAAAGTTTGCCGTCTTACTACTTTTCTCTTTACAAAGCCCCTAAAAAAGTTATCAACGATCTCGAGTCCATGATAAAAAAAAATCTTGTGGGGAGGCTCAACGGAAGAAAACAAAATGCATTGGGTCGCGTGGGAGAAGGTTTCTTGTCATAAAAAACAGAGGTTTGGGTTTGAATAAGCTTCAAAGTGTGAATACGTCACTTCTTTCAAAGTGGGGATGGAGATATAAGACGGAAAAGGTAATCTTTGGAAGAAAGTTATCGATGCGCTCCATTTTAGTAGAGTGGGTTGGGAATGCATTCCTTATAAAAGATATCTCAATGGTGTTTGGAGTAATATAGCAAAAAATTTCATCAACGCTAAGGTGGACGGTCTTCCCCTTAGGAACTTTATGAAAGGCTCGGTTGGAAATGGGGAAGAGATTGCTTTTTGGCTCGACTCTTGGCTGAATAATGAACCTCTCAAGACGACTTACCCGGATCTCTTTTGATTGGAAGTTGATAAAAAAAATGCTCGGTGGCCGATAGGATCAAGATCCTCGATGGCGTTTTGTTCTTTAATTGGAGCTGGAAATCGGACCTTTCTGACGCAGATTTGTCTTTCTGTTTTGATATGTTGTTATCCTCGCTAAACAGTGTCCAAATCTCGGCTGTCCCGGATAGTTGGAAGTGGAGCTCAGATCCGAGTGGATCATTCTCGGTGAAGGCTGTCAAGAAATTGTTGAAAGAGAAGATTGTTCAAGATAACAGTTTTGTTTTGGATTGGTGCAAATGGATCCTGGCTAAGGTCAATATTCACGCTTGGAGGATGGAGATGGATAGAATCCCTACGGCGGGAGCCTTAAAGAAAAGGAATATAGGCATCGGAGATTCCTTGTGCCCCTATGTGTTACGATGACGAAGAAACCGCCGATCACCTGTTCATTGCTTGTTACGTTGCTTCAAATGTGTGGCTCGGAATTAGCTCGTGGTGCAAAATTCCTAATATTTTTGCCTTTTCGCTAAAAGACCTTCTGTCCTTTCACAAAGACCTCAGCATTTCGGAGAAGAAGAAGGATGCTATCCATGGTATAATTGTGATCGCGTGCTGGAGTTTATGGCGTTCAAGAAACAATAAAAAAATTTCTAATATTCAGGTTAGAGTGGAAAATATTGTTAGCGAAATTAAGACTTTGGGTTTTCTTTGGTTTTCCAATAGATCGAAGCACAAAGGGATAGATTGGAAGAAGTGGTGCAATTTTGTAAATATGTAAGCTTGTAGTGTGTTGTTGGTGTCGGCCCATCTTGGGTCGGCTTTCTTGTTAATCAAATTTACCTTTCAAAAAAAAAGGAAAAGGAAAGGACCACAAATTACAACCACTGCCATCGTTTATTCTTCTTTTGATTTGGGCCACTAGAGTTGAGGCATGTGGGACTTGTGGTTAACAAATCACTTAGGTCATATATTATATTATATTATATTATATTATATTATATTATATTATATTATATTATATTATACTATACTATACTATACTATACTATACTACATATACATTTACAAGTTGGGTGCCTGGCACTCCCCCATTAGACCAACACGTTTATTGTTTTATATCCATTTTAAAATTACGTTTTAGACACTCTCCCATTGGACCAACCAGTTTATTATTTTATATCCATTCTAAAATCACGTTTTTGTCCCTCTTTAAAATTACGGTTTTGTCCCCAGCTCAAAATAAAATTACGCTTTTGTCCCCAGCTAAAAATTATAATTTTTCCCTCCATTCAAAATAAAATTGTGGTTTTACCCTCAGCTCAGAATTACCTTTTCGCCCCCAGTTCAAAATAAAATTTTGTTTTTGCCCACAGCTAAAAAATTACGATTTTGCCCTCTGTTAAAAATGTGATTTTTCCCCGTTTAAAAAATTGTGATTTCTCCCTCATTTCAAAATTACATTTTTTCCCACTTCAAAATAAAATTATGTTTTTGCCCCCAATTCAAAATTACGATTTTGCCCTCGGTTCAAAATAAAATTGTGCTTTTGCCTCCAGCTTAAAATTACGCATGTGCCCTTAGTTCAAATTTATATTATGTTGTTACCCCAAGTTCAAAATTACGAATTGTCCCTGTGAAAATTTACAATTTTGCCCATGGGTCAAATTTACAGTATTGCCATTACTTTAGCTTTTGGCAAATTACGATTTTACCCCAGTCAAAAAATACAACTTTCTCTCAGTTAAAAACTACAACATTGCCATTGTTTTAGTTTTTTTTAATCAAAACTATAAAAGTGTTCTGTTTTAATTGGTTGACTCGATTTAATTGTTTTTCGTGTCAATGAGCTAACTAACACTTGCTAATTATTCGGCCATCGCTCTGTAACGCGGGCGGGACAACACCTAGTTTATAATATATACATGGACAAAAGACCAAAAGAAAAAAAAACGAAGGGATTAACAAAACAACAAAGGCGGCAGTTGATTGTTTTGGCGCAAAGGAGAAGAATAATATTGGACGAACAGCATCATCATTCAACAACTGTGACGGCAGAAGAAGGGACAAAAACCTACTAAATCTTGACGGCAGCAAACGGAAGAAGAAAAAAAATCAAGAGTTTGGTTCGATTCTTATTATTTTTTTAGACAATTATGAACATGTTTTTATCTTTTAGACTTTGTTTTGAATTTGATACTATGTTTAGAGGCTAAAACTTTTAAAGCCGCTTAGGTTTGGATGATCTATTGATGCGTGTTTGACGTTTATTTCGACTATATGATTTTGACAACGTTTTGGAGTAAATTGGTTATAAGTTGTTGCTAGAATTGATTGTGTATATTCTTGTTTTGCTGAATTTATTGATTGGTTGATGAGTTTAATGCTTTTGGTAGGAATAAGTCACCACTAGTTGCGTTAAAACTCGCTTTTAGGTTGTTTATTCGCGATTCTCAATCTAACTGTTTGAACTTGGTAACAAGTCATAACATAAAATCAATTTAAAATCAGCTAGACATTAGTGTGCACCCATCTTCTTTGATTCGAAAGATAATTAGAAGTTGCTAGGTAATTATGTGCATTGTTTGGTAGTTTTGAGCACCAGATAACTTGGGGTTCGTCTGCTTATTCGTGCGTCAGTCGGTCCTAGGATTTTGGTGTATCATCTTATAGCTTGCTTCACATCTAGAGAGTTGGTTAAGGGTAATCCTTTGCAATTTAATATTTGTGGGATTTAGGACCTTTAATTAGGCTTGTTTCCTTATAGCACTACATCACACGTTTTGGTTGTTTTATTGGTCGGGTTTTAGGTTCTTGAGTTAGTGGGTCACTTTCCTTGTTACCTAATTACTATAGGATTTATTCTCTTTCATAAGAGAGTAGTCAGTTAGAACCGAAACCTAAGTCATCTGTCAAATTGATCTTCACGTGTCATTAGTGATTCCTACCTAAGTGGTTTGTTCATCTCACCTGGTTGAGTTCACAATCTTAGTTGCCTTCGTGTTCGTTAGTTCCGTTAATTTAGTTAATTTAGTTAAATCATTATTTAATTAATTCTAAAATAAAAAACTAGATTCTAAAAATCAATTTAGGACTAGAATTGTGATTAGGGTTAATTATTATAAGTGCCAGTCTAGAGTCCACGGTTCGATACTCGGTCTTGCTAGTTATACTACTTTCACGTCCGGTTCACTTGCCATTGTATGTAGTTAGCGAGTTCCACTTTTAAAACTTGGTCATAAAAATTAATTGCAAAAATCACACATCAGCGAGCGTCGAGCGAAGTTCGAGCAATTTGGACAACCGTGTCGCCCGATTTAAAATTGCTGAGAGAGATAGTAACAATGTTTGGTCTCGAGTTTTTATATCTTTAAAAACATGCACATTTCATGGTATAATATTTTTCTTATGAATTACAATGTTGTGGCTGATGAGGCGATGATCATATTGCACGAACAATTACGTTGAGAGCCGGAGACGATCGACTTAGGGTAACGACATGAAACATTGAGGCGATGAGCAGCCTGTCGTTTATCGGTTTAGGGTTTAACTTTTAGATTTGATATTATTTTTTTATTGGCTTGGTTGGGCTAATACGTATAGGTATAGTTCTAAATTTGTATATAATGGACCAAAATCTAATATAGTGGTATATATAAAACTATAAATTTAATTTATATTTAAGTATATATGTATGTGTAATGTGTGTATATATATCTAGGTGTGTGTGTATATATATATGTATAATTTATATTTTTGGGTAAAGTGTAGGATACAAATCTCCTAATCCTACATTACGTACGCGACAGTAGTGGCCGTACACGTGTCCTGATTTGTTTTTATTTGATAAGGTTAAATCAAACAACGAATTCAATCATCTGAGGACAAATTCGTCTCTTCATTCAATCAACGAGAAGTTCGTTACACTAATATCCCGGTAATTATCATTCGAATCAGTTTCAAATTTTTCATAATTCTCAATTGCAGTTTTCGTTCTTCTACGTTAGGGTTTCATTCAATTGTTTTTTTGATGGATCCACAGAGTAGCACTGGACGAACAAATGTTGATTTTGAAGAAACTCGACCGATCGGTGATCATGCTTAATTATCTGCATATCAGAGAGTTTCAATTGAGGATGTTTTAAATCCGCAACCTCCAAATCCAAATCCAAATCCAAATGCAAGTACAAGTGCTGTAATTGAAGAGGCGAATGGTAATTATGTTAATGCTGATCTTTAAATTGTTCGTATACTTGTTTTTGTTTAATCGTAGCAATGATTTTGCATTGTTGTAGCTGTTTTTTGAAGTTTGATTGTTGAGTATATTTTGATTTGAAAGCAACATGTATAAGTTCGCATGTGATGTTTATTCTGTTACGGATTTTCGCATGTTTTGATATAATAAATCGCATGTGTAATACATATTCACCAGAATCATCATTTCGCATGTTATGACTCATATAATTCGCACGTGTTGTTTGTCGTAGGATGAAAGTATGCATTTATTAATATATCGCATGTAAGGAGTATGATAATTCGCATGTGGTTTTTTTTTATTTGATTTTTGTAGATGAAAGGATTTACACTCCGGAGGTTGAAGCATCAGCTACACTTGTTGTTGGAATGCAATTTACCTCTATTGAACAAGCATATGCGTTTTACAAATCATATGCTAAGTTAGGTGGTTTTTCTACTCGGAAGGGTGGTGAAGTACACAGTGGTGGTATAACCAAAACTAAGTATTTTGTTTGTTCTAAAGAGGGTCATAAGGCAGTGTGTATTGAAGATCGTTATTCGAAGTCAAAAAAGCCACACAAATCAAGGAACAGGGGGACCATTATGCAAAGCTCATCTTATGATTTGCACTGTGGATGGTAGATTATATACAGTAAAGAGATTTGTTGATGGCCATAATCATAAGTTTGTATGCCCACATGATATTCACATGCTGCCAGCTTACAGACAATTGTCAGATGTCCAGGAGGAGATGGTATGGGAACTAGGCACTTTAAACCTTGGTCCTGTCAAAGCTTTCCATATAATGAGGAAACGTTATGGTGGTTTCGAGAACGTTGGTGCCACGGTTGATGATTGCAAAAATTTTAGGAATCGAATTAACAGCTATATAGGAGAATATGATGCTGACATGGTGATTAATAGGATGACTGACAAAAAACAGTATTTAGCTGATTATTCGTTTGAATATTCTGTTGATAATGACAAACGTTTAACTGGTTTGTTCTGGGCTGATGGGTTATGCAAGCTGAACTTTATGGAGTTTTGGGATGTGATATCGTTCGATGCAACTTTCAAGACAAACAGGTAAGTGTTTCAAGACAAATATGTTTTTTATTTATTTTCGAATGTTATATGATTTCCTAAACTTGCAATATCGCATATGTAGACATTGAAAAGTTGGTGTTGAATATATCGCATGTTATACTGTATATTTTCGCATGTGATATCTGTCTATTTCGCATGTTTCAATGTGTATTTCGCATGTGTTTGTTCAGGTACAAGATGGTGTTTGTTCCGTTCACTGGCATTGACAACCACTGTCGAAATGTAACCCTTGGAGCTGGGTTGTTATCATCGGAGAGCATTGAATCCTATAAATGGCTTCTGAATTCATTTGTAAAGTCATTTGGGCGGCAGCCAAAGGTTGTAGTGACGGACCAAGACCCTGCTATGAAACAGGCTATTGAGGAGGTTTTTTCTACCAGCAGACACCGATTGTGCATGTGGCACATAATGGAAAAAGTGGCAGATAAGGTATAGCATGCTATATTGTCTTTCGTTAGCATTTTTTTTATAATATAGATTTTGTTATAGGCTGACATAAAAAGCATTTATCGGTATAGGTTGGACACGAGTTGTGCAATAACGATGAGTTTAAAAGGAGGATGTGCGACATTGTATGGACTGATTCCATTGAGCCTGAAGAATTCGTGAGACAGTGGAAGTTGGTGATGATTGAGTTCGGTCTCACTGAAAACAAATGGATTGATGATATGTTTTCGATGAGAAACATGTGGATTCCGGCTTTTTACCGGCATGAGCCCATGTCTGGTCTCATGCAAACAACTTCGAGATCAGAGAGCGAGAATCATTTTTTTTTTGCCAGGTGTCAAATTCACAACTCACTCTTGTAGAGTTTATGAATCATTTTGACGGTGCAATGGATGTCCAAAGGTTCAATCACAGAAAGAATGATCATATTTCAAGATATACTGAGCCTGCTGATTGGAGCGAAACTACTTTGGAAAAAGATGCTGCTAAGATATACACCATGTCTATATTCTTTGATCAGCAAATAGAGATTCATGGAACAATTTTCGAATGTCTGCCGATGGACACCAAAATCGATGGTCCACAGATCCGGATATTGTTGAAAGACTTTAAAGCCCATGGAGATGGTTTATTAGAGGTATTATAGCATATATATTTCAAACATGCGATTTTGAAAACCTATTTGCGAATTTTATTTCCAGAACAAGATTTTGCAATATGCGATTTTGATGTACGTATGCGATTTTAAATTTATACAATTAAATGATTTTTAGACATGCGAAATTGTTAATTTACACATGCGATTTTAGTTTTTAATATATATTTTTTCTTTTGGTTATCTTAGGCGTGGTTCAAGAATCTTGAAAATGATGTAACTGCACAGTGTAGCTGTTTGCGTTTTGAGCAGTATGGGCTGCTATGTAAACACATCTATTTTCTTTTCAAGATGTTCAGTGTTAAAGAAATACCAAACAAATATGTTATGAAGAGATGGACAAAGGATGTGGTGCCGAATGAATTAAATGTGAAGTACAATTTAAGGGTGGGTGACAAGGATGTGCAACACAAGGCTAAACGGATTGCTCGTGAAATCATTCACACAGGGGAGTATTTGGTTAGCAATTTGATTTCCGACCTTGATCAACTTATTTTAGTGAGGGATCAAATGATGCAGCTTAAAGAGAGAGTTGATCAGAGTCGTATAACCAAGCAACTTGATCCAAAATTTGACCGATTTTCCAAGTTGATTGGTTATCAACAACCAGTAACTAATGTTCCTCCTACTGTCCGTGTGCCGGCTGGTATAAGAAACAAAGGTCGTGGCTCGCATAAAAGGAGTAAATCCAAGAAGGAACAAATGATCAGCCGCAAAGGAAAAAGGTCAAGGACATGTAGTGTATGCAATGAAAAAGGTCATGATATTCGGACTTGCGAGATACTGAAAGGCAAACAACAAGGCAAACAACAAAAGAAGAAGATGAAGGGCGTCCAGATTGAAAAAGATCCCAGAGACAAAGACAACGAGGTCGAAGACGATGAAGAGGAAGATGAGTTTGAAGATTACAGTGGTGGTAGTGATGATGGATCTGAAGAAGAAGATCAGTGGGAGGAGGTTTCAGAAGATGATGAGGAAGATTATTTTTTTTTAAATGTAAATGCGAATTTATACGAAACACATGCGATTTTATATTCATCTTTTTATATCATTTTTTCATGCGATTTTAGTATATAAACATGCGATTTTATATGCATCAGTTTACATGCGATTTCACTTTTACTACATGCGATTTTGAGTTTTCTTGTTTTTTGTGACAAAGATGTCTAAATCATTCATGCGATTTTATATTATAATCAAGCATAAGATTTGTTCAAAACATGTACCCAAAATATAAAATAGTTGTTATTGTCTAACACGGCTACAACCATAAAACGATTAAACAGAAATTTAGTTACTTGAAGCAAAGATTTTGTCACGTTCAGCAGAGCTGAACTCCATCTTCTCCTTCACAGTGTTTAGAGCATCTTTCAGGAAAGAGAAGGCTAAGTCATCAGCTCGAGATTGCTTCTTTATGTGATTCAAAGCTGTGTCTCTGAAGCTTGATGGTGGTTCTTCAAGTAGTCTCTCCCACATCTCTTGATTTTTCTTAATTTCTTCAAGAATTTTCCCCTGCACATCAAGAATCAAATGAGAAGAGATGACATCGGTGCTTATTTATGTCAACGTGCGAGTTGACAATAGCTCTTTTATTGCAATGTTTTTTTATTTTTTCTGAATCTTCAGATGCCATTTTTGTGGGTGTGTTGTGTGTGTTTTTGTGTTCTATGTCTTAATATGGAAGGTAGTTACTTGGGTATTTTATATTAAAATAGTAAATTTATTATGTAGGTAGGATGGTAAGTTCAGTAGTATTTATTGTAAAATTGATCATTACATGTCAAATTACAGTCACATCGGTAATAAATTAAGTTTTTTATATAGAATAGTTTATTTTTATTTATTTTAGTTACTAATTCGTAAATTTTTTTTGAAAGTATTAGCAGCATTTTATTCAAAATCGCATTTGATTCGAAAACGAATTCGCAAACTTTAAGAAATCTCAAAGATAATTAACTTTTCTTGAAATCGCATGTGTAAAAGCATGAATTCGCAAACTATAAGAAATTTCAAAAATTAGTAACTTTTTTTAAAATCGCATGTGTAAAATCATGAATTCACACATCTAAGAATTTATTACTTTTTTGTAATCGCATATAATGTTATATGATTTCGCAAACTTTACAAAAAACACAACCTTTCTTTTTGTCTGAAATGTTTTTCGCACGTCTGGTATGTATTTCGCATTTTTTATTTGATTTTCTTCATGCATCATTGTTGATACACTTTTGTGTGGACGCGGCACGTTCGGTTCGAGCCTTTAAACAGAATGAAGACCAAGTCGGATATCCTCCTATCCTACTTGGGTCCGACAAGTTTATCTTGTTTGTTTTGTAATGTATAAATATAACTGTGCATGTTGCATATTAGTTATGTGGTATGTGTGTGTTTATATATTCACTGGGCTAAAAACCTTGACTTTGGGCCAAAACCTTCACTGGGCCAAAAGTCTTCATGGTGAAACACCTCATGACGAAACCCCTCTGTTCATGATGAAACTCAAAGTGTTTCATCATGCTACAGGACAAAACACGATGAAACAAAGTGTTTCATCACACTACAGGACAAAAGCATGACGAAACTCTCTAGTTTCGTCGACTGTTGGGTTTCTTCAGGCCCAAATGTCTGGCCCAATGTTGTTTCATCGAGCCCATTTGTGTTTCGTCGTAGTTAAGGCCCAGGCTGCTATATAAACACTTTCTGGTTTCACTTTGAAACTAGATGAGAGCATACCCTGAAAGTTATACTGTCAAACTGTGTGTGTATCAGTTGATCTTGGTTCTCATCCCATTTAATCAATAGATTGTGTTTCATTGGTTATACCGTGTTGTTATTATCTGTGTTTGGTTTGGCATAGTCACGGGGATTCCGCACTCGTGACCGTGTTTGTTATAAACAAGGATTCGGTTTTGTTATCGATCCTCCGATTTCGGGACCTACGAGTGGTATCAGAGCATTGGCTCTTATCCTTGTTTAAAATCAAACATAGTTCGGTTTTCATCAAGTATTTGTGGTTGTTTTTCTGAAAAAGTGTTCTTGAAAAACTCATATTTTCTGGAAAAAGTGCTTAAAATCTGTTTGTATCTTGCTTGTTTTGCTAAAAAGTTTTATTAAAAACCTTGTTAGTTGATTGTTCACGTGTTAAACCGGGTTTTTAGTGAAATTTTTAAGCAAATTCGGGTTTCGTCAGTGGCCGGAATCTTCGAACCTTCATCGTTTGTTCATCAGAAATTCAAAGTGTTCTTCATATTTTCCACTTTGTGATCTTATGTGAAGTATTGTATAACTTGTTGGTGATTTTAAAAATTTTAAAGATAAAAGGTTTGATTAAAATATTGTGCCACCATCTCGTTTGGTAAGATATACATGCTATGAAGTTTGAAAATTGTGGAGTGTGTCAGTAAAAGATAAGGCAAAGTTGCAAAATATCTAACCAATCTCACCAACTCTTGCAACCTTATCCATTCAGTTTCGTCGACATTAATCATCCAGTTGTTTCGTCGATCACAAATAGTCAAGGTTTCTTCAAATTGAATTGGGCTTCAAACTGATTTGGGCTTCACCAGATTTCGTAGCATTAAGTTCAAATTACATCTTGTTTCGTCACAAGCAACAAAGGGTTTCGCCAATAATTAAGCAGTTTCGTCGATTAAGGATCATACATAGAGTTTCGTCAAATCAGATTATATTCAAAACAGTTTCGTCGTTCATCACATATCATTCAGTTTCGTCGGCCAACATCATTTACAAGTTTCGTAGTTAAGTAAATTTAACAAAGTTTCGTCGACCATAGTTTAGCCTGAGTTTCGTCATCATTAGAGTTTCGTCGTTCTACAAAATTCAAATCAGTTTCGTCGTCATTTGTGATCAACCCTATTTTCGTCGACATTATAATTCAATTAGAGTTTCGTCGAGCTAAAATTTCATCATTGAGAGTTTCGCCAAAATTTGGGTTTCGTCAAAACTTGTTGAAGTTTTTAACAGAGACTTTGCAAAAGTGATTTAACAGTTTGTTTTTAAGTGTGTGATCAGAACTTTATTCAATACATCAATTATGAGTTGTACTGAAATGTACCTGCCTGGTTTTGCTCCTTCAGCTCCACCTCCGGTTTTCGATCCGAGTGCCTATCATCCGCCAGTGCATATGAGTGCTCAAGCTCAGGCTTTTTCTAGACCTCAATTTGGTAGTGCTTATATTCCTTTTCAAACACCCCAACCTCAACCTTTCGGTTTGATACCATCGATTACTTACACTCCACTTCAACCTCGCTTTGCTACACCTCAAGCTCAACCTCAACAAGGCAACCAAAATCCTTTCATAAATCAAAGAAGTACATCCACGTCCAACTCAAATAAATCCGATGACTCCTGGTCTGTACAATTTGGAGGTGGAGATCAAGGAGGAACTGTGTTTTATGCTGAAATTGTCAAGAATGTTAATGATGGTGAATCTTCAGGAAATGATGACAGTTCAGGATATAGTGGCAGTACTGATAAAGATGGCTCAGGTGTGAGTGATTACAGTTCAGAATCGGACATGAAGGAGGGAATGGATTCTGAAGCAGATAGTTTTTCGAATGATGCCAAGGAGATGAAATGTCAAAAATCTGTCTTAGTCAAGAAAGTTGACGCTACATCAGAAGAATGGAGAAGATTCTCACTGAAGATGGATCTTTCTATTCTCAGACTGCCTTTATGGCTAATGTCACAGCTTCTACAAGTCAGGTAAAATTTGAAACTCCTAGCATATGTAGTGTTTGTGCTGATATGAAACATGAATGTGCTGAATTGAAACGTGAATCTGAAACGGTTCATAGTCACAATCAGAGTTTGGTTATTGAACTGTCAAAGTGCAAAGAGGCAAATATGGCTTTTGTTATAAACGAAAAGGATTTTAAATCTGTGAAAACCTTAAAGAAAAGTGTTTCCGAAGTGACCAAAATTGTTTATCATAAACAAGTTAGTATTAACGATTACATTAACATCGTTGAGGAAACCAAAAAGAAACTAGCCATTGCCAAATGCTAGCATGATGCAATCAAGCTCAAATTGGAGAGTTATTCTAACTCCCGATTTGTGCTCGATCACATCATTGACGTTCAAAAACTAAAGGGTAATGTTAAAGGCGTTGGGTATAAGTCGTGTCCGCCTCCTTTGAGACACAACTATACCAAGATGCCCGATGAGGAAGAAATGCCACGTTTTGAGCCAACTGTACCTCTTGATTATGAGGAAGTTACAACTGGCTTAGGGTTCAAAACGGACAATTCATCGGAGGGTTCATCTGATAGCAAGGAAAAGTCATCATGTGCATCAAATCAAAGTCTTCCAACTATTGAGGACTGTGATTCTTCAGATGATGAGTCAGATGTGAGTGATGAGGATAAATCTCTTGACGATAGAAAAGGAGTAGAAGTGCCTTTTGAGAATCACATTCTGTGTGATCCTCCTACTCCTGTTGTGCAATCAACTGGTGCTAAATAAGAGATAGATCCTATCACTGAGACAGTATCTACCATTAAAAGTGATAACGTGTTGTATACTTTGGTCGGTGATAGTAAAATTTATTCAGACAAAGATTTTCCAATAAAAAACGTCAATCAATCCTTGATTGATAAAGTGTTTGAAGATAACACACCTAAGTTTTTGGGAAAAGCGATCCCGAGAGTTTCAGTAACTCAGTGTGATCCTATTCCAAAAGCTGAAGTGAGGAAACAATTTGGAAACCAAAAATTACCGACTAAATAACAACCTGTCGCCTTTAAGGGTAAACAACAACAACGAGCTCAAAAGCCCAAGGCTAAGGTTGAATCAAAAGGAGCTCGTTACAAGAACAAAGCAAAAGACGTAAAGTTTGTGGCCTCCAAAGGTACTGATAAAGTGGAGACTTTTGAAAATAAGACAAATACCGATTTTGTTCAAAAAGTCAACATTTTGAAACGTAATAGTGATAACAATTACACTCAACACACAAATGGGTGTGAAGCTAGTACCTCTGGGTCTACAACTTCAACGTCAGGACGTCGATCAGATTCTCCTAAGTTTGTTGAAAGGAGAACTTGTTTCAAATGTGGGAAGTTTGGGCACATCATTAAAGACTGCACAAACTCACCCAAACCAAATTTTGTTGAAAGAGCCCCCTCTGAACAAGGTCACTCACAACGTCGTCCTGTTTCACCCAAAAATGACAAACGTACTATTAAAGAACAAGAAACGAAACAACGACGTCAAAATGTGAAGGTGATCGAAAAGGCTTTAAAACCAGAAACTGTTAAAAGGCAACCAATTTTGACACAACCGTTAAAACCGGAGATTTCTAAATCGGTAAATTATACACAATCCGGTAAACGGAAACAGTCTTGGAAACCTAAAACGGGTGAAGGTTCAGGGGGAGGCGTGAAATTTCCAAATCTTCGAGAAATTGAAATTACATTTCTTGATTCTCAGGGGCAACCCAAGTCTATGAAGGCTTGGGTCCCCCTCTCCAACTAATCTCTGAGTGAGTGTGCAGGATTTTCCAGGAGGAACTATCGATAGTCATCGAATTGTTGATAGTGGAATGTTCATGCACAAGATCGACGACAAATGATATTGTTGCCTTTGATGGAGAGAATAAGAAAAGGGAAACAAAGTTGTTTGTTGAAAGAAATTGATAAATTCGAGAAAATGCAAATCATTCCAAAAGTGTGATTGTTCAAGGCTTTAATCAGGTCCCCAGGATAGATTCAATCAAAATGTACGCCCCTGCAGCACGTCTGATGTTCAAAATCAACAAGATGAACGTGCAGTGTACATTTCTTCGCGGTGTAGTTGAAGAAAATGTGTTTGTTGAACAAACCAACCGGGTGTGCGGATGCCTTGGCGTGGATTGGACAACCGCACACTACTTCTGAAAGAGAAAGACAAAGACCTTCGCTGGTGCAATGTGGAAGACCAGCCTGTAGGTCCCGTTTTTCTCGGTGGATCCGATACGAAAACCTATCCTTGTTTATCACAAACACAGTAACGGGTGCGGAATCCCCGTGACGGTGCAAACCAAACACAATGTAAAACACACGCGTAACCAAAGATTCAATATTTATTGATTAGGGATGAGTACAACCACAAACATATACAAACAATGTTTACAGACTCTCACTAAGTCTCACAGCTCTCTCATACTCATCAGTTTCACACAGAAACTATGAGGGGTATTTATAGGGTACAAGACACAGACCATGACGAAACACAAAGAGGCCCCGGCGAAACTCCAAAGTCGACGAAACCCTTGATGTTTCATCGACATACATGCTGAAGTAATGGATTTCGGCCCAAATGCAAGCCCAACTACAATTGATAAGACAAATTGATTGGCCCAATGCATGTACGTTAATTCTAACAATCAGATTTGTAAGGATTGGTCAACTTATGGCATCATCATGACATCATCATGATGATGTCATGATGATGTGTAAACGGGATTGGTTCGCGGCTCTCCGTGCTTTGCGTGTCGAACTCTGGGGCGCACGACGGAGGAATGTCGCTACGTCGGGCTTGAGCCGAACTAAACCGAGTCGAACCGAAACAAATCGAACCGAGTCGAGTCGCGTCCACATAAAACACAGTTCCTCCTTGATCTCCACCTCCAAATTGTACAGACCAGGAGTCATCGGCTTTATTTGAGTTGGACGTGGATGTACTTGTTTGATTTATGAAAGGATTTTGGTTGCCTTATTGAGGTTGAGCTTGAGGTGTAGCAAAGCGAGGTTGAAGTGGAGTGTAAGTAATCGATGGTATAAAACCGAAAGGTTGAGGTTAGGGTGTTTGAAAAGGAATATAAGCACTACCAAATTGAGGTCTAGAAAAAACCTGAGCTTGAGCACTCATATGCGCTGGCGGATGATAGGCACTCGGATCGAAAACCGGAGGTGGAGCTGAAGGAGCAAAACCAGGCAGGTACATTTCAGTACAACTCATAATTGATGTATTAAATAAAGTTCTTGATCACACACTTAAAAACAAACTGTTAAATCACTTTTGCAAAGTCTCTGTTAAAAACTTCAACAAGTTTCGACGAAACCCAAATTTTGGCGAAACTCTCAATGATGAAATTTTAGCTCGATGAAACTCTAATTGAATTATAATGTCGACGAAAATAGGGTTGATCACAAATGACGACGAAACTGATTTGAATTTTGTAGAACGACCAAACTCTAATGATGACGAAACTCAGGCTGAACTATGGTCGACGAAACTTTGTTAAATTTACTTAACGACGAAACTTGTAAATGATGTTGGCCGACGAAACTGGATTCTGATTTAGATCGACGAAAACCTTTATTAATTAATGTGACATATGGCGAAAACTTTTAATTAATCTTTGCTGATGTAATGTCGACGAAACTACTGAATGATGAAAATCAAATGATGTGCAATGAAACTTTACTTCTTCGTGATATACTTAAACTTGATTGGACTGATTTGATAAAAAATAAAAAATGTCGGCCCAGCTGTTAAAAAGGTGTCGGCCCAGCACATGCAATCTGATTAATTAAAAAAAATGTCGGCCCAGTTGTTATGTTAAACAGGTGAAAGTGGATAATTTGGCCCAATCAGAATTGTTTACTTTGTCCATAGCAATTTTGTTTGTATGTGACTATGTATTTTGACGAAAACTTCAGTGGACTTTGGTGGATTTCGTCACTTTTTTTTTAGTCAACAAAGAGATAAGGATAGAGAGTGGGTGAAGTAACCTTATCTCCTGATACAAGACACCATTTTTCAAACTTACACTATGCCATGCTTTGAAAGACACAATTTTCAAATTATTAATATTATAATCTTATCAATAATTCATCAAACACAATAACAAAAACCCAGATTTTATGAAGAACAACATGAACTGAGACGAACTATATGATTTTCTGGCCACTGTAGTTCACCGGAAAATTTTCGGAAACAAGATTTTGCTTAAACTTTCAACAAAAACCCACTAGTAACATGTAAACATTCAAACAAACAAGGTTTTTGAACAAACTTTTAGCAAAATAACAAGATTAACAATGATTTTTTGAACCTTTTTCCAGAAAATATTTAAACTTTTCAAAAGAACAGTTTAAAAAAAAATCACTTAAAACAAGCTTGATAAAACACAACAATGTTTGGTTTTAAACAAGGAAAAGAGCCAAAACTCTAATACCAATTGTAGGCACCGTTTTTCTCGGTGGATCCGATACGAAAACCTATCCTTGTTTATCACAGACACGGTAATGGGTGCGGAATCCCCGTGACGGTGCAAACCAAACACAATGTAAAACACACGCGTAACCAAAGATTCAATATCTATTGATTAGGGATGAGTACAACCACAAACATATACAAACAATGTTTACAGAGTCTCACTAAGTCTCACAGCTCTCTCATACTCATCAGTTTCACACAGAAACTATGAGGGGTATTTATAGGGTACAAGACACAGACCATGACGAAACACAAAGAGGCCCCGGCGAAACTCCAAAATCGACGAAACCCTTGATGTTTCATCGACATACATGCTGAAGTAATGGATTTTGGCCCAAATGCAAGCCCAACTACAATTGATAAGACAAATTGATTGGCCCAATGCATGTACGTGAATTCTAACAATCAGATTTGTAAGGATTGGTCAACTTATGACATCATCAGGACATCATCATGATGATGTCATGATGATGTGTAAACGGGATTGGTTCGCGGCTCTCCGTGCTTTGCGTGTCGAACTCTGGGGCACACGACGGAGGAATGTTGCTACGTCGGGCTTGAGCCGAACCAAACCGAGTCGAACCGAAACAAATCGAACCGAGTCGAGTCGCGTCCACATAAAGTGTACCAACACAGCCGGACCCAGAGGTTTATGATCTTGTTGCTGTGAAGAGATTTCTCGGATTAATCGAAGTAGCTGCAAAAATCGACTTTGAAGTCCATACCGGGTGGATATCCAGTTTGAGAGAGCGCCCAGATTCCTGGCAATGCACGAAGCAGTTGCAGGATACGGTTTTGAATTTCTAATCTCTCCTATACTTGTCGATATCTAAGCTGCTTTATGAATTATTATCATCTCGTACAGCACTCTTTGGCCAGACACGTTGATCTCGAATATCACCTCACACGTGATTGTTTCAAAATGAAACTCGTCAGTGTTGTCATGGTCAACACCGCTTACCGACGTGCCAACTCATTTTTCCAAAATTCGATAAATCATTTCTGATTAAAACTTAATTTTGGTAAACGGCATTGGGGTAAAACATGAGTTAACCAACATCGGAAAATCGTTTTTGTAAATACCTTTGTGTTTTTAAAATTTATCATAGTTTGTTGATTTTAGGGGGAGTAAATCCAAAATTTGAAAATTCAAAAACATCAAAAAAGTTCAAAACCCAAAAACAATAGAAAAACAAAAATGAGTTTCATGGCGAGAAAAAGAGAAAATGATAGTAAATCAGTGGTCTGTCGAAACCTCTTCGAACTGAACTTAAAATGAAAAATGTTAAGCAGCTCTATATAAGATGTATCGGTAGGCTCACAATCATTTTAAAGTGTGCAGGGTGATATAAATCTTAAATCGACTGAAGACCAGGTGGGAACCGCACATTGGCATATGGTCTTAGTACCGAAATTTCGTTTGAGAGATTGCCGAGGTTCTGAGATATTCGGTCTTTATGCTGTCTTATCATCTGGGTATCATGGTTGTTTCTTTTACCGAAACAAAACGGAGACGAAGTCTAGATCTTCCATGATACTATACATACGTGTACATATTGCATACGACCTCAATAAGTGATCAACAATCACATGTCCAAACAAAATAAGTGATAATATATCACAGATTCTTTATCCGGGAGTCAAGTTCGTCTCTTTGCTGTACGAAAGTACTGACCTGTTCACGGACTTGCTCCTGTGCCCTCATGCATCGAAAATCAAGTTCCTCATCAATAAGTGATTCTATCACATAGGGCTTGTTTTCAATCAAAATAAGTGAGTTTCTCACATTCTTTTATACGGTCAAACAGATGATAATCGGTATACTCACCGGTAAGATGAACTCTCGTGCATACCTTGATACAGGAATGTGTCGTGTGTGGATGAACACCGGTCGGTAAGTATAAATCATACACTAATCGTATCCCCTCGCCATGATTACATCTGATAAGTTGAGCTTAAGTGGACAACAATACCGATAATTGTTATAGGATGCTTATCTAAATGTTAACTAATTGAACAAAAAGAGCGTTTTGGTGTGACCGTACACTGATATGATTCTCTTACCCTCGAAACTCGCAAAAAGAATGTCTGTACATATTTATTTACATTTCTTCGTTTCTGCATCGCTGTATATATTTACTTATTGTTTTCCGTCTTTACATTTGAAAAATGAAAATTTCAAAAAGATTTTAGGTGTGTTTTAATATAAACTTTATAAAAGCCAAAAAGATTTTGCTTCTAGTTTATTTTTGATTGACCGATGTTGGAACTCGAGTCTATCCTACCGAAAATCCTGATTGTAAGCCGGAAAACAATTGCATCTTCATAAACAGTCGAAGTTAATAGATGTTGAAAGTTAAATGATTAAAACTGAATATTTTTTTTAAACTTTCAAACTGTTGTCGGTCGGTGTTTGATTGAGATTTGATCTCATATGTGTCATTTGTTTAATTTGTCTATAGTACAAGCGGTTGTTCTCATTGCATGTTTAGCTTTCCTGTATGTGCAGATATGACATCAGAATCAGCTAAAGGCGAAGAGAACGTGTCAGATGACAAGCCGTAAAGTGAAGACACGACGTTGATGCAATCATAAGATCAAGATGATCGGATTGCAGTTGACCACTTTTCAACACCACAAGGATCTAAAGTTTTGAAGTTCAAAAGATTCACGAGCATCGTCCAAGGGGGGGTTTGTTGATACACTCCCTATTTGCGACAGTTGAAGACTTTAAAGATCCTCCGACATGAAAGACATGGAAGTCGAACCATCACAGCAGCGTCCAAGGGGGAGTTTGATGATACGCTTTTGTGTGGACGCGACACGTTCGGTTCGAGCCTTTAAACAGAATGAAGACCAAGTCGGATATCCTCCTATCCTACTTGGGTCCGACAAGTTTATCTTGTTTGTTTTGTAATGTATAAATATAACTGTGCATGTTGCATATTAGTTATGTGGTATGTGTGTGTTTATATATTCACTGGGCTAAAAACCTTGACTTTGGGCCAAAACCTTCACTGGGCCAAAAGTCTTCATGGGGAAACACCTCATGACGAAACCCCTCTGTTCATGATGAAACTCAAAGTGTTTCATCATGCTACAGGACAAAACACGATGAAACAAAGTGTTTCATCACACTACAGGATAAAAGCATGACGAAACTCTCTAGTTTCGTCGACTGTTGGGTTTCTTCAGGCCCAAATGTCTGGCCCAATGTTGTTTCGTCGAGCCCATTTGTGTTTCGTCGTAGTTAAGGCCTAGGCTGCTATATAAACACTTTCTGGTTTCACTTTGAAACTAGATGAGAGCATACCCTGAAAGTTATACTGTCAAACTGTGTGTGTATCAGTTGATCTTGGTTCTCATCCCATTTAATCAATAGATTGTGTTTCATTGGTTATACCGTGTTGTTATTATCTGTGTTTGGTTTGGCATAGTCACGGAGATTCCGCACTCGTGACCGTGTTTGTTATAAACAAGGATTCGGTTTTGTTATCGATCCTCCGATTTCGGGACCTACAATCATCTTCTTCGATAGACGGTCTATCGATTTGTTTCAGTTCTGAACTTCCAAATTCAGCAGAAGTTCAATTCACTGAAGGAGTTGGTGAATAAGAATCGATCGATTTTTGATTACTTGTTGGATTTTCGAATACGATTTTGAATAAGAATCTTACGGTATGATTTTGAGGTTTTGTTTGCTGATTATCAGGGTTTTTGATTTCGTAATGGACGATTTTAACCTTGGCAGTTTCATATATATATTTTAATTTGATTAATTTAATAGTTAAGCACGGGGTTTAATTGAGATGATCTGACGGTTGTAGTTATAGCGTACGTAATGTACGATTAGGCATAGTGTATGATAACTGACCTCTATATTTGTGTATATATGTGTATATACATGTTTATATATGTATGTGTATATGTATATGTATATACATACTAATTAAAAATAATAATTCGAGCCGAACCAAGCCAAGCGGACATTTGCTCATACTTGGCTCGTTTACAAACCGAACCGAGCGGAGCGGCTCGTTTACAACCGAGCGTCAAATCGAACTAGTATTTTCCAAGCAATTTCTGAACGAGCGTCGAGCGAACGACGAGCGACTTGAACGGCCCTGGCCCCTTGATTTCATCCTCTAGCGCCCGCCGCTAACCCTTTGGCGGAATCAATCAATAGCGCCCCTTTAACATGCAGGGGGTGGGGGAGGGCGCCAAGGGGCGCCATAATTGTCGATGTGGCGGGGTGGTGCGATGCCACACCCCCTGACCTAAGTTTGGCATACAATCTTCTTCATCACTATTGATGCCCATGCGTATCCCCATAAATTCACCATCAGAAATTGAAATTGAAGACGATTAAGATGTAGTTATCACGGAAAAAGCGTATTATTACTTTTATAATCAATAACAATTAGTGTTAGTTATCCACTTATCTTTATTTTCAAATCTTATAAGCAAATTTAGTATAAATTTATCTTGACACCAAACTAAGCTACTCGAACAATGGTTACTGGGATCACTGAAGCATCAGACTTGAAATGCATTTAAATCAAAAGAATATATAGGGTTCAATCAACAGGGTTCCAAACCGGGTTGTGTTGTGTGGGTTACAAACAACCAGGTTGAAACCAGTATGACTAAAAAACATCCAAACCGAGTACTACCTACGAACTGAAAAGGGTCCAAAACAGGTTGGCTATATATTGAATTCAACTCGGGTTCAGGTAAGGTAGGTTTGTCAAATTCGGTTTCTAATCCGATTTAGGGTTGCAACTCTATCATATCAGGTCAGGGTTAGAACCGGTTGTATCAAGTTGTATCTGGCAGTTCAACCCGGTAACTAATCAACATTGTAATTAAAAAAAAACAACCTTAACTCAAAAAATAATACAATACTACGTAATTTCATTATCAAAAATCAATTTTCCAACAAAGTCTTTTTTTTTAAATAAAAGTCTACGATAGGTTTATGGCATTTGAGTCTTGAATGTACAGTAGAAACTCTATAAAATAATACACTTGGGACCACCAAAATTTATTAATTAAAAGAGTTATTAATTAATCGATAAATTAATAATTATTAATTTATATATTAATTAATATTTTATTAATTTATAGTAGAATACTTAGTTTACAAACACCTTTCAAGCTTCCACTTAATTATTGTATACAATGCATGTATATCAAATGAACGGCCCAATTTGAAAGAAACCTTCAATCTCCCACCTTATTATGCTTCTTGTGTTCAATGTATCACTTTATGGACATTAAAAATATTTTATATATAAATACAAGATCAAAAAGTTCTACAATGGAGCCCCCTTCGCGAAACGAAGCTATTAAAGCGGCAATCACATTGAACAATTTCTTGTTGAGTTATGAGAAAACAACACCTGAAGTTCTTACCATGCTAAGGAAAATTAGAGACGAGATTCAAGGGAAAATTGATTTCAACAAAAAACAAATGACAATTGAGTCATCTTTTCAAGAAACCTTCGTAAATCATTCATGTAATATGCTATATATAAGGAATTATTAATTTATATTTTATATGGGGTCTAAAGAAATTATCAAAAATGTATTATCTTATAATTTTAGCGAATTATTAATTTAGCACCCTATCCCCGAGTCGGGACCGGCAAAAAATATTATCTTAGAGAGTTTATTAATAATCGAGTATTAATTTATCGAGTTTCTACTGTATCAAGTTCATGATTTTTTAAAGCACACAATTCGCTACCGTTGTTATCCTCATCAACACGAACATAACTATTTTTGTTTTCTCTAATATAAAACTAGGTTATGGACCCGTGTGTTACACGGTTTGAATAAAGAAAATATCTCATAGAAGTAAAAGATGACAAATGCCATTAAAAAATTGCGTAAAACCACCCATAATCAGAAAAATGTCAATTTCTTTAAAATTTGAAGAAAAATAAAATAAATTAACACAATTTAAGATGCTAATATATCGTAGATAATTATTGCTATTTATCAATAGATACATAAGTTAAAACTTACAATTTAGACAACTTAAATTATGAATAATTTTAAATGGAAAGCTACATATGATAATTGTAACACATATTTCATTAATGAGTTTCACTTTGATATTATGTTTTGTTTTTTGTGTAAAGAATAGTAAATTTTATTTTTTTAAGTTACCACAAGATTTTTATACAAGGTTTTAGGATTTTAATCCATTTCTTTTTTCTCTAGGTTGCTATACCAGCGACGATATCATACCAAATCAAATTGATACCGATCGAAGCTGAATTCTTACGTCATTGTGCGAGGGATTCCACTATTTATAACTTTAAATTATATATTTGTTATTATTAATATTTAGAAAAACTAAACTCACCCCATTAATTTATCCCACCAATCAAATGTAACCTCAAGGAGCTATGTAAATATCTTATACAATAATGATAAATAATTTATATATATGATTGATCATAAATTAAATTACAACCCTAAGTTAAATATAATTTGGTAACTATATAAATTTAATTTATATTCAATTTAAATTCAAAAGTGTACATTCGTTAATTCTCCAACTTTCTATAGCTATATTCAATAATAGTTTATATTTATATTGTGTGTGTATATATATATTTGTCACATTGACATTATTTGAAATTGTTTATTATAAGTAGAATTGATATTAATAACTAATTATATATTTTAGATAAGTCAATGATCAATATTTAAGTAAACGATAAAACTTTTATTAGTATTATAAGTTGTTAAGGAATTTTTCATTGTTTTGTAATAATAATAATAATAATAATAATAGTGAATTGAAGAAGAGAATGCCGTGTGACATTAAGTAGACTCTTTTATTAGTATGAGAATGTCATGTGGCATTAAGTAGTCTCTTTTATTAGTATTAGATATGTGATTACAAATAATAAAATACATTAAATATTTTTCATAACTAAACTAAACAATCCCGTGTATTACACGCGTTGAATAGTAAAAACGGTTTGTTTTTATAACACAATAAGATAAGTAGGTGTACTTGATAATCATCTCGCAAACTTGCAATCTATTTTGATCATAGTAATCAATACACAACACACTTCTAAAGTGCTTAACAACTCTTGATACACTCTTCAATTCTGTCATAAACTTCTTAATAATTTTTAATCGTTAAAAAATAAAGTAAAGAAATTATCAAATAATCGTAAAACCTGATTTTATTTTGGTAAGTTTAAATATATGGGATTATAAAATGCAAAAGAGGAAAATGAGAATCACCACTCTTTAATACATAATTTAGAAAAATATAAACAAAATAAAAATGAATTAAAATTTATTATAAAAATAAGTTTAAATAATGAAAACGTAAATGAAATCGAGTAAATTTGAAACGGGTATAAGGATTCGTATGTAAGTTAAATGAGTATACGTTTTAGACGAATAAACAAAAAATTAAGAATATGTGTCCCTATTTTTATATATCAAATATAACGTTAAAGATTATATAACTTAAACAAAAGTTGAACTTGTATCAATTTTTCGTATTAACGTTTAAGACAAGTACCCCTTTTCTATTAAGATAAGTACTCTTGGTCAATAAAGTCAAAAGTATGAATTGTTGTCTAGCATTAATATATGCATAGTTTAAAACATTTTCGTAGGTACTGGAAGTGATATTCCCCAAAACAACAAAATAGATATTGACACCGAAGAGAGTTTTGTTGATTAGGGTATATTATATATTTTTTCTATTATCTTTATTTAAATCATATATTTTTATTAAGTGTATTAATCGTAGCTTTTAGTATATTCGTATATTATATGAATTAAGATTTAATATTTAAACTAAAACTAATTTAAAAGATAAATATGAGAGAATTATTTTGTTGTGGCACATGATATTATTTGAAATTATTAATTATAATAGAGATAAAGATAATGTATTAAATACTAAAATTTTATATATAATTTGGAAAAAAATAATAATAAATAAAAGTTGTGAGGTTGAAGGAAAAAATGTCATGTGGCATTATTTGTAGTCTTTTATTATATGTTAGATAAGAAATTTTAGTTAACAATAATCATAATATACTAAAATTACGTAATGTGTTTGAGAACCACTTCATGCTCTTTCTCACCAAACATGTTATCTATATCATCATTATGAAGTTCTCCTTTCAGCTCTTCTTCAACCACCCAAAATTTCGTATGATTAGTACTTTCATAATCAACCAGGTTATAGAATCACTTGGCATATTTGAGTCCAAAAAAACATGACCCAAAAATAACACTTGAAAAGTAAATTACGATATAATAAAGTAAAAAAAAAAAGTTCAATAGTGAGTTTGAACTCAAAATAGAACATGGGTAAAAAGCGGTTCATCGGTATGCATTGGTAATGCCAGATTTCAGACCGTTTAAAAACTAAATTGGTACTCTAATAAGATCTCGTACCGGTGATGTCTCCAGTAATTAGTTCAACCGCTAAGGCTAGACGGTATGGTCCCGTCCTCCATCCCGGCGCTGGCGTCACCCCATCCCGCCCGCCGCCCCCCATCCCGCCCGCCGCCCCCCCTCGTCTTCATCCCGTCCCCGTCCTCTCCGTCTTTTTCTCGATGTCCAGGACGATCCAAAACAGGTGGGCCCCCTTTCTTTGTTTGTTTGTTTGTGAATGAGATTTGTACATTAGGCTTTAATACTTGTATATAGTTTTGTGGGGTAGGATCATCTAGCACCATCCTCCCATACCCTCTAGTTTAGTGGGATGGACCATCCTTGGGAGGACTATGACGTGACGCCTACGTGGAGGATCATCCTCCCTTGGAGGACCATCACCATACCCTCTAACCTAATAACCGGTTTATAAAATAGGTTTAAAGGGTTCCTTTTCTCTGTGGGTGTCAGACAAACAAATGCCATAATAATTTTCCACTCACTTCTTGGCACATGGCTTGAACTGGAAGTACTGTTAGGCTATAGGGTGTGGTCATGACCCTCATGACCACCATGACCCTCCACATAGGCACCATATCATCCATCTTTAATTCATCATTCAAAACCACTACCCTAAAGGTGTGGTCATGACCCAAACCACTAACCCCTTTATTTTTTTAATTTATTTTTGTCTTAAAATTATCAAATGGGAGGGTCGTGGTAATCGTGGATTAATCCATGGGAACCACCATCAATCAAAGAAGGGGATGGTGTATCATTTAATTAATGGTCCTATGTGGAAATAATGTTCCAATCCATGACCCCCACACCCCATAGCCTTATAGAATAGTGGTTCCACTCATGAAAGCGGATAACCATGCCGACATCACACGTGGTATGCTTTGCTAATATGGTGTCCCACAAAAAAGATAGCTGTATGTAGGGGTGCAAACGAGCTTAGCGGCTCGCGAGCTACTCGAGATCGGCTCGAGAAAAAGCTCGAAATGAGTCGAGCCTTATCGAGCCCGAGCCGAGCTTGAGCCTAAACACAAAGCTCGTTTGTTTATCGAGCCCGAGCTCGAGCCTCGCATGTGAAGCTCGTTAGGCTCGTCGAGCCTTATCGAGCCTTAGTGTAAACGAGCCGAGTCGAGCCGAACTTATTTAAACTTGTTTACAAGCCGACCTTGAACCTAAAAATAAGCTTATTTAGTAAACGAGCCCGAGCCCGAGCTTCGCTTATCGAGCTCGCGAGCTTAAAAAGTATTATTTATATTATTTTTATATAAAATACTAATTAATAGATAATAAACGAGCCGAGCCCGAGCCGAGCTCGAGCTTGAGAAAATACAAACGAGCCGAGCTCGAGCTTTTAAAAACAAAGCTCGAATCGAGCCGAGCTCGAGCCCGAGCTCTCATAAGTTAATCGAGCTCGAGCTCGAGCTCGAGCCTGATCAAGCTCGGGCTCGGCTCGTTTGCACCCCTAGCTGTATGTATAGAAAAGAAGGAAAAGTCCCACTAAAAAGGTTGCTGTATAGAAAAGAATGGAAAAGTGGTTTATCTATTGGATATTGATCCATATTCTATTCAATCCTATTCATTTAAATTAGTATTGTATGATAAAAAATATCCACTAATTCATTAGTCCAATAGATATCCATAATCCATGATCCATTACTAAGACCATGTTTGGTTTACTAAAGAGTAAACTGCCATTTTGGTCCCTGTGGTTTGGGCACTTTTGCTATTTTAGTCCAAATCTCAAACTTTTTACATCTGGGTCCCTGTGGTTTGCATTTTGTTGCCATTTTAGTCCAAAACTCAAAATCCCTGATTTTTTACTGTTGAAAACTGATTATTTTGTCCTTTAGTGCAGGGGCATTTTGGTCATTTTTAAATATAATTTCATTTGTGCAACCAGCAGATCAAATAAATCATCATCATCCCCAACATAATCACATCTCTCTCTCTCTCTCTATAGCACCACCACCGTCGCCGTCTCCTCCTCCCCCCCTCTCTCTCTTCTCTCTCTCTTCTCTCTCTCTATAGCACCACCACCACCACCGTCGTCCCATCCAACAGTCACACCCACACCTCCTTCCTCGTTTTCCGGTGACAGCGTCTCCGCAAATAAAACCCTGAAGTTGTCGATGATGAACACCAGCAACAGCAAACACCAGCCACCACCGCCCCCATCTGCCACCCCCGCCCCCATCTCTCTACACCACCTCTCAATCCCACCACCTGCCATCCCCCACTCCCACCCCTACAACCACCGTCACCACCACCCACCTGCAACCACCAACACCACCATCCACCTGCCACCACAACCATCGTGAAAACCCACTCAAATATGAAAACCCACCATGAAAAACCCTCAAATCCACCACCGTAACCACCTAAAATCCCCAAATATTCACTAGAAACAAAAACTCAAAATCCCCAAATATTAACTAGAAACTTCATAAAACACCCAAAATCCCCAAATACTCACATTATCACTTACTAGACGATGTATCCCTATGACCGGAGTTGCCGCCGTCACTACCTCCACTGCCGTCGTCAACCACCCCCTTACATCATCATCATCATCATCATCAGTCATCATCATCATAACCAGTCATCGTCAACCACTCCCTATTTACAGATCTGAAAAGAAAGAAGGATGGATGAGAGATCTGTGTAGAGAGAGAGAGAGAATGTGTATGGCGGTGGACGGTGGTGATCTGTGGTGATGACGGTGGTGAACGGTGTAGAGAGAGAGAGAACTGAGAGAGAGAGTGTGTGTGGTGTATCTGTGTTGTTTTAGTGAGAGAGAGATAGAGGGTTATATATATATATATTATAATATATAATTAATTTTGTTTTAATTTATTAGAAGAGTAAAATCAGAATGACCAAAATGCCCCTGCACTAAAGGACAAAATAATCAGGTTTTAACAGTCAAAAATCAGGGTTTTTGGATTTTGGACTAAAATGGCAACAAAATGCAAACCACAGGGACCCAGATATAAAAAGATTGAGATTTGGACTAAAATGGCAAAAGTGCCCAAACCACATGGACCAAAATGGCAGTTTACTCTTTACTAAATGTAGACGTTCCCACTTGAAGCATACTCTCGTCACACATTCTCCCTCTCTTTCTTCAATCGCACAATTCCAGATTCTTCTTTCTCTTTCACACCTCACACTCTGTTCGCAGATCCAAACAAAGGTATCACTTCTCATTCCGTTACTTTCCTGTTTTTCTGATCTAATTTCAACTGGAATTGCTGTAATTTCACTTGAATCAAGCATAGTTCACTTGCTTACATTTTGATAACTTATACTTATTATATCCGAATCTATACATTTTGTTAGTTTGTTGCTGTGTTGTGAATGTTAGGTTTTGTTTAGTTTAGGGTTTTTAATGTTATGGATAGCGTTTAACTGTTTATAGTAGTATTATTATGAGTATGAAAGTATGAAACCTAAAGTGTGCTTTCCTAAGTTACTGATATGTGATTACCTTGGTTACTGGAATGGAATTGGGGATAAGTATCTAGGGTTGACGGTTGACTAAAATCTAAGTAGTTGACTGAACAGTGTGGTTAGTTGTGGTATGTGGAGCAGGATTGATGGTTTAGAAGTTGACTTTTGATGACTATGTTGGTGATGAGTTGGCGGTGTGACTTGTTAGGCTGCTTGGTGTGGGGGGGCGTCCAGGCCCAGCCTGGGACGTCGCCGCCCCTAAACACCATTCCGTCGGCGTCGAGACCGTCTTGCCCAAGACGTTGAGGACGGGACGGATGAAGACAAAAAATAGTTTTTTAAGAATTGTTGATCATATATTATAGCTAGAAAAGCGGCTTTTAATCAAACAGATTTTGGTTCCGTAATGGCCGGAATAACCGGACGGCAAAAACGAAGAAGAAAGAATAGAGGCGCTGATAAAATTTGAATGTTTGGGGACTTCGACATTTTCAGTCCCTGTAGTTCCTTGTATTTACAAAACAGATTTGAAAATAAACATTATTGTTAATGATTTTCAAACTCAACCCCTTTTTGCAGGATAACGATTTCTGGATGTTTTATATATTAATTTTAGTTTTATATAGATATTGCATATTTAATTTGCCAAAATTAAAAAATAAATAAATAAATAAGTGGGGGAAGCCCATCTTCCATTTCCCTTGTTCCATCCTTGAGAGGGGCATCCTCCTTGGACGTTGACATGGCGCTGAGGTGGAGGGGCATCCTCCAAGGACTTGCCTCCTCCCACACCGAGTAGCCTTAGATGACTGCTGATGAATGTAACAAGTTTTGGAATAGTGGACTCAAAGGAAAATGTAATAAGACTGAACTGAATTTGGTCTTCTTACTGACATTTTGGTTTTAGAAAATGAAGACCATGTATCCGACAAATATCAAGGTTTCTGTGGGCTATTGTAGTATCTTTATGTAAATGTTATATTTTTAGCTTTTACAAGTGTTTGATGCTTCTGATTTTATCGTGTGCTGATGTTCTGTAGTTCAAATGAGCGTGCTTAAAGATCACAGAACCTAGTTAAACTTTATATTAATGAGGCAAACTGGCTTGTGTGTAATGTCATATGTGTAACGTATTTTCAAGTCCGAGAGGCTTTCTTCAATTTTTTATAATCAAGTAAATGTGACTCTCAATTATCCTTTACTTGCTACTTAAACCAAACACCATGTATATCAGACTCACAAAAAGAAAATTTAAGTCAGATGGCCAAACTATAGATGTCTTTAACTGCGTAGCCGTGAAGGTGTTATAAGTTCCAAGTAATGTAGCTCCAAATCCAACCGCAGGTACCATTATATTATATATATGTGATTACAAAACCATGATGAATAGTGGATTTTTTAGAATTTTTTTTATTTTTTCGATTTTTTTTTTATTTTTTAAAATTTTTATTTTTCTGATTCAGAAGTAACTACATTATTTGCTGCCATAGTTCTTCAGCGCCTCACCAATTGAACCAAAGCTTCTGGTTAACAAAGAGTTCGAACATCTTAAAATTATAATGGACTCTGTCATGAAAGAGTTCGAACACCTTAAAATCCAGCTGGAAGAGTTAAGAAAAGCCACCGATAATTTTGGTAGCAAAGTTATAGGAGTCGGTGGATTTGGGAAGGTATATGAAGGAGAAGTGGTACACTCTAAGGGCCGAAGCATGGTTGCTATAAAGCGTTTGAATCGTGAATTTGGGCAAGGAGACCCTGAATTCTTGAAGGAGATAATGATGCTTTCCCGATACGCACATAAGAATCTCATCACACTCCTCGGATATTGTGACGAGGATGGTGAGAAGATCCTTGTGTACGAGCATGCATCTAATGGAAGCCTCGATCGCCATTTAAGCTCCACTGCTCTAAGTTGGACACAACGTCTCAAAATATGCCTTGATGTTGCAAGGGGCATAGCCTACCTTCATGATCATAAAGGCACACAACAAAGAGTTCTCCATAGAGATATAAAAAGTGCCAACATCCTACTTGATGACAAGTGGAATGCTAAACTTTCAGACATGGGACTTTCAAAAATAGGACCTGCTAATCAGCAATACACGGCTCTTTTCACCAATCTTGTAGGTACCCCTGGTTACTGTGATCCCCAATATATGCATAACTACACTCTAACCAAAGAATCAGACATATACTCTTTTGGTGTCGTTTTATTTGAAATCTTATGTGGGAGATTGTGTCGTAAATATACCAACGGTCAATCAGAAATTCTAGTGCCTATGTGGAAACAATGCTACGAACAGAAGAAACTAGACCACATTATCTTTAAAGATCTCATGCCACCATTAGCCCCATCTTCTTTGGAAACATTTTCAGACATTGCATTCCAGTGTTTGCACAATTCTCGTGAACGACGGCCGACCGTGTCGCTTCTGGTGAAAAAGCTTGAGATTGCACTTAAGTTTCAGGAGCATCCTGATAAGCAACTGACTGATGTTGTGGGAACTTATCTGAAAGACACGCATGTTAATGAACTCTCTAAAGACAAAGGGCTTCAATCAAGCACTATTTTTGAGCCCCGGATTGTGGATTCTGGTGAGGTTTGAAATGTTGTTTTCTTTTGTTATCTTGTTTTAATGACTATTATCTTGTCAAGCAGTCATTAAAGTTTGCTTGAAATTATGGTTTTAATTTGTAGGCCGAGAGGATTTAAAATTGAATCTTATGGAACTTACCGATCTGATTGAAGTATTTTCAAAGAAAGGAACTAAAGATCTAAATCTTCGGAATAAATTGAAGGATCAGATTGAATGGTTTCCTGATTCAGTAGGGAAATTATCCAGTTTAAGCACACTAGATCTATCAGAAAATCGTCTTATTGCATTACCGTCTACTATCTCAGGCCTTTCATCACTGACGAAACTTGATTTGCATGCCAACAAAATCATTGAACTCCCAGAATCTTTTGGTGATCTTCTCAGTTTGGTATATCTTAATCTATCGGCTAACCAGTTGACAACTTTTCCAGCTAGCTTGTGTAGATTGATCCATCTTCAAGAACTTGATTTGAGCTCAAACAACCTCTCGGTTCTTCCAGAATCGATTGGTTCACTTGTTATTCTACAAAAGCTGAACATAGAAACCAATAATATTGAACAAATCCCACATAATATCGGTCATTGTGCATCACTCAAACAACTTATTGCAGACTACAACAAGCTTAAAGCCCTACCAGAAGCTGTAGGAAAACTTGAGTTGTTAGAAACCCTTTCTGTTCGGTACAATAATATCAGCAGGCTGCCAACCACAATGTGGTCACTAAGAAAATTAAAGGAGCTTGATTTAAGTTTCAATGAACTAGAATCAGTGCCTGAGAGCTTATGTTTCGCTACCACTCTCGTAAAAATCAACATTAGCAACAACTTTGCTGACCTGAGATCCCTACCAAGGTCCATTGGGAACCTTGAGAATTTGGAAGAACTAGATATAAGCAACAATCAAATAAGAATTATTCCAGATTCTTTTATGAGGCTATCAAAGTTACAAGTGTTGAAAACCGAAGGAAACCCTTTGGAAATCCCACCAAGATATGTTCTTGATGATGGCGCTCGGGTGAGTTCTCATTTTCGTTATATTATGAGTGAATCTGTTTACACCAAGATTTTTGCTATATACACTTTACACCTGTTGATGCGATACGGCTTTGTCTTTTATGACAAAATTTAAATAAAAAATAAACACATCAAAGCGGCACATTCGTTTTTCTAGTTAAACATTATTTTAAAATGATAAAAGAAAAAACAAAAATATATATTGGCCAAAATCACATCAATTGGTGTAAAGAGCAAAAACCTTGGTGTATATAATAAGACCTTACGTTATATATGATTAAAAGTGTCTCAATATTCAAGGCTAACAGATGTAAGTGATATATGTTTTTCAGGCTGTTGTCTTGTTCATGAAACTTCAATACATGAGGGGTGAGGAGGCATCAGTCAAAAGGAAGAAATGATGGACTCAGATTTTCTTTCCCATGTCAAAAAGGAGAAATCGTGGACTTGTTGGCGGTAATTTCTATGACCGACTCGACAACTTGGTTGGGTTGGGGGACCCAAGTTGGTCAAGTTCGTTTAGTTTCCCAAGCGTATTATGATGTTATGGTAATGCCTTAACTAATCAAGTTAGGGTCGTTCTATATAACCGAGTTATGGTTTAGACATTGTATCAGTTTTTGAGCTATTTTTCTGAGTAATCAAACACGAGAGTTATTCACCATATTTTCTGTGTTATTGTTTTTATCTATTCATGAGTTGGATTGGTATCAGAGCCGATCTAAGAATCTTGCACTCGCGTTCAAGAAGCCAACCTAAGATCAAGAAGTTGCCGACCTATTGTTTTTTCGTTCTACTACCTAATGTTGCTACATAGCATACACCTGTTGTGGGTATGGTATTCGCTAAAGTGAATAATGCGGTTTCTATGTATCAGTCTTATGTATGTGTGATTTTCGGTCAACCACTATATGTGAAGACATTTTGTGCATATGAAGAGAAATTCCTTCTCTGAGTTGTTGCTACTGCCTCATATTTTCTACCAAGATTTCCAATCCATTTCGTGCATATGTGTGATTAACATGCTGTATCATATCAACAAGATAATATGAGATAACCAAAAGGAACAATGACGTGTATGTCTTAGTTTTCTATGTAGCCAAGAAGGATAATGTTGTTCAAATAATAGACAACAATGTTTCCAACAAGAATCCATGTAAGCTGCATCTCAGTTTCTTTTTAGAATGTCGAAATACGATGCGGGCTGCTTTGTCTCCACACGTAGTCCCTGTAAATTAAGAAAGGAAGTTAAAGTCTTAGGAAAATTGTAAATTATTTTTTAGAGGGAAAAGAAAAGATTTTCTATAATATATATAAATTTACCTCAAATGCAGCTGCCAATCGCAAGATTGTAGCTTCGGCCCAGGGACGGCCTATAATCTGCAATCCTATCGGAAGCCCTTGCTTATCGTAACCAACCTACAAATAAATAAATACAGATGTACAGCTGATATGTTTTATTTTGCTCCTATGTAGGGACGTCAATCGTGTCAGGTTGGTGGGTTAGCACGTTGACAGGTTGAAGTGTGTAACCTGAACACGACCCATATTATTATTCATGTCAAAGATTTCAACCGTAACCAGCACACACATAAATTCGGGTCAACCCGAACACAGTCCGTTTAACCCATTTTTTTAAATGAGTCAAATATGTTGACGAGTTGTAAGCGGGTTGTTGGGTTGTAGTCGGGTGGCGGTAACGTGTGTAATGGGTGTGTATTGAGTATGGCATGTAGATGATAAAGTGTAACCAAACTAACATTATTATGACTTAGCCATACAAAAGATTTTTTTAGAAACAAAAATGGAAATCATTTAAAGTCGGCAAAATAAATGAGTAATACGAAGAGGTTTTTTTTTTCGAAAATACTGGAAATCTTGCTAATGGATTGGAAATTGCAAGTGTATCTTCAGAAAAATAGATAAAGTAAAAAACACATTAAATGATGAAGTTTTTTTCTAAATACTTACACGGGTTAAGGGGTCAACCCGAACACGACCCATTTTTTTTAAATGGGTTGTGTTAGTCAGCCCAAAACAGGTTTTTCTCGTGTTGTGGTCGGGTCGTGTCAAGAACTGCAACCCCTACTATGTGGGACCCAAAACATACACATTTGTTTTGTCATTTTGAAAATATTCCCTACACGTTATTCAAGATTTTTGAATAACGTGTTACCACAAATAAAAGCAAATGCTTTTCAGGTTATCAGTTATACAAATGAAACAATACTTACAGGAACAGAAATAGCTGGGAATCCAAGAAGATTTGCCGCTATGACAAAACGCATCAAATTGCCTGAAATTCATGATGAAAAAAGGCATCAAATTGCGTGAAAGAAAATAAAAAACACCAGTGTTTGCAAGTCAACTCACCTGTAACTTTCATATCTGACTCGCCATACTTAAGTGCACCTTTGGGAATTACAGGAGCTGTCATGCTGAAAAGTTTAAAATATCAAACTATTAAACCCTGTGATAACATATAAGTGATCTGTTCTAAAGATATTTATTAATATATATTTATACTAGTTGATCATACCCGGTTGTTGGAGTAACTATGACATCAACGTTCTTGAAAATTTCCATGTGATAGTACATAATCCTCCGCCTGCAATCATTTAAACACATTTAATTAGGCTTGTAAATGAACCGAACGAACACAAACATATAATTAAACACATTTTTTGTTCATGTTCTTTTATTAAGAAAATGGGCATGTTCATGTTCGTTTGTTTAAATCTAAACAAACAGTTCACGAATGTAAACGAACATAAACAAACAAACTTAAATGACCACAAATGAACATAATGGACTAAACATAAACAAACATAAAATACTTCTTTTATATAAATTAGTGATTAATTCCATTGGAAAACCGATTTTTATTACTAGAAAGCCCAATTAGCAATTAGTTATATTCATATAAGTAGTTAGAAAGTTCCTTTTACGATTTAATATTTATATAAATATAACTACTTATGTATTTAAATTGAAACAAACATAAGTAAAAAAAACGAACATAAAAAAATGGAAATAAATGAACATTTTATGAACATGAATGAACGAACAAAACGTGTGTTCATGTTCGTTCTTTTAATTAAATGAACAAAAAAATGTGTTCATTTTCGTTCGTTTATAAATAAACGAACTTCCCGCCGAACAAGTTCACAAACAGTTTATGAATGTTCGGTTCGTTTACAGGCCTATGTTTAATATTTAACCATTAGAATATAAGATAAATTTTCTTAGTGTTGAATTCTTAGCCTCACCTGAGACGTTGGGCAGCAACATAGTCTGAAGCCGAGAATGAGTTGAAAAGTGGAAAATTAATGCGCGAATCCAAAGTGAGTCTCCCACCCTTTCTAAGATTAGTAAAAATATGTATAAAGTATAAACCACTAGAATTATTATATATATATAATATAAATTATAATGCTTAAAAATTCCATATAAAATAGGCATACCCATCCTGAAGATCAGGACTCATTGAGGTTGCTGCTTCAGAACCAATCGATACAACGTGTGCCGTTCGCATCTCGTTAAGCTCAGGTATCACAATCTCTAATATCTTCAACCACAAATATAGAAATAATTAAATTAAATGAATATTGAATTACATGGTGATATATATAAAAGAGTAAACTTCCGTTTTGCTCCCTGTGGTTTGGTCACTTTAACGGTTTTGCCCCAAACCTTTAAAAATAGCCATTTTACTCCCTGATGTTTTGGTTTTGTTGCCAATTTGCTCCCTGCGGGGAGCAAAATGGAAAAACAAACAATTTGGATGGAGTTAGAGGCGGGGAGCAAACTGGCAAAAAAAACGAAACATCAGGGAGTAAAATGGCTATTTTTAAAGGTTTGGAGCAAAACCGTTAAAGTGACCAAACCACAGGGAGCAAAACGGAAGTTTACTCTATATAAAATAACACAACCTATTAGTTACATACTTTGCAACCATGAGTTTCTGAGAACATATTAAGAGCGTCTTCACATTTGTTTGAGATATCCGGTGAGAAAACATCACTAAACCACTGCAGAACCATTAACAAAGTGAGTACATATGTCCACTAAACATTCGTAAAAGAAGATCTGAAACCGTTGCGGGACCACCTCTGTGTACTTTCCTAACCGCAATGAACCCAAAATACTTGAATTCTCATGTGATGATAGATCAGGCAAACAAGGGACAGACTGCAAAAAAAAATCATTTACTTAATTGTAACATAAATAAAAACTGAGTCGATCAAGAGAAATATATTTAGATTACGGGATGCAGACTGATTTTGTCAGAAGGAGAGGATCCTAAGATTGCTGCATAGCTGTAAATAATGACAACAATAATAATAAATAATATTATATATATATATCAAATGTTAAAAGGTGAACAAAAACGATCGCGTACACCAGTATGATGTCTTCAACACTGGATGTAATCGGACCGATAATTTCTACAGTCCCTCCATCACATAAAGAACTGCAGAATATGAACAAAGATAAACACCTTGTTAAGAGGATCATTTGACCATTGACCACAAAAAAAGTCAACCAAATTTGATTTACCCTCTAATGTCTGTACGTCCATATGTTGTTTTCAATCCCACGATACCACAAAGGGAAGAAGGAATACGAACTGACCCTGGAATTTAAAATTAAATTTTATAAGCAATTAAATATTAAAAACTATGATTAACATTAAAAATTTAAAATCCTATAGTGACATGTGTACAACCTCCACCGTCTGTTCCCAATGCAGCTGAACATATTCCAGAAGCTACGATAGCTGCGGGACCCGATGAAGATCCACCAGTATATCTTTCCAAATCATGTGGATTTCTAGCAGTTCTGTCATGAAATATTTATATTATTCTTCGTATATATGTCACTAAGGTCACCGTATATTTGTTAGATATGACGTATACAAACTTACCCGTAGTTTGGATTAACTCCGGTAGTTCCCATGCCCAATTCATGCATATTGGCTTTACCGACCAATATTGCCCCGCAGCTTCTTAACCTTGATACAGAAACCGCATCTTCCTTAACATTTCTTACCTCGTGTAGCCATGTTGTTCCACCTGTTTATTTGGAAACTTTAACATAATTTGACAAATATTGAAGAATATTTAGTAGGGCTGCAAACGAACCGAACATTCGATGACAGTTCGTGAACCGTTCGGCGGGAAGTTTGTTTGTGTTCATTCGTTTAATAAATGAACAAACACGAACAAGAAATTTCGTTCATTTAATTAAATGAACGTATATGAATAGTTGCCACGTTCGTTCATTTATGTTCGTGAACGTTTGGTAACGTGTTCATATATTTTCCTTTGTGTTTGATAGCTCATTAGTATGTTTAACTTTTATATTTTATATAAATATTTCAAAATTCCTACAAATAAAATATTTAATATCAGTGTATTATATATTTTGTTCATGAAAGCTTCTTTGTGGGATGGGGGCAAGGTCTGTCTACATCCCACCCTCCCCAGACCCTATAAGTAGCTTTGCTATTTGTGGGATTTACTGGGTATGGTTGTTGTTGTTGTTCATGAAAGCTTCTTTGTGTTCGTTTGTTTTCATTTGTGTTCATGAACATTAGTTTGTGTTTGTTTGTGTTCATGAACATTCGTTTGCGTTCGTTACCTAAAACTAACAAACGAACATGAACACATTCATCTCCTTAATGAACGAACACGAACATAAAATCTCGTTCGGTAAGTGTTTGTGAACAGTTCGTGAACACATATATTTCTTTAACAAACGAACATCGCCTGGTTCGTTTTCAGCCCTAATATTTAGGTAAGCTATGAGTTGGATGTATAAAAATATACCGTTAGATGGATGGGGATAACAATCTATATCATCCTTGATTGCCACAAATATACCATCTAATATTGACAACGGCTTTCCTGCAAGACCAAAAATGAATATGGAAATGAAAGGTGCCAGTTTCGACCAGTTTAAAGCCAAAAATGAATATGGAAATGAAAGGTGCCAGTTTCGACCAGTTTAAAGACAAACCGCAAACGGGTTGTTGTTTGTTACATTTTTATCACAAATCGGTGCATAAAGGTTTAATCAAAGAAGCTACAATGAATATAGGTCAAACACTAATTTCAAGAGTAAAGTACATGGTTGGTCCCTATGGTTTATCAAAATTTTGGATTTGGTCTCTAGCTTTCAAAAAGTACACAGACGGTCCCTGTGGTTTGCACTTTGTAACACATTTAGTCCCTAGCCAACAAATCTAAAGGTTTTAGCATATCCAAGTTAGCGATTGAATGCGTTACAAAGCGCAAACCACAGGGACCATCCATGTACTTTTGGAAAAATCTAGGGACTAAATGCGTTACAAAGTGCAAACCACAGGGACCATCTATGTACTTTTGAAAACCTAGGGACCAAATCCAAAATTTTGGCAAACAACAAGGACAATCCGTGTACTTTACTCTAATTTCAATATGGAGGGCAATGTACCTTCCTCAAACCGTCGTGTAGAAGCTGCTGCTTGCTTTCTTACATCTTCGGGATCAAAGGAAATCAATAGAGGCGTTGGGGGTTTCTTATGGCTGAACTCTTCAATTGCGGAGATGACATGTTCCGCCACCTGCAATGAAAAAGAAAATAACGTTTTATTAGAATAACTTGGACTAAAATATCGGGTGACTTGTAGACTTGTAGTTGACCTACACTTGATGGGGTTGTAAGCCTCTGTCTATAAGAATATGCATAATCACGAATTTTCCAGTAGCGGAATGGACTCGAGTCAGAACCGTGATTGCTATCTGGATCGTGTTGAGGAAGACATCTAATGGCTGAGTCAACTCGGTCTTCAGATTTTCCATCTTCTTTGAGAAAAACCACCCCGGGTTCTGGTTCTATGACCAGTAACAAAAATATATAGATTACGTGGTTAGTGTGTGTTTAAGCAACGGTTTCACATCCGCGTTAACGAGTTATATCACTTAAGGAGTATTAAACATGTAGGAGGTCAAAGTCAAACCTTGAGGAGGGAACTCAGGTCTGAACATAGGTGGTTCTGGTATCACAGTTTCTCTCAACATCTGTTTAATATCCGATGTACAGATATAAATAAAAAACAATAATCATACATTTACTTTCTAACTCTTAGAATATTTAAACCTTAATAATGTGCTAGCATTTTCTCTTTGCATTTCATTTCATTTCATTCTTTGTGTAGGTAAAATCAGAACTCACAATAGGCATGCTATTAAAGTGTTCAATACCGGAATAAAGACGACAACGAAACAAAATCAAAGAAAACAACCAAATGAAACATAGCAACTCCCGGTTTATATAACACTTTTTTTGGTAACCATGAGAACCCTTTACCGGAAATTCACGGGACCACCCAATACCCTGCTAAGTGCTAACCAGCGAGATCAGATAAATCGCAGCTTATGTTGGGCAGGTGGCCTTTAAGAGTTTATGGTAGGATGCTTACTGTTGCACCACCCCCTTGAAGGTTAATTTACATTTACATAGTATTAACTTGCAAGTTTTCTATGCATAATGATGTTGTACCTCATGTTAGGATTTTTTTTTTTTTTTTTTTTTTTAAGAAATAGAATTTTTTTTTTTACTTTTAACCCAAAGCTTTTCAGCTTTTGCAATTTAACCTCACAAAATTTGATTTATTAGTTTTAACCCAAAACTTTTCGCCTTTTGCAATTTAGCCTCACAACTTTTTAACTTTCAACTTTGGTCCCATATACTTTTCATCTTTTGCAAATGTTCGTTTTACGTTTGGTTCTAAATTTTGGGAGTTAACACAGCACAACGTGCATGTGCGGTTCAACGTTTTTACGTTTTGTTGCAAATTTTGCGAGTTAACACCGCGCAACATCCATGTTGGTGGTCGTTGGCGGTGGCGTGGCATTGGTGCTATTTGGCACGGTTTTATGCCCCTGCCGCAACGCGGAGGCTTAGTACTAGTTTATATAGCATTTTGACTCCTGTGGTCAACGGAGTCAAACTCAGCATGTCTAGTTCATATGATCCATTCAGACACACAATTATACTTACAAATAGAGTTTCTATATAATCTACAATTTAAATGAGTTAGAACACCTGTATACACACACACACACATATATGTGTGTGTGTGTGTATGCATATATATCAGAATTAGAACACACCTCATTCATTTTGTTCTGTTTCTTCAACTGATCAATGATCAAAGAACCAAGTAAAGGCATTTCAACTAACTTTACAAACAACTTCAGCCAAAACCCACTTATATAAGGAGCTGCAACAAACCCAACAGTTAAAAAAAAAACTTAATTTCACAGTTAATCACATAATAATTAAAAAAAATAAAAAAGTACTCCAGAACAAGAAAAATACCTTCAATTTCTCCGGGATCATACTTGACAGTGGTTAAATCAACTTCAGTAACCGGTAACATAGCTTTCTTCTTCCCCATCTTCACACAGACATTTTATCAAACACCTTATGTGCATCAAACAGTTGTAAAAAAATTATAATTCAGAGAATGAAATACTTACAATTGACGAAATGAAAGCGAGAAATCCAAGGAAAGTAAACTTAGGATCTTATGTTGGTGATGTGATTATGATCGGTGACGTCAAATTTGGCATTGACGATGACAATGATGCTTAATGTTGAAAAAATGGTGTTTGTGATTTTTTTTTTAATTTTAATTATGAATGTTATGCGACGTCGTTTAGCTATCCGGAAGTTGGTGGTTTAATTTCATTGAAGTGATTCGGGCGGCAGATGTACCCAACCTTGACTACTATATTTATTGAAATTTATTATTGACTACCATATTTATTGATATTTATTTTGAGTTAATTGCCAAAATCGTCCCTGAGATTTGAGCATTTTTGCCATTTTCGTTCAAAATGACACTTTTGTACCAAATTGCCCCCAACGTTTGTAACTTTTTGTCATTTTCATCAAAATCACTAACTTAGTTTATTTTTTTCTGTTAAGTTAAGGATATTTGGATGAAACTGGCAAATATAAAACCACAGGGACGATTTTGGCAATTTACTCAAACCTTTTTTAATTTCTTTTATTTAATTATTTTTGTTACATATATAATAAAAAAGAATATATTGAGTTTTTAGAAGAAAAAAAATTAATAGTTTTGTCACATAATTTTTTTAAATTTTCATCCAAATCACTAACTCAGATTATTTTTTTCTGTTAAGGTGAACGATGTTTTAAATTTTATAAATTAAGAAAGAAATTAATTTACAGCTTCTTTTATAAATCAGTTTTATAAAGAGAAAACATCATTGGTGTGCAGCACATAACAATCGATTACAACTTTTAGTATTTATCAGTTGTAAAGATAGAAAAAAGTTGTAAAACGTTACATATTTTTTAAATGTGTTGAGCACCTGGGAAATATGTTGGTAGAAATAAAATATTTATTTAATTAAGATTATGAGGGTAACTAATGAATACTTATTCTGAGTGGCTTGAGTAAAGAAACTTTTGGTTCATAGCATTATAATTACAATTTGGTGGTTAAAAGAGTAAAAGATAAATTACAAACTTGGTACATATGATAAGATTTTTTTATTTGACTTTTTTCAATAAGGTCAACAGCATTTTAGTTTTATAAAATTCAGAGGTTTAAGTAGATTTTATTTTTATAAAACTGATCTATATAAAAAATTAGAAATTAATTTATGTCTTAGTTTATAAACATCCTTCGCCTTAATAGAAAAATTAACTTAGTGGTTGGATGAAAATTTATAAAAATTATGTGACAAAGCTATAATTTTTTTCATATAAAAATTGCAAGTATATTCTTTTTTATTATATATGTAACAAAATTATTTAAATAAAAGAAATTTACAAGAGTTTGAGTAAATTGCCAAAATTGACCCTGTGGTTTTATATTTGCCAGTTTCATCCAAATATTCTCAACTTAACAGAAAAAATAAACTAAGTTAGTGGTTTGGATGAAAATGGTAAAAAGTTACAAACGTTGGGGGCAATTTGGTACAAAAGTATCATTTTGGACGAAAATGGCAAACCTGCCCAAACCTCAGGGACGATTTTGGCAATTAACTCTATATATATATTTAGAAGTCACCATGTGTGTGATGATTGTGTATTAGTTATATTATTTTAGAACATGAAATAATATAACTCCTCAAGATACCAAAAATTACAATCCAAAATATTACCAAAAATTCCAAGGAATATACGAAGAATACCCAAAATACCGGTAAAACCGAACAAAGGAATATAACTCACAAAATATTCCGGAAATATTATTCATGTGTATATTTTGGTAAATAATATTTTGGACATCAAGGGAATGAAAATGAGATTTTCATAATTACTACGAAATATATCATATTTTTAACAAGAAGGAAATGTATTATTTTGAGCAAGTAAAAATATATATTTTTCTTGGAAATATTAGAAGATATATTATTTTTGGAAGAAATATATATTTTCTCAAACAAAAACGGAATATATTATTTTGGAGAAAAACAAGTATATATATATATATATTTTCCATGTTAGACTTGAAAATATATTATTTTTGGAACTTATATGAAAATACAAATATTTTTGCCCAATGAAAAATTATAAATAATATTTCTTAAAGTATATATTTTGGAAATATATATTGGTGGACTTTTATTAAAGATAATATTCCGGAATAATTAATATGAAGTTAAGTATAAAGAATACTTAATGAATACAATAAAAATACGTATCCTCGTACGTATAAACACACACCGGAATACGACCCTAATACATGGCAAGACTATACAAGTGAAATATACCCCCATCCTTGGGAAGAATATACAAGTATAAATACTTGGGAAGTATTAAGTTGATATATATTGTTTTAACAATTATTCCAAAATTTAATAAATATAATTTAAGTTAAAATATTTATTATTTTAACAAATAATTATATAACTTGGAATAATGATGAAGACACTTGGAAACGTAACTCAAAGACACTAATTAATACTAAGTCAAGGCACGACCCGCTCGTCTAATAAGACCATAGTACATTGTAGATAGTCGTGTACACCAGAGGAAACTTTGAGTTATAGGCGGATTCGAAGAACGCAAAACTGTGAGTTCATGACCCCCTTTTTCTTTTAACTGTTTTCAGTTTTATAACCTCGGGGGTGAAATACATGTTACAACTGTTTACAGACATTTTCATTTGGTATGGTTAGCTAAGGAAGGGTACTGCTTGATCATGTGAGTGGTGGGCATAACACTTAAGGCCATTAATCCTCGTTGTAGGACCGAGGGACATGAGTGATAGATCTATTCGGGTGTAGCGAGCCCCACCCATGTGCCCGCCGAATGAGCCATGTGGTGACTATGTCTTATTGACAAAGTTTGCTAGGTTTGAGTTTCCTGCATCACGTCACAAATATTAATGTATTAGCTACACATTAATTGATCTGTTTCCTTGTTGCTTTCATACCGAGTTTTCAAGTACATACAAACATACTTACAAATGCTTCAAATGTTTATTCACAAACACACACATGAACTCGCTCAACTTTTGTTGATGTTTTCAAACTACATGTATTTTCAGGAAATTAAGTATGGATCTGGCGGGCGTTGGAGTTTCAAGTCATGTTGAGAATAAAAGATGTCATCCGTGTCTTAGGGTTTAGTTAGTGTGTCTTATCCTGGACGGGACACATCTTTCAAAACCTGGTTTTAACTAAAGTCTTTTGATGAGTCCTTATGGAACTCTAAACAATTTATATGGTTTGTAACTCGGATTTTAAGTCTATGTTTCATGACAATGATGATGTAATGTTTTAAAACTTAATCAATGGATGAACATCTTGGATTTATCATATAGTTGTTTGTTATGGTTGAATGCAATGATATTAAGCAAGTCACACCAAATCACGCTTCCGCAAAAGTCAGGGTGTGACATAGAAATAGGAATGTCGGAGTTGAGTGAGTTATATAATTTTGTTAGCCATGGTTCACACCTTTTCTTGTTCAACCATAAACCTGGTCAGCCTCATCCAATCCTTAAAACCACAAAAAATGATACCCATTTGAAAAACCGGTTCTTCTTTGTGAGGAGGGACTCAATCCCAGGTGGGAAGGATCTCCCCAAAAAGTGGATCACCCAGGGTAGGATATGGGATCCTTAGACAAGGATCATAGTAGGACTCTGTTTCTTTTAAGGATAACTGATCCTTCTTTCTGTTCTTGCGGCTATCTCAATTTCTCATATTCAAGATTCCCCTGCAACGAAAGAGAGACTTGCTGCCTTCTGGAGGCTTGACCCTGTTGTGAGGACATTTCAAGCTAAAACAAAGGATTCAGAAGAAGCATCCTCCGGTTCCTTCACCATGTCGAGTAAGTATTCGAATATATGTATGAATAAACGTTAAAATGAATGAAAAATATGAACACTTATCTGTATTTTGCATATGTAGGCGCTGGAAAATCTTCAAGATCAGCTTCCAGGTTCAGTGTCAGTGACCTTGCGCTTTTGCTTTCTCCAAGTCCATCAAGAAACAACTTGCTGCCAGTCCCAGCATCCTAAATCCTAAGGGTGCCAGCACGATGGGCAAGGGTGGAAAGAAAAGAAAAGAAAAGCTTCCGAACCCCTTGAAGGCCTCCCTCTCATCCAACACCAGTTCGAGGAATACTTCTCCGAGGTAAGGATCCTGGATCCTTAAGTCTGATCTTCCTTTTCTGAGGATAACGGATCCTGACCATGTGTTTGTTTTATGCAGAAATTTGCTGAGATCCAAATGCTCCTTGACAACAATCTGGCAGAGGCTGAACAGAAGAACCTTGACTTCCAGCAGTTGTTCCTAGCCAAAGACAAAAAGATCTCCTCCCTTGAGAAGGATCTTAATCTGGCGAAGAAGGAGTTGGTCCTGACCCATATCACAGCTCAGCAGGAGAAGGAGGAGGTGATGGAAGGGGTAAAGCTCTCTGCTACAATCGCCATGCTCAAGATCAAGCTTCAAATGGCAAAGGAGGCTGAGGATCCTTCTTTTGACAGGTCTGCCTGGGATCAAGAGGCTTGGAAGCTGAAGCTGGCGGAGCTGGACGATGAAGAGGAGGCTGAGGAGGTCTTGGCAGTGGAGGCTGGTAGCAGTGGGCTGAAGGATTCGGTTGAGGAAGCAGTGTTTGGTGGCGATGCAGCGAAGGTGTAGGCTGCAGAAATGGGCGATGATGGATTTATCTAGACGCGGCCGGAGCCCATTTTTTATGGTTTAATGGTTTTTTTTGTTTGATGATGTTTTGAAACGATGCTGGTCTGTACTTAAACAATAGTATTTAGGTTTAAGGATCATGGATCCTTCAGACAATAGGTAGGATAATGGATGGTGGATGGATCCTCTGTTTGGGGGATGAAACCACTGTTATTCTGCCGCCCTTTATTTCCTGCACTAAGACCTTGTTAATATGGACACCCTTTGCCCACCCCAGCGGACGGGCCACGTTTTGCTGGTAGATGCTTGGGGTAGGCAATTTTGACAACCTTTGAAGGGTTTAACTTTTGATAAATAAATAAAACTCTAATCTTTTGGCTATCTTGTGTTGTTCATTCTGTGTCTATTTACCTTTCAGTTATTATTGCATATTGCTTTGAACTTACAAGTTGGTAATGAAAGTATAGAAGTTAGTTTAAGCCAAAAATTTTAGGATATGATCAAGGATCAAATATCCTATAATCGAAAAGTTCAAAAAGTGATAAAATTTTAGGATCATATATCCCGTTGTCAAAGTATAAGGGTAACATAGATAAATCAAGAATAGAGTTAAGGTAAATAAGGATCATAACAGAGAATCCAAGTTAGGATCCTAAATCCTTGATGTTTACGATGATGATAACCAAAAAACAAACCTTGTAAGAAATTAGGATCCAAGATCCTTAACTGTTTAACTTTAGAAACCTGAAATAAAACATAACTTGGGACTAAGCTGTTTTGGTCAAAAATCAAGCAAGGATTGTTAGGGGAGGATTCTCCAAAGATCAGTGATCCTCAATTACTGTTGGGCTTAGGGATCCTCAATTCTGTTTGAATTAGTGATCCTCAGAGAGTATTGTAGGATCAGGATCCAGGATCATCATAGTGATCCTTACACTAACGATTGTCTGCTTTGAATATGAAGTTGTTTTGCAGGAGTACGTGCTTGGACTTGGTCTTGGCGATATTCCTGGAGCATATTCTCTTTTTATTCCGCACGTGCTTGACTAATATGGACGTTATGGAGGTCGTGGAAGACTTGCACGAAATGCGGATAGTTAGTTAGCTTAGATATTTTCCAAATTTAAAAGGGGATAGCGAGCTAGATTAGAACACTTGGCTATTTTTTTGGCTAAACACACACACTCGTAACTGCTCTCATCAGCTCTCGACAGTTTGCTCGGCAATTACACACTTTTTTGCACATTACACTTTAGTGATCCTTGTAACAAGCTCGCTATCATCCGAAGTTGTAATACATTTTCTGTTTAATCTGAGTTGGTGATCGGTAGTTTCCATCACCCGAGGTTTTTTATGCCGGAGATCAACTCTTGATCAAGGGCTTTTTCCTCGTATAAATCATTGTGTCACTTGTTCGTTACATTTCTGAGTGATCCTTAATATTGTTCATTGATTCAAGCATCACACCTCACTACAAAAGATTTGGTTGCATTATCTCTGCTTGATTTTTGACCAAAACAGTTTGGCGCCCACCGTGGGGCAATTGGTGCTTCATTCCTAAGAAGATTCATATTTTTGTGATCATTTCGGTTCGTTACAACCAAGCAGATGGCTTCTTCAGCAAAGAACACATCAAGCTCTATGCCGGCAATGAGTTCTATACAGGGCGTTCCTCCTTTGCCTCCACCACCTTCTGGATCCCAGAAGAATGCTGAAAATGCTGCGAAGAGACAAACCCCCATTTTTCCAAAACCACCAACTTCTTCTGTTTCCTCTAATCCTACTGCTAATGATCTTTTTACTCTGATTTTGTAGATGAGAGATCGCATGCAAGAGCAGGACAAAACCAATGAAAGGATCCTCCAGAAGATTGGTGATATCAAGAAACAGAAGAAATCAGTGGAGGATCACTCTCCTCTGATACCAAGGTCATTGAATTTTGACACTCCAGTTGTAACTGCCCTACAATCGGCAGTTCCGGGCATCCAGTATCAAAGTGGTCCATCAGAAAGGCGTTATGGAACGGCAACTATGAGTCAGGCATTTGGCTCTCACTTCCAGCCTCAAGGATCCTATTCTCAGCCATCGGGATCCTCTTCTCAGCATCAGGGATCCTTCGTCAGCTCAGGAGGATTTTTGGGAATGCACACAGTCCAAGGATCCTCCCAGGTCCAAGGATCCTCTTTGGTTCCAGGATCCTTTCAGGTTCAAGGATCTTCTCAGCCCCAAGGATCCTTCCAGGTTCAAGGATCCTCTCAGCTTCAAGGATCCAACATCTTTCAGGATCAAGGATTCTTAAGAAGTATGCAGCCTCCAAGCTCGGATGTTCATCAAGGGGACTTCATACCAATGCAGACCATTGCTTCCTCTGGTCCTTCAATCATACCAGAACCCCGTCAATATGGATTCACATCGGCAATTCCAAACTTGAATCCCATGGGAGGTAACACTTTTAATAATTCATATAACAATAACCATGGCTCTATGCAGGATATAGGTATCAATCAGGCTATGGCTAGGGAGTTACAGAAGCTTAAGGATATGATATCCAGCGTACTAGGAGTGGTTAAACCCATTCCTGAAATTGCAGATGGTAGCCATAGGATATCTCGCTTTGCACCACCTATTTGTGATGCTGAGATACCCAAGAGGTTCCAAATACCAACTATGAAGCTATATGATGGTTCAACGGATCCAGAGGAACATGTAGCTCAATACAGGGAGAGGATGGAGATCAATCCAATTCCTGAGAGGTTAAAAGAAGCATGTCTATGCAAGGGTTTTGGATCCACACTCACAGGATCTGCTCTTAAATGGCTGCTAAGTCTTCCCCCTTACTCTATTACTTCATTTGCTAATCTAGTTAATTTGTTTAATAGTCAATTCTCTTGTAGTAGAAAATTTGAACGATTAACTAGTGATCTTTATAGGGTAACACAAGGTCAAAATGAATCACTTAGAGATTACATCACTAAGTTTAGTAAAGAATCCTTAGATATCCCTAACCTGGATATAGCTACGGCTGTAGAAGCCTTTAAAATGGGTTTGCTTAGGGATTCATTGTTCTATGATGATCTTGTTATGACCCCATGCAGGAACCTTGATGAAGTAAGAACCAGGGCCCTTAGGTTCATCCGTCTAGAGGATGATAAAAGGATCCAGGAGAGATTGACAGGATCCTCAAAATAGGAAAAGCAAGGATCCTATTTTAAGAATAACAAGTTCAAGTCCTACAACAAGTCTGACAACCAGAATGTGCATGCAGTAGAGCAAGAAGAGGATGATGAGGATTATCCTCCAATTTATGAATACTGTTTCTCTGTTGATAAGAATGAGCTAATTCTTGCAATGCAGAATCTAGGTGAGAAAGCTAGGTGGCCAAGAAAAAGTGATAAACCAGCTGCTACAAAAGACAAATCCAAGTGGTGTGCATATCATGAGGATTTCAGACCTCTCACTGAAGAGTGCATTGCACTTAGAAAAGAAATTGGTTACTTGTTAAGCAAGGGGAACTTGAAGGAGCTTTTGGGACGAAAGAAGTCAAGGATCCAGGATCCTGAAAGGATCCCGGAAAAGGCTCCTGTTCCTCCAGCAGATGCACAAGTTATAAACTTCATATCTGGTGGATCAGACATTTGTGGTACTTCCTTTTCAACAGCTAAAAGACATGCCAAGGAAACCAAGATGGATAATGGAGACAGACCCATCCGAACCTCCACTGTCACCAAGGATAAGATTATAACTTTTGATGAGGATGATCGTCTTGATGTTCAGGATCATCATCATGATGGTCTTGTTATTACCCTGTTTATTTCTAACCATTTTGTTCGCAGGATCCTGATAGATGGAGGAAGCTCAGTAAATATCATCCAGCTTGATGTCCTCAAAAAGATGAACATCCCTGAATCGGACATTGTCCCAAGATCCTCAGTACTTGTGTGATTTAGCGGGGAAACCAAAAATACATTGGGGGACATCAAACTCCCTATCTATATTGAAGGACTCCATTCTTATCAAAAGTTTTATGTTATAGATTGCTTATCTTGTTGTAATGTTATCCTTGGCAGGCCATGGATACATGACATGAAGGCAGTCCCATCTACCTATCATCAGTGTGTGAAGCTTCCTAGTCCATGGGGGGTGGTGAAAATTGAAAGTGACCAGCAAGAAGCTAAGAATTGTTACACATCATCAATGAAGCCAACCTCGAGACCAAGGGAGCAATAGCAACTAAAGTATCCTCCAAGGGATGTCTTGGAGGCAAGAGAACAGGATTTGAAAGAGATCCTTATGGATCCTCATGATCCTGAATCCAAGATCTTCATAGGATCAGGGATCCTTAGCGACATTGAACAGGATCTAGTATCCTTCCTTAAAAGAAGGAAAACTACCTTTGCCTGGAAGCATGAAGACATGACAGGTATATCTAAGGATATAATTACTCATAAGCTTGGCATTGACAGGTCATTCAAGCCTATACGTCAGAAGAGGAGGAAGTTTGCACCTAAAAGGAATGCTATTATCCAGGAAGAGGTAGACAAACTACTTTGAGCAGGTATGATAAGAGAGGTTAAGTATCCAAGGTGGTTAGCCAATGTGGTTGTTGTTCAAAAGAAAAATGGAAAGTGGAGGGTATGTGTCGATTTTACTGATTTAAACAAGGCATGTCCCAAGGATCCTTTCCCATTACCCCACATTGACTCCATGGTGGATGCTACCGCGGGTCATGAGTTGTTAACTTTTATGGATGCTTCATCTGGATTTCAACAAATTCAGATGGAACCATCTGATCAAGAGGATACAGCCTTTATGACCCCAACTGGTATATCTTGTTATATTGCTATGCCATTTGGACTAAGGAATGTAGGTGCTACTTATCAAAGGCTAGTCAATATGATGTTCAAGGAACAAATTGGACACACTATGGAAGTCTATATAGATGACATGGTGGTTAAGTCCAAGAAAGCTGAGGATCACCTTAAAGACTTGGAGGAAGCATTCAATATCCTTGATAAATTTAATATGAAACTAAATCCTTCCAAGTGTCATTTTGGTGTTAAAGCAGGTAAATTCTTAGGCTATATGGTGACAAAGAGGGGCATTGAAGCAAGTCCAGAGCAGATTAAGGCTATTGTGAATATCAAATCTCCTGCCAATGCTAAGGATGTGCAAAGATTGACAGGCAGGATCGCAGCCTTGAATAGGTTCATATCCAAATCCTCAGAAAAGTGCAAGGAATTCTATGACATCCTGAGGAAGAACAAGAAATTTGAATGGACTGAGAAGCATGAAAGTACCCTCAAAGCTCTTAAGGATTACCTATCCTCAGCCCCCCCCCCTTGATGAAACCAGAAAAGGGGGATATATTATCCTTATACCTAGCAGTATCCTCAAAAGCAGTAAGTGCGGTCCTTGTTAAGGATCACCAAGGTACATAACATCCTGTCTATTATGTAAGTAAGAGTTTGCTTGATGCTGAATCCAGGTATTCACACTTAGAAAAACTTATCCTTGCATTAATTATGGCATCTACTAAATTAAGACATTATTTTGAGACTCAAGCCATTATTGTTAAGACTAATTTTCCAATTAAGAATGTTCTCAGGAAACCTGAAATGTCAGGAAGGATGGCTAAGTGGGCAGTGAAGCTTAGTGCTTATGATATAACATATGAGCCTAGAACTGCCATTAAATCCCAAGCCTTAGCTGACTTTGTGGCAGATTTCAGTAGTGACTTGCAAAAGGAAGCTGAGTTAGAAGTCCAACAGCTTGAAGAAACTAAGGATCCTTGGATACTCTTCACTGATGGAGCCTCTAATATCAAAGGAACAGGACTTGGAATACTACTAAAATCGCCACAGGGGGATATAATACCCCACTCCATAGCTTGTGAGTTTCAAACTACTAATAATGAGGCTGAATATGAAGCCTTGATAGCTGGTTTGCAAATTGCTAAGCATATGAGGATCAGGTATCTTGAGGTACATGTAGATTCATTATTAATCACTAATCACTTTAATGGATCCTATGCTGTTAAAGGTGAAAAGCTAATCAAATATTTAGAGATAGTCAAAGAATTGGCATTCTCTTTTGTTTCCTTTAGTTTGACACAGGTACCAAGGGAAGAGAATGCAGAGGCCGATGCATTACCCAATCTAGGATCATCCTTGAAGATCCCGGAGGATATCAAGATCCCTATTATCCACATCCTGACCCCTGCTATCGAGGATCATATAGCCATGGAGATAGGAGAGGATTCTGCAATCATCCCTAGTGAGGAGACTCAATCTCATTCAGGATCATGGATCCTTCCAATCATGAGATACATACAACATGGAGAGATTCCTACAGGAGAAAACCCTAGGGCTTTCAAAATCAAGGTATCTCAATTTACAATATTGAATAATATGTTGTATAAACGATCTCTTGCAGGACCATATCTAAGATGCATTGAGGATCCTGAAATCCAAGAAGTCCTAAAGGATTTCCATGAAGGAGATTGTTGAAACCACACTGGGGGCAAGGCATTATTCTCAAGGATCCTGAGGACAGGATACTATTGGCCTACTATGAAGAAGGATGTTGTGGAATATGCCAAGAAGTGTGATCCTTGTCAGAGACATAGGAATATCCTTCACCAACCAACAGAACTTTTGCATCCTATATCCTCTTCTTGGCCATTTATGAGATGGGGAATGGATATAGTTGGTAAGCTTCCTAAGGCACCTGGTGGAAAGGTATTCATGCTTGCCATGACTGATTACTTCTCCAAGTGGATAGAGGCTGAAGCCTTTGCTCAAGTCAGAGAAAAGGAAGTTATATCCTTTATTAAAAGAAACATTATTACTAGATTTGTTATCCCTTCTGAAATTGTTTGTGATAATGGATCCCAATTTATTGGGAGTAGAACTACTAACTTTTGTGACAGCTGGGGGATTAAGATGATAACATCAACACCAGTCCACCCACAAGCTAATGGTCAGGCAGAATCATCCAACAAGATCATCATCAACAATTTGAAGAAAAAACTTGGATCCAAGAAAGGAAAATGGGCAGAAGAACTACCTTATGTACTTTGGGCTGATAGGACAACTCCCAAGAATGCTACTGGCCAAACTCCATTCTCTTTGGTATTTGGAGCAGAATCAGTGATCCCTACAGAGATGGTGGTTCCTACTGCAAGAACAAGCATTCGTGATCCTGAAGAAAATGCTGAAAACTTGGTTCAAGACTTGGATACTATAGAAGAACTCAGGGATTTGGCAAGGATAAGGATGGCCAGTTATCAACAAAGGATGGCTGGATCTTACAACAAAAATGTCAGGATCAGGAAATTCCAAGTTGGTGATATGGTGTTAAGGAAAGCATTTCAGAATACTACCAATCCTGCTGATGGAAAGTTGGCACCAAAATGGGAAGGCCCTTACTTGATCGAAGCTGAGGCAGGAAAGGGGGCATATCGATTGCTAACAATGGAAGGTGATTTGCTACCAAGAGCTTGGAATGCTGTCCACTTGAAGAAATACTTCATGTAATAAGGATCCATGATCCTTACATGACAAGTATCCTTGAAGGATCCTTACAGAACAGAGGATCCTCATTTTGGTAATATGCTAATCTCAAACTATTTCATTCTTTAATTATCTTATATAAGGATAAGGATCCTGCATCCTTTATCCTCCTTTCACTTGATTCTGAGTTTTGAAGGTTCAGGTATCCTTAACAAAGGATTGAGTATCCACGGAAGTACCCAGTTATTTGGGCTTGACCCCAGTTTGGGCCTGTCCCCAGTTTCGCCAGTAGCGCATGATGATCCTGGTATAGTTCATGGCAATGGGACCAGTACTCGCTTTAGGGGCTGACAATTTCATTGTACTGGCTGTATTCAGGATCCTACGTATAATGGTAGACGTACCATACATCCGTTCCTAAGGTTTCTAACATTTTCACGTTAGCTAAGGTTTTGGCATTTTCATGTCACTAAGTTTGGATAGTCGCCAGTGAGGGCCATACTCCAGTTTACACACGATCCTTTGGGCTTGTCCCCAGTTATCCTTTGGGCTTGTCCCCAGTATATTGGGCTTGTCCCCAGAATTGTTGGGCTTGTCCCCAGTTACTAACTTTTCTCTTATATTGGCTTAGTCCCAAGTTGTATCCTATTTCAGGTTCTTGAAGCTAAACGACCAAGGATCCTTGATCCTTACCTTCTACTAAGGTTTGTCTTTTGGTTATCCTGATTATAAGTGTTAAAGGTTAGGATCCTAACTTGGATTCTCAGGTATGATCCTCAATTACTTTGATTTTATTTACATGAGTGACCCTTATCCTTTGACAACTGAACTTATGATCCTTAAACTACACTACTTTTCAGAACTAGTTGACTATAGGATATGTGATCCTTGATCATATCCTAAACTTTTTGAGGATATTTATTAAATTTTTTCTTCTTTACTTAATAAATTCAGACAAAATGTATATCACAACAATTGAAAAGTAAAGTATTCACAAGGATAACAACACGGGAAATAGCCAAAAAGTTAAGGTTTTATTTATTCACAAAACGTTAAACCCTTCAAGGTTGTCAAAATTGCCAACCCACGTTTCTACCAGCAAAACGTGGCTCGTCCACATGGGTTGGAAAAGGGTGTCCAATGTTAACGGGTCTTAAGAGTACAGGAAATAAAAGATGGCAGGATAACAAGTGGCTTCATCCCCCAAACAGAGGATCCCTCCACCACCTATTATCCTACCTATTGTCTAAGGATCCTTGATCCATAACCCTAGAAACTATTGTTTGAGTACAAACCATCATTGTTTCAAATCACCATAACCAAAATAAAACTACTACCAAGTCCTAAAAAATGGGCTCCGGCCGCGTCTAGAAATGTCCATCATCGCCCATTCCAGCAGCTCAAACCTTTGCTGCATCACCATCACCTTCACCTTCACCAGCTCCTCCAGCTCCGGCATCACCCACATGATCCTTAACCCCACTGCTGCCAGCCTCAATTGCTAAGACCTCACCAGCCTCTTCTTCGTCATCCAGCTCAGCCAACCTAGCCTTCCAACCCTCTATGTCCCAGTTGCTCTTGTCAAAGTCAGGATCCTGAGCTTCTTGGGCCATCTGCAACTTGGTTTTGTACATAGCAATGGCAGCGGAGACTTTAGCATCATTTGTGATTTCAGCCTTCTCCTGATCAGCAGTGATATGAGCCAGGACAAGTTCCCTCTTCACCAGATTGACATCGTTTTCGAGGGAGGCAATCTTCTGATCCTTGGCCAGCATGATCTTTTGGAGGTCCAAACACTTTAGCTCAACCTCTTCAAGACTCCCTACGTAATCTTGGATTTCAGCAAATTTCTGCAAAAGAAAGGATACAATTCAGGATCCCTTACCCTCAGTATGGAAGGATCGTGTATAAGAATCACGTTTAAGGATCAGTTATTCTTACCTCAGCAACGTATTCCTCGAACTGATGCTGGATCAGAGGCAGACCTTCAAGGGTATCAGCAATCTTCCTTTTCTTTCCGCCCCTTCCCTTAGAAGTGGTTGCCTTGGGGATCGTGACGGATGGACTAGCAGCAGGCTTCTTCTTTGAGGATCGGACAGCATCAAGGTCAGTGACACAGAAACGAGTAGCAGACTTCGATGATTTTCCAGCACCTACACATCCAAAACAGATAAGTATCCTTATTTCATTTTAATTTAAACATTTAGTTATGCACAAAATGGGATACTTACTTGACATCGTAACAGAGCCTGAGGATACTTCTTGAGAATCCTGGGTATTTGCTTGAAATGATCTTGTTGCAGGATCAAGCTTCCGGAAAGCAGCAAGCCTTTCCTTCGTTGCAGGTGTTGTAATAATGTGTGAAACAGTAATAGCTGCAAAATAGAAGCAAAGGGGTCAGTGATCCTCAGCGGAGACAGGGTATCCTGTGATCCTTCTATAAGGATCCTCTATCCTACCATGAGTAACCCATTTTCTTGGAAGATCCTTCCCATCAGGGATGGAATCCCTTCTTACAAAGAAGAATCACCTTTTCCAGTTGGTGTCATTCTTAGTGGTTTGAGGATGGGCTTTTCTTCACCGGGTTTGTGTTTGAATAGATATCGATGAGATCCATGGCTCACAAGGTCGTACATTTCCGCTAACTCCGACATTCCCAGATCAATACCTTCATGCTTAATGATTCTTTCAAGGGTATACAAGACCCTCCACATCATTGGCATCGCTTGGATGTAGGAGATGCCGGTGAGAGAGAAGAAAGATTGGGTGAAATCAGGAAAAGGATACGAGTATCCTATCGTAAATGGGGTGACCGGAAAAGCTACCCAGGTTTCAGAAACAAAGTCGCTTAGGACGGTGGGGTCAAAAGCCTTAAAAACGGTGTTCGCCGGAAAACAATGGCAAATCCTGTCTATTAGCGGATCAGTAAAGCAGCATCGTTCCTTCGCAGAGCCTTCGATGATCCCTTGGCTCTTCAAAGGACTGCCCTTTTTGTGATCCTTAGCCGGTGAAGATCTTAGCATCATCTTGGTCATGATGATGGTGAAGGAGAAGAAACAGAATGAGAATATGAAGAGAGAAAGGAAAGAGAAGTACCTGATCAGATCTTCGAATGAGGATTTAAAGGATGAAACGAACGAATTTAAATGCTTCCTAACCCTTATCTCTAATTTCAATTTATAATCATGATTTTGCAGGATAGTCACTTCAATGACGTCAGATTGGCAACGACTAGTCAGGATGCAACGGCTATATATCCGTTGGTTTGTTATGGATAAGAACGAGAAAATATAACTCGTTTATTTACACTTTACTCCTTATATTTTGGGGGCAATTGTTAGGGGAGGATTCTCCAAAGATCAGTGATCCTCAATTACTGTTGGGCTTAGGGATCCTCAATTCTGTTTGAATTAGTGATCCTCAGAGAGTATTGTAGGATCAAGATCCAGGATCATCATAGTGATCCTTACACTAACGATTGTCTGCTTTGAATATGAAGTTGTTTTGCAGGAGTACGTGCTTGGACTTGGTCTTGGCGATATTCCTGGAGCATATTCTCTTTTTATTCCGCACGTGCTTGACTAATATGGACGTTATGGAGGTCGTGGAAGACTTGCACGAAATGCGGATAATTAGTTAGCTTAGATATTTTCCAAATTTAAAAGGGGATAGCGAGCTAGATTAGAACACTTGGCTATTTTTTTGGCTAAACACACACACTCGTAACTGCTCTCATCAGCTCTCGACAGTTTGCTCGGCAATTACACACTTTTTTGCACATTACACTTTAGTGATCCTTGTAACAAGCTCGCTATCATCCGAAGTTGTAATACATTTTCTGTTTAATCTGAGTTGGTGATCGGTAGTTTCCATCACCCGAGGTTTTTTATGCCGGAGATCAACTCTTGATCAAGGGCTTTTTCCTCGTATAAATCATTGTGTCACTTGTTCGTTACATTTCTGAGTGATCCTTAATATTGTTCATTGATTCAAGCATCACACCTCACTACAAAAGATTTGGTTGCATTATCTCTGCTTAATTTTTGACCAAAACAAGGATAATGCAACCAAATCTTTTGTTGTGAGGTGTGATGCTTGAATCTACGAACAATTGTATGAACAATTTACAAATCAAATAAAGAGGTGACACAAGGATTTATACGAGGAAAAAGCCCTTGATCAAGAGTTGATCTCCGGCATAAAAAACCTCGGGTGATGGAAACTACCGATCACCAACTAAGATTAATCAAAAGGTTGTTACAATTCAGGATGATAACAAGCTTGTTACAAGGATCACTAGTGTGTAAAAGTGCAAAAGTGTATGAAATCGCCAAGTAAACTGCCGAGAGCTGTTCGAGAGTGTGTGTTTTTGCTAAATTAGCCAAGTGTTCTTACTCAAGCTTGTTATCCCCTATTTAAAATTAGAAATAACTAAACTAACTAACTATCCGCTAATTGTGCAAGCTCCCCACGACCTCCATAACGTTCACAAGGGCCAAGCACGTGCGGAATATTGAGGGAATATGCTCCACGAATATCGGCAAGACCAAGTCCATGCACATACTCCTGCAAAACAAGCTCACGCATAATAAAGACAATCATTAGTATAAGGATAACAATAAGGATCCTGAATCCTGATCCTGCAACACCTACTGTGGATCCTTAATTCAAACAGAATTCATGATCCTGGCAGTACGTGAGGATCCATGATCCTTAGGATTGGAAAATCCTCCCCTAACAATTGCCCCCAAAATATAAGGAGTAAAGTGTAAATTAGCGAGTTATATTTTCGATCTTATCTGCAACTGACTAACTGATATATAGCCGTTAGGATCGAACTAGCCGTTACCGATCATACGTCATTGAAGCGACATCCCTGCAGAATCATCATTATAAATTCAAGTTAGAGATAAGGGTCAGGAAGCATTTAAATTCGTGCGTTACACCCTTTAAATCCTCATTTGAAGATCAAGCAGGTACTTCTCTCTCCTTTCTCTCTTCTCCTTCTTACTCTGTTCCTTCTTTCTTTAACATCACCCATGGCCAAGATGGTTTTAAGATCCTCACCAGCTAAGGATCACCAAAAAGATAGTCCCCTAAAGAGCCAAGGAATCATCAAAGATTCTCCGAAGGAACGCTGCTGCTTTACTGATCCTGAGATCAACAGGATTCATCATTGCTTTTCGGCGAACACTGTCTTTAAACCTTTTGACCCTACCGCCTTGAGTGATTTCGTTTCTGCAACTTGGATTGCTTTTCCAGCCACCCCATTTCTGATAGGATACTCCTATCCTTTCCCTGCTTCTTCCCAATCTTTCTTCTCCCTTACCGGCATATCCTATATCCAGGCTATGCCAATGATGTGGAGGGTTTTATATACCCTTGAGAGAATCATTGAGCAGGAGGATATAGATTTGGGAATGTCGGAATTGGCTGAACTATACAACCTTGTGAGCCATGGTTCACACCGCTTCTTATTCAAACATAAACCCGACGAAGCACACCCAATCCTCAAGACCACCAAGAATGACACCAATTGGAAGAAGCGTTTCTTCTTCGTTAGGAGGGATTCCATCCCGGATGGGAAGGATTTACCAAGAGAGTGGGCAACCCACGGTAGGATAGAGGATCCTTATAGAAGGTTCATAGGATAACCCTGTTTCTGTTGAGGATCACTAACATCTTTTTGTTTCTTTCGTGCAGCTATCTTTGTTTCCCACATCATTCCATCACCTGCAACCAAAGAGAGAATCACCGCTTTCCGGAATCTTGATCCTGCAGCAAGATCATTCCAAGCAAACACCAAGGATTCTCAAGAAGTATCCTCAGGCTCAGTCACAATGTCAAGTAAGTATCCGAGTTTGTATATAATTAAATGTTTAAATGAAAATAAAACAAGAATACTTATCTGTTGTCTTGGATTAGTAGGCGCTGGAAAATCTTCGAAGTCAGCCTCCCGCTTTAGTGTCAGTGATCTCAGCATTGTGGCTCCCAGGTCTGGGAAGAAGAAGACTGCTGCCAGCCTAAGTGCTCTAGTCCCTAAGCCTGTCACCTCCAAGGGGGGGAAAGAAGAGGAAGGCCACTGAAGCTGACAATCTTGAAGGCCTGCCCCTCATCCGCCACCAGTTTCAGGAATACTTTGCTGATGTAAGGATCACTGATCCTGACTGGTTATCCTGCCCACTTGAGGATAATGGATCCTGAACTTTACCTTTTCTTTTTGCAGAAATTCGCCGAGATCGAAATGCTGTTTGATGCATATGTTGAAGAGGCTGAGCAGAAGCATTTGGAGTTCCAGAAATTCTTCTTGGCTAAGGATGAGACCATCTCTCGCCTTGAGAAGGATCTGAACTTGGCAAAGCAGCAGGTGGTCATGGCCTAGATAAATGTTGATCATGAGAAGCATGAGGTGCTGTAGGATGCTAAAGTCTCTGCTGCCATCACCATGTACAAGATCAAGCTGCAAATGGCCAGGGAAGCCGAGGATCCTGACTTCGACAGGACCACTTGGGACAAGGAGGGCTGGAAGGCGAAGCTGGCTGAGCTAGACGATGAGGAGGAGGCAACCGAGGTCTTGGCGATTGAGGCAAGTGGCAGCGGGAAGGATCAAGCTGGTGGTGCTGATGCTGGTGGTGATGCAGCCAAGGTTTGAGCTGCAGAAATGGGCGATGATGGATATTTCTAGACGCGGCCGGAGCCCATTTTTTAGGATTTGAAAGTTTTTTGGTTGTGATGTTTTAAACAATGTTGGGTTGTAATAACTAGACAATAGCTATTAGGGTTGAGGATCATGGATCCTTTAAACAATAGGTAGGATAATAGGTGGTGGAGGGATCCTCTGTTTGGGGGATGAAACCACTTGTTATCCTGCCATCTTTTATTTCCTGCACTTTCAAGACCTGTTAACAATGGACACCCTTTGCCAACCCAAGTGGACGGGCCACGTATTGCTGGTAGAAACTTGGGTTAGCAATTTTGACAACCTTTAAGGGTTTAACTTTTGGTGAATAAATAAAACTTTAATCTTTTGGCTTATCATGTGTTGTTATTCTTGTTAATTCTTCATTTTTCAACTGTTGTTATATACTTTCTTTGAATTCATAAGTAAAGAATAAAGGTTTAACAAATCATGTCAAAAAGTTTTAGGATATGATCAAGGATCAAATATCCTATAATCGATAAATTCAAAAAAGTAGCATAGTCTAAGGATCATAAATCCTGTTGTCAAAGGATAAGGGTCACTTATATAAATAGTGAATAAAATTAAAATGATCAAGGATCATACCTGAGAATCCAAGTTAGGATCCTAAATCTTTGACATTCACAATCAGGATAACCAAAAGACAAACCTTAGTAAAAGGTAAGGATCAAGGATCCTTGGCTGTTTAACTTCAAAAACTTGAAATGGAACGTAACTTGGGACTAAGCCATTATAAGAGAAGAGTTAGCAACTGGGGACAAGCCCAACAATTCTGGGGACAAGCCCAATATACTGGGGACAAGCCCAAAAAACTGGGGACAAGCCCAAAAAACATGGGACAAGCCCAAAAAACTGGGGACAAGCCCAAAAAACTGGGGACAAGCCCAAAGGATCTTGTGTAAACTGGAGTATGGCCCTCTCTGGCGACTATCCAAACTTAGTGACATGAAGATGCCAAAACCTTAGCTAACGTGAAAACGTTAGAAACCTTAGGAACGGATGTATGGTACGTCTACCATTATACGTAGGATCCCGGATACAGCCAGTACAATGAAATTGTCAGCCCCTAAAGCGGGTACTGGTCCCATTGCCATGAACTGTACCAGGATCATCGTGCGCTGTTGGCGATACTGGGGACAGGCCCAAATAACTGGGGTCAAGCCCAAATAACTGGGGTCAAGCCCAAATAACTGGAGACTTTTGTGGATACTCAATCCTTCATTAAGGATACATGAACCTTCTGCAAAACTCAGAATCAAGTGAAAGCAGGATAAAGGATCCAGGATCCTTTTCCTTGTATACAGGATAATTACAGAATGAAATAGTTTGAGATTAGATCATTACCAGAATGAGGATCATCTATCCTCTAAGGATCCTTTGAGGATATCGGTCATGGAAGTAGTTGAGGATCCTGGATCCTTTCTACATGAAATATTTTTTCAGGTGAACAACATTCCAAGCTCTTGGTAGCAAATCACCTTCCATTGTTAGCAATCGATATGCCCCCTTTCCAGCCTCAGCTTCAATTAGGTAGTGGCCTTCCCACTTTGGTGCCAACTTTCCATCAGCAGGATTTGTGGTGTTCTGAAATGCTTTCCTCAATACCATATCACCAACTTGGAATTTCCTGATCCTGACATTTTTGTTGTAGGCTCCAGCCATCCTTAGTTGATAACTAGCCATCCTTATCCTTGCCAAATCCCTGAGTTCTTCTATAGTATCCAAGTCTTGAACCAAGTTTTCAGCATTTCCTTCAAGATCATGAATGCTTGTTCTTGCAGTAGGAACCACCATCTCTGTAGGGATCACTGATTCTGCCCCAAATACCAAAGAAAATGGAGTTTGGCCAGTGGCATTCTTAGGAGTTGTCCTATCAGCCCATAGTACATAAGGTAGTTCTTCTGCCCACTTTCCTTTCTTGGATCCAAGCTTCTTCTTCAAGTTGTTGATGATGATCTTGTTGGATGATTCTGCCTGACCATTAGCTTGTGGGTGGACTGGTGTTGATGTTATCATCTTAATCCCCCAGCTGTCACAAAAGTTAGTAGTTCTACTCCCAATAAATTGGGATCCATTATCACAAACAATTTCAGAAGGGATACCAAATCTAGTAATAATGTTTCTTTTAATAAAGGATATCACTTCCTTTTCTCTGACTTGAGCAAAGGCTTCAGCCTCTATCCACTTGGAGAAGTAATCAGTCATAGCAAGCATGAATACTTTTCCACCAGGTGCCTTAGGAAGTTTACCAACTATATCCATTCCCCATCTCATAAATGGCCAAGAAGAGGATATAGGATGTAAGAGCTCTGCTGGTTGGTGAAGGATATTACTATGTCTCTGACAAGGATCACACTTTCTGGCATAATCCACAGCATCCTTCTTCATAGTAGGCCAATAGTATCCTGTCCTCAGGATCCTTGAGAATAATGCCCTGCCCCCAGTGTGGTTTCCACTATCTCCTTCATGAAAATCCTTTAGGACTTCTTGGATTTCAGGATCCTCAATGCATCTTAGATATGGTCCTGCAAGAGATCGTTTATATAACATGTTATTCAATATTGTAAACTAAGATACGTTAATTTTGAAAGCCCTGGGGTTTTCTCCTGTAGGAATCTCTCCATGTTGGATATATCTCATGATTGGAAGTATCCATGATCCTAAATGAGATTGTGTATCATCACTAGGGATGATTGCAGAATCCTCTCCTATCTCTATAGCTACATGATCCTCAATACCAGGGGTTAGGATATGGATAATAGGAATCCTGATATCCTCTGGAATCTTCAAGGATGATCCTAGATTGGCCAATGCATCAGCCTTTGCATTATCTTCTCTGGGTACCTGTGTCAAACTAAAGGAAACAAAAGAGAGTGCCAATTCTTTGACTATCTCTAAATATTTGATTAGCTTTTCACCTTTAACAGCATAGGATCCATTAAAGTGATTAGTAATTAACAATGAATCTACATGTACCTCAAGATACCTGATCCTCATATTTAATTAGCTTTGGATTCAGGATCATGAGGATCCATAAGGATTTCTTTCACATCCTGTTCTCTTGCCTCCAAGACATCTCTTGGAGGATACTTTAGTTGCTATTGCTCCCTTGGTCTTGAGGCTGGCTTCATTGATGAGGTATAACAATTCTTTGCTTCTTGTTGATCACTCTCGATTTTCACCACTCCCCATGGACTAGGAAGCTTCACGCATTGATGATAGGTAGATGGGACTGCCTTCATGTCATGTACCATGGCCTGCCAAGGATAACATTACAACAGGATAAGCAATATATAACACAAAATTTTTGATAAGAATGGAGTCCTTCAATATAGATGGGGAGTTTGATGTCCCCCAATGTATTATTGGTTTCTCCGCTGAATCCCACAAGAACTGAGGATCTTGGGACAATGTCTGATTCAGGAATGTTCATCTTCTTGAGGACATCAAGCTGAATGATGTTTACTGAGCTTCCTCCATCTATCAGGATCCTGCGAACAAAATGGTTAGATATAAAAAAAGTAATAACAAGACCATCATGATGAGGATCCTGCACATCAACACGATCATCCTCATCAAAAGTTATAACTTTCTCCTATGTAACAGTAGAGGTCCGAATGGGTCTATCCCCATTATCCATCTTGGTTTCGTTGGCATGTCTTTTGGCTGTTGAAAAGGAAGTACCACAAATGCCTGATCCACCGGATATGAAGTTTATAACTTGTGCATCTGCTGGAGGAGCAGGAGCTCTTTCTGGGATCCTCTCAGGATCCTGAGTCCTTGACTTCTTTCTTCCCAAAAGCTCCTTCTGTCACACCCTGTCTTTTACGGAAGCGTATGATGTGTGACTAGCTTGTTATCATTGCATTCAATCGTAATAAACAACTACATGATCAAAACGATGTTCATCCATTCATGAAAATTTGAGTATTACAAACACTTGTTATTTAAGTTTTCAAAACACGACCTTTGACAAGGTTACAATTCAACAAAAGTGGATGACATCTAAACTCGTAGTCTACTTCTAGTTACGACACTTGCGCCCAAGATCCATCCTGTCACCTGAAATACATGTAATTTTGGAAAAACATCAACATAAAGTTGAGCGAGTTCATGTGTTTTTGTATTTCACGTTTTTATACTTTGTATGAAAACATAGTATGTGTCATGTATAATTCAAATCTTTCTTGAGTACCCCACGTACTCAAGTATAATTCCCGCTTTCTTGAGTACCCCACGTACTCAAGTATCATTCAAGTTTTCTTGTGTACCCCACGTTTTAAATGATTGTTTATACAAGGACATTAAGGCACGTGAGGACATAGGGAGCATTAGTATATTCTCCTTCAAGGCATGTGAGGACATAGGGAGCATTAGTATTTTCTCCCTCAAGGCATGTGAGGACATAGGGAGCATTAGTATTTTCTCCCTCAAGGCATGTGAGGACATAGGAGCATTAGTATTTTCTCCTTTAACTGTGTCGATTACCCTCGACTGTGTCGATTAACCTCGACTGTGTCGATTTTCCCACGACTGTGTCGATTTACCTCGACTGTGTCGATTTCCCTCGACTGGGACACCGAAGCACTCAAGAGGTCACATAAGGACCCTGAGTGGGGCTCGGCCGTACCCGTTAGATCTAACCCTCGTCCCTAATTAAGTATTAATGGCATCTCAATATTTAGTTTAAGCTCACATGATCTAGTATTTTCTAGGCTTTTCTTAAAGCTCATCATATTGCACTCACCACGAGTGCTTCTCATATTCTCAAATCATATTGCACTCGGTTCTCGTTCTCACCAAGAGTGCTTCTTGTATTTTTACCCTTTGTAAAAATTGTAATATTTGTAACATGTATTTCACCCCCGAGAGTTATAAAACCAAAAATAGTTAGAGAAAAGGGGGAGCATGAACTCACAACTTTGCGTTCCTGTGCGTCGTAAACTTCACCGGATTTGCTTAATTAACGTCGTAACCTATACGCGTTTTCTTAACGTTAGTCACTAGACTTGCGTCGCACAAGTACAGTCACTCTCTTTTGTATATATTCTTGTGTTAAAAATATTCTATATTTTTAACTAAGTGTTTTACTTATATTATTTTCTCAAAAATTAATATAAGTATCACATGTTTTGCACTTTGCACCCGAATTATGTATCTGGTATGTTGTGTGTGTATTTTGTGTTTATACTTCTCGTGAGTATTTAGTGTATTTTTAAGTCTTAATACGCTAGCACGTATAACACATACTATATACACTTAGCACAAAAGTTGGTGATCAAATAATATATATTTTTCTCTCAAAAATATACATACTTATATCCATTTTTATTCTTGAAGAAATCATCATTTCTTCTCACCAAAAATTTGGGAAACCTTGGCAATACTCTTAAATACATTTTTAGGGAATAAGCTTCTCAAAAACTTATATTTTTCTAAGTGTCAAAAGAGTTTCCCCTAAAAATAGAGGTTTCCCATGTTTTCAAAACATGTGTTTATTTTCTTTTAACTCGTCAACAATCATCAACAACAATTCTCATTAACAATAATCACTAATTTCTCCATTTCATGAACTTGAACATTTACAAAAATGTGTAGTAACTTACTAGCACATTTAGTAAGTCTTGTTATCTTTAAAAATAATTTTAGTTTCTTAAAAACTTTATTTTTAAAGAATATGAAGTTTCACAACTTCTAGTCAAGATTCGCAAAAATATTTCTTTGTTAAGTTTTCTTGTGACACATGTGTCTACACACTTGTTTATTTACTAAAAATGCTTTTAGTTCGGATAAGATCCGGGTTTTAACAAAACTAATATTTTTGCTTGGTTCTTCCGAAAAACCACTTGTAGATCTTTAGATCTACATGTTTAGAGTCTTATTTTTCAAGGAAAATTATGTTTACACAAGTTCCAAGTTCATGGGTGGAAAGTTTCATCATCTTCCATAACTTTAGCATTAACATACTACTAGTTCATGTTCTTGAACATAACCTAGTATGGTTAGATGATGATCTATCCCACTTCTAGTAACAAACAACATCAAATAATAACAACCATACAAGATTCACATGATTTACACACATATCTACTCTTTATCCAACTAGTTTATCTTTCTTTCAAGACTTTTAGTTTTGATCTTGTGTGTTCTTGAGTTTTAACCGTTAAATCACTTATTAACCACTTTAAACAAGAACAAGATGGTGTTTTAGAACACTTACTACTAGCTTCAAGCTAGGGAAGAACTATGAAGAAAATCGAGTGGGTAAAAGCAAACGGAAGAGGTCCTTCAAGTTCCGAGTGCACCAAACTTCATGAAACACCTTCTATCACTCTTGTATGTGCTTGGAAATGGATGGAATGGATGAATGATAATGGTGGGATGGTGGGGAGTCTTCGGCCGTGGATGAGGGGAGGAGAGGAGAAGAGATTAGTGTGTGTTTGTGTGTGAGAGATGCAAGATCATGAACCTCCATCTAACACTTATAACCATTTCAAGTCTTTTGCCCAATGTGTATGGTGTCTCCTAAGTACAAGGCCAAATCTAGGCATATCTTAGGGAAATCAAGTGAAGATTCACTTAGTTAGGCCATGTGGGCCGATTATGGCATGAGGGGGAGGGGGTCTAGTTGTAATTTTTGACCATCTAGTTAGTTTAATGTTCAATTCCAAGCATATAGTTAGTTATGTTAGTTTCAAGATATTTTGGTGAGTGTTAGGGTGCTCGGGGACCCTAACTAGCTCAGAAGAATAAAAACAATGTGTTTGACAATATTTTTGTGTTCCGGGTAATATCCGGTTGTTCGGTTGTATACCGATTCGTTAAAGCGCTAAATTGCACTTTTTAGTGTCTTATAAGTACCTTTTTGTATCCTTTCAATTCCCAACACTTAGGGAAATATTCTGGATAATAAAACGACATTTCAGCAAAACATTCATATGTTTAGATGCTGAATTATTGCTAAATTATATGAATTCTGCACTTAAAGTGCGTTTCGGGTGCTTTTTAGTGCTTATTTTTGCTTTCGCAATGTCTATAAATTAAACCCTTATATGTACTCTTGGGTTTTAATGTACTTTTGTCGTCGGACCTACACCTAGGCCTCAATTCTAATGTCTGACTGCTTTCTGCAGTTCTGTTGACACAATGTGTCTTACCGGTGAGTTTACTAATATTTCTGACGCAACGCTCTCGTTTATGCATAAAGCTATATTTTGTAGCACAAAATGTGCATGAATTCACTTGCATGGAATTCAGAAATTTATTTGTCTGGTAACTAGATCATGTACAGTCATTAAAGCACAAATTACTGTTCATCTAGTGTACGGAATGTACGGAAAAGTGACGGTTGTCACAGTCTCCCCCCGTTAAAAGAATTTCGTCCCGAAATTCAAGCGATGCCATCGGTCGCAGGGGAGTTGTGAAACCAATATGGTCACTTAGATTCATGATTTGTCTTCATGTTCCCATGAAATCTCTGGGTCATGTCATGAATTCTATCATACTCAAGTAAGTCGATCATGACTTTTCTGTATCTTGTGGACTCTTGGTCCATAACCTCAACAGGTTTCTATAGTATCACGGACTCTTTGTCCAAAACCTCAACAGGTTTCTATAGTATCACGGACTCTTGGTCCAAAACCTCAACCGGTTTCTATAGTATCACGGACTCTTGGTCCAAAACCTCAACAGGTTTCTATAGTATCACGGACTCTTGGTCCAAAACCTCAACAGGTTTCTATAGTATCACGGACTCTTGGTCCAAAACCTTAACAGGTTTCTATAGTAATTCTTGTCGTTTGTCATTGACGTGAATCTTATTTGTGGGAACAACGACTGTTCCTTAAGCCAGACTCCTCTACAGACTAGACACATGAATGTGTCGCGATCACCACTGATCTTTTTCTGGGAGCTTCATCTTGTGAACAATGATTCTGATCCCTACACCGGGGATTCAACCTTTTCGTTTTCCAAATCACACTACGCCTTCTCTAGGCGAGGCTCTCATTTTAGTCATACTTCTTGTCTCAATTTTCTTTTGACTTATGCCGCTCATCGGCGCTATCTTTCTGTATTCTGCGGGCTGTCCTGATATGATCACATATCTGAAGGATCTTGCCACTAGTTTTTCCTGGGCCATCTCGGGCCAGTTGATTGTTTATTTCTCGTCTCCGTTCAACATGACGGGAATTTACTCATTATGTTCCGTCTAAAGTTTTACACGAAGCGGTTTAGATGACGGTGTGATAGATACCGTTGTAGGAAAACTCCACTAAGGGCAAGTGAGTGTTCTGACTTTTCATCAAGGTTTATCACACAAGAACGTATTGTGTTCATACAGTCTGCATTGTTCAGCAGCTCAGTTCATATTCGAGTTCTTACGATCATCGGTGTGCTGCAACCCTTGTGATCAGTAAAGATCGTGCAGCGTTTTCTTTCGGGTAACGACGTCCAGTTTGCGGCGCGCAATTACTGTATCTATCTCAAGGTCTTTTCTCATGATTCCTTAATCAATGTGCCGCGTACGCAATGTTGTGGTCTCGTTGCATCGACGTACAATCGAGACTTTGTCGAGAGACGTCACATAATTGCAACTCTAGCTCCTTAGCTCTTGGTTGCAAGGTTGGCATGAATTTCGTTCTTATCCACCATGCATCTTAAAGTTCTCCCTTCGCGAACTCGAAATCCGCTTTTCGTCATTATTGCACATAACTATGCTTTCTCTAAGAGTTGCAAGGTAAATTGCAGCTGTTGCTCACGACCTTCCTTGGTCGTTGGCCATATAAGAATGTAGTCAAATAAGTATATGACTTATCCAGGTATGGCTTACACGTTCGATTCATGAGGTCCATGAACATTGCATGTGTTAAGCCAAAGGATACGCCTAGGAACCCGTAACGCTCGAAGCGAGTCCTAAAGGCCGTTTCAGGGATATTTCCCTCTTGTATTCACAGTGGAGGACATCCTGTCCTTAAGTTGATCTTTGAGTGGTAACTGGAACCTTACGGTTGGCTCATTGGTGTCGTCAGTCCTTGGCAAAGGATTCTGATTCTCAATTTTCTAAAGTTTACGTAAAGTGGAGACTACCAACTTTCTCCTCGTCTCCTTAACTAAGGATGTTATGTCCTTAATTTCCTCTGTCTAGCAGCTCTTGCAGTCATATCAGAGGTTCATGCTTCGCTGGTGAAGCTAGTTGGTATGGCGTCATTCGTCACTGGTGCTGCTCCTGGCACGCGATTTATCCTGAACTCCTCTCGTCGCTACAGAGAGGCGTTCCTGGCAAGTCTTCCGAAAAGGCTACTGGGACATCTTCCGTCACGGGGATGTTCTCAGGCTCTGCAGTCTACTCGGAGGCGTTTCTATGCCTCTTCGACAAATGAGGGATGTCGTAGATCTGCCGCCTTGTGGGGTCTAGCATCCTAGCACCTATTGCAGGAAAGTTGGGTTTCATCATCCGCAAGAGGGATGCGTCTGATTTTCTCATATCGAACAACTTCAGCTGTATACTTGGACTTCTGATCCATGCTGACTATCATATTATGACTTCGCGAGTCAATGGGAACAGAAGGTTCCGACCTTCTGAGTCCCTAGAATATAATTCCTTACTCGCTTCGACTGTTTAAACTAGCCTCCTATATGCCCATTTCTAAAGGATATAGGACGTCTATTTTACTCGAAACTAGGCCAAGCAGTTTCTTACGTTCTAAGCATGCAAGGTTGAAGTTGATGCCAGTATTAATTAAAAGTAGATGCATTAGGTTGGTTAATAGGGAACGTACCCGTAACCGCATCTGGATCCTGGCGTGCTTCACGAGTTTCAATCGTGAAAACCCTTCCTTGTTTGTTTCTTCCTAGGGCAATCTTTCCTAAAGTGCCCTGCTTCACCACATTTGTAACAACCTGGTATTCTCTTATTTCTTCCATCTGGGTCCTTCGCCCAACAGGCATCCTTGCTATGCCCTTCTTTTCCACACTTCCCGCACGTAGGCCTTAGACATCGACCTTCATGGTGAAAAGTGCATTCCCCGCATCTCGGCTTAGTCCCCGAGTATATTTTACCACCGGCCTTATTAGTGGCTCCATCAGTTTTCCTGTCACGTGGCGGATTCACCTTCTTTCTTTTGTTTGCTTTAGAGTTTCCGTAGCTGACTCGTGTGCCCACCTTTAGGTTCGAGGACTTCCTTTTCTTATTGCCTGATGACTCCACATGAGTCTCATTCTTGTTATCCTCAGATTCCGAAAATTTTCCAGCACGTAGAGCTTCTTCAGTAAGAGTGACACTCATATCGATAGCCTCTGCAATGGTTGAGGGCTTTGAGGTAGTAACCATGCTCCTGATCTGAGGTGCAAGTCCCCAAATGAATCGTTCAACCCTTTTGAATTCCGGTTTGACTAAGTAGGGGACGACCCTAGACAAGTCGTGAAATCGTTGGACGTATTCATGAATCTTCGGTCCGTCCATTTTCAAGTTCCAGAACTCCACCTCAAGCTTCTGGATTTCGGCCCTAGAACAGTATTTCTTTTCCATCATTTCCTTGAGCTCGTCCCAACTTAGTGCATAAGCAGCATCCGCACCAAGGGTTTGAACCTGAAGGTTCCACCAGGAGAGTGCGCCATCTACAAATAACCCTGAGATATAAGTAACACTCTGTTGGGGTGAACAGTTACTCATTCTTAGAACTGAGTCAGTCTTTTCTGTCCAACGAACAAATGCAACGGCGCCTCCTGTTCCGTCAAAGTTTAATGGTTTGCAGTCCAGGAACTGCTTGAAGGTGCAGCTAGTTGGAGGGTTATTTTCAGTAGTGCCATCGCTGTGCTTAGAGCGGAGGGCTTCATGTCGCGCAATTGCCTGTGAGATGCATTCTTGCAGCTCGGCTTCTGTCCTTGGCAACGTACTGGTGTTTGTGTCTCGCCTGGGTGGCATTCTCTTCTGCCAAAATGGTATGAAGTAGGTTAGACAACATTCCAATTGTCTATGAGATACATAGCACCATAAGCCATTATGTAATTACCCAATTTCACATGTATATATAATCAATGTATAAGCGAGGAAACAGTTATTGAGCCTTCACATAGGCTTGCCAACTTGGCTTATTGTTTGAAATGAACTCGAGGCTACATCGCCTTGGTCATTCAAGTTTTAGTTATTTCCTGCTACATTGGTTTAGCTTTACTGGTGCGTATATTTCCCTTTTGATGGGGTTGTTTGTGTAGAGGTGATAGGGAGTGTATCGTCACTGATTCTTCCTGAATGTCATTCCACCTCTCTTGCTTAAAGATCGTTTTCTCAAACGTCTCGTATGCCGGTAGAAGTGTCAGTCACGAAGTAGGCTAAGACAGGCTTCCTACTTTCTAACGTGCTAAAGCATTGATCTATGTGTTGTTCTACCAGATGAAGGTGAGGACACCTATAGATTAATTTTGTATGGTTTTCATTAGCTCGACCCGCAGAGTCCACCAGGATTTCTGTGCACTACAAGTCGTTATTACGTGGGCCCCGTAATAATAAATTGTCTTGCACAGTTACCCCAAATTTTCTCTCGTCCAAGCAGATGATCAATCAAGGAGGGGACACTATTGTCCTTATACCTCTTTTCATGGAAAGGACCTTTGCGATGGTCCACGCGCTAACATTCGTTATTGTTACGCGCGTATAGGCACGATGATTAGATGGAATAGGAATAGGGAGAATTCCTAGTAGTTGGAGGGGCACCTTCGAGATGAACACTTCATCTTCCTTTTCTGGTCAAGTATGTCGTCAAACTTGCTTCACATAAGCCGCAGGGATCTCGTCCCGTTGATTGAGAATTCGATCAAGGTTGCCGCCTCTGCCTCGTCATCATCACCGTAGTTAGGCATCTTCACGATCGAGAGGGAAGAGCAACCATCTCCTACGGAAGCAAGCTCAGCATCTTGTTTGGTAATCACTCCCAGCCATGAGCTTTGCAAAGGATGCGAGGTCGGTAGCTTCATCGTGCGAGTCACGTATAGTAATAGGAGTCGGAGTCGAAAGTATCTTATTCACGTCAATAATCATTCCGTACACTTATTTGTATGTATGTATATCAATAACATATATGCTACTTAGCATAATCAAGCATTTTAATGCATTATATCACGTATAACTCTCGTTTTTGGGGGGTCATTTTGTTTTTGGCAAGTCTAACTCGTGTAGACTATGCTTTGGTTGGCACCTTATTTTAAAGGTATTCCTCACTAATGTCCTTGCCTTGTCACTTTTGAAAAGTGTCTGACTTATGGATCTTGGCGCTTTCGTGAATGCAATGAAAACCTTTTTGTAAAATGTATTCGTGAGAGAACTCTAGTGATTGTAGTCTAGACTCGAGAAAGAATCCTAGTTCACTACAATCGAAGCTCTGATACCAAACTGTCACACCCTGTCTTTTGCGGAAGCGTATGATGTGTGACTAGCTTGTTATCATTGCATTCAATCGTAATAAACAACTACATGATCAAAACGATGTTCATCCATTCATGAAAATTTGAGTATTACAAACACTTGTTATTTAAGTTTTCAAAACACGACCTTTGACAAGGTTACAATTCAACAAAAGTGGATGACATCTAAACTCGTAGTCTACTTCTAGTTACGACACTTGCGCCCAAGATCCATCCTGTCACCTGAAATACATGTAATTTTGGAAAAACATCAACATAAAGTTGAGCGAGTTCATGTGTTTTTGTATTTCACGTTTTTATACTTTGTATGAAAACATAGTATGTGTCATGTATAATTCAAATCTTTCTTGAGTACCCCACGTACTCAAGTATAATTCCCGCTTTCTTGAGTACCCCACGTACTCAAGTATCATTCAAGTTTTCTTGTGTACCCCACGTTTTAAATGATTGTTTATACAAGGACATTAAGGCACGTGAGGACATAGGGAGCATTAGTATATTCTCCTTCAAGGCATGTGAGGACATAGGGAGCATTAGTATTTTCTCCCTCAAGGCATGTGAGGACATAGGGAGCATTAGTATTTTCTCCCTCAAGGCATGTGAGGACATAGGAGCATTAGTATTTTCTCCTTTAACTGTGTCGATTACCCTCGACTGTGTCGATTAACCTCGACTGTGTCAATTTCCCTTGACTGTGTCGATTTTCCCTCGACTGTGTCGATTTACCTCGACTGTGTCGATTTCCCTCGACTGGGACACCGAAGCACTCAAGAGGTCACATAAGGACCCTGAGTGGGGCTCGGCCGTACCCGTTAGATCTAACCCTCGTCCCTAATTAAGTATTAATGGCATCTCAATATTTAGTTTAAGCTCACATGATCTAGTATTTTCTAGGCTTTTCTTAAAGCTCATCATATTGCACTCACCACGAGTGCTTCTCGTATTCTCAAATCATATTGCACTCGGTTCTCGTTCTCACCAAGAGTGCTTCTTGTATTTTTACCCTTTGTAAAAATTGTAATATTTGTAACATGTATTTCACCCCCGAGAGTTATAAAACCAAAAATAGTTAGAGAAAAGGGGGAGCATGAACTCACAACTTTGCGTTCCTGTGCGTCGTAAACTTCACCGGATTTGCTTAATTAACGTCGTAACCTATACGCGTTTTCTTAACGTTAGTCACTAGACTTGCGTCGCACAAGTACAGTCACTCTCTTTTGTATATATTCTTGTGTTAAAAATATTCTATATTTTTAACTAAGTGTTTTACTTATATTATTTTCTCAAAAATTAATATAAGTATCACATGTTTTGCACTTTGCACCCGAATTATGTATCTGGTATGTTGTATGTGTATTTTGTGTTTATACTTCTCGTGAGTATTTAGTGAATTTTTAAGTCTTAATACGCTAGCACGTATAACACATACTATGTACACTTAGCACAAAAGTTGGTGATCAAATAATATATATTTTTCTCTCAAAAATATACATACTTATATCCATTTTTATTCTTGAAGAAATCATCATTTCTTATCACCAAAAATTTGGGAAACCTTGGCAATACTCTTAAATACATTTTTAGGGAATAAGCTTCTCAAAAACTTATATTTTTCTAAGTGTCAAAATTTATAAAAATTTTGACAAAGTTTCCCCTAAAAATAGAGGTTTCCCATGTTTTCAAAACATGTGTTTATTTTCTTTTAACTCGTCAACAATCATCAACAACAATTCTCATTAACAATAATCACTAATTTCTCCATTTCATGAACTTGAACATTTACAAAAATGTGTAGTAACTTACTAGCACATTTAGTAAGTCTTGTTATCTTTAAAAATAATTTTAGTTTCTTAAAAACTTTATTTTTAAAGAATATGAAGTTTCACAACTTCTAGTCGAGATTCGCAAAAATATTTCTTTGTTAAGTTTTCTTGTGACACATGTGTCTACACACTTGTTTATTTACTAAAAATGCTTTTAGTTCGGATAAGATCCGGGTTTTAACAAAACTAATATTTTTGCTTGGTTCTTCCGAAAAACCACTTGTAGATCTTTAGATCTACATGTTTAGAGTCTTATTTTTCAAGGAAAATTATGTTTACACAAGTTCCAAGTTCATGGGTGGAAAGTTTCATCATCTTCCATAACTTTAGCATTAACATACTACTAGTTCATGTTCTTGAACATAACCTAGTATGGTTAGATGATGATCTATCCCACTTCTAGTAACAAACAACATCAAATAATAACAACCATACAAGATTCACATGATTTACACACATATCTACTCTTTATCCAACTAGTTTATCTTTCTTTCAAGACTTTTAGTTTTGATCTTGTGTGTTCTTGAGTTTTAACCGTTAAATCACTTATTAACCACTTTAAACAAGAACAAGATGGTGTTTTAGAACACTTACTACTAGCTTCAAGCTAGGGAAGAACTATGAAGAAAATCGAGTGGGTAAAAGCAAACGGAAGAGGTCCTTCAAGTTCCGAGTGCACCAAACTTCATGAAACACCTTCTATCACTCTTGTATGTGCTTGGAAATGGATGGAATGGATGAATGATAATGGTGGGATGGTGGGGAGTCTTCGGCCGTGGATGAGGGGAGGAGAGGAGAAGAGATTAGTGTGTGTTTGTGTGTGAGAGATGCAAGATCATGAACCTCCATCTAACACTTATAACCATTTCAAGTCTTTTGCCCAATGTGTATGGTGTCTCCTAAGTACAAGGCCAAATCTAGGCATATCTTAGGGAAATCAAGTGAAGATTCACTTAGTTAGGCCATGTGGGCCGATTATGGCATGAGGGGGAGGGGGTCTAGTTGTAATTTTTGACCATCTAGTTAGTTTAATGTTCAATTCCAAGCATATAGTTAGTTATGTTAGTTTCAAGATATTTTGGTGAGTGTTAGGGTGCTCGGGGACCCTAACTAGCTCAGAAGAATAAAAACAATGTGTTTGACAATATTTTTGTGTTCCGGGTAATATCCGGTTGTTCGGTTGTATACCGATTCGTTAAAGCGCTAAATAGCACTTTTTAGTGTCTTATAAGTACCTTTTTGTATCCTTTCAATTCCCAACACTTAGGGAAATATTCTGGATAATAAAACGACATTTCAGCAAAACATTCATATGTTTAGATGCTGAATTATTGCTGAATTATATGAATTCTGCACTTAAAGTGCGTTTCGGGTGCTTTTTAGTGCTTATTTTTGCTTTCGCAATGTCTATAAATTAAACCTTTATATGTACTCTTGGGTTTTAATGTACTTTTGTCGTCGGACCTACACCTAGGCCTCAATTCTAATGTCTGACTGCTTTCTGCAGTTCTGTTGACACAATGTGTCTTACCGGTGAGTTTACTAATATTTCTGACGCAACGCTCTCGTTTATGCATAAAGCTATATTTTGTAGCACAAAATGTGCATGAATTCACTTGCATGGAATTCAGAAATTTATTTGTCTGGTAACTAGATCATGTACAGTCATTAAAGCACAAATTACTGTTCATCTAGTGTACGGAATGTACGGAAAAGTGACGGTTGTCACACCTTCAAGTGCCCCTTGCTTAACAAATAACCAATCTCTTTTCTCAGTGCAATACACTCTTCGGTGAGATGCCCAAAATCCTCGTGATATGCATACCATTAGGATTTGTCTTTTGTAGCAGCTGGTTTATCACTTTTCCTTGGCCATATTGCTTTCTCACCTAGATTCTGCATTGCAAGAATTAGTTCCTTGTTATCAACAGAAAAACAGTATTCAGAAATTGGAGGATAATCCTCATCATCATCTTCTTGTTCTACTGCATGAACATTCTGGTTATCAGACTTGTTGTAGGACTTGAACTTGTTATTCTTGAAGTAGGATCCTTGCTTTTCCTGCTTGGAGGATCCTGCCAGTCTTTCCTGGATCCTTTTATCATCCTCTAATCGGATGAATCTAAGGGCCCTGGTTCTCACTTCATCAAGATTCCTGCATGGGGTCATAACAAGATCATCATAGAATAATGAATCCCTAAGCAAACCCATTTTAAAGGCTTCCGCAGCCGTAGCTATATCCAGATTAGGAATGTCTAAGGATTATTTACTAAACTTAGTGATATAATCTCTAAGTGATTCTTTTTGACCTTGTGTTACCCTATACAGATCACTAGTTAAACGTTCAAATTTTCTACTACATGAGAATTGACTATTAAACAGATTAACTAGATTAGAAAATGAAGTAATAGAGTAAGGGGGAAGACTTAGCAGCCATTTAAGAGCTGATCATGTGAGTGTGGATCCAAAACCCTTGCATAGACATGCTTCCTTTAACCTTTCAGGAATTGGATTGATCTCCATCCTTTCTCTGTATTGAGCTACATGTCCTCTGGATCCGTCGAACCATCATATAGCTTCATAGTTGGTATCTGGAATCTTTTGGGTATCTCAGAATCACAAATAGGTGCTGCAAAATGAGATATCCTATGGCTGCCATCTGCGATTTCAGGAATGGGCTTAACCACTCCTGGAACGCTGGATATCATATCCTTCAGTTTCTGTAATTCCCTAGCCATAGCTTGATTGATACATGTATCCTGCATAAAGCCATGGTTAGTGTTGTAAGAATTATTCAAGGTGTTACCTCCCGGAGGATTCAAGTTTGGAATCCCAGATGTGAATCCATATTGACGAGATTCTGGTATGATGGAAGGACCAGAAGTAGCAATGGTCTGCATTGGAATGAAGTCTCCTTGATGAACATCTGAACTTGGGGGTTATATACTTCTTAAGAATCCTTGATCCTGAAAGATGTTAGATCCTTGAACCTGAGAGGATCCTTGAACCTGTGAGGATCCTTAGACCTGCGGGGATCCTTGGACCTGCGAGGATCCTTGGACCTGTGAGGATCATTGAACTGTGTGCTTCCCCATATATCCTCCTGAGCTGACGAAGGATCCCTGATGCTGGAAAGAGGATCCCGAAGGCTGAAAACAGGATCCTGGAGGCTGAAAGTGAGACCCAAAAGCCTGACTCATAGTTGTTGTTCCATAACGTCTTCCCAATGGTCCACTCTGATGCTGGATATCTGGAGCTACAGATTGCTGGACGGTCATAGCTGGAGTGTCGAAATCCAATGACCTTGGTATAAAAGGAGAGTGATCCTCCCCCGATCTCTTCTGTTTCTTGATATCACCAATTTCCTGGAGGATCCTTTCGTTGGTTTTGTCCTGCTTTTGTATGTGATCCCTCATCTGCAAAATCAAAGTAAAAAGATCATTATTAGTAGGATTAGAGGAAACAGAAGAAGTTGGTGGTTTTGGAAAAATGGGGCTTTGTCTCTTTGCAGCATTTTCAGCATTCTTCTGGGATCCAGAAGGTGGTGGAGGCAAAGGTGGAACGCCCTGTGAAGAAGTGACTGCCGGCATTGAACTTGAAGTGTTCTTCGCTGAAGAAGCCATCAGCTTGGTTGTAATGAACCGAAATGATCACAATGAGCAAATTTTTTCAGAAATGAAGCACCAATTTCCCCACGGTGGGAGCCAAACTGTTTTGGTCAAAAATCAAGCAAGGATAATGCAACCAAATCTTTTGTTGTGAGGTGTGATGCTTGAATCTACGAACAATTGTATGAACAATTTGCAAATCAAATAAAGAGGTGACACAAGGATTTATACGAGGAAAAAGCCCTTGATCAAGAGTTGATCTCCGGCATAAAAAACCTCGGGTGATGGAAACTACCGATCACTAACTAAGATTAATCAAAATGTTGTTACAATTTGGGATGATAACAAGCTTGTTACAAGGATCACTAGTGTGTAAAAGTGCAAAAGTGTATGAAATCGCCATGTAAACTGCCGAGAGCTGTTCGAGAGTGTGTGTTTTTGCTAAATTAGCCAAGTGTTCTTACTCAAGCTTGTTATCCCCTATTTAAAATTAGAAATAACTAAACTAACTAACTATCCATTAATTGTGCAAGCTCCCCACGACCTCCATAACGTTCACAAGGGCCAAGCACGTGCGGAACATTGAGGGAATATGCTCCATGAATATCGGCAAGACCAAGTCCATGCACATACTCCTGCAAAACAAGCTCACGCATAATGAAGACAATCGTTAGTATAAGGATAACAATAAGGATCCTGAATCCTCATCCTGCAACACCTACTGAGGATCCTTAATTCAAACAGAATTCATGATCCTGGCAGTACATGAGGATCCATGATCCTTAGGATTGGAAAATCCTCCCCTAACATAAGCCAACTGCAAAAGGAAGAGTTAGTGTCTGGGGACAAGCCCAACGATCTGGGAACAAGCCCGATATACTGGGGACAAGCCCAAAAAACTGGGGACAAGCCTAATTAACTAGGGACATGTAACAACCCTCATTAAAAGTCCTATTTATTTTATTATTTTATCCAATAGGAAACCCTAATTGAGACACCCAAGTGATTCTGCACAAACCCTAAAATTTTCAGAATCATCAGGATCAGGGCCCCTAAAACTCAGGGGGGGGTAAAACCCTAGTTACGATTATCTTAAAATCTCGCTGTCAAAATTGAAATTTACGAATCTGTCAACTCAGCTAGGCTAGTCCAGGACATGGCTACCCTATGGTCAATAGGTGTCCCTTACGGACCGTAAGGGATGAGTCTTACGGTCCGTAAGCGTGTCAAAAATTGTGTATAAATAGCGGACTTTGGGACTTGCATTCTGGAATTGAAACGACGAAGAAATTCGTTATAGGCACTGAGTTATGTTCTGTTCACTATTAAAACACACACGGATCACTAATCGTCGCCACAATACAGGGTAATAACTCAATCGCTGCTACGATTCAATGTCCGATTGATCAATATATCCAATGGATGTTTAAGTGCTGCCCACATTAGGGTTATGCTTTGTCATTCGTCGTTAATTCGATGGATGTTTAAGTATCGCACTTTGTCATTCGTTGTGAGGGTTTGATCTCGTGAGTTATCGTAAATGCTGTATTAAGTTACTAACCGAATTGTGTGCCTGTTATTAAATTTAGGGTTAAAAAGGCTAATCAGTAGGCTAGGCTCTACTCAAATTAAATCTGCAATGTGAGTCCATTCTCTTTTCTCACCGTTTTTATCACCTTTTTGTGATACAATTATATTTAAAAATGCTTTCCAAAATCCTAAATGTTTACCAGCTATACTTACAGTGATTAAATTTTTATATTCTATAATAACTGCCGGTATGGGAGGTTTTATACATTATTTGACCCTCGTTACTATTGGCCAGAAAGTTAGCCAATAGTAGCATGACCACAATCACAGTGGGAATTATGCCCCAGTAGCCATAGCCTATAACTAATATTATTTTAACATTAAATCGTTAATAAATTTAATGTATGTTTGAAATAAATCTAAATGGTGTATACCATAATAAAATAGTCAAGTATAATATATTCTACTATACTAAGATTATATTTTTAGTCTTAGTCACATTAATATATTAAATAATGATATTACAATTATTTAATTAACATATTATATTGAGTTAATAGCCAAAATGGTCCCTGAGGTTTGCTCACTTTTGCCACTTTAGTCCAAAATCCAAATTTTTTATATCTGGGTCCCTGAGGTTTGCATTTTGTTGCCATTTTGGTCCAAATCTCAAATCGGGTCAGATTTTAAAAAAAACCCTGCTATTTTGTCTTTATGCTCAGGGGTATTTTAGTTATTTTACCTCTCTCTCTTGAATAAAAATCCTTCTTCTTCTTTGCAACAAACCACCTGTTCAAGTCTCTCTCTCTCTCAGTTCTCTCTCTCTCTCTCACTAAAACACAGCCATCCCCACCACCGCATCATCCCCACCACCAACCCCACCACCGCATCATCCCCACCACCACCATCCTACTGCCGCCAACACCACCATCCCACTGCCATCATCTCTCTCATCTCTCTTTCTCTCTTTAAACCCTAAATCGAAGTGTCAACCACATGTTCCACCACCCTCCACCAACCCACCAGACCCCCCTCTCTCTCTCTCAAGAACACCACACCAACCCGCCGGCATCCCCCTCTCTCTCCTGTACAACACCACCAAGAGCCACCAAAATCGGAGGTTTCCACCTATCCAAAACCGTCACAGACTCACAATCACCGGATGTTTCACCGCAAAACTTCACTGAAGGGTTTTTCGATTTCGTTTTCCTCTCAAATGTTACCAAATCTGTGAAAATCGATGATGATTTTTGTGAATCGGATGTTGAAATATGCAGAGATTGATGGGGGGTTTGTGGTTGAGTGAAGAATTGGGTTGATTATGGGTATGTACAGCCAGATCAGAACCATTATGCAGAGATTGATGGGAGGTTTCTTTTGATTTGTGGTGGTTGGTTGTGGTATTTGCGGAAAAGAGAGAGGGAGAAGAGAGAGAGAGAGACAGAGATGGTTGCGGTGGTGGAGGTGCTGTGGCGATGGTGGTAGTGGCGGTGCGGTGGTGGTGGTGTTCGACAGAGATGAGAGAGAGAGAAGAGAAAGAAGGGTGTTTGGAGAGAGAGAGTGTGTGTGTGCAGAGTGATTTTAGGGGTGTTTGGGTATATTAATACTTAAAATGACTAAAATACCCCTGAGGAAAAGGACAAAATAGCAGGGTTTTTTTTTGAAAATCTGACCTGATTTGAGATTTGGACCAAAATGGCAACAAAATGCAAACCTCAGGGACCCAGATGTAAAAAATTTGGATTTTGGACTAAAGTGGCAAAAGTGAGCAAACCTCAGGGACCATTTTGGCTATATACTCTATTATATTTGATAAGTTATAGTAGTTTGACATAAAATGATATATGTCATTTTCTGGGTTAAGTGGTTTTGTGCCATAAGTAATATATTTGACAAAGAAATGTCACGGGACACAACTAAGTCCAGAGTCACTAGTTGAGAGAATGATCAACAGTGACATGTCCAAAGGCACTAGTTGAGAGAATGATCAACAGTGTTATGACCAGAATCACTAGTTGAAAGAATGATCAACAGTGATATGACCACAATTACTAGTTAAGAGAATGATCAACAGTAATATGACCTCAGTCACTAGTTGAAAGAATGATCAACAGTGATTTGACCACCGTCACAGGAATCGCCTAGTGACCAATATAATAATAAGATATACTATATATCTATTACTTGATAAATTCACTATTGGACAAAAATAAGCCAATGAGTGATATGACCACTGTCACATCGGAACTGCCACCATGTGACAAATACTGATTGAGTTGGGTAAATATAAATGAATATAAAAACTTTGATGCTGTAAAGTATAACAATATATTTTATAAAATGGAATGAACTCGCCAGTTTTTATTACTGATAAAATGTTTTCAAAACACATTTCAGGTAACTTGATGTAAGGATAGTAGAAGCCAGCTATGGAGCACTGAAGGCTTAAATAAAGTGGCTATAATTACCTGAATAAAAGAAGAAATTTATGTTTTATTTATTTGGGTTTATCCCTATAAAAACAATTGAATGAAATACGGGTTTAAGCCCATTTGTTTAATTTTTGGTGTTTTACAAACTCTGAAATTATTTCCTAACTACGATCCTGATGAAAATTTTCCGCTGCGTAATTAATAAACACCGATACCATCTGACTGGTTCACGGCTCTCGCTCCCAGGGTTGGGTCGAGGGTCGTGACAGGACAAGCCCAATAACCTAGGGACAAGACCAAAAGATCTTGTGTAAACTGGAGTATGGCCCTTACTGGCGACTATCCCAACTTAGTGACATGAAGATGCCAAAACCTTAGCTAACGTGAAAACGTTAGAAACCTTAGGAACGGATGTATGGTACGTCTATCATTATACTTATGATCCTGAATACAGCCAGTACAATGAAATTGTCAGCCCCTAAAGTGGGTACTGGTCCCATTGCCTTTAACTACACTAGGATAATCGTGCGCTACTGGCGAATGTGTTAGAACCTGATTCGTAAAAGGTAGTGGATACCTTAAACTGGGGACACGCCCAAAAACTTGGGATAAACCCATAAAACTTAGGAGACTTCTGTGGATACTTGATCCTTTGTGAAGGATGCATGAACTTCTGCAAAACTCAGAACTTTAGTGAAAAAGGATAAAGGATTCTGGATCCTTCTCCTTGTAATTAAATAAATTAAAGGTTAAGATAAATTAAAATCAATTCATTACCAGAATGAGGATCATATATCCTCTGAGGATCCTTAATGTATCCCGGATATGAGGGTTACTAAGGATCCTGGATCATTCTTACATGAAGTATCTTTTCAAATGGACAACATTCCAAGCTCTTGGTAGCAGATCACCTTCCATTGTTAATAATCGATATGCCCCCTTTCCTGCCTCAGCTTCAATAAGATAGGGGCCTTCCCACTTTGGTGCTAACTTGCCATCAGCAGGATTTGTGGTATTTTGGAATGTTTTCCTCAATACCATATCACCAACTTGAAACTTTCTGATCCTGACATTCTTGTTATAGGCTCCAGCAATCCATTGTTGGTAGCTAGCCAATCTTATCCTTGCCAAATCCCTGAGTTCTTCTATGGTATCCAAGTCTTGAACCAAGTTTTCAGCATTTCCTTCAGGATCACGGATGCTTGCTCTAGCAGTAGGAACCACCATTTCTGTAGGGATCACTGATTCAGCTCCAAACACTAAGGAGAATGGAGTCTGACCAGTGGCATTCTTGGGAGTTGTTCTATCAGCCCATAACACATAAGGTAGCTCTTCTGCCCATTTCCCTTTCTTTGATCCAAGCTTTTTCTTCAAGTTGTTGATGATGATCTTGTTGGATGATTCTGCCTGACCATTAGCTTGTGGGTGGACTGGTGTTGATGTTATCATCTTAATCCCCCAACTGTTACAAAAGTTAGTAGTTCTACTCCCAATAAATTGGGATCCATTATCACAAACAATTTTAGAAGGAATACCAAATCTGGTAATAATGTTTCTTTTAATAAAGGATATCACTTCTTTTTCTCTGACTTGAGCAAATGCTTCAGCTTCTATCCATTTGGAAAAGTAATCAGTCATGGCAAGCATAAACACTTTACCTCCTGGAGCTTTTGGGAGTTTACCAACTATATCCATTCCCCATCTCATGAATGGCCAAGAAGAGGATATAGGATGTAGGAGCTCTGCTGGTTGATGAAGGATATTGCTATGTCTTTGACAAGCATCACATTTCTTTGCATAATCCACAGCGTCCTTCTTCATGGTAGGCCAGTAATATCCTGTTCTAAGGATCCTTGAAAACAGTGCTCTGCCCCCAGTGTGGTTTTCACAATCTCCTTCATGAAAATCCTTTAGGACTTCTTGGATTTCAGGATCCTTGATGCATCTTAGATATGGACCTGCAAGAGATCGCTTATATAACATGTTATTTAATATTGTAAATTGAGATACCTTGACTTTGAAAGCTCTAGGATTTTCTCCGGTAGGGATCTCTCCATGTTGTATATATCTTAAGATTGAAAGGATCCATGATCCTGAATTTGATTGTGAGTCATCACTAGGTATGATTGTAGAATCCTCCACTATTTCCATAGCTGTGTGATCCTCAATAGCAGGAGCTAAAATGTGTATGATGGGAATTTTAATATCCTCTGGAATCTTTAATGATGATCCAAGGTTGGCTAAAGCATCAGCTTCTGCATTTTCTTCCCTGGGTACCTGTGTCAAACTAAAAGAAGCAAAAGAGTCTGCCAATTTCTTGACTATCTCAAGATATTTGATTAGTCTTTCACCTTTAGCAGCATAAGAACCATTAAAGTGGTTAGTAATTAATAATGAATCTACATGTACCTCAAGATACATGATCCTCATATGCTTGGCAATTTGCAAACCAGCTATTAAGGCTTCATACTCAGCCTCGTTATTAGTAGTTTGGAACTCACAAGCAATTGAGTGGGGTATTATGTCCCCCTGTGGCGATTTTAGTAGTATGCCTAGTCCAGTTCCTTTGATATTAGAGGCTCCATCTGTGAAGAGTATCCAAGGATCCTTAGTCTCTTCAAGCTGTTGAACTTCTAACTCAGCTTCCCTTTGTAGATCACTACTGAAATCTTCCACAAAGTCAGCCAAGGCCTGGGATTTAATGGCAGTTCTTGGCTCATATCTTATATCATAGGCACTAAGTTTTACTGCCCATTTAGCCATCCTTCCTGACATTTCAGGTTTCCTGAGAACATTCTTAATTGGAAAGTTAGTTTTAACAATAATAGCATGAGTTTCAAAATAATGGCGTAGTTTAGTAGATGCCATAATTAAAGCAAGGATAAGTTTTTCTAAATGAGAATACCTGGATTCAGCATCAAGCAAACTTTTACTTACATAATATACAGGATGTTGTGTACCTTCATGATCCTTAACAAGGACTACACTTACTGCCTTAGAAGATACTGCCAAATATAAGGATAATATATCCCCTTTTTCTGGTTTCATTAAGACTGGGGCTGAGGATAGGTAATCCTTAAGGGCCTTGAGAGCATTTTCATGCTTTTCAGTCCACTCAAATTTCTTGTTCTTTCTCAAAATGTCATAGAATTCTTTGCATTTCTTTGATGATTTTGAGATGAACCTGTTCAAGGCTGCGATCCTCCCTGTCAATCTTTGAACATCCTTAGGATTGGCAGGAGACTTGATGTTCACAATTGCCTTTATTTGCTCTGGACTTGCCTCTATGCCTCTTTGTGTCACCATATACCCTAGAAACTTGCCAGCTTTCACACCAAAGTGGCACTTGGAAGGATTCAATTTCATATTGAATTTGTCAAGGATATTGAATGCTTCCTCCAAATCTCCAAGGTAATCCTCAGCTTTCTTGGACTTGACCACCATGTCATCTATATAGACTTCCATTGTGTGTCCAATTTGTTCTTTGAACATCATATTTACTAGCCTTTGGTATGTAGCACCTGCATTTCTTAGTCCAAATGGCATAGCAATATAGCAATAGATACCAGTAGGGGTCATAAAGGCTGTATCCTCTTGATCAGATGGTTCCATCTGAATTTGTTGGAATCCAGATGAAGCATCCATAAAAGTTAACAACTCATGACCTGCTGTAGCATCCACCATGGAGTCAATGTGGGGTAATGGGAAAGGATCCTTGGGACATGCCTTATTTAAATCAGTAAAATCGACACATACCCTCCACTTTGCATTTTTCTTTTGAACAACAACCACATTGGCTAACCATCTTGGATACTTAACCTCTCTAATCATACCTGCTCTGAGCAGTTTATCTACCTCTTCCTGGATAATGGCATTCCTTTCAGGTGCAAACTTTCTCCTTTTTTGATGTATGGGCTTGAATGACCTGTCAATGCCAAGTTTATGAGTAATAACATCTTTAGAAATACCTGTCATGTCCTCATGTTTCCAGGCAAAGGTAGCTTTTCTCCTCTTTAGAAAGGATACTAGATCCTGCTCAATGTCATTGAGGATCCCGGATCCTATAAAAATTTTGGATTCAGGATCCTGAGGATCCAGTAAGATATTCTTCACATCTTATTCTCTTGCCTCCAGGACTTCTCTTGGAGGATACTTTAATTGCTATTGCTCCCTAGGTCTTGAGGCTGGCTTCATTGATGAAGTGTAACAATTTTTAGCCTCTTGTTGGTCGCTTTCAATTTTCACCACACCCTATGGAGTAGGGAGTTTGACATATTGATGATATGTTAATGGGACTGCCTTCATGTCGTGTATCCATGGCCTGCCAAGGATAACATTGCAACAGGATAAGCAATCTATAACACAAAATTTTTGAAAAGAATTAACTCCCTCTATGTAGATTGGAAGTTTGATGTCCCCCAATGTATTCTTGGTTTCTCCACTGAATCCTACAAGAACCGACGATCTTGCTATAATTTCTGATTCGGGAATGTTCATATTTTTGAGGACATCAAGTTGAATAAAGTTCACTGAGCTTCCTCCATCTATGAGAATCTTGCGAACAAAATGGTTAGATATAACCAAAGTAATAACAAGACCATCGTGATGAGGATCCTGAATATCCACACGATCATCCTCATCAAAGGATATGACTTTCTCCTGTGTAAGGATTGATGTTCGAATAAGTCTATCTCCATTTTCCATCTTTGTCTCCTTAGCATGCCTTTTGGCTGCTGAAAATGAAGTTCCGCATATATCTGATGCACCGGAGATAAAGTTGATAATTTGGGCATCAGCTGGAGGAGCAGGAGCTCTTTCTGGAACTTTTTCAGGATCCTGGATCCTTGATTTTTTTCTTCCCAATAGCTCCTTCAAATATCCTTTGCTCAACAAGTAACCAATCACTTTCCTGAGTGCTATGCATTCATCAGTGAGATGACCAAAATCTTTGTTAGCGATGGATTTTCTAAATCTAAGGATCACGGATCCACAAGTGCAGCCAGGATCATGGATCCTCAATTCTGTTTGAATTAAGGATCCTCAGAAGACGTTGTAGAATTAAGGATCCAGGATCCTCATTGTTATCCTAACACTAACGATTGTTTCCATTACATTTAAGCTTGTTTTGTAGGAATGAACGAGTGGGATTTGGTCTTGCCGATATTCTTTGGGAATATGCTCTCAATATTCCGCACGTGCATGGCTTGGTGACCGTTTTAGAAGTCGTGGGTAGCTTGCACATTTAGCGGATAGTTAGTTTTTTAGATTATTTCTATTTTTAAAAGGGGATAACCGCTTGAATTAGAAAATATTAGCAAACACACACACTCTCGCAAGCTCTCTGCAACTTATTGGCGATTTCATACATTTTGCACACTAGTGATCTTTGTAACAAGCTTGTTATCATCCCGAGTTGTAATCATCATTTTTTCAATTATAGTTGGTGATCGGTAGTTTCCATCACCCGAGGTTTTTTATGCCGGAGATCATACATTGATCAAGGGCTTTTTCCTCGTATAAATCCTTATGTCACTTGTTCATTTCATCTACAAGTTGTTCATACATTTGTTCATTGATTCAAGCATCATACCACACAAAAGAAGATTTGGTTGCATTATCCTAGTCTGATTTTTGACCAAAACAATCTTCATGATAGGCACACCACTTGGATTTATCCTTTGTAGCAGCTGGTTTATCATTCTTTCTAGGCCATCTAGCTTTTTCACCTAAATTCTGCATGGCAAGGATTAGCTCATTGTTATCAACAGCAAAACAATAATCTGAAATGGATGGGTAATCTTCATCATCCTCTTCTTGCTCCACTGCATGCACATTTTGACTATCAAACTTGTTGTAAGGTTTGGATTTGTTGTTCTTGTAATAGGATCCTTGTTTTTCCTGTTTTGAGGATCCTGAAAGTCTCTCCTGGATCCTTTTATCATCCTCTAAACGGATGAATCTAATGGCCCTGGTTCTTACTTCATCAAGGTTCCTGCAAGGTGTCATAACGAGATCATCATAGAATTGTGAATCCTTAAGCAAACCCATTTTGAAGGCTTCTACAGCCGTTGCAATATCTAAATTAGGAATTTCTAAGGATTCCCTACTGAATTTGGTTATATAATCCCTTAATGATTCATTATGACCTTGAGTTACCCTATATAGATCACTAGTTAAACGTTCAAATCTCCTACTACATGAAAATTGGCTATTGAACAAGTTAACTAGATTAGCAAATGAAGTAATAGAGTAAGAAGGAAGACTTAGCAGCCATTCAAGAGCTGATCCTGTCAGTGTGGATCCGAAACCCTTGCATAGACATGCTTCTTTTAACCTTTCAGGAATGGGATTGATCTCCGTTCTCTCCCTGTATTGAGCTACATGCTCCTCTGGATCAGTTGAACCATCATTGAGCTTCATGTTTGGTGCTTGAAACCTGTTTGGTATCTCTTCATCACAAATAGGTGGTGCAAAATGAGATACCCTATGACTCCCATCTGGAATCTCAGGAATGGGCTTCACTATTCCTGGAACACTGGATATCATATCCAGCATACCAGGAGTGGTTAAACCCATTCCTGAGATCCCAGATGGAAGCCACAAGATATTCCGTTTTGCACCACCCATTTGTGATGCAGAAATTCCAAAGAGGTTCCAAATACCAACCATGAAGCTATATGATGGTTCGACGGATCCAGAAGGACATGTAGCTCAGTACAGAGAAAGGATGGAGATCAATCCCATCCCGGAGAGGTTAAAAGAAGCATGTCTATGCAAGGGTTTTGGATCCACACTAACAGGATCAACTCTTAAATGGCTGCTAAGTCTTACCCCTTACTCTATTACTTCATTTGCTAATCTAGTTAACCTGTTTAATAGTCAATTCTCATGTAGTAGAAAATTTGAACGTTTAACTAGTGACCTATATAGGGTAACACAAGGTCAAAATGAATCACTTAGAGACTATATCACTAAGTTTAGTAAAGAATCCTTAGATATTCCTAATTTGGATATTGCTACGGCTGTAGAAGCCTTCAAAATGGGTTTACTTAGGGATTCATTGTTCTATGATGATCTTGTCATGACCCCTTGCAGGAATCTTGATGAAGTAAGAACCAGGGCCCTTAGATTCATCCGACTAGAGGATGACAAAAGGATCCAGGAAAGACTTGCAGGATCCTCGAAACAGGAAAAACAAGGATCCTACTTCAGGAACAACAAGTCCAAGTCTTATAACAAGTCTGATAACCAGAATGTGCATGCAGTAGAACATGAAGAGGATGATGAGGATTATCCTCCAATTTCTGAATATTGTTTTTCTGTTGATAACAATGAACTAATCCTTGCAATGCAGAACCTAGGTGAAAAAGCAAGATGGCCTAGAAAAAGTGATAAGCCAGCTGCAACAAAAGACATATCCAAATGGTGTGTATATCATGAAGATTTTGGTCATCTCACTGAAGAATGTATTGCACTGAGAAAAGAGATTGGTTACTTGTTAAGCAAGGGGCACTTGAAGGAGCTTTTGGGAATAAAAAAGTCAAGGATCCAGGATCCTGAAAAGGTTCCAGAAAGAGCTCCTGCTCCTCCGGCAGATGTACAAGTTATAAACTTCATATCCGGTGGATCAGACATTTGTGGTACTTCCTTTTTAGCAGCCAAGAGAGATGCCAAGGAAACCAAGATGGATAATGGGGATAGACCCATTCGAACCTCTACTGTTACACAGGAAAAAGTTATAACCGTTTATGAGGATGATCGTGTTGATGTCCAGGATCCTCATCATGATGGTCTTGTCATTACTTTGTTTATATCTAACCATTTTGTTTGCAAGATCTTGATAGATGGAGGAAGCTCAGTAAACATCATTCAACTTGATGTCCTCAAGAAGATGAACATTCCTGAATCAGATATTGTTCCAAGATCCTTAGTTCTTGTCGGATTCAGTGGAGAAACCAAGAACACATTTGGGGACATCAAACTTCCCATTTACATAGAGGGTCTTCATTCTTATCAAAAATTTTGTGTTATAGATTGCTTATCCTGTTGCAATGTTATCCTTGGCAGGCCATGGATACATGACATGAAGGCAGTCCCATCTACATATCATCAATGTGTAAAGCTTCCTAGTCAATGGGGGGTGGTGAAGATTGAGAGTGATCAACAAGAAGCAAAGAATTGCTACACCTCATCAATGAAGCCAGCCTCAAGACCAAGGGAGCAATAGCAATTAAAGCATCCTCCAAGAGATGTCTTGGAGGCAAGGGAACAGGATGTGAAAGATATCCTTATGGATCCCCAGGATCCTGAATCTAAGATCTTCATAGGATCAGGGATCCTCAACAACATTGAACAGGATCTAATGTCCTTCCTAAGGAAAAGAAAGACTACCTTTGCCTGGAAGCATGAAGACATGACAGGTATCTCTAAAGATATAATTACTCATAAACTTGGCATTGACAGGTCGTTCAAACCAATACATCAAAAGAGGAGGAAGTTTGCACCTGAGAGGAATGCCATTATCCAGGATGAGGTAGATAAACTGCTCAGAGCAGGTATGATTAGAGAGGTTAAGTATCCAAGATGGTTAGCCAATGTGGTTGTTGTTCAAAAGAAAAATGGAAAGTGGAGGGTATGTGTCGATTTTACTGATTTAAACAAGGCATGTCCCAAGGATCCTTTCCCATTGCCCCAAATTGACTCCATGGTGGATGCTACCGCGGGTCATGAGTTGTTGACTTTTATGGATGCTTCATCTAGATTTCAACAAATTCAGATGGAACCATCTGACCAAGAGGATACAGCCTTTATGAACCCAACTGGTATCTATTGTTATATTGCTATGCCATTTGGACTAAGGAATGCAGGTGCTACTTATCAAAGGCTAGTCAATATGATGTTCAAGGAACAAATTTGACACACTATGGAAGTCTATATAGATGACATGGTGGTTAAGTCTAAGAGAGCTGAGGATCACCTACGAGACTTGGAGGAAGCATTCGATATCCTTGATAAATTTAACATGAAACTAAATCCTTCAAAGTGTCACTTTGGTGTTAAAGCAGGCAAATTCTTAGGCTATATGGTGACAAAAAGAGGCATTGAAGCAAGTCCGGAGCAAATCAAGGCAATCGTGAATATAAAATCTCCTGCCAATGCCAAGGATGTGCAAATGTTGACAGGGAGGATCGCAGCCTTGAATAGGTTCATATCCAAGTCATCAGAAAAGTGTAAGGAATTCTATGACATTTTGAGAAAGAACAAGAAATTTGAGTGGACTGATAAGCATGAAAATGCTCTCAAAGCCCTTAAGGATTACCTATCCTCAACTCCTGCCTTGATGAAACCAGAAAAAGGGGACATATTATCTTTATATTTGGCAGTCTCTTCCAAAGCAGTAAGTGCGGTCCTTGTTAAGGATCACGAAGGTACACAACATCCGGTCTATTATGTAAGTAAGAGTTTGCTTGATGCTGAATCCATGTATTCACATTTAGAAAAACTTATCCTTGCTTTGATTATGGCATCTACTAAATTAAGACATTATTTTGAAACTCATGCTATTATTGTTAGAACTAACTTTCCAATTAAGAATATTCTCAGGAAACCTGAGATGTCATGAAGGATAGCCAAATGGGAAGTGAAGCTTAGTGCTTATGATATAAGATATGAACCAAGGACTTCCATTAAATCCCAAGCCTTAGCTGACTTTGTGGCAGATTTTAGTAGTGACTTACAAAGAGAAGCTGAGTTGGAAGTTCAGCAGCTTGAAGAGACTAAGGATCCTTGGATACTCTTCACTGATGGAGCCTCTAATGTTAAAGGAACATGACTTGGAATACTACTAAAATCACCACAGGGGGACATAATACCCCACTCAATAGCTTATGAATTTCAAATTACTAATAATGAGGCTGAATATGAAGCCTTGATAGCTGGTTTGCAAATTGCCAAGCACATGAGGATCAGGTATCTTGAGGTACATGTAGATTCATTGTTAATTACTAATCACTTTAATGGATCCTATGCTGTTAAAGGTGAAAAGCTAATCAAATATTTAGAGATAGTCAAAGAATTGGCACTCTCTTTTGTTTCCTTTAGTTTGACACAGGTACCCAGAGAAGAAAATGCAGAAGCTGATGCATTGGCCAACCTAGGATTATCCTTGAAGATTCCAGAAGATATCAAAATCCCTATTATTCATATCCTAACTCCTGCTATTGAGGATCATGTAGCTATGGAGATAGGAGAGGATTCTGCAATCATCCCTAGTAATGATACACAATCTCATTCAGGATCATGGATCCTTCCAATCATGAGATATATACAGCATGGAGAGATTCCTACAGGAGAAAACCCCAGGGCTTTCAAAATCAAGGTATCTCAATTTACAATATTGAATAACATGTTATATAAATGATCTCTTGCAGGACCATATCTAAGATGCATTGAGGATCCTGAAATCCAAGAAGTCCTAAAGGATTTTCATGAAGGAGATTGTGGAAACCACACTGGGGGCAGGGCATTGTTCTCAAGGATCCTTAGGACAGGATACTATTGGCCTACTATGAAGAAGGATGCTGTGGATTATGCCAAGAAGTGTGATCCTTGTCAGAGACATATTAATATCCTTCACCAACCAGCGGAGCTCCTGCATCCTATATCCTCTTCTTGGCCATTCATGAGATGGGGAATGGATATAGTTGGCAAACTTCCCAAGGCACCTGGTGGAAAAGTGTTCATGCTTGTTATGACTGATTACTTCTCCAAGTGGATAGAAGCTGAAGCTTTTGCTTAAGTCAGAGAAAAAGAAGTGATATCCTTTATTAAAAGAAACATTATTACCAGATTTGGTATCCCTTCTGAAATTGTTTGTGATAATGGATCCCAATTTATTGGGAGTAGAACTACTAACTTTTGTGACAGCTGGGGGATTAAGATGATAACATCAACACCAGTCCACCCACAAGCTAATGGTCAAGCAGAATCATCCAACAAGATCATCATCAACAACTTGAAAAAGAAGCTTGGATCCAAGAAAGGAAAATGGGCAGAAGAACTACCTTATGTACTATGGGCGGATAGGATAACTCCCAAGAATGCTACTGGCCAGACTCCATTTTCTTTAGTGTTTGGAGCAGAATCAGTGATCCCTACAGAGATGGTGGTTCCTACTGCAAGAACAAGCATCCATGATCCTGAAGGAAATGCTGAAAACTTGGTTCAAGACCTGGATACCATAGAAGAACTCAGGGATTTGGCAAGGATAAGAATCGCTAGTTATCAACAAAGGATGGCTGGAGCTTATAACAAAAACGTCAGGATCAGGAAGTTTCAAGTCGGTGATATGGTGTTAAGGAAAGCATTCCAAAATACCACCAATCCTGCTGATGGCAAGTTAGCACCAAAGTGGGAAGGTCCCTACCTTATTGAAGCTGAGGCAGGAAAGGGGTTATATCGAATATTAACAATGGAAGGAGATTTGCTACCAAGAGCTTGGAATGCTATTCATTTGAAGAGATACTTCATGTAATAAGGATCCAGCATCCTTAGCTATTTTCATGATCGGTATCCTTGAAGGATCCTTAGAGGATAGATGATCCTCATTCTGGTAATGATCTAAATTCAATCTATTTAATTCTTTAATTAACATGTTTACAAGGAGAAGGATCCTGTATCCTTTATCCTTCCTTCACTTAATTTTGAGTTTTGCAGAAGGTTGATATATCCTTAATGAAGGATCAAGTATCCACATAAGTCTCCAAAGTTATATGGGCTTGTCCCCAGTATTTGGGCTTGTCCCCAGTCTTTTGGGCTAGTCCCCAGTTTTTTGGGCTTGTCCCCAGCATCGCCAATAGCGCACGATGATCCTGGTGCAGTTCAAGGCAATGGGACCAGTACCCGCTTTAGGGGCTGACAATTTCATTGTACTGACTGTATTTGGGATCCTACGTATAATGGTAGACGTACCATACATACGTTCCTAAGGTTTCTAACGTTTTCACGTTAGCTAAGGTTTTGGCATTTTCATGTCACTAAGTTTGGATAGTCGCCAGTGAGGGCCATACTCCAGTTTACACAAGATCCTTTGGGCTTGTCCCCAGTTTTTTGGGCTTGTCCCCAGTTTCTAACTCTTCTCTTATGATTGGCTTAGTCCCAAGTTACATTCCATTTCAGGTTTTCGAAGCTAAGCAGCTAAGGATCCTTGATCCTAACCTTTTATTAAGGTTTGTCTTTTGGTTATCCTGATGGTAAATATTAAAGGTTTAGGATCCTAACTTGGATTCTCAGGTATGATCCTTGATTACTTTAATTCTATTCTTTGTTTATCTAAGTGACCCTAATTCTTTGACAACAGGATACATGATCCTTAAGTTATATCACTTTTTTGAATTTTTTGATTATAGGATATTTGATCCTTGATCATATCCTAAACTTTTTGACATAATCTATTAAACTTTTGTTCATAACTTATGAATTCAAACAGAATGTATCATAACAATTGAAAGGTAAAGTATTCACAAAAATAACAACACATGAGATAGTCAAAAGATTAAGCTTTTATTTATTTAGCAAAAGGTTAACCCTCTAAAGGTTGTCAAAATTACCTACCCCTAGCATCTACCAGTAATCCGTGGCCCGTCCGCTGGGGTAGGTAAAGGGCGTCCATGATAATAAGTTCTAATAAGTGCAGGAATAAAAAGACGGCAGGATCACAATGGCTTCATCCCCCAAACAGAGGCTCCCTCCACCGTTTGTTATCCTACCTATTGTCTGAAGGATCGGTGATCCTTAAACCTAAGAATTATTGTTTAAGTACAGACCAGCATTGTTCAGAAAACATCAACAATCAAAAAACTTTTAAACCATAAAAAATGGGCTCCAGCCGCGTCTAGATAAATCCATCATCGCCCATTGTTGCAGCCTACACCTTCGCTGCATCACCATCACCTCCTGCCTCTGCATCACCAGCGTGATCCTTCGCCCCACTGCCGCTTGCCTCGATTGCCAAAACCTCTTCAGTCTCCTCTTCATCGTCCAGCTCAGCTAGCTTGGCCTTCCAGCCTTATTGGTCCCAGGCAGTCCTGTCGAAGCTAGGATCCTCAGCCTCCTGTGCCATCTGCAATTTGATCTTGAGCATAGCAATGGAGGCAGAAAGCTTAGCACCCTCCATCACATCAGCCTTCTCCTGATCAGAAGTAATGTGGGCCATGACCAGCTGCTTTTTTGCCAAGTTGAGCTCCTTCTCGAGGGTAGAGATGGTTTGATCCTTAGACAGGAATAGCTTTTGGAAGTCCATCTCCTTCTGCTCAGCCTCTTCAACATAAACATCAAAGAGCATCTGGATCTCAGCAAATTTCTGCAAAAAAGGAAAGATACAATTCAGGATCCGTTATCCTCAAAAGGGGCAGAATAGATTTAAGGATCAGGGATCCTTACATCAGAGAAGTATTCTTCAAACTGATGCCGGATGAGGGGCATGCCTTCAAGATCGTCAGCGGTCTTCCTCTTCTTTCCTCCCTTTGCCCTTGGAGGTAACAGGCTTAGGAATTATGACGCTAGGACTGGTAGCAATTCGTTTCTTGCCGGACCGGGCAGCGACAGAATCAATATCACTGACACTGAAGCAAGAGGCTGATTTTGTGGACTTTCCAGTGCCTACAAAGGACAAATAACAGATAAGTATCCTTAATCTATATCTATTTAATCATACATAAATGTAAATACTTACTTGACATGGTGACTGAACCAGAGGATACTTCTTGTGAATCCTTTGTGTTGGCCTGGAATGTTCTAACTGCAGGATCAAGGTCCCAGAAGGCAGCGGTTCTTTCTTTTGTTGCAGGTGACTGAATGAGATGAGAGACCGAGATAGCTGCAAAACAGAAAAGGATCAGTTATCCTCAACAGAAACAGGGTTATCCTATGATCCTTCTATAAGGATCCTATATCCTACCATGGGTGGTCCACTCTTTGAGGAGATCATTCCCGTCTGGAATAGAATCTCTCTTAACAAAGAAGAAACGGTTTTTCCAGTGGGTATCATTCTTTGTGGTTTTAAGGATTGGATGAGGATCACCAGGCTTATGTTTGAACAAGTAACGGTGTGAACCATGGCTCACAAGATTATACAGCTCAGCCAGTTTCGACATTCCTATCTCTATACCTTCCTGCTCTATGATGTTTTCTAAGGTATGCAGAACCCTCCACATCAACGGCATGGCTTGGATATAGCACATACCGGTGAGTGCAAAGAAGGATTGGGTAAAGGCAGGGAAAGGATAGGAGAATCCTATCAGGAATGGGGTGGCCGGAAAAGGAACCCAAGTGTCGGAGACGGAGTCACTTTTGGCAGTAGGATCAAAAGGTTTAAAGACGGTATCCGCCGAAAAATAGTGGTGAATCCGATCAATCTCCGGGTCGGTGAAGCGGCAGAGCTCAGATGAGGGGTTTTTGATGATCCCTTGGCTTTTCAAAGAATCATCCATCTTTGGATCCTTGGCTGGTGAGGATCGAAGAACCATATTTGCCATGGGTGGTGATAAAAAAGAAGAACAGAGTAAGAAGATGAAGAGAGAAGGAGAAGAGAGATACCTGATCGATCTTTAAATGAGGATTTAAAGGGAAGTATCGCTCGAATTTAAATGAAAAATTGATCCTTATCTCTAACCTATATATATAATGATGATTCTGCAGGTTGTCACTTCGGTGACGCGTGATGTATAACGGCTAGTTCGATTCTAACGGCTATATTCCCTTTGGCTAGTTCGTTGCAGATAATGTTGAAAAATATGACTCATTAAGTGATATTTTATTCCTCATATTTTGGGGGAAATTGTTAGGGATGGATTTTCTAAATCTAAGGATCACGGATCCACAAGTGCAGCCAGGATCACGGATCCTCAATTCTGTTTGAATTAAGAATCCTCAGAAGACGTTGCAGAATTAAGGATCCAGGATCCTCATTGTTATCCTAACACTAACGATTGTTTCCATTACATTTAAGCTTGTTTTGCAGGAATGAACGAGTGGGACTTGGTCTTGCCAATATTCTTGGGGAATATGCTCTCAATATTCTGCACGTGCATGGCTTTGTGACCGTTTTAGAAGTCATGGGTAGCTTGCACATTTAGCGGATAGTTAGTTTTTTAGATTATTTCTATTTTTAAAAGGGGATAACAGCTTGAATTAGAACATATTAGCAAACACACACACTCTCGCAAACTCTTAGCAACTTATTGGCGATTTCATACATTTTCCACACTAGTGATCCTTGTAACAAGCTTGTTATCATCCCGAGTTATAATCATCATTTGTTCAATTATAGTTGGTGATCGGTAGTTTCCATCACCCGAGGTTTTTTATGCCGAAGATCATACATTGATCAAGGGCTTTTTCCTCGTATAAATCCTTGTATCACTTGTTCATTTCATCTACAAGTTGTTCATACATTTGTTCATTGATTCAAGCATCATACCTCACAAAATAAGATTTGGTTGCATTATCCTAGTCTGATTTTTGACCAAAACAATCTTCATGATAGGCACACCACTTGGATTTATCCTTCGTAGCAGCTGGTTTATCATTCTTTCTAGGCCATCTAGCCTTTTCACCTAAATTCTGCATGGCAAGGATTAGTTCATTGTTATCAACAGCAAAACAATAATCTGAAATGGATGGGTAATCTTCATCATCCTCTTCTTGCTCCACTGCATGCACATTTTGACTATCAAACTTGTTGTAAGGTTTGGATTTGTTGTTCTTGTAATAGGATCCTTGTTTTTCCTATTTTGAGGATCCTGAAAGTCTCTCCTGGATCCTTTTATCATCATCTAAATGGATGAATCTAAGGGCCCTGGTTCTTACTTCATCAAGGTTCCTGCAGGGTGTCATAACGAGATCATCATAGAATTGTGAATCCTTAAGCAAACCCATTTTGAAGGCTTCTACAGCCGTTGCAATATCTAAATTAGGAATTTCTAAGGATTCCCTACTGAATTTGGTTATATAATCCCTTAATGATTCATTATGACCTTGAGTTACCCTATATAGATTACTAGTTAAACGTTTAAATCTCCTACTACATGAAAATTGGCTATTGAACAAGTTAACTAGATTAGCAAATGAAGTAATAGAGTAAGAAGGAAGACTTAGCAGCCATTTAAGAGCTGATCCTGTCAGTGTGGATCTGAGAAACCCTTGCATAGACATGCTTCTTTTAACCTTTCAGGAATGAGATTGATCTCCGTTCTCTCCCTGTATTGAGCTACATGCTCCTCTGGATAAGTTGAACCATCATAGAGCTTCATGTTTGGTGCTTGAAACCTCTTTGGTATCTCTTCATCACAAATAGATGGTTCAAAACGAGATACCCTATGACTCCCATCTGGAATCTCAGGAATGGGCTTCACTATTCCTGGAACACTGGATATCATATCCTTGATCTTTTGTAACTCCCTAGCCATAGCTTGATTGATTCCTGCATCCTGCACAAAGCCATGGTTAGTATTATAGGTAGTATTCAAAGTGTTACCTCCTGATGGATTCAAGGGTGGAATTCCTTATGTGAATCCATATTGATGTGACTCTGGCATGATTGAGGGACCAGACGAAGCAATAGTCTGCATTGGGATGAAGTCTCCCAAGTGAACTTCTGAACTTCTGGGTTATACATTCCTTAAGGATCCTTGATCCTGAAAGATGTTGGATCCTTGATTCATCAAAGCTGGGGGTCTCGGAGGATAATCCATGGATCCGTGAACCTGAGATGAGGATCCTTGACCCTGGAATGAGGATCCTTGACCCAGGGATGAGGATCCTGGATACTGAGAGTAGGATCCTTGAACTGACTGTGTTCCAATATATCCTCCGGAACTGAGGAAGGATCCTTGATGCTGGAAGGAGGATCCTTGAGGCTGAAGAAAGGATCCTGAAGGCTGAAAGTAGGATCCTTGAGCCTGTGTCGTTGCCGATGATCCATAGCGTATACTCGATGATCCACCTTGATATTGGATGCCTGATGCTGTGGAGTGCTGGGTAGTTATGACTGGAGAATCAAAATTCAGTGATCTAGGCATCAATGGAGAGTGATCCTCCGCTGATCTCTTCAATTTCTTGATTTCATCAATTTATATAAGGATCCTGTCATTAGTTCTGTCCTGCTGCTGCATGTAATCCTTCATCTGCAAAATCAAAGAATAAAGATCATTATTAGTAGGACCAGAAGTAGCAGCAGTAGCTTGTTTTGAGAAAATGGAGGTTTGTTTCTTCGGAGCATTCTCAGCATTCTTCTGGGATCCAGAATGTGCAGGAGGCAAAGGTGGAATGCCCTGTGAAGAAGTAATCGCCGACATGGAGTTTGAAGTGTTTTTTCCGTGAGAAGCCATGTGATCAAAGGTAATGAACAGAAATGAATGAAATGAATGAAAGTTTCAGAATTGAAGCACCAATTGCCCCACGGTGGGCGCCAAACTGTTTTGGTCAAAAATCACACAATGACAATGTAACCAAATCTGATTTTGTGAGGTGTGATGCTTGATTAAATGAATGAATGAATAAACAATGAATGAATGAAATGAATAATGAACACAAGGATTTATACGAGGAAATAGCCCTTGATCAATGTATGATCTCCGGCATAAAAAACCTCGGGTGATGGAAACTACCGATCACCAACTATATTAAACAAATGAAGTGTATAAATCGGGATGATAACAAGCTTGGTACAAGGATCACTATAGTGCAAAAAGTGTGTAATTGCCGAGAGTGTTTGAGAGCTCGAGTGTGTTGCAGTAAAATTGCTAAGATTTGCTAACTGTCACTAATCAAGCTTGTTATCCCCTTATAAAAATAGAAATAAGCTAAACTAACTAACAATCCGCAAATCATGCTAGCTTCCCACGACCTCCATAACGGTCACTAAGGCCATGCACGTGCAGAATAATGGAGCATATTCTCCTGGAATCTTGGTTATACCAAGTCCCACTCGTATACTCCTGCAAAACAAGTTCAAACATAATGGAAACAATTATTAGTAAAAGGATCATAATGAGGATCCTGGATCCTTATTCCTGCAACGTCTTCTGAGGATCCTTAATTCAAACTAAACTGAGGATCCGTGATCCTGGCTGCACTTGAGGATCCGTGATCCATAAGATGTGAAAATCCATCCCTAACAACCGTTATGATAGAATACTTAACAATGACCCCAAAACGGGCGGTGTGCTACTCCTATAGCGCTATACATGTTAAGGTAGTCTTGTTAAGTTAATGATAAATAGGTTGCATGAATGTATTCTAGCATGTATAAACGTAAAGTATGATAAGTAACATGTTTATGGATTAAGTGTTTGCATAAGATTGATTGTATGTGTTTAGTGAGTTTAATATTTATACACGTTACACCCAAAAGTGGTTTAAAACGGAAAGAGGGTCAAGTATACTCACAGTTTGTAAATGCTTTCCACAAAGTGAGTTGGACGATTTGGAGGATGGATCACCGAGGTCATCCTAAAATGGATAAACAAGGTGTATGAGTTAATAGAGTCGATGATAGGAATAAATTCAGAATTTACAAGTATAAAATACGAAAATATATCTTGCATTAGGTACTCATTTGGACACCACTTCTAGTTAGTGATCTTCATGAGTGTTGCACTCATTGGAAGTCCAAAATGAAGAGGCTAAAACTAAGACAAGTCCCACCTCGCCATAACATTCAACCATTATTTTGGTTGGTATCATGGTTTGGTTTGGGTTAGATAGTGTGTGTGTGTATTCATATTATAGTCTAGTATATGGTCATGTATTGTCAAGCATGGGTAGGATGATTCCTTTAACCCTCTAGTTCACCAATACACAAATCATCACATGGATGATTTGGATGGTCATGAACGTAAGTACAAGAAAGTAGTAACTTATCTAACTCACCAAGCAACCAAGTGGGTTTAACTAGATGAGTGTTTCCAACATGATAATAGTTGGAGACTTGGTGTAGTTTGTCCATTTTGATTACTTGAAAGCTACTTGGTGAATTAGATTTAGGGGTGGCAGTCGTGTCGGGTTGATGGGTTGGCGGGTTGGTGGGTTGAAATGTTCAACCCAAACCCGACCCATATTATTATTGGGGTCAAAGATTTCAACCCTAACCCGACCCATATTAGTTCGGGTCAAACCGACCCGTTTAACCCATATTTTTAAATGAGTGATATAAGTTGATGATTTATAAACCAGTTGTTCGGTTTTAAGCGGGTTATCGATAACATATTTAATGATGAGTATGAGTGTGATAAATAAATAATATAATGTGTCAAAATTAACATTATTATAACTAACCATGTAAAATAGAAACCGAAAAAACAAAAACAAAAATATAAAAGATTTTTTATCTAAATAGTTAAACGGATTAATGGGTCACCCCGTTTTTATACGAGTCAACCCAAACCCGGCCCGTTTTTTTAAACAGGTCGTGTTAGTCTACCCAAACCAGTTTTTTTCGTGTCAGGTTTGGGTCGGGTTAATAGGTTGTGTCAAGAATTGCCACCCCTACTTAGATTGTTTGAAATGTTAACTTAAAAGTACAACATTTCTGGAGCAAATCTTTAATCCGAACCTATCCAACATAGGGATTTCTTGGCAACCTGAAGATATCTCAAAGTTTAAAGTAACATGTATGAAAGTTTTGGTTAAAAACATAAAATACACTCCACACCGGACCTCAAAATGGTGATGTTCCAACTTAGTTTGCCATAGTAAACTTGTGGAAATACTCCTAGATGTTATCCCAAAGAAGGAGAAGCAAGAATCCATGAAGAAGAGAAGAAGAAAGTGAGTTGAAACTCACTTTTGCACTTGGAACAAATCTGCCTAAAGTTGCAAATCTGAATGTTTGAGAGAGTTTAGAGAGTGATCAGGGAGTGTGAAAAGTGAAATAGATATGTGATAGGCTTGGTTTTATAGTTGAGGATTGGAGTTAGTGTTGTTAATGAGTTGTGTAGTGTCACGCCCCAACCGATGGCGGAATCAACGGGATGTGGCATGATGCGAATAGGTTGCTCGAGAGAATCCATAACGACTAATTGTATCAATATTTAATAAGGTTCAATTTCCCATACAATCAAACTAACATTTGCACAAAAACCGTAACGAATTTCAGTAGTTTCTCAAGCAACAAAACAAAACGTAACAAAACCTGCAACGAAATTTAGGCGGGTTTCTAAGATCCTAGATCATTTCCAGCAGTAAATCCATCAACCTGTCTGTCACACCCCAACCAATGGCGGAATCATCAGAGTGGGACTAGTTCGAGATTGCAAGAGGCTTCATAACACTATTTGTGACAATATTTAATTCAACCGATTTCATTTCATAGCAAAATAGTCAAATATTACAAAGAAATTCAAATAACAACATTGTTTCAACATAACAATAACAAAATTGATACAACACTTTAAACCTAAACATCTAAGTGAGTATCTAGGCATCTTTGCTAATCCATTTCATAGCATCATCAATCTTTAACCTGTAACATGTTTAAAATACAATTCAATGCAAAAGAAAAGGCGAGTATACAAGTTTAAGAATAAGTATAAGTGTAAAAGTTTAAAACGAATCCACACGACAACTTAGTTTATACAAGATCAACATAACATGGCATGCAATATTTCTAGTCAACCCTCTGTTTACTCAAAATGATATAATTCAACATGACCACTAGTCTACGGGCGGTGCGTTACTCCTATAGCGATATACATGTCAAATAGAGGCTAGTAATAAGTTAATGACTATTGTATCACATAAGAATCACCCAAGTATATGCATCAAATATAACAAACATAGCATTCATGTATATGGATTGTTTTCGTGCATTGCAAAAAAGAATATGTTTAAGTGTTGTTTTTATAATTTAACATGTTACACCCCAAAAGTGGTAATAATAGAAAGGGGGTTGTGAGTATACTCATGGTTTTGCAAGTCTTCTACTTGTGAATCCGCGAGTGAGTGGTTGTGGGGGGTTGGAACACCAAGTCCTTCTACGCGAAGAAACAAAGTGTATGAGTTTCGGAGTTTAACAGTAGATTAAGGATTGGGAATGTAAACAACATGAACTTAGACATATGAAAATAATCATTTAGTGCATATAATACTTGTCTTGACACTAGGAAACTCTAAGGAGTTCAAATGTTTTCATGGAACAAGGCCCATTAGAATCGTGACAAGTTATCAAAGTCTAAATGGTGTAATCTAGTACTTTGACATATGAACACTAGTTCATTATCAAAGATTCGATTAATTGGATAATATACTTATGTATTATATAGGTTATGTAATATATATTAGTAAGTCCAATAGTCAAGCATGAGGTAGAAGATTAAATCTTCATTTAGGTACCTCTAAGTTTCATGGAAATCATGTAGGAGGTAGGAAGAGAAGTCTTCCATTTAGGTACCTCTAAGTGTTCACCACTACACTTGATATAAAAACATACAAGGAGGGTCATGAACTATAAATAATACAAGAATATAAACAACTACTCTGTAAGAAATCATCAAGCAATGTGGGGATTTTATGTAGGACAACCCAAGTTAGTCCTTAATCACACCTACATTAAGTCTTGGACTTAAACATTACTTGTGGGTTAGAAACCCTAAACAAAACATAATGTATATGAGGTTTAACCTCTGATTTTGAATGTCTCAACCTTTTTTTTAAGCCTAACTAACTATAGAAGTGGTTATAAGCATAAGTACATAGGTTTAAGATGAGTTAGACTCAAGTTGAACAAGTTTAGTAAAGATTAGATGAAATCAGAAATGAACAGTAAACTTTGGAGCCTTTTTTCCGGAATTCCAGGGACTTATTTACTGTGAAAAACCCATGGAATCTAAGTTAAGGTCAATCCAAGCACATAGGAAAAAGAATGGACTAAATCGGACAAGTATTGAGTGAGTTATGCTCACTTTAGTGAAGAGGTAGCAATCTGTCCGAACTTCAGAATTCAGCTGCGTTTTTGAGTGATTTGGGAGTGATTAGAGTGTTTAGAAAGAGTAAACTGCCATTTTGGTCCCTGTGGTTTGGCCAGTTTTGTCACTTTAGTCCAAATCTAATATTTTTTACATCTGGGTCCCTGTGGTTTCACTTTTGTTGCCATTTTAGTCCAAAATTCAAAACCCCCTTTTTTGACTGTTTCAACCTGTCTGTTTTGTCTTTTTGTTCAGGGGCAAAATGGTCATTTCACAATTATATAAATAAATACCAGCTCAAACTTAAAGAACCCTAATCTTCGTCATACAGTTCATCTTCCTCTGCATTCTTCAAACTTGAAGAACCCTAATCTACACCACCTCCGATCTATCAGCTCTCTCTCTCTCTCTCTCTCATATCTCTAAACCTAAGTCGTGACATCCATAAACCACCATGAATCTCCTCTATAATCACCGCAACATCATCAACAACCACCATCATCACCCCCGTCAGTCACACCCACCACTGTCACCGTCAACAACCACAACCGTCACTGTACCCATTAAATGCCACAACCGTCGCCACTCAAAAACCCTAAACCTACCACCACCAATCTGAAAGAAAGGTAGAGACAGATGGTGCATATCTGAGATGGTGGCAGGGGTTGTTTGTTTGTTGGATTTTGCAGCGGTGGTGGTTAATCAGAGCGTCGGTGGTGGTTGGATTTTGCAGACCTCTATCATCGTTCCTCCACCACCGCCGCCACCGCCGTTACCACCTCCAGAAGCTCCTCCATCGATGAAGATGATGTCGGAGGTGCAGAGGAGAGATTTGAGCATTGTTGCTGAATACATTTCTGGGTATTGTTGTTTGGTGATTCTTGGTTGTGGTAGGTGGGTTAAATGTGGGTAATTTTCTTTGTTTCTTGTTGATGCTTTCTCGGTTGGATCTCAGCAGAAATATGTATGGAGATATGTTTATTGTTTGATTATTCAGTCAGTTTTGCTTTGTACATTGTTGTTTTGAAGTTTTCGTCGAAAAAGGTGGAGGTTATACCCCCTTGATTTGATCCGCAGATCTGTTTTTGTATCATTGTATAACTTCCACTTGTTTGGATGATCATAGATTATAGATCAGTTGCTGATCTTTTGCTTGTAAACGACATTTGTAGCTTGATTTTATACATCAATTTTGTTTGTTAAATCTTGTTTTGTGGAGTGATTGGAGAAGATGATTAGTGTTTTGGGGGAAGATGAACTGTATGGGGATTATTTAATTTAATTATTTTAATTAATAGTGTGTTATAATAATACTTGTAATGACTAAATTGCCCCTGTAGAAAAAGACAAAAAACCAAGTTTTTTTTAGAAATAGCAGCTGATTTTCTTTTTGGACTAAAATGGCAACAAAAGTGAAACCATAAGGACCCAGATGTAAAAAGTTTGAGATTTGGACTAAAGTGGCAAAACTGGCCAAACCACAGGGACCATAATGGCAGTTTACTCGTTTAGAAAAGTGAAAATGGCTTGGAGATGGCTTGGTATTTATAGGGACTTAATTAGGGTTTAATTTGGTTGGCAATTAATATGGTTAGTTGGTTGTTTAACTCAAAAAAATAATAATAATAATAATAATAATAATAATAATAATAATAATAATAATAATAATTAAAACAGCCCCCTATGAGCTGCGACCTGACTGAAGACAGCCTTCATTTCCTTCTTTTTTTTGTTGTTGCAATTGATGTATGGTATTTATTAAATTGTGTTAGATTATTTTATCACATACCTAACCCCTTAATCAAGTATATCATTGCATAGTTGGGAGATAAAATAATTAAAACACAACAATCCTTCCCCCCTGAATCTGCGATTGGGACTGCCATCTTCTCTCCATATTTTTTTTGTGTTTCATGAACTTACGTTCAAGTGTAATGAAATACTGTTGTTACTTTATTATTATTATTATTATTATTATTATTATTATTATTATATTATTATTATTATTATTAATATTATATTATTGGCATTACTAGAATTATATTTAATAGTTAACAAGCATGTATAAGTTACGAGTATCAGTATGTCGAGTATTGGTTGCGCGTATGCATTCGAGATTGGTAACGTATAACCCAAGTATTGCAACACGTATAAGCATGTATAAAAAATAGAATTTCATTACGATCGAAATCTCGGATTTACAATGGTTTGAAACGAAAAACGAAATACGAGATACAAAAGGAACAAGCTTCCAAAAATAGAAATACAAGACACGTTTTTCTAATTAAGGAAGGTACGAAAGGGCAGAGCGTTACAGTCTCCCCTCCTTTAGGGAATTTCGTCCCGAAATTTAGGAAGATGTAGCGAAAAGATACGGATACTTCGTCTTCATGTCACTCTTGAGTTCCCAAGTAAATTCTGCGCCACTTTTTCCTTCCCATCGAACCTTGACGATAGGAATTTTACTGTGTCTCAATACCTTGACTCCTTGATCCATGATTTCGACAGGTTTTTCCACAAAGTGCAAGGTCTCGTTAACTTGGAGGTCCTCGAGTGGGACTTGAAGTCCTTCGTCAGCTAGACACTTCTTTAGGTTGGACACGTGGAAGACAGGATGTACATTGTTGAGTTCTTCAGGCAGGTCCAGTCTATACGCAACCTTGCCAATCCTTTCGAGGATCTTGAAAGGACCAACGTAGCAAGGTGCGAGTTTCCCTTTCTTCCCAAATCAAACCACGCCCTTCCAAGGGGATACCTTGAGAAGTGCGAAGTCACCTGTCTCGAATTCCAAAGGTTTGCAACGCTTATCGGCGTAACTCTTTTGTCGGCTTCTGGCTTTCAATAAGCTGTCTCGAACCTGTAATATCTTGTCCGTTGTCTCTTGTATGAGCTCGGGACCAGTGATTTGAACTTCACCAATCTCGTGCCAACAAATAGGCGAACGCCACTTACGACCATACAATGCTTCGAAAGGTGCCATTTGAATACTCACGTGATAGCTGTTGTTGTACGAGAATTCGATCAACGGCAAGTGTGAGTCCCAGTTGCCACCAAAATCTATTACGCATGAACGAAGCATATCCTCTAATGTTTGGATTGTATGCTCGGTTTGACCATCTGTCTGAGGATGGAAGGCGGTGCTAAGGTTAAGAACAGTACCAATAGCAGATTGAAAGGTTTGCCAAAGATGAGACGTAAAACGAGCATCATGATCGGAAATGATGTCAATGGGGATACCATGAAGACAGATGATCTCATCAGTGTAGATCCTAGCCAATTTCTCGACTTTGAAATCTTCACGAATGGGAAGAAAATGAGCTGATTTGGTCAATCGATCAACGATCACCCAAATACTGTCATGACCAGAAGAGGTATGAGGAAGTTTAGTGATGAAATCCATAGCGATGCTCTCCCATTTCCAGACAGGGATTTCTGGTTGTTCGAGCAGACCAGAGGGAAGTTGATGGTCAGCTTTCACTTTTGAACATGTGAGACATTTTGAGACGAAAGTGGCTATATCCTTCTTCATTCCAGGCCACCAATAGGATGCGCACATATCATGGTACATCTTGTCGGCACCAGGGTGAATAGAATATTTCGTGTGATGTGCCTCCTTCATCAGGAACTCTCGAAGGTTACCATGATTAGGAATCCAGATTCGATCGAGATAGTATTAAATACCATCGGGTTTGGTTACGAGGCTTTCTTCAGCACCACATCGCATCTTGTCGTAGAGGTTACCCTCGTTAACAGATGAATATTGAGCGTCACGTATGCAGTTCTGAAGGTCATGGACGAGTTGGAAACAACGGACACTCTTGACATGAGTTTTACGACTAAGAGCGTCGACTACTACATTCGCTTTACCTGGATGGTATTTGATTTCGCAGTCGTAGTCGTTTAACAGTTCCACCCAACGACCTTGACGCATGTTAAGTTCCTTTTGGTCGAAGATATGTTGAAGGCTCTTATGGTCGGTGAAGACCACACACTTAGTACCATATAGGTAGTGTCGCCAAATCTTCAATGCAAAAACAACTGCGCCAAGTTCAAGGTCGTGAGTAGTATAGTTCCTTTCATGTATTTTGAGTTGTCTCGACGCATATGCGATGACCTTGTCTCGTTGCATAAGCACACAACCAAGTCCAAGGTTTGAAGCATCTCAATATACGACGAAGTCGTCGTTACCATCAGGAAGCGCGAGAATAGGAGCATTACAAAGCATCTCCTTGAGTGTTTGAAAAGATTCCTCTTATTCGGGACCCCAAACAAAAGGTTTATCTTTTTGAGTCAAAGAAGTTAAAGGAACAGCGATCTTCGAGAAGTTAGAGATAAAGCGACAATAATAACCAGCAAGACCAAGAAACGAACGAATTTTAGATGGAGATTTAGATGCGATCCAGTTCTTCGCAGCTTCGATTTTAGCGGGATCAACATGAATACCAATTTCCTTGACAGTATGACCCAGGAATTGAACCTCTTTTAACCAAAATTCGCACTTGGAGAATTTGGCGTATAGACGTTCAGCACGAAGAAGTTCAAGGATAAGACGCAAGTGTTGCTCGTGCTCTCCTTGTGTCTTGGAATAGATAAGAATATCGTCGATGAAGACGATCACGAAACGGTCCAAGTACGCTTTACACACGCGGTTCATCAAATCCATGAAGACAGCGGGTGCGTTAGTCAAACCAAAGGGCATGACCACGAACTCGTAATGGCCATAACGCGTACGAAAGGCGGTTTTAGGTACATCCTCTTTGAGGACTCGAAGTTGGTGGTACCCAGAACGAAGATCGATCTTTGAAAAGCAGGCCGCGCCTTGCAATTGGTTGAAGAGGTCATCGATGCGAGGAAGAGGGTATCGGTTCTTGACAGTAAACTTGTTGAGCTCACGATAGTCAATACACATACAGAATGACCCATCTTTCTTTTAAACGAACAAAACAGGAGCGCCCCAAGGAGAAGTACCAGGGCGTATAAAGCCTTTATCAAGAAGCTCTTGAAGTTGACTCGAGAGCTCTTGCATCTCAGAGGGTGCTAAACGGTAAGGAGACTTAGCGACGGGCGTAGCGCCAGGCACTAAATCGATACAAAAGTCGACCGAACGAGCAGGAGGCGGACCAGGAAGATCGTCGGGAAACATATCGGGAAAATCAGATACGACGGGAACGTCGCTTATGCTTGGGCTTTTGTGCTTCTTTTCCACAATGTGGGCAAGAAAGGAGAATGTACCCTTGCGTAACCATTTGTTTGCTTGGATACACGACATAAGCTTGAGACCTTGAGAAGGTTTCTCGCCATACACGTGTAGAGAATCACCGTTTGGAAGAGGAAGGCGGATAAACTTTTCAGAACAAACAACTTCAGCACGAACTCGCCTAAGCCAGTCCATGCCTACTATGATGTCAAAGCAACCCATTTGCATAGGTATAAGATCGATTGAGAACATATGGCCATTAAGAATCAAGGAACAATTGGAAAGAATGGAATCGACAACGACGTATTTACCATTAGCGACTTCGACAGCGAAAGATCTTGGCAACTTAAAGCGTTTACACATAAGCAATTGTTCAAACTCTAATGAAACAAAACTTTTATCCGCACCAATATCAAATAGACAAGAAGCATAAACATGGTTCACAAGAAACATACCAGTAATGACATCGTTTGCATTCTGAGCCTGAGCGGCAGTGATGACAAAAGCTTGGCCTCTAGCAGGTTGTTGAGCTTGTTGCTGCAGTTGTGGCGGCTGCTGCTGCTGCTGCTGCTGTTGTTGAGGCTGATAACGCTGGGGACACACGTTGGCTAAGTGATTGAGATCACCACACTTGAAGCATGCTCGCACAGGAGCAGCTTGAGGTTGAGCTTGGTTAGGAACAGGGTTTGCAACGAGGGCTTGATTCTGGTTGCCTTAAGCTTGAGGGATGTTGCGGCACCTGTCGGTAAAATGCCCAAACCTATGGCAACGGGCGCATTTGCTGCACGGTGTGTTGGTAGGATGATGGTACAAACAGGTAGTATACTGGGGATGAGACCCAGTGTAGGCTCGTTTTGGTGGTTCGGTGTTTGCGGGGGTAACGGCGGCTACTGCTTGTAAAGGTTGAGGGTTTGGCGGAGTGACGACCGCATAATTCTGGCTTGAAGCCTTCCGCTTCTTGCCTTTGTTCTTCTTGGATTGGGAGGATGAAGGTTCAACAGCGGTGGTAGTATTGGTGGAATCAGTGACGGCTTGATGCGCACTCTTCGTCGAAACCTTGTCATAGGTTCCATGAAGAACGCAATTGTTGTTGAGTTCGGTGGCTATGCTAAAGGCTTCCTCTATGGTTTTAGGGCAAGTAGAGGCAACATGGTTAGTCAGGGAAGGTGCAACACAACGGATGAATTTGGCTATGGTCTTGGGGACAGAGTCGACTTGTCCAGGACAGAGGACACTGAGTTGTTGAAAGCGCGTAATCAGACCATCCATGTCGCTCCCCTTTTGCGTTAGGTTCTAAAATTCGTTCTCTAACTTTTGGAGTTCGTGAGGGGGGCATAAATGGTCCTTCATAAGCTGCTTAAGTTCGTCCCAAGGCATGGCATGTGCAACATCGTTTCTCCTCTTGTTGCGTTCGGTGGTCCACCATTCGAGTGCCCTTGCATGGAAAACCCCAGTTGCGTTCAAGGTTCTTAGCTCATCAGGGCAGCCACTTTGCAAGAAGGTGAGCTCAATCGTGTCAAACCAATTCATCATGGCGGTAGCGCCATCTTTGCCAGTAAACTCCAAGGGTCTACAAGCCATAAATTGCTTGAATTGGAAGGTCGATTTGGGTTTTTCTGCCTTTGAATCGATAGGGCCATGCGGTGAGTCGGGATTGATCTTTCTAACGATATCAGGGATGACCTTAGCCATTTTTGCAGCCATAAACTTCATACAATCGTTTTTCGACATTGTTTTGGAGCTAGAACCCTTCTTTGATTGGAGCTTCTTGGATGCGCTGGATGACATCTAAAGGATCGAAAGAGAGGGAAAGGATGAGACTTGATCATAAATTCAAAATAAGTTTGCAGGTTTAAGCATGTAAGCATGATGTATCACGTATGATTCACACAATTGGCATGAATTTAGCAAGTATTCAACAAGTATAAACATGTATGAATACGTAAAAAGAGTATAAATTTAGTTTTTTCACGAGAATTATTATTGTTTTTTATTGCGCGAGACGTGTGAATTGTGTAACAGTTTTGAAATGAACGAGGTAACAAGTATAAAATCACATATAAATTGAATCACATAAAAGAGAGGCTCATAAAACATAGGATTGTTTCGGGTAGAGAAACGTCGACTATTCCAAAGTGAATCGAAAGTCCTTTCAAATTAGAGAAACGTGCTTTGGCCTATAGGTAAGATACTCTCGTCGAGAAGCGATTAACGGCATCTTACCCTTCCAGTTACTACACGTCTCTAATCGATTGAAACAATCGAAACTTTGGCGAGATCAAAAATTGAGGAATAGGACTTAATCGACAAGGTGCGGGTTTCACCCCTAACTTGATGATTTCGTACCCTAATGTGGTTAGTACTCGTCGGGTCAAAATATAATTTCAACACTTTGACGAGGGTCCACTAGAGTTTGAATTGGAAATTTACCATTAAGATATGGATTTCACTCCTAGCTTAATGGCGAAATTTCGTGCAAAATACGAATAAGCGGAATGAGAGTCGTTCACCAAATTGTGGGTTTCACGCCTATTTTGGTAAACTTGTCTCTTTTGTATAAAGAGTGTCTTCAAGTCTTCATGTGTATTGTGTAAAATGTCTTAGGAAAAACATTATGTAAATATTAAGACCAAAAAGAAGAGAAAGAAGCAAAGTAGGAAGAATAACATTTTAAGCAAGAATCAAGAATGGTAAAAAATATGGTTCCTACTATAGACTAGGTCGAACATGACAATTCTACCTAATTCCCTATAGTTATGGCTCTGATACCAATCTGTCACACACCAACCAATGGCGGAATCATCGGAGTGGGACTAGTTCGGGATTGCGAGAGACTTCATAACACTATTTGTGACAATATTTAATTCAACCGATTTCATTTCATAGCAAAATAGTCAAATATTACAAAGAAATTCAAATAACAACATTGTTTCAACATAACAATAACAAAATTAATACAACACTTTAAACCTAAACGTCTAAGTGAGTATCTAGGCATCTTTGCTAATCCATTTCATAGCATCATCAATCCTCAACTTGTAACATGTTTAAAATACAATTCAATGCAAAAGCAAAGGCAAGTATACAAGTTTAAGAATAAGTATAAGTATAAAAGTTTAAAACGAATCCACACGGCAACTTAGTTTGTACAAGATCAACATAACATGGCATGCAATATTTCTAGTCAACCCTCTGTTTACTCAAAATGATATAATTCAACAAGACCACTAGTCTACGGGCGGTGCGTTACTCCTATAGCGCTATACATATCAAATGGAGGCTAGTAATAAGTTAATGACTATTGTATCACATAAGAATCACCCAAGTATATGCATCAAATATAACAAACATAGCATTCATGTATAAGGGTTATTTTCGTGCATTGCAAAAATGAATAAATTTAAGTGTGGTTTTTATAATTTAACATGTTACACCCCAAAAGTGGTAATCATAGAAAGGGGGTTGCGAGTATACTCACGGTTTTGCAAGTCTTCTACTTGTGAATCCGCGAGTGAGTGGTTGTGGGAGGTTGGAACACCAAGTCCTTCTACGCGAAGAAACAAAGTGTATGAGTTTCGGAGTTTAACGGTAGATTAAGGATTGGGAATGTAAACAACATGAACTTAAACATATGAAAATAATCATTTAGTGCATATGATACTTGTCTTGACACTAGGAAACTCTAAGGAGTTCAAATGTTTTCATGGAACAAGGCCCATTAGAATCGTGACAAGTTATCAAAGTCTAAATGGTGTAATCTAGTACTTTGACATATGAACACTAGTTCATTATCAAATATTTGATTATTTGGATAATATACTTATGTATTATATAGGTTATGTAATATATATTAATAAGTCCAATAGTCAAGCATGGGGTAGAAGATTAAATCTTCATTTAGGTACCTCTAAGTTTCATGGAAATCATGTAGGAGGTAGGAAGAGAAGTCTTCCATTTAGGTACCTCTAAGTGTTCACCACTACACTTGATGTAAAAACATACAAGGAGGGTCATGAACTATAAATAATACAAGAATATAAACAACTACTCTATAAGAAATCATCAAGCAATGTGGGGATTTTATGTAGGACAACCCAAGTTAGTCCTTAATCACACCTACATTAAGTCTTGGACTTAAACATTACTTGTGGGTTAGAAACCCTAAACAAAACATAATGTATATGAGGTTTAACCTCTGATTTTGAATGTCTCAACCATGTTTTTAAGCCTGACTAACCATAGAAGTGGTTATAAGTATAAGGACATAGGTTTGAGATGAGTTAGACTTAAGTTGAACAAGTTTAGTAAAGATTAGATGAAATCAGAAATGAACAGTGAACTTTAGAGCCTTTTTGCCGGAGTTCCAGGGACTTATTTACTGTGAAAAACCCATAGAATCGAAGCTAAGGTCAATCCAAGCACATAGGAAAAATAATGGACTAAATCGGACAAGTATTGAGTGAGTTATGCTCACTTTAGTGAAGAGGTAGCAATCTGTCCGAACTTCAGAACTCAGCTGCGTTTTTTAGTGATTTGGGAGTGATTAGAGTGTTTAGAAAAGTGAAAATGGCTTGGAGATGGCTTGGTATATATATGGACTTAATTAGGGTTTAATTTGGTTGGCAATTAATATGGTTAGTTGGTTGTTTAACTCAAAAAAAAAAAAATAATAATAATAATAATTAAAACAGCCCCCTATGAGCTGCGACCTGACTGAAGACAACCTTCATGTCCTTTTTTTTTGTTGTTGCAATTGATGTATGGTATTTATTAAATTGTGTTAGATTATTTTATCACATACCTAACCCCTTAATCAAATATATCATTGCATAGTTGGGAGATAAAATAATTAAAACACAACAATCCTTCCCCCCTGAATATGCGATTGGGACTGCCATCTTCTTTCCATATTTTTTGTGTGTTTCATGAACTTACGTTCATGTGTAATGAATTACTATTGTTACTTTATTATTAATATTATTATTAATATTATTATTATTATTATATTATTAGCATTACTAGAATTATATTTAATAGTTAACAAGCATGTATAAGTTACGAGTATCAGTATGTCGAGTATTGGTTGCGCGTATGCATTCAAGATTGGTAACGTATAACCTAAGTATTGCAACACGTATAAGCATGTATAAAAAAAATAGAATTTCATTACGATCGAAGTCTCAGATTTACAATGGTTTGAAAAGAAATACGAAATACAAAAGGAACAAGCTTCCAAAAATAGAAATACAAGACACGTTTTTCTAATTAAGGAAAGTACGAAAGGGCAGGGGGTTACGCTGTCACATACGTTAAAATAAAAGTCAATACAATAATGTAAAGGTGAGTACACAAGTTTAGCATAAGTATAGTAATAAAGTGTATACGCATAACCAACATGTAACACGTTGAGAGGTGAATCAAGTAAGCTACCGACAATGATACAAGCTAACCAACATGATTGCGTGTTATGGTATGTGCGATACGTGTTCACCGCAGTGAGCACGCAAGTAAGGTTAGTAAGAAATCCTTAACAAGCCCTGAGTAAACAGGTGTTGAGTCCAAACTATAGTACTAGTGTAACACCCCGTGCTTTGGAAAGTCAAAGGAAGAAAAGATTGCTAATTGTGATCTGTCTCTCCTTGCTTAACTATCGATTGTACTTCTTGACTTGTAATCGAGAATCTATTTTAATCGCTTTAGTTGTATTATGTGGAGTACATGTTAATAAATCGCTATTTAATCGCATTTTAATCGCTAATTGATCTATTGCTAATCGCATCGCAACCCGAATTATGCGTTCTGGATATTGTTTTACGTGTGTGTGCTACTTATGTGTTACTTGTGCATGTTTATTTATGTTTTGTGGTGATTACTTGAAACGCAATCGCAACTCTATCGCAACGCAATCTCATCGCAAACTCAAGAATCAAGGTTTATATTTATGGTATTTAGTAGCTAGGTTATTTGTGGGTAATACTATCCCATCGCTCACTCGAACCGCATCGCAACGCTCAACGCGCAAAACGAAAATACGAAAACCAACTCGCGGCGCCAGTCGATCGAATGACCATTCGATCGAATGGTCATCCGAACGGATGACCATCAGATCGGATGGCCATCCGATCCACCACCTGCGCGCACCCTTTCCTCTTTTGGAAACCCTATAAATACCCTGTCACATCAACATTCATTGATGTGACAGGCCTTTCTCCGACCAGCTTGCTCAAGTCTCCTTTTCTCTTGATTTCTCCCAATTCTTGTAAGTTGCTACCCCGAATCTTGTACTTCTATGATCTACACGCATTCCTCCATCATTTTTACCGTTAAATCTTTACTTTTAACCATGAAATCGCCGAGTTTTGAGGTGTTCTAGGGTGATGTCATCATGGAGTTCTTATGAACTTCAAGATTTGGCTTCATTCCACCAAGAACAACTTAGATCCAAGAGATTTCAACATGATTTAACACTATTTTCGCATAAATCTAAACATTTTCGAGGTTAAAAGGATTGAAAGATGGTTTTATCACTTTCTTTCAACTCTTTTACACTCAATGCACTCAAAACCGATAGAATCGGAGCTCATTCAGGCCTTCTACTCATCTCATAGTGAAGTGTCAGTTTGAGATCTGGTTTCTATCAAAGAGGCAACTGATTACGAGTTGAACACGAACTAACATCTCGAACAGTTAGACCGATCGGATTAGGGTGATTCCCGTTCGAACGGGTGACTAGGGCCTGATGGAGTTTTTCCGTTGTTTAACACGTTGTCATACCGCCTCGATCAAACCGTAAACTATCAAAACTTAACAAGTTTCCAAAACAAACAAGTCACCGAGCGAATTGCTATTCGATCGGATTGCCATCCGATCGAACGGCAATCCGCATGGGTGACAACTGAAACCCTCAACACTTAAACATTTTCAAAGAAGGTTAGTTTCCAACGAACCGCCATCCGATCGGACGGCAATCCGTTCGGATGACCATCCGTCTGGATGACCTGGATTGTAGGAACCCTTCTCTTTTTATGCAATGCTACAACGAAAACTTCAAAGCCATCATACACAAACACATCCATCCCAAACGAGTGGCGAACCGACCGAACGGTCATCCAATCGGATGACCATCCGATCGGATAGCCATCCGTTCGGATGCCACTTCGACACTACAAGCACTTACATCGTTTTACGTGCCACTTATCGCTTATGCTATCATTCTGTAACTAGGCTGACTCTCTCTCTAGCGCTCCCTTCAATCCATTAGCTACCATCGCTGTGAGTATACTCAAACCTTTTTTGCTTTACGCACTTTTAGGTGTTACATACGTTACTTATATTCAAATCACAATCGACACACAACGCAAACACTATTTATACGCCGACCATTAATGCATGTTATACGTGACTCGATGAATGCTTGTTTGTTATGTTTACACATTGATTGCTGTCTACCTGCCTTAGCAACGATAGTACTATAGTTTGGACTCAGCACCTGTTTACTCAGGGGTTGTTAAGGATATTACTTCACGTGTTCGCAGTGGTGAACATGTGATGCACACTCGCTACTCGCAGTCAAATAGCAGTCATTGGTATTGATAGGATCTTTGTCGATAACTTACATGCTTCACATTATACGTTGTACATGCTGGTTATGCGTAAACGACTTTTTGAACTCTATTATACTATTAAACTTGTATGCTCACTTTTACTAGGTGTATTGACATCTATTTTAACGTATGTGAGAGGTGTTTAGGATGCTTTGCTTGTTACCTGCTGGAATCAAGCTAGGATGGAGTCTAGAAACAAATTTAATAAAATCTGAGTTGTCGGAACAGTTTTCTATTTGTCTTTGAGAACAATTGTCTGTAATAACTGTGCTACTTTATATGTTACGGTATGGGACGTAATGATTAAAATATTTAGTAATCATAGTTGTTATGGAATCTCCTGGACAATTTGTTTCGCTCAGTGTCGCGCCCCGATGATTCCGCCATCGGTTGGGGTGTGACAACTATGGTTGCTAAGGGTGGTAGGGCAAGTCATCACTATGTAAACATAGCAAACAACCATTCAACAATTCACGTATAACATGCGAGAGCGGTTAGCGTTTAAAGAGAGTTTAAGCGTTGTGTGCGACGTGTTTTGATAGAGAACGTATGTAACACCCAAAAAAGTGTGTTAAGCGAAAAAAGGGTCGAGTATACTCACAGTGCGTGTTTAACAGTTAAACATGGTCTGGAATGGAGTGGAGGGAGCGCCGGATCAGCCTGCGTACGGGAAAAGAAGTGCATAAGTCTTCCAAGTGCTGAAACGGTCAATGTTGGAGTGTCGGGTGGAAAACAGGTTCTTCGTACGAAGGGGTGCTTCGTACGAGTTGCTTGTTTCCGTGCCCAAAATCGAGTGTTCTTCGCGTCTTTCTTCGGGAAATCAAGTGCTCATCCCTCCAGTCTTAAGCTACTGATTAAACTTAGAGCCGGAGAGGTCTTTTGAACATTTTAGTCACATGTGGGAACATGGGCTGGTTCGTACGAAAGAGGGTGCCTTCGTACGGGGAGGGGGGGTGGTGCCTTCGTACGAGCCAGTCCGGTTCGTACAGGTGACTGTTTCAGCGTCTTCATGCGTTCGGAACTGTGTTTTCGCCTGAATCGGATTTTTTTCTAGTCCTCTTCATGACGATTTCGACAACGCTTCGTCCCACTATTCAGTGAACGAAACATATGTCGGTTTTGGTCCGTTTTTGTGTAAAAATCGAGTTTAAAATAGTTTTTCCTAGGATTAAACACTTGGTGAGTGTGAAATAATCAGATCTCTATCTTGGGAAGCCAAAGCTAAGCCCAATACACTCGTTTAGGTGTAAATCCATAGTAAAATCAGAAGTTTTGATGAAAAAGATGAAGGTTTTCGTAAAATAGAGAAGTTTAGATGAAATCGGAGATAAACTCGTGAAAAATCGTTGTAACTCTTGTGAAAATAGTGGTTCTTACCTGAGAAACAGAGAGGAGGCAGGTAGGGAGTGTTCTTGTGCAAGTGGCAGCTAGTTGTGAATGAAGGAGTGAGCTGGGTATTTATAGAGAGGAGATGCTGGGTTCTGTATGAAGGGGCTGCTTCGTATGAAGAGGGTTCCTTCGTACGAAGGGGGTGCCTTCGTACGAAAGGGCCTGTTTCGTAATAGTGGCTCCTGTTTCGCGTGTCGGATGTTCGTTCAGTGCGTTTGGTTGCGTTAGTTGGTTCGAGCACTTTAAGTGTTTTAGCGAGGTATTAAGTGTTGTGTTGCATTGCATTTTAGCGTGGTAAATCGAGTTGCGCGAGTGAGAGATTAAGCGTTTTAAGCGAGTATCAAACACATATACATATTTAACATTTAACACACAAATAATATAAATAAATCCGCGTTTTGAGTTCTCGTTGAGTTTGCGTTGCGATGAGCGTTTAAGTAATAAGCGTTTATATGCGATAAATAAACGATATAAAATGCATTTAAAAATGTAGTTAACCCTTGGTAATCATCGAATCTCGGAGTACAAGCGTTTACGAATGAATCAACGATAAGAATAGGAACAACCGAAAGTCGAGTTGTTACAGTCTCCCCTACTTTAGGGAATTTTGTCCTGAAAATAAGTAGTAGACGTAACAAAGAGTTGTGGATATTTAGCTTTCATATCACTTTCGAGTTCCCAAGTGAACTCGGCGCCTCGTTTGCCTTCCCATCTAACCTTCACTATGGGAATGCAACTACGTTGAAGTTTCTTGGTTTCTCGATCCATGATTTCTACTGGTTTTTCCACGAAGTGCAATGTCTCGTTTATTTGCAAGTCTTCAAGAGGTACATGAAGATTTTCTTCAGCTAGACCCTTCTTGAGGTTCGAGACGTGAAAAGTCGGGTGTACATTGTTGAGTTCAACCGGTAATTCGAGTCGGTAGGCCACTTTACCAATTCTTTCCAGAATCTTAAAGGGGCCCACGTAATGTGGCACTAGTTTCCCTTTCTTGCTGAATCGGATAACCCCTTTCCAAGGTGAAACCTTTAAGAGGTAGCTCTTTTGACGACTCCGAGCTTTCAGGAGATTATCTCTTATTTGGAGAATCTTGTCTGTCGTTTCTTGTATTAACTCGGAACCAATGATCTGTGCGTCTCTGATCTCGTGCCAAACAATAGGGGATCGAAATTTTCTACCGTAAAGTGCCTCAAAGGGTGCCATTTGTATACTAGCGTGATAACTGTTATTGTACGAAAATTCTACTAAGGGTAAATGCGAATTCCAATTACTACTAAAATCTATAACGCACGAACGAAGCATGTCTTCGGGGATGCGGACCGTGCGCTCAGTCTGACCGTCGGTCAGGGGATGGAATGCGGTACTGAGGTTGAGAGTCGTACCGAAAGCAGATTGGAATGTCTCCCAGAGACGTGAGGTAAAACGACCATCGCGGTCAGAGATGATGTCATGAGGCATCCCATGTTGACAAATGACTTCGTCGGTATAGATTCGTGCTAATCGTTCAACCTTAAAGTTTTCTCGTATTGGAATGAAAAGAGCAGATTTCGTAAGACGATCAACAATAACCCAAATGCTATCGTGACCAGAAGTGTGCGGGGGAGTTTTGTAATAAAATCCATGGTTATACTTTCCCATTTCCACATCGGGATTTTGGGTTGTTCGAGTAAACCAGAGGGTCGTTGATGTTCGGCCTTAACTTTCGAGCAAGTTAGGCATTTCGAAACATACAGAGCGATATCCATTTTCATGCCCGGCCACCAATACCTAGAACGGAGGTCCTGGTACATCTTGTCGGCACCGGGGTAAATGGAGTGTTGAGATTTGTGCGCTTCAGTCATCAATATCTTCCGGAGGTTATTACGACTAGGAATCCAAATACGGTCGAGATAGTGAAAGATACCGTTCGATTTATTCACCAACTGAGTTTCGGCACCAAACTTCATTTCCTCTTTCAAGGTATTCTTAAGGAAGCATGCGCGCTGCGCATCGCGAATTAGGGCTTCGAGATCATTCTGGGCTCGAACATTACGAATACTATGCACATAGCTTCGTCGACTGAGAGCATCGGCTACGATGTTTGCCTTGCCGAGATGGTAGCGTATCTCACAATCATAGCCGTTGAGAAGCTCAACCCATATGCGTTGGCGCATGTTCAGTTCTTTCTGGTTCAAGATATGTTGTAAGCTCTTATGGTCGGTGAAGACCGTACACTTTGTACCGTAAGTAGTGTCGTCGTATCTTTAGCGCAAAAACAACTGCACCGAGCTCGAGATCGTGGGTAGTGTAGTTCTTCTCGTGGGTCTTGAGTTGTCAAGATGCATACGCGATAACCTTGTCTCGTTGCATAAGAACACAACCGAGACCTTGGTTTGAGGCATCGCAATAAATAATGAAATCGCCGTTTCCGTCGGGAAGTGCGAGGACAGGAGCGTTGCAAAGCATACGCTTGGGAGTTTGAAAGGCGTCCTCTTGGTCAGAACCCCAAACAAAAGGTTTGTGCTTATGAGTTAGAGTGGTAAGAGGTACGGCGATTTTAGAAAAATCGGCGGTGAATCGACGATAATAACGGATGTGGTAAATGCGGTCTATAAAAACTAACCTAATCTAGACACCCTAGTTTTAAATTTATAAACTAAGACTCTCTAAATGCTAGACCACTTACAGGCAAGTGTACTTATCATACGTAGTAAAGCCTAATGAAGTCCGAGTATCGAACCCACAAGACACTAGCGACACTAACTAGACTCTGACTCAACTAATTACTTAATTGGTTTAATTTGTATTTTTTTGGGATTTTTTCTAATTCTACTAAAGCGAGTAAACAAAAGAACAGAGCAAGTAAGCAAGATGGCGAAGTGATAGGAAGCAGACAATGATGAGAAAGAACTACCCAGGCTTCGAATCCCTATGACCCACCTATGACCTCTAGTCCTGACCAATGGCTAAAGCTCCGAATCTACCCAGAAAACCTCCCGCTAAGGATGATCAACCAAAATAGAAGATGGAACAAAGTGATGAAGTGCTAAATTGGAAACGACTCGACCTATCGACACCGAATCCCACGACTGTCAGATTAAAAACAACTATGGTGCTAAAATCCTCTAATCATGAAGCTAAACCTGTAAAATAACTGAAAACCTATGAAACCCTAAACGCGAATAAGTAGCTGGATCCGAGCTATCAGCCACCCAAACTACCAAACAACGCCTAGCTAATAACCTAGCAATCCTGACTTGTCGCTAGAGTTGCAAGAAAAGGATGCACACTATACTCAGTTGATTTTAATTAAGTTAGTTAAACTTGAATTATCTCTAATCTCAAGCTCTAGACCGAAAACCTACTAGATTAACGAACCTAGAATGATCTAACTAGTTCCTGACTAGACTAACAAGATCACCAAACCAAACAACCAATCACAACCAAGACAAGCATACAAATTCATAAACAATCACAAAACAGAAATATGTAAATCATCCCAATTTAATCATTAGTCAAAACCGAATAGTCAAAACATTTAAATCATAGTTCATCTATGCCTAGGTAGTATGAAAAGTTTAGCCAAGAATCATATTCAAGAGAAAGAAACAAGTCTCAGACGATAAGCAAATCATGTTTAATAGTTTGTAAAACAAAAAGTCAAGCAAAACCAAAAAAAATAAATTACAAACCCGGCCTTGAATCCTGATCGCGGCTTGAACCCTCAGACCAATCTTCTTTTTCTTTCTTTTCTTGATCGCCTCACTCTCTCTTTTCGTATATTGTTGCCGTCTGCCTCCTAGTATCTATCGTCTGATGTATATAATGCGTCCCCCCAAGATGGTTATGTGCGGCTGATCTTCTGATGATGTCTTTTTCGTGTCTCTTACACTCTGTTCCCGAGTCTCATTTAACAGGGGGAGGGGAGCGAAAATAGATGAAAATATGAAAAACAATGTTCCCGAGATTCATTTAACAGGGGGGGGGGGGGGAATGAGGGTAAAGGGAAGAAAATATGACCATAAATTCATCCTCCCAAATTGGAGAGATTAGGAGGGAAAATTTTCCTTCCCCTCCCCCTCTTAAATGAGACTCGGGAACACAGTAAGGTTGCTTCACAATATTCTTTAAATATTAATATAAAAAGCCCACATATCATTTTACATAATTGTTGCTGGACTTGAGATGGTTTCCAACGGCCCACTAGGATTTGAAAAGAAACTCTCTTTTTTTTTTCTTTTTTTTATTATAATAGCAGCCAACTACTATTTGTTCTTCCATATTAATTCGTATATATGGCATAAAAGAATAATATGTTTTGTTTTCTAACTAGGTGATGCCCCGCTCGCGTTGCGGGGCGATTATCGAATAATTCTCAGCCAATTAAAAAAATAGTACTATAGTTTTTCTAGAAATAAAAAGTTAAAAGAGTGTTAGGCAGCTCTTTGACACGATTTTTAGCTGAGGGCAAATTCATATTTTTATTTTTACTTGGGGGAAAAATTAATTTTTTTCCCGAGGGTAAAATCCTAATTTTTAGCTAGGGAAAACCATATTTTTATTTTGCACTGGGGGCAAAACGTAATTTTGAATTGAGGGTGATCGTAATTTTGAACCGAGTGGAAATTCGTAAATTTTAGCTGGGGGCAAAAGCATAAATTTATTTTGAACTGGGGGCAAATACGTAATTTTAAACTGTGGCAAAACCGTAATCTTAATGTAGGTATAAAATAATAAACTGGTGTAAATTCGTAATTTTAAGCCGGGGGAAAAACAAAATTTTATTTTGAACTGGGGCGAAAACGTAATTTTGGCTGAGGGTAAAAGCGTAATTTTTTTACCGAGGGCGAAATCGTATTTTTTAGCTCGGGGCAAAAGGGTAAATGTATTTTGAAGTTGAGACAAAACCGTATTTTTCAACTGGGGGCAAAAACGTAACTTTAAAGTGGATATAAAAATAATAAACTGGGAGCAGTGTTGTAGAAGGCGCTAGGCGCTAGTCGGGCGGTGAGGTACAGCCTAGGGATTAATCGGGATTAATCGGAATGGGATTTTTATATGTATTTTTTCAAAATTATATATATATACCCAATAATATAAAAATAATACTTCAAAATTCACATAAATACTTCAAGTTTCAGATAGTATGGTTCGATTTTGACTGATTTTGACCAATTCTGACCGCCTAGGACCGCCTAGGACCGATTTTTTCCGATTTTGACCGATTAATTATAGGCCGATTAATCCGATTTTTGACCGCCTAGGGCCGCCTAGGACCGCCTAGGGCCGCCTAGGACCGCCTAGGGCCGCCTAGGACCGCCTAGGGCCGCCTAGGACCGCCTAGGACCGATTACCGATTAATTGACCGACTAGGCTAAAATTAATCAGTAGACTAGCGCCTAGCGCCTAGGCGGCGATTAATCGGCCGCCTAGGCCGATTTCTACAACAGTGACTGGGAGGTCCAATAGGTATTGCTCGCCGCCCATTTGAACCAATGGGAGAGAAACACTATTGCAGGGCAAAAACGTAATTTTAAAGTGTGTATAAAAAAATAAACTGGTTGGTCCAATGAGGGAGAGGCGGCCGCCCATTTGAACCAATGACAGGGTGATATTATTCCCTGCCATTAAATTTAATTTCGAACTGGGGGTAATATCGTAATTTTAAACAAGGGATAAAATCGTAATTTTACATGACTTATAAATAACTATTTATTTTATGTAAAGAAAAAAAATAATAATAAAGCTGGCCGCCACTTTTGGCCAACCATTTGTTTTCCCTATTCCCGCCGACATCTTCAAACTTGTGTTTATATATGTTGGAAATGGAAATGGAAATGGAAATTTGTCCATATCCTTATATGATAGCCGCCTTTTCCTTTCAATATTAATAATCTATAGAATATTATGGTAAACCGTGGGGTTATAAAATAGAGATAGTTGTCTTGGCCCACTCACAGAAAATAGCGGCAATTTTACTTCGATCATTGGCACCCCACTCTGCCCAACTAGCTGGTTATTTTCATATTACTCGTTTTTGCTCCATTTGCACCAGTACCTGGCCCAACACAAAATAATATAATAAAACACTAAAACTAAATAAAAATAAATAAAACTATACAATAATTATACAATTTACACGGGGCAAATATGTATATTTTACCACACATCAATAACCCGCCAATCCGAGAAATGAACGGATTTCAGATGGGGTCTTCGGCGTAATCCAACTTTTTACAGCTTCTATCTTCGCGGGATTGACGTGAATTCCTTGACTGTGAACGATGTGACCGAGGAATTGAACTTCCTTGAGCCAAAATTCACACTTGGAGAACTTGGCGTAGAGGCGATTTCCTTGAAGAAGTTCGAGAACTAAACGAAGATGTCACGCGTGTTCGGCTCTCGACTTCGAGTAGATAAGAATATCATCGATAAACACAATGACGAAACGATCCAAAAAGGCTTTGCACACGCGGTTCATCAAGTCCATGAAGACCGCTGGTGCGTTCGTGAGACCAAAAGGCTTGACCACGAATTCATAATGGCCATAGCGAGTACGGAATGCGGTTTTTGGGATGTCTTGTTCTTGTACACGCAACTGGCGATAGCCGGAACGTAAATCAATCTTTGAGAAACACGTAAGACCTTAGAGTTGATCAAATAAATCGTCGATTCGGGGGTAGCGGCTAGCGGTTCTTGATAGTAAACTTGTTAAGTTCTTTGTAATCGATGCACATTCGGAACGATCCATCTTTCTTTTTCACAAAAAGAACGGGTGCGCCCCATGGTGACGTGCTCGGGCGTATAAAGCCTTTATCAAGCAGTTCTTGAAGTTGGCTAGATAGCTCGCGCATTTCGGATGGTGCAAGGCGATAGGGAGCTTTTGCAACAAGTGTAGCACTGGGGACGAGATCAATACGAAAATCAATATCGCGAGTAGGGGGTAAACCAGGTAAATCGTCGGGAAAAACTTTAGGAAAATCACAAACAACTGGGACGTCTTTCATTGTTTTCTTCTCGTTCTTCGTTTCCACAATATGAGCTAGGAAAGCGATGTACTCCTTGCGTAAGTATTTACTCGCTTGGATACACGACATAAGCTTCAACTCTTTCGAGAGTACCTCACCGTAAACACGTAATTGATCACCGTTTGGAAGAGAGAAACGAATCATCTTATCGAAACAAACAACTTCGGCACGATTCTCACGAAGAAAATCCATGCCTACTATGATGTCACAACTACCTAGTTGCATAGGTATGAGATTGATCAGGAAAATGTAATTGTTGAGTTCAAGAGTACAATCACGTAGAACGGAACTAACGGTAACGGTTCTTCCGGTGGCGACTTCTACGTCGAATGTCCTTGGGAGTTTAGTGCGTTTACATTTTAAAAGCTTTTCGAATTCAAACGATACAAAATAGTTATCGGCTCCAGTATCAAATAAGCATGATGCATAAATACCGTTGACAAGAAACGTACCATTGACAACATTGTTGTCATTCTGGGCCTAGCGGAGGTTGATGTTGAAAGTTCTCCCGCGTGCAGCTTGCGGTTGTTGTTGTTGTTGTTGCTGCTGCTGCTGTTGCTGTGGTTGTTGTTGTTGCTGTTGTGGCGGCTCTTGTTTTACAACACGTTGCGGGCAGACATCGCTAAAGTAGCTGGGATCGCCCAAGTGTATCAAGCACATGCATGAGCAACTAGTGCTGGGAGTACTGGGTTGACCTGAGGAGTGTGAGGTTGAGCTGGCGGTGCTGTGAGAGCTTGGGGAGCTTGCTGACGAGGGCCTGTGCGGCAGTTGGCTGTGTAGTGCCCATAAATGTTGCAGTTGACACAGAAACGGCAATTTGCCTCCACTGGATGATGATAGGTGCAGGTAGGGCACAGTGGGTGGTTCCCAGTATACGCACGCTTAGCGGGCGGTGCGTTGGGAGTAGCAACCTGGCAAGACTGGGTGTTGAGTGGTGCGACTATCGCATAGTTCTTGTTGGAGTTCCTTCGCTTGCGACCCTGACGATTAGAATTGGGGGCTTGAGATGGTACGGTGTCGGTGCTGGGTGTTGTGGTAGCTTAGTTGAGACTCTTGGTCGGGACCTTGAAAGTTCCAGCCAAGACTCACTTGTCGTTGATTTCTGCGGCGAGCTGATAAGTTTCCTCAATTGTTGCTGGTTTAACTGCTTGAACAAAGTCCGTGTCACAGTCGGGGAGAGCACGGATGTATTTCTTGATGGCTTTCTCAGTAGCGTCCACTTGACTCGGACAGATGATGCTCAATTGCTTGATTCGGGCGGTGAGACCAACGTTATCACCACCAATTTGCTTGATGTTCCAGAACTCGTTTTCCAGCTTCTGGACTTTGTGGGGAGGGCAAAATTCCTTCATCATCAGCTCTTTTAGTTCTTCCCATGCGAGACCATAGGCTGCATCATTTTCGCGCCTATTGCGCTCGGCGGTCCACCAGTTAAGTGCCCTTGACTGAAATACACCAGTGGCGTTGACAGTGCGGAAATTCTCGGGACATCCGCTTTGTCGGAAAGTAACTTCGATCGAGTCAAACCATTGAAACATCTTATTGGGTCCATCTTCACCAGTAAAGGTCATAGGACAGCAGGCTTTAAACTGCTTGAAGCTGAACGGAGTTTTCGGCACGTCATTCTTGGAATCAACAGAAGAGTTCCTGCTGACAGCTTGAATCTCACTGACGATTTGAGAGATCACCTTGGCCATTTCCTTGTCCACGAGAGAGGCGATGCGTTTGTCAGCATTGTTTTGCTGAACTGTTTGGCGAGTGTGAGATCCCATTGATGCCATCTGCAGAGGGATTGGATGAGATTCGATCATATTGGGTTTTGGTTAAAAGTTTTGCGTTCCATACAGTATATTTTTTATTATTTTTATTCACATAAGGCACAACATCACATAATCACGTAAGCACATAATCACATAGGCACATATTCACATATTTGTACATATACACGTAAGCACGTATTAGCACATAATTCACATAAACGCATATCTTGCACGTATTCCCCTTCTCCAAATTGTGTGTAGCGCGTTGTAACATCCATCTTAATTTAACATGATTATAACCTTAATTACACATTTTATACGAAAAATGTGACTTTCTAAAAACTTTGTCAAGTCAAAATTCATACGTGTTTAAAGTAATCAAATTATAGTTCCAAGTGTTTACATAGTTCACTTAAAACAAAAACAAAGTAAAGTCACTGCGGAAACTTCATTTGACATGTGTTCGGTTCACTTGATTGCTTGATCGTCATCCGGATGCTTACTACAATCACCTAATATCAAAAACCAACTTAAAAGTTAGTTTTGATAACTTATAAACGAGTATAAACAAGTCCCATAATCAATTAAACAAAATAAAAATAAAATTTCAGAATTTTGCCTCTCGCACCACGCGAGAGGGTCTCTTGGTTTTGTCGCGTGCCACGACGCTTGTCGCGAGTCGGGCCCGTGTAAAGGGCTCCCTTCGCATGCCACGGGGGAGATCAATTTCCAGCAGGTCCGTTTTCTAGACCTGCATTTTACCCAGCTCTAGTTTTAACCAAAAATCAACTTCAAAGTTTCATAACTTTTGTTCTACTCATCCGATTCGCGTGATTCTTTTTCCTACGTGACCGTAATTTGATTTTCCATCATGTGGATTAAAAATTTAACGTTCAAACCAATAAAATTCTAAATTTTTAAGCGTTCGGCTTATTATTCAATTTCAACATTTTGACCCGTTTGTATTCAAAACCACCAACTTGTTTCTTAAACAATCAAAATACATACGTCAATCTATTTAACTCAAGATCTCTAGCTCGGGTTCATACTTTCTTATGAAATACGTATGCACATAAAACCATTTTGACCCATTTAGGGAATTTTAAGCATTTTAGTATAAAACTCGTTCTTTTCCTTTCATACCTCATAATTTCACATTCAAGGTATCTACCTATATTTCCTAATCATAATGCAAAATTTCCAAACAACCCATATGGGTCGTTTGCCCAATTTACCTATCATGGGCTTTTTGCCCATTTTAGTCTCTCCAATATTCAAGGTTTATAAAACGCTTACTAATTCATGCTTCTTTATTGTTTTAAAACAATTAACTAACTAGGTTATTTGTTCCTTGTTAACTTAGTGGGTTCCGGGAGTTATAACTCGTTTATTTTAAGTCTCGTTAACTCGGGCCCCTTTTTATGTACTTTGTTTTTCTCAAAGTATTTATCCTCCTTTTAATTAATGATAGGTTTATTTATTTAATTCCTAATATTTACCGGGTTAATTTCACCACTAACGGTATTTTTTTACCCGTTCATAAATATTAACGTGGTTTGATTACCAAACCCGTTTTCGGGGTGTTACAAGTCTACCCCCCTTAAAGAGGTTTCGTCCCCGAAACCTTATTTGCGTAGTTCATTGGTTTAAACCAAACGAACTTGGTTTCATTTTTAAAGCATTCATTCCTTTTTGTCAATATTTATCATTCGTATTGACATGTGTATCCTTCATGTGTAAGTCTTTACGAACCGTAACTTTCATCTTATATTTCTTATCTTTGTCACCTATTTGACCGAGTTGTCACTTGACCCCTCATTCGCGTTAGTCTGTTAACATGCTTATTCCGCGCTTGTCTTATATTAACAAGCGCTTTGTATTTATCATGACATTATCTTGACTTTGAATAGTTTTACCGGCTAGACTAATTAGTCATCGTCACTTCATACCCCGTCCCCCGGGTATACTATTTTGCCATCTACGGCCTTATGTGTGTTTAAGATTTTCTAAACCACCTCATACTACTCATGTTTGTTAAAACATTGCTTTTGGCTAAAAACTAATAATTTTTTTTTAGTTTACGTTTTCTCTTGTCTTACGTCTTTTTCTCATGTCTAGGACTTTCCGTTCTAAGTTCTATTCCTGACCGTTATTATTTTACACGGAGAATTGTAACCAGTTTTCCATGCTCTACCCAAGTGACCCGTAGGTTCTTTTACTTAGTCTCGTAGGCTATTTCTTTAGATTTCCACCTTTTTAAGGTGAGACTCCAATGGTTTGTTTCTTTTTATTTGTGACCCAAGGGTCTTTTTGGTCCCGTAGACCTCATCACCACTTACTATCCCGAGGGTTATGACGATCCCGTAGATCATCTTTTACTCATGTCGTTCTAAAATTATACTTTCGGTGTCAACGCACCCTTTTTAAGTTTAGAAGTCGTTCATTTTCATTCTTGAATTCTATGGACCTTGACCGTAGTCTAAGGCTACATCCGCTTCCATTTTAAACTAATCTTCCGACTCTATGACTTCTTATCATTTACAAGTCGGTTTGTTTTCCGCTTATTTTTATACGATTTATTCCTATATTTATTTACAACCCATCACCCGGGTTCTTTTATCTTAATATTTCGGGCTTTTATTTATTCGTTTCGCGCTTACTTACATTAATAAACGTTATTCTTTATTTAGCTTGTTTAAGTTGTTCATGTGGAATTTCGTTACTTGTGAATGTCAAACTTCATTCTTTATCCTACCCGTTCAACTTTGAAACAGTTGAACGAAATTTTCAAAATTTATGTTTGCCAAAATTTTGTCGTCTTTTAGTCATAACTCTCAATCCGAGTCTTTTGACCTTCAATTCGCGTTCCCGTCTCTTGGTTTACGCATACACTCAAAATCCTACCCATTTATCGCGTATTTTACCGAAGTCATTATTAAAGCAACCGTCCCGGTATGTATTAAGACTTCCTTTTAATTTATTTGGTCGTCTTAGCGAAATCCCTCACTTTTATTCAATCAAGCCCTTTATTCTTTATTTGATTCGTTTAACTTGTCCGTGTGAATTTCATCACTTGTGACAGTCAAACTTTTAACCCTATGTCTTAGCATTCCCATTAGTCAGTCTGTGTTTTCATTTACTTTGTTCCTTGTCTCTTCTCTCGGGCTCGTTATTCTAACGTAATATGCTTCCGTCATCCGACTTGCGTTTACGTTTATTATCAAACATTTTGCTTATTTTATTCTTTTGGGTACCTTTTTAAATTGTCCTATTCACCCCGTCCTTATTACATCGGACGTAAATGTGTCCATCATAAGAAGTTCATGGTATCATGTGTTCACTACTTACTTGGCCAGGGTAAGTGGCCAACACATGACACGCATGCCTTTTTCATAATTTTCACATCATGCCCTATGTAAGTAACGTCTTTGTTTATTTCTATATCTCTGATTTTATTTAGTAAGATTTTATTTAATTGCTAATCAACAATCATCAGTTTTACTAGTTTTACACTTGAATATATAAATTATTTTCTCTTCTATCAAACTATTATATAATCACATTTGTTAATGTGATCATTACTCTTCTCAATAGTATCCGTATTGAGAATATACACTTAGATAGTTACTTCCATCCAAGATTCCACATAGACTAGTTTTGTTATTGTTTTGTTATTCATCACCGTGAATAACACTTATTTCTACTTAATTGCTCTTGGAAACTTCATCCTGAATAGATGTCTTATTCAGGTTTTTCCAAGTTTTATTCTACGTATGCAATAGTCATTCTCTACGTGTTTGTTACATAATGCTATTATGCGATTAAATTTAAAACGTGCACCTGGTAATGCTTGCCCTAACGGGCTTTCCTTGCTATTAACCTTACTTGCGACTGTTACGCGATTTAGGTCCTTGGCGAGTATGCTCTGCTCGTCATACTTCGGACCGCTCCTCAGTCATATCCGAAATTTGTTCAACTCTCGTTACCTTCAGGTGAGAATGTCCTTCAATTAAAACATTCACAAAAGTTAGTAATGTCGACATCAATAATCACCCGTATTATAATACGAGGCGTTCTGGTATACGTGTCAACGTATGTAATTTCGTTAACTATATCAATCATTTTAATTGGGGTAACGTGTATCACACGATAACCCTATGTGTTGTTTTCAACACTTTAACATGCTAAACCATTACTATATACATGTACTTACCGGATTTGCGATCAAACCTCGAACCGAACACTTTATCCTTTTTAACCTTGAGCTCTGATTACCAACTTGTAACATCCGTCTTAATTTAACATGATTATAACCTTAATTACGCATTTTATACGAAAAATGTGACTTTCTAAAAACTTTGTCAAGTCAAAATTCATACGTGTTTAAAGTAATCAAATTATAGTTCCAAGTGTTTACATAGTTCACTTAAAACAAAAACAAAGTAAAGTCATTGCGGAAGCTTCATTTGACATGTGTTCGGTTCACTTGATTGCTTGATCATCATCCGGATGCTTACTACAATCACCTAATATCAAAAACCAACTTAAAAGTTAGTTTTGATAACTTATAAACGAGTATAAACAAGTCCTATAATCAATTAAACAAAATAAAAATAAAATTTCAGAATTTGGCCTCTCGCGCCAAGCGAGAGGGTCTCTTGGTTTTGTCGCGTGCCACGAAGTTTGTCGCGAGTCACGCCCATGTCAAGGGCTCCCTTCGCGTGCTGCGAGGGAGATCAATTTCCAGCAGGTCCGTTTTCTGGACCTGCATTTTACCCAGCTCTAGTTTTAACCAAAAATCAACTTCAAAGTTTCATAACTTTTGTTCTACTCATCCGATTCCTGTGATTCTTTTTCCTACGCGACCGTAATTTGATTTTCCATCATGTGGATTAAAAATTTAACGTTCGAACTAATAAAATTCTAAATTTTTAAGCGTTCGGCTTATTATTCAATTTCAACATTTTGACCCGTTTGTATTCAAAACCACCAACTTGTTTCTTAAACAATCAAAATACATACGTCAATGTATTTAACTCAAGATCTCTAGCTCGGGTTCATACTTTCTTATGAAATACGTATGCACATAAAACCATTTTGACCCATTTAGGGAATTTTAAGCATTTTAGTCTAAAACTCATTCTTTTCCTTTCATACCTCATAATTTCACATTCAAGGTATCTACCTATATTTCCTAATCATAATGCAAAATTTCCAAACAACCCATATGGGTCGTTTGCCCAATTTACCTATCACGGGCTTTTTGGTCAATTTTAGTCCCTCATTTACGACGAAGGACCTCTGCTAATTAATTGACCAAAATACCACTTTTAACTATAAATCTAATTATGTGTACCTGGCCTGGGTCATAGCATTGACCCGTTTATATACCCCTTGCTTTAAATTTTCTAGTTAAAGCAACGCAACATATGTTATTTCCTGAAATCACAAAACTCAACAAACGATCATTAATTAATATTGTCAAATTATTTTACCAATGTCATTTGACCCGTTTAGTCCTAACGATCATTTTCCATTATGAGATGATAGCTAGTTATCATCTCGCCCATTTTACCCATTCCGGTTTACACCATAACGTAATGTTTCAAAATTTCTTATTAGTTCATCGTTACATGACTAATTTACCAATTTATCCTCTTTGCCATTGTTTATAATTTCTCACCATTTTCACTTGTTCCGACTCATATTATTTACGTCGGAACATTATAATTCTACTACTAATTTTTCTTTATTCATTTTCAATTCACACAACTGATGTATACTATAAAAAGGGTGTAAGCTTTTACTTACCTTGCATCCGAAACTCGCTTTTCCTTCACACTTGATTCGTTTGACCCGCTTCCTTCTCCAAGCCTCCACCTAGCTTGTCAAGCGTCAAACTATCATCATGATTCGTAAGATGGTTAGATTAGTCATATAGCGTAGCATCAAAATTAATGATGACTAATCTCCAAGCCTCCACCTAGCTTGTCAAGCGTCAAACATGCCTTTACTAGTTTATGGCACGATTCTACAAGTTTGCATCTAGGGTTTGTTCCTAGACTTATACTCATATCAATATCACTATAATATTCAACACTCATACAAAAATTTCGTTTATGCATGTTTATCACAAATTCAAAATGTCACCAAACATCAAATTTCAACATACCTTGTGATTCCCTAAGCTTGGTGATCACGTTTTTATTAAAAGCCCCAATTTCCCGGCTCGATTTCTCTTCTAATTTGTTGAATTTTTGTGATTTAGGGTTCAAGAGAAGAACCCTCCTTTGCTCTGTGTAAAAGTCGACCAGGAACACACTCTTGTGCGTGTTTTTGGTGTAGATTTTTCTTTTATTAAATTCACTTTCACTTTTGCCCATTTTAGTCCCTCCAATATTCAAGGTTTATAAAAGGCTTACTAATTCATGCTTCTTTATTGTTTTAAAACAATTAACTAACTAGGTTATTTGTTCCTAGTTAACTTAGTGGGTTCCGGGAGTTATAAGCCGTTTATTTTAAGTCCCGTTAACTCGGGCCCCTTTTTATATACTTTGTTTTTCTCAAAGTATTTATCCTCCTTTTAATTAATGTTAGGTTTATTTATTTAATTCCTAATATTTACCGGGTTAATTTCACCGCTAACAGTATTTTTTTACCCGTTCATAAATATTAACGTGGTTTGATTACCAAACCGGTTTTTGGGGTGTTACACGCGTGCGAGATACACGTGATATAGCGTAGCATACGCGAGGAGTATAGTGTATGAGGTTCGCGTGACCTCATGAGCGTAGGGTAAATAAGACTTCTTAGTTTATTCGCGATTAGTTAGCGTTTTAGATTGCGAGAGTTGTGCGAGTTGTGCGTACTTTTGTGAAGCGCGAAGAGATAAAATGAAACCATAAAGCGTAAATATCAAAATTCACAAATTTAAAACACATGTACTCGATAAATTCGACGATACGTAAAAACGGTACATGCAGGCTTAAAATAAATAGAGTGTCCCAGGTGTTGCGACATTGACTACCTAAAGTGATTCAACTATTCCCAACAGGTTCGGGCACACGCTTTGGCCTAATAGACTATGCTCTCACCGTAATACGGTTAACGACATTTATCCTTCCAGTTACTACGTGCCCCGAGTCATTGGAATAGTCGAGACTTTGGTGAGATCTTTGAAAAATTAGATCAGGGAGTGGAACGGGTTATTAAGATGCGGGTTTCACCCCTAACTTAACAACTTTGCTCCTAACTGTGGTTGTTCTCACCGAATAAATTCAGGAGTTCCACTAGATAGAAATGGAGATTTCCGTCGACATATGGATATCACTCCTAACTCAACGAAAGTTTCTCATGCTAAGAGTAATGCACAGAGTGAGTGATTGCTTTGAGAGTTCTTGGTTTTCACACCTAATCTCGACATAATCGCTCATTCGTGTTATACGAGTGTCTTCAGGCCTTCAAACATGTATATTATGTTAGCCTTAGGAAAGGCATGTAAGTATTTAGCCCAAAGAGGAGAGATAGAAGTAGGTAGAGAGAAATTTAAACATTTCAAGTTTCACAAAACATTCCGTTCGTACGAACCGACCGACTCCCTTCGTACGAAGCAGCAAGCTGGTTCGTACAAAGGTATAACAGGTGGGTTCGTACAAACCGAGCAGGTTTGTACAGGAAGGTCTGTTTTGCCACTTAGGCTATAGACTAGGTCGAATCATGCAATTCTACCTGATTCCCTATAGTTATGGCTCTGATACCAACCTGTCACACCCCAACTGATGGTGGAATCATCGGGATGTGGCATGATGCGAATAGGTTGCTCGAGAGAATCCATAACGACTAATTGTGACAATATTTAATAAGGTTCAATTTCCCATACAATCAAACAAACATTTGCACAAAAACCATAACGAATTTCAGCAGTTTCTCAAGCAACAAAACAAAACGTAACAAAACTTGCACCGAAATTTAGGCGGGTTTCTAAGATCCTAGATCATTTCCAACAGTAAATCCATCAACCTATCACATACGTTAAAATAAAAGTCAATACAATAATGTAAAGGTGAGTACATAAGTTTAGCATAAGTATAGTAATAAAGCGTATACGCATAACCAGCATGTAACACGTAGAGAGGTGAATCAAGTAAGCTAGCGACAATGATACAAGCTAACCAACACGACTGCGTGTCATGGTATGCACGATACGTGTTCACCACAGTGAGCATGCACGTAAGGTTAGTAAGAAATCCTTAACAACCCCTAAGTAAACAGGTGTTGAGTCCAAACTATAGTACTGTCATTGCTAAGGGTGGTAGGGCAAGTCATCACTGTGTAAACATAGCAAACAACCATTCAACAATTCACGTATAACATGCGAGAGCGGTTAGCGTTTAAAGATAGTTTAAGTGTTGTGTGCGACGTGTTTTGATAGAGAACGTATGTAACACCCAAAACGTGCGTTAAGCAAAAAAAGGGTCGAGTATACTCACAGTGCGTGTTTAACAGTTAAACACGGTCTAGAATGGAGTGGAGGGAGTGCCGGATCAGCCTGCGTACAGGAACAGAAATGCATAAGTCTTCCAAGTGCTGAAACGGTCAATGTTGGAGTGTCGAGTGGAAAACAGGCACTTCGTACGAAGGGGCAGTTCGTACGAAGGGGTGCTTCGTATGAGTTGCTTGTTTCTGTGTCCAAAATCGAGTGTTCTTCGCGTCTTTCTTTGGGAAATCGAGTGCTCATCCCTCCAGTCTTAAGCTACTGATTAAACTTAGAGCCAGAGAGGTCTTTTGAACGTTTTAGTCACATGTGGGAACATGGGCTGGTTCGTATGAAGGGTGATTCATACGAAGGGGGTGCCTTTGTACAAAGGGGGGTGGTGCCTTCGTATGAGCCAGTCCGGTTCGTACAGGCGACTGTTTCAGCATCTTCATGCATTCGGAACTATGTTTTCGCCTGAATCGGATGTGTTTTCGAGTCCTCTTCATGACGATTTCGACACCGCTTCGTCCCACTATTTAGTGAACGAAACATATGTCGGTTTTGGTCCGTTTTTGTGTAAAAATCGAGTTTAAAACAGTTTTTCCTAGGATTAAACACTTGGTGAGTGCGAGATAATCAGATCTCTATCTTAGGAAGCCAAAACTAAGCCCAATACACTTGTTTAGGTGTAAATCCGTAGTAAAATGAGAAGTTTTGATGAAAAAGATGAAGGTTTTTGTAAAATAGAGAAGTTTAGATGAAATCGGAGATAAACTCATGAAAAATCGTTGTGGAAATCGTTGTGACTCTTGTGAAAATAGTGGTTCTTACCTGGGAAACAGAAAGGAGGCAGGTAGGGAGTGTTCTTGTGCAAGTGGCAGCAAGTTGTGAATGAAGGAGTGAGTTGGGTATTTATAGAGAGGAGATGCTAGGTTCTGTACTAAGGGGCTGCCTTGTACGAAGAGGGTGCCTTCGTACGAAGGGGCCTGTTTCGTACAAGTGGCTCCCGTTTCGTATGTCGGATGTTCGTTCGGTGCGTTTGGTTGCATTAGTTGGTTCGATCACTTTAAGTGTTTTAGCGAGGTATTAAGTGTTGTGTTGTGTTGCATTTTAGCGTGATAAATCGAGTTCCGCGAGTGAGCGATTGAGTGTTTTAAACAAGTATCAAACACATATTCATATTTAACATTTAACACACAAATAATATAAATAAATCCGCGTTTTGAGTTCTCGTTGAGTTTGCGTTGCGATGAGCGTTTAAGTAATAAGCGTTTATATGCGATAAATAAGCGATATAAAATGCGTTTAAAAATGTTGTTAACCCTTGGTAATCATCGAATCTCGGAGTACAAGCGTTTACGAATGAATCAACGATAAGAATTGGAACAACCGAAAGTCGGATTGTTACATATAGTGATTGGGGGTTAAAGGAGGTGGAGAAACAAGCTAATCCCATAACTGTAGGATCGTTTTCAGGCCCGAATGAGTCGATCAGAAGAGTTTTTCTCAATACGAATGGCGGAAACAGACGTATCGAGTTCAATTCAGCAAGAATATCACTTTAAACTGTCTTTTGATTGATAACAGATCGATTACAACGCTGTAGACACTTCGGCAGAGCTTTGCTACCAGAATCAGAATCGTTGCAAATGTCAAGACACATGAGGTATTTATAGGGTTCTAATTCCGCTTGAAACTGGCTCAAACAAAATCAGATTCCGCACGGAATCACTTCAAGCGGAATTAACATGTTAATTTCGTTTGAAATAACTCATGTGTCATTTCAAGCGGAATTACCTAGAAACACACATTTCCTCGTTTTTCATGCCCTGATCTATCTAGTACAATACAAGACTCGATACAAGACGAAGTCGACAGACACATGCACCAACAGACTCCCCCTCGAATGTTGACGAGTCTTCAGTGTCGAGTCTTCAACATCTTTAGTCTTTATCAGTCTTCTCGACCTCTCCTGAAGTATCTAACAATGTAAAGCATCCTCAATCTTCTCTCTCTTTCTTTCAGAATTGCAATCTGGCTCTTATCTCACTAACATCCAAGATCTGTAACTGGCTCTTACCATCTCTCGATCAGATCTCTTGATTCCTTAAGTTCATTAGCATCATCAGCTTGCGTGAACATCAGGATCTGAACTTGGCTCTACAATCTTCAGACCCCCCCCCCCCTTAAATTGTGCTTGAAATCATAGTCTGGCTCTTACAGGTTCAGGATCTTGACTTGGCTCATATCCTGCTCAGTATCAAAAACTGACTAACCTGCACAATCTTAACCCAGAAATAAATTTCACAAATTTTAAAAATTTACAAATTTATTCTCTGCTTATCACTTGTATACACAAATCAATAACTGATTTTACAATTATAATCACTGATGAATCACTTGTAAAAAATAACATTTTCATTTTCAAACACTTTTTTATCTCAAACATATCAAACAAACTCTCCCAAACCTTTTGTTCATCATGTTTAGCACTTGGAATTTTGAAAATCAGCTTTCCAACATCAGTTGTCGAAAATCTTTTTGCATTTTACAAAATTTATGCTAAAACACACTAAAATCTTTTTGGATTTATGAATTTAGAATGAAATGAATATGCAGAAAAGAAATATTTACAGACAATATTTTTGTGAGTTTGTGTAAGAGGATCATATCAGTTTATGAGACAAATCACCAACACCGTTAAGCTTTAAACATTTTCAGTTCTAAACGATTCACTTAGATTATCAGTATACTGATCCACTTAAATTTTCACACAAAGTTCAACTGTTTCGAGATACAAGATTAGTGTTTTAGAGACTTAAACTTATTCGCGTGTTCCACCTCAGAATATACTCCCGTATCCAGATCCCAATATTCAGTCTTACAGATAAGTATACCACAGATGATATCTGTAAAGGGTTAAAATACGAGGGCCGTGAGAGCTCAGGTCAGAACTTCCGTTCAGCAAAGAGATGACGGCTTCGACTTTTGGTGTGTCCCCTTTAGAGGATCTTTTCTTCAACAGCACATGATTAGCATTTTTCAATGTTTCATCATTTTTTGTACTGAGGGTAATGCTATATTTTAAGCAAGCAGAAAGTATTATACGGAGACTAGGCCATTGCTTCCGCAATATCAGAAGTCTCGGGATAATACCCGAGATATCACTTAATATAAAGACCTAGTATCTCAGAAAGAGGGACCTTTCAAACAAGATTTCGGGGGTTACCCATATATCCGAGAGATGTTCCCCACGATATAAGTAAGTTTGAAATTTAGGTTTATATCTCATCACAATCTACTAAAAGTGTAAAAACCTATTGGCACATCATCAGTGAGACCGTTTATCACATATTGACTTTCCAATTCTTTAGCATGCTGTGATAGTCCACTGATGTACTATCATTTCCTCTTTTATACAACAAAACTCATTTTTTTATTTTATCATGTTTTTGACTTTTTCAAATTTTCTAATGTTTTTGGATTTTCTGAAAATCACTTACTCCCCCTAAAATTTAAAAACATTTAAAGGAAATTTGAAAACAAACTGTACCAATAAAGTGACAACTGATATCGAATCACTTCATTTCGCCATCCACTTGGCATAAACAATCAAAACTCCCCCTGACAACAAACTATTTTCCCATTATGATTTCAAAACACTTAAGTTTGTTTTAATCAAATGGTTTTTCCGGAAAATAAGTTTTGTTGATTTTATAAAACCACTTGTAGGTTAGGGGATTTGTTCATCACCTTGTTCATTTTCATCCTCTTGAAAAATATAACAGTTTAAATTCAAACAACAAACACCACTTGTAAAAAATCAAGTACAACTTAATGTCCCTGATTTACCACTTGTATGTTAAAACCCTACTTCAACCACTTGTAGATCGAAATATCACCAGAGTGAATTTCTCAAAAAAGATGCCGATTCCTACTCCACTCTTACCAACCTGGAAGCTCCGGCAAGTCATACTTTTCATTCATCATAATATGTTCCATCCCAGTCACAAACCTAGAATGTCACAGTTTTAACTGGTTTCTTCAATTTTTTCTCATAAAATTCCTTCACCCCTTTTACCTTCCCATCAACCATTTTACCAAAAATATGATGCACTTTGGGGTTAAAAACTTTTTCAATATCAAATTCTTTCTTTTCAGAGAAAAATTGATTTGAAATCTCAATTTTACCAACTTTATGTTTAAAATTCTCAGCTCGCAATGGTGGAAAATTGACATCATCCATTGGCGGTACTGATGTTTCCAATTTGAACTCAACATGTGGCTCCTCTGACTTTGTGGAATCAGATTCATTGCCTGAAAATAGCTCCTCTGATTTTGTTGAATCAGAATCATTGCTAGAACTATCAACAGATTTCTTAACAACCCACTTGTGGTTATCAAAATTTGCTTTTCTCTTGTAAAACCTTTGTGAACATTCACCAACTTCAAACTTCGAATTTTTGAAAACTTTGAATTGTTTGATTGGTGATTCATTTTCAACCATCTTTTCTTTGAGTTTATCAGAGACTCCCTGTTTTGATTGAATTTCTTTTGGACAATTCCTGGCAATATGACCCACTGTTTTGCAGTTAAAACAGGTTCTCGTCTCTGTCTTTTTCTGTTGAGCAAAATTTTTCTCTATTTCCTCTTGCTTCTTTGCAAGGAATTCTTTGTTTGATTGATTCCTGAACAACTTCTCCTTTTCTTTTTCAGTTGATATCCCTGAAACAAATGCAGTTTTTGATTTATAAGTTTTCTCATTTTTATGAGTTTTCGGTGGAATAAAGCCTAATCCCTTTCTTTTGAAATTACCGTTATGGTTTGGTTTCTTTTGAAAACCAGAACCAGAACTGTAATCCGTTTTCTTATTTAACCTTTGTTGAGTTCTTGAGGTATAATTTTTCAGAAAAATTTACGTATTTTATTTCAGAAATATTAATTTCTGTCATTTTGAAAACCTTTTTGATCATTTCAGGTTTAACTCCTCTTATTGGAAATTCTTCATCAGAATATAATTTTTCAGAATCATTCAAAGTATAAGCCACTTTGATTGGTTCGTCATTCAAATTAGATTTTGATAACAAAAAATCTTTATTGTAAACCAGTTTCTCCTTTTTGACTGTAGGATTTGACTTGTCAGTCTTTGACTCTGAGTTTGACTCCAACTTTGACTCCTCAGTTTCATCGTTATCCAACACCTGATCGACCACTTTCTTTATTAATTCAGACTCATGATCAGTGTCAGATGATGTGAAAATGACATCGATGTTTTCTGGCAAAATTTTCTGAAGACTCAGACTCCCACTGTAAATTGGTTGCCTTTTTGACTCTTTCTGAATTTGGATTTCGTGGAGAATATCTATTTTCAAGCGGAGGTGGACACTTTGTATAACTGGCACTTTGTTTCTTACCAGAAATCTTCACTTCAGTATCCTTTTTATTCTCAGAACTCTTGTCTTCAGATACTTCATCTTCATCAAATGCCTTCATGCCTTCAACAGTTGGATAAACTCTGTCAATAACATAAGAAGTACATGAGTAACTCTTTCTGTTTCAATCCTTTGAGTTTCTAGTTTCTGTTCCAGCACAACACATTTTTCAATATAACTGTTAACACTTTTCTGTTTTGTCATGAAAGCTCCTTGAAGTGTCTTTATTGCTGTTGCTTGTTCACTGCTTGATTGATTGTACTGATTCATTGCTTTGTTTAGAACATCATACGATTCTTTCAATCTGTTCATGTTATGAATCAAAGTACTGTTTTGCTTTTTCACTGCTTCACAGTTTTCACATTTCACCGGAATCTTTTGTGCATCAGCTTCTGCATCAACTTTGAAAACTGGAATATCTTTCATTTTCTTCCTTATCACAGGAACTGCTTCATCATCACTGCTAACGGGTTTTTTAACCTTTTTCTTTTTCTTTTTAGCTTTTTCATCATCACTGTCACTCTCCTCTATCATTCTTAAGTCCTTTTCCAATCTTCTTGCATAATAATCATCATCATTATCACTGTCTTCAACAGCTCGAGCAACAAATGCTTTGTGATTTGGAGTTTTGTTAGGATCATAATCATCCCAACTGAAATTTGCCCAGCTGAATCCTTCTGGTAATTTTTCATCATCTTGATTTATCAGACACGATTTACTGTCAGCTGAAACATATTTGTCCCAACTGAAACCACTTGTAGACTTTTTACCATATTGATTCACCATGCAGGCTCTCTTTGATGATTCCTCAATTGCTTTCCTGGCATGTGCAGTTTGTGGTTCTTGTTGTTGTTGAGCAACTTGATGATAAATTGCTTTCCGATAATAATCATTATTGTTGAACGGGTTTTGAGCTCCACTTGCTTCACGATTTGTGCACTCTCTCTTGAAGTGTCCTTTTTCCCTGCAACGAAAACAAGTAACTTTAGATTTATCAAATCCTAAAGTAGAAACATTTGCATCACGAAAATCATCTTTTCCCGTAATTTGTTTAAACTTTTCGTCTCTCCTCAAAACACTCGCCAAACACCACTTTATGTCCATCAATTTCATCTCCTCAGCATCAATCTGATCATAATCTTCTTTTGTCAACATGGGATTCCCGATCCGACCTGCCACTAAACTCTCATATGATTGTAACACAGTCACCAACAAAGACATGTGACTTTTTGCAACCTCCTCAGTGTAATTTTGACCATTTTCAAGATCTAATACCATGTTGCACTGTAATTTCTTTCCATTATTTGTTGTTGAAAAGTTTGGATCATATGATGGATATGAAGAAAATTCAGTTTTGCTGTTTGATCCTTTTGATGACCCTCCTGATGAACTCTTAGCATTGAATGCAGTCTCAACCTTTGGTGATATGTTGGACTTATCACTAACACCACCTTTGTAATAAAGACTGATGTCTTGTTCACCATCAAAATCATTCATTCTCGAGATCTTTCTTTGTTCCATCGCTTGAGCTTCAAGCTTTTCAATGAACTTATTCAGTGTTAAATTGCTAAAATCTTTCTTGTTCCTCAACATCATGAGATACGTGCCCCAAGTTTCATGTGGCAAAGCATCAGCTAGCTTTTCAACCAACTCTTCATTATCTTTATTGATGCTCACTCTCTTCATTTGAACTAACAGATTGCAGTATCTTTCAATAATCTGTTTAGTGCTCTCTGTTCTCAAACCACGAAATAGATCAAATTCTTTCTTCAAAAGTGACTTTTTGTTCTTGATCATTTCTTTACTTCCAACAAACTTTGATTTTAAAGTTCTCCAAATTGAATATACACTTCCAGTGTGTTGTAGTAAAACCAAAATATCTTCTTTAACTGCTTGATGCAATAGACTAATCATCATTTTTTCATTTTTGTATTTCTTTCTATCATCAACACTTAGGTCTTTAATAGCAATCTCCTCTTCCTCATCATTCAAAGGTCTAACATATTTCGTTTCCACGCATTCCCAAGCATCCAAATAACTTGCTTGTACCCAGTTCTCAAAACGTTCTTCCCATCCTTTATACTTCTCGATATTCATGAGTTTAGGCGGTTTTTGCATAGTGCCCGTTTCATTTTCCATGGTCAAGTTCTGAGTAACACTAGCCGGATTAGTCGGGGTGGTAGCAAATGCATTATAAAATTCCTCTTCCATGTTTTGGTTTTCAAGAAATCACAAACAGACTGTTTCAAACGAAATTAACTTTCAAGCGGAATACCCTTTGGAACGAAATAAGCCTTTTCAAACGGAATCAACACTTTCAAACGAAATCCCAATCTTACATGGAATTACCTGTTCAAACGAAATACCAACTTCACACTGAATTACCTAATTTCGTGTGAGACAACACCCTTTCAAACGGAATTACAAACTGAAGCGGAATAGCTGATTTCAAACGAAATTACTCTGATGTCATCATTCTCGATCTGTTTTTCAAGCGAAATTACAAGTTTTACCAATTTTAGATCGAATTAAAGTCCAAGACTTTCAAGGATTCGTTAAAATGCAATTGCGCACATAATGTGAGAAATTTAGCCGATTTTAACCGTGAAAAGTTGTTAATTTTGAAAAAGGTGTAGAAATCAGAATTTGCAGCTGAATTGGTAAGAACTCTTCCTCCTGAGCTCTATTACCACTTGTAGGATCGTTTTCAGACCCGAATGAGTCGATTAGAAGAGTTTTTCTCAATACGAATGGCGGAAACAGACGTATCGAGTTCAATTCAGCAAGAATATCACTTTAAACTGTCTTTTGATTGATAACAGATTGATTACAACGCTGTAGACACTTCGGCAGAGCTTCGCTACCGGAATCAGAATCGTTACAAATGTCAAGACACATGAGGTATTTATAGGGTTCTAATTTCGCTTGAAACTGGCTCAAACGAAATCAGATTCTGCACGGAATCACTTCAAGCGGAATTACGTAGAAACACACATTTCCTCGTTTTTTGTGCCCTGATCTATCTAGTACAATACAAGACTCGATACAAGATGAAGTCGACAGACACATGCACCAACAATAACAAGGAACAACTTTATGTGGATTATGGCATCTCGCGTCGCGCGAGGCAAGGAGGGCACATCCCTCGCGTTACGCGAGGGTGTGTTTTTGTAACACCTTGATATTTTAGATCGAATCCTATAATATTTATTCAGATATGTTGAAGGAGAGAAATTATAAAAATAAAAAGGGTCATAAACCATGAAAATAATATTGATTCGAAGTTGAGGGGTTAGATATGAGAAATAGCCAAACTTTGGCTTCTGAAGGTCCCTTACGGACTGCAAGGCATATACCTTATGGTCCGTAAGGCATTTAAAAAGAATTTGGCACTGAAGGTCCTTACGGACCGTAAGCCATCACCCATACGGTCCGTAAGGGGTGCGCTGACAGCAAACTAATTGCTGGCAGCAGCCTTGCTGCATATAATGCCACCTTTCACATACCATGCCACACTTAATCTGGTTATGACACCTCATGTGCCACTAATCCATCTCGTAAGAGTTCTAGGGACACTTGGCACACTTTTACAACATGAGGATTAGTATAAATAGGTTATCCTTGTGCTCATTTTATGCACACCATTCTTTCTCACTTCAAAATCTTCTTTGGAGATGCTCCAAATCATTTGGAGCCTCCTCTCTAAAGTTCTAAGCTTCTCTTGAACACTTGTAAGTGTTATTTCTAGTCTATTTCATTTTATTAGGCTAGTTATTAGCCGAAAGTCAGGCAAATTGACTTTTGCTTTGACTTTCGGTTATGACCATTTTGGTCAAGTCAAAGTTTGAATCAAACTTTGCAACATGATCGTAAGAATGAAGGTGTTAATCCCTTGTGATAACACCCTCTGAAGATCACGTTAAGTAGGCGAAATGACAAATCGAATTTATATTAAATAAAAGGTCAAAAACGTAAACTTTCTAATTACGCTAAATAAGTTTCTAACTATCAAAACCTTAAATTTTGACATTATATCAGTTTATTAAACATATTAGGACATGTCTAATCAAGTCCAACTCGTCATTTCTTGTTTAGAGCTCATTTCGTTGTCGAAAGTCAAACCGTTGACTTGTGCTTTGACTTTTGATTCTGACCCGTTTGGTCAAATTTAGGACCCGATTAGAAATTGTTATATGACCATATTATTGTAGGGAATAACCTTATGAGGTTATACCTCCTGGTCATGTCATTTTATAGGTTTATTGACAAGTCCATAGTATATACTTTATAAATACCAACAATACCCCTATGACATATAAATGGTTTTAAAGGCCTACAAGTGATGTATTCTGAGTTGAAACTGATTATATAACATATTAAAGTACGATCAGACATAATGGACTTGTCATAGACCTATTCAACCACCCAATAACTTTTATGCGCATACGACTAGTTTAAGTAATATAAAATATATAAACTAGTCAAATCGGGTCCAATGATTTCAAAACCATTCTAAATCAGAATGCTTGGTTATATAAACATTCTATTCGATCAACGCTTAATCTAGCGTAACGAAGTATAAATCTAAGTAGTCGGTCAAAGTCCAAAGGACATATATTGACCCGTGAACATTCTATAGGAAAATATTTCCATCCATTCTAGACTAGAAGCCTCCAGTAAATTGCACCTAAGTTTAGTTGTTTCGAACTACGGTTGTGCTAAATATGCTTTGATTTGTAAAGACTAGCACAGGTAAATACTATTAGCCTAATTTCCCTGTACGGGCTTGGGATACGGCAAATTTGCCTCTTGGTTAGGTATTAAATCTTGGGGGAATGATGCTTAAAATTTAAATAACTCGTTTTAATCCGTTTTGCTTGATAAATTAAACATTGGGGGTTAATACGACCGTGTACTAGATATCCTTAGCTCACTTAATTGCAAGTGGCCACGACCTAGCGCGGGGTGTAGGCATGCACCTGAGACACGCTAATGCTATAATGCCATTATATATATATATATATATATATATATATTGAAAATATGGCGTGTCAGTTGATCATGTATCGGACTTTGGTTCCGGGCCCCATATGTATTGACAATCATATAAAACTGGTAACAAGAAACATTACCTTGTCCCAAGTTATTTATAAAATGATATACCAAATGGTATAAAAATGATTTTGAAAAGATTTTCAAAATGTGTCGGTTAATTGTATTTACCAGCGAAAGTTAACGTATTTTCAAAAGACTAAGTGCATGTTATATAGCAAATACGGAATAGGCTAGAACTGCTTGGTCTAGGTGATTTGGAATTTGCTACTCCACGAAAGACCCATTAGTCTAAAGTCGCATTTTATATTCGATCCGCCTGTGGATATTTCTGTACGAACAGCTTGTATAAATTTAATTATTAATTTCAAGCTTTCACTTTATTTATTTATTTTAATTCCATCTTTCGCTGCCTAATATGATAACTGATATCAATCGTCACGCATAAACCCACCGTTCAGGCCCACCGGGAAATCAGGGTGTGACAGGTTGGTATCAGAGCTACAGTTTGAGGGATTTAGACACTAGCCTTTTGTGTCTAAACTCAAATGTCACAATCACAGATTCCTTAGGAAATTCTGAGTCTAGACTTAACCTAAGACTACTCTTATATAAATATTTTACAAATGCTGCCGAGATGTCACGGAGGAGGCAAAGGACCAATGATTGGTCACGAACGCAATAACCTCTACTCTTGAGTAGCTTGGAGTTCCATATGGCGAACTACGTTGCTTTGACGATGATGACTCCGATTAGAGGATGCTAAACTCCGACACCGAATACTACTTCTTTTGCTATTTCCATTGACACACTGTTGGGAATGAACCCTACAAAGGAACAGATGATAAAGCCAAAATTGGTTCAGAACAGTAGATCCTTTATAAGCAGTGTTTGTACATATCTTTCCCCTTGACAGTGGCCCTAACAACTGATAGACTCTAAGCACTGCCCATTACAACTGCTGTTGATCTAAAGACTGATGAAGATTAAAGTACTGAAGCTCATTCTACTGATGTGTATCAAGTACTGCTGAAAGACCAAAGCACTGCTGAAGCTACAACAGTGGAATGAAGAATCAGTGTTTTATTTATGCTTTGTCTATGTAATCAGTAGGTTGTAATCAGTGGTTGTTGGTTGTAGTTTGTTATGCAGTTAGAGATCACTTTCATGGTAACGTCAGCCGAAGATGCTCAGTGGTTGAGTTGTACTATAAATAGAACATTACTCTGTACTGTTCCATCAGCTCTCTTCTTCTAAGTCATTCTGTAGGATCAATTACTGAGCTCGGGCTGAGGGGGAGATTTGTGCATGCATGCAATTGAGTTGTTTATTGTAATCAAATACAATCATTCGATTTGATGTTAAACATGTGTGCTTAAACTTTTCTTCCATTGATTGTGTTCTCAAAGTTTATTTCATTATTCCGCTGCAATTAATCTCTGTTTCATTTTCATTTCATTTAAACAAAACACAATCTAAGAAACTCAGATCCTAACAATTGGTATCAGAGCTAGGACAGTCAAATTTGATCTAACAATCATTTTGACGTAAAAGTTCAGCTCAATCTCGTTGATACTTTTGATTGTTCGTATTTAGTTGAAAAACATAGTAAGGGATAATCACGTACAAAAGTTGATTATTCAGTGCTTGTAAAACAACCAGAATGACGTCACAATCACAAGACATTCATAACACTGGCTCACTCTTCAAACCACCTATGCTGGTCAGATCCGAGTACAATATCTGGCAGCGTAGGATGGGTCACATCTTAGCTCAACAAAATACTGGATGTTGGAAGTCGGTTGTCTTTGGACCACACGTTCCAATGGTGTCGAATGCTGAAGATTCAAAAACCTTTGTACCTAAGAAACTTGAAAACTATTTTGAACAGGATTTCTAGAAAATTGAATTAGATGCAAAGGCCTTTAGCATAGTTGCATCAGCACTCCCCAATGAAATTTATGATGGGCTGTTACACTGTAACAGTGCCAAGGAATTGTGGGATGCACTTAAGGAACAGTTTGGTGGTACTGAAGAAGTAATTGAAAACAATAGGGAGGTTTTGAATCAACAGTATGAAACCTTTTGTCACATCAAGGGTGAATCATTAACACAACAGTTTGAACGTTTTAGCTGTCTCATAAGTGAACTGAAACATGTTAAAACTGAATTTTCTAAATCAACTCTAAATAGCAGGTTTCTAAGGTCACTTCCTGAAAAATGGGACACAATTGCTTTTGTAACCAGAAATTCAGTTGGGTTCAAAGAGTTAACACTGACTCAACTTCATGGTAGACTCCTCACTTATGAAAGAGAGTTGAACCAGAAAAAGAAGTTACAAGAGTCAGGGAAGGTTGCTGATGACTACACATTTGGTAGCACAGCACTTCTTGATCAAGAGCAATCTGGTAGTAGTAAGGATCAGAGTTATGATCATTTTATTGACTTAACTGCTGGTGGAGCTTTTAATAACTCTGATTCTTACTCAACTAACTATGCTTTCACAGCTAGTAGTGAAAACCAGGTTTCTGATAATCTCTTTTTTGAACTCAATGATCTCCAACATTTTGATCCAAATGATTTTGAGTAAATGGACATATTGCACCAACTTGCACTGCTGAGTGTTAGAACCAGCAAGTTTTATAAAAGAACAGGGAGAAAATTTCCAGGGTTACATGGGAACTTGAAAGTAGGGTTGGATAAATCAAAGATAAAATGCTACAAGTGTAATAGGTTAGGTCATTTTGCTAGAGAGTGTAGGAGTCAAACAAATGGACCAATCATCACACATCCTAGCCCTAGACCACAAAATAGCCAAACCACTGTGCAGTATTCCCAATATGCCCTTGCTGCTCATGTAAACACTGCTCATTATGCACACCTTGCAACCTCTGTTCCAGTACACTATGTCCAAACCACTATTCCTCAGATACAGTATGTCCAGGCCCCAGCTCCTCAGGTTCAGGTGCAACAAGTTGCACCTCAACAAGCTACCCAAACATCTGCTTAAATAGATCAGTAAAGCTTCTTTACCCCAAGGCTTTGTTGATTGGAGTAGCTTGCCTGATGAATTAGGTGATGAAAATTTTGCTCTATATGCTAAAAATGATGCTTCTAGTGATGATTTCTGTTTTGTAGCATTAGAGTCTATACCAGAAGGGCTGGAAACTGAAGAAGGGCAGTCAAATGAAAAAAAAGTGGATACAATTGCTGAAGCAGTGGTTACTGCTGTTGTTGGTGAACAACTGTTGGGAGAAAATTCAGAACCTCTGATAGAACCACTATCTGACCCCTTGTCTGTTGAAGAAGAAGAGAAGAAGCAAGAAGAAAGTAAGGAGAAAAAGCCAAAAGAAAGTGAACATGTCTGTGATTGTGCCATGATGGCTGCAACTAAGGTATCACCCCAGGTTCTTAAAAACCTTTGTTCAGACAAATGCATCATAGCATTTGCAAATTTCAAGGAGGTGAATGAAAACCTTAGAGATAAAATGTTAAATGATGAGATACAATTTGAAAAATCTTTAAAAGAATTGAAAATCAAATTGTCAGAAAAAGAAAATGAGATTTGCAGCCTCAAACATGAGCATAGCATAACCAAGGACCAACTTCAGGAAATGATAGAAAAATATCATGCTTGTAAAAAGGAGTTGGAATCCACCCAAATCACATGTGAGAAATGGGTGGAATCCTGCAAAGGTTATGAAGTTATGCTTGAGAAACAGATCAAAAGCAATGTAAAATTTGGTGTAGGTTTCAGGAAACATGACCAAATTGAAAACACTGCTACAAATGAATCTGGTTCTATTGAAATCATACCCACTAACAAGGATGGTCAAGAAATCAAAATAACTGATAAAAATGGCAACAAAATCACTCTTGAAAGATCAGTGGATTCCTCAACTTTTGAGGAAATTGAGAAATACCAATTCAAACCCACATGGTCTGATGAGTGTGACCTCCTTGAAAGTTTTAAACCCATGGACTTCACCATAGTGGATGGTGTAAAGGCACCAAAGGCCAAGGTAATTCCTCTTAAGGACATCCCAACAGTGGTTAGCTCAGATGATTCACATATGCAGCCCTCACCCTTAAATGCCATTGTTCCATACAAAGGAGAATTAATCTTCTTGAAGTCTCATCCACCAGACCAAATCATTGGCAACATCAATGAAGGGGTGCTCACAAGAAGTTAATCCCAAAACTTTTGTCTTTTGCTGGCTTTCTATCACTCCATCAACCAGTCAAGTACCAAGAGGCACTGAAAGACAACAGTTGGGTAGAAGCCATGCAGGAAGAACTCCAACAGTTTAAAAGACAACAAGTATGGGAACTTGTACCACTGCCAGAGAATGTGAGTCCTATTGGCACAAAGTGGGTCTTCATAAATAAAACTGATGAAAGGGGCATTGTTGTCAAGAATAAAGCTAGGCTTGTGGTTCAAGGCTTTAGACAAGAAGAGGGCATTGACTATGATGAAACTTTTTCCCCTGTAGCAAGATTGGAAGCTACCAGACTTTTCTTAGCCTTTGCTGTCAACCACAACATAAAGGTGTATCAAATGGATATCAAATGTGCTTTCCTCTATGGTAAGATTCAAGAAGAGGTTTATGTCTGTCAACCTCCTGGTTTTGAGGATCCATTTTATCCAGATCATGTCTACAAGCTTAACAAAGCTTTGTATGGCCTGAAACACACCAAGAGCCTGGTATGAAACTCTATCCACCTTTCTACTCTCTATTGGTTTCATAAGAGGTAAAATTGATAAAACATTGTTTTTAAAATGGAGAGGGAAAGATCTGATGATTGTCCAGATTTATGTGGATAACATCATTTTTGGAAGCACATGTTCTAAAATGTGTGAAGAGTTTAGACAACTCATGACAGCTGAGTTTGAGAAGAGTGCAATGGGTGAACTACAATGCTTTCTTGGTCTCTAAGTAAAGCAACTGCAAAATGGTACTTTCATTCATCAAGGCAAATATGCCAAAGAACTTTTAAACTAATTTGATATGAATGATTGCAAACCATGTAGTACACCCATTGCAACTAACAAGATAGTCATGAGAAGGATGAATTGGTTGATCAAACTTTATATAGAAGCATGATTGGGTCTTTGTTGTACCTAACTGCATCTAGGCCAGACATCATGTTTGCAACATGTGTCTGTGCAAGATCCCAATTAGTTCCTAGAAAGTCAAATCTTATTGCTGTAAAAAGGATATTCAGATACCTAAAAGGTGCTCCCACACTTGGTATCTGGTATCCAGCTGATGGAAATATCAAGCTTTCAGGTTTCTCAGATAGTGACTTTGCTGGATGTAACACAACAAGGAAGTCCACTTCAGGAGGGTGGCAATTGCTTGGTGTCTTGGCAAAGCAAAAAGCAAGCAGCTATTTTAACATCCACTGCTGAGGCAGAGTATATTGCTGCTGCAAGCTGCACAACCCAACTGTTATGGCTTCAAAATCAACTGATGGATTTTGGTATCACTGCTTTAAAAACACCACTCATGTTGGACAGTCAAGCAGCAGAAAATATCATCAAAAATCCAGTTTCACATTCAACCACCAAGCACATTGACATCAGACATCACTTTGTGAGGGATTGCTATGAAAAATGTTTGATTTCTCTGCATCATGTTCCAACTAAGGATCAGCTGGCAGATGTGCTAACAAAAGCTTTAGACACATCCACCTTTGAAAGCTTGATCTCTAGGATTGGCATGCTTAACATGGAATAGCAAGCATAATCTTGTTTTTCTATGAATAAAGCATTAAAATGTTTTCAGGAAAATAAAAAATCCATCCTTAAAAATAGTTAAAAATGAAAGTTTTCATTAATCCTTAAAAGTCTGTTGCAACCACTGTTTTGGTTAAAACATCTTATTGGTATAAGTTATCCACTGCTGAAAGACAACCTATGTTCCTTCATTCTCATGTTGACCACTGATTGACCAAACATCAGTGTTTCAATCACTGTTAGCTATCCATTGATAGTGAAAAACATCCACTGCTCACATTTTAATAATAACATCCACTGATATTGTCCATCAGTGGTTTCCTAAACTACTGTCATCCATTTCCATCAGAGGTTGTCATGTGGACAGATCTTAGCCGCCCGATCTTTGTAACCGCTGCCACGTCAGCATTCACTTTTCACTTTTATAAAACCCTGATCAAAACCCCAAACAGGGTTTTCACTGTCGAATCGAATGCAAAATTCCTTTCAAAAACGGTTTCCATCTTCTTCCATTTATCTTTTTCTAAACTTCACGTATCACCATGGCTCTCGCACTCAGAAACCCTCATAATTATCTGTGTACACTTGAGAAAACAGATAAAAACACAGACTTCCATTCAATAATCAATGCTCTCTCTCTTCATCAAAGTACAAAACTTTGTTAACATGTAATGCTCCAATTTACCTAGAAACCCCACGTGATTTTTGGAAAAATGTAAAAATTGAAGTTCAGAACAAAAAGCCCTGGGCTATTACTTCGCAAGTAGGGGGAATTCAGGTTACTATCACACCACAATCCATCTCTGAAGTTTTTGAAATAAATGATCATACAGGTAAAAGTTCTTTCCCAAAGGATGAATACCAAACTGACTTAATTGAGAGAGGGTATGAGGAACAAATGAAAAAAAGAAACTTTGCAAAAGGGAAGTTTTCCACCTCCCATGAGATTTTTATTCCATACCCTGCTCATGTGTGTTGCAAATAAAACAACAGCCTTTAATGAAATACCATTGAAAATCCAATACTTGGTATATGCTATCATGGCAGAAGTTAATTTTAATTACTCCCAAGAGATTTTCAATGACATGGTTAAAAATGTTCATAATATAAAAGAAAAGAAGAAACCATTTTTGTTGTTTCCAAGATTTTTAAGCTTTTATTTACAAAAGAAAATACCAAAGGATAGTGCACATGTGCTTATCCAAGGTACTCCTTTTCAAATAAACAGCCTTTTTCTGAAACTTTTATAAGGCTGTCAAAACCTTCTCAAACACAAACAGAGAAACCTGAGCAAAATTTGGCTGAGACAACATATGCTCCTCAGGTTTCTGCTGTTGAGCCCACTGCTCCTAGTGATCACAGCAGCACACCCACTGATGTGAAACCCACACCAAAAATCACCAAAAAGCCCATCAAGAAAATATCCAAAAAGCCCCCCAAACCCTCCAAAAGGGATCTTCTAGAAGATGAGATCCCAGAAGTAATTCCTGTGACAACACAAACGTCACCAATAACCACTGCTGCTACTTCCTCACAACAGATGGTAGAAAGATCTCAACCTGAGCCTGAAACTCCTCCTGCATCCTCACAAAAGGATCAGGTTGTATACACAGGGACACCACATTATGAAGCTCTGGATCCACTTGAATCCATCTTCCACAGCCCTGATCCCGGGGCAAATTCTCTTTCAACACCCATCCTTGCTTCACAAATCCCACCATCCATTTTACCTCTGTTGAATGCATTAGATATGGATCAGACACAAATAAGTTATTTTCAATGACCTATCACTGAGAATATACTCCAACAAGTGACTGAGTCTGATTCCTCTATCTTTGCTAACCCATCAACAGTTGAGGAGGTTACACCCCTTGAGTTACATGTAACTCTTGGTGGTAGTTCAAGTGGAGCAGCTACTACAGGTGTTGAATCCACTGATTTACACCTGGATAGTAGTTTCATCAGTCAGACTCCCTTGAAGGAAATTTCTTCTTTGGGAACCAAGGTGACTACTGGTGTGTACCCGATACCCACTGGTGTGTTTACTCTGGTAACCTCTACTGAGGAAAGAAGTCCCCAGTACCAAGAAAAAGGGGCATCAGTGGATGAACCATGGGAAACTTTTCCTGGTCCAACTGCTGATACAACCATTGCTGGTGGGAAATTAGATGATCCCATTAACTTGGGTGATGGTTTAAAATACAGAGAATTGATGGAGAGAGTTGATAAAATTGAAACATCTATGGCAGATATCAAAAATATGCTGCAACAGTTGTTACAATCTTAAAAGACTTCATCCACTGCTTCATCATCTGCTCCTACCACCAATGAGCTATGGCAACTTTTTCAACCTATGCTTCATCAACAAAGGAAATATGCTGATCAACATCATGAAATTCAACTCCAAATGTTCAGAAATGTAATGGAAGCAAGGTATAAGGATACTCAAGCTGACATAAAAGCCATAAAAGCTCATCTGCTCCAAACCACTGGCACTTCTCCTCCTACAATTATTTATGTAGAAAACCCTAATGATGCCAAAAAGGGGGAGAAAGGAAAGAAAGGGAAGGATGGTTTACACTTACCACCTGATCCAAAGGCTAAACCTGTTGTAGAAATTCCCAGGCCAGATGGTTCAAAGAAGGTTGATGTGACTCTCAACCTATTTGCTGAACAAAAAGCAGATAGAAAAGAGAGAATGTGTTGGTGCATAATGTCTATAGCCTACGTCTACAGTCTAGGTCATGTCGGTAGCTTGTAGTAGGGTTAAAAGTGTAAAAAATGTAATTTTATATGTTTTGATGTCATTTCGCACGAAATAGCATCTGGCTATTTCGTACGAAATCATGTTTGGTCATTTCATACGAAATGACATGTGGTCATTTCGTGCGAAATCAGTCGCCTATAAATAGGCAGTGTTGGTTTTTCATTTGGTACAAAATAGGTGAACGTGTAACGAAGTGCTGCCCAATTTTCACCGTGTAATCAAGTTGAATATCAATGAAAAACCTGTTTTAAGTATAAATCTCTGTTTCTACACCATTCTATCACTGATTCTCAGTTGTTTGGCTGTTTCCGCCTTTCAAACGACTTAGATTTGACTCTGAACGACTCATATAGGTCGCAAAACGATCCTACAAGTGGTATCAGAGCTCAGGATGAGTCAATTCGTTTGAATCAGTGCTTAGAATTCTGTTTTTCTACTCATTCTTGGATTTCTGGACAAATTCACGGACAAAATGGACTGATCCTTTAATATAACATGTAAAATACAGTTTTAACAAATCCTTGAAAGAATCAGACCTAAATTCGGACTAAAACTGATAAAAATGGGCCAAAAACTTGATTTCGTGTGAACGAGCAGTATTTCGCTTGAAAATTTGAGTTTATTTCGTACGAAATGAGCTATTTCGTGTGAAAAGTTGCTATTTCGCTTGAAATCATTTGTTCATTTCGCGCGAAATGAACCTTTTCATTTGAAAAGTCATTCCGTTTGAGTATTTCGCACGAAAAGAAAGTTTTTGCTGATTTCGCACGAAATGACACTTCATTTCGCTTGAAAGTGTCATTCCGTTTGAAAGTTGTTTTCGTTTGAAAAGTTGATTTCGCATAAAACTTGATTTCGCTTGAAGTCCATTTCGTTTGTGTGATTTCGATCGAAAGTTCATTTCGTGTGTAAAAGCTATTTCGCTTGAAAGTGACTGTTTTTAAAAAACTTGAAAAATTTTCAAAATTGTTTTTGTATAAATGGATAACCAAGAGTTTTACAACTTGTTTTTCGGTGGGGGAATGACAACAGTTCAATCTCCAGCCAGTATCGTGCAAAATGTGAACATGGAAAATGAGCTCGGTACAATGCAGAAACCGCCGAAGTTAATGAACATTGATGAGTATGCTGGATGGTCAGAAAGGTTTAAGACTTGGGTGCAAGCCAACCATTTCGAATGTTGGATGAAAATCGAGTCAAAGTATGTTCCACCAACGAATGGTTTGGGAATTGAGAAAACGATAAGCAGTCTAACTCCTGTTGAACAGGAGAGTTTCAAAGCAGAAAAGAAAATGATGAGTATTCTACAACAAGCTATCAAAGAGGATATCTTAGTACTGTTGCAACATCAGGATACATCACAGTCTGTTTGGAATGCATTGAAGGTTAAGTTTCTTGGAAGTGTGTCTATGATAAAAAGCAAAACTGCTTTGCTGAAGAAGGAGTTTGATATCTTTACGGGTATAAAGGGTGAGACAACAAAACAGTTGATTGAGAGATATTGTCATCTGGTTGTTGAGATGAAGAGATTGAACATAACCAAAACGGATGAAGAATGGGTTAATAAGCTGGTGGATGCCTTACCGTACGATGAATGGGGCACATATCTTTTGGTGTTGAAAAACAACTTGGAGTATGTTGGATTCACCCTCAGCACATTCATTGAGAAGATTGAATCACATGAACTTGAGCTGATGAAGATTAGAAAAATGAAGTCTTCAAGTGTACAACAAGATGTATCATTATAATACAAAGAAAGTTCATCAGCAACATCGAATCTAAGTCCTAAAATCCAGACAGCTTTTAGTGCTGATTCTACTTCTGGAGTTTCACCTGGCACATCAAGCAGCAATAATTCACCATTTGCAAGTTTTGAACCAAATCCTAAGGTTCAAAACTCATCAGATCAATCATATACCCAAAGTTCGTCAGGATCAAACAGTCAAAGTCAAGGTCTAGGAATTATGTGCAACATAGCGGTGAACATAAAGAATGCTCAAGACTTTACTGAATCATCAGCGAAACAGCACATAGCACTACTTGCTTCGGTGCTTGAATCTTATGAAAGTTTGGTTGCAGGTAGAATTGGGAACCTTGATATGACAAAGGAAGATTATGATCAGATTGATCCAGAAGAACTGGAGTTGATAGATATCAAATGGGGAATGGCAAGCTTGGTGAGGAGAGCTCAAAGATTTATGGAAATAACTGGTTGGAACAGTCTTTCAGGACCGGATAGCAAGCTTGGGTTTGATAAATCAAAAGTCACATGTTTCAAATGCAAAGAGAAGGGACATTTCAAACGTGAATGTCCAAACCGGGAAGTCAACAATCATCAAAACCCATTCACAAATGACTACTACAGACAAGCAATCTATCACAAGACAAGTCAACAACCATTCAACCAAAGACCTCAAATCGAAAACAAACCTGAAAAAGCTCTTTTAGTCAATCAGGATGATGAGAAGGTTGCAGAAGGGTTTAGTTGGGATATTTATATTCCCGGTGAAGGTTTGGCTATGATGGCAGAGATTGTGGAAGAGCCAGAATGCACTGTTGAAACTGAGGATGTCAGTATTGAAGAGAGTTTGGATGATCTTGAAGAAGTAGTTGCAGAAGTTTATTATTATCAATCTGAACAGGAGATTATTGCTAGTTCTTTCAAATCAATAATGCCTCCTAATAGGTTTGATTCTTTTGCAGGATTCTTCAGCGGGCCAACTACTGGTTTTTGTCCAAGATATGACGTTGAAACGGAGCCAGTTGAAGAAATCATAGACGTTTCCAAAGAAATGAATGAAGAGACTCTAAAAGAGATTGCTGACAAAGCATTGATAGGCAAGCTAAAAGAGGTAGAAACAGAATCTGTTGAAACGGAGTCGGTCGAAACAGAGTCAGTTGAAAATGTGTCTGTCAAAATGGAGTTAGTAAAAAAGGAGTTTGACAAAAAATCAGAAAATGAGGAGATCAAATCAGCAGAAAAGTCAGAGTCAGAGTGTGATAGGTTTGGTAAAACAGATGTTAAAATTGACCAAGAAGAAAAGGTTTCTGAAAAGGTTGATTCAATTCATGAAATTCCATGCAAAAACTGTTCAAAACCATGCATGGAGTGTCTTGAAAAAGACAAATAATTTCAAGAATTGAAAAAATATACTGATGAAGTAAAATACGATCTAAGTGAGGTGAAAGAAGCATATGACACTTTGACACGATCAATCAAAATGATTAAAAAAGAAAGTTTTGAAAATGATAAAGCTACTAATTTGCTAAAATCTACTGTCGTGGATAAACAAATGGAAATCAACATTCATTTGGACACAATTGCTTCTTTAAAAAAGGAACTTGAGTTAATGAGAATTGAAAATGAAAGAATTGATAAGAAATTGATCAGTTATGTTGCTTCATCATATGTGATTGATCAAATTGTTCCACAACAACCTGATGCGACACCTGCCTTCAACAGTGTTCTACCCCCAAGGTGGAATCATTATACACAAAAATATCCAGATGGGGTGGAAGCTGCCTTGAATCTCAAGTTGAGAACCGTTGAGAATGAGTTGGCTGAGAATATTGATATTACATTTTCTCCATCTGACACTGATAACGAGTCACAGGTGATCAAAACCGTTGTTGACCAAGTGTTAGATGAAGAAAGTGATAATTCGGAGTTTGGTACTGTGAAAACTCATTTTGAAAACTCCATTTCTGATTCTGAAGACGATGGTAACTTCTTGGACAAATTTTGTCACACCCTGGCTTTTGCGAAAGCGTGGGTTAATTTGGTGTGACTTCTTAATACCATAGCAACAATAATAACAATGCTATATGAAAATAAAACACAAGATGTTCATCCATTCATTAAGTTTAATAACACCACAACATCATTGTTTGAAAATGTCGACACTTAAAATAAGTTACAACCCATACTTGTCTAAAACGTATTCACAAGACACAACAAAAGACTTTTAATAAAACGAGGTTTAAGACATGTAACCCGTCCAGGTAAGGGTTACACCTCCTAAGCCTATTACCCTGGATGACATCTTATTCAACGCAGCTTGACTTATGCATACTTCGCCAGATCCGCTAATTCCCTGAAACACATGTAGTTTGAAAAATCAACAAAAGTTGAGCGAGTTCATGTATGAGTGACTATGTATAAACCTTTATAATGTGTCTGTATGTATGAAAATCCCTGGTATGTAGCAATTAAGGGAAAAGAGATCACCAATGGGTTGCAAAGCCACTGGTATGTGTGAAACGGTGCAGGAAGTACTCAAACCTAGCAAATTTGTACCGGGCCTCCGGCTGTAAGACACAGTCACCACTATGGGCCGCCCCGGCCTCACGAGTGTGGGCTCGCTACACCCAAATAGATCTATCACTCATGTCCCTCGGTCCTAACAACGAGGATTAATGGCCTTAAGTGTTGTACCCACCTTTCACATGATCTAAGCGTCTAAACCCTCCTTAAGCTACCCATACCATGTATAAAAGCGTCTGTAAGTGTCTGTAATAATTGTAACATGTATTCCACCCCCGAAGTATAAAACTGAAAACAGTTAAGAGAAAAGGGGGACATGAACTCACTGTAGTGCGTCTCCTGAATCGTATTGTCAACTCAAACTTGGTCCGCTACGCGACAACCTACAACGTACTATTGTCCATTAGACGAATGGACCGTGCCTTGCTTTTGTATTTACGTGTTTGAGTTACGTTACTTTGATATTATTCCAAGTTGTAGCTTCTTGTTAAAATAATAATTATTATTTTAACTTAAGTTTTGTTTTTAGGGTTTTGGAATAATAGTTAGGCAACTATTTCGTATCCATACTTCTCAAGTATTTTATATGCGTCTTTCCTTCCCAAGGATGGGGGTATTTATACATGTCTATTTGTAGTTTCAAAAATATATTTTAAGTCCCAGTTAGAAAAATATATTTAATCATTTGTCCAAAATAACTTATTTCCAAAATATATGTATTTTTTCCCAAAAATAATATATTTTTACTTCCTTAGTTTCCAAAATAATATTTTACCAAAAATATATGTGTAAGAGTATTTTGCGGAATATTTTGTAAGTTACGTCTCCGCGTTCGGTTTCACAATGCCAAGTGTGTAACTTGAATATTTTATTCCTTGATGTTTTTTGTATTATTTTGGAGTTGTAAGTGTTATGGTATTTTGTTAAGTTATATTATTTTACCTTAAAATAATATAACTAGTTCACCAAATATACAAATATCCACACAAGTGTCTTAGTATAAAATATATATTCTAAATATATATTTACCCATTTCTATTTATAAAAACCAACATTCGATACTTTGTATTTTTGTAACAAAACCCATGGCGAAGTTTATATTCGAAACACAAGTTGTAAAATATACTTGTAACATTCGTTAGAAAAATATTTTCTAAGTGTTGGAATTTTAGAAAATTTCGCCAGAGTTTCCTTTGTAAATGGAGATGTCCATGCTTATTAGCATATCATTTTCTTTTCGGAAATCATTTAAATCAACCAACAACAAGTTACCAAACAACATTACACTAGTCAAGTGCAAAAACAATGCACTTTACATAACAACATAAACTTGGTTTTTCGTAAAAACGCGTAGTAACTTAGTGGGGTGTTTAGTGGGTTTAGTTACCCTCCAAAGTGTTTTTATTTTTGTAAAACTCTCGTTCTCGGGATTTTTAGATGTTCATAACTTGTGAACTTATTTTACAAAAATATCCATTTACAACATTTTCATATCTTACTAGTATTCATATACTTATTTCTTCAAAAATAGTGTAAGAATTATGACTTTTCAAAAGACCCGTCTTTTAACTTGGTGTGTCTAGAAAAATCATTTGTAGACCTCGGGTCCATACGACCATCTACTCACCTAGTTTGTTTATTTTTCAAGAACTCACTTTGTTACCAAGTTTATGTTGAAACATTGAGGTGATTCTTTCATGTAGATCACTAATCACCTCCGAACTTGTTAACTTAAGTTTTTAATCTTACTTTAACAAGTTCAACCATGATGTTAAACATCCTATTGCTAGCAATCATCAAATAAACAACAAGTAATCAACAACATGACAAAACAACTTCATTTTATCAAGTTTTCATCTTATTACATCATCATATTAGCTTTATGTTCAAGTTTGTGTTCATGATCTTTTTAGTGTTCTTGTAGTTACATCATAATCTAACTATTAACCACCATAAATATAAAATATAAGAAGATCAAAGAAGCTTACCACTAGCTTTGAAGCTAGGGAAGAAACAAGATGAAAAATGTGTGGTTAATGGCAAATGAGGGAGGTCCTTGACGATACGTGAGCTCCACACTTTGTGATTCACCTTTGTGCACCTTGTAAGAGTCTTGGAATACTTGAACAAGAATAAAAAAAAAGATGTGTATGGTAGGGTGTTCGGCCGAGCTTTGTTTAGAAAGGAGAAAGGAATGTTTTGTGTTGGTGATTAATGCAAGTGGTGGTGGTTATTTGTAATGCAAATTTCTTTATCCATAGGGTCATGTGCTCACATAAGTACATACAAGATCATATATAATCCCAAGACTAGATTGCATGGGGAAGTGGAAGACTCATTCAAATCTTGTGGTGGTGACTAAGAAATCGTATGGTGGGGGGGGGGGGCACATAAGAGCCGATTACTTGAAATGGGGGGTTAAATGAAAGTTATTTGGTGGAAAGGTGATTAACTAGGGGTGTTATGTGTAAAAGGTAGTGTCTAAAGTGTACCATAATGTCAACTCATGTTCTCACAAAGTCCCAAGGTGAATATAATAGAGATATTAGAAGACTTTGAATTTATCTTGGGTGTGGGACTATATGGACCGAAAATCAGCCAAGGGAGGGAGGTTAAGTGTATTATTTGGGGGTAAATAAGTTAATTAGTGGGAGTTTAATGTTATGTCTAGTGTTTAGTGTGTACCGGGTATTATGTAAGGTGTTATAGTGCTCGGGGACCATAACTAGCTCAGAAAAAGTGTAACAATGTTTTTAACAATATTTTTGTATTCCGGGTAATGTCCGGTTGTTCGGTTGGGTATCGTTCCGTTAAAGTGCTTAATTATTCCGTAACGTGTCTTTTATATAACTTTTTGCGTCACAATTAATTCCTGGCACTTAGGAAAGCATACAGAACCATTCTGCCATATTTTTGCAAGTGACTAGCATATTTAAATGCTGAATTTTGGTAATAAATGCAGAATTCTACACTTAGAGTGGGTTTTAGGCACTTTCCGGCACCTGAACTATTACCTAGTGACGCAGTTTTATGGTCCTTACTTCCCTACACTCCATACTAGTGTAGTACCTTGTCCCTGGCTCATACTGGGCCTCAATATAGTGTCTGTCTATGTGCTAGTATTGTCAGCATGTGTCTGAGTTATCCGCTCACTGTGCTAACTATGCTTTGTGCATCAAGCTTGTCACTAAAGTTTGTGTGAAATAAATGGAGTGACAGTATGAAATGTGATGCATAGGTATGTATGATGCAGAAATCATAAAGCAGTTTAATCAGCAGTGGTAATCAAGCACAGTCAATAAGCACCAATTTAATATTAATTAATTGTACGGATACTTGTAATTGTGAGGGTTGTCACATTCTCCCCCTGTTAGAGAAATTTCGTCCTGAAATTTTAGTTCTGCTACTAGATGCAGGGGTCTTGGGGAATAAATGTGGGTACTTTTCTTTCATGCGACCCTCACGTTCCCACGTGAATTCTGGCCCGTGTCGTGCATTCCATCGAACTTTGACGAGTTTGACACTACTCCGGCGTGTCTTGTTAATCTTCCAATCCGTAACCTCAACGGGTTCTTCAGTAAAGTGGAGTATGTCGTGAATATGAACTTCGTCGGCAGGAATGACAACTTGTCACACCCCGACCACGTAAAACAACAAAACGTGGCGGAAACGTCGGGGAGTGTTGTAACAGAATCATTGTTTCACAACCATGGAAAAAAAATAATTTTCTTTTATTGAATAAATGAACTCATTGTTTTAATACAATCAAATAAGTACAACTATTATCTTTCAAGTTTTAAAGTCGCTACGGCACGAGTCCATCCTAAGTGTAGCATATATCATCAATCATCACAAAGCAGCACCTGAAACATGTGTAAAAATAGGTACGTCAGCATAAAAATTCCTGTGAGATACATAGGTTTTATTGTAATTAGGATTCACGACTTATAAGTTTAGAAAAAGTTGTTTAAGAAAAGTAGTCATGATCCTTGAAAAAGGTTTTCTTTTATAAATCATTTATAAGAAATCAGATGGTATAAAATAATAATACATAGAAAATTTAATAAGTAAGTAAAAATGAGTATGTATAAAACATATTGTTTGAAAAATGATATTTTGATAAAAAGGTTTATAGTATATATGAAAATATACTTTGGTTTTTAAAAAAAGTCGAATGAGTAATATATTAAAATATATTTCAGTTCCAATATCGTTAACCCAAGTGTACTAAATAACAACACGGTATGTAATGTGATGAAAACACTTATATATAAGAAGTACCAGCGGCGTATCTACCATGTTTTCATCACATCACACCCGTCCCGTTATCTAAACACTAACCAAAACCCAATCGTTAGAAAAATAGTATATTAAATATACCTTAGTTGTTTAAAATAATAATTTTCAGTAGCATATCAAAAGTATACTTTGGATTTATAAATAACATATTAAACTATGTTTTGGATTACAAATAACATATTAAACTATGTTTTGGATTACAAATAACATATACAACTATGCTTTGGTTATGAAAATAACATATTAAACTATGCTTTGGATTTAGAGAATAACATATCAACTATGCTTTAATGATTAACAAAATATATGTTGGTTTTGTACAATATCACATATGAGAGCATATCAAACTATACTTTTGGGAGTATAACTTAATATACAAAAATAATGTGACTTAAGAATTCATTCAGACCTAGTGCATCAAAATACACCTTTGAGACTATAGGAATACGACAAAGGCAATCCCTATTTGGATGGAGAAAAATAAATTGGTTTCAGACATTTCATGACAACAGGAATGGGGTGTCAAATCCTATAGCGCTATATCATAATACCAACCGGTCTGGTGAACAAAAATAAGTACTATTCCAAACATTAATTTTATAATCTTTAAGAAAAATTAGAGTTTAAACCATAAATAATCATTTAGTTTGTAAAAAGATAAGTATTAACACGTATAATCAATTATACTTTGAAATCATGAAAATAACAAATAGGTACACATGTTTCACCCCAAAACAGTTGAAAACAGTAAAAGAGGGGACTATGTACTCACTTGAGAGTGCTTAGAAGTCTTGAACAACTACCAAGAAAGCTAGAGGAGTCCCGGAAATCAAACGGTACCTAATATAGGTAACTACATAAATAAACCGGACCTAAATCGGAAGATCGGATAGGATGAGGTCTCGTAAACCAAATGAGTGTGGGATCTCATATGATATGGTTTAACAAGGCCTACATACTAAAATGAAACCTAGCCTAAGTGCTTACGACCCATCACGACCCGTTTTGGTAGCTTATGCTACTTTAATGCGTCGTTCGCGTATAACGTGTTCAGACCGCCTAACTAGTCCTATGACAAGTATTATATGCCCTAACATACTTAATTATGTTACATAATCAGTTAAATGATAAAAAGTTTAGGTTACATATGCTTAATTAACAATTACACATGAAAAGGGTATTTTGGTAATTTACCTAAGGCATATAAACTACCTATCATACAACTACTTAAACTAGGTGACCATAAGGTATAAGCGGGTCTAGTTCATAAGTCTAAGCGGTTGTTTAGACCGCTTGACTTACGACTCTATATAAGCAGTAAACCTAAAGTGACGAGCTAAACATGCTAAAACATGTTTAGTTAAGTTAGAAAACAGGTTTGGTATCAAAACAAACGGTTTTGATACCTAAGAGTAGTTTGGTTACAAAATACGCATAAACACGCATTTTGGCCGAAACTACGACTCGTCACTACACCTAAACAACGTGGTAATCAGTAGGTATAATCACTAGGGACTCTAACCATCGTGATTACGCTCACGTTGTGAAGTTCAAACGAACTTCTCATTGACCATAGACTGGTCAATGCAGAAAGTCAAACAAAGTTTGACTTTTAAGCTAGAAAGCGATAAAAGAACGAAAGAGGACTTACAAAGGGTCCAAATAGATTTGGTTCCAAGTATTCTCAGGTAGGTAGTGAATAATCACAACCACTTAGAGAAAACTCAGACCAAATGTGCAAAAAATGAATGAGGGACATGGCCTTATATAGTTTTGTGCAAACCGTTAGGATCATTTCTTGGAGAAGAGGGAATGATCTTGGCCATACAATTGTCAAAGAAAGATTGGGGGACTTGTTCTCCACACAAACCAGCCCATAGCAACCACAAAACCAAGTGCAAATGTGGATAACAGCTGGAACAAGCTGGAAATAACATTCTGCTGGTTTATCACCTGCTTACGGACTGTAAGCAAAGTTCCATACGGACCATAAGGGACCTGCAGACCAGCAACTTTCAAAAATGACAGATTTAGCCCCTGAATCCCCAAACTTGGTTTTCGATGCATTTTTGACACGTTTAAGCCCTGTTAACCCCATTTCAAAGCTCTAAAATGAAGTTAAAGTATAGGGAACTTAAAATGTGCTCAAATATATCTCGGATGTTGGCTCGTTTGGTCGTACGGTTGCGTTGTTCGGTAAATTACGACGGAAGTCGTAACGAACGCAAAAACGATCCAAATTAAGCGACGAATGGATTTTTATCATGCCAATCATTAAAACATAATATTTTAATGATTACATAAATTTTTGGATGTCCGGATATATTCAGAACGGAAGATATGCGCGAAAATGCAAACTTATGCACTTTTTGACGCTTTTAGTCCCTATGGATCAAGAAAGTTTATTTTAGCATACCGAACTCCTCAAAGCCTATTTCTAAGCTATGTAGAGGATATTTAGGGTATGTTTAACTTATGATCAAGTTCCGGAAGGTTCGTTACTATACAAATCGGTATAGTTTCGCAGTTTGACACAATTAGTCCCTGCGATCGAACAAACTTGATTTCAACACACCAAACCATCCAAAACTTATTTCTAAGTTATGTGGAGGTTATTTAAGGTATGTTAAGCCTATTTCACTATTCCGGAGTATTCGTTGCATTAACCTGGTTATATTTACGCATCAGAGCGCGTATAACCCTCCAGAAAGCGATTTAAAGCTTGAAATCGAACAAGAGTTGATATGTGCAAATGATACACATATTTTTACAAATCCCAAGTATGAAATACAATATTTCATTGGTTTGACATTTGTTTGATGGTTGAAGTGACACAGGTGTCACAGTCTCCCCTACTTTAGGAAATTTCGTCCCGAAATTTAATTTTAGGAGAAACTTGTGAGGATAATTGTGATGTTTTCGCTTTGAATGAATCCCTCGAACCCTAAGTAAAACTTCGGGCCATGTTTGGATTCTTAGCAAAATTGCCAACTATCAATGTGAAGTCCTTGTAGTAACAAAACATGGAGTTTCGAACTACGGACAGAAGAACGTTTCTTATGAAGACCCGTCATAGGAAACTTGGTGTGTGCATAAAAATTAGGATTGGGGAGTGTAAGATAAAATGACATTGGTCGAGGTCGAAGACTTCTCCCGTATCATTACTCTTGCCCCTATAGGTCTTAACACACGACAAAACTTCCTGTGGTTTCTTTGCACTGAATTCAATAATTATGTAGGTCTCCATAATTACGTAATTCCTTGCACAGTCCGCACAGTTCATTTCATAATGCGTAGGGGAAAAAAATCAACATGAAGCGACTTGACTAGACCACCAAAGGGTCTTTTTAACTAGATCAACGAACGAGCTTTTTAACTAGATCAACACATGATCTTCTTAACTAGACCCTTGTATAATCTTTTTAAATAGACCACTTTAAAGGGATCTTTTCAATTATATCATCTCATGATATTCCTAACCAGATTTTCAAAATCAATCTGTTTAACCAGACCATTCAAGAGGTCCAATTTATAGAATAGTACTTTATAACCCAAGGGACTTAACTACAATGTTGAAGTCCATTAAGGATTTAAGATAGTACCTTTGGATATCCTATTATGAATCTCTCATATGAGATATGGAAGATTCTATGAGGATTTGGATGGATCACCTAAAAACACAAAGCGTATAAGAAAACACATAAGCACATAATCACATAATTAGTTAACTATTTAATTTGTTATCTTTGGACACGGATATTTAAAGCACACCAGGAATCCAATTCGTGGATTTCATTTGGCACATTAAACATAAGAATCTAACTATGGAGATTGAAAGATCTTTAATAGGAATTCGGATTTATCCTTATTGAATCGTAATATACGTATTAAGGCATACGAATAATTCAATTAAGGGCTCCGATTTGAGCGATAATCATCCATAAAGATCTAATTGTGAAGATAAAAAGAACCTATATGGATTTTGGAATTTGTGTAACGAGAGGTGTTTCGACACCTTGCACTAGGCGTGCTTAAGTCGATACACAAGGTAGAAAGTTCATGAGGTTGAGGCGCTAGATATGCCAGGCGACATATGAAGCAGAGTTTGAAGGTTGAGCAGCAGCAGGATTTGTAACGGCTTTGCTTTGGATTGCAAAGCGGCACATGTTAACCAAATGTCCCCATCGTCCACCGTGGGTACATTTGGAAAAAGGTATTTGATTCGGATGATGACGGTGGCATTGATTGCTCTAAGGAGCGGTTCCCTTGTATGGCTTCATCCCTGAGACGAGTCACGGTGATAGCTAAATCAACAGCCTTCTGGTAGTACGACGCCTAATTGATGGACAATTGCAGCACCTAGTTTGGACATTGTTGTTACGATGAAGTGGCACCATGAAGAAAATGGGAGACATGGGAGGAAACAAGGGAAATGAAAACAGAATAACAACGCATAAAATTGCGATCATTTGTTTGTTACCTAAGGCAAACAAATGAGACGGTGACTAATCAAAGTAAATGGGTCAATATAATGTATCGCGAAGACATGCTCGCCTATAAGTGGACACTCACCCCAAGAGTTCCCAGGTAAGAGTGACTGGTCCAATACTGCGGATTTGTACGAACACTCTAGCCTTAGACAGAAGACCCATGGTACAGGCACCCACCCTTCCAGTTTGCACGTGTTCACATTATTTAGACCCAAACTTTGACGTGATTTTGAAAACTCAGCAGGCACTAAGCCAAATATGAGTCAAACTGGAAGGGTTCAAAACCTTATAACAAAGGGTTCAAAACCTTACAATCAATCATCCTAGAACAGATGATTAGTTTTCAAAGCAGGATTGAAATTTGTGTTCTTATTGTGGTTGTCACCTAAGAATAAGTGACGGTATTGTTTTAAAACTAAACACAAGAAAACTTGTGTTAGGGTCCTAGGAAGGTTATAGTCTTGGTCAAAGCATTACTAATAACCTAATTCCCTATAACCATTGGCTCTGATACCAACTTTTCTGTCACACCCCGACCCCGTAAAACAACAAAACGTGGCGGAAACGTCAGGGAGTGTTGTAACAGAATCATTGTTTCACAACCATGGAAAAAAATAATTTTGTTTTATTGAATAAATGAACTCATTGTTTTAATACAATCAAATAAGTACAACTATTATCTTTCAATTTTTAAAGTCGCTAAGGCACGAGTCCATCCTAAGTGTAGCATATATCATCAATCATCACAAAGCAGCACCTGAAACATGTGTAAAAATAGGTACGTCAGCATAAAAATTCCTGTGAGATACATAGGTTTTATTGTAATTAGGATTCATGACTTATAAGTTTAGAAAAAGTTGTTTAAGAAAAGTAGTCATGATCCTTGAAAAAGGTTTTCTTTTATAAATCATTTATAAGAAATCAGATGGTATAAAATAATAATACATAGAAAAATTAATAAGTAAGTAAAAATGAGTTTGTATAAAACATATTGTTTGAAAAACGATATTTTGATAAAAAGGTTTATAGTATATATGAAAATATACTTTGGTTTTTAAAAAAAGTCGAATGAGTAATATATTAAAATATATTTCAGTTCCAATATCGTTAACCCAAGTGTACTAAATAACAACACGGTATGTAATGTGATGAAAACACTTATATATAAGAAGTACCAGCGGCGTATCTACCATGTTTTCATCACATCACACCCGTCCCGTTATCTAAACACTAACCAAAACCCAATCGTTAGAAAAATAGTATATTAAATATACCTTAGTTGTTTAAAATAATAATTTTCAGTAGCATATCAAAAGTATACTTTGGATTTATAAATAACATATTAAACTATGTTTTGGATTACAAATAACATATTAAACTATGTTTTGGATTACAAATAACATATACAACTATGCTTTGGTTATGAAAATAACATATTAAACTATGCTTTGGATTTAGAGAATAACATATCAACTATGCTTTAATGATTAACAAAATATATGTTGGTTTTGTACAATATCACATATGAGAGCATATCAAACTATACTTTTGGGAGTATAACTTAATATACAAAAATAATGTGACTTAAGAATTCATTCAGACCTAGTGCATCAAAATACACCTTTGAGACTATAGGAATACGACAAAGGCAATCCCTATTTAGATGGAGAAAAATAAATTGGTTTCAGACATTTCATGACAACAGGAATGGGGTGTCAAATCCTATAGCGCTATATCATAATACCAACCGGTCTGGTGAACAAAAATAAGTACTATTCCAAACATTAATTTTATAATCTTTAAGAAAAATTAGAGTTTAAACCATAAATAATCATTTAGTTTGTAAAAAGATAAGTATTAACACGTATAATCAATTATACTTTGAAATCATGAAAATAACAAATAGGTACACATGTTTCACCCCAAAACAGTTGAAAACAGTAAAAGAGGGGACTATGTACTCACTTGAGAGTGCTTAGAAGTCTTGAAAAACTACCAAGCAAGCTAGAGGAGTCCCAGAAATCAAACGGTACCTAATATAGGTAATTACATAAATAAACCGGACCTAAATCGAAAGATCGGATAGGATGAGGTCTCGTAAACCAAATGAGTGTGGGATCTCATATGATATGGTTTAACAAGGCCTACATACTAAAATTAAACCTAGCCTAAGTGCTTACGACCCATCACGACCCGTTTAGGTAGCTTATGCTACTTTAATGCGTCGTTCGCGTATAACGTGTTCAGACCGCCTAACTAGTCCTATGACAAGTATTATATGCCCTAACATACTTAATTATGTTACATAATCAGTTAAATGACAAAAGTTTAGGTTAAATATGCTTAATTACCAATTACACATGAAAAGGGTATTTTGGTAATTTACCTAAGGCATATAAACTACCTATCATACAACTACTTAAACTAGGTGACCATAAGGTATAACCTCGGAAGGTTATTCCCTATACAACTATGGTCACCTAATGTGTTTGGTCGGATCCTAAAGATCGACCAAACGGGTCTAGTTCGTAAGTCTAAGCGGTTGTTTAGACCGCTTGACTTACGACTCTATATAAGCACTAAACCTAAAGTGACGAGCTAAACATGCTAAAACATGTTTAGTTAAGTTAGAAAACAGGTTTGGTATCAAAACAAACAGTTTTGATACATAAGAGTAGTTTGGTTATAAAATACGCATAAACACGCATTTTGGCCGAAACTACGACTCGTCACTACACCTAAACAACGTGGTAATCAGTAGGTATAATCACTAGGGACTATAACCATCGTGATTACACTCACGTTGCGAAGTTCAAACGAACTTCTCATTGACCATAGACTGGTCAATGCAGAAAGTAAAACAAAGTTTGACTTTTAAGCTAGAAAGCGATAAAAGAACGAAAGAGGACTTACAAAGGGTCCAAATAGATTTGGTTCCAAGTATTCTCAGGTAGGTAGTGAATAATCACAACCACTTAGAGAAAACTCAGACCAAATGTGCAGAAAATGAATGAGGGACATGGCCTTATATAGTTTTTTGCAAACCGTTAGGATCATTTCTTGGAGAAGAGGGAATGATCTTGGCCATACAATTGTCAAAGAAAGATTGGGGGACTTGTTCTCCACACAAACCAGCCCATAGCAACCACAAAACCAAGTGCAAATGTGCATAACAGCTGGAACAAGCTGGAAACAACATTCTGCTGGTTTGGCACCTGCTTACGGACCGTAAGCAAAGGTCCATATGGACCGTAAGGGACCTGCAGACCAGCAACTTTCAAAAATGACAGATTTAGCCCCTAAAGCCCCAAACTTGGTTTTCGATGCATTTTTGACACGTTTAAGCCCCGTTAACCCCATTTCAAAGCTCTAAAATGAAGCTAAAGTATAGGGAACTTAAAATTTGCTAAAAAGTATCTCGGATGTCGGCTCGTTTGGTCGTACGGTTGCGTTGTTCGGTAAATTACAACGGAAGTCGTGACGAACGCAAAAACGATCCAAATTAAGCGACGAATGGATTTTTATCATGCCAATTATTAAAACATAATATTTTAATGATTACATAAATTTGTGGATGTCCGGATATATTCAGAACGGAAGATATGCTCGAAAATGCAAACTTATGCACTTTTTGACGCTTTTAGTCCCTATGGATCAAGAAAGTTTATTTTAGCATACCGAACCCCTCAAAGCCTATTTCTAAGCTATGTAGAGGATATTTAGGGTATGTTTAACTTATGATCAAGTTCTGGAAGGTTCGTTACTATACAAATCGGTATAGTTTCGCAGTTTGACACAATTAGTCCCTGCGATCGAACAAACTTGATTTCAACACACCAAACCATCCAAAACTTATTTCTAAGTTATGTGGAGGTTATTTAAGGTATGTTAAGCCTATTTCACTATTCTGGAGTGTTCGTTGCATTAAACTGGTTATATTTACGCATTAGAGCGCGTATAACCCTCCAGAAAGCGATTTAAAGCTTGAAATCGAACAAGAGTTGATATGTGCAAATGATACACATATTTTTACAAATCCCAAGTATGAAATACAATATTTCATTGGTTTGACATTTGTTTGATGGTTGAAGTGACACAGGTGTCACAGTCTCCCCTACTTTAGGAAATTTCGTCCCGAAATTTAATTTTAGGAGAAACTTGTGAGGATAATTGTGATGTTTTCGCTTTGAATGAATCCCTCGAACCCTAAGTAAAACTTCGGGCCATGTTAGGATTCTTTTCGAAATTGCCAACTATCAATGTGAAGTCCTTGTAGTAACAAAACATGGAGTTTCGAACTACGGACAGAAGAACGTTTCTTATGAAGACTCGTCATAGGAAACTTGGTGTGTGCTTAAAAATCAGGATTGGGGAGTGTAAGATAAAATGACATTGGTCGAGGTCCAAGACTTCTCCCGTATCATTACTCTTGTCACTATAGGTCTTAACACACGACAAAACTTCCTGTGGTTTCTGTGCACTGAATTCCATAATTATGTAGGCCTCCATAATTACGTAATTCCTTGCACAGTCCGCACAGTTCATTTCATAATGCGTAGGGGAAAAAAATCAACATGAAGCGACTTGACTAGACCATCAAAGGGTCGTTTTAACTAGATCAACGAACGAGCTTTTTAACTTGATCAACACATGATCTTCTTAACTAGACCGTTGTATAATCTTTTTAAATAGACCACTTTAAAGGGATCTTTTCAATTATATCATCTCATGATATTCCTAACCAGATTTTCAAAATCAATCTGTTTAACCAGACCATTCAAGAGGTCCAATTTATAGAATAGTACTTTATAACCGAAGGGACTTAACTACAATGTTGAAGTCCATTAAGGATTTAAGATAGTACCTTTGGATATCCTATTATGAATCTCTCGTATGAGATATGGAAGATTCTATGAGGATTTGGATGGATCACATAAAAACACAAAGCGTATAAGAAAACACATAAGCACATAATCACATAATTAGTTAACTATTTGATTTGTTATCTTCGGACACGGATATTTAAAGCACACCAGGAATCCAATTCGTGGATTTCATTTGGCACTTTAAACATAAGAATCTAACTATGGAGATTGAAAGATCTTTAATAGGAATTCGGATTTATCCTTATTGAATCGTAATATACGTATTAAGGCATAAGAATAATTCAATTAAGGGCTCTGATTTGAGCGATAATCATCCATAAAGATCTAATTGTGAAGATAAAAAGATCCTATATGGATTTTGGAATTTGTGTAACGAGAGGTGTTTCGACACCTTGCACTAGGCGTGCTTAAGTCCATACACAAGGTAGAAAGTTCATGAGGTTGAGGCGCTAGATATGCCAGGCGACATATGAAGCAGAGTTTGAAGGTTGAGCAGCAGCAGGATTTGTAACGGCTTTGCTTTGGATTGCAAAGCGGCACATGTTAACCAAATGTCCCCATCGTCCACCGTGGGTACATTTGGAAAAAGGTATTTGATTCGGATGATGACGGTGGCATTGATTGCTCTAAGGAGTGGTTCCCTTGTATGGCTTCATCCCTGAGACGAGTCACGGTGATAGCTAAATCAACAGCCTTCTGGTAGTACGACGCCTAATTGATGGACAATTGCAGCACCTAGTTCGGACATTGTTGTTGCGATGAAGTGGCACCATGAAGAAAATGGGAGACATGGGAGGAAACAAGGGAAATGAAAACAGAATAACAATGCATAAAATTGCAATCATTTGTTTGTTACCTAAGGCAAACAAATGAGACGGTGACTAATCAAAGTAAATGGGTCAATATAATGTATCGCGAAGACATGCTCGCCTATAAGTGGACACTCACCCCAAGAGTTCCCAGGTAAGAGTGACTGGTCCGATACTGCGGATTTGTACGAACACTCTAGCCTTAGACAGAAGACCCAGGGTACAGGCACCCACCCTTCCAGTTTGCACGTGTTCACATTATTTAGACCCAAACTTTGACGTGATTTTGAAAACTCAGCAGGCACTAAGCCAAATATAAGTCAAACTGGAAGGGTTCAAAACCTTATAACAAAGGGTTCAAAACCTTACAATCAATCATCCTAGAACAGATGATTAGTTTTCAAAGCAGGATTGAAATTTGTGTTCTTATTGTGGTTGTCACCAAAGAATAAGTGACGATATTGTTTTAAAACTAAACACAAGAAAACTTGTGTTAGGGTCCTAGGAAGGTTATAGTCTAAGTCAAAGCATTACTAATAACCTAATTCCCTATAACCATTGGCTCTGATACCAACTTTTCTGTCACACCCCGACCACGTAAAACAACAAAACGTGGCGGAAACGTCGGAGAGTGTTGTAACAGAATCATTGTTTCACAACCATGGAAAAAAATAATTTTGTTTTATTGAATAAATGAACTCATTGTTTTAATACAATCAAATAAGTACAACTATTATCTTTCAAGTTTTAAAGTCGCTAAGGCACGAGTCCATCCTAAGTGTAGCATATATCATCAATCATCACAAAGCAGCACCTGAAACATGTGTAAAAATAGGTACGTCAGCATAAAAATGCCTGTGAGATACATAGGTTTTATTGTAATTAGGATTCATGACTTATAAGTTTAGAAAAAGTTGTTTAAGAAAAGTAGTCATGATCCTTGAAAAAGGATTTCTTTTATAAATCATTTATAAGAAATCAGATGGTATAAAATAATAATACATAGAAAAATTAATAAGCAAGTAAAAATGAGTTTGTATAAAACATATTGTTTGAAAAACGATATTTTGATAAAAAGGTTTATAGTATATATGAAAATATACTTTGGTTTTTAAAAAAATTCGAATGAGTAATATATTAAAATATATTTCAGTTCCAATATCGTTAACCCAAGTGTACTAAATAACAACACGGTATGTAATGTGATGAAAACACTTATATATAAGAAGTACCAGCGGCGTATCTACCATGTTTTCATCACATCACACCCGTCCCGTTATCTAAACACTAACCAAAACCCAATCGTTAGAAAAATAGTATATTAAATATACCTTAGTTGTTTAAAATAATAATTTTCAGTAGCATATCAAAAGTATACTTTGGATTTATAAATAACATATTAAACTATGTTTTGGATTACAAATAACATATACAACTATGCTTTGGTTATGAAAATAACATATTAAACTATGCTTTGGATTTAGAGAATAACATATCAACTATGCTTTAATGATTAACAAAATATATGTTGGTTTTGTACAATATCACATATGAGAGCATATCAAACTATACTTTTGGGAGTATAACTTAATATACAAAAATAATGTGACTTAAGAATTCATTCAGACCTAGTGCATCAAAATACACCTTTGAGACTATAGGAATACGACAAAGGCAATCCCTATTTGGATGGAGAAAAATAAATTGGTTTCAGACATTTCATGACAACAGGAATGGGGTGTCAAATCCTATAGCGCTATATCATAATACCAACCGGTCTGGTGAACAAAAATAAGTACTATTCCAAACATTAATTTTATAATCTTTAAGAAAAATTAGAGTTTAAACCATAAATAATCATTTAGTTTGTAAAAAGATAAGTATTAACACGTATAATCAATTATACTTTGAAATCATGAAAATAACAAATAGGTACACATGTTTCACCCCAAAACAGTTGAAAACAGTAAAAGAGGGGACTATGTACTCACTTGAGAGTGCTTAGAAGTCTTGAAAAACTACCAAGCAAGCTAGAGGAGTCCCAGAAATCAAACGGTACCTAATATAGGTAACTACATAAATAAACCGGACCTAAATCGAAAGATCGGATAGGATGAGGTCTCGTAAACCAAATGAGTGTGGGATCTCATATGATATGGTTTAACAAGGCCTACATACTAAAATTAAACCTAGCCTAAGTGCTTACGACCCATCACGACCCGTTTAGGTAGCTTATGCTACTTTAATGCGTCGTTCGCGTATAACGTGTTCAGACCGCCTAACTAGTCCTATGACAAGTATTATATGCCCTAACATACTTAATTATGTTACATAATCAGTTAAATGAAAAAAGTTTAGGTTAAATATGCTTAATTACCAATTACACATGAAAAGGGTATTTTGGTAATTTACCTAAGGTATATAAACTACCTATCATACAACTACTTAAACTAGGTGACCATAAGGTATAACCTCGGAAGGTTATTCCCTATACAACTATGGTCACCTAATGTGTTTGGTCGGATCCTAAAGATCGACCAAACGGGTTTAGTTCGTAAGTCTAAGCGGTTGTTTAGACCGCTTGACTTACGACTCTATATAAGCACTAAATCTAAAGTGACGAGCTAAACATGCTAAAACATGTTTAGTTAAGTTAGAAAACAGGTTTGGTATCAAAACAAACGGTTTTGATACCTAAGAGTAGTTTGGTTACAAAATACGCATAAACACGCATTTTGGCCGAAACTACGACTCGTCACTACACCTAAACAACGTGGTAATCAGTAGGTATAATCACTAGGGACTATAACCATCGTGATTACGCTCACGTTGCGAAGTTCAAACGAACTTCTCATTGACCATAGACTGGTCAATGCTGAAAGTCAAACAAAGTTTGACTTTTAAGCTAGAAAGCGATAAAAGAACGAAAGAGGACTTACAAAGGGTCCAAATAGATTTGGTTCCAAGTATTCTCAGGTAGGTAGTGAATAATCACAACCACTTAGAGAAAACTCAGACCAAATGTGCAGAAAATGAATGAGGGACATGGCCTTATATAGTTTTTTGCAAACCGTTAGGATCATTTCTTGGAGAAGAGGGAATGATCTTGGCCATACAATTGTCAAAGAAAGATTGGGGGACTTGTTCTCCACACAAACCAGCCCATAGCAACCACAAAACCAAGTGCAAATGTGCATAACAGCTGGAACAAGCTGGAAACAACATTCTTCTGGTTTGGCACCTACTTACGGACCATAACCAAAGGTACATACGGACCGTAAGGGACCTGCAGATCAGTAACTTTCAAAAATGACAGATTTAGCCCCTGAAGCCCCAAACTTGATTTTCGATGCATTTTTGACACGTTTAAGCCCCGTTAACCCCATATCTCGGATGTTGGCTCGTTTGGTCGTACGGTTGCGTTGTTCTGTAAATCACGACGGAAGTCGTAACGAACGCAAAAACGATCCAAATTAAGCGACGAATGGATTTTTATCATGCCAATCATTAAAACATAATATTTTAATGATTACATAAATTTTTGGATGTCCGGATATATTCAGAACGGAAGATATGCGCGAAAATGCAAACTTATGCACTTTTTGACGCTTTTAGTCCCTATGGATCAAGAAAGTTTATTTTAGCATACAAATCTGTATAGTTTCACAGTTTGACACAATTAGTCCCTGCGATCGAACAAACTTGATTTCAACACACCAAACCATCCAAAACTTATTTCTAAGTTATGTGGAGGTTATTTAAGGTATGTTAAGCCTATTTCACTATTCCGGAGTGTTCGTTGCATTAAACTGGTTATATTTACGCATCAGAGCGCGTATAACCCTCCAGAAAGCGATTTAAAACTTGAAATCGAACAAGAGTTGATATGTGCAAATGATACACATATTTTTACAAATCCCAAGTATGAAATACAATATTTCATTGGTTTGACATTTGTTTGATGGTTGAAGTGACACAGGTGCCACACAACTGTTTCTTGAGTTGGACTCTTTTTCAAATTAGATACATGAAATGTATCATGAACGCCATTAAGTTCAGCAGGTAAGTCCAATTTGTAAGCTACAAGCCCAATCCTTTGTAGGATTCTGAATGGGCCAATGTATCATGGATTCAACTTTCCACGCTTCCCAAAGCGTGCCACACCCTTCCAGGGTGAAACTTTCAACAAAACCATATCACCAACCTCAAATTCCAGAGGTTTCCTCCTCAGGTCCACATAACTCTTTTGTTGATCACGAGCCGCTTTGATGCGTTCTCGGATCTGTGCAATCTTGTCTGTCGTTTCCTGGACCAATTCAGGGCCAACAAGCTGTCTATCACCCGCATCAGCCCAGCATAAGGGTGATCGACACTTGCGTCCATAGAGAGCTTCCAACGGTGCGGCTTGAATGCTTGCATGGTAACTGTTGTTGTATGAAAATTCAACCAATGGTAGGTGAGTGTCCCAAATCCCACCTAAATCCATTACACAAGCTCGCAACATGTCTTCTAAGGTTTGAATAGTTCGTTCGCTCTGTCCGTCTGTCTGCGGATGAAATGCAGTGCTCAGATTAAACTGAGAACAAAATGCTTCTTGAAAGGATTGCCAAATCCTTGACACGAAGCGTCCATCTCTATCAGAGATAATTGAGAGAGGCACTCCATGACGTGCAATAATCTCTCTCATGTATATTTCCGCAAGTTTACTCGTGTTGTCTTTCTCCTTGATTGGTAAAAAGTGCGCAGACTTCGTTAAACGGTCTACAATTACCCAAATCGTATCATGGCCCTTGGGCGTCCTTGGCAACTTCGTTATGAAGTCCATGGAAATCTGTTCCCATTTCCATTTGGGTATTTCAGGTTGCTGCAGAAGACCTGAAGGCTTCTGGTACTCGGCTTTCACTTTGGCGCAAGTTAAACATTTGCCAACATATACCGCAACATCGCCTTTCATCCTTGGCCACCAATAGAAATCCTTAAGATCTTGGTACATCTTATCCGTTCCTGGATGAATCGAGTACCGTGACTTGTGAGCTTCATCAAAAATAACATTTCTCAAACCGCCAAACAAAGGAACCCAAATTCGTTTCATGAAACACAACGTTCCTTCCCCGTTTGGTACCAACTGCTTCTCCATCCCATGGAGATACTCATTCTCAACATTCCTTTCCTTGAGTGCTCCTCTCTGCGTGGCACGAATGCGCAACGAGAGGTCTGTCTAGACAATCATTTCTAAAGCCCTAACACTTATGGGCTTGATTCTTTCTTTTCGACTCAGGGCATCGGCGACCACATTCGCCTTCCCTGGATGATACTTGATCTCGCAATCATAATCGTTCAGCAGTTCAACCCAACGTCTTTGTCTCATGTTAAGCCCTTTTTGATCAAATATATGCTACAGGCTCTTATGATCAGTGAAGATTGTACATCGCGTGCCATACAAGTAATGTCGCCAGATTTTCAATGCAAACACCACTGAGCCCAATTCCAAATCATGCGTGGTGTAGTTTTTCTCGTGGACCTTTAATTGGCGCGAAGCATAAGCTATAACCTTCTGTCGCTGCATCAACACGTAGCCTAAACCTTGACGCGAGGCGTCGCAATATACCACGAAGTCGTCCGTGCCTTCGGGTAGAGATAAGATCGGTGCGTCACAAAGTTTGTTTTTCAACAATTGGAATGCTTCTTCTTGCTTGTCTCCCCAATCAAACTTCTTGTCTTTCTATGTGAGAGTGGTTAAGGGTTGAGCGATTTTCGAGAAATCCTCAATGAATCGGCGGTAATAACCAGCCAAACCTAGAAACTGTCGAATCTCGGTTGGCGTCTTCGGAGTCTCCCAGTTCTTGATTGCTTCGATCTTTGTGGGATCCACATGAATTCCATTTCCATTAACCACATGACCAAGACACTGAACTTCACGCAGCCAGAACTCGCACTTTGAGAACTTTGCGTACAACTTTTCTTTCTTAAGCAGCTCTAGAATAGCTCTTAAGTGCTGTTTGTGTTCTTCTTTCGTCTTTGAATAAATCAAAATGTCATCAATAAACACAATCACAAACTTATCGAGGTACGGCTTACAAACTCTGTTCATCAAATCCATGAAAACTGCCTGTGTGTTTGTCAGCCCAAACGGCATAACCAGGAACTCGTAATGTCCATAGCGAGTCCTAAAAGCAGTCTTTGGAACACTTTCCTCTTGTATCCTCAACTGGTGATATCCCGATCGAAGGTCGATCTTTGAGTAAAAACTTGAACCTTGTAGTTGATCGAATAGGTCATCTATTCTCGGCAAAGGATATCTATTCTTGATTGTCAACTTGTTCAGTTCCTGGTAGTCGATACACATGCGAAAACTACCATCTTTCTTCTTAACAAACAAAACTGGAGCTCCCCAAGGCGAGAAGCTTGGTCGGATAAATCCCTTGTCTAACAGCTCTTGAAGTTGCGTTGACAGCTCTTGCATCTCAGAAGGTGCAAGCCGATAAGGTGCCTTAGCTACAGGCGCGGCGCCTGGAACCAAGTCAATATGAAACTCGACTTGTCGCTGTGGCGGCAATCCTGGCAGGTCTTTTGGAAAGACTTCAGGATACTCCTTCACGACTGGAATATCTTCTATCTTCGGTTCAGCTGCTTCTTTATCCATGATGTGTGCCAAGAAAGCAACATATCCTTTCTTCAAACATTTTCTAGCCTTCAAGCAACTAATGATCCTTAGAGGCGTATCGCGCTTCTCCCCGTGTACCACAATCGTTTCTCCATCCGCCAATGGGATGCGAATGGTCTTCTCGTGACATATAATTTCGGCTTTGTTGCTTGACAACCAATCTATCCCTACTACCACGTCGAAGCTTCCCAACTCGACTGGCAGTAGATCCAGTGTAAACTCGCGTTCTACCAACTCTATTACACATCCTCTGATGACTTCATTTGTTTCTACTAGCTTTCCATTAGCCAGTTCAATTCAGTACGGAATGTCTAATTTACTAGCAGTTAACCCAAGCATTTTCTTAAATTCTAGCGACACAAAGCTATAGTCGGCACAAGTATCAAATAGCACAGATGCAAAGCGTTGATTAATAGGGAACGTACCAGTGACAACATTCGTGTCCTGGCGTGCTTCCCTTCCTCCAATGTTGAATACCCTTCCACGAGCTTGATTGAGTTTTGGACAGTCGCGCTTGAAGTGCCCGATGTCTCCACAGTTAAAACATCCCGGTCCTAGAACATTACCATTACCACCTTGAGCATTGTTTGCTCCCCGGTTTCCAGCTTGGTTCCCAACATTCCCACGATTACCATTTCCGCCGCTGCGGTTCCCATTTCTGTTACCCCCGCGATTGTTGTTACCAAAACCCCTTTGACCATTGTTACCGCGACCAGCACCTGTACCAACCCAGCATGTATTCTTCGAATGGCCTTCCTTCCCATAAGACTCGCATTTCCTTAACCTGCACTGACCAGAATGATGGTACAGGCATATATCACATTCGGGCAAGGCGCCCATCTATCCCTTTCCCTTGACTTCAGTACCAGTTTTAGCTTCAACTGGTGTGTTCACCTCCCTCTTCCTGCTGGTGCCCTTTTTAAAGTTGGAGAGCTTTGTTTGTTCTCGCCAGACGACTCCACATGAGTCTCCTTCTTTTTCTGATCAGCATTGGAAAACTTGTTTAGCCTGATGGCTTCCTCAGTAAGTGACACGCTCAGGTCGATGGCTTCAGTAATTGTCGCTGGTTTTGACGATGTAACCATGCTCATAATCTGAGGTGCCAACCCCCAGATGAAACGCGTCCCAGATGAAACGCTCCACGCGTTTGAATTCAGGCGTAACCATGTAAGGTACCACATGGGACAGATCATGGAAGCTTTGAACATACTCGGCAATTTTTGGGCCTTCCATCTTTAGGTGCCAAAATTCCGTTTCCAGCTTTTGTATTTCAGCCCGTGAACAATATTTCTTCCTCATGAGCTCCTTCAGCTCAGTCCACGTCAATGCATATGCTGCCACTTCTCCCAGGGTTTGTACTTGCAAATTCCACCATGATAAAGCACCATCAAGAAAAAGCCCTGAGATGTATGTAACTTGCTGCTCAGGAGCACACTTGCTCATCCTTAAGGTAGAATCCGTCTTCTCTGCCCATCTGACAAATGCAACAGCACCTCCAATGCCGTCAAAGTTGAGCGGTTTACAGTCTAGAAATTGTTTGTAGGTGCAGCCTGTCCAAGCAATGTTATTCATAGAAAACATTAGCATTTGCACATGAAATGTCCAAATATAGTGTAATGTGTCTCGAGTGACTTAAACATTACTATGTGGTGGGTTGTTGTTTCTTGAGGTACCTCCGCTGGTCTCAGCACGGGAGGCCTCGTAATCAGCTATTACCTTTGAAATACGTTCCTGTAATTCTGCCTCGGTGGTAGGCAACCGTGTGTCTCGTCGTGGAGGCATCTTCTAAAAGAAGATCATATTGGTCAGGTCATAGTAAGTAGGTAATATGCGTATGTAATAACATCCATCAACACAATAACACATAACATCCCATGTCATAATCACAAACAAATAAATCAACAATGCATGTAATGAGAATAATGCGATTGAGTTATCATATAATCAAGACCACAAATACAGTGTTCACAAGTTTTCCAAATGTATCGTACATCCCAAAAGAGACTAAGGGTCACCATGACCTTGTCTGAACTGTCTAGCCATATACAACAACCAAAAATCAAATATCAAAAGTCATGATGTCAAAATGCGGTCTTCAAAATGTTGTATAGTCTGGCTCAATCGCTGTCTTCTCATCAAAAGTAACACTACCTGCAACAGACCAAAAATATCCTCATGCTGATGGGGGAGGAGGAGGAGGGAAGAAAATCTGACGGCGCAAACGCACCCAGTCCTCCTCAAGTGCCTGGATAACGCGCAACAGGTAAGCTATCTGCTGCTCAGGGGTGAGGAAACGAATATCAGAATCAGGGGGTAGTGGAAGAGGAGCTGGTGGTGTAGCAAAAGGAGACTGACAGTGACAAGGTGGAGGATGCGGAGTCCTCTCTAGCTCCAAAACACGTCTGCTCAATACGTCCTGCTGTAACTGCAGGGATATAAGTATATCCTACGTGGAATATCCGACGTGGAAAGGGTGATATGGGTCTAACAGAGGCATAACATTAGGCGATGACCACAAAAATGGCTCACCCATAGGTGCTGAAGCAGGAAAAGTAGTGTGTGGGGCATGTGTAAACGAGGGCATAAATGAAAAAGCTGCTGTCGTGGGTGGCATGTGATCAGGCTGCTGTGTGGAAGGTCTTTCCCCTAGACGGGGAGGAAGGGTATCCTGTAGAAAGGTGATGGGTAAGTCGGTGCGATGGATATCAGATAAGTGCGGGTGCAACTGGGGAACATCGAGAGGTGCAACAACAGGTGTAACAGAGGGTGTAACTGGTACAACAAAAGGAGGATAATCATCATCCTCGATCCACCCGTTACGGGTGTCGGCATATCTTGGATCAATATGTGTGGCGAAAGGTGCACGGTCAACAAATGTCGGCACAGGATCAGGCAATGGTGCATCGACAATAGGAACATCAGAAACTGGTGGTACTATGACTGGTGCATCAACAATAGGTGGTGCCAAGACTGGTATATCAATATGATCAGGCTCTGGTAAGGGATCAGGCAATAGTGCAACAGCTGGGATATCAATGGGGTCATGAGAAATGACAGGCTCTGGGCCAACTGGAACAGGCTCAGCAGGTACGAACTTGACATCAGGATCCGGGTCGACGTCATGGGGAACGACAGGCGCAGCAGACACAGCCATGTCTGTGTCTGCGTCAGGAAGGTAGCGCTGCACGCCCTGGTCGTGAATAGATGCGGATGCCACAGACTCAAACGAGTCTGGACCAGATGAATCAGAAGGAGCCTCCTCTACGGGAGCCTCAGCAGGTGGCAAGATAACAGCGTCAGCGGCAGGAACCTCAACAATAGGAACTATAGGGTCGTCAACGGGAACATCAGCATGAACCTCAACCATGGGAACAACATGATCATCAACGAGAACATCAGCAGGAGGGACATCGTCATCCATAAAGGCCACACCATCCTGGTCACCCTCCGGGGGACCCTCAATGAATAAGTCGATGTCATCATCAGCGAACTCGTCATGTGGCAGATCCTCGACAGGAACTGCGGCGAATGGGAGAGGAGTAGGGATCTGAATGAGAGGTAGATCCCCGTCGAATGGACCATCAGCTAGAGGAATATCATCCCCAAAATCTGGAAGAGCAAACGGCTGGAAATCATCCTCATCAGTGCTCGAAGTATCTGACGTATAAACCTCGCTCTCAGATAGAATCTCGTCGTCCGAGACTATCGCCATAGGATCTAGTGTGTCTGATACTCCGGTATCCGAAGAAGATGGCATGGTGTCTGTAACACAACCATACATATGCACATATATCAACATGTAATCAAATAAGCATGTAAGTCACAATTAATGTACGCAAGTAATCATCCTAGTCTTCCCCAGACTATCCCACCCAGTCTCTCAGACTAAATTCCCTAGTCTCTCAGACTAAATTCCCTAGTCTCTCAGACTAACTCCCTGGCCTCTAAGACCAACTCCCTGGTCTCTAAGACCAATTTTCCCAGTCTCTAAGACTAAATCCCTGGTCTTTAAGACCAACCTCCCTCAGTCTCTAAGACTAAATCCCTGGTCTTTAAAACCAACCTCCCTCAGTCCCTAAGACTGATCCTCCCTCAGTCTCTAAGACTGAATTATAAATATACCCTTTTGAAATATGTTTTTGTTCCTTTTTGTTTATAAAAAAATGTTTGTACCCTGGATCTGGACGTATAGCGTATGCAATGCAAAAATGTTTGAAAACATTTTCGTGAGAGCCCTGATGATCATAGTCTAGACTCGAGAAGGAATCCTAGTTCGCTATGATCGAGGCTCTGATACCAAGCTGTCACACCCTAGGTTTTGCAGAAGCGTGGGTTAATTTGGTGTGACTTCTTAATACCATAGCAACAATCATAACAATGCTATATGAAAATAAAGCACAAGATGTTCATCCATTCATTAAGTTTAATAACACCACAACATCATTGTTTGAAAATGTCGACACTTAAAATAAGTTACAACCCATACTTGTCTAAAACGTATTCATAAGACACAACAAAAGACTTTTAATAAAACGAGGTTTAAGACATGTAACCCGTCCAGGTAAGGGTTACACCTCCTAAGCCTATTACCCTGGATGACATCTTATTCAACGCAGCTTGACTTATGCATACTTCGCCAGATCCGCTAATTCCCTTAAATACATGTAGTTTGAAAAATCAACAAAAGTTGAGCGAGTTCATGTATGAGTGACTATGTATAAACCTTTATAATGTGTCTGTATGTATGAAAATCCCTGGTATGTAGCAATTAAGGAAAAAGAGATCACCAATGGGTTGCAAAGCCACTGGTATGTGTGAAACGGTGCAGGAAGTACTCAAACCTAGCAAATTTGTACCGGGCCTCCGGCTGTAAGACACAGTCACCACTATGGGCCACCCCAGCCTCACGGGTGTGGGCTCGCTACACCCAAATAGATCTATCACTCATGTCCCTCGGTCCTAACAACGAGGATTAATGGCCTTAAGTGTTGTACCCACCTTTCACATGATCTAAGCGTCTAAACCCTCCTTAAGCTAACCATACCATATATAAAAGCGTCTGTAATAATTGTAACATGTATTCCACCCCCGAAGTACAAAACTGAAAACAGTTAAGAGAAAAGGGGGACATGAACTCACTGTAGTGCGTCTCCTGAATCGTATTATCAACTCAAACTTGGTCCGCTACGCGACAACCTACAACGTACTATTGTCCCTTAGACGAACGGCCCGTGCCTTGCTTTTGTATTTACGTGTTTGAGTTACGTTACTTTGATATTATTCCAAGTTGTAGCTTCTTGTTAAAATAATAATAATTATTTTAACTTAAGTTTTGTTTTTAGTGTTTTGAAATAATAGTTAGGCAACTATTTCGTATCCATACTTCTCAAGTATTTTATATGCGTCTTTCCTTCCCAAGGATGGGGGTATTTATACATGTCTATTTGTAGTTTCAAAAATATATTTTAAGTCCTACTTAGAAAAATATATTTACTCAATTGTCCAAAATAACTTATTTCCAAAATATATGTATTTTTCCCAAAAATAATATATTTTTACTTCCTTAGTTTCCAAAATAATATTTTACCAAAAATATATGTGTAAGAGTATTTTGCGGAATATTTTGTAAATTACGTCTCCGCGTTCGGTTTCACAATGCCAAGTGTGTAACTTGAATATTTTATTCCTTGATGTTTTTGGTATTATTTTGGAGTTGTAAGTGTCATGGTATTTTGTTAAGTTATATTATTTTACCCTAAAATAATATAACTAGTTCACCAAATATACAAATATCCACACAAGTGTCTTAGTATAAAATATTTATTCTAAATATATATTTACCCATTTCTATTTATAAAAACCAACCTTCGATACTTTGTATTTTTGTAACAAAACCCATGGCGAAGTTTATATTCGAAACACAAGTTGTAAAATATACTTGTAACATTCGTTAGAAAAATATTTTCTAAGTGTTGGAATTTTAGAAAATTTCGCCAGAGTTTCCTTTGTAAATGGAGATGTCCATGCTTATTAGCATATCATTTTCTTTTCGGAAATCATTTAAATCAACCAACAACAAGTTACCAAACAACATTACACTAGTCAAGTGCAAAAACAATGCACTCTACATAACAACATAAACTTGGTTTTTTCGTAAAAACGCGTAGTAACTTAGTGGGGTGTTTAGTGGGTTTAGTTACCCTCCAATGTGTGTTTATTTTTGTAAAACTCTCGTTCTCGGGATTTTTAGATGTTCACAACTTGTGAACTTATTTTACAAAAATATCCATTTACAACATTTTCATATCTTACTAGTATTCATATACTTATTTCTTCCAAAAATAGTGTAAGAATTATGACTTTTCAAAAGACCCGTCTTTTAACTTGGTGTGTCTAGAAAAATCATTTGTAGACCTCGGGTCCATACGACCATCTACTCACCTAGTTTGTTTATTTTTCAAGAACTCACTTTGTTACCAAGTTTATGTTGAAACATTGAGGTGATTCTTTCATGTAGATCACTAATCACCTCCGAACTTGTTAACTTAAGTTTTTAATCTTACTTTAACAAGTTCAACCATGATGTTAAACATCCTATTGCTAGCAATCATCAAATAAACAACAAGTAATCAACAACATGACAAAACAACTTCATTTTATCAAGTTTTCATCTTATTACATCATCATATTAGCTTTATGTTCAAGTTTGTGTTCATGATCTTTTTAGTGTTCTTGTAGTTACATCATAATCTAACTATTAACCACCATAAATATAAAATATAAGAAGATCAAAGAAGCTTACCACTAGCTTTGAAGCAAGGGAAGAAACAAGATGAAAAATGAGTGGTTAAAGGCAAACGAGGGAGGTCCTTGACGATACGTGAGCTCCACACTTCGTGATTCACCTTTGTGCACCTTTTAAGAGTCTTGGAATACTTGAACAAGAATAAAAAAAAAGATGTGTATGGTAGGGTGTTCGGCCGAGCTTTGTTTAGAAAGGAGAAAGGAATGTTTTGTGTTGGTGATTAATGCAAGTGGTGGTGGTTATTTGTAATGCAAATTTATTTATCCATAGGGTCATGTGCTCACATAAGTACATACAAGATCATATATAATCCCAAGACTAGATTGCATGGGGAAGTGGAAGACTCATTCAAATCTTGTGGTGGTGACTAAGAAATCGTATGGTGGGGGGGGGGGGCACATAAGAGCCGATTACTTGAAATGGGGGGTTAAATGAAAGTTATTTGGTGGAAAGGTGATTAACTAGGGGTGTTATGTGTAAAAGGTAGTGTCTAAAGTGTACCATAATGTCAACTCATGTTCTCACAAAGTCCCAAGGTGAATATAATAGAGATATTAGAAGACTTTGAATTTATCTTGGGTGTGGGACTATATGGACCGAAAATCAGCCAAGGGAGGGAGGTTAAGTGTATTATTTGGGGGTAAATAAGTTAATTAGTGGGAGTTTAATGTTATGTCTAGTGTTTAGTGTGTACCGGGTATTATGTAAGGTGTTATAGTGCTCGGGGACCATAACTAGCTCAGAAAAAGTGTAACAATGTTTTTAACAATATTTTTGTATTCCGGGTAATGTCCGGTTGTTCGGTTGGGTATCGTTCCGTTAAAGTGCTTAATTATTCCGTAACGTGTCTTTTATATAACTTTTTGCATCACAATTAATTCCCGGCACTTAGGAAAGCATACAGGACCATTCTGCCATATTTTTGCAAGTGACTAGCATATTTAAATGCTGAATTTTGGTAATAAATGCAGAATTCTACACTTAGAGTGGGTTTTAGGCACTTTCCGGCACCTGAACTATTACCTAGTGACGCAGTTTTATGGTCCTTACTTCCCTACACTCCATACTAGTGTAGTACCTTGTCCCTGGCTCATATTGGGCCTCAATATAGTGTCTGTCTATGTGCTGGTATTGTCAGCATGTGTCTGAGTTATCCGCTCACTGTGCTAACTGTGCTTTGTGCATCAAGCTTTTCACTAAAGTTTGTGTGAAATAAATGGAGTGACAGTATGAAATGTGATGCATATGTATGTATGATGCAGAAATCATAAAGCAGTTTAATCAGCAGTGGTAATCAAGCACAGTCATTAAGCACCAATTTAATATTAATTAATTGTACGGATACCTGTAATTGTGAGGGTTGTCACAAATTTATACCAAAATCAGATAAAGTTGCGAATGATGATTCGATCATTGTGGTTTACACAATGACCAGAACTGACAAACTATATTCTGATTTTGAGTATCCAATTCAAAATGCCAGATTGGAAAATGTTGAAAAAGTGTTTAAACTTGTTCAGATTGACATTTCAGAGGTTAACAATAATAAGTTTTTATCAAAACCAAAAAGGTCTTTTGTGAAACCACAACCAAACAACTCGGGAAAGAAAGAGTGGGTGGGCAATGGTGGTAATAACAAGAGAAATGGAAACAATTTCAAAAACAAAGGTGTTGGTTTTGAAAAGAAAATGGCTAAGAAGAATGTCAAGCCAAAAGAAAAGATGAGTGATGTTTTTGTTGCTGGTCCTAGTGTTGATGCTGAAAAGGATTATATCTTTAGTCAAAAAGCCATTGACGATTTCAATGCGGCTAAAAAGTTAAGAGAAGAGACCTACAAATCAACTTTTGTCGAATATGACAAAAGAATCTGTTACCGCTGCAATGAAATTGGTCATATGGCCAAGCAGTGTGTGAAAAAGATTGAAAAACCAGTTTTGCAAAAACCCAAACCTAAAACTCCAACTGATGTTAAGGGTAAAACACCAATGGTTTCCCCCGTTCGTATTTTGAAAAGAGGTGAATCTTTGAAGACCGAGGATAAGCCGAAATCAACATTTGAAATTGGTGAATCTTCGAAAACCCAAAAGACTTCAAAGGTTTATCCATGGGTGGAAAAACCCAAAACGGTCATCTGAAGAAAAGAAAATGGAAAATGAGTTAAAATCTGAATCAAAAGTTTTTGCAAACAATGTTGAGAAACTTGAATTTGAATTGGACAAGTTGATTGAGGAATTTCCTCCAATTAAGAAGAAGGATGTTAAATCAAAGCCTAAACCTGTTGTTCCAAACGTTATATTTAACATTCCGAAAGTTGATGTGTCATGTGATCTTGTGTTTGGTAGTGTTCCAAAGGTAAAAAAATCATGGGCTTCATTGTTTGAATGAATTTCTTTGATGTATGCAGGGGCTTCCGAGGTCGATAATCTCAAAGTGGATCATGGACAGCGGAGCTTCGAGGCATATGACGGGTGTAACACCTCGAAAATTTGTGTCCAATGAAATAACGACACGTGTCATGAAAGACAAAAGTGTTATAAACCCGGATCTAGTCAAAGATGTATGGTAAGATTTAAAAGCGTCGACATGTTAATTAAATACCTCTGAACGACCTAGTTATGAATCCCAAGACCCTAATCTATATTATAAACATCTGATATATACTCAAATCCAGTAAATACTAGTAATAATTGATTCAAATTACAAGGAATGGGATCCTATGAGGATGTGCACGATACATCTTCATTCATGGCCCTTTCAAAAGAATCCAAGGCAACTTTAAACATGGCAAGGTGGTCTAAACTGTTCAAGGCATGTTCAAGTGGCCCATACTGATAATAGAGGCCCAAAATTCGTAATATTTAAGTTGCCTGTTCGAAGCTTGAAAGGTTACAACTTTTTGCTTCCTGGTAAAGGCTTACGGACCGCAAAGGATACCCCTTACGGTCCGTAAGACAGTCCCAGTAGCAGAAAACTTGACAGGTGCCTGTATAACGAGTTTAACTGACTTAGATTGCCATTTTTCACTACCATGTGTAGTACAAACTAGTTCTTAGGCACTAGGGACACTTGTAATTGATCAGGGATCAATCCTAGAGTTGTTTGTCATGATCACAAGCAATCAAGATCACTATATAAAGACCCACATTGTTTCATTTTTGATCATTCATTCCCAACTCAACTTCTGATCATTTCTGGAGCTCAAGGCCATTCCCTAAGCATCACTAGTCATGCATTGGACCTTGGTAAGCTTCCTTAACCTTCCTTAATCGTGTTTTGCTTAGTTATTAGCTTAAAAGTCAAACCGTCGTAATTAATGTTTGACTTATCGATTAATCACTAATGGTCCAGTGATTAGTCAACTTAAGGTAGTTATAAGTTGGTAATTATGTGGGCATTAAACCCTTAAAAGGGCACCCTCTGATTCCCGTCCTAACTAGATCATTTTTCGGGTCAAAGTTGTTTATAAAAAGTCAACAGAATCTTAATTTGCGAATTAAAACATAATTAGCAATGTAGAAGACGTGTAACCTATTTCATCACTCAATAGCATAATTAGAAAGCTTTTTATTAATTAAACGGCGTAATTAGCATAAAGCCTATCTAAACCCAATTTTTGACACCAAACCTTTCACCCACTGATGTAATATAATATTTTGAGATTTTTGAAGATTTTTAATTATTTTTAACCTGATCATAACCTATGGTTAATGCCTTGATTCGGTAAATACCGATTACACCCTTTTGCTTACAAAATGAGTTTTTCATAACATTTAGACACCAAACCTTTGGCCACTGATTTGATATGATAAATAAAGTATGTTGGACTTTATAAACTGATCAGAAAACCAGATTTCCAGTTATAACCCGGAAATCGCTTAAAAACGGCTTTTTACGCGTATTAAACACCTAGAATGGGTTTAAAACCATTTTGTCATATAAGACTTATCACCAACTGATATAACCTATTAAAATAAGTTGTTTTACTGATTAATTCATACCCGAATCTCAGAATTACATTTAATCTCTTTTATAATCTTTAAAATGACCAAAATACCCCTACGGGGCTTAAATTGAGATTAAACTCGTTTTTGGCATAATGGAAGACATCCTACTGATATCACAACACATTTAAAGCATATTAACTTAGGAAACCAGTTAGTGACTCTTTCGGTTACCCGTTATGCATTATTCGCGTTCGGTTCGGTTTATGTAACTAGTTTGCATAAATTAGCCGAAACGGGTAAACCTTATCATTTTTATCTCAAAATCCAGAATGTGTTTAGTTTGCCCATATTATACAAGTCTTCAAACTTGTCGGGTCTAAGTCACATTCTATTCCGGTCTTCGCTTAATCATGCGTTGGAACCGTATCTTCCTTTAAAACTAACCGGTCTAAGTTTAGGCTTATTTAAAGATCCGTTAGGATTCTAATAGGTTATTATAAACCTTCGTTCCAGAATAGGAGACCAGGTAAAAGCTACGTGCACTTGCTTGTTGTGATTATTACTTGCAAAGGTAAATACTTTTAACTTATTTTCCCTTATACGGGCTTGGGGTACGGTATATAAAATACCGCTTGGTCGGGCATTGAATCTTTAATCGTATGATGGTTAATTTATTGAAATGACCCATTTGAATTGTTTTGTTTGCTTAAAGCCTTTGGGGGTTAATGACCACGTCCCGGATATCCTTGGCATCATTTTACGAAATGGCCATGACCTAAGCACGGGGTGTAGGCCTACACCCGTCAGTGCCTAAATAAATAATGTGGTGTGTCTATTGATCTTTAACCCGGCACGAACTGGGCTACTGAACGCATAAGAAACATGTAATTCTTTTACGAGTATTATATTCAAATAATTATCCCTAGTTATAAAAGTTTGTGCCACGCGCATTCAAATCAATTTTATTAAACCTTTTCAAAATGAGTCAGTTAATTGTATTTACCAGTGTAAACTGACGTATTTTCCCAAAAAACTTTTGAAAATCAATCATGGGTGGAAAAACCTAAACGGTCATCTGAAGAAAAGAAAATGGAAAATGAGTTAAAATCTGAATCGAAAGTTTTTGCAAACAATGTTGAGAAACTTGAATTTGAACTGGACAAGTTGATTGAGGAATTTCCTCCAATTAAGAAGAAGGATGTTAAATCAAAGCCTAAACCTGTTGTTCCAAACGTTATATTTAACATTCCGAAAGTTGATGTGTCATGTGATCTTGTGTTTGGTAGTGTTCCAAAGGTGAAAAAATCATGGGCTTCATTGTTTGAATGAATTTCTTTGATGTATGCAGGGGCTTCCGTGGTCGATAATCTCAAAGTGGATCATGGACAGCGGAGCTTCGAGGCATATGACGGGTGTAGCACCTCGAAAATTTGTGTCCAATGAAATAACGACACGTGTCATGAAAGACAAAAGTGTTATAAACCCGGATCTAGTCAAAGATGTATGGTAGGATTTAAAAGCGTCGACATGTTAATTAAATACCTCTGAACTGTCACACCCTTGCTTTGCGGAAGCGTGGGTTAATTTGGTGTGACTTCTTAATACCATAGCTTAATCACAACAAAGCTATATGAAAATAAAACATGCAGATCATCCATTGATTTAAGTTTGAAAAGTAAAGTACCACAACATTGTCTTAAGGCATTGACGCATGCAACGGAAATTACAACCTGATAATGTAAAAACTTTGTTCTTAAAACGCAACCACCAATATAACATAAACACTGTTTAAGACTTGCGACTCGTCCAGGTAAAAGTCGCGACCCCTAAACGTGGATGATCCCGTAACTTTAACACAGCGGGAAAACGTAGCATACCGTGCCAGATCCTTAGTTCCCTGAAATACATGTAAGTTGGAAAAATCAACATAATGTTGAGCGAGTTCATGTGTAAGTGAGTATGTAAAACCATTGTAAGTATAAAAACCCTGGTATGTAGCAAATAAGGAAATAGAGATCACCAATGGTTTGCAAGGCCATTGGTATGTGTGAAGTGCAAGTAGGAAGACTCAAACCTAGCGGATTTGTGCGTCGGGTACATAGTCACTCCAAGGTCCGTACTGTGGGCCTGGAGCTGGGCTCGCTACACCCAAATAGATCTACCGCATTGTGTCCCTCGGTCCTACAATGAGGATTAATGGCCTCCAGTTCCCGCCTACCCACTCACATGATCTAAGTAGTAACCCTCCTTACGCTAACCATACCATGTATAAAGTACTTGTATCATAGAAACATGTATTTCACCCCCGCAGTTTAGAAAACTGAAAACAGTTAAGAGAAAAGGGGGACATGAACTCACAGTAATGCGTCCTCGATAACAACTCAAACTCAGTCTGCAGCACGACAACCTACAACGTGCTAATATCTATTAGACGAACGGCCGTGCCTTAGCTTAGAGTTTTAACGTTCTTGGGGAAATAGTTAGACAACTATTTCGTGTTTATATTTCTTGGTTATCGTATAAATAGATTCCTTCCCAAGGATGGGGTATTCGTACATGTATTATGTATTTGGTGACTTAAAGTATTGACAAAATACATTTACAAGTTTCATATCCAACACTTTAAAGTTTTATGTCAAAACTCATGGCGAGGTTTAATTCCGAGAAATAAAGTTAAACATAGTTGTTAGAAAAATAGTTTTTCTAAGTCTTGGTATTTTTAGAAAAATTCGCCAGAACTTCCCCTAAAAACGGGAGTGTCCGTGCTAATACGCACATCTTTTTCTTTTTGAAATCAACCCATGATCATCAACAATCAACCCTTACGTTTTAACACGTAAAATACTACCCTTGTCGTTTCAGTTTCAATATGTGAAAAACTGGACTGTTTTCGGACGTGTAAATAAAATACCTAACTTATTCCAAAAATTCCCAAATTTTTGTGGAACGTCTTAATCGATCCACAAATTATTGTGTAAAAATTTCGGGGTCTAGTTCATTATCAATAATTTATAGAAAATCGTTTACCGAACTGTGGTCAGATTTGTTACATTCTGATCACAGTTTACGGAAAAATTCGTCAAAAATTCCTCGTAAGTCCGTTTATCGGAATTCCAGTTCGAGGGTCACAAATACATCCGTGACCATCTTTGATAAAAGTTTCAGGGGCTGGTTCGGTTTAGGTTTCATGTTGTGACTGAAAACGTATGACCCATTTTTCTGCAGTTAAAATCAGCCTTAGCTGCTGTCACGAAAACAGACTTTTAAAATAGTAACCGACATCAGAAAAATATGATTCCAGCGCCATTTTCTTGGTTTTTCGAAAAGACACAATTTAGGCTTCAGAAATTCCGTTTTTCGAGTTTTAATGTCTGTTTACAGCCTGTTGAAGGCGGCTGGAAAAGTACATCAGCATGTTATTTTAAAGTTTAAATGTTATAAATCGTGTTACAAGTGTCCGATTAATGGGTTTAACAAGAAAACAACTTTTAAACATCAAGTATGATTTAACCAACCCTCAAACCAACAAGATTCCGCTTCATAATCCAGCCACAAGTAAACTTTTATGTAGCTTTTATGTTCATAACTCATGTTTCATATTTTCTAGTATTCTTGTACTTTAGTAATTTAAACAACAATACAACATACTACATGTCATAATTTCGAACAAGATGAAATCAAGTGTAAGGAAACTTACTACTAGCCTCTAGCTAGGGAAGAATCTAATGAAGAAACGTGAGGAAAAGATGGTGTAAACGGCTAGAACAAAGCTCCTTTGAGGGTTCTTCAAGATGCACCTTCCATGGTTGCACTTCAAAGCTTGAATGGAATGTGAAAAATGAAGAAGATGATGATGTTTAGGGGTGGTGATGGTGTTTTCGGTTTGGGCAGCCAAGACAAGAGGGAGGGAGAGTGAAATGGAGAGTAATCTTGGTGAAATGATGTTCAATCTTCATGACCTTACTACTTATAATCATCATGCATAACTTAGATACTTACACAAGCAAACAGTCCATTAAATAAATCAAATATAATATTTCCAAATATTTGAAGTATGGTTATGTGGATATGTGGGGTCCCACTTGGGAACTAAATCGTTGGGGTGGGGGGGGGGGGTATAATGTAAAAAAATGTAACTAAAGTGGTAAAGGGTGAGTTAGGATGTAAGTAATGTGGTGGATTGATTTCTAGCGGGTGTTATGGCACACGGGGATCATGACTAGCCATAAATAATAAAACAAGGTATTTGACAAAAATTTAGTGTCCCGGGTAATGTCCGGTTATACGATTAAATACCGTTCCGTTAAAATGTTTAATTATGCCGAAAAAGGTTCTTTATGTATATTTTTGTAACATAAATTATTCCCGGTACTTAGGAAAATATACGGGACCGTTCTGCAACGTTTTTGCACTTTATTAGTAATTTAAAATGCTGAGTTTTGTATTGAAGTGCAGAATTTTGTACTTAAAGTACGTTTTAGGCACATCCGGTCACTATAAACTTTACCTAGTGACGCAGTTCTACAATCCTCACCTCCCTACACTCACTACTAGTGTAGTAATCTATTCCCGGCTCGTACTGGCCTCAGAGATAGTAATTGTCTGATGCTGGCTATGTCAGCATGTTTAATGGGTATCCCGTAGTGTGCTCACTGTGCTTGTTGTGCATCAAGGTTGTCACTGATGTTTATGTATAATTAATAGAGTGACAGTATAAAATGTGATGCATGAGCATGTATGTATCAGAAATCAGTAAGCAGTTTAATCACAGTTGTAAGCAAGCACAGAAATTAAGCGGTAATTAAATATTAATTAATTTGTATGGATACCTGGTTTGGTGAGGGTTGTCACATTCTCCCCCCGTTAAAGAAATTTCGTCCCGAAATTTGAGTTCTGCTACAAGATGCAGGGTTCTTAGGAAACAAATGGGGGTATTTCTCTTTCATTCGATCCTCACGTTCCCACGTGAATTCAGGTCCATGCCTAGCATTGCAACGAACTTTGACGAGTTTGACACTGCTCCTGCGAGTTTTATTAACTTTCCAATCCGTGACCTCAACAGGTTCTTCAGTAAAGTGGAGCGTGTCGTCGATATGAACTTCGTCAGCAGGAATGATCACTGTATCTTGTGTTGGACTTTTTCTCAAATTTGATACATGGAATGTATCGTGAACACCATGGAGTTCAGCAGGTAGGTCCAACTTGTAGGCTACAAGCCCAATTCTTTGCAGAATTCTGAAAGGGCCAATGTAACGCGGATTCAACTTTCCACGCTTTCCGAAGCGTGCCACACCCTTCCAGGGTGAAACTTTCAATAAAACCATATCTCCAACTTGGAATTCCAAATGTTTCCGGTTTGGATCCGCATAGGCTTTCTGTCTTTCGCGAGCCGCTTCGATGCGTTTTCGAATCTGCGTAATCTTATCTGTCGTCTCCTGGACGATTTCGGGACCAACAAGCTGTCTATCACCTGCGTCAGCCCAGCATAATGGTGATCGACACTTGCGTTCGTAAAGAGCTTCAAATGGCGCGGCTCCAATACTAGTTGGTAGCTGTTGTTGTATGAGAATTCGGCCAGTGGTAAATGCTTATCCCAGCTACCACCAAGATCCATTACACATGCTCTCAGCATATCCTCCAATGTCTGAATAGTTCTCACACTTTGGCCGTCAGTTTGCGGATGGAATGCAGTGCTCAAATTCAATTGTGAGCCAAAAGCCTCTTGGAAGGATTGCCAAATCCTTGATACAAATCTCCCATCTCTATCAGAGATGATTGAGAGTGGCACTCCATGACGTGCAACGATTTCTCTCATGTAAATTTCCGCAAGTTTACTCGTATTGTCTTTCTCTTTGATTGGCAAGAAATGTGCGGACTTTGTTAGGCGGTCAACTATCACCCAAATAGTATCATGACCCCTGGGCGTCCTTGGCAACTTCGTTATAAAATCCATGGAAATCTGTTCCCATTTCCACTTGGGAATTTCAGGTTATTGCAGAAGTCCCGAAGGCTTCTGATATTCAGCTTTAACCTTGGCGCACGTTAAACATTTGCTTACATAAATAGCAACGTCGCCCTTCATCCTGGGCCACCAATAATAATCCTTAAGATCTTGGTACATTTTATCCGCCCCGGGATGAATAGAGTACCGTGATTTGTGTGCCTCATCAAAAATAACTTTCCTCAAACCACCAAACAGAGGAACCCAAATCCTTTTCATAAAACATAACGTTCCTTCCTTGTTTGGTACTAATTGCTTCTCCATCCCACGGAGATATTCTTCTTCAAGGTTTCTTTCCCTAAGAGCTTCTTTTTGCGCGGCACGAATGCGCAGGGAAAGATCTGTCTGGATAATCATCTCCAAAGCCCTAACCCTTATGGGCTTGATCCTTTCTTTACGACTTAAGGCATCGACGACCACATTTGCCTTCCCTGGATGGTACTTTATCTCGCAGTCGTAATCGTTCAACAATTCGACCCAACGTCTTTGTCTCATGTTCAGCTCTTTCTGGTTGAATATGTGCTGTAAACTCTTGTGGTCTGTGAAAATTGTACACTTTGTACCATATAAATAATGTCTCCAGATTTTCAATGCAAATATCACTGCGCCTAGTTCCAAATCATACGTGGTATAGTTCTTTTCATGTACTTTCAACTGGCGTGACGCGTAAGCTATAACTTTCTGGCGTTGCATCAACACGCAACCCAATCCTTGACGTGAGGCGTCACAGTATACCACGAAATCATCTGTACCTTCCGGTAGTGCTAAGATCGGCGCATTGCAGAGCTTTTCCTTCAACAACTGAAAGGCTTCCTCCTGTTTGATCCCCCAGTCAAACTTCTTATCCTTTTGCGTGAGGAGTGTCAGTGATTGAGCGATTTTTGAAAAATCCTCAATGAACCTTCGATAGTAACCAGCCAAGCCTAAGAATTGTCGAATCTCGGTTGGCGTCTTTGGAGTTTCCCAATTTTTTATTGCTTCAATCTTGGTGGGATCGACATGGATTCCATTTCCATTAACCATGTGTCCAAGGAATTGGACTTCACGTAGCCAAAACTCGCACTTAGAGAATTTGGCATACAACTGTTCCTTTTTCAACAACTCCAGAATAGCTCTTAAGTGCTGTTCGTGTTCAGCCTTTGTCTTTGAATAAATCAAAATATCGTCGATGAATACAATCACGAACTTATCTAGATACGGCTTGCAGACTCGGTTCATTAGGTCCATAAAAACAGCAGGCGCGTTTGTTAACCCAAACGGCATGACTAGGAACTCGTAGTGTCCATAACGAGTTCTGAAGGCTGTCTTCGGGATGCTTTCTTCTTGTATTCTTAGCTGATGGTACCCAGATCGAAGATCGATCTTAGAGTAAAAACTTGAACCCTGGAGTTGATCGAATAGATCATCGATTCTTGGCAGAGGGTATCTATTCTTGATCGTCAGCTTATTCAACTCCCGGTAGTCAATACACATACGAAAACTACCGTCTTTCTTTTTAACAAATAAAACTGGAGCTCCCCAAGGTGAGAAGCTTGGTCGGATGAATCCTTTGTCAAGTAACTCCTGGAGTTGTGTCGACAACTCCTGCATCTCTGACGGTGCAAGTCTATAAGGTGCCCTAGCTACAGGCGCGGCACCTGGAACTAAGTCAATGCGAAATTCCACTTGCCTTTGGGGTGGCAATCCTGGCAAGTCCTCTGGAAAGACTTCAGGATATTCCCTCACGACAGGGATGTCTTCGATTTTCGGCTCAGCCACTTTCTTATCCACGATGTGTGCCAGGAAGGCAGCACATCCCTTTTGTAAACACTTACGAGCTTTCAGGCAACTAATAAATCTTAAAGGCGTATCCCGCTTCTCCCCATGAACCACAATTGTTTCTCCATCTTCGGTTGGGATACGAATGACCTTATCATGACAAACAATCTCAGCCCTGTTGCTTGATAACCAATCCATTCCTACTACCACGTCGAAGCTCCCCAGCTGGACTGGTAGTAGATCCAAAGCAAATTCACGCTCTCCCAACTCGATTACACAACCTCTGACCACTTCATTGGCTTCTACTAACTTTCCATTAGCCAATTCAATTGAGTAAGGAATATCTAATTTACTAGCGGCTAATCCAAGCATATTCCTAAACTCTAACGATACAAAGCTATAATCGGCACCAGTATCAAATAAAACGGATGCAAAGTGTTGGTTTACAGGGAACGTACCAGTAACAACATTGGGATCCTGGCGCGCTTCCCTCGCTTCGATATTGAAAACCCTTCCCCGTGCTTGGTTCAATTCTGGGCAGTTCCGCTTAAAATGCCCAATGTCACCGCAGTTAAAACATCCTGGTCTTTGCCCGTTTCCACCTCCATTCCCAGCTTGATTGTTGTTTTGGTTTCGGTTTACAGTACCAGCTTGATTCGCGTTGTTGCCTCGATTTCCATTCCCTCCGTTATTTCCTTGTGCACGATTTCCATTTCCATCACGATTATTGTTTCTACTACCGAAACCTCCCTGGCCACCCCGGCCAGTATTAACCCAGCAAGTATCCTTCAAATGTCCATTTCTCCCACAAGTTTCACATGTTCTTAGTCTGCACTGGCCGGTATGATGGCGCTGGCATGTGTTACACTTGGGCAGAGTGCCCATATATCCCCTTCCTTTCCTACCAGTACCAGTCGTAGCTCGGGTCGGCGTGCTTGACTCTCCTTTCTTGCCATCACTGCTTGTGCCTTGTTTGAAATTCGAGAATTTTCTTTTGTTATCCCCGGACGACTCTACATGAGTCTCCTTCTTCTTTTGCTCAACCTCAGAAAACTTGTTTAGGCGGATCGCCTCCTCAGTGAGAGCTACGCTTAGATCGATCGCCTCAGTGATTGTTGCCGGTTTTGAAGAGGTCACCATACTAATGATTTGAGGAGCTAAACCCCAAATGAAGCGCTCAATCCGCTTGAACTCTGGCGTGACCATATAAGGTACTACCTGTGACAGGTCGTGAAACCTCTGAACATATTCCGCAATTTTCGGTCCTTCCATCTTCAGATGCCAAAACTCAGTTTCCAACTTTTGAATTTCAGCGCGAGAGCAATACTTTTTGCGCATGAGCTCTTTCAGCTCATTCCACGTCAATGCGTAAGCTGCGGCTTCACCAAGTGTTTGGACTTGTAAATTCCACCATGACAGGGCTCCGTTCAAGAATAGCCCAGAGATGTAAGTAACCTGCTGATCTGGAGCGCATTTGCTCATGCGGAGAACTGATTCAGTCTTTTCGGCCCAACGAACAAAAGCAACAGCACCTCTGGTGCCATCAAAGTTTACAGGTTTGCAGTCTAAGAACTGCTTATAGGTGCACCCTGCACATACGTTACAATATAAATGGCATTAGCAAACTTGCTATAGATATCCAACGTATCATCGTATGCCTTAATGACTTAGTATTACCATGAGGCGGATTGTTGTTTCCGTTATTGTTTGAACTGCCCCCGCTGGGTCCTCCTTGAGAGGCGGCGTATTGCGCGATGGCGGCAGCGATGATTTGTTGAAGTTCTGCCTCGTTGGCAGGCATGCGTGGATCACGTTTCGGTGGCATCTTCTAAAAGATGGTTTACGTAAGTCAGGTCATGGTAGGTAAAGTGTACTTTTATAACGATAGTAGTAATACATAACATCTCATGTTAAAATAAACCAAACACATAACATCTCATGTTATAAACAATCAATCACACAACATCCCATGTTATAAATATATCAATAAATCAGCCATGCATGTAATGAGAATACTGCGATTAAGCTTTTATATAACCAAGACCACGATTACAATGTTTACGAGTTCCACAAATGTAACATACATCCAAAAAGGGACCAAGGATCACAACGCCCTTGCCCGAAACGTCTACACATATACAAATACCAAACATCAAAAGTCATAATCGTCAGGTGGTCTTCAAAAAGCTATGTAGCCGACTTAATCGTCGTCTTCTCATCAAAAGTGGTGGTACCTGCATCAAACCAAAAGAGCCCTCATGCCGCTGGTGGTGGAGGAGGAAAATGGAAATAGAACAAACTGCACATGAGGAGCCAGTCCTCCTCCATGGCGTGGTGAGAACGCGATAGACACTCTATCTGCTGCTCCAAGGCCTGAACACGACGCGTCAGCGCGTCATGCTGTAGCATGAATGAAACGAGGACATCCTCCATGGATGGCCTTGCATAAAAGGGATGATATGGATCTGTCGGCGGCACGACGGATGATGATGTCCAGAGAAAAGGCTCGCTGGATGGAGTAAAAGGTGGTACAGCGAACGGTGGAACAGGGGGAACAGCAGTATGGTGAGGGATCTACGGTGCAAACTGATCCCCTCCGGTCAGAAAAGGTGCATGGCCAAAAGGCTGATGAGATGGGCCCTCTCCAGGACGCGGCGGAGGGATCTCCTGAAGAAATGTGACGGGCAGATCCGCGCGATGCGCATCAGCAGTGTGTGTGGGGAACAAGGGTGCATCAAAAGGAGGTAAAGCTGGTGCAACTGGTACAACAAAAGGTGGAATATCATCATCAGCCTCTATCCACCCATTCCGGGTGTCAGCATACTGAGGGTCGACATGAGCCGCAAAGAGTGCATGGTCGGGCTCTAGAGGCACCGGGTCAGGAATAGGAGCAACAACATCAGGCTCAGCGGGTATATCAGCATGCATAAGTGGTGGAACAAAGGAAGCTACCGACTCAAGAGAATCAGGAATCGACGAATCAGAATGGGCCTCCTCAACAGGAATCTCAACTAACGGAAGAGCGACATCGTCTGCAATCGGGGCCCCGCCCTCATGGTGATCCTCAGGGGGACCCTCGAATAGATCGAGGTCGTCATCGGGCTCAACAGCGTGTGGCAAATCCTCTGCAGGAAATGCAACGGGTGGAACAGGAGCAGGGATCTCCACAAGAGGTAGATCCCCGGCAGGAACACCATCAGCATGAGGTATATCATCCCCAAAATCGGGTATAGCAAAAGGCTGGAATGCATCCTCGTCAGTGCTGTCTGTATCTGATGTATGAACCTCTGAATCAGTGTACATCGGGTCGTCAGAGTCTACTGCCACTGGGTCTGAAACCCCGCTCGATGAAGACATAGTGTCTGTAATACAACCACAGATATGCACATATATCAATCATATAATCAAGTAAACACATAAGTCACCAATAAGAAATCAAATAGTTCTCCTAGTCCCACTAGCCTCCCAGCCTCTCAGACCGAATCTCCTAGTCTCTCAAACTACCTTCCCAGCCTTTCGGACTGTTCTTCCTAGTCCCACTAGCCTACTACCTCAGCCTCCCAGACCGAGCCTCAGCCTCCCAGACTGAGCCTCAGCCTCCAAGACTGAGCCTATAACAAATAAAATGTGCTCAACATTTGTTTGTAAAACATTTTGGATCTGGACTTCAAGTGGTATGCAGTGTAAAAATGTTTTCGTGAGAGCCCTAGTGATCATAGTCTAGACTCGAGAAGGAATCCTAGTTCGCTATGAACAGAGCTCTGATACCAAGCTGTCACACCCTTGCTTTGCGGAAGCGTGGGTTAATTTGGTGTGACTTCTTAATACCATAACTTAATCACAACAAAGCTATATGAAAATAAAACATGCAGATCATCCATTGATTTAAGTTTGAAAAGTAAAGTACCACAACATTGTCTTAAGGCATTGACGCATGCAACGGAAATTACAACCTGATAATGTAAAAACTTTGTTCTTAAAACGCAACCACCAATATAACATAAACACTGTTTAAGACTTGCGACTCGTCCAGGTAAAAGTCGCGACCCCTAAACGTGGATGATCCAGTAACTTTAACACAGCGGGAAAACGTAGCATACCGTGCCAGATCCTTAGTTCCCTGAAATACATGTAAGTTGGAAAAATCAACATAATGTTGAGCGAGTTCATGTGTAAGTGAGTATGTAAAACCCTTGTAAGTATAAAAACCCTGGTATGTAGCAAATAAGGAAATAGAGATCACCAATGGTTTGCAAGGCCATTGGTATGTGTGAAGTGCAAGTAGGAAGACTCAAACCTAGCGGATTTGTGCGTCGGGTACATAGTCACTCCAAGGTCCGTACTGTGGGCCTGGAGCTGGGCTCGCTACACCCAAATAGATCTACCGCATTGTGTCCCTCGGTCCTACAATGAGGATTAATGGCCTCCAGTTCCCGCCTACCCACTCACATGATCTAAGTAGTAACCCTCCTTACGCTAACCATACCATGTATAAAGTACTCGTATCATAGAAACATGTATTTCACCCTCGCAGTTTAGAAAACTGAAAACAGTTAAGAGAAAAGGGGGACATGAACTCACAGTAATGCGTCCTCGATAACAACAACTCAAACTCGGTCTGCAGCACGACAACCTACAACGTGCTAATATCTATTAGACGAACGGCCGTGCCTTAGCTTAGAGTTTTAACGTTCTTGGGGAAATAGTTAGACAACTATTTCGTGTTTATATTTCTTGGTTATCGTATAAATAGATTCCTTCCCAAGGATGGGGTATTCGTACATGTATTATGTATTTGGTGACTTAAAGTATTGACAAAATACATTTACAAGTTTCATATCCAACACTTTAAAGTTTTATGTCAAAACTCATGGCGAGGTTTAATTCCGAGAAATAAAGTTAAACATACTTGTTAGAAAAATAGTTTTTCTAAGTCTTGGTATTTTTAGAAAAATTCGCCAGAACTTCCCCTAAAAACGGGAGTGTCCGTGCTAATACGCACATCTTTTTATTTTTGAAATCAACCCATGATCATCAACAATCAACCCTTACGTTTTAACACGCAAAATACTACCCTTGTCGTTTCAGTTTCAATATGTGAAAAACTGGACTGTTTTCGGACGTGTAAATAAAATACCTAACTTATTCCAAAAATTCCCAAATTTTTGTGGAACGTCTTAATCGATCCACAAATTATTGTGTAAAAATTTCGGGGTCTAGTTCATTATCAATAATTTACAGAAAATCGTTTACCGAACTGTGGTCAGATTTGTTACATTCTGATCACAGTTTACGGAAAAATTCGTCAAAAATTCCTCGTAAGTCCGTTTATCGAAATTCTAGTTCGAGGGTCACAAATACATCTGTGACCATCTTTGATAAAAGTTTCAGGGGCTGGTTCCGTTTAGGTTTCATGTTGTGACTGAAAACGTATGACCCATTTTTCTGCAGTTAAAATCAGCCTTAGCTGCTGTCACGAAAACAGAGTTTTAAAATAGTAACCGACATCAGAAAAATATGATTCCAGCGCCATTTTCTTGGTTTTTCGAAAAGACACAATTTAGGCTTCAGAAATTCCGTTTTTCGAGTTTTTAAAGTCCGTTTACAGCCTGTTGAAGGCGGCTGGAAAAGTACATCAGCATGTTATTTTAAAGTTTAAATGTTATAAATCGTGTTACAAGTGTCCGATTAACGGGTTTAACAAGAAAACAACTTTTAAACATCAAGTATGATTTAACCAACCCTCAAACCAACAAGATTCCGCTTCATAATCCAGCCACAAGTAAACTTTTATGTAGCTTTTATGTTCATAACTCATGTTTCATATTTTCTAGTATTCTTGTACTTTAGTAATTTAAACAACAATACAACTACATGTCATAATTTCGAACAAGATGAAATCAAGTGTAAGGAAACTTACTACTAGCCTCTAGCTAGGGAAGAATCTAATGAAGAAACGTGAGGAAAAGATGGTGTAAACGGCTAGAACAAAGCTCCTTTGAGGGTTCTTCAAGATGCACCTTCCATGGTTGCACTTCAAAGCTTGAATGGAATGTGAAAAATGAAGAAGATGATGATGTTTAGGGGTGGTGATGGTGTTTTCGGTTTGGGCAGCCGAGACAAGAGGGAGAGAGAGTGAAATGGAGAGTAATCTTGGTGAAATGATGTTCAATCTTCATGACCTTACTACTTATAATCATCATGCATAACTTAGATACTTACACAAGCAAACAATCCATTAAATAAATCAAATATAATCTTTCCAAATATTTGAAGTATGGTTATGTGGATATGTGGGGTCCCACTTGGGAACTAAATCGTTGGGGTGGGGGGGGGGGGGGGGTATAATGTAAAAAAATGTAACTAAAGTGGTAAAGGGTGAGTTAGGATGTAAGTAATGTGGTGGATTGATTTCTAGCGGGTGTTATGGCACACGGGGATCATGACTAGCCATAAATAATAAAACAAGGTATTTGACAAAAATTTAGTGTCCCGGGTAATGTCCGGTTATACGATTAAATACCGTTCCGTTAAAATGTTTAATTATGCCGAAAAAGGTTCTTTATGTATATTTTTGTAACATAAATTATTCCCGGTACTTAGGAAAATATACGGGACCGTTCTGCAACGTTTTTGCACTTTATTAGTAATTTAAAATGCTGAGTTTTGTATTGAAGTGCAGAATTTTGTACTTAAAGTACGTTTTAGGCACATCCGGTCACTATAAACTTTACCTAGTGACGCAGTTCTACAATCCTCACCTCCCTACACTCACTACTAGTGTAGTAATCTATTCCTGGCTCGTACTGGCCTCAGAGACAGTAACTGTCTGATGCTGGCTATGTCAGCATGTTTAATGGGTATCCCGTAGTGTGCTCACTGTGCTTGTTGTGCATCAAGGTTGTCACTGATGTTTATGTATAATTAATAGAGTGACAGTATAAAATGTGATGCATGAGCATCTATGTATTTGAAATCAGTAAGCAGTTTAATCACAGTTGTAAGCAAGCACAGAAATTAAGCGGTAATTAAATATTAATTAATTTGTACGGATACCTGGTTTGGTGAGGGTTGTCACATGAACGACCTAGTTATGAATCCCAAGACCCTAATCTATATTATAAACATCTGATATATACTCAAATCCGGTAAATACTAGTAATAATTGATTCAAATTACAAGGAATGGGATCCTATGAGGATGTGCACGATAAATCTTCTTTCATGGCCCTTTCAAAAGAATCCAAGGCAACTTTAAACATGGCAAGGTGGTCTAAACTGTTCAAGGCATGTTCAAGTGGCCCATACTGATAATAGAGGCCCAAAATTCGTAATATTTAAGTTGCATGTTCGAAGCTTGAAAGGTTACAACTTTTTGCTTCCTGGTAAAGGCTTACGGACCGCAAAGGATACCCCTTACGGTCCGTAAGACAGTCCCAGTAGCAGAAAACTTGACAGGTGCCTGTATAACGAGTTTAACCGACTTAGATTGCCATTTTTCACTACCATGTGCAGTACAAACTAGTTCTTAGGCACTAGGGACACTTGTAATTGATCAGGGATCAATCCTAGAGTTGTTTGTCATGATCACAAGCAATCAAGATCACTATATAAAGACCCACATTGTTTCATTTTTGATCATTCATTCCCAAATCAACTTCTGATCATTTCTGGAGCTCAAGGCCATTCCCTAAGCATCACTAGTCGTGCATTGGACCTTGGTAATCTTCCTTAACCTTCCTTAATCGTGTTTTGCTTAGTTATTAGCTTAAAAGTCAAACCGTCGTAATTAAGGTTTGACTTATCGATTAATCACTAATGGTCCAGTGATTAGTCAACTTAAGGTAGTTATAAGTTGGTAATTATGTGGGCATTAAACCCTTAAAAGGGCACCCTCTGATTCCCGTCCTAACTAGATCATTTGTCGGGTCAAAGTTGTTTATAAAAAGTCAACATAATCTTAATTTGCGAATTAAAACATAATTAGCAATGTAGAAGACGTGTAACCTATTTCATCACTCATATAACTTGGTAATTAGTATAAGAACTGGTCTAAGCTTGTTTGATCCGACAATTTTCTGTTTAGGCTCAGTTCGGAACCGAAAGTCGCAAAACTTTGACTTTTGTTTTGACTTCAGTTCTGACCCATATTAGTATGATTTAGAAATGCCTTAGAGCTCCGTTAGGACCAGCTTCTATGATAGTATAACCCTCTGCGTTTATACTACTTAACTCGTTGATTGTCCGACGTTTCCGTTAAATGACTAATGTTGACCAATATGCCCATTTGACCTTAAAACGAGAATTTTGGAAATGTGAGAGGACAATAATCTTTGTTACTGATTTATAAACATGTCCCTAAAATTTCACATCAGTTGGAGGTCCAGATTAGGAGTTATGCTCAATAGCGTAATTAGAAAGCTTTTTATTAATTAAACGGCGTAATTAGCATAAAGCCTATCTAAACCCAATTTTTGACACCAAACCTTTCACCCACTGATGTAATATAATATTTTGAGATTTTTGAAGATTTTTAATTATTTTTAACCTGATCATAACCTATGGTTAATGCCTTGATTCGGTAAATACCGATTACACCCTTTTGCTTACAAAATGAGTTTTTCATAACATTTAGACACCAAACCTTTGGCCACTGATTTGATATGATAAATAAAGTATGTTGGACTTTATAAACTGATCAGAAAACCATATTTCCAGTTATAACCCGGAAATCGCTTAAAAACGGCTTTTTACGCGTATTAAACACCTAGTATGGGTTTAAAACCATTTTGTCATATAAGACTTATCACCAACTGATATAACCTGTTAAAATAAGTTGTTTTACTGATTAATTCAGACCCGAATCTCAGAATTACATTTAATCTCTTTTATAATCTTTAAAATGACCATAATACCCCTACGGGGCTTAAATTGAGATTAAACTCGTTTTGGGCATAATGGAAGACATCCTACTGATATCACAACACATTTAAAGCATATTAACTTAGGAAACCTGTTAGTGACTATTTCGGTTACCCGTTATGCGTTATTCGCGTTCGGTTCGGTTTATGTAACTAGTTTGCATAAATTAGCCGAAACGGGTAAACCTTATCATTTTTATCTCAAAATCCAGAATGTGTTTAGTTTACCCATATTATACAAGTCTTCAAACTTGTCGGGTCTAAATCACATTCTATTCCGGTCTTCGCTTAATCATGCGTTGGAACTTATTTTCCCTTATACGGGCTTGGGGTACGGTATATAAAATACCGCTTGGTCGGGCATTGAATCTTCAATCGTATGATGGTTAATTTATTGAAATGACCCGTTTGAATTATTTTGTTTGCTTAAAGCCTTTGGGGGGTTAATGACCATGTCCCGGATATCCTTGGCATCATTTTACGAAATGGCCATGACCTAAGCACGGGGTGTAGGTGTACACCCGTCAGTGCCTAAATAAATAATGTGGTGTGTCTATTGATCTTTAACCCGGCACGAACCGGGCTACTGAACGCATAAGAAACATGTAATTCTTTTATGAGTATTATATTCAAATAATTATCCCAAGTTATAAAAGTTTGTGCCACGCGCATTCAAATCAATTTTATTAAACCTTTTCAAAATGAGTCAGTTAATTGTATTTACCAGTGTAAACTGACGTATTTTCCCAAAAAGGTTAAGTGCAGGTACTACTCGAACTAGGCTGGCTTTCTCCTAGCATCCACAATAAGTCTCGCAAGCTTGGATGACATAAAACTGTTGAACAATGTTTTCTTTTTACTTGATCCACCTGTGGATTATTTTCAACTGTGTTGTGATACTTAAATATTACACTTTTATTCAGTTAAAATAATATCTATCTTTTGCTTCCGCTGTGCATTTAAATATTGTGTTGTTTGACTATGATGATATCAACTACGTCACGATACTCCCCACCGAGCCCACCGGTAATACGTGGAAATATCGGGGTGTGACAGGTTGGTATCAGAGCCAACATTGAGTGAATTAAACACTAGCCTTTTTGTGTTTAATCTCAATGACACAATTGCACATATTCGAGTCTAGACAAAGAACTTAGGACGATTCCTAATTTTCTTTAATTTGTCCTTTATTGTTTTGTTGTTTCTTTCAATTTTTTTGACAGGAAATATGCCACCAAGATTCCGAAGAGGAGGACGAGGCAAGGGGCCAATCACCGCCCCCAACGATCACGAGCCCGGGCCTTCACACCGGCGAACTCCTTCGGCTACCATGAGTGCCGATCCTCAAGGAAACTGGAGGAACCATTTGGAGCCTGCTAAACGGTCTGTCTCGCACAGCTCAACGCCTCCTTACCGTCACTCTGTTAGGCCGCAGTCAGAAAACGAGCCCGATGACTCACGCCACTCCTTCTTACCATTGCAGCGATCTGCTTCGCACCGTTCCTTTGGCGACCCCACTCCTGTCTTTCAGGGCCGGTTAAACCCGGCAAACTATATTGAAGAACCAGTGGGTTTTAACCCACTAGGACCTGAAGACCATTTCTCAGGAGACAATGCAATGGATATGGACGAGGACACGGATCCCGTCGAGCCTGCAACCGGGACCCCTAACCATCCCATCGAGATATCTAATGGATCATCCTTCCACGGATAACCCTACGGTGGTCCAGACAGTTACCAAGCGAGGTTCAGCCAGTATGAGTGGTATTTTACACCCTCTCATAACCAGCAGCAGCAGGATCCCTCCGAGGATTCGCGTTTCGTGGCAGTCATGCCACTGCCTCCACCGCCACCAGTTCATCAAGCACCTCCAGAACCACTAAGGCGTAGGAGAACAGGCGCACGAATATCCGCGCGAGGAGGGGATTTTCACTTTAGCACCCCCCATCACTCAAGTGGCAGTCACTATCCGCCACTGCATGAAGACCCACAAATGGGTGGACCTTCAAACCTAGTTTCAGAGGTGAATTCTGCACCTATTGCGCCGCCACCATTGGGTTTTGGTAACCCGATTCCTACATACGCTAGTTCAACGGCGTACAATTCGTTTGAGCAGCCGGCTCACACAAATTACAATTATGCTGAAGCCGGCCCATACCTTGTAGCAGCCAACTACAACGCCCTTCATCCTGAAGGACCATATGGAACTCCCTGGGGAGTGGGATACCCAACTCGTGGGTATCAAACAACTGCTCAACCTCCGTTTCACCACCAGCCGCAGCCACCACGGTTTTCCCCACCGGAGCAGGAGGAAATCCTCCAAAGACTAGGTCGGGTGGAGCATGAATTTCAAGAAGAACGTAGGAACAACAGGGAATTTCTCAAGGGCCTAGCAAGCCTGTTGAAAGGAAAGAAGAAGAGGGATCATTAAATCCCTATATGTGTTGTTGTATTTCCTTATTTCAATCAAGTCCCTGCGTGGACATTTATCTAGGAACTTAGTCCCTGCGTGGACTTGACTTGTCTTTTAGTCCCTGCGTGGACATCTAATTTAGTAACCAGTCCCTGCGAGGACTTGTATTTCAGTTTAGCCCCTGCGTGGGCAAGTTGTTCTGTTAAAAGTCCCGTTTAGGGCAATGTGTACTCCTTTTTATGATTAATGGAATGTAAAATTTAAAAAAAAAAATTCATTTTATCAGTATATGCATAAATATATTATCCATGAAATAAATAAATTAAAAAAATCATTCCTTTTAAAAATAATATACCCGTTAAATATTGAATAAGAATCTTAAAAGTGTAACCTAGCCTGCATGTGATTATAAGATCTGGCCAAAATGGTAAGATCTGTTTAAAAGATTCGAATCCCTGTTAACATCTGAAAACATGTTGTTGGTGCACTACATCTGTCGACTTCGTCTTGTATCGAGTCTAGTGTAGAATAGGTTAGTTCTGGACACGAGAGCCAAGGAATCTGATTAATACTGATTTCGCTCCAAGTGACATGGTGTCATTGGAGCGAAACCTCTTGTTAGACTTGATTTCGTTCATAGGGTAATTAGATGGTTTCGCTTATGTGTCAGATGAGGGTTTCGCTCTTATGGACATGTATGTATGAGCGAAACCTGTTAGCCTATATAAAGGTTGTATGAGCGAAATCACAAGATAGTTCTAGGTGTGCTCTTCCGGTGAGCCACGAAGTGCTGCCGAAGTGCTGACTCGATTGTAAACATTATCCAGATCAATAGAATCAACAGTTTAAAGTGTATTCTTGCTGAATTGAACCTGATTTGTTTGTTTCCGCCATTCAAATTAGGAAAAGCTCTTCTGATAGACTCGGTTGGGTCCGAATTCGATCCTACAAGTGGTATCAGAGCTAAGGAGGAAGAGCTCTTGCCAATTCAGCCGAAATTTCTGATTTTCTACCCTTTCTTCACTGATTTTTGCAATTTGACCGAGGAGAAATGATCGAATTGATCTGATTTTTATACATCTTGCTCGGAATTAGTGTCTAACAAATCCGTGAAAGTTTCAACAGTTAATTCAAAGTAAAACTTGTCAAAATAGTGATTTCGCCTGAAACGATCTCGAGAAATGATGACATCATGTGTTAATTTCGCTCTTAAGTCATCGCTGATTTCGCTTATAGTTCACTCTTGATTTCGCTTTTTGTGACACTTGGGATTTCGCTTATTGTGACAATTGGGATTTATTTTTTTGTGACATTTGGGATTTCGCTTTTGTGAACATAAGGTTTCACTCTTGTGTCACCAAAACCATAATTTCGCTTATTCGACCATTTTAAGGTTTCGCCTTTGTGAACAATCTAATTTCACTTTTAAGGACATCCAAGAGTCCTGATTTCGCTCAAAAGGACAATTGTGTACATTTTTAAAATCCGAAACATTGACGAAGATTTTTACAACGCATTCGCTACACCGGTTAACTCGATGAGTATTGCACAGAACACGATGTTGGAGAACGAAACAGGAACGATGCAAAAACCTCCGAAACTCATGAACATCGAGGAGTACAAGAGTTGGGAAGAAAAGTTTGAAAATTGGGTGCAAGCCAATTATCTAGATGCATGGGAAAATGTCGAGACAAAATACGTTAGACCGATGAATGATGATGAAGAGAAAATTCCGATTAAAGATCTTAGTGCTGAAAATAGGAAGAGATACAAAGATGAGAAGATGATGTTAAGTCTTATTCAACAAGCAGTTAAAGAAGACATCCTGGTTCTATTACAACATAATGGAACATCTTATTCAATCTAGAAAGCGTTAAAGTCAAAGTTTCAAGGCAGTGAGGAAATGGTCAAGAACAAGAAGTCATTACTGAAAAAAGAGTTTGATTTGTTCCGAGGATTGAAAAATGAGAACACAAAGCAGATAATCGAGAGATATTGCAATCTGCTGGCTAACATGAAGAGGTTGAAGATCAATAAAGACAATGAGGAATTGATTGAAAAATTATCAGATGCGTTACCGTATGAAACGTGGGGTACTTATCTCATGATGCTCAGAAACAAGAAAGGTTTTAAAGATTTGACACTAAGCAAGTTTATTGAAAAGATTGAAGCTCAGGAGATGGAGCAGAGAAAGGTTATAAGAATGAAAGATTTCGACGGTGAACAAGACATAGGACTTTACTACAAAGGTGGTGTGAGTGATAAATCCACCAACTTGTCGCCGAAAGTTCAAACAGCATTCAATGCAAAGAGTCCATCTGAAAGTTCTTCTAAAGGATCAAGCAGCAACACAAGTTTTTCATCATATCCATCTTTTGATCCGAATGTTTCAACAACAAGAAATGGCAAAAAGCTTCAATGCAATATTGTATTGAACATTGAAAATGATCAGGAATATTCTGAAGAGTTAGCAAAAAGCCATATGTCTTTATTGGGAACTGTTCTTGAATCTTATGGTAGTTTTGTTGCAGGTCGAATCGGGAATCCAATGCTGACAAAGGAAGATTACGACCAGATCGATGCTGAAGAGATGGAACTGATGGACATAAAATGGTGCTTAGCCAGCGTGTTGAGGAGAGCTGAGAAATTCAAGCAAATCACTGGAAGAGATGATCTTCGTGAGGCTGGTGTTTCTACTTTAGGTTTTGACAAATCTAAAGTCACTTGTTTTCGTTGCAGGGAGAAGGGTCACTTCAAGAGGGAGTGCAAAAACCGCGAAGTAAGTGGAGCTCAGAATCCTTTCAACAACAACAATGATTACTATCGAAAAGCCATCTACCATCAAGTTGCTCAACAACCACCTCAACAACAACAACATCAGGCACAAACTGCACATGGAAGGAATGTGATTGAAGATTCTGGAAAAAGAGCTTGTGCGGTTAATCAAGAAGAAAAGAAGTCATCAACAGGGTTCAACTGGGATAAATATATTCCATCTGATGTTAAAGCCTGTATGATTGATCAAGATGATGAAAGATTACCTGAAGGTTTTAGCTGGGAAAATTTAACATGGGATGATTATGTTCCTGATCAAGCTATAGCTCACAAAGCTTTTGTTGCACGAGTTGAAGAGGACAGTGATGATGATACTGAGTATTGGGCGAGAAAATTTGATGCTGATATGAAATTGATTGCTGAAAGTGATAGTGAAGATGAAAAGGTTAAAAAGAAGAAGAAAAAGGTCAAAACACCAGTCAGCAGTGATGACGAAGAAATTCCATTAATCAAAAGGAAAGTAAAGGTTGAAGTTCAAAAGTTCAAGGTTGATCAAGAAGTTGATGCTAAAAAGATTCCAGTGAAATGTGAAAACTGTGAAGCCATAAAAAGGCAGAACAGTACATTGATCTATAACTTGAACACTTTGAAGGAGTCTTATGATGTGTTGAACAAAGCAATGAACCAGTATAATCAAACAAGTGAAGAACAAGCTACAGCTATGAAGACACTTCAGGGTGCTTTTATGACGAAGCAAAAAGTGGTGAACAACTACATTGAGAAGTGTGCTGTGCTTGAACAAAAGCTGGAACTGCAAAGAATTGTGACTGAAAGAGTTAATCGTTTGTTGAAAAGTTACTCATGTACTTCTTATGTCATTTACAGGATTTATCCGACTGTTGAAGGCATGAAGGCATTTGAAGAGGATGAAATAACTGAAGAAAAGAATGATGATGGAAAAGTTGCTGAAGAAAAGACTCCAGAAAAGAAGAACAAGAAGAAGAGTGACACAAAGAAAAAGACGGACAAGAAGGATTCTGGTAAGAAACAAGATGTCGGTTATAACAAGTGTCCACCCCCGCTAGAAAATGGATATTTGCCCATAAATCCAAATAAGGAAAGAGTCGAAAAAGCAACAAATTTACAGTGGGAGTCGGAGTCCTCAGTCAATTTGCCAGAAAATATAGATGTCACGTTTACATCATCTGACACTGATCATGAGTCCGAATTAATAAAGAAAGTTGTCGATCAGGTGTTAGATAGAGATGAAACTGAGGAGTCAAAGTTGGAGTCAAACTCAGAGTCAAAGTCAGAGTCAGAGTCAAAATCTGGTTCTGAAAGTTCGAGTTCGACAGTCAACAGTCCAAATTCTTCGGTTAAAAGAGTTTACAACAAAGAATTCTTGTTATCAAAATCTAATTTGAATGATGAAACGTTTAAAGTTGCAAATACTTTGAATGATTCTGACAAATTATATTCTGATGAGGAATTTCCAATAAGAGGTGTCAAAACAGAATTGATCAAAAAGGTTTTCAAACTAACAGAAATTAATATTTCTGAAATAAAAGATTTAAATCTTAATGATAAATCTAAACCTTACACCTCAAGAGTACAACAAAGATTAAACAAGAAAAAAGGTTACAGTTCTGGTTATGGTTTTCACAAGAAACCAAACCCTAACCGTAATTTCAAAAGGAAAGGTCTTGGATTTATTCCAACAGAAAAACAGAAAAATGAAAAATATGTTCGTGATTTTAAAGCAAAGATGACATTTGTTTCAGGTACATCAGCAGAAGAAGAAGAAAAGAAAGAATTCTGGAGACGTCAAACAGTGAGTTCCTTGCAAAGAAGCAAGATGACATGAAGAAGATGGCTGATCAGAGAAAAGATACGAGAACCTGTTTCCAATGCAACACTGTTGGACATATTGCCAGAGATTGTTCAAAGGCAATACAATCAAAACAGGGAGTTTCTCGTAAACTCAAAGAGAAAGTGATTGAGTTTGAACCACCAATTGACCGAACCAAGTTATTCAAAAATTCTACATTTGAAATTGGTGAATGTTCAAACAAGTTTTACAACAAAAGAGCTAAATCTGACAACCAAAAATGGGTTGTTAAGAAGTCTGTTGATAGCTCTAGCAATGATTCTGATAGGTCGAAATCAGAGGAGCTATCTTCTGGCGATGAATCTGATTCCACAAAATCAGATGAGACACAGGTTGAGGTAAAAGGAGAAAAATCAGTTCTGACTGTGGATGATGAAAATTTTCCACCACTTCGGACTGAAAATTTTAAAAAGAAAATTGGTAAAGTTGAGATATCAAATCAATTTTATGATGATAAAAAGATTTTTGATGTTGAAAAAGCCTTTAACCCCACTGTGAAACATATTTTTGGTAAAATGATTGATCGAAAAGTCAAAGGGGTTAAAGAGTTCTATAAGAAGAAGATGAAGAAAGATAAAGTTGAACCATCCCTGGTTTGTGACTTGGATGGCTCATACTATGAACAGTAAGTCTCTGGACGTGCCGGAGATCCCAAGTTTGTAATCGTGGATCAGGAATCGGCATCTTTCATAAAATTGTTGTTTGTGGAAATTTTTAAAATGTTTTAATATATACAGGTGATGGACTATGCCGGAACTCCCAGGTTGGTAAGTGTGGAGTAGGTATCGGCATTTATCTTGAAATTTACTTTGATAAGTTCATTGTACAAGTGATACAGAGGTTTGTCTTGACATAGTGATTACTCAAGGTCATTAATTTGAACTTGATGTAATTTTTCATACAAGTGGTTGAAAGACAATATGATGAACCATGCCCTTACAAGTGGTAAAATCAAACTTATTTTCCGGAAAAATCATTTTGATTAAAACAAACTTAAGTGTTTTGAAATCTAAATGAGAAAATAGTTTTGTGTAAGGGGGAGTTCTGATTGTTTATGCCAAGTGGATGGTGATTTGAAGTGATTTGATATCAGTTGTCACTTTATTGTACAGTTTGTTTTCAAATTTCCTAAAATGAGTTTGCATTTTAGGGGGAGTAGAAAATTTCAGAAAATCCAAAAACATTTGAAAATTTGAAAAAGACAAAAACATGATAAAATCAAAAATGAGTTTTGTTGTCAAGAAGAGGAAATGATAGTACATCAGTGGACTATCACAACATGCTAAAGATTTGGAAAGTCAAATGTGATAAACGGTCTCACTGATGATGTGCCAGTAGGTTTTTGCACATTTAGTAGATTGTGACGAGATATAAACCTAAATTTCAAACTTGCTTATATCGTGGGGAAACATCTCTCGGATATATGGGTAACCCCCAAAATCTTGTTTGAAAGGTCCCTCTTTCTGAAATACTAGGTCTTTATACTCAGTGATATCTGGGGTATTATCCCGGGACTTCTGATTTGCGGAAGCAATGGCCTAGTCCCCGGAGAATACTTTCTGCTTGCTTGAAATATAGCGCCGCCCTCAGCAAATTGATGAAACAATAAAATTGATAGTCATTGCTGTTGTAACAAAAGATCCTCTAAAGGGGACACACCAAAAGTCGAAGCCGTCATCTCTCTGTGTATACGGGAGTATCGACCTGAGCTCTCACGGCCCTCGCATTATAACCCCTTACAGATATCATCTATGGTATACTCACCTGTAAGACTGAATATTGGGATCTGGATATGGGAGTATATTCTGAGGTGGGACACGCGATTGAGTTTAAGTATCTAAAACATTAATCTCGTATCTCGAAGCAGTTGAACTTTGTGTGAAAATTTAAGTGGACAAGTATACTGACAATCTAGGTGAATCGTTTAGAGCTTAAAATGTTTAAATCTTAACGGTGTTGGTGATTTGTCTCAACAACTGATATGATCCTCTTACGCAAACTCACAAAAATATTGTCTGTAAATATTTCATTTCTGCATTTTCTTGATTTTACAAGTGGTGTCAGTTATTTTCTTTTAGAAAATCCAAAAAGATTTTTGATATGTTTTAGCATAATTTTTGAAAAAAAATTCAAAAAGATTTTCGACGACTGATATTGAAAAGCTGATTTTCAAAATTCCAAGTGCTAAACATGATGAACAGATGGTTTGGGAGAGTGTGTTATTTTAATAAGAAAAAACGATATAGTTTCAAGTGGTTCATCAGAAATGAATTGATATATTTGTTTGAGATAGTTTCAAATGATTTCTATATGCTTAAATGTTTATCATAAAACTTATGTTTGTGGTAGAGTTTTATGCAGGATAAATCAACATTTGAGGGGGAGTGCATGTTGATGATGATGAATTTAAAGATGTCAACATCTAAGAGAAGAAGTTTGTTGGTGATTTAAGAGAAAGAGATGAAGATAGAGAGAGAGAAGCCCAGAGACTGATCAAGACTGAAGAAGTGAAGACATAGCATTGTCGTGACTCGATAGTCGATTCGTCAACATCTGAGGGGGAGTCTGTTGGTGCACTACATCTGTCGACTTCATCTTGTATCGAGTCTAGTGTAGAATAGGTTAGTTCTGGACACGAGAGTCAAGGAATCTGATTAATGCTGATTTCGCTCCAAGTGACATGGTGTCATTGGAGCGAAACCTCTTGTTAGACTTGATTTCGTTCATAGGGTAATTAGATGGTTTCACTTATGTGTCAGATGAGGGTTTCGCTCTTATGGACATGTATGTATGAGCGAAACCTGTTAGCCTATATAAAGGTTGTATGAGCGAAATCACAAGATAGTTCTAGGTGTGTTCTTCCGGTGAGCCACGAAGTGCTGCCGAAGTGTTGACTCGATTGTAAACATTATCCAGATCAATAGAATCAACAGTTTAAAGTGTATTCTTGCTGAATTGAACCTGATTTGTTTGTTTCCGCCATTCAAATTAGGAAAAGCTCTTCTGATAGACTCGGTTGGGTCCGAATTCGATCCTACACATGTTAACGCTCCTGCCAGACGTGATTCGTTAAAATCACACACGTCCTTCTTATAATAGGATTCTTCAAAAGATTCCTAACCTAACTTAATGATCTATTAATCATGGGTTTAAATCATCAATTAAGATGATCACATATTAAACATCCATTAGTGATGTAGTGCCTACGGGCCATACTCATTGTCATATAAGAGAAAAGACAGTAGTAGTCTACGACTCCCTGTCAGAAAAAGGTAAAGAACTATGTTCAAACCTTCATGCCTTGATTCTCTGAAATCATGGCTTATGATTTAAAAATGTCCCTATGACTAGGCCTTTTGTGCTATTAATAATACTGTTATTGTTTTTAATTAGGAAGTTATAATAAAAATCCTAAATAGATATGATTAACGAATTAGCCAAATATGGTCTATGTTTACCATGGTTAATGAATTGCCATAAAGGAAAATTCCATATTAAACTCCCAAATAAATTATTGTCAATATCTTATGTAACAGTTCAAACTACATGGCTGACTCGGATGAGATCAACAGTCACCCAAGGGAGAATCATGATAATACCCGAATTAACATAGCGGGTGCAGAACTGCAAGCGTTAATTGACAATGCTGTTACAAAAGCCTTGGATAGGCAGTATAGTGAATATAGTGGGACTCTAAGTAGGACCCTATCCGCACCGCATTCCAAGCCTAAGACTCATTCTGAGGCTCACAGCAAGCCACCCTCCAAGAAGGAAGAGCCAAAGAAAGACAATGACGATCGTCACTCTTCAAATCAGCAAAGTGTTCCATCTCAAAAGATCGTACTGAATCAAGGACCCCGTGATAAGGGTTGCTCCTACAAGTATTTTGTTTAATGCAAACCCAGGGATTTCACTGGGGAGAAAGGAGCTATAGACTGCATGACATGGTTGGATGAGATGGACACCGTGGTTGATATCAGCGGGAGCGCTGATAAGGATGTGGTAAAATTCGTATCTCAGTCATTCAAAGGCCAGGCATTAGCTTGGTGGAGGTCTTTGATCCAAGTTACAGGGAAAATCCCATTGTACAATCTGTCATGGGATCAGTTTGTGACGTTGATTAAGGAGAACTACTGCCCTCAGCATGAGGTTGAGAAGATTGAAGCTGATTTCTTGTCTCTGGTTATGAAAAACCTAGACTGTCAGGCCTACCTTACAAATTTCAATACCCTGTCTAGGTTGGTTCCATACCTGGTTACATCGGAACCTAAGCGTATAGCTCGATTCATCGGGGGTTTAGCCCCAGAAGTTAAGGCCAGTGTGAAAGCCTCCAGACCAGCTACCTTCCGGTCTGCAGCTGATATAGCATTATCTCTTACTCTGGACGCGGTCAGGCAGAGATCACTGAGAAACACTGATGCTGAGAAAAGGAAGCATGAGGATGATAACTCACGGCGATCAGATAAGAGACATAGGGGAAACAATGACCACAAAAAGAGTTCTGGGTCTAAGAAAGATGGTCATCAGTCAGGTGATAAACCCACATGCAAGATCTGCAAGAAACAGCACTTCGAGAAGTGCAGATATGAGTCGAAATCCCAGTCACAGCCAAGGGCATGTGGGATTTGCAAGTCTTCTGAGCACAAGACCTTGGATTGCAAAAAGTTGAAAGATGCTACGTGCTATAGCTGCAATGAAAAATGGCATATTAAGTCCAACTGCCCGAAACTTGCAAAGAAGACTGAGGATGGGAAAAAGACCAATGCAAGAGTCTTCCGGATGGAAGCAAAGGAAGCCGTCCAGGACGACAATGTGATCACAGGTACCTTCCTCATAAATGATGTCTATGCAAGAGTACTTTTTGATTCAGGCGCTGATAAGTCGTTCGTAGATAATAAGTTTTGTGAATTGTTGAAATTACCTGTTAAAACCTTAAGTGTGAAATATGAGGTGGAATTAGCTGATGGAACCATAGAAACCGCATCAACCGTGTTAGATGGATGTGTTATATCCATTAGGGACCACTCTTTTCCATTGTCTTTACTTCCTTTGAAATTAGCCGGTTTCGATATAGTGATAGGCATGGATTGGTTGTCTCGCAACCAAGCCCAGTCGTTTGTGCTAAGAAGCAAGTGATTGTCAGAACTCCTCATGGCGAGCCTTTGACAATCCAAGGAGATACTAAGTACGGGATGCCTGAGCAAGTGTCCATGCTCAAGGCATCAAGGTGTTTGACGAAGGGTTGTGTTATCTACATGGCACAAGTAACTATAGATGAACCAAAGCCTAAGATCGAAGACATACCCATTATCTCTGAATATCCAGAAGTATTCCCTGAAGAACTACCTGGTTTACCCCCAGATAGGCAAGTGGAGTTCAGGATTGACATTATTCCTGGCGCAGCACCTGTTGCAAGAGCACCTTACAGATTGGCGCCAACAGAGATGAAAGAGTTGAGAACTCAACTGGATGATTTGTTGGCAAAGGGATTTATTAGACCTAGCTCATCTCCTTGGGGAGCACCAATCCTGTTTGTGAAGAAAAAGGATGGGTCGATGCGTCTGTGCATCGATTATCGGGAACTTAACAAAGTTACTATTAAGAATCGGTATCCATTGCCCAGGATCGACGACTTGTTCGATCAGCTTCAAGGAGCAAGTTATTTTTCCAAGATCGACTTAAGGTCAGGATATCATCAATTGAAGGTCAAGGATGAAGATGTGCATAAGACTGCATTTAGGAATCGTTATGGTCACTATGAGTTCTTAGTGATGCCTTTTGGACTCACTAATGCACCAGCCGCATTCATGGATCTCATGAACCGCGTCTGCAAGCCCTACATGGATAAATTTGTCATCGTCTTCATCGATGATATTCTTATTTACTCGAAGAGTCAAGCTGATCATGAGAAACACCTCCATTGCATTCTGAAACTGCTTCATCGAGAACAGCTCTATGCCAAATTCTCTAAGTGTGAATTTTGGCTTCGTTAAGTCCAATTTCTTGGACATATGGTTAGTGAATGCGGAATCCAGGTAGATCCCGCTAAGGTTGAAGCTGTCATGAATTGGCAAGAGCAGAAGACGCCCACAGAGATTCGCAGCTTCTTGGGATTGGCAGGATATTACAGGCGTTTTATTGAAAATTTTTCAAGGATTTCTGCGCCCCTAACTTCTTTGACCAAGAAGGACATTAAGTTCGACTGGGGACCGAAGCAACAAGAATCCTTCGATATCCTTAAACAGAAGCTAAGCAATGCACCTGTGTTGACATTGCCTGAGGGGATTGAAGAATTCGTGGTTTACTGTGATGCATCACACACCGGCATGGGGTGTGTGCTTATGCAGAAAGGCAAGGTTATTGCCTATGCTTCTCGACAGTTAAAGGTGCACGAGAAGAACTACACCACCCATGACTTGGAGATGGGTGCCGTTGTATTTGCACTAAAACTATGGAGGCACTATTTGTATGGTATGAAGTGTGTGATTTATTCTGATCACAAGAGCCTCCAACACCTGTTTAACCAAAAGGATTTAAACATGAGGCAGCGTCGATGGATGGAAACTTTGAATGATTATGATTGTGAGATAAGATACCATCCTGGCAAGGCAAACGTGGTCGCTGATGCCTTAAGTAGAAAGGAGAGAGTGAAGCCTATAAGAATCAATGCCAAGAGCATTGAGATAAAGAATGGTTTGAATGAAAGGTTGTTAGCTGTGCAGAAGGAAGCTGTGCTGGAAGCTAACTATCCTGATGAAAAGCTAGGAGTAACTGAAGAACAGTTATCCTATGGCAAGGACGGAATTCTGAGGTTAAATGGACGAATATGGTTCCAGTTTATGGAGGACTTCGAGATGTTATCCTCCAGGAAGCCCATAGTTCTAAATATTCCGTTCATCCTGGAGCCGATAAGATGTACCAGGATCTAAAGGCAAACTATTGGTGGATAGGCTTGAAGAAGTCTGTAGCTGCCTATGTGGCTAAATGCTTGACGTGTGCGCAAGTCAAAGCTGAACATCAGAAGCCGTCAGGTTTGCTACAACAGCCTGAACTTCCCACGTGGAAGTGGGAAATGGTGACAATGGATTTAATCACCAAGTTACCAAAGACAAAGAAAGGAAATGATACTATATGGGTGATAGTAGATAGACTGACTAAGTCAGCACATTTCCTACCCATTAAGGAGACCTATAGCTCCGACATGTTAGCCCAACTGTATGTAGATAAGATTGTATCTCTGCATGGCGTACCTGTGTCTATTATCTCTGACAGGGATACTAGATACACGTCGCATTTTTGGAAAAGTTTCCAACAATCTTTGGGCACGCGCTTAAATTTTAGTACGGCTTACCATCCTCAGACGGACGGACAAAGTGTGCGTACAATCCAAACTTTGGAAGACATGCTTCGTGCATGTGTGATTGACTTAGGTGGTAGTTGGGATAACCACCTGCCATTAATCGAGTTCTCGTATAACAATAGCTATCATACAAGCATTAAGGCTGCGCCCTTCGAGGCCTTGTACGGTAGAAAGTGCAGAACGCCCGTTTGTTGGGCGGAAGTTGGGGATGTCCAACTAACAGGACCTGAAATAGTCTTTGAAACGACAGACAAGATTGTCCAGATTCGTGACCGCCTGAAAGCTGCCAGAGATATGCAGAAAAGCTACGCAGATTTAAGCGTAAACCTCTGAAATTCGAGGTAGGTGACAAAGTGTTGCTTAAAGTATCACCCTGGAAGGGAGTGATGCGATTTGGTAAGAAAGGCAAGTTAAGCCCGAGGTATATAGGACTATTCGAGATCATCGAATGTGTCGGATCAGTCGCTTATAAGTTAAACTTACCTGAAGAGCTCAGTGGTATTCATAATGTATTCCACATCTGCAATCTGAAGAAATGTCTAGCTGATGAATCACTAGTCATACCACATACAGATGTGCACATAGAAGAGAGCTTGAAGTTCGTTGAAAAACCTGTATCGATCGAGGATCGACAGGTTAAGAAGCTTCGAAGGAAGCATGTACCGATTGTAAAAGTAAAATGGGATGCCCGTAGAGGTCCCGAGTACACGTGGGAGGTAGAGTCCACAATGAAAGAAAAGTACCCTCATTTATTTCAGTAAATCTCGAGGTCGAGATTTCTTTTAAGGGGGTGAGGAAGTAACACCTCGAAAATTTGTGTCCAATGAAATAACGACACGTGTCATGAAAGACAAAAGTGTTATAAACCCGGATCTAGTCAAAGATGTATGGTAGGATTTAAAAGCGTCGACATGTTAATTAAATACCTCTGAACGACCTAGTTATGAATCCCAAGACCCTAATCTATATTATAAACATCTGATATATACTCAAATCCGGTAAATACTAGTAATAATTGATTCGAATTACAAGGAATGGGATCCTATGAGGATGTGCACGATAAATCTTCATTCATGGCCCTTTCAAAAGAATCCAAGGCAACTTTAAACATGGCAAGGTGGTCTAAACTGTTCAAGGCATGTTCAAGTGGCCCATACTGATAATAGAGGCCCAAAATTTGTAATATTTAAGTTGCCTGTTCGAAGCTTGAAAGGTTACAACTTTTTGCTTCCTGGTAAAGGCTTACGGACCGCAAAGGATACCCCTTACGGTCCGTAAGACAGTCCCAGTAGCAGAAAACTTGACAGGTGCCTGTATAACGAGTTTAACCGACTTAGATTGCCATTTTTCACTACCATGTGCAGCACAAACTAGTTCTAAGGCACTAGGGACACTTGTAATTGATCAGGGATCAATCCTAGAGTTGTTTGTCATGATCACAAGCAATCAAGATCACTATATAAAGACCCACATTGTTTCATTTTTGATCATTCATTCCCAACTCAACTTCTGATCATTTCTGGAGCTCAAGGCCATTCCCTAAGCATCACTAGTCGTGCATTGGACCTTGGTAAGCTTCCTTAACCTTCCTTAATCGTGTTTTGCTTAGTTATTAGCTTAAAAGTCAAACCGTCGTAATTAAGGTTTGATTTATCGATTAATCACTAATGGTCCAGTGATTAGTCAAACTTAAGGTAGTTATAAGTTGGTAATTATGTGGGCATTAAACCCTTAAAAGGGCACCCTCTGATTCCCGTCCTAACTAGATCATTTGTCGGGTCAAAGTTGTTTATAAAAAGTCAACAGAATCTTAATTTGCGAATTAAAACATAATTAGCAATGTAGAATATGTGTAACCTATTTCATCACTCATATAACTTGGTAATTAGTATAAGAACTGGTCTAAGCTTGTTTGATCCAACAATTTTCTGTTTAGGCTCGGTTCGGAACCGAAAGTCGCAAAACTTTGACTTTTGTTTTGACTTCAGTTCTGACCCATATTAGTATGATTTAGAAATGCCTTAGAGCTCCGTTAGGACCAGCTTCTATGATAGTATAACCCTCTGCGTTTATACTACTTAACTCGTTGATTGTCCGACGTTTCCGTTAAATGCCTAATGTTGACCAATATGCCCATTTGACCTTAAATCAAGAATTTTGGAAATGTGAGAGGACAATAATCTTTGTTACTGATTTATAAACATGTCCCTAAAATTTCACATCAGTTGGAGGTCTAGATTAGGAGTTATGCTCAATAGCGTAATTAGAAAGCCTTTTATTAATTAAACGGCGTAATTAGCATAAAGCCTATCTAAACCCAATTTTTGACACCAAACCTTTCACCCACTGATGTAATATAATATTTTGAGATTTTTGAAGATTTTTAATTATTTTTAACCTGATCATAACCTATGGTTAATGCCTTGATTCGGTAAATACCGATTATACCCTTTTGCTTACAAAATGAGTTTTTCATAACATTTAGACACCAAACCTTTGGCCAATGATTTGATATGATAAATAAAGTATGTTGGACTTTATAAACTGATCAGAAAACCAGATTTCCAGTTATAACCCGGAAATCGCTTAAAAACGGCTTTTTACACGTATTAAACACATAGTATGGGTTTAAAACCATTTTGTCATATAAGACTTATCACCAACTGATATAACCTGTTAAAATAAGTTGTTTTACTGATTAATTCAGACCCGAATCTCAGAATTACATTTAATCTCTTTTATAATCTTTAAAATGACCAAAATACCCCTACGGGGCTTAAATTGAGATTAAACTCGTTTTGGGCATAATGGAAGATATCCTACTGATATCACAACACATTTAAAGCATATTAACTTAGGAAACCTGTTAGTGACTCTTTCGGTTACCCGTTATGCGTTATTCGCGTTCGGTTCGGTTTATGTAACTAGTTTGCATAAATTAGCCGAAACGGGTAAAACCTTAACATTTTTATCTCAAAATCCTGAATGTGTTTAGTTTACCCATATTATACAAGTCTTCAAACTTGTCGGGTCTAAATCACATTCTATTCCGGTCTTCGCTTAATCAGGCGTTCGAACCGTATCTTCCTTTAAAACTAACCGGTCTAAGTTTAGGCTTATTTAAAGACCCGTTAGGATTCTAATAGGTTATTATAAACCTTCGTTCCAGAATAGGAGACCCGGTAAAAGCTACGTGCACTTGCTTGTTGTGATTATTACTTGCAAAGGTAAATACTTTTAACTTATTTTCCCTTATACGGGCTTGGGGTACGGTATATAAAATACCGCTTGGTCGGGCATTGAATCTTTAATCGTATGATGGTTAATTTATTGAAATGACCCGTTTGAATTGTTTTGTTTGCTTAAAGCCTTTGGGGGGTTAATGACCATGTCCCGGATATCCTTAGCATCATTTTACGAAATGGCCACGACCTAAGCACGGGGTGTAGGCGTACACCCGTCAGTGCTTAAATAAATAATGTGGTGTGTCTATTGATCTTTAACCCGGCACGAACCAGGCTACTGAACGCATAAGAAACATGTAATTCTTTTACGAGTATTATATTCAAATAATTATCCCAAGTTATAAAAGTTTGTGCCACGCGCATTCAAATCAATTTTATTAAACCTTTTCAAAATGAGTCAGTTAATTGTATTTACCAGTGTAAACTGACGTATTTTCCCAAAAAGGTTAGGTGCAGGTACTACTCAAACTAGGCTGGCTTTCTCCTAGCATCCACAATAAGTCTCGCAAGCTTGGATGACATAAAACTGTTGAACAATGTTTGCTTTTTACTTGATCCACCTGTGGATTATTTTCAACTGTGTTGTGATACTTAAATATTACACTTTTATTCAGTTGAAATAATATCTATCTTTTGCTTCCGCTGTGCATTTAAATATTGTGTTGTTTGACTATGATGATATCAACTACGTCACGATACTCCCCACCGGGCCCACCGGTAATACGTGGAAATATCGGGGTATGACAACGGGAATGTTAGCTTTTCTCTATGATGTCAAATCTATCAACGGAGGATATGTTGGATTTGCAGGGAATCAGGGTGGCAGAATTGTTGGTGAAGGAACTCTAACAAATGGAGTCGTAACGTTTGACAAAGTGAACAATATCATCGAACTTGAAAACAATCTGTTGAGCATCTCACAGATCTGTGACAAGTCTTTTACAGTACACTTTACTAAAAATGAGTGTTTAATCATAAAACCTGGTTTTAAAATTCCTGAAGACATGGTGTTGATGCGAGCTCCCCGGGAGAACGATTTGTATGTCCTAGATATGAGCGTCGCAACAACAACAGATATGAAACCAAAATGTTTTGTAACAAAAACAAAAGCGACTGAAAAAGAGTCAAGAATGTGGCATCGTAAGATGGGCCACATTCATGTCAGAAAAATGAATTTCCTTGTACACAATGATCTTGTTGGAGGTGTAAATCTTAAAAATTTTCATTTGAATGATGATTGTATAGAGTGCAAGAAGGGAAAACAAACGAAGAAGACACACCCACAGAAGCTCTTAAACTCCATAAGAGTACCGCTTGAAAGGCTCCACATGGATTTGTTCGGTCCAGTTAATGTGAAGAGCGTGAATGGAGACTTGTATTGTCTGGTGGTCACCGACGACTTTACCAGATTTTCATGGGTGATGTGCATTGAAAGCAAAGACCAAACATTTGATTCATTGATGGTTCTGTTCAAGAAGATGGAAATGCTGTACAAATTGCCGATCAGGAGAATACGAAGCGACAATGGAACGGAGTTCAAAAACAATTGCATGCTCGAGAATTGCAATGAGAAAGGAATTCTTCATGAATTTAGTGCACCATACACTCCACAACAAAATGGTGTAGCTGAATGAAAGAATCGCACTTTAATTGAAACAGCTCGAACTATGCTCGCCGATTCCAAGTTGCCAATATTTTTCTGGAGTGAAGCAGTTGCAGCAGCGTGTTATACACTGAATCGTGTCCTAACAGTGAAGAAATACAAGAAAACATGTTTCGAACTTCTTCATCGTTACAAGCCAAATTTGAAGTTTTTAGAACCGTTTGGATCTCCTTGTACTTTTATTGATCCAGATGGTAAGTTTGGTACTAAAAGTAATGAGGGTTTCTTTGTAGGTTATGCGAGTCTGCTGAAGAGGGTGTTCGTTCTGTGCCTGGGGAAGATAATTCAAATTCAGCATGTTGATTGTCAGAAGCATATTGTTCCACCACAACTTCCCGGAAAAAGATTGCTTTTTGATTACGACAAACTCTGGGAGTCATTTCAACTGCCGACTGAGCCAAGTGAGGAGGAACTTGCATTTTTATACCAATATCAGCAATCTATGTCACAAGAACAAGTGCCAAGACCGTTGGTAGTTTCTCCACCCACCGAGGGGTTAAATGATCAAGAGGCCGGTCCAAGTGGAACTGCTCATGAACCCCCAGAGGAACCAGCTCCAACATTTGATCAATCTGACGACTCAGAATCAGAAGTCAATCTGATTTTTGACGAGGACCCAAATATTGCAACTTCAGAAGCTGTGGATCACACCGGTGATCAAGACATCACAAACTTGCAATCAGAAGTGAACGTGCCTGACACTATCATGCCAAGAACTTTGTCTTATCATCCTTCAGAGCAAATAATTGGTGATCTTTAGAGTGGAGTAAAAACGCGGGATCAGATCAACAGAGCTCTTACATGTTTTTATACAACTGTCGCTCCTTTACAAGTTGATTTCTCACTAAAATGTTTCATCTCGCAGGTTGAACCAAGAACGTATAAAGAAGCTTTAACTGAAGAAAGCTGGGTAAACGCTATGCAGGAAGAGCTGCAGCAGTTTGAGAAACTAGGAGTATGGAGATTGGTGGATCTTCCTGAAAATCAGAAGCTGATAAAGACTAAGTGGGTTTTTAAGTGTAAAAGAGATGATAGAGGAGTGATTGTAAGAAATAAAGCACGTTTGGTAGTACAGGGTTTCAGTCAACAAGAAGGCATCGACTTTACCGAAGTGTATGTGCCTGTTGCTAGACTCGAGGCGATTAGAATCTTCCTGGCATTCGCGTCTTGGAAAGGATTCAAAGTCTACCAATTAGATGTGAAATCTGCATTCCTTTATGGCAAAATCAAAGAAGAAGTGTACGTTGGACAACCGCCGGGGTTCACAGATCCAGTACACAAAGACAAAGTCTATGTTCTTGACAAAGCGCTTTACGGACTACACCAGGCCCCAAGAGCCTGGTACGAGACGCTTTCCCAATATCTGCTGGGCAACGGGTTCACCAGAGGGACGGTTGATAGTACTTTGTTTACAAAAGAGGTTGCAGGGCATCTATTGATCGTGCAAATTTACGTCGACGACATCATCTTTGGATCGACAAATGATGATTTGTGTAAAGAGTTTGAGAAAGTGATGAAAAGAAAGTTTGAAATGAGTTCGATGGGGGGATGAAGTTTTTCCTAGGGCTACAGGTGGAGCAAATGCCCGAAGGAATCTTCATTCACCAAACCAAATACGTGAACGATGTTCTGGAAAAGTTCAACATGTCTGAATCTACTCCAACATCAACCCCCTTGGCTCAAAATCACGGGATCTGTCTGGATGAAGGTGGTGAGAAAGTGGACGAGACGTATTATCGGTCGATAATTGGATCTTTGATGTATCTGACTGCTTCCCGCCTGGATATCATGTATCCGACTTGCTTATGTGCCCGATATCAGTCCAGCCCAAGACAGTCACACCTGACAATTGTGATAAGAATATTACGGTATTCGAAAGGCTGCCCAAGCACCGGCTTGTGGTATCCTAAGTCTGGTGACTTTTCTCTTTCTAGTTTTGCTGATTCTGATTTTGGAAGCTGCAAACAAAATGCGAAGTCCACCACTGCAAGCTGTCAGTTCTTTGGAACTCGACTAGTCACCTGGCAGTGCAAGAAACAAACCTCAGTCGCTCTCTCTACGTGTGAGGCTGAATACGTTTCGGCCTCCAGTTGTTGCTCTCAGATCCTTTGGATCCAGCAGCAGATGAGGGACTTTGGTTTGCAGTTCTTGGACACACCCATTTATGTGGACAATGAGGCAGCTATAAACATAACTAAAAACCCGGTTCACCATTCTAAAACGAAACATATTGAAATTCGGCATCATTTCATCCGTGATTGCTACCAGAAGAAATTGATTCGAATTGAACATATACACACCGATGATCAGAAAGCTGATTTTTACACAAAACCTTTTGATAAAAAGAGATTTAACTATCTTTTGAAATTAAATGGGTTGAAAAATTTGTTTTCTGGGAGGGTTGTTGAATGTGAAGCCGAGGAGGACGGCGATCAGAAGTGATCCACGTCGTGTTGTCAAGTTTTTGTACAGTTTTATTTTCTGCTTTTGATAAAACCAAAAACACAAAAATATTTTTTTGTTTAGGGGGAGAAAGTTTGCAGAAAATCCAAAAACATGATAAAATGTCAAAATCCAAAAACATTGAAAAACTGAAAAAGAGTTTGTGTAAAAAGGGGAAATGATAGTACATCAGCTAGACAGATGCAGTACGCTAAAGAAATGTAATGTTTAAAATGTATTAAGCAGTCTCGCTGATGATGTGCCGAAATCTTGTTTGAAAGACCCCTCTTTCTGAGATACTACGTCTTTATGCTTAGTGATATCTGGGGTATTATCCCGGGACTTCTGATTTTGCCGAAGCAATGGCCTAGTCCCCGGAGAATACTTTACGCTGCTTGAAATAAAAGCCCCCCCCCCCAGCATAAAAAATGATGAAACATTGCAAAATGCTAATCATATGCTGTTGAAGAAAAGATTCTCTAAAGGGAACACACCTTAAGTCGAAGCCATCATCTCTCTGATTTTGCGTAAGCAATAGCCTGAGCTCTCATGGCCCTCGCATTTAACCCTTTACAGATATCATCTAGGTATACTCACCTGTAAGACTGAATATTGGGATCTGGATACGGGAGTATATTCTGAGGTGGGACACGCGTATAAGTTAAGCCATTAAAACACTAAATTCGTATCCTGAACAGATTGAAATTTGTGTGAAAATTTAAGAGGATCAGTATATCGACAATCACTGTGAATTGTTTAATGCTGAATATGAAATCAAAGCTTAACGGTACTTGTATCTTGTCGGCAGCTGATATGATCCCCTAACACACTTACCAAAAATATGTGTGTATAGTTTATTGCTTATAAAATCCAAAAAGATTTTTTTTCATCTTATTTTTGACAACGGACGTTAGGGATCTGATGATCAAAGTCTCAAATTGCTGAACAAGTTTGGATCATGAGGGTTGAATAAGTAATAGTTTGTGAAAAAGTGTTGGAAATTGCTTGAAAAGTATAAAAGTTCATTAACTTGAACTTAAATTGTTTCAGAAAGTCAGCAAACTTCATAAATTGATCAGCCAAGGTCATTAACTTGGACTTGGCAGGATAAACAGTTGACCAGGGTCATTAACTTGGACTTGGTTAACTGGGTGTGATGGTAAAAATTCAAAAAATTAAAAAGTTAAAAAATTTGAAAAAGTTTGAAATTTTGACATTTCACACGAAATGACTATTTCGCACGAAATAGCCATTTCGTTTCAAAGGTGATTTCGCTTGAAAATGTCAAAAGCTCATTTCGTACGAAATGAGCTCGCCTATAAATAATGGCCGTATTTCGCTTGAACTCATCATTTTCGTCATTTCGCTTCAAATCCATTGTTAAGGCGATTTCACGCGAAAACACCCAATTCATCATTTCTTAGCCAAACTCTTGCCCGTTTGTTGATCGTAATCAAGATTTAAGTTGGTTTACTCAACTTAGATCATGGGAAAGGTAAGATTTGTGATGATTTGACCCAGATCTGTATGTTTTCGTATGGACGGCGGTGAACAGGACATTAACATTAGATCTAGGGTTTGATGATAAACTAAAATGAACAATAATCATATTTGTGTGTTCGGAACATGTTGTGGATGGGTTCTAGGGTATCAATTTGATCTATATAATCTGTTTTCGTATGAAGTCGGTAGATCAGGATCTTCAGACTTAGATCTAGGATATATTTGTGGGTAAAACTGAGAATAAAACATACCCATGTGCTCGGAATTCATCATAGAACAAACCCAGAAGATCAATTTCATCATCAGTTCAGTTGTTAATCATGATTAAAATCACTATTCATAAATGTGTTTTTCAAACGAAATGACAGGCTGTTTCGTACGAAATAGCACCCTGATGAAAGTGTCAAATTCACATGAAATGGCTATTTCATTTGAAGTTGATTTCGTTTGAAATCAGGCTATTTTGTTTGAAGTTGTTTTCGTTTGAAAGCAGGTCATTCCGTTTGATATGACATTTCGTTTGTATGTGTGATTTCGCATGAATTGTCATTTCGCTTGAAATCTGTAGGATCGTATTCGGCCCTGTTTGAGTCGATCAGAAGAATTCCTATCCACAACAAGAGGCGGAAACTAATGCTTTGGTGCAATTTCAGCTAGATTCACTTTAAACTGTTGTTGTATTGATCACTGAAACGATTACATGTTCTGACAACACTTCGGCAGCACTTCGTGGCTTACCGGAAGACAACACCTACAACTATGACTAAGATTTCGCTCATTCAGACTATATATAGGCTCACAGGTTTCACTCCTACGGACCTGACACATAATCGAAACCTCACAATTGACATATGAGCGAAACTACTTGAAACATGAGCGAAACTAGAGCATTGACACATAAGCGAAACCCTAACTTGACACAAAAGCGAAACCTGAACAATGACACATGAGCGAAACCCTATCTAACACATGTTTCTTGGATTTCATGCCATGTTCTAACTTATACACTACTAGACTCGATATAAGACGTAGTCGACAGACGTAGTGCACCAACAAACTCCCCCTCAGATGTTGACGGAGTCTTCAGTGTTGAGTCTTCGATTGTCAACCTACAGTCTTTATCAGTCTTCAATCTTCCTCTGAAGTATTTGTCATTACAAGAATCCTCATTCTCTATCTTTATCTTCAACAAACTCCTCTCTCTCAAATGTTGAATATCATGGTGTCTTCAGACTCCCCCTCTCAATCTGCTGGGATCGTAGTCTGGAATTCACAGCTTCAGAATTCATTCCAAGATCTTTACCTGGCTCTCTTTCAGCTCAGTATCATCACCTGGCACGAATTTATCTGAAAAATCTTTACCCAACACATAAGTTTCTTTTTAAAGATTAAATCTTTTAACAATTTAGAAACTATGTCAAACATTTTATAAAAGATTTGTTCTCTGAAAACCATTTGTAGATACAAAACATTTTCACACTCTCTCCCAAACCTGTTCATCAAGTTTAGCACTTGGAATTTTGAATGTCAGCTTCTCAATATCAGTCGTCGAAAAACTTTTTGGATTTTTACAAAATTTATGCTAAAACACACTAAAAATCTTTTTGGGATTTTTTAACAGAAACAGAAATGCAGAAAATGAAATATATACAAACAATAATTTTGTGAGTTCGTGCAAGAGGATCATATCAGTTTATGAGATCAATCACCAACACCGTTAAGCTTTAAACATTTTAAGCTCTAAACGATTCACATATATTGACGATATTGTTGTCCACTTAAGCTCAATCTAAAAACTTTCAATCTGCTTTCCGATACTTTAAGGTATATTAAGATAGCACTAAGTTCTTATGGACCCCATAATCTCAGCATATCCCCTCATCATGCAATACACTGACTCAAGCAACGCCTTTAAACTTTTATCAACCGTGATTTGTGCGAAAACAAAACAGAATGTTTAAACATTAACAATCAGGTCGATACTTCCGTATACGCATAGAAAGTCCAATGTTTAAACAAAATAAGAAAAATAAAACAAGTTGAAAGTTGTTTAGGCTTTAACCACCAGGTCGATACTCCCGTATACGCAGAGGAGATCCAAAGCTTAAACGAAACACCAAAGAAAATAAAGCAGAGCGTTTAGGCAACAACATCCAGGTCGATACTCACGTATACGCAGAGGATGTCCGATGCTTAAACAAAATAAAGAAATAAAACAAGTTTAAATCTTTGCAAAATGAAATGCACAATCACAGCGACTTTTCAGCAAAGTTGTGAAAGTTCACAAACTTAACCAGTTTTATGTCTTTCGACAATCAGCGATTACTGAGTAGGTACACAGTCAAGAAGGACAAAACTAAGTACTATGCTTTTGATCATGTTTCCCACTAGAACTAGGCTTTTTCATTTAAGTTTGTATCGTTATCGCAAATCTACTAGTCTAGCTGAGCCTACCGTCACATCCTTAGTGAGACCGTTATCACTTTTTAACTTTCCATTTCTTTAGCATGTCGTGACAGTCCACTGATGTACTATCATTTCCTCTTTTATGCAACAAAAACTCATTTTTCATTTTATCATGTTTTTGGCTTTTTCAAATTTTCTAATGTTTTTGGATTTTCTGAAAAAAAATACTCCCCCTAAAATACAAATACATCTAAAGGAAATTGAAAACAAACTGTACAAGAACATGACAACTGATATCGAATTGCCTCAATTCGCCATCCACTTGGCATAAACAATCAGAACTCCCCCTCACAACAAACTATTTTCCCATTGATTTCAAAACACTTAAGTTTGTTTTAATCAAATGGTTTTTCCGGAAAATTAGTTGTGTTGATTGATTTTAACCATTTGTAGGTTAGGGGATAACTCATCACATTGTTTACCAACACTTGTAGGAAATCAGATACAACTTAATGTCCCTGATTTACCACTTGTAAGATCAATCCAATCAAGCATTTTCAACCAAACATCATCTATTGGTTGAATTCTCAAAGTGCCGATTCCTACTCCACACTTACCAACCTGGGAGTTCCGGCTATTCACACTTATACAAAAACAAATTTCAAACACAATATAAGAATGATGCCGATTCATGCTCCACGATTACCAACTTGGGAGCTCTGGCAAGTCAGGTTTTTACTGTTTGAAAAATATATCCACCCAAGCTTGACCTTCCTTAGGTGTAACAATCTCTTCTTCATATTTACTTTCAACCGACCTGTGAACATTTCTTTTCGAAGCATAAAATTATTTCACTCCTTTGGCCTTACCATCGACCATTTTTCCAAAAATGTGTTTCACAGTTCCGTTGAAAGCCTTATCAACATCAAATTTTTTCTTGTCAGAATAAAATTGATTTGAAATTTCAACTTTCCCAACTTTCTTTTTAAAATTTTCAGCTCGCAAAGGTGGAAAATTCACATCATCCACTTTTGGAACTGATTTCTCAACCTTTTCTTTAACAACTTTTGGCTCCTCTGATTTTGTGGAATCAGATTCATCACCAGAACTGTTCCCTGAACCCTTAACAACCCATTTTTGATTTTTCAAATTTTCTTTTCTTTTAACCACATTCTTTGAACATTCACCAATCTCAAAGGTTGAATTTTCAAAGCCTGTAAATGTTTTGGTTGTTAGTTCAGTTTTTTCAACAACTTTCTCTTTCAGTTTACCAGAGACTTCCTGTTTTGGTTTGAATGTCTTCGGACAGTCCCTAGCAACATGACCAACAGTTTTACACTGAAAACAGGTTCTCTTTTCAATCTTCTTCTGAACAACATTCTTCTTTATGTCTTCTTGCTTCTTCACAAGGAATTCTTGATTCGTCTGCTTTCTGAATGCTTGCTCTTTCTCATCATCTAAAGATTTTCCTGAAACAAACACAGTTTTTGGTTTAGAAAATTTTTCATTTTTATAATTTTTCGGTTGATTAAATCCTAATCCTTTCTTTTTGAAATTACAGTTATGGTTTGGTTTTTTATGAATACCAGAACCAGAATTGTAACCCTTTTTCTTGTTTAATCTTTGTTGCACTCTTGAGATGTAAGGTTTAGGTTTTTCAGAAAGATTTGCATCTTTTATTTCAAAAATATTAATTTCTGTTAGTTTGAAAACCTTTTTAATCATTTCATTTTTAACACCTCTTATTGGAAAAGCTTCATCAGAATATAATTTGTCAGAATCTTTCAAAGTATATGCCACTTTGAATGATTCATCATTCAAATTAGATTTTGATATCAAAAACTCTTTATCATAAACCCGTTTGTCTTTTTTTACTGTTGACTTTGACGTATCGGACCCAGACTTTGACTCGGATTTGGACTCCGGTTTTGACTCCTCTATGTCATCTTTATCTAACACCTGATCGACCACACGTTTAATCAACTCGGACTCATGATCAATATCAGACGATGTGAACGTAACATCAATATTTTCTGGTAAGTTATCTGACGACACAGACTCCCACTGTAAGTTAATTTCCTTTTCGACTCTTTCTGAATTTGGATTTCGAGACAAATATCCATTTTTGACCGGAGCCGGACATCTATTATAGACCACACTTGGTTTCTTACCAAAAATATTCACTTTATCTTCGTCTTCTATCACAGATTTCTCTTCTTCTGAAGTCTTTACTTCTTCAAAAGTCTTCAAATTCTCCACAACCGGATAAATCCTGTCAACAACAAAAGTAGAGCATGAGTAACTTTCTAATAACTTGTTGACTCTTTCAGTTTCGATTCTTTGTGTTTCCAGCTTTAATTCCAGCTCAGCACACTTTTTAATGTGAAAATTGACATTATCAAGCTGTCCTATGTAAGCTCTCTTCAGTGTATTCATTGCCACAGCTTGTTCACCGTTTGAATCAGTATACTTGTTGATTTCTCTGTTCATTGTATCATAAAATTCTTTCAATCTGTTTATGTTATGCAGCAACTCATTGTTTTGCTTGATTAGAAAATCACAGTTCATGCATTTTTCAGGAACTTTGACAGGTTCTGCATCAACTTTGACTTCAAATTCAGGAACATCCTTGACTGTTCTGTTTGATCGTAAAAATTCAGCTCTTCTCTTTTTCTCAGCTTCTGCTTCAGCTTTTAATCTCTCTTCCTCTTCTTCCTCTTCTTCAAGCTTTCTCCGTCTTGCTTCAGCAGCTTCCATTACTTTTCTGCACTTTTCGGCACATTTCAAATCATAGGCATTTGCAATGAAAGCTTTAGCATATGAAGTGTCTTTGGACATCTCTTTGGTCATGAATTCTTGATCTGGGCAAAAATTGTCCCAACTAAAACCTTCAGCTAACTTTTCATCGTCTTGATCTGCCAGACACACTTTGCTATTTGTTGGAAGATATTTATCCCAGCTAAAATTATCATATTTGCCCTGATTAACTAGACACGCTCTTTTTGAACCTTCAATCACATCTCTCCCATGTGCAGTTTGTGCCTGATGCGGTGCTGGTGGTGTGACTTGATGATAAATCGCCTTTTTGTGATAATCGTTGTTTCCAAAAGGATTTTGGGCTCCACTAGCTTCACGATTTTTGCACTCCCTCTTGAAATGCCCCTTTTCCCTGCAACGAAAAATGTAACTTTAGATTTATCAAAGCCTAAAGTTGAAACACTTGCATCACGGAAATCATCTCTTCCCGTAATTTGTTTAAACTTCTCAGCTCGTCTCATCACACTAGCCATGCACCATTTAATATCCATCAATTCCATTTCCTCAGCATCGATTTGATCGTAATCCTCTTTCGTGAGCATTGGATTACCGATCTTTCCGGCCACAAAACTACTATAAGACTCTAGAACCATTCCCAACAAAGACATTTGATTTTTTGCTACTTCTTCAGAATAATCTTGATCACTTTCAAGATTTAATACAATATTGCATTGAAGTTTTCTTCCATTCTTTGTTGCAGAAATGTTTGGATCGAAAGATGAAAATCTTGTGCTGCTTGATCCCTGGGATGATTTCTTTTCTGAAGAATCTTTTGCACTGTAAGCCGTTTCGACTTTGGAGAAAAATTTGACTTTTTGTTGACACCACCTTTGTAATACAAGCTAATATCCTGTTCTCCATCGTAATTCTTCATCCTGGCAATCTTCCTCTGCTCCATCTCTTGAGCTTCTAGGTGTTTGATGAAGTCTCCCAGTGTCAAATTTTTATAATCTTTTCTGTTGGATCTCAGCATTATAAAAAATGTTCCCCAAGTTTCATGAGGTAGCGCATCTGCAAGTTTTTCAATCAATTCATCAGTATCCTTTTTAATACCAAGTTTTGACATATTTCTCACCAAGTTACAATATCTTTCTATAATTTGCTTGGTATTTTCAGATTTTAATCCCCGAAACAGATCAAACTCTTTCTTCATGAGAGACATTTTATTTTTGAGCATATCATCACTTCCAACAAATTTTGCTTCCAATTCTGTCCAAATTGAATAAGCAGTTCCATCATGTTGAAGCAGTTTCAAAATGTCTTCTTTTATCGCTTGCTGAAGCAGACTCACCATCAATTTCTCATCCCTATATTTCTTTTTATCTTCAGTACTCATTTCCCTAATTGTTAACTGAATATTATTCGTTGTAGGTCTAACATATGGTTCTTCAGTGTGTTCCCAAGCATCCAAATGATACGCCTCAACCCAATTTCCAAACCGTTCAGACCATCCATTGTAATCATCAATATCCATGAGTTTAGGCGGTTTCTGAGACGTCCCGGTTTCGCTTTCAAGCAAAGCATTCTGAGTGATTGTGATCGGACTAGCAAAGGCGTTATAGAATTCGTTGTCCATTGTTCAAAGTACACAAGTTCACAAATTTCCAAGCTTAGGCAAAATTGATCCTTGGAGCGAAACCCTAGTTGTCACTAAAAGCGAAATTACTAGGTGTCACAATAAGCGAAACCTTAAGTGACCAAATAAGCGAAACCTTAAGTGTTCAAATAAGCGAAACCTTAAGTGACCTTGGAGCGAAACCCTCAATTGTCACTGGAGCGAAACCTTGAGTGTCACAAGAGCGAAACCTTGAGTGTCACAAGAGCGAAACCAGGTGATGACGTCACCTTTTGCACGAGTCCATACGAGCGAAACCTTGAAAATCCTAAGATCTAAGTCAATTTTAGTTTTGAAACTTTCAAGGGTTTATTAATACATGATTCCGAGTGCTGTGTGTGAATTTGATCTGATTTTACCGTGAAAAATTTTGAAATTTTGAAGAAAGTGTAGAAAATCAGAATAAATGCAGCTGAAATGGCAAGAACTCTTCCTTCTGAGCTCTGATACCACTTGTAGGATCGTATTCGACCCTGTTTGAGTCGATCAGAAGAATTCCTATCCAAAACAAGAGGCGGAAACTAATGCTTTGGTGCGATTTCAGCTAGATTCACTTTAAACTGTTGTTGTATTGATCACTGAAACGATTACACGTTCTGACAACACTTCGGCAGCACTTCGTGGCTTACCGGAAGACAACACCTACAACTATGACTAAGATTTCGCTCATTCAGACTATATATAGGCTCACAGGTTTCGCTCCTACGGACCTGACACATAAGCGAAGCCTCACAATTGACATATGAGCGAAACTACTTGAAACATGAGCGAAACTAGAGCATTGACACATAAGCGAAACCCTAACTTGACACAAAAGCGAAACCTGAACAATGACACATGAGCGAAACCCTATCTAACACATGTTTCTTGGATTTCATGCCATGTTCTAACTTATACACTACTAGACTCGATATAAGACGTAGTCGACAGACGTAGTGCACCAACAAAATCATTTCGCATGAATGATATGTTTTTGAAAAATATTCTAAGTGTTAACTTGAATGTATGTTGTTGTTTTTCAGGCATCGAATGTTCAATACGATCCATTACACAACATCTGTTGTGTTTATGATGAGAAACTTCCAAAGATGGCTGCATTCAAAAGTATTCTGGAGTTTATGAAAAGATTACCTATTCAGAAGGCCTTAACTAATCAGCATCTTGTTTTTGAGTCACACATTGAGCGTTTCTGGAAGAATGCAACTTATGATGAAGAAAGCAAAATGATAAATTCGATTGTGAGCTTGAATGGCCAAGATAAACCGATCATCATTACAGAACAACTTGTTCGAGAAGTGTTGAACTTTCCGGACGATGAAAATTCTCCGACAAAGTTTCCTGAAAGAATGGTGAAGGGATGTATGCTAAGGATGGGGTATAGTGGACCATTGAACAAAGCAAACTATTTAAAAGCAAATTTCTCAAGGCCTTACAAGTTTCTTATACATTCAGTGTTGCATGCTCTTAGTCATCGAAAAGGAGGTTATGATGTGATGCGGGATTATCAAATGTGCACGGTGACTGCACTGGTGTTAAACAAGAAGTAAAATTTTTCAAAAATTGTGTTTCACTACATGATAGAGAATATTACTTCAAAAAGCAAAACATGGATCTATCCTAGATTTGTACAGATGATGTTAAACCATGCTTATCCTGGTTTGGAGAAAGATGAAAACAATGATTTGTTGGTGTTGTTCCACATGGGTAATGAAACGCTGAAAGTATTGGCCAGATATCACAAAAATCATCCTGAGTCATCAACTAAAGCTGATTTCTTTGGATTCATCAAAGACAAAAATTACCAAGATCCAGATCCGGTTGATCATCAAAAGTGGAGGAATGACAAAGAAATGAAAGAAAAGAGTTATGCAAATGAGTTGAAAATACTTGAAAATTTCAAGGAAACAAGAAATGAATGGTTTCTGAAGGAAGAGAAAAATAAAAGGAGTAGAAAGACAACTCCGAAAGTACAAGCTGAGGAAGGTTCATCTTCACAACCTAAGCAAAAGCGTCAAAAGAAAAGTGTTGAGACATTGCTGGTCGATGAACCAGAGGAAGAAGAACCAGAGGCTGATGTTGAAGGAGATCAAGTTCGTTTATCTCCAGAATCTGATCATTTATTGAAAGCTCTTAAAGAAAGTTTTAAAGCAGATAAAGCAGCTAAAGCAGTTGGTGAAAATGAAGGTGACAATGAAGAAGAAAGTTCATCTAGTTCTGAAGAAGAGATTGATGAAACGGAGAGGTTGAAAAGAATTCAGGCTGAAATAGAAAAAGAGAAACAGTTAAAAAGAAAAAGGAGAGAGGATAAGGATGATGATTTGTACATTCCATCTCCGGAACATGTTCAAGATACTCAAACAACACCATCATCTGGTGGTAGGAAGAAGAATCTGCTAGAAAGCGTGTTGTATCTCCTGCTGTTGCAAAACGATTGAAGATTTTGTTAAAGAAGAAACCCATTCAGGAACCAAGTAAACCACCATCACCACCACCTGAACCATCACCACCTAAATCACCACATCAATCACCTCCAAAACAACCTACATCACCACTTCATTCATCACCACCACATTTATCACCACTACATCTATCACCACCACATCAATCACCAATTGTAGAACAACCTGTTATCACATCACAACATATTCTACAAACACCTCCATCTACACAACCACCGATACAAACAACTCCTGGTTCTTCTGGATACAGAAATTTTCCACGTGTTCTGGAGAATATAGCACTTGAATATATTGGAGATTTCGGTTTTGCTAATGATGAGTAAGGTGCTGTTTGTTTTTTCTGCGAGAAAAGGTCTGCAGTCTGCGGACCACATCTGCAGGCATCTGCAGGAGAAGAGGTGGACCAAATGTCTGCAGTCTGCAAGGAGAAGAGGGTTTGTTTTTTTTTTATATATAAAACCTCTTCTCACCCTAACACACACAACACACATCTCTGATCTCTCTGTCTGCCTCCCTCTACCACCATAACCACCGTCCACCTCCACCACCACAACCAACCACCACCACTTCAGCCACCACCCACCCCGTCGCAGCCACCACCACCCCGTCGCAACCACCACCACCACCTAACGCTCACCACCACCATCTCCTCCTTCCTCCCCCACCAACCCCGTCGCAACCACCAAGCACTACCGCCACCACGAAGCCAAACACCACCACTTCAGCCGCCTTCAACCACCTCCACCGAAACCCTAATTTCACCATCTTCAAGGGTTTCGATTTGGGGGTTTCTGAAGAGAGAGAGAGAGAGAGAGAGATCGAGGGAGGAGAGAACTGTGGTGGTTGTCACCGGAGATGCTTCACCATCTTCACCGGCACCGGAGCTGAACCATGGTGGTTGTCACCGGGTTTCTGAAGAGAGAGAGAGAGAGAGAGATCGAGGGTTTCAATTTGGGGGTTTTGTCGGAGGTGGAGGTGGTGGCAGAGGAGGTGGTGTCGGAGGTGGAGGTGGTGGCAGAGGTCGGTTGGAGGGAGAAGAGGAGAAGAGGTTTGAAGAGTTTTGCAGACTTGGGGACATGTCTGCTTCGGGAAGAGGTGGGGAAGAGGTAAAGTGTGAGAAGCTCTTCCGGAAAAGAAATGAGCTGCAGACCTCAAACGTCTGCGCGCATCTGCGCGACGCAGACATAAGTGGCCAGAAGTGCTTCTGGCCAAAAAACAAACACCACCTAAGTGAAGAAGTTGGAAAAGAAAATGGAAGAAGTGTTAGTTGAGAACAAAAAGTTGATAGATCGTGAAAAGAAACTTGAAAAGCATGTCAAGACAGTTGAAGCTGAAAACTCGTCTTTGTTGAAGAAAGTTGAAGCAGATCAGACTGACATTGATATTCTTAAAGTTCGTATTGCTGAGTTAGAAGAGGAAAATGCTAGGAGAGACGAGCAGAATAAGTATCTCAAGTTAAAGAATAAAGAGTTAGAGGCTGCCAATGCAAAGAAAAATCACGAGATGTATATGTTGAACAAAGTGTTAGAAAGTGTGATTGGTAAGTCTGTGGAATAAAAATTTGAAGAAATTCAGCTTGAAGAAGTTAGAGCTCGTCGTCAAGCTGCGATTGATGCAGAAATGAAGGATAAGGGAAAAGGTGTTCAAACGGAAGTTACTGAGAGGGCAATCGTTCCATCAATTGTACCTGAATCACCTATTCAGAATCCTCTTCCTATTTCTGCAATTTCTGGTATATTTGAGGAAGATGTGTTAATTGATGATGTTAATGATGATGAGGAAGAAGTTGAGGAAGATGAAGATGTTGAGGAAGATGATGAAGATGATGAAGTTGAAAAAGATGATGCAGATGATGTATTTTCTGCTAGTAGTCATGATGATGGCGATGGAGATGATAACGATGATCAAGGTACGTCAGGCATTAAAGTTACAGAAGCGTCAACTAAAGAGAATGTCGATGATTATTTTCAAGACGATGCTAATGAAGAACCAGATAATGCTGAAGGTAAGGGGGGGAATGTTGATGATCAGAATGCTGATGATTATGAGAAGTTGATTCTGCGTCTTGAACCAGATGTAGAAGAAGGAGAATTCAGACATTCTTATACTTTAGCTGAGATCCTCAAGTTGACGCACATTGATGAGAATGAGTTTAAGTTTGATTTTGAAGAAGAATTGAATGATTTCAACATCAATCAGCAGTCCGAGTATCAGTATAAGTATGTGGAGGAAGCTGATAACTATGATAGGGTTGAAGTTGAGGATTGCAGTGATGAAGAAACGTTTGCGAATGTTGATACTTCAAACTTTCCAACGCTGGTTGAATTTTTCAGTCAAGAGAACATTGATGAATTAAGAAGGAAAGTTGAAGAATGTTTGAAAAACAAGAATTTTGATGGGACGACAAAAGACGAAAGTCGTGAAGAAAGGAAGAAATGGTTTAGAAAGAGTACTGAAATAAAATTCAAACGTCCACTAAAGTTTTATAAGAGAGACCGAGAAATTTCTCTTGGTGACATTATCAGCTGGGGATTCTTGCCACAAGTGAAAATGTATGCAATCAGAAGAGAATATGGGGTGCAGTCTTTTAAGTATATTCAGGATATCATGTCACTACCCTGGTGGGATGTTGAAGAGTTGTCAAAAGTTAGAACTTTGAACTATCCTATCAGAAAACATGATGTGCCTATTTAGGGTTTGATGAAGTATGAAGCGTTCAAAGACTTCAAGCACTGGAAACCTCATTATCCAAAGAAAGTGAAGAGAGTGGATCCTGAAACAGGAGCTGAAGAGACAATCCTGAAGATAAAGAAGCCAAAAGTTATAAAGAACATTCATGTGCCGAAAATAGAGCAGGATTTCCATACAGGGTTCTTGTATTGGGTGTACAGCTGTTTGATAACTAAAGCTGTGATCACCTACAGAGTTGAAAATGAACTCAGATACATCTCTGTGTATGATCCTTTGTGGTTGGTTAATTGCTCAGCAAAAGATATAGAGTGTTTGTTTGTTAACAAGATTGGGTTTAAAGCTAAAGACAGAGACCAGGCAATGCAATTTCAGAAGGTTGTAACTATATGTTTTCAGAAAGGGATTAACTCTGAGAATGAATGGTCAACAAAGTGGAGAAAGATTGAGAAGAAAGAAGCGCGGAAGGCTGAGAAGGAAAGAAAGGCACGAGAAGAAAGAGACAACATGCTAAGGCATACTGTTGTACAAAGAATGGCTGCAGAGGAAAGGAAAAAGGTTGAAGAGAATGAAAAGCTTAGGAAGCTGTTGCTGAGGAAGCCTAAGCCAAGAGAAGAAAAATTTAAGTCATTGTGAAGATAGCGCTGAAGACCTGACTGAAGACTCCGGCAATATTCAAGGGGGAGTTTGTTGGTGCATAATGTCTATAGCCTATGTCTACAGTCTAGGTCATGTCGGTAGCTTGTAGTAGGGTTAAAAGTGTCAAAAATGTAATTTTATATGTTTTGATGTCATTTCGCATGAAATAGCATCTGGCTATTTCGTACAAAATCATGTTTGGTCATTTCGTACGAAATGACATGTGGTCATTTTGTGCGAAATCAGTCGCCTATAAATAGGCAGTGTTGGTTTTTCATTTGGTACGAAATAGGTGAATGTGTAACGAAGTGCTGCCCAATTTTCACCGTGTAATCAAGTTGAATATCAATGAAAAACCTGTTTTAAGTATAAATCTCTGTTTCTACACCATTCTATCACTGATTCTCAGTTGTTTGATTGTTTCCGCCTTTCAAACGACTTAGATTTGACTCTGAACGACTCATATAGGTTGCAAAACGATCCTACAGAATGGAAATAAAGGGTGCCAAAAGATTTGAAAATGAGAAGAAAGTTTTGATGGCTAAGGAAGAACATGGTACTTCAAATAGAAGAAAGACTACCAGCAAGGTCAGCCAACCCAAAACCACACCTTCGAAAACCACTAAACATAACTCTGAAATCCCCAAAAGTTCCTCACATCAAACCACAAAACCAACAGATGTTGAGACACCGTTGTATCAACAGTTGTTGATACTTCAGTGGTTTCAATAGATGTTGTTTCAACAACTGCCCTCATCATTTCATCAACCATCACTCAATCCACTGCTACACCTCAAACTACATCTCCATTACAAAAACCACCTGCCAAAAAGCAGAAGACAACAGTTGACATATCAACAGTTGTAGTGACAATAGTGGTTGAGACACCAGTTGTTTCAACAATTGTTAGTCAGTCACCCATCACTTCAAACACCCCTTCTCAAGCCATAATCCTTTCTGTTCCAAAACCTCAAACAAAAACACCTTCTCCCAAAAAGGTGTATACAAGAAAAAGAAAGTTTCAGGTGAATGATGATGATATACAAGCACCTGTTCCCATTTCATATGCACCCTACAATGTAATCAAACCTCAACCATTCATTCCTCCAACCTTGGCAAACCCAATCAAAGATTCAAAAATACTTGAAGGACATGATCCTACAAGTGTTATACCAGTAGCAGCCAGTTACCCACTGGAATTACATGCTGTTAAAAATGAAATGAAGCAATTTTATACAGTGGATGATCCTTCAAAAAGGAAATTTCCATCTCTTGTTGGCTTCAGAGACCCAAAGAAGATGGATGAGTATTTAAAACTCAAAGCCAGGCAAGCTGAAATACAAGCTAGATATGAATGCCAAGGGGAGAGTGACAAGGACATTTCAAGTCGAATGTAGTTTTTACTAACTAAAGTCAAACAATTGGAAGATTATGCAAGAGACTTGAGTAAAGAAATGTCCAACCTGCCACCAGATGCTGACCTATAAAAAGATCTAAGAAGAGATTACTTAGAACTGATCATGAGAGAAAAGTTCTATCCTGCTAAGGTTGAACAGTTCAAAGACTGGCCACTCATTGCACTCAAGACTGAAGCAAGCAGAATTGAAAGAATTAAAAATGATCCAGGTATGAAAAGATCTGCACCAGATTGGAGTAAATACAAAAAGAAAATTGTAGATCTTACCTTGTAGTATAAAAGAAAGAGGCAAGAGTTGGTGGAAGCAAAATATGGATCAGCTAGGCAGATATCAAAATGGTCAAGGCAGTACATTGATCAAACCTACAAAAAGCTTGAGGAGCTAAGAAAGACAGATCCCACTGCTCCAAAGAAACCAACATACAAAACCACTGATAAGCCAAAGCAGCAGGCCCTCTCTTCAGAAACATTGTTCACATCATCTGACACCTCCATCATTGCTTTAAATCAAAGAAAGAAACAAAAACAGACTGATGCTAAAGATGTAGAAAGAGAAGCTGTCTATATGAAAGAAGCCATCAAAAGAATGATTGAAGAGGATCCTAACTCAGAAAACTTACAGGAAATTGCCAAAAGAGTTTTGAGCAGGCCTTCATCACCAAACTCATCAAAAATAAAACCTCTCCCAAGAAACCCACTGAACTCAAAAATACTAAAGTGGAAGTCTGATCAAAAGACCCACGTATTGACTTTGCTCAAGTCCAGTGGTGAAGTTAAGCACATATCAAGAGAGAATGCACTAGACCTGAGTGTAGAAGATTTATAAGATCTCCTTGAGCTTCAATTATGTAGGGATGAGGATGATGAAGATTCCATGAACTTTGAATTACAATTCAAAGGGTAAGTTAGGGAATTATTGATGAGGCAATAAAGATCTTCAATAATGAAGTGTTTTGGCATCATCTGTTCTAGGGGGAGATTGTTGGGATTGAACCCTACAAAGGAACATATGATAAAGCCAAAATTGGTTCAGAACAATGGATCCTTTATAAGTAGTGTTTGTACATATCTTTCCCCTTGACAGTGGCCCTAACAAATGATAGACTCTAAGCACCGCCCATTACAACTTTTGTTGATCTAAAGACTGATGAAGATTAAAGTACTGAAGCTCAATCTACTGATGTGTCTCAAGTACTGCTGAAAGACCAAAGCACTGCTGAAGCTACAACAGTGGAATGAAGAATCAGTGTTTTATTTATGCTTTGTCTATGTAATCAATAGTTTGTAATCAGTGGTTGTATAGATCAGTGGTTGTAGTTTGTTAGGCAGTTAGATGTCACTTTCATGGTGACGTCAGCCGAAGATGCTCAGTGGTTGAGTTGTACTATAAATAGAACAGTACTCTGTACTGTTCCATCAGCTCTCTTCTTCTAAGTCATTCTGTACGATCAATTACTGAGCTCAGGTTGAGGGGGAGATTTATGCATGCATGCAATTGAGTTGTTTATTGTAATCAAATACAATCATTCGATTTGATGCTAAACATGTGCGCTTAAACTTTTCTTCCATTGATTGTGTTCTCAAAGTTTATTTCATTATTCCACTGCAATTAATCTCAGTTTCATTTTCATTTCATTTAAACAAAACACAATCTAAGAAACTTAGATCCTAACACACACCCCCATACCCAACTAATAGAACCAACATTTTAGCCAGTTATGTTTTCCCAAATATCCCATATCATCAATCTGGAGTGTATCGCATCTGATAAAAGCCCCGGTGATACCTCACCAGCTAATTGAACAACAGTATCAATGAAAAGCCGCATCATTGCAAGGATGTCGGTGCGCCCCGGCATGAGATTCCGTTCCTTGATGCAACACTCTCCCATTCTGGAGGATAAGCAAAAGAAGGAACCATTTAGCCGGCTCTTGCTAAAAGCCCTACGATCACGAGTATTGGAAATTCGATATCTAAATTATCCAAACCCACCTGGGTATACTAAATTATATTATATAAACCCAACATATTTTACTAGTAATATTCTAAAATACTAACTCATGATCTATACCTAGAGGCTATCATTCAAATGCATGTTACCTTAATTTTCTCCATTCTTTAAAACTACTGGTAACCAGTAAGTCCTCCACCTGATCATACAGAGCATGATATTGATTTTTATTTTAATAATTTTTACGATCTTGATGCTGAACTTTGTATGATAAAAGCACCATATGGTGATTGGTAGTATCTTAGTGTGTACCAAAGATTGCTTTCATGCCTGGCCAGTATGAAAGATTAATGCATGGAACCTCTAAGATCACCCAACAATCATATTGTACTAATATCAACTAATAGTAAGCATTTAAATTTATATTTTGGCTATATCAGTGCCACGAAAATAATCTTTAATTTTATGGAGCCCCTTTCGTTTTATTCCTTCAAATGTTGTGAATGTCACATTTTATTGCCTCTAGCATATTAAACAAATCTATTGATTGCTCGCAAATAGACGAAGGCTAAGCACATACTCCCACCTATGATAGTGGTTGAGAAGGTGTTGGTAGTGGAAAAATATTTCCCTCACACCAAAATATATATAAATATATTCCCACTAATGATAGTGGTTAAGAAGGTGTTGGTAGTGGAAGAATTTTTCCCTTGCACCAGAATATATAATAATAGTCTTGATGACTTATAAATGCTATGAAAGCCAAAACAGAGTCTATAGGGTTATGACAAATGTGGTCAAATATAAAACACGCGAGAAATCAAGCAAATATTCCCTTCTCAACTTTTACCGGTCCACTAGTACTTACACGATTGAGACTAGCAGGTTGCCCATGATAAAATAGAGATTATGGCTAAAAGCACATACTCCCACCGATGATAGTGGTTGAGAAAGTGTGGCAGTGGAAAATATTTCCTCACACCAAAATATATATAAATAGTCCTGGTGACTTATAAGAGCTAAAAATGTCCAAACTCTCCATATATTCAGATAGGTTGAAGGAGAGGGACCATTTATTAAAAAAAATAGCGAAAATAAAGTCTCTATGAGCTATTATATAGCCAGTTATGAATAAAATACCCTAAACAATTGAGCAGATATGTTGCATAAATCCACTAGTTCTTACAAATCCTCAAGTAGGAGTGAGACTAGTAAGTATGACCGTGTCACTAGGATAAAAACCTCAAAATTCTGAGGAGGGTGTACGTACAATTGTTTATCTAATATAAACCTCAAGACTTCATGGGAAATTACGGAGCCATTGATGCCATTGAACGGCTTGATAAAATGGAAATCATTATAGATATCAACGGATGTGCTGAGAATGACGCGATCAAATATGCGTCGCAGTTCGTTTATATGGACACTTTAACATGTTGGAAGACCATGATTTAGTCTATTAAGAGAATTACCCTATATGATATAAGAATGGGAAAAATCTAATTGAACTAAGAAAGAAACTTTATTGCTCACCCTACGAGGCAGAGAAAATAGAGTTAGACTTATTAGAACTGACCATGAAAACTTAGACCATAATGAGTATACCTCCAATTATAAATGTCTAACTTAGTATTATACCTAATTAACCCTTAATCTAAGCGTATTAACGGTTAGTACGTAGGACAACCCTTGAGTGTTATAAATGATAATTTAACCCCGCATTTATCCATGTAATTGTCTAGAATTAGGTAACTATGGTTGTTTGTGTTTTAGGTACAAATGGAGCTAAAAAGGGAAGGAATTTGGAGCATCAATAAAAAATAAAATATTGGAATGGAAGAACTAAGAATATCACATGATAAAGGATGAAATTACGAGAACGAGGGTGAAAACGGCGAAGAAAACGGAGTTGAAACGAGAAAGTTATGAAGAAAACAAGAAAACAAAACCTGGCGCCACCGTAGCCTACGGCTCTGGCCGTAGGTTACGGCACTCACTGTGTTTTATGGTCCGCCGTAGCCCAGTTTAAGGGTGCCGTAGTGTTTTGGCTGCCACCGTAGCCTACGGCGGATGCCGTAGGTTACGGCGCCTTGCTGCGTGAAACTTGTAACTGCCCATTTTAATGACTTTTTATGATGTCTCTTGGTATCCAATCATTCCCATTCGCTTACCAGCAGTCTAGAGGCGAATTTTGGGTGTTCTTGAGAGCTTGAAACATTTTCTAAACATCTTGTTAGTGTTTTTAATTCCTATGAACATTGATATGTATGTGATGATGATTGTCCAAGTCATGAGTGGCTAAACTTATGGTGATCATCCTAGGTTGAAGGTTTGTCTAAGACATTTGTGTTTTGATTCTTATTTCTAGAATAATAGACTTGCAACTTTTGTTTGTTTATTATGGTGTGTTGTTTGCTTGTTCGTAAATTGTTAATTTGTATGTTAATCTTAGTCTAAACCATACGTTCTTGGTGCCGTTGGCAATCGAGATATCATGGGCGGGATTAGGATTGGGTATTGATTAATTGGTCATCGGGTAACAACCTCGTATACTTCTAATTTGAGTACTTAGTTCCCTTTCATCACGACAAGTAACAACACATGAACCATGTCTATGTGGTTCTTTCTAGTTGAATGTTAACATGAATGTCAAAGCAAACCGGAAACCTAGGATGGTCATTTGTTCCTAAACTGTTTACAAACCAAACTTTTCTTTGCAAGTTAATTAGTAGTAGTAGTTTTAAACTCAAACAATCAAATCCAACTCTTGAATTTACTTTTATTGCAAATAGTTTAAATTTAGTTAACGTAGCTATACATTTAGATAACATACATTCCACAAACTCCCTGTGTTCGATACCCACTTACCGCTATCTATTAGTAGTATTTGGATTAAATTTGATAGTGACCACGACATCACGTCAAATTTTGGCGCCGTTGCTGGGGAGTAGTGCGCAACGTGTGTTATTTTTTATTGTTTTAAGTTTGTTATTTTTCTGGTTTATGCTTGGTGTGCTAGTGTGCAGGTATTTACAGGTGCATGCGTACTAGGAGCTCTCACAAGCTATCACCATTGGCATTTGATCCGGAAATCGAACGAACTTTGAGAAGAAACAGAATTTTGCTATGTGAAAACAAAATCAATGGTTCACCAACAACACCTACTACACCAGTTACACCAATCAGATACATGGATCCTCCACCACCACCCACTACGGGTCAACCTACACCATCTTTTATACCTACATCATCCATGCCTTCACCAAATACTACCATTCCTGTATCCACACCTGAAATTAAACCAACTAATACTACCTTACCCGAAAACACTCAACCTGAATACTCTTTTAGCTATCAATCTACATCATCCGCCATGCCAGCTTTTTCAACATTTTTCCCAACATCCGGTCAACCATCATCATCACAACAAATACCACCACCCAATTTATTCCAAACCGGTCCATCTATAGTTCACTCCGCTCCACTTTGATCGGGAGTACAATATCATCATCCACAGTTTTTACAAGCTTCGGGTGTAAGACAAGATGGGTTCGATGATGGTTATGATGAAGAGTTTGAGGGATATGATGAAGAGGGGTATATGTATGGAGGAGATGGAGATCAAGGGGAGTACACATATGTGCAAGGTCAAGGTCAAGGTGGAAGTCAAGGGATGCAAGGTTTTGGTAGAGTTTCTCAACAACCAATTATACAACAAATTGTTCCTCAACAACAAGTACTACCACAAGGCCCACAGATTCAAAGGCAAGTTCAACAACAACAAAATGTGAGGCCAATGTTTCAACCACATCTACAACAATTTGGGCCTCCACGACCACAAGCTCAAAGACCAATGGGTCACGTACGTCCAAGAGTCCGGTTGGGCGTACCAAGAAGACATATTCGAGAACCCGTGAGGGGTATTGAGGCACACTTTAGGCCGATAATTACCAATAATCCATTGCCAATAGTCATTCCTCAAAACAATCAAGGAAGGACTTTTGAAGTTAGAACAAATTCTTTACAATGTCTACCCAAGTACAAGGGTCTAGCAACGGAAGAGCCCTATTTTCATTTAGAAGCATATGATTCAATATGCCATACTATCAGTGGGCAAGGGTTTTTGGTGGATGAAGTAAAGTTGGTACTTTTCCAATTTTCGCTAGAAGATAAAGTGAAAAAATGGTTTTACACCTTACCTTCGGAATCTATTTACACATGGGCGGAGATGCAACAAATATTTTTAGAAGAATTTTTTACCGCCCAAAAGACAAATGATGCAAGGAGAAGCTTGAGAAGCTTCCAACAACAACAAGGTGAGATGTTTAATGAAGCATTTGAATGGTTTAACTTAATGATAAAGAATTGCCCGCATCATGGGATAGAGTTATGGGAATTGTTGAATGCATTCCATGAGGGGTTATGTTCCAAAGATGCTCGTGACTTGATGTCCATCACAAATGGTACTTTTTTTTACTAATTACGAGCAAGATGATTGGATGTTTTTGGAACAAATGGCGGTCACATCAAAAAGGAAAGCTCAATCGTTAAGGAGAGCACGACCGGCCATAACTAGAACCCAAGTGCATGTGGCAGAAGATGCAAATGTACAAACCGCTAATCAAATCTATGATGTTTGTGCAATTTGCAATGAATTGGGGCACGCAGCTGAAAATTGCCAAGGATTGGAAGGGCAATATGAGGAGGTGAATGCAGTACAAGGTCAATGGGTTAGTGGTAGAAATTATAATATGAACTCGAACACATACCACCCCGGTTTACGAAATCACCCGAACTTTAGATACGGGAATCCGTCAAATCAAGTCAACCTGAACTTCCAAGGAAACCAAGGATTTCAAAGGTAATATCAAACGAGTCAAGTGCATGGTGGGTCTTCGGGTCAAAGCTCTTCGGGTGGAAACGAAGTAATGGAGATGTTGAAGGCGATGCAAATGGAGATGCAACGAAGAAATCAGCTTGATGAGGTTCGCATGCAAAAAGATGAAATTCGTGATAAAGCTATCCAATCGTTGACCACTCAAATGGGCCAACTTGCAAGTGAAGTGGCAATATTGAAGAAAGCAAAACGTTAACTACCGAGTGATACGGTAATAAATCCTAAGAACATAAAAAGTGTTAACATCAATGTGGTAAGCACCGTTCCTAGTACTGAATTTAATGAAAATTTTCTAACTTCTTCGTGTCAAATGAATACAAGTATAGGAAAGGACGCTGACGTGGAAAATGATAAAGAGCATGGAGCACCAATCGTGCCTATTCGAGTGGGAAAATTAAAAATTCCTCATGCATTGTTGGACTATGGGGCGGGCATGAGTGTGCTACCAGGCGATTTATATGAAATATATGATTTTGGTCCGCTTCAGGATGTAGACACCATGGTGAGTTTGGCGGATGAAAGTTGGAGGCGTCTATGGGGAATGGTTAAGAATGTTATGATTCGGTTGGGAGAATTCGAATACCCGGTGGATTTTCTAGTTTTAGATTATGTTACTACCATGATGGCGTCACAACAAAGGGTGATTTTGGGTCGACCGTTTCTCTATACGACAAATTCTTAAATCGATTGTAGAGAAGGAATCATTACCATGACCGAAAAGAACCGTAAGTTGTCATTTGATGTCCAGACTAAGATGATTAGTTACGATTTTGTTGAGGCGAAGGATAGCGGGGTTAGTGAAAAGGTGTTTCAAAGAATGAGAAGAAATCACCCACCGGATCGTGAAGAAAAGCATATGAGTTCAAGCAAGAGTGTATTTGATTACCCACCGAGTCGAAACAAGACAGATGCATTTTGCTCAATGGCACGAGAAAGTGATGGAGATGGCAGGAACCGCTTCTTTGAGCCACCATAAATGGGGTTGGCACGGTCTGGCTGAAGACCCGAAAACTTAGCGCTGCTCAGGAGGCAACCTGGGGTTTTATATTGATCTTGCTGTTTTTATCTTTCTATATTTCAGGTCCATGGCGACATTCAAGTGTGGGGAAGAGGTGCAGATATTTGTGTGAAGGTGGTGATAGGAAGTCAGATTATCTACAACATCTGTTGTGTCAAACTTCACCAGGTCAATATACTCTTTCCTTAGTCTTGTTTTGTTCTTTAGCTTTGAAATATTGGTAGTTAATTTGTTTGCTTTCAGATTAAAAAAATAAATAAAATAATTAAATAAATAAAAAAAAAGAAAAAAAAAAGAGTTTGGTGTGTTTGGAGCGATCTTTCCCTTCAAAGCCATACATTGGGGTCAATGTATCCCAAGTGTGGGGATGGGGGAAATTTTTGAAAAATATTGTAATCAAGCGAAAAACTGGTCCAAAATTGAACATTTGAGTATTAAACCGCATGGCACATCGGCAACCCATATCCTTTTTTCTTGGTGAGAGTTTGTGCCATTTCTTTAAACAATTAGAATATATCTTTTCTTGATGAGAATGGCAATGGGTGGGGGTGCATTAGAACTTGTGCTTGAATGCGGTTTTTAGGCCTTAGCTTGATATGCATGTGAATAGGATAAGGGTAATTAGGTAGCCTCGTCAAGGTGTGTGCGAGTGTGGGATTTGGGGGGTATTACATATATGAGCATGTTAGCGAAAGGGGCGGGGGTTTGGACTTTAGTAGCCCATTTGAGACTAAGAGCCGATTATTTGTAACCCGTGCCTAGCTTCTCTAAAAATTATCCCGTATTCGACCCGGCCTAGTAGTATTAGCATTTTATATTAGTATGTTTGTTATGTGATGTTTCAATTGTTTGCTAAAAAAAGAAAATAAAAAAAATGAGAAAAAAATGAAGAAAAAAAAAAGAGAAAAAGCAATGAAAAAAAAAGAAAAAGAGATTGATGTATTGTATATAGATGTTATGTTTAGATAGAAATAAAAGACCGGGTCGAATCATTAGCTACTTTGCATATATATTTCCATTTCCTACCCATTTTCCTAGCCATGTTACAACCTCTGAGTCCCTTTGATTCACGTGCATGTTTAGCAAATTATTTAGGCGAATGACCGATTTGAGTACAAGCATATTATTGTTCAACTACCCGTTTGCCTTGAGTGTGATCTAGCGTATCTTTGCTAGTTATTACTTGCCACCGAGAAGAGAGTTATTGTGAGGGGTGTGTTATGTGCGGGTTTAAGAAAAGTTAGTAAATGAGGACAATTGTTGCTTGGTTTGTACTTGATCGCTTGAATAAATTGTGTTTTGTTGAACGGGTTGCTTGGGACAAGCAACGTTAAGTGTGGGGATGTGACGGTTAGTACGTAGGACAACCCTTGAGTGTTATAAATGATAATTTAACCCCGCATTTATCCATGTAATTGTCTAGAATTAAGTAACTATGGTTGTTTGTGTTTTAGGTATAAATGGAGCTTAAAAGGGAAGGAATTTGGAGCATCAATAAAAAATAAAATATTGGAATGGAAGAACTAAGAATATCACATAATAGAGGATGAAATTACGAGAACGTGGGTAAAAACGGCGAAGAAAACGGAGTTGAAACGAGAAAGTTATGAAGAAAACAAGAAAACAAAACCTGGCGCCGCCATAGCCTACGGCTCTGGCCGTAGGTTACGGCACTCACTGTGTTTTCTGGTCCGCCGTAGCCCAGTTTAAGGGTGCCGTAGTGTTTTGGTTGCCACCATAGCCTACAGCGGATGCCGTAGGTTACGGCGCCGTACCGCGTGAAACTTGTAACTGCCCATTTTAATGACTTTTTATGATGTCTCTTGGTGTCCAATCATTGCCATTCGGTTACCAGCAGTCTAGAGGCGAATTTTAGGTCTTCTTGAGAGCTTGAAACATTTTCTAAACATCTTGGTAGTGTTTTTAATTTCTATGAACATTTATATGTATGTGATGATGATTGTCCAAATCATGAGTGGCTAAACTTATGGTGATCATCCTAGGTTGAAGGTTTGTCTAAGACATTTGTGTTTTGATTCTTATTTCTAGAATAATAGACTTGCAACTTTTGTTTGTTTATTATGGTGTGTTGTTTGCTTGTTCGTAAATTGTTAATTTGTATGTTAATCTTAGTCTAAACCATACGTTCTTGGTGTCGTTGGCAATAGAGATATCATGGGCGGGATTAGGATTGGGCATTGATTAATTGGTCATCGGGTAACAACCTCGCATACTTCTAATCCGAGTACTTAGTTCCCTTTCATCACGACAAGTAACAACACATGAACCATGTCTATGTGGTTCTTTCTAGTTGAATGTTAACATGAATGTCAAAGCAAACCGGAAACCTAGGATGGTCATTTGTTCCTAAACTGTTTACAAACCAAACTTTTCTTTGCAAGTTAATTAGTAATAGTAGTTTTAAACTCAAACAATCAAATCCAACTCTTGAATTTACTTTTATTGCAATTAGTTTAAATTTATTTAACGTAGCTATACATTTAGATAACATACATTCCACAAACTCCATGTGTTCGATACCCACTTACCGCTATCTGTTAGTAGTATTTGGATTAAATTTGATAGTGACCACGACATCACGTCATGTATCACGTGATATATCGGGAGATTTTCACCCAAAAATTTAAGGGATGGTAAAATCATCCAGTCTTGTTACTTTCTAGTCAATTATATACTTGACCCTCACATTTAACTAAGTATGAGATTCGATTAAGAATGGGCCAGGGCTGAGTTATAGCCTAAATGGAGAACTGATTTTAGAATCAGTCATGACCTAGTAAAAAATAAATTGGAATATGAGATTTACAGAAAAAGAACATTTTTGGAAAATGTTTTCATAAACAACACAAGGACAGTGGCATATGCAATAGAGCTGGCCACAAGACCTATGAATATAAGAAGTTTAAGAATGCAATTTGCCCTCAACATAGAAATAAGGTCCACTTCAGTAACAGTTGTCCTGGTCTGAAGAAAGTGCCAAGCTGGCAACGCCTAGAAAGGCAATGCCAAAATTTTCAGTTAACTTCTAGAAAAGCAGTAAAAGACGCAAACGTCATAATGGATGTGCTTTCCGTTAGTAATATTATTGCAAGAGTCTTGTTTGACTCTGGAACTGATAAGAGTTTTGCAGATCATAATTCTTTAAAAATATCAGACATACTGTAACACCTCGTAAAATCGTGTCCAATGATGTGAAGACACGTGTCCTAAACCCTAAATATGTAAAAGTTGACTTTAAAAGACTAAAGTTGACAAACAGTGAAAAGATGTATGCGGAGGGACTAAAAGTGTCAACATGCTAGACTTATACCTCTGATTGGTCTTACACATTGTACGTATTCTCAAACAAGTAAATTATTAAGCATGAGAAGCCATTTATGAAAGAAATCGAAAGTTTACAAGACAAAGGGGTTAAACATGTCAACATGTTAATTCTTACCTCTGAATGACCTTTTAATGAACCCGAGGCTTCGTAATGTTCAAATATACTTATGAGAATACTTGATTTTAATTACGAAAGGTTTCGGTACCGTTATACGATAAGTTGTGCAAGAATGCAAGAAGAAGGGTTAAAAGCGTCATCGAGAGAAACTAGAGCTTTCGGGTGATCTTGTAACTGAACGGGATCCTAACGAGGTTTAATATAACTCCCAAGATTGTTAAAAATTAACCTTAGGGGTCTGTAGTGCCAAAAATGAAAGATATAACAAGTTATTTGAGCTAGGGACTGAAACTGCCAAAAGGGAAACTTGTGTAATCGGAAGGAAGGAGAGTCGCGGGCCGCGAAGCCCACCTCCTTATCTCTCGCGGGCCGCGAGGGAACGCCCAGTGATGAAAATTAACTGCCAGCTGCATGTAAGAAGCCTTGAGCCCCAATCAAACTATCGCAACCCCCGACCTCTACCCTGGGAGCGGAGTCGCGAGATCCAGATTAGTGGTATCGGTGTTTATTAATTTGCTAGCGGAAATTTACATCAGGACCGTAGTTAGAAAATAGTTTATTAGAGTTAAAATACCACACTTTTTATAAATAACAAATACCTGGGAAAAACCCAAGTTTCCATTTTCATATGTTTATAGGGATAAACCCTAATTTATTGAAATAAAACTTCTTTCTTGTTTAGGTAACTTTTATAGCCACTTTTCCAAGTCTTCAGTGCTCTCCAGCTGGCTTCTATTTGGCTTTCACATTTTGTTACCTGAAATGCGTTTTAAAAAGTTTTGTCAGCAGGAAATATTCGTGAGTGCATCCCAGTTTAATCAACCAACTTTTATCATTTTATAGTATTGAGGGTGATTACAATGTTTATATCTACCCAATTACCACCCACGGTACTGTCAATCCTGACTTGTGGTCATGTTACTATTCACAGTATTAGCAACAAGTAATGTGTCACACCCTGACCGCGTAAAACAACAAACCGCGGCGGAAACGTCGGGGAGTGGAGCAACAGAATTATTATTTCACAACCATGGTAATTAAAGTTATGTTTTATTTATTAAACAAGAGGGTTACATTGTCTTGAAACGAAAGAAACAAAGAGTACATAACATTATTTAAGCTAATCTTGCTTCTTTTATGTTACTAAGGCCCGAGTCCACCCTAGTGTGTCCTGATCAAACCTATGCACCAGCTTCTGAAAACACATGTGAAAATAGGTACGTCAGCATAAAAATGCATGTGAGATACATAGGTTTATTGATTTAGGATTCATGACTTGTAGTTTGAAAGAAATGTTTAACAAAAAGTTAGTCATGAACCTTAGAAAATGTTTTCTTTTATAAGTCATTTGAAAAGCGATAACAAAATCAGATGATATATAAAAGAATAATGTAAGGTTAAATGAATAACCAAGTAACATGAGCTTGTATAAATTATGTTGTTTGTAAAACAATGTTTAGTGAAAATATGTTATTTGTGTAAAATGTAATATGTCTAAACTGAAATGGTTTAAATAACGCTACGATATGTAATGTCATAAAAGCACTTATATATAGGAAGTACCAGCGGCGTATCCACCATGCTTTTATCATATTACACGTCGCCTCGCTATGTAAATCACTTACCCAAACAAACCACCAAAATGTAATGTTCAAACAATTGTTGAAATGTTTATTGTATAATCAAATGTCTATTACCAAATGTGAATCATGTAATGTGTAAACAAATGTCATGTACGGTAAGTAAAAAGTGACTACTTAAACCATATGTAAAAATGTACAAAACAAAGTATTTTGAATAAATCAAAAGTCATGTTCTGTAAAATAAATGCATGCTTTACTGATACAAACATCTATGCGGTACTGTTAAACGTATACATTCAAGCCTTGAGACTATAGGATAAACCTTAGAACAAATCAAAGGTTATCAAAATGTTTTCGGATTCAGTCATTTCCTACTTCCAAACAAACCTAGGAAGCCAGAAATGGGAGTTGTCAAGTCCTATGGTACCACTACTTACTACCGAGCGGCGTAGCTAATGTTAATGAACCTATTTTAGTTTCGTTAAACAACCCAAATGTCATACCAAATGAAAGCATGTTTTATGAAAACAATGTACCTAGTATGCTGAGTGAACATACAAGGTAAAAAATGTAAAACAGTGTGTCCATATGCTGAGTGAACATATGCAACAGAAATGTAATATAAATCAATGTGTCCATATGCTGAGTGAACATATGCAACAGAAATGTAATGTAAATCAATGTGTCCATATGCTGAGTGAACATATGCTGCAGAAATGTAATGTAAATCAATGTGTCCATATGCTGAGTGAACATATGCAACAAAAATGTAATGTAAATCAATGTGCTAGCATGCTAAGTGAACATACATAGCAAAAACATGGAAGAAAAATCATGTACTATATGTGTACTAATGAACACAACAGGCATATGATAATAAAGCATGAAAAGCACGAAAGTAACAAGTAGGCACATGTGTTTCACCCCAAAATGTTTGAAAACAGTAAAAGAGGGGTCTATGTACTCACTTGAGATTGCTCTATAGTCTTTGGATAAGCAATGCTAGGAAGATCACGGAATCAATCGGTATCTAATATAGGTAACTACGTTAAATAACGGACCTAAATCGGAGGATTGGATAAAATGAGGTTTCGTAAACCAAATGAGTATAGGAACTCATGTAATACGGTTTAACAAAGCCTACATTCTAAAACGGAACCTATCCTAAGTGCTTACGACCCGTTACGACTCGTTTAGGTAGCTTATGCTACTTTAACGAGTCGTTCGCGTAAAACGCGTTCGGATTGCCTAACTAGTCCTATGATAAGTAATATATGCCTTAACATGTCTAATAATATTGCCTAATCAGTTTAGATGTCAAAATTTAAGTTACATATGCTTAAAATGAACTTAGCAAAAAGGGCATTTTGGTAATTTTCCTAAGGCATATAAACTACCTATCATACAACTAACTAAACGTAGTGACCATAAGGTATAACCTCGGAAGGTTATTCCCAATATAACTATGGTCACAAAATGTGTTTGGTCGGATCCTAACGATCGACCAAACGGGTCGGGTTCGAAAGTCTAAGCGGTTGTTTAGACCGCTTATCTTACGACCCTATATAAGCACTAAACCTAAAAGTGACAAGTTAAACATGTTAAAACATGTTTAACGAAGTTAGAAAATAGGTTTGATATCAAAACAAAGGGTCTTGATATCCAAAAATAGTTTGGTTGCAAAATACGCATAAACACGTATTCTGGCCGAAACTACGACTCATCACTATGCCTAAATAACGTGGTAATTAGTAGGTATAGTCACAAAGGACTATGACCATCGTGATTACGCTCACGTTGCGAAGTTCAAACGAACTTTGTGTTGACCATAAACTGGTCAAAGCTGAAAGTCAAACACTGTTTGACTTTCACGCTTAAAAACGCATAAAAGAACGAAAGAATACTCACAAGAGGTCCAAGAAATGGAGATTTGATCCAAGATTTCTCAGGTATGAAGGTTTTTAGGCTTCAACTTAGAGAAATTAGATCAAATGTGTGAGTTGCAAATGAAATGTAAGTGGGTATTTATAGATTTTCCAAGATCGTTAGGATCGTTCCTCGATAAACGAGCTTTGATCTTGGCCTTACACTTGTACCCACTGATTTGTAAAACCATGGGAGCCCCTAAACAAGCCCATAGACTTGATAAAACCATTTGCCATGGAAACAGCTGGGACAAGCTGGAAATCAGATTTTGCTGATCTGACATGTTCACACGGGCCGCGTAAGGGGGAGCTCTAGGCTACGCGCCCCGCCTGAGCTGGGTTATCAGCAAACAAGTTTCAGAAATTACAGAAATGGTCCCTGCAAGTGTTTAAGCCCCATTTTGACACGTTTAAAGCCCGTTAAGCCATTTTCAAGGCTCTACAATGATGCCTAAACATAAGGGACATGAAACATGCTCAAAAATATGTCGGTTGTCGGTTCGTTTGGCCGTACGATCACGTTATTCGGTTAATTACGATGAAACACGAACGGACGTGAAAAACGATCCAAATTACGCGACGAATGGAATTTTTTCAAGCCAATCACTAAAATAAAATATTTTAATGATTACATAAATTTTTGGATGTCCGGATGTATTCAGAACGTAAGATATGCTCGAAAATGCAAACTTATGCACTTTTTGACGCTTTTAGTCCCTGAATGACCAAAAAGTTTATTTTAGCACACCGAACCCCTCAAAGCCCATTTCTAAGCTATGTAAAGGATATTTAGGGTATGTTTAACTTATGATCAAGTTCCGGAATGTTTGTTACAGTACGAATCGGCATACTTTCGCAGTTTGTCGAAATTAGTCCCTGTAAGCGAATAAACTTGCTTTTGCCATACCAAAGCCTTCAAAACTTATTTCTAAGTTATGTAAAGGTTATTTAAGGTATGTTAAGCATATGTTGATGTTCCGGAGTGTTTATCGCGTTAAACTTATTACGGTTACGCATCAGTTTGCGTATAACTTTCCAGAAAGCGATATAGAGTTCGAAATTGAACAAAAGTCAAAACATGAAAAATGTCAAACATAAATAGACAAACATTGGGATAACAAAACATTGTTTTATTGATAATTGAACTGTTTACAAAGATTACAAGCACAGATGTCACAGTCTCCCCTACTTGTGGAAATTTCGTCCCGAAATTTATTTAGAGGAAACTTGTGAGAATAGGTGTGGGTATTTCTCCTTCATTTGATCTTCACGTTCCCAAGTAAATTCTAGTCCACGTTTAGATTCCCAGTGAATTTTGACAAGTGGCATGCGCTTGCGTTTGAGCCATTTGACTTCACGTTCCATAATTTCCGCAGGCTTTTCAACAAAATGCATCGTGTCATCGACACGAATTTCGTCAAGTGGTATGTGGAGGTTCTCATCAGCCAAACACTTCTTGAGATTGGACACGTGAAAGGTTGGATGAACATTTCCAAGTTCAGGAGGTAACTCAAGTCTGTAGGCTACCTTACCGATTTTTTCGACGATCTTGAATGGTCCAACATATCTAGGTGTAAGTTTTCCTGTCTTTCCAAATCTGATCACACCTTTCCAAGGTGAAACCTTAAGTAATACTCGATCACCGACTTGAAATTCCAAGGGCTTGCGTCGTCGATCCACGTAACTCTTTTGACGGCTTCTAGTTGTCTGAAGGTTATCGCGAACTTTCTTAACCTTATATGTTGTCTCTAGAATGAGGTCAGGTCCAGTAAGTTGAGCCTCTTCGATCTCCTTCCAGCAGACTGGTGAACGACATTTTCGACCATAAAGTGCCTCGAAAGGGGCCATGTTGATGCTGGAGTGATAACTGTTGTTGTAGGAGAATTCAATCAACGGAAGATATGAGTCCCAACTACCACCAAAATCGATCACACAAGCTCTAAGCATATCCACCAATGTTTGGATTGTTCTTTCATATTGACCCTCCGATTGCGGATGATAAGCTGTGCTCAAATTAAATTGGGTTCCCATAGCAGATTGCATGGTTCTCCAAAAATGAGATGAGAATCGAGCATCTCTGTCAGAAATAATGTTCAAAGGAACACCATGTCTAGATACCATTTCATCCACATAAATTTTAGCCAGCTTGTCAGCAGATAGATCCTCACGAATCGGCAGGAAATGTGCTGACGTTGTAAGACGATCAACAACTACCCAGATAGTGTCATGACCTCTCTTGGTGCGTGGAAGTTTGGTAATAAGATCCATAGCAATGTTTTCCCATTTCCAAACTGGAATCTCTGGTTGCTCCAATAAACCAGAAGGATGTTGATGTTCAGCCTTAACCTTAAGACAAGTAAGGCATTTTGATACGTATAAGGCAATGTCTTTCTTCATACCAGGCCACCAATACTGAGTACGAAGATCCTTATACATTTTGTCTGCACCAGGATGAATAGAATAACGAGACTTATGAGCTTCATCCATAAGCAAGGTGCAGAGATTTTCTTGACTTGGGACCCACAAACGGTCCTTGAAATAATACAATCCATTGTCTTTTAGTTCAAGATCAGGTTTGATATGATATGGTAATTCCTTACCCATCAAGTCTTGTGAAACACAAGTATGTTGAGCCTGAGAAATGCGAGTTTGAATATCAGATCGAACTCGAACACAATGAAGCATGACATGCTCTTTATGACTCAATGCATCAGCCACGACATTCGCCTTACCAGGATGGTAGCGAATTTCGCAGTCATAGTCGTTTAGAAGTTCCACCCAACGTCGTTGCCTCATGTTGAGTTCTTTCTGATTAAAGATATGCTGAAGACTTTTGTGGTCAGTGAAAACCACACATTTTGTACCATACAAATAGTGTCTCCAGATTTTGAGAGCGAATACAACTGCACCTAACTCAAGATCATGAGTCGTGTAGTTTTTCTCGTGAACCTTCAACTGCCTCGATGCATAGGCTATGACTTTGTTCCTTTGCATGAGAACACATCCAAGACCTAATTTGGATGCATCACAGTATACGACAAAATCATCATTGCCCTCAGGCAAAGATAGAATAGGTGCATCACAAAGCTTCTGTTTCAAGGTCTGAAAAGCTTCTTCTTGTTTGAATCCCCATTCAAAGGGTTTCTTCTTCTGAGTTAATGCAGTTAGAGGAACTGCAATCTTGGAGAAGTTTTCGATGAAGCGGCGGTAATAACCCGCGAGACCAAGAAATGAACGAACCTCGGTGGGTGTAGTAGACGTATTCCAATCCTTAATCGCACTGATCTTGGAGAGATCTACATGAATACCTTGTTCATTGACGATATGACCCAAAAATTGAACTTACCTAGCCCATAACGAGTGTGGAAAGCTGTCTTGGGAATATCTTCTTCATGCACACGAAGTTGTTGATACCTAGAACGAAGATCAATCTTCGAAAAACAAGTGGCACCCTGTAACTGATCAAAGAGATCATCAATGCGAGGTAGGGATATCGATTCTTGATGGTAAGCTTGTTAAGCTCATGATAATCGATGCACATTCTGAAAGATCCATCCTTCTTCTTGACAAAAAGAACGGGAGCACCCCAAGGTGAAAAGCTAGGACGGATAAAACCTTTGTCAGAAAGCTCTTGAAGCTGCTTAGATAACTCTTGCATATCAGACGGTGCAAGATGATATGGGGACCTAGCAATAGGATTTGCACCAGTTACAAGATCAATACGAAACTCGACTTGGCGTGCTGGGGGTAAACCAGGTAATTCTTCAGGAAACACTTCAGGATAATCCCGAACAACAGGGATATCTTGAATAGACTTACCTTTGCCCTTATCCGCTACAACATGTGCCAAGAAGGCCACATAGTTCTTTCGCAGATACTTCCGAGCTTGAGTACAAGGCATGAGCTTGAGACTGCTAAAAGGTTTCTCACCACGAACCTCTAAAATCTTACCATTCGAAAGCGGCACACGAACAATCTTCTCAAAACAAACTACCTTTGCGTGATGCTTAACTAACCAATCCATTCCTACTATAATGTCGAAGCTTCCAAGTTGCATTGGTGTGAGGTTGATAGGAAAGAGATGGTCGTTAAGGTTCAACTGGCAATTTCAAAGAACATAATCGAGAACAACGGGTTCACCACTAGCTACCTCTACTGTCAAGGGTTTTCATAGTTTTGTTCTAGACATGCGAAGCAAAGGCTCGAATGATAAAGACACAAAACTCTTATCGGCACCTGAATAAAAAAGAACAGATGCAGGCTGATTATTAACAAAGAACGTACCGTTGACCACCTCATTGTCTGCACATGCTTCATTAGCATTCATGTTGAAGACTCGTCCACGAGCCTGAGCCTGAGCCTGATTCACGTTAACCAACCTTGGGCACTGATTACGATAGTGGGTCAAATCCCCAAAATTGTAGCATGAACCAGGAGGATAGTGAGGTCCTGCAGCTTGAGCCTGTTGTTGAGCAGGTGGCTGAGCAGCTTGCTGGGCTAGGTTCTGAGCTGCTTGGTTCTGAATAGCAGGAAGACGACATGTTGTAGCAAGATGACCAGATCTTCCACAATTTGTACAATGACGACACTAAATGTGTGGCTGGTGATGACCGTTACACCTGTTGCATAGAGGTGCATTGCCAAGGTATGGTTTCTTGGCAGGTGTTTGCACAGGCTGATTTGGAGTAGCTTGATTGGCCTGTGCAGTAACAGCGAAGTTTTAGGAAGCCTTGCGCTTCCTAGACTTCTTAGTAGACCCAGCTTTCTTACCCTTCTTGTTCTCACCCTTATCAGACGACTGTTTCTTATCCTTGTCACCCTTCCTGTGTAGCTTACCCTTTCTGATCCGCGACTCAGTCAAAGTCGTGGCTAACTCAATTGCCTGACGAACTGTGGTAGGGTTACTACCAGTGACGATGTCTTGCACGGTGTCAGGTAAACCATCGACATACCTTTCGATAGCTTTCTCGAGTGGGGTAACCATTGTAGGGCATAACAAACTCAGTTCTTCGTACCTATCAGTGTAAGCCCAGTGCTCACCACTATCCTGCTTCAAATCATCAAACTCCCTTTCTAAAGCCCTTAGTTCATAATGAGGACAGAATTCCCTCATCATAAGGGCCCTAAGCTCTGCCCAGGTTTGTGCTAAAGCAACCTCAGCACCACAGTCTCTCATAATCCCGTTCCACCAAGTAAGAGCCCTCTTTTGAAAAATGCTGGAAGCAAACTCGACTTTACGATTATCAGGACACTGAACATGATGAAAAGTACTCTCAATGCTCTCGAACCACTAGAGGAGCCCAGTTGCTCCTTCAGAACCACTAAACTTGAGTGGTTTAGCCGAATTGAAACTTTTGAAGTTGCATGAAGCATTATTGTTGTTGTTGGCTTGGTTAACTTGAGCAATAATGTCTGGGAGTACAGCAGCCATTTGCTGCGCAATGATAGCTGCCATTTCGGCATTAGGTAGCGGATTTTCGCATCGAGGAGGCATTCTAAAAGAGGAAACATGAGAGAGAACGAGTGAGATGATTAGATGAAAAACGAGATGATACAAAAATCGACAGAAAGCAAGGATGGTGGTCATTCGTTTGTTACCACAAAGCAAACAATGACACACAGTGACTAATCAAAGTAAATGGGTCAAAAATAATGTATCGCGAAGACATGCTTTAGCCTATAAGTGGACACTCACCCCAAGAGTTCCCAGGTAAGAGTGACTGGTCCGATTATGTGGATTTGTACGAACACTCTAGCCTAGACAGAAAACTCGAGATACAGGTATCCACTCTTCCAGATTGCACGTGTTCACTTATCTAGACCCAAACTTTGACGAGATTTTGAAAATTTAGAAGGCATTAAGCCAAAAGAACCATTCAAGAATGGATGATTGAATTTTCAAAATCGTTTTGAAATTTTAGAGGGTTCAAAACCTTATAATAAATCATCTACGAATAGATGATTGATTTTCAAAAATTATTTTGGAAAAATTGTGTTCTTGTTTTGGTAATCACCTAAGGATAGGTGAAATGTATGTTTTAAGATCTAAACACAAAATAACTTGTGTTAGGGTCCTAGAAAAGTTATAGTCTAGGTCAAAGCATTACTAATAACCTAATTCCCTATAACCATTGGCTCTGATACCAACTCTTCTATCACACCCAGACCGCGTAAAACAACAAACCGCGGCGGAAACGTCGGGGAGTGGAGCAACAGAATTATTATTTCACAACCATGGTAATTAAAGTTACGTTTTATTTATTAAACAAGAGGGTTACATTGTCTTGAAATGAAAGAAACAAAGAGTACATAACATTATTTAAGCTAATCTTGCTTCTTTTATGTTACTAAGGCCCGAGTCCACCCTAGTGTGTCCTGATCAAACCAATGCACCAGCTCCTGAAAACACATGTGAAAATAGGTACGTCAGCATAAAAATGCCTGTGAGATACATAGGTTTATTGATTTAGGATTCATGACTTGTAGTTTAAAAGAAATGTTTAACAAAAAGTTAGTCATGAACCTTAGAAAATGTTTTCTTTTATAAGTCATTTGAAAAGCGATAATAAAATCAGATGATATATAAAAGAATAATGTAAGGTTAAATGAATGACCAAGTAACATGAACTTGTATAAATTATGTTGTTTGTAAAACAATGTTTAGTGAAAATATGTTATTTGTGTAAAATGTAATATGTCTAAACTGAAATGGTTTAAATAAAGCTACGATATGTAATATCATAAAAGCACTTATATATAGGAAGTACCAACGGCGTATCCACCATGCTTTTATCATATTACACGTCGCCTCATTATGTAAATCACTTACCCAAACAAACCACCAAAATGTAATGTTCAAACAATTGTTGAAATGTTTATTGTATAATCAAATGTCTATTGCCAAATGTGAATCATGTAATGTGTAAACAAATGTCATGTACGGTAAGTAAAAAGTGACTACTTAAACCATATGTAAAAATGTACAAAACAAAGTATTTTGAATAAATCAAAAGTCATGTTCTGTAAAATAAATGCATGCTTTACTGATACAAACATCTATGCGGTACTGTTAAACGTATACATTCAAGCCTTGAGACTGTAGGATAAACCTTGGAACAAATCAAAGGTTATCAAAATGTTTTCGGATTCAGTCATTTCCTACTTCCAAACAAACCTAGGAAGCTGGAAATGGGAGTTGTCAAGTCCTATGGTACCACTACTTACTACCGAGCGGCGTAGCTAATGTTAATGAACGTATTTTAGTTTCGTTAAACAAACCAAATGGCATACCAAATGTAAGCATGTTTTATGAAAACAATGTACCTAGTATGCTGAGTGAACATACAAGGTAAAAATGTAAAACAATGTGTCCATATGCTGAGTGAACATATGCAACAGAAATGTAATGTAAATCAATGTGTCCATATGCTGAGTGAACATATGCAACAGAAATGTAATGTAAATCAATGTGTCCATATGCTGAGTGAACATATGCAACAAAAATGTAATGTAAATCAATGTGCTAGCATGCTAAGTGAACATACATAGCAAAAATATGGAAGAAAAATCATGTACTATATGTGTACTAATGAACGTAGCAGGCATATGATAATAAAGCATGAAAAGCACGAAAGTAACAAGTAGGCACATGTGTTTCACCCCAAAATGTTTGAAAACAGTAAAAGAGGGGTCTATGTACTCACTTGAGATTGCTCAATAGTCTTTGGATAACAACCAAGCAATGCTAGGAAGATCACGGAATCAATCAGTACCTAATATAGGTAACTACGTTAAATAACGGACCTAAATCGGAGGATCGGATAAAATGAGGTTTCGTAAACCAAATGAGTATAGGAACTCATGTAATACGGTTTAACAAAGCCTACATTCTAAAATGGAACCTATCCTAAGTGCTTACGACCCGTTACGACTCGTTTAGGTAGCTTATGCTACTTTAAAGCGTCGTTCGCGTAAAACACGTTCGGATTGCCTAACTAGTCCTATGACAAGTAATATATGCCTTAACATGTCTAATAATGTTGCCTAGTCAGTTTAGATATCAAAATTTAAGTTACATATGCTTAAAATGAATTTATGTGCAAAAAGGGCATTTTGGTAATTTTCCTAAGGCATATAAACTACTTATCATACAACTAACTAAACGTAGTGACCATAAGGTATAACCTCGGAAGGTTATTCCCTATAAAACTATGGTCACAAAATGTGTTTGGTCAGATCCTAACGATCGACCAAACGGGTCGGGTTCGAAAGTCTAAGCGGTTGTTTAGACCGCTTATCTTACGACCCTATATAAGCACTAAACCTAAAAGTGATGAGTTAAACATGTTAAAACATGTTTAACGAGGTTAGAAAATAGGTTTGATATCAAAACAAAGGGTCTTGATACCCAAGAATAGTTTGGTTGCAAAATACGCATAAACGCGTATTCTGGCCGAAACTACGACTCGTCACTATGCCTAAATAATGTGGTAATCAGTAGGTATAGTCACAAAGGACTATGACCATCGTGATTACGCTCACGTTGCGAAGTTCAAACGAACTTCGTGTTGACCATAAACTGGTCAACGCTGAAAGTCAAACACTGTTTGACTTTCACGCTTAAAAACGTATAAAAGAACGAAAGAATACTCATAAGAGGTCCAAGAAATGGAGATTTGATCCAAGATTTCTCAGGTATGAAGGTTTTTAGGCTTCAACTTAGAGAAATCAGATCAAATGTGTGAGTTGCAAATGAAATGGAAGTGGGTATTTATAGATTTTCCAAGACCGTTAGGATCGTTCCTCGATAAACGAGCTTTGATCTTGGTCTTACACTTGTACCCACTGATTTGTAAAACCATGGGAGCCCCTAAACAAGCCCGTAGACTTGATAAAACCATTTGCAAGTCATGGAAACAGCTGGAACAAGCTGGAAATCAGATTTTTCTGATCTGACATGTTCACACGGGCCGCGTAAGGGGGAGCTCTAGGCTACGCGCCCCGCCTAAGCTGGGTTATCAGCAAACAAGTTTCAGAAATTACAAAAATGGTCCCTACAAGTGTTTAAGCCCCATTTTGACACGTTTAAAGCCCGTTAAGACATTTTTGTAACACCCCGAAAATATAAAACTTTAAATTAGAATTGTAAAGTATAAATAAACGAGAATTTACTAACTAGGAATTTTAACCTAGTTAGTTACAAGTCTAGAAATAACCTAAAGTAGGGTTAAAAGCAACTAAATTAAATAGTGATCAAAGTGGAGGGGCTTAAGTTGTAAAAATTGAAACTTAATTTTAATTAAGTTAATAAAACAAACCAAACACCCCCAAAAGGGAGTGTCTGGTCGAACAAGCACACCAGGGGCGACTCCCCCACTCTTCCAAAACCCTCAAACTTCATTAAACTTGCAAATTGAAGGTTTAATCCAAGTTGAAATCGAAATTAAATATAGATTACTGATCCTCATCACAAGAGGATTGCAAGGTATGTAAAATTTCGTGAAAACCCTCAACTTAAATTTCTCATGTAATTGGCAAAATCTGAATTGTTAGTTGCATGTGTGTCTTATGATGATCTAGGAGCAACTATGGTGTTTAGGGACAAACCCTAGGCAAATACAAGTTGAAATCATGTTAAATTTTAGTGAAGATTATGAACACCATTGTAGGTGATTAAAGGGTTATGTGTAAATTGATGAACACTAGGATATTGGGCGTTGTTCTAGTGTAATTTGACAATCTAGAAGTAATTTCAGAAATTTAGAAGTTAATAACCATGTAAAAGGTTGAATTATGTGAAATTAGGGCTACGAGATAAACTAGAGATTTGATGTTTAATCATATAAAAATCTGCCCTTGAAGTGTTTGTTGAAATGCCTCTAAGAAGGCTTAAAACTGAAATTTCAAGTTTAAACGCATAATTATAGTATTTCGGTGTATTATGCAAATTATGATTTAAGAGAGAGTTCTAAACATATCATAAATGAACTCTATAGGAAAGGATACCGGATCGTCAAGTGGAATAGCCGGTGGTGATTTACGATTGAAGGACGTGCATTAAGGTATGTAAATTGATCCGTTACATTTGTTGAATTATGGTTAAACTATGCGTTATTGATAGAATTTATATTGATTATGGTTGGAATGTGAATCACTAGACCTAGTATAGTAAACGAGCCAATTGGTAGTCATCATAAGTGGATGATTCCACAAGATGAGCCAACGGGTCTATTAGTTGTGAAAATTTGTAGTTTTAAACGTTCTAGTAGACGATAATGGCGATATTAGTCACAAAGGCATTAAACCATGAAATTGGTAAGAAATGCGGGTGATAACAAGCCTCGGATGTTGGGCATAAGGCGCCATAGGTTTATTAGTTAAATGGTAGTAAAATGTGTAAGGTTAGAACGGGTCGAATAATTACAAGTGACATATGGTCTTTCGGTCCGTAAGGTAAATTTCGAGTATCAAATTTATAATAGTTATGTTGGTAATGAATTTACAGACACATAGGAAGAAAAATCACTTAAAACGGACAACCGAGCGGAAAGTTATGGCTGTTTAAGTCAAAAATCAGGATTTCCGGAACTGGCAGCAATTTCAGGTCAAAAACCTGCACCTGCTGGAAAACCGTACCTTCCGCGCCACGCGGAAGGATTCTTTAAATCCTCCGCGATACGCGACGTCTGCCGCGACACACGACAGATCACTCAAAACCTGCCGCGACACGCGGCAGGGTAACTTTTAAAAACTTGTTTGTTTTTCATGTTTTTGATGCCAGAACTTGTTTGTATGATCCAAATCATGGTCAAAACTAACATTTTGGGTTGTTTTGACCTTAGGTAAAAGTGGGAACTTTCCGGATGGCGATCAAGCTAATGTCAAAGAACCGAACACTCATTTTGAAGCTTCCGCAGTGATTTAAATCTTTGATAGATTTTGTGTATGGGTTGTAAACAAATTTCTAAACAACTTTTGATACGTTTTAAACTTAGACGTTAGTTAACTAAGGTTGATGTTATGTATGAATTTCTTTGGTGATAGTTATGTTACTTAAACAATGCTTTAATTGAAATGGTATAATCTATTATTAAAATCAAGTGAAGATAGACGGGTTTTACAAGTTGGTAATCAGAGCTTAAGGTTGTCAACAAAGTGTTTGGTTCAAGCTTGATTTATCGTCCGGTAAGAATTAACTTATTATGTTAGTAGATTATACCTTATGTAAGTATGAGAAATAAATTGAGATGCATGGGAAGAGTGTGTTAACACACTCAAACCCGGAAAGTGCATTAAGTGTGAACGGTTAAAGCAAGTTAGGAACTTGGCTAAACTGAAACAAATGAAGAAATAGTATAAATGAAATGTTTAACGTTTAAATGTAAACATTTCAGCTTCAAGATGTCTGATGGGAATGATGATAATCCGGTGCAAACAAGCACCGAACAAATGAAAGAGATAATTGCCGAAGAGGTAGGTAAGGCAATTGAAGGAAGTCTATCCGGATTTATAGACAAAATTCAAAACACGATGTTGTCGCTTGTTGAAGAGCGAGTTAAAAGGTTGGAGGATATTGTCAACCTTATGAGGGAGAAAACGGGAGAACGCAAAGGGTGTTCGTACAAAGAATTCATGGCATGTAAACCGCCAATCTATAACGGGGAGGTTGACCCGATAATTTGCCAAAGATGGATAAGTGATGTTGAAGGAGTGTTTGAACGAACCCATTGTGACGAGGCGACTTTGTTGCTTACGGAACGGGTCAATTGAGAAATCAAGCCAAGGATTGGTGGGATAACAAAAAGAAGGAAATGGGAGCCGAAGCGGCGAGGGCTATGACTTGGGACGAGTTTAAGGTACCATTCCTTAAACACCACAGTCCCAAAGCGGTTATTAACAGAATCAAAGAAGAATTCATCTAGCTGAGACAAAAGGGTGAAACAATCGATAAGATCACGGGCATCTTCATGGATAAGCTGAGATTTTGTGACGAGTTAGTCACCACTGAAGAGCAAAAGATATATTACTATTACAACATGCTGAGTGCCGAGTACCGGGAATTTATGACTCCGTCAAAATACGAAACCCTCACGGAGATTATCAACACCGCCCGAGAGCGGGAAATCGAGTTAAAGAAACAAGTGGAAAGAGGTGAACGAAGGGCACAGGATGTGAATCCAAGCCCTACAAAGAAAGCTAGAACTGCTGAATCGGGAAAGAAAGTGGATGCTAAAGGTGGGTCGCCGAGTTGCAAAGTGTGTGGTAAAGGGCACAAAGGCGAGTGCCGCTTCAAAGACAAGCCGTGCCCGGTATGTGGGAAGACGGGGCACACCGCATCACTATGTCCCGGGAAGGTTTCTGTTTCTTACAAGTGTTATCAACCTGGTCACAAGAAATCTGAATGCCCCGAGTTGGTGGGAAAGAGAGACACAAAAGAGTCTCCAACAGAAGCTCCCAAAGCGAAGGCTAGGTCCTTCCAACTTACCGCGGCTGAAGTGAAGACAGAACCCGATGTGGTTTCAGGTATATTCACAATTAACTCAATTCCAGCACGTGTATTGTTTGATACGGGTGCGAATAAATCCTTCATTTCGCATGGATTTATTCGACATCCTTCATTTGTATTGACGAAATTACCTATGCCCTTAGAAGTTGAAATAGGGGATAACAAAAGCTTTATAGTTTGTGATGTTTGTCGAGGTTGCAAATTAAGCATCGATGATGAGGAATACTTGATAGACCTAATCCCGATGTCAATGGGGGAATTTCAAGTAGTCGTTGGGATGGATTGGCTAGCCCAACACCATGCAAAAGTCGTGTGTTTTCGTAAAGAGATAAAACTAACATCTCCGAGCGGGAAACACGTCACCATCTATGGCGAAAAAGGAGGTAACCCTATAGTGTGCTCAATGTTGAAAGCTCACAAGCTTATGAAGCGAGGATGCAAGGCATTCATGATATACGCAAACGAACCCGAGAAAGAATCACGGAAGATTGAAGAGGTACCGGTAGTACGAGATTATGGAGATGTATTTCCGGAGGATTTACCGGGGATACCGCCGGAACGGGAAGTAGAGTTCGGGATTGAATTGATTCCGGGCGCAAAACCCGTAGCTAAAGCACCGTATCGACTCGCGCCGTCAGAATTACAAGAGTAGATGTCCCAAATTCAAGACCTGCTTGACAAAGGATTTATAAGGCCGAGTGTGTCTCCTTGGGGCGCACCGGTACTGTTCATGAGAAAGAAAGACGGGAGCATGCGAATGTGTATCGATTACCGGGAGTTAAACAAACTCACGGTAAAGAACCGATACCCGCTTCCGAGGATAGATGATTTATTTGACCAATTACAAGGTGCGAACTGGTTTTCAAAAATTGACCTTAGATCCGGGTATCACCAGCTAAAGGTCAAGGAAGAAGATGTCCCGAAGACGGCTTTCCGCACGAGATACGGACATTACGAATTCCTCGTGATGTCATTTGGGCTAACAAATGCACCCGCGGCTTTCATGGACCTCATAAACCGGGTTTGCAAGCCAATGTTAGATAAGTCGGTCATCGTGTTTATCGATGATATTTTGGTGTATTCGAAAAGTGAAGCTGATCACGTACACCACTTACAAGAAGTGTTAGAGACACTTAGACGAGAAAGGCTGTATGCGAAATTCTCTAAGTGTGCCTTTTGGTTACGAGAGGTATAATTTCTTGGCCACGTCATAAGTGCCGACGGAGTATTGGTGGATCCGTCCAAGATCGAGGCTGTGTCAAAATGGAATCCCCCGAAGAACCCTTCAGAGATCAGAAGCTTTTTGGGGCTTGCGGGATACTACAGGAGATTCATTCAAGATTTCTCCAAAATTGCGTCACCGCTAACAAAGCTAACCCAAAAGAAAGAAAAGTTCATTTGGGGTATCGATCAAGAAAGAGCGTTTCAAACGCTAAAAGAAAAGCTAACTCAAGCTCCGGTACTGACATTGCCGGACGGAGTTGCAGACATGGTGGTTTATTCGGATGCTTCACTATCGGGGCTCGGGTGTGTTTTAATGCAACGGGGCAGGGTTATAGCTTATGCCTCGAGGCAATTGAAGATACACGAGAAGAAATACCCCACGCATGATCTTGAGTTGGTTGCGGTGGTATTTGCCTTAAAAATATGGAGGCACTACTTATATGGGGTAAAGTGCACCATATTCACCGATCACAAGAGCTTGAAATACTTCTTCGATCAGAAGGAGTTAAATATGCGACAAAGGCGATGGCTAGAAACAGTGAAAGACTTCGATTGTGAAATACATTATCACCCCGGAAACGCTAATGTGGTGGCGGACGCTCTAAGCAGAAAAGCAGACTATGTCCCAATACGAGTAAGGTCGATGCAACTCATGGTGACCTCGGGTATACTTGAACGTATTCGAGAGGCGCAATTAGAAGCAATGAAAGAAGAGAATTGGAAGAAAGAAAGAATAATCGGTCAGTTGAAAGATTTGACGGACGGGAATAACGGGTTGAAGACTCGATCCGGAAGGATATGGGTCCCACATACTTGTGGGGTGAAGGCGCTTCTACTTAATGAAGCTCATAAATCCCGATATTCAATTCATCCGGGTGCGACCAAGATGTACAATGATCTGAAACAAAATTATTGGTGGCATGGAATGAAGAGGGATGTGGCGAAGTATGTGGAAAAATGCTTGACATGTTTACAAGTCAAGGCGGAACATCAGAAACCATACGGCAAACTCCAACCGTTAGAAATTCCGGTTTGGAAATGGGAACATATTACAATGGACCTATTAACCAAGTTGCCTAAAACAAATCGTGGTTTTGATGCCATATGGGTAGTGGTGGATAGATTGACGAAAAGTGCTCACTTCATTCCGATCCGTGAGACTTATACGTCAGAAAAGATGTCAGAGGTTTACACAAATGAAATAATAGCACGTCATGGGGTGCCGGTATCCATCGTGTCTGATAGGGATACCCGGTTTACTTCAAATTTCTGACGAGATTTCCAAGAGCAAATGGGAACCAAATTGTTCATTTGCACTGCGTACCATCCTCAAACAGATGGCCAGAGTGAAAGAACGATACAAACATTGGGGGACATGCTACGGGCATGTATAATCGATTTTGGAGGAAGTTGGGATGTTCACCTACCGTTAGTCGGGTTTTCGTATAATAACAGCTACCAATCTAGTATTAAGATGGCACCGTATGAAATGCTTTATGGTAGGAAGTGTCGAACCCCGGTATGTTGGGGTGAAGTGGGTCCGCGTGAACTCGCCCACCAAGATATAGTAAGAGCCACAAATGAAAAGATTGAAATAGTTCGGGCACACTTGAAAGCGGCTAAAGACAGGCAAAAGGCGTATGCTGATAAAAGGAAAAGGCCAATCGAATTCCAGGTTAGCGACATGGTTATGCTAAAAGTTTCCCCATGGAAGGGCGTTATTAGATTCAGAAAAAGGGGGAAACTAAGCCCAAGGTTTATTGGGCCATTTAAAATCATCGGAAGGGTTGGCAAGGTAGCTTACCGCCTTGAGCTACCGGAGGAACTAAGCGGAATTCATGGCACGTTTCACGTGTCACAACTACGAAAGTGCCTAGCAGACGAAACAGCCTATATCCATTACGATGATACCGAAGTGGATAATAGTCTGAATTATGCTGTGAGACCGGTGGAGATTTTAGATCGAAAGGTCAAACACTTACGAAATAAACAAATCAACCAAGTCAAAATCAAATGGGAGCATAGGAAAGGTGCGGACACTACGTGGGAGTCCGAAGAGGAGATGCGACGTCTCCACCCTACATTATTTGGTGCGTACTACGGTTTCGGGGACGAAACCCTTATAAGGGGGGTGGACTTGTAACACCCCGAAAATATAAAACTTTAAATTAGAATTGTAAAGTATAAATAAACGAGAATTTACTAACTAGGAATTTTAACCTAGTTAGTTACAAGTCTAGAAATAACCTAAAGTAGGGTTAAAAGTAACTAAATTAAATATTGATCAAAGTGGAGGGGCTTAAGTTGTAAAAATTGAAACTTAATTTTAATTAAGTTAATAAAACAAACCAAACACCCCCAAAAGGGAGTGTCTGGTCGAACAAGCACACCAGGGGCGACTCCCCCACTCTTCCAAAACCCTCAAACTTCATTAAACTTGCAAACTGAAGGTTTAATCCAAGTTGAAATCGAAATTAAAGTATAGATTACTGATCCTCATCACAAGAGGATTGCAAGGTATGTAAAATTTCGTGAAAACCCTCAACTTAAATTTCTCATGTAATTGGGAAAATCTGAATTGTTAGTTGCATGTGTGTCTTATGATGATCTAGGAGCAACTATGGTGTTTAGGGACAAACCCTAGGCAAATACAAGTTGAAATCATGTTAAATTTTAGTGAAGATTATGAACACCATTGTAGGTGATTAAAGGGTTATGTGTAAATTGATGAACACTAGGATATTGGGTGTTGTTCTAGTGTAATTTGACAATCTAGAAGTAATTTCAGAAATTTAGAAGTTAATAACCATGTAAAAGGTTGAATTATGTGAAATTTCAGAAATTTAGAAGATAAACTAGAGATTTGATGTTTAATCATATAAAAATATGCCCTTGAAGTGTTTGTTGAAATGCCTCTAAGAAGGCTTAAAACTGAAATTTCAAGTTTAAACGCATAATTATAGTATTTCGGTGTATTATGCAAATTATGATTTAAGAGAGAGTTCTAAACATATCATAAATGAACTCTATAGGAAAGGATACCGGATCGTCAAGTGGACAAGCCGGTGGTGATTTACGATTGAAGGGCGTGCATTAAGGTATGTAACTTGATCCGTTACATTTGTTGAATTATGGTTAAACTATGCGTTATTGATAGAATTTATATTGATTATGGTTGGAATGTGAATCACTAGACCTAGTATAGTAAACGAGCCAATTGGTAGTCATCATAAGTGGATGATTCCACAAGATGAGCCAACGGGTCTATTAGTTGTGAAAATTTGTAGTTTTAAACGTTCTAGTAGACGATAATGGCGATATTAGTCACAAAGGCATTAAACCATGAAATTGGTAAGAAATGCGGGTGATAACAAGCCTCGGATGTTGGGCATAAGGCGCCATAGGTTTATTAGTTAAATGGTAGTAAAATGTGTAAGGTTAGAACGGGTCGAATAATTACATAGTGACATATGGTCTTTCGGTCTGTAAGGTAAATTTCGAGTATCAAATTTATAATAGTTATGTTGGTAATGAATTACAGACACATAGGAAGAAAAATCACTTAAAACGGACAACCGAGCGGAAAGTTATGGCTGTTTAAGTCAAAAATCAGGATTTCCGGAACTGGCAGCAATTTCAGGTCAAAAACCTGCACCTGCTGGAAAACCGTACCTTTCGCGCCACGCGGAAGGATTCTTTAAATCCTCCGCGATACGCGACGTCTGCCGCGACACGCGACAGATCACTCAAAACCTGCCGCGACACGCGGCAGGGTAACTTTTAAAAACTTGTTTGTTTTTCATGTTTTTAATGCCATAACTTGTTTGTATGATCCAAATCATGGTCAAAACTAACATTTTGGGTTGTTTTGACCTTAGGTAAAAGTGGGAACTTTCCGGATGGCGATCAAGCTAATGTCAAAGAACCGAACACTCATTTTGAAGCTTCCGCAGTGATTTAAATCTTTGATAGATTTTATGTATGGGTTGTAAACAAATTTCTAAACAACTTTTGATACGTTTTAAACTTAGACGTTAGTTAACTAAGGTTGATGCTATGTATGAATTTCTTTGGTGATAGTTATGTTACTTAAACAATGTTTTAATTGAAATGGTATAATCTATTATTAAAATCAAGTGAAAATAGACGGGTGTTACAATTTTCAAGGCTCTACAATGATTCCTAAACATAAGGGACATGAAACATGCTCAAAAATATGTCGGATGTCGGTTCGTTTGGCCGTACGATCACGTTATTCGGTTAATTACGACGAAACACGAACGGACATGAAAAACGATCCAAATTACGCGACGAATGGAATTTAATCAAGCCAATCACTAAAATAAAATATTTTAATGATTACATAAATTTTTGGATGTCCGGATGTATTCAGAACGTAAGATATGCGCGAAAATGCAAACTTATGCACTTTTTGACGCTTTTAGTCCCTGAATGACCAAAAAGTTTATTTTAGCACACCGAACCCCTCAAAGCCCATTTCTAAGCTATGTAAAGGATATTTAGGGTATGTTTAACTTATGATCAAGTTCTAGAATGTTCGTTACGGTACGAATCGGCATACTTTCGTAGTGTCACACCCCCAAAATCCACCATGCGGAGTACCACCGCTTGGAGGCGTGACGTGACCAGGATCGAGCCACCAATCATATTGAACATCGTAATTAAGTAAATAGACCAACCACAATACGATTGGTGACCAAAGCCAGTTAACCATGTTTAGTTTAAACAGCGGAAGCATAAAAGTAAATCCAAAAGCATAAGTCCATAGTTTATAAGTTAAAGTTCAAAACGCAAGTTTAATAAGTTCATATGGATTTAAATAATAAGCACGGAACATAACAGTCCGTACACCACAACGAATCCTTCCTCGTGCAAGCTCCAAGCGTTTAGCGACCTGTACGGCATGTAACAACGAGTCAACAACAAAGTTGAGTGAGTTCACGTTTGGTTGTTTAGTTTTAAGTTGTTTCTGAAAAACGTGGTTTGACTTTCGTTGGCTTAATTACCGTGGGGGTTACCCCGTAGTTGAAAGTATGTTTAACCAGTTCCTTTTTCATTACCCAAACTATAACCATAATCAGTGGGGGCTTTCCCCGTGTGAACTACTAGACGGTATGATATCGACTACTACGAACAATAGTTGTGCCCTACATCAGTGTCTATCATCACTGACAGTTTGCCATAGTCCATTAGTACACACCCGTCCGAACGGCACGGTGTGAGGTTTGTTAAACCTAATAGCGCTATTAACTAATGACCCGCTCGCCATTGGCCTCGGCGATTAAGTCGATATAAATTGAGGGACTTCATGATAGAGTTTTTGTCTAGCTAGTTTTAAGGTTGTTGTCCTACCCAAGGAGGACGGACGTATGTATTCTGCACCAGGAGAATTCGTAGGATTAATAATGGCACCCTACCTATGGAGGATGGTCGTACACATCCTCCCAAGGGGATATGTAGATTTAGTTTTTAATTCTTTAACCCATTCCCAAACCACTGGGAATCCCATGCCTTAGAAGGTGTGTGAACTCACCTCGGTTTGCTCGGTTAGATTCTCAAATATAGCTAACAGTCAAGGTCGGTCAATCACGTCCTAGTATGATTTACCAGTTAGTCATTTAGTGGCTTTTAAATAGAGCACAAAGTTCCTACACGTATCTATCACACAACATGCATCACTTTGACGGTTTATGCCCATATAAGTTTCCCATCCATTCCCCACTCAGAAACAAACATATGATAATGCACATAACACATATAACATGTTAGATCATTCACAAATAGCATACTCGACATTTAGACACGCAAATTACAGCTTATGTCATTTCAGCATAAATATTCAAAACCGGGCTGTTTTCGGACATTTTAATAAAATAGTTAACTTATTCCAAAAATTCCCAAATATTTACAGAATGTCTTAAACGTTCCAAGTTTTATTGTGTAAAAATATCGGGGTCCGGTTCATTACCAATATTTTATAAAAATTCATTTTCCGGGCTGAACTCAGATTTATATTTTTCTGACCACAGTCCATGGGATAATTTATTCAAAATTCATCGAGCGTCCGATTTACGAAATTCCAGTGGGGTAATTACAAATACATCGGTGGTCATCTACAGTACAAGTTTCATGATCCAACTCTACACTGAACCCAAGTTATGACAGAAAACAAAACTCATATTTTCAACAGAAAAATGCAGCTCTAGCTGCTGTTACGAAATGACGCTTTAAAAATAGTAAACGAAGTCCAAAAATTACGATTCCGGTGCCATTAGAACCGTATTTCATAATAACATGTTTTAGACTCAAAATATCAGTTTTTCGTAGAGTTTATGACCTGTTTACAGCCAACTGAAGTTGGCTGTAAAACTTGGACAGATTCTGTTTTCATTCTTTAATCTTCTAAGACGCGTTCGATTGATTTCGTTAATCATGTTTAGTGATCACAACAATACCTAACATCAATATTAACCAGCAACACATCAGATAATCAACCAAGAATCATAACAACACAAGATCTACATGATTTACACACAAAACTTCTCTTTATCCACACTTTAACACATTATGTTCAAGACTTGTTCATGAGCTTTAAAGTTTCTTAACTTTTTATCATTCTAACATCTATTAACCACTAAAATCAAGAACAAGATGGTGATTGGAAGAACTTACTACTAGCACAAGGCTAGGGAAGAAACTAGACGAAAAATGGGTGGTTAATAGCGATGTAGAGAGGTCCTTGCGATTCCGTAAGCACCGAGCCTCCTTGTATGAACCCTTTCACCTTTGTAAGTATGTAAAATGGAAAGATTGAAACTTGATGGTGGTGAGGTAGAGGGTGTTGGGTTTGGCCGAGATATCAAGGGAGGGAAGGAGAGAGTGTGCAATTTGTTAAGTGTGGAATAAATGAAGGTCTTGATCCAATGGTCTTATTTATTAGCCATCTTAGAGTATTATCCACTAAATAACATGTCTTGAAGATATTAAGCAACTATAATAAAATAATCAAGATGTGTAAGGGTGTGTCCCCTATGGGACCGATTCGGTTGGGGGGGTTAAGGGGTATGGTTTGATTTGAACCATTTAGTTAGTAACTAGTTAGTTTAATTAGGTGATTAAACTAGTTACTAGTGTGTAGTGTTTTGTGACGGGTGTTAGGGTGTTCGGGGACCCTAACTAGCTTAGAAACAGAAAAACAGTGTCATTGACAATATTTTTATGTTCTGGGTAAAGTCCGGTTGTTTAGTTCGATACTGTTCCGTTAAAGTGCTTAATCAATCCGTAACGTGTCCTATATATATATATTTTTGTAACGTTTTTAATTTCTAACACTTAGGAAATCATAACGGACTATTTAATGACTTTTCTGTACAATACTAGTATGTTACCATGCACATGTAAGTATAGCACAGATATCAGAAGTAGTTAAATGATTCAGCACAGTCATCAAGCACTTTAATTTTCATTAATAGATTGTACGGTTACAAGTAATTTTGAGGGTTGTCACATTCTCCCCCTGTTAAGAGAATTTCGTCCCGAAATTTAGCGCGTGGTTACTGAGGAAGCTAGTTAAGTTGCATTGTTTTCCTGATTTTCCTGGGGTGTCACATCATCCCCCCGTTGATTTGGAATTTCGTCCCGAAATTCTGCAGTAGCTTCAGCCTCAGTAGTGGTTGAGTTTTTCTTAAACAGTTGGGGATACTTGAGTTTCATTTGGTCTTCTCGTTCATAGGTATACTCTGGGCCACGACGAGCATTCCAACGAACTCAGACTAGAGGTATCCTGGTACGCTTGAGGATCTTAACATCTCGATCCGTAATCTCTATGTCACACCCCAACCGATGGCGGAAACATCGGGATGAGACGAACAAATCGCTCAAAAGCATCATAACACTAATTGTGACAATATAGATTAAATCAAATTTCATAAATGACTAAAATCAAGTACATTGTTTCAAATAAAGACAAATTGCAACAAACATGGTTTATTATTAAAATGGGTATCTAGTCCATCCTAACTTGATTCCTTCATCATCTTGACTATCAACCTGCAACATGTATTAAAATAAAATCAACAAAAAAATGTTGGCGAGTATACAAGTTTGATACATAGCATAGTAGAATAAAATAGTTTAACGTGCTCATATCCAACATGAATAAAATAATACTAGTTACTACTTTGCCTTTCCCAATAGACTAGCGGGAGGTTAACTCGTTCAATATCGTTCCACATCGTTCAACATTATTTAATATCGTTCAACATCGTTCAATATCGTTCAACATCATTCAATATCGTTCAACATCATTCAACATCGTTCAACTTGCATAGCATATGAGATTAACAAGAATCAAATTGTTTCATGTTTAAATGTGGATAGAGTGTGATAAAAACAAGATTCAAGCATTGTGTCTTTTTCTGAATACATATTGCACCCAAAAGTGTAAAAATAAAAATGGGATCGAGTATACTCACATTGGTAGCGTTGTGATTTCTTTGTAAGTAACGCACGAGTAAAGAATGGAGAATTCCAAGAGAATGAATGAGATATGTTTATCCTAGAGATTTATAATGAACTCGTTAAAAGTTGTAGATTAAATAAAATCTTAATATTTATTGTTTTGTTTTAAAAAAAAATTATAATTTGTATATTATAAACTTTATTGAAAGGAACAAACAGAATTATTAAAATATTTATGTACCTGTATGAATATATATTATAGAAAGATAAAGAAAAGAATCCATACTTATAGTTTTGGTTTTATATGTTGAGATATAAATGAAAAAGGATAATAATCATAAGGCTTTATTTTATTTAAAAAATCAACATCACTCATCATCTTCTTTGTTTAGAAGAATACAAACGTGAACTGTTTCTTCTTTTATTTTAGTTTTGCCATGCTTTCATACATCCAGCACCCAAACCATACACAACCCACCAATTAGATTTGAAGTTATAAATTATTTATACATTGACTGTGGTCGCCTTTTTCAATAAAAGGAACAACCGAAACATAACTGTTATGAATTAAAACTCTTGAATGTTAGTTGTTTGAACATATATAACATTTCAACAGTTTTAGATTTGTAACAAAAGAATTAAAGAAACATATAAATGGACGGTGGGCAGGATGTGTACCGAAACGGAAGAAACTACGTGAACCGGAACCAAACTATATCATCACCTTCTTCGTCGATAACCCAAACGAAAACTCATACACCGAATGAAGGACGTTCTCGTCGTGAACTCCGTATGTCTCCGGTGACTTCGAAACGGCTTCCTCCGATCTCCGGTGGTTCCTCTTGCTCCAGCAGTTTCAACAGAGGGAAGGTGATGGTAGTGTAACTTGGTCGCGGCAACCGGTCGTCTCCTCCGATTCTCCTGTGAAACTCCGGTGTATCGTCATATTAACAGAGGATGTGAGAGTGTAAGACAAAGGTCTCGGTTTTATAGAGAGTGTGATTGATTGTATGAGTGTAATAAAGAGTCTAGGTTCGTGGAAAAATGGAATCATGCATGGGAATGGAATTAAGGCAACGGTTCAAAAAGGAAACGCAGAATTGATTATAATCCTCAAAAATTAGCGACATCTAGAAGGTAATCAAGGCTATACGCGTCATTCGTTTTCTAGCAGCCGTTTTGTTTGAATTAAAGGCTGTCAATATAAATGTGGATATGTGTTGTATATTAGATAGTCCATGTTAACAAGGAAAACATATATTTTATGTTTAACTTTTGAAAACAGGCCTCGAGTGTGTGTATACATAATATAATACATTTTATTTTAAACAATTAGTTTAGTAGAAACTATATTGTAGACTTTAGTTTACAATTAATATTCATAATTATATATATATAGCTGAAATAAATAATTAAGTAATTAGTTAACTAAATAAATAAATATATAGTTTAATTGATGGTTTATTTTGCGAGGAAGAAATTTCAGTGTTAAATCTAAATTTTCAAAACGGGTCGGATTTCTGGGAATCCATATTGACGGATGTTACAGTCTCCCCTACTTTAGGAGATTTCGTCCTCGAAATCTAAGAGGAAGACTTTTGAAAAGATTATATCTAAAGATTCAAAAGAGAGAATAGATGAGAGTTGATCATAAAGGTTAAAGAATTTGTTTTTACGAATGCGTCACATAGCATATTGTTTCACATAGCATAGTCATGAATTTCACGTAGCATAACATAAAGAATGAAAGCATCATGAATTTAATTTGTTCACAAGAGAATATTATTACTTGTTTTAGATTACGAAGATAGTGCGATTCGTGTCTCCAAACTTGAAATAAAAATAACGTTCAAATATAAAGTTTCATTGAGAACAAAAAAAAAAGTTGGCAACTACCTCTGAGGTAAGGAAATCACCCCTAGCTCATTGGTGAAGTTGAAAAGTGAGCGGAGCTAGTCGTCAAGGTAAGGAAATCACTCCTATCTTGATGATAAGCTTCCATTTTTTGGGAATATGAATATTAGCATAAAATTTGAACAATCCACATGACATACTTAGTTAACAAGATTAACGTATCACTGGTATGTGAATAAACAGGTCAATCCATCGTGTACTGCAATTGAATGACTTAACATGACCTCTCGTTCACGGGTGGTGCGCTACTCCTATAGCACTACGCATAGTGCTATACATGTTAAGGTGTGGGTTAAAGGACAAGTTCATCACATAAGAATAACCCAGTAACACAAATCCAGTATAACATACTAGCATGCATGTTTTAGATTGAAATGATATATATCGTACAAATGTACAACACATTAAAATTGAGATAGCATAAAAGAGATTCATCATAAAAATTGGATTGTCACGTAACGTAACATAAGACTATTCCAAAGTAAATCGAAGTCCTTTTCGAATTAAGGAAACGTGCTTTGGCCTAATAGACAAATACTCTCATCGAGGAGCGACTAACGATATTTGTCCTTCCGGTTACTACACGTCCTTAATCGATTGGGAACATCGAAACTTTGGCGAGATTGAAAATCAAGAAGTGGGACTAGTCGACGAGGTGCGGGTTTCACCCCTAGCTTGACGACCTTGTACCCTAGGTGTGGTTGGTACTCGTCGGGTCAAAATTCAATTTTGGTACGTTGACGAGGGTCCACTAGAATTTGAAATTTGAAGTTTGAAATTACCATTAAGATGTGGATTTCACTCCTAACTTAATGGTATAATTTCGTGTAAAAATAGAATTAAGCGGAATGAGAGTCGTTTACCAAATTGTGGGTTTCACGCCTATTTTGGTAAACTTGTCTCGTTTGTGTAACTCGAGTGTTTTCAAGTTTAGTAAATCAAGTAAAATGCCTTAGGAAGGCGTATGTCGGGGAACAATAAAACAAGTATAATTACATAAGAAAGCATGTCTAGAATAGCAAATAAGGAATAGGACAATAAACAAGTAAAAACAAGTATTAACACATAAGAATAGCATGTCAAGCATTAACACGTAAGTGGCATATATGATTAAAAGATTAAAGGAGAATAAATAAAAAGCGATTAAAGTATCACGTAGTAGTTTCAAGCAAAACATAAGAATTAAAGCTCTAAAACTATAGACTAGGTAAAAGCATTCCTACTTTTCCTAATTCCCTATAGTTATGGCTCTGATACCAATCTGTCACACCCCAACCGATGGCGGAAACATTGGGATGAGACGAACAAATCGCTCAAAAGCATCATAACACTAATTGTGACAATATAGATTAAATCAAATTTCATAAATGACTAAAATCAAGTACATTGTTTCAAATAAAGACAAATTGCAACAAACATGGTTTATTATTAAAATGGGTATCTAGTCCATCCTAACTTGATTCCTTCATCATCTTGACTATCAACCTGCAACATGTATTAAAATAAAATCAACAAAAAAATGTTGGCGAGTATACAAGTTTGATACATAGCATAGTAGAATAAAATAGTTTAACGTGCTCATATCCAACATGAATAAAATGATACTAGTTACTACTTTGCCTTTCCCAATAGACTTGCGGGAGGTTAACTCGTTCAATATCGTTCCACATCGTTCAACATTATTTAATATCGTTCAATATTGTTCAACATCATTCAATATCGTTCAACATCATTCAACATCGTTCAACTTGCATAGCATATGAGATTAACAAGAATCAAATTGTTTCATGTTTAAATGTGGATAGAGTGTGATAAAAACAAGATTCAAGCATTGTGTCTTTTTCTGAATACATATTGCACCCAAAAGTGTAAAAATAAAAATGGGATCGAGTATACTCACATTGGTAGCGTTGTGATTTCTTTATAAGTAACGCACGAGTAAAGAATGGAGAATTCCAAGAGAATGAATGAGATATGTTTATCCTAGAGATTTATAATGAACTCGTTAAAAGTTGTAGATTAAATAAAATCTTAATATTTATTGTTTTGTTTAAAAAAAATTATAATTTGTATATTATAAACTTTATTGAAAGGAACAAACAGAATTATTAAAATATTTATGTACCTGTATGAATATATATTATAGAAAGATAAAGAAAAGAATCCATACTTATAGTTTTGGTTTTATATGTTGAGATATAAATGAAAAAGGATAATAATCATAAGGCTTTATTTTATTTAAAAAATCAACATCACTCATCATCTTCTTTGTTTAGAAGAATACAAACGTGAACTGTTTCTTCTTTTATTTTAGTTTTGCCATGCTTTCATACATCCAGCACCCAAACCATACATAACCCACCAATTAGATTTGAAGTTATAAATTATGTATACATTGACTGTGGTCGCCTTTTTCAATAAAAGGAACAACCGAAACATAACTGTTATGATTTAAAACTCTTGAATGTTAGTTGTTTGAACATATATAACATTTCAACAGTTTTAGATTTGTAACAAAAGAATTAAAGAAACATATAAATGGACGGTGGGCAGGATGTGTACCGAAACGGAAGAAACTACGTGAACCGGAACCAAACTATATCATCACCTTCTTCGTCGATAACCCAAACGAAAACTCATGCACCGAATGAAGGACGTTCTCGTCGTGAACTCCGTATGTCTCCGGTGACTTCGAAACGGCTTCCTCCGATCTCCGGCGGTTCCTCTTGCTCCAGCAGTTTCAACAGAGGGAAGGTGATGGTAGTGTAACTTGGTCGCGGCAACCGGTCGTCTCCTCCGATTCTCCTGCGAAACTCCGGTGTATCGTCATATTAACAGAGGATGTGAGAGTGTAAGACAAAGGTCTCGGTTTTATAGAGAGTGTGATTGATTGTATGAGTGTAATAAAGAGTCTAGGTTCGTGGAAAAATGGAATCATGCATGGGAATGGAATTAAGGCAACGGTTCAAAAAGGAAACGCAGAATTGATTATAATCCTCGAAAATTAGCGACATCTAGAAGGTAATCAAGGCTATACGCGTCATTCGTTTTCTAGCAACAGTTTTGTTTGAATTAAAGGCTGTCAATATAAATGTGGATATGTGTTGTATATTAGATAGTCCATGTTAACAAGGAAAACATATATTTTATGTTCAACTTTTGAAAACAGGCCTCGAGTGTGTGTATACATAATATAATACATTTTATTTTAAACAATTAGTTTAGTAGAAACTATATTGTAGACTTTAGTTTACAATTAATATTCATAATTATATATATATAGCTGAAATAAATAATTAAGTAATTAGTTAACTAAATAAATAAATATATAGTTTAATTGATGGTTTATTTTGCGAGGAAGAAATTTCAATGTTAAATCTAAATTTTCAAAACGGGTCGGATTTCTGGGAATCCATATTGACGGAAGTTACACTCTACTGGTTTCTCGACGAATCGCAGCTGGTCGTTGATAGTGAGTTCCTTGAGAGGAACTATGAGGGTCTCATCTGACAGACACTTCTTCAGATTCGACACATGGAATACGTCGTGAACTCCGCTGAGTTCTTCGGGTATATTCAACCTGTAGGCGACCTTGCCAATTTTCTCGGTGACTTCGAATGGTCCGACATAACGCGGATTGAGCTTGCCTCGTTTGCCAAAGCGGACTACACCTTTCCAAGGTGAGACTTTGAGTAGCACTCGATCCCCAACCTGGAACTTGAGTGGTTTTCTTCCTTTATCAGCATAGCTTTTCTGACGATCACGAGCTGCCGCCATTCGCTGTCATATCTGAGCAATTCTCTCAGTGGTATCTACCACAAGTTCTGGGCCAGTGATTTGACTGTCACCAACTTCTGCCCAGCAAAGGGGTGATCGGCATTTGCGTCCGTACAATGCCTCGAACGGAGCGGCTTGGATGCTGGTGTGGTAGCTGTTGTTATACGAAAACTCCACCAGCAGGAGGTGCTTTTCCCAGCCATTACCAAAATCGATTACGCATGCCCTAAGCATGTCATCAAGGGTTTGGATGGTGCGTTCAGATTGCCCATCCGTCTGTGGGTGATAAGCGGTGCTCATTTCTAAACGTGAGCCAAAAGACTTGTGCATTGCTTGCCACAGTTCTGAAGTAAAACGTGCGTCACGATCAGATATAATAGAGGTTGGCACTCCGTGCCTTGATACCACTTCCTTTAGGTAAATGTCTGCAAGAGTAGAAAACTTATCCGTTTCTTTGATAGCCAAAAAATGTGCAGACTTGGTCAGTCGATCTACGATCACCCAAATGGTATCGTTTCCGCGTTGAGATCTAGGCAGACCAGTAACGAAATCCATGGAAATTTGCTCCCATTTCCATTTTGGGATCTCTGGTTGTTGGAGTAGGCCTGATGGTTTCTGATATTCAGTCTTGACTCTCGCACAAGTCAAACATTTGCTAACGTAGGTTGCTATGTGGGCTTTCATGCCAGGCCACCAATACGTAGTCTTGAGGTCGTGGTACATTTTATCCGAACCAGGATGTACCGAATAACGAGACTTGTGCGCTTCGTCCATCACAAGTTCGCATAAGTTTCCATAAAGCGGAACCCAGATGCGTCCGTTAACATAGTAGGCGCCGTCTTCCTTTTGTTCTAGCCGCTGCCTCGATCCTCGTAGGGACTCAGCCCTGATGTTTTCTGCTTTCAATGCTTCAACCTGAGCATCGCGAATCTGAGCAGGAAGGTTAGATTGGATGGTAAGCTGTAAAGGACGTACACGCTTAGGTATAATATCCTTTCGACTGAGGGCGTCGGCCACAACATTGGCCTTGCTTGGATGGTATTTGATGGCGCATTCATAATCTTTCAAGAGCTTGACCCATCGGCGTTGTCGCATGTTTAACTCCTTTTGCTTGAAGATATGCTCGAGACTCCTGTGATCGGTGTAAATGGTGCACTTGGTACCGTACAGGTAATGTCTCCATATCTTAAGTGCGAAAACAACTGCTCCCAGTTCCAAGTCGTGTGTAGTGTAGTTCCTTTCGTGAACTTTAAGTTGGCGTGATGCGTAGGCAATGACCTTGTCATGTTGCATTAATACGCAACCAAGTCCTTGGATGGAAGCGTCGCAATAAACCACGAAATCATCTGTGCCTTTAGGCAATGAGAGGATAGGCGCGCTACAAAGTCTATCCTTTAGGTGTTGAAACGCGGACTCCTGTGCATCACCCCAACGATAGGTGACACCCTTCTGAGTCAGTGAAGTGAGAGGTTGCGCAATCTTGGAGAAATCTTTGATAAACCTTCTGTAATATCCTGCCAAACCCAAGAATTGGCGGATTTCTATTGGTGTGCGGGGTGCAGGCCAGTTCTTGATTGATTCAACCTTAGATGGATCCACATAAATTCCATCCTTGTTTACCACATGGCCTAGAAAGTGGACTTCGCTAAGCCAGAAGTCACATTTCGAAAACTTGGCATACAACTGCTCTTTTCGAAGAAGTTCCAGCATAAGTCGTAGATGCTGCTCGTGTTCCTCCTGACTCTTAGAATAGATTAGGATATCGTCAATGAACACAATAACGAACTTATCCAGGTAAGGCTTACACACTCGGTTCATGAGATCCATGAAGACCGCTGGTGCATTTGTCAGCCCGAATGGCATAACCAGAAACTCGTAATGGCCGTAACGAGTTCTGAATGCTGTTTTGGAGACGTCTTCATCTCAGACCCTCAGCTGATGGTATCCCGATCTCAAATCAATCTTGGAGTAATAGCTCGACCCTTGCAACTGGTCGAACAAGTCGTCAATACGTGGAAGAGGATAACGATTCTTCACATTCACCTTGTTAAGTTCGTGATAGTCAATACACATTCTGAAAGTACCATCTTTCTTCTTTACAAACAAGACTGGAGCTCCCCAGGGTGAAGAGCTAGGGCATATGAAACCCTTTTCCAAGAGTTCTTGTAGTAGCATGGATAGTTCTTCAAGTTCTGATGGAGCTAGACGATAAGGTGCTCGAGCTATGGGCGCTGCTCCAGGAGCTAGCTCGATTTGAAACTCAACTTGATGATGGGGCGGAAGACCAGGTAATTCCTCAGGAAATACCTTGGGAAAGTCACGTACAATAGGAATATCTTCAATTCTCTTCTCTTCCATTGATGTGTCAGTAACGAGTACCAGAATGGCAGTGTGGCCCTTTCGCAAACACTTATGGGCCTTAAGGAAAGAGATAATGCCTACGACAGCACCACTCTTATCGCCCTGAATCACCAGAGGTTCTTCACTAGGACGAGGAATGCGGATGATTTTTTCCTTGCAAACAATCTCCGCTTGATGATGAGATAGCCAATCCATCCCAATAACGACGTCGAAACTACCCAGTGTGATAGGAATAAGATCGATAGAGAGAGTCTGACCAGCTAAGACGAGGTTACAACCTTTAACTACGTGTGTGGCTTCAAGACTTTTACCGTTTGCTAGTTCTACCGTGTGTTTGGTGTTCAGAAGTGTTGGAGTGCGCTTAAGCATTTGGCTAACTTTTAAGGACACATAACTAGTATCGGCACCCGAATCGAATAAAACAGTAACAAAGAAGTCGTCCAGAAGAAACTTACCCATCACAACGTTGGGATCGTTCCTTGCTTCTCCCTGACCTAGCACGAAAACACGACCCCTTACCCCATTGCCATTGTTGTTTCCCCCATTGCCGCCTCCATTGTTTCCTCCATTGTTGTTCCCATTGTGGTTCCCGTTTCTTTGGTTGTTGTTCTGGTTTTGGTTCAGCTGGGGGCAGTTCCTCTTAAAATGGCCTTCAGCACCACACTGAAAGCATCCTTTATTTCCCAGCTGATGCTGCTGCTGGTGGTTCTGTGGGGCTAGTTGTTGTTGTTGGCGATTCTGATTTGCTGGTCGGGCGCTCCTGCAATCCTTTGCTTCATGACTAAACTTGTTACACCTCAGGCAATGACCTTTGTTGCACTGCCCGCTGTGATGTTTGTTGCACCGGTTGCACTTGGGGTGGTTCCCTCGGTATCCACCCTGTCCTTGGTTACCAGAAGATTGCTGACCAGGACTCTGGTAGTCATCAGTCTTTCGCTGTTGAGACTGAACTGAAGTAGAACCCTTTCCGGAGTCACCATCCCATTTTCGCTTGTTGCCGGTAGGTGCATCAGAAGTAGCTGTGGCACTGATTCGTTTAGGCAGCCTGTTTTGCTCCACCGCCTGGTCAGTGAGTCGATGGGCCAACTTGATGATTTGCTGTATGGTACCCAGGTTGGCTGAAGTCACGTGACTTTGAATCTCTGGTACAAGGCCCTTGAGATACAGCTCAATTCGTTTGATGGGAGGGTCCACCATGGTAGGACACAGGATGGCCAGTTCGTTTGACCTTTTCGTATACGCCTCAATCTCAGACCCCGTCATCTTCAGATTGTAAAATTCCACCTCTAGCTTGTGGATGTCATCCCGACTACAGTACTCCTCCTTGATCAACTCTTTGAAACCATTCCAGGGGGTGGCATTAGCAACTGCCAGTCCTAGTAGTTGAACATGCGCCTTCCACCAGGTTAACGCAGCTCATTCCAGTGTTCCGGTAGCATACTTCACCCTACGATCTTCGGGGCAATCGCACATCTCGAAAACAGACTCAAGCTTTTCAAACTAGTGAAGAAGGCCCACTGCTCCTTCGGTGCCACTAAAAGTAGTAGGTCGGCAGTCCATGAACGTTTTGAACGTGCACACAGGAGGTTGAGCATGTTGACCTGTTGCGCGAGAATAAAAGACAAGGTTAAGCACGAGGGTTGGTTTGCGAAGGTAGGATATAAACGTCCTAAGGTGAGTTGGTATAGCAGGTTATACCTCCTGCTGGATTTGCTACGAGTGCCACAGCAACTCGTTCGTTGATCAAAGTCATCAACTGGGCTTGAGTGAGGTTGATACGTCCTCCGTGTCCGCTCATGATCTTCATAATGAAGCAACGTAAGTGAGAAAAGTGTCGCGAAAGTGCGTAAGTGTGGGACGACAATAGAGAGTAAGCACACAAGGTTCAAATAGCAATTATCACATTATCTAATGCACAGTGAGAACTATCTAACCGACAATATAACATAAATCATAACACTTATGGTGTCGAGTCTTGCACGTGGAGCGAAGCATCGTTGTGGATCGTTGAGCACTGTACTGGTTATAGTCTGGTTTTATAAAAAAACGTTTCCCTTTTAAAACCAAGTTCACTATAACCAATGGCTCTTATACCAATCTGTCACACCCACAAAATCCACCATGCGAAGTACCACCGCTTGGAGGCGTGACGTGACTAGGATCGAGCCACCAATCATATTGAACATCGTAATTAAGTAAATAGACCAACCACAATACGATTGGTGACCAAAGCCAGTTAACCATGTTTAGTTTAAACAGCGGACGCATAAAAGTAAATCCAAAAGCATAAGTCCATAGTTTATAATTAAAGTTCAAAACGCAAGTTTAATAAGTTCATATGGATTTAAATAATAAGCACGGAACATAACAGTCCGTACACCACAACGACTCCTTCCTCGTGCAAGCTCCAAGCGTTTAGCGACCTGTAAGGCATGTAACAACGAGTCAACAACAAAGTTGAGTTAGTTCACGTTTGGTTGTTTAGTTTTAAGTTGTTTCTAAAAAACGTGGTTTGACTTTCATTGGCTTAATTGCCGTGGGGGTTACCCCGTAGTTGAAAGTATGTTTAACCAGTTCCTTTTTCATTACCTAAACCATAACCATAATCAGTGGGGGCTTTCCTCGTGTGAACTACTAGACGGTATGATATCGAATACTACGAACAATAGTTGTGCCCTACATCAGTGTCTATCATCACTGACAGTTTGCCATAGTCCATTAGTACACGCCCGTCCGAACGGCACGGTGTGAGGTTTCTTAAACCTAATAGCGCTATTAACTAATGACCCGCTCGCCATTGGCCTCGGCGATTAAGTCGATATAAATTGAGGGACTTCATGATAGAGTTTTTGTCTAGCTAGTTTTAAGGTTGTTGTCCTACCCAAGGAGGACGAACTTACGTATTCTGCACCAGGAGAATTCGTAGGATTAATAATGGCACCCTACCTATGGAGGATGGCCGTACATATCCTCCCAAGGGGATATGTAGACTTAGTTTTTAATTCTTTAACCCATTCCCAAACCACGTGGAATCCCATGCCTTAGAAGGTGTGTGAACTCACCTCGGTTTGCTCGGTTAGATTCTCAAATATAGCTAACAGTCAAGGTCGGTCAATCACGTCCTAGTATGATTTACCAGTTAGTCATTTAGTGGCTTTTAAATAGAGCACAAAGTTCCTACACGTATCTATCACACAACATGCATCACTTTGACGGTTTATGCCCATATAAGTTTCCCATCCATTCCCCACTCATAAACAAACATATGATAATGCACATAACACATATAACATGTTAGATCATTCACAAATAACATACTCGACATTTAGACACGCAAATTACAGCTTATGTCATTTCAGCATAAATATTCAAAACCAGGCTGTTTTCGGACATTTTAATAAAATAGTTAACTTATTCCAAAAATTCCAAAATTTTTACAGAATGTCTTAAATGTTCCAAATTTTATTGTGTAAAAATATTGGGGTCCGGTTCATTACCAATATTTTATAAAAATTCATTTTCCGGGCTGAACTCAGATTTATATTTTTCTGACCACAGTCCACGGGATAATTTATTTAAAATTCATCGAGCGTCCGATTTACGAAATTCCAGTGGGGTAATTACAAATACATCGGTGGTCATCTACAGTACAAGTTTCATGATCCAACTCTACACCAAACCCAAGTTATGACAGAAAACAAACTCATATTTTCAACAGAAAAATGCAGCTCTAGCTGCTGTTACGAAATGACGCTTTAAAAATAGTAAACGAAGTCCAAAAATTACGATTCCAGTGCCATTAGAACCGTATTTCATAATAACACGTTTTAGACTCAAAATATCAGTTTTTCGTAGAGTTTATGACCTGTTTACAGCCAACTGAAGTTGGCTATAAAACTTGGACAGATTCTGTTTTCATTCTTTAATCTTCTAAGACGCGTTCGATTGATTTCGTTAATCATGTTTAGTGATCACAACAATACCTAACATCAATATTAACCAGCAACACATCAGATAATCAACCAAGAATCATAACAACACGAGATCTACATGATTTACACACAAAACTTCTCTTTGTCCACACTTTAACACATTATGTTCAAGACTTGTTCATGAGCTTTAAATTTTCTTAACTTTTTATCATTCTAACATCTATTAACCACTAAAATTAAGAACAAGATGGTGATTGGAAGCACTTATTACTAGCACAAGGCTAGGGAAGAAACTAGACGAAAAATGGGTGGTTAATAGCGATGTAGAGAGGTCCTTGCGATTCCGTAAGCACCGAGCCTCCTTGTATGAACCCTTTCACCTTTGTAAGTATGTAAAATGGTAAGATTGAAACTTGATGGTGGTGAGGTAGAGGGTGTTGGGTTCGGCCGAGGTATCAAGGGAGGGAAGGAGAGAGTGTGCAATTTGTTAAGTGTGGAATAAATGAAGGTCTTGATTCCATGGTCTTATTTATTATCCATCTTAGAGTATTATCCACTAAATAACATGTCTTGAAGATATTAAGAAACTATAATAAAATAATCAAGATGTGTAAGGGTGTGTCCCCTATGGGACCGATTCGGTTGGGGGGGTTAAGGGGTATGGTTTGATTTGAACCATTTAGTTAGTAACTAGTTAGTTTAATTAGGTGATTAAACTAGTTACTAGTGTGTAGTGTTTTGTGACGGGTGTTAGGGTGTTCGGGGACCCTAACTAGCTTAGAAACAGAAAAACAGTGTCATTGACAATATTTTTATGTTCTGGGTAAAGTCCGGTTGTTTGGTTCGATACTGTTCCGTTTAAATGCTTAATCAATCCGTAGCGTGTACTATATATATATTTTTGTAACGTTTTTAATTTCTAACACTTAGGAAATCATAACGGACTATTTAATGACTTTTCTGTACAATACTAGTATGTTACCATGCACATGTAAGTATAGCACAGATATCAGAAGCAGTTAAATGATTCAGCACAGTCATCAAGCACTTTAATTTTCATTAAAAGATTGTACGGTTACATGTAATTTTGAGGGTTGTCACACGTAGTTTGTCGAAATTAGTCCCTGTAAGCGAAAAAACTTGTTCTTGCCATACCAAAGCCTTCAAAACTTATTTCTAAGTTATGTAAAGGTTATTTAAGGTATGTTAAGCATATGTTGATGTTCCAGAGTGTTTGTCGCGTTAAACTGATTACGGTTACGCATCAGTTTGCGTATAACTTTCCAGAAAGTGATATAATGTTTGAAATTGAACAAAAGTCAAAACATGAAAAATGTCAAACATGAGCAGACAAACATTGGGATCACAAAACATTGTTTTATTGATAATTGAACTGTTTACAAAGATTACAAGCACAGATGTCACATAATGTATACAAAACCCCAACATACCGACAGTAATTGTAGAATACATAGACTCAATCACTGGTATCATAATTTAAAACAATTGAGGTTTTGGTAAAACAGTTTGGTAGAAAAATAGATGTACTCACATTGCTGTTTTAGATAATACTACTGCTTTCTGGTGACTTCCTGGTTATAATCTATTAAAATTAAACAATGCACACGTGTTAGTAAGATAATCCAATTTACATTAGTCATACCCCCGAGACAGAATTCCAACGATGGAGTCAGGTAGAGCCTCGACATGCGTTACAGAACTCTAGATCAATCGGGCAGAGTAACTAATACGTAACCGGGGGTTATAATACTTACAACGAGGCAGAGCTTCGCTTTTTAGTGGGTATTATGCCCGGATATTACTTATACTATTCAGAAATTGAGAGAGAGAAATTGATTTTGAACGAGTTGGAATGAAACTGATCGATCCAATTTATAGGGCTGGAATAGGGTGGCTCGCGCCCCGCGTAAGTCTGATCAAACATTCTCGCGGCCCGCGGGAAGCCTAGGGTAGGCCCTAGCTTGGTTGAGTCAGACCCTAACTTCAACAGGCGTTGGACATGTGGCGGCACCGGGTGCGGCCTGGTGTCACTGGCTCGCGGCCCGCGACGGCCCGGCTTGACCTGGTCGCGCCCCGCGAGAACCCACTAAAATTTTTTTTAATTGATTTTTGTCATTATAAAGGTATTTTGGGTCTGTTTTTCATATACGGGGTGTATTTTAAGGGTTTTTGGGAAAGCTTTTATATCCTCCCAACCTTGTTTTAGATCTCGTCCTCGAGGTCTACTGGAACAGGTGTGGATATTTCTTCCGCATCTCTGATTCGAGCTCCCACGTGTATTCTGGTCCTCTCTTGGAATCCCATTTCACTTTGACCAGAACTAATCTCTTATGTTTGAGATTCTTGATCTTTCTATCTTCAATATTTAGCGGTTTTTCTATAAATTTAAGTTTATCATTTACCTCTATGTCCTTAAGAGGTACCTTTTATGATTCATCTGCTAAGCACTTTTTGAGATTACATACATGAAACACATCATGTATTCCTGCCATTTCCTCGGGCAGTTGTAGCTGGTAAGCTACTGGTCCTATTCTTTTAATAATCTCAAAAGGTCCGACATACCTGGGGCTTAGCTTTCCCCTCTTAATAAATCTGACCACTCCTTTCCATGGAGATACTTTTAATAATACCTTATCTCCTACTTGAAATTCCAACGGTTTTCATCTGTTATCAGCATAACTCTTTTGACGATCGCGTGCTGCTTTTAGTCTTTCCTTGACTTGAACAATCTTATATGTTGTTTCTTGTACTATCTCTGGTCCAGACTGTCACACCCCAACCGTGTAAAACAACAAACCGCGGCGGAAACGTCGGGGAGTGGAGCGACAGAATTATTGTTTCACAACCATGGTAATTAAAGTTTTGATTTTATTAGAGTTAATGTTTACATTGTCTTGGAATTAACGAATACATAACATAATTAAACTGTCTTTTAAGTCACTAAGGCTCAAGTCCGCCTAAGTGTAGCACAATCATCATCAAACATTAGCTCCTGAAACACATGTGAAAATAAGTACGTCAGCATAAAAATGCCTGTGAGATACATAGGTTTTGTTGATGAAGGATTCATGACTTGTAGTTAAAAGAGATGTTTAACAAAAGTAGTCATGAACCTTGTAAAATGTTTTCTTTTACAAAATCATGTGAAAATCGATATGAAAATCATATGATATAAAAGAATAATGCATGGTTAAGTAAATAACCAAGTAGAATGAATTTGTGTAAAACATGTTGTTTGTAAAACAATGTCTTGTAAAATATGTTATTTGTATAAAAATGTTTCATGTCTTTGACGAAGTGGTTCAAATAACGCTATGATATGTGATATCATAAAAGCACTTATATATAGGAAGTACCAGCGGCGTATCCACCATGCTTTTATCATATTACACATCGCCTCGTTATGTAAATCGCTTATCAATAACCACCCAAAATGTCTTGTTTAAACAAATGTCAAAATGTTTATGTATAAACAATGTTCATGTGTCAAATGTAAAACATATCTTGTATAAACAAATGTTATGTATGGCAAGTAAAATGTATTCACTCAAACCATAGGTATATTGTCAAAGTGTGAACAATATCATGTACGGTGAATAAAAAGTATTTACTCAACCCCGTATGTAAAATGTACAAAACAAAGTCTTTGAATAAACCTAAGTTTAAATCAAAGGTTATGTTTTGTAGAAAACAATGCTTTATGATTACAAACATTTATGCAGTAATGTTTATCGCATACATTCAAGCCTTGAGACTGTCGGATAAACCCTTAAACGAATCAAAGGTTTATCAAAAATGTTTACGGATTCTGTCATTCCCTACTTCCAAACAAATCTAGGAAGTCGGGAACGGGATTTGTCAAGTCCTATGGTACCATTACATACTACCGAGCGGCGTGATCAATGTTAATGAACGTATTATTGTCCCGTTAAACATACCAAATGTCATAGCCAATGTAAGCATGTCATGTGAAAACCATGTACTAAGTATGCTAAGTAAACATACGAAGTAGAAATGTTCATGAAATTAATGTGCCCATATGCTGAGTAAACATATGCAGCAGAAATGCAATGTAAATCGATGTGTCCATATGCTGAGTAAACATATGCAACAAAGTGTCTATGAAATCAATGTGCTAGCATGCTCAGTCAACATACATAGCAAAACATAATTGAAATCATGTACTATATATGTACTAAGTGAACATAGCATGTTTATGTCATAAAAGCATGAAAAGCACGAAAGTAACAATGTAGGCACATGTGTATCACCCCAAAATATTTGAAAGCGGTAAAAGAGGGGACTATGTGCTCACATAATCACCTTGAAAACATTTAAAAAGAGGGGGTCTATGTACTCACTTGGGATTGCTTAATATTCTTGGAATTAAGACCAAATAAAGCTTCAAGGATCACGGAATCAAACGGCACCTAATATAGGTAACTATGTTAATAAACGGATCCTAAATCGGGAGATAGGATAGAATGAGGTTCTATAAATCAAATGAGTTTTGGAACTCATATGGTATGATTTAATAGACCTAACATTCTGATTAGAAACTTAACCTAAGTGCTTTTGACCCGTTTTGACTCGTTAAGGTAGTTTAAGCCACTTTAACGTATCGTTTGCGTAAACCTAAGGTCAGATGGTTATCTAAGTCCTATGTCAAGTCTTACATGCCCAATTATTTTTAATTATGTTACTAAATCAGTTTAGATGTCAAAAACTTGATCACATACGTTAAATATGGATTTATGCATAAAAAGGGCATTTTGGTCATTTTCAATGGGCATATGACTTAATGAATAACTAACCAACCTAAGTGGTCATAAGGTATAACCTCAGTAGGTTATTCCCTATACAATTATGATCACTAAATATGTTTGGTCGGATCCTAATGATCGACCAAACGGGTCGGGTTCGAAAGTCTAAGCGGTTGTCGAGACCGCTTAACTTACGACCCTAAACAAGCACTAAACTAGTAGTGACAAGCTAAACATGTTAAAACATGTTTAACTAAGTTGGAAAACTGATTTGGTATCAAAACAAAGGGTTTTGATACCCGAAAATAGTTCCATCGCAAAATGCGCGTAAATACGCATTTCGACCGAAACTTTGACTCGTCACTACGCCTAGTCAATGTGGTAATCAGTAGGTATAATCACTAAGGATTATAACCATCATGATTACATTCACGTTGCAAAGTTCAATTGAACTTTGATTTGACCAATTGATGGTCAAAACCAAAAGTCAAACTGTTGGTCAAACTGTTTGACTTTCAGCTCTAAATGGCTGAAAATAAGAACTAAGCCATGAAAGAACACTCACAATGCTCTATGGCTGAAAGATTAGACTAAGTGAACTCAGGTAGGTGGCTCCCAAAGCAGGAAATCCTCAACTTAGAGTTCAAAATGGGAAATAAGCAATGAACAAGTGAAAGGATCAAGCTATTTATACTTGTGGATGATCAACAAGATGGTGACAAGTGGATTGTGTAGCCTCCAAGAAATGATCCTAGCCATACATGTGTTTTAGACAGCTAGCATTACTTGGAGAAGTGTTAACTTGTTCCCCAAAACAAGAAAAATTGCATAAAAGGTCCTGAATTACAAGCAGTTTGCTGAAAACAACATTCTGTCGTTGGGGGTCTGTCACGCCCCACGTAGCATATAGGGCTAGCCTTCGCGGCCCGCGACCTATCATCAGATCAACAATAGTTTCATATTTGTCACTTTCAGTCCCTGCATGCATTAAAGCTGATTTTTGACGCGTTTAAGCCCCGTTAACCCATTTTCAAGGCTCAACAATAAAGTTTAAGTATAGGGGACTTAAAATATACCTGGAAATATCACGGATGTCAGTTCGTTTGGTCGTACGGTCACGTTGTTCGGTTAATTACGACGAAACTCGAACGGGCGCGAAAACGATCCAAATTAAGCGACAAATGGTATTTTTGCATTCCGATCACTAAAATAAAATATTTTAGTGACTACAAAAATTTTTGGATGTCCGGATCTGGTCAGAACATAAAATATGCGCGTAAATGCAAACTTACGCCGTCTTTGACGCTTTCAGTCCCTGTTGATCAAATAAGCGCATTTTCGCATACCGAACCACTCAGAGCTTATTTCTAAGCTATGTTAAGGTTGTTTATGGTATTTTTAGCTTATGATCATGTTCCGGAATGTACGTTGCCATACGAAACGGCAGACTTTTGCAGTTTGACGCAAATAGTCCCTGTGAGCGAAGTAACTAGTTTTTGCCATACCAAACCCTTCAAGACTTATTTCTAAGTTATGTAAAGGTTACTAAAGGTATGTTAAGCTTGTGTCACTATTTCGGAGTGTTTGTCGCGTTAAACTGATTACGTTTACGCATCAGTTTGAGTATAACTTTCCAGAAAGCGACATAGAGTTTAAAATCGATCAAAAATCAAAATGTGCAAAATGTCAAACATAAATAAACAATTATTGGAATCCAAAACACATTGTTTTATTAATATTTTAATTGTTCGGAGTTGTATAATGATTACACAAGCACAGATGTCACACAGACAATTGTTTTTCTCCAATTTCTGCCCAACAGACTGGGGTTCGGCACTTTCGTCCATAGAGTGCTTCGAATGATGCAGTATTGATACTGGTATGATAGCTGTTATTGTAGGAAAATTGTATTAATGGTAAATGATCATCCCAATTTCCTCCGAAATCAATCACACAAGCTCTAAGCAATATCCTCCATTGTCTGAATTGTCCTTTCGCTTTGTCCCTCCGTTTGAGGATGATAGGTTGTGCTTAGTTTTAACTTGGTTCCCATTGCTTTCTGGAAACTAGTCCAAAAATGAGAAGTAAAACGACTATCTCTATCAGAAACAATAGATAAAGGAATTCCATGTAATGAAACTATTTCATTTACATATAACTTGGCTAATTGTTCCATACTGAAAGTTTCCTTCATTGATAGGAAATGAGCAGATTTGGTTAATCTGTCTACAATCACCCAGATTGCATCATTACCTTTTCGTGTCTTGGGTAATTTGGTAACAAAGTCCATTGTTATCAATTCCCATTTCTATATAGGCATTTCTAGTTGCTGCAATAAACTTGAGGGTTTCTGATGTTCGGCTTTAACTTGTGAACAAGTTAGACACTTAGCAACATAGGCTGCTATATCCTTTTTCATTCCAATCCACCAGAAATTTTTTCTTAAGTCTTGATACATTTTATCATTACCAGGATGTATCGTATACTTCGACTTATGGGCATCTTCTAAAATTCGGTGGTGTAGGTTTCCTTGTTTGGGTATCCAAATTCTTTTCTTATGGAATCTCCAAATTCCATATGTTCCTTGTTCTAATTCCTTAATCATTACTTTTAATTTTTCAGTATCGTCCTTGATTACTGTTTCCTGCATTTCTCTAATTTGCTCATTTAAATCTATCTGCAGATTTAATTTGAGAGAACGGGGCTTTTCATGATACTTTCGACTTAAAGCATCAGCTACTACATTAGCTTTTCCTGCATGATACTGGATATTACAATCATAATCACTAAGAATCTCCATCCAGCGTCTCTGTCTCGTATTTAACTCCTGTTGCCCAAAAATATATCTTAAACCCTTATGATCGGTGAAAACAGTAAACTTGCTACCATAAAGATAATGTCTCCAAATCTTAAGAGAAAAAATTATAGCTCCTGACTCTAGATCATGGGTTGTATAATTCTCTTCGTGATTCTTAAGTTGTCTAAAGGCATAGGCTATAACCTTTGATGCTGCATCAATGCACATCCATAACCTAACTTAGAAGCATCACAATAGATTAACAAATCTTCAGTTCCTTCTAGTAATGCTAATATGGGTGCATTGGTTAACTTTTGCTTTAAAATCCTAAAAGCTTCTTCCTGTTTTGGTCCCCATTCAAACTTAACTGATTTGCAGGTCAATTTCGTTAAAGGAATAGCTATTCTAGAAAAATCCTGAGTAAAACGTCTATAATAACCTGCTAGTCCAAGAAAACTTCTCACCTCCGTTAGTGATTCAGGGACTTTCCACTTAGTAATTGCCTCATTTTTTGTGGGATCCACATGAATTCCTTCATGATTAACCAGGTGTCCAAGGAATTGCACTTCTTTTAACCAGAATTCGTATTTTGAAAATTTAGCGTAAAGCTTTTCTTTTTTAGAAAATTTAAAAGTATAAACAAATGCTCTGCATGATCTTCTTTACTCTTAGAGTAAATAAGAATATCATCTATAAAGACAATTATGAATTTATCCAGATATGGTTTACATATTTTGTTCATCATGTCCATAAATGCGGCTGTGGCATTGGTTAAACCAAATGGCATGACAGTAAATTCATAATGACCATACCTTGTTCTGAAAGCAGTTTTAGGAATGTCCTCTTCATGTACTTTCAATTGATGATATCCTGAGCGTAAATCAATCTTAGAAAAGAATCAAGCTCCTTGAAGTTGATCAAACAGATCGTCGATTCTCGGTAGTGGGTACCGATTTTTAATCGTAACCTTGTTCAATTCTCGGTAATCAATGCATATACGCATTGATCCATTCTTCTTCTTGACAAACAAGATTGATGCTCCCCATGGCGATGAACTCGGCTGTATGAACCCTTTCTCCAGAAGTTCGTCCAACTGTTTCTTCAATTCTTGCATCTCCACTGGTGCTAAACAGTAAGGTTCCTTGGCAATCGGTGATGTCCCTGGCATTAGGTGAATTCTGAATTCAACCTCTCTATCTGGTGGTAATCCAGGTAACTCTTCTGGGAAAACATCTAAGAATTTAGATACTACGGGAATATCTTTTAATTCTTTTCCTTTACTGTTAATGATTATGGAAATCATATACACTAGTGATCCTTTCCTTCCATAGCTTGATGTTTTCATCACAGAGATGAATTTTGTGGACCTAGTTGGCTTATCTCCTCTAATTGTGATCTTTTCACCCTTTGGTGAACTTACTTGCACTGAATTTTGATCACATAGAATACTGGCGTGATTAGCTACTAACCAGTCCATTCCTAATACAACATCAAATCCAGCCAGATTCATTGGGTAAAGGTTAGCAATAAATTTATGATTTAAAATTTCTATTCTTGCTCCCTGCAAGATTTCGCTTATCTTAACGGATTTTCCATTTGCCGTTTCTACCAGACAATCTTGTTGAAGTTTAGTTAATGGTTGATTGAGAAATTTGCAGAACGAAGTATTAATAAAACTTTGGTTTGCACCAGAGTCAAATAATACTTTAGCAAATATATCATTAACCAAAAACGTACTGGCAATCACATCCGGAATCATCTTGGCTTCTTCAGATGTTAGAACAAAGGCTCAGGCATTCTTAGTAGTTTTGTTGTTTGTTGCTAGAGCTAGTTTCAGACAGTTCGGTTTGATATGTCCCGTCTCTCCACAGTTGAAGCATAGCTTATTGCTAGGTTTCTTCCTGCAGTCTTCCTCCTTGTGTCCAGATATTTTGCAGAAGTTGCAGTATATTGAACATCTTCCTGAATGCTTCTTCTTGCAATATTTACAGTAAGGTGCAGAAGTAGAACCTGCACTTTTCCCACGGTAGGTATTTCCATAACGAAATTCTTGGGTAAGTCTCTGGGCTAGGTTCTTTCACTGAGTCTCTTCTTGCGTACGTGCCAATTCTTCGGTCAAGGTATTGGCTAATTCTACGGCTTCTTCTATGGTTTGGGGTCTAGCTGCCTTGACTACGTGCCTAATTTCACTAATTAATCCCCAGTTGTAACGGGAGATTAATACTGGTTCTGGTGAAGCTAAGGTTGGCGCTATTCTAGCATATTCGAAAAATATGGTAGTGTAACCCTTGCAATCTATTCCAGTCATTTTAAGATTTAAGAACTTATTAGCAATTTGTTCTTTTTCATGAGGAGGACAAAATTTCCTTTCGACTATTTCCTTAAAGTCAGTCCATTCCATATTATAAGTTTTATTACTTCCTCTAGACTGGAGAATAGTATTCCACCATTCTAAGGCTGCATTCTTAAAAAGATTAGAAGCAAACATAATCCTATCTTCATCTGCACATTTGCTTATTTTTAAGACTGCCTCTGTCTTTACTATCCAACGTAAAGCTGCAATGGCTCCTTCATTGCCAGAGAATTCTATTGGTTTGCAAGACCAGAATTCCTTGTAAGAACAACCATATGACATGGTTCTTCTTCTTTTTGGAATAGGAAATTGGATAAGTGGACCATTATTCACGCTGTGACTGGGTTCTGTGTGTTGACGTTTACTTCCACTTGCAAATTTATTATTTTCTGCTTCTTTAACAGTTTTGATAATATATGGCATAGCATCTATAATTCCTTGTGCTACTATATGTTGGATAGCACTGTTATCTACTTGGTTTCCATTATTATCATTATTCTGGTTTTCCTGATTTACTTCGTTGTCCATCTGGATTACAAACATTTATCAGGTATTAATATCACCAATTAAGATTCAACGCAAACAGTCACACAAACAAATTGATCAAAAACGTTGAACATTGCGACTTTTACTCTTTTCATATATATATATTGTTATGGGTGAAATTCTGAGCCCATATCCTGGATAGTATCTTGAGTTATATCTTGATTACTTAATAACTGTTCACGACCAGGATGCTGAATCAGTATATTGGTAACATCCTGATGCTGTATCCTGAAGATTACTAACGAATTGATTGCAGGTTACAAGTGCATGTCCATAACGTTCATCAAGACTTCTTCCCCTGAAGACTCGGTCCAGATTGTTAGAAGAGGAACGTTGAAGCCGCAATACCTGGTCCACAACGTAACATGGGAATATTCCAAAAGCATCCCCCCATTTTAGGAAAATTAGTTTTTCTTTGTAACTATAAATATGTTGGATAACCAGATCTCATAGGACACATCACATTCACTGCTCTCGAACACTTACATTCTCTCTCGCAATTCGCACACTTCTAGCAAGCATTGTAACACTTAGCAACGATCTGGGCATTATCCTGCATTGTATCCTGACTTTTGAAGTAATAAGAAGAACAAGGCAGCTGTGATTGTCAGCTCCCGAGGTTTTATGCCGGCAATCTAGATTGATCAAGGGCTTTCCTCCTACATCTCATGTCAATCTTTACATTTCTGCTCATTGTTTGATTGTTGATATAGCTAGGTATCCTGAGCTATATGATGAAAATTGTTTTTCTTAACAACCTAACCAGCATATTTTTCACAAACACTGTTAGCACACTACCTCACCTAACTGATTTGATCACTAAATTGCTTCGGTAATTTTTGACCAAAACAATTTGGCGCCCACTGTGGGGCAAGTGGTGCTATTCATATTAAAAACCTTGCTAAAATCTTCACTTGGTTTTCTTTTTTCGAAACTTTTTGCTACACTATTTTCAATGGCCTCAAAATCAAACATGAGCTCTTCTACCATGTCTGCTACAACCTCTACAATAATTGATCCGGTGCTCCCACCACCTCCAAGAACGCAAGCTTCTTCACAGCCTCAAGCTCCTCCGAGGAGGATTGAAACTCACACATCTCGGGATATTGTTCATATTCAGAATATCCATGGATCTGCTGCCTCAGGGAGAACTCCTATTATGGCTTCTAATGATGAAATTCTAACTTTGTTTGGTAGTATACAGGATCAGATGAAGCAACAGTAGGAGACCAACCAAATGCTGATAAGAGAGATACAACTCTTGAAATCTAGCTCAAACAGGCCTGCTGAGGATACTGTCACTCCCTTGCAGCCCAGAGCATTGAACTTCAGCTCGGCAGTATATACTGAGGATAACTAGGGCAATATTGTACCAAGCCATTCCCAGAGTCATACTCCTGAGATACCTACATCGGTCAGGGTATCAACTGTGAGAGCCTCAGGATATGCTCCAGGATGTGGCCAAAATCCTCAGGCTGGTAACGTGTCTAATAACGTGAATACTCTTGCTACTAATAGTTTTGGATCTTTGCAGGATACAGGTGTGACATCAGCACTCTCAATGGAGCTTCAGAAGTTGAAGGATATGATATCCAGTGTACCTGGGATTGTTCAGCCCATTCCGGAAGTATCCCAGGATAGTCACAGATATCCCGGTTTGCATATCCTATATGTGATGCTGAAATTCCAAAAAGATTTCAAACTCCCAATATGAAGCTTTATGATGGAACCACGGATCGTGAGGAACATATTGCTCAGTATAGGGAGAGAATGGAGATTAACCCTATTCCACCAGAGCTTAAGGAAGCATGCCTTTGCAAGGGCTTCGGCTCTACTCTAACATGATCAGCCTTGAAATGGCTCTTAAATGCTCCACCTCATTCAATTACATCATTTGCTCATTTGGTTAATTTTTTTGATAGTCAATTTTCTTGCAGTAGAAGTTTTGAAAAACTAACCAGTGATCTCTACAGGATAACGCAGGAACCTCAAGAATCCCTAAGGGATTATGTGAACAAATTTAGCAGGGAATCCTTGGACATCCCACACCTTGATGTTGCTACAGCAGTCCAAGCATTCAAGATGGGGTTACAAAAGGATTCCCAGTTTTATCAGGATCTTGTAATGAATCCCTGCAGGAACCTGGATGAAGCTCGGAACAGAGCCTTGAGATATATCAGACTTGAAGACGACAAGAAAATGCAAGAGAGGATGAATTCATCCTCGACATACGAATCAACTAACAGGAAATCAGAATCCTCATATAAGCCATATCGCTCTAAGCCATATGGCAGAAATGACAGCAAGAAAGTGAATGCTGTTGAAGATGAGGATCCTGAAGATTATCCTAAGTTATCAGAATATTGTTTCTCTGTTAGTGTACCCGAACTAATGTATGCCATAGAGGGTTTGGGAGATAAAGCGAGATGGCCACGAAAGAACCAGCAAAAGGCTGATTGGAAGGATAAATCCAAATGGTGTGCTTTCCATGAGGATTTTGGACATGTGACAGAAGATTGCATAGCTCTGAGGAAGGAGATAAGCTATCTGTTGAGCAAAGGATACCTGAAAGATCTTCTGGGAAGAAAGAAGAATAAGGATCAGGATACTGAGAAGGATCCTGAACGAGCAGAATCACCTCCCGTAGATGCCAAGATAATTAACTTTATTTTAGGAGGATCCGACATTTTTGGAACCTCTTACTCTGCAGCCAAAAGACATGCGAAGGAGGCTAAGGCAGAAAGGGGGGACAAGCCGACCAGAATGACAACCCTCATAATGGATAAAGTCATAACGTTTGATAATGATGATCGGGATAGCATCCAGGATCCTCATCATGATGGTTTGGTAATCACGTTGTATGTTGCTAATCATTTTGTGCGCAGGATACTGGTGGACAACGGCAGCTCTGTCAACATTATTCAGCTAGAAACACTGATGAGGATGAACATTTCCCAAATGGAGATCACTTCAAAGTCCACTGTACTTGTAGGGTTCAGTGGAGAGGCAAAGAATACTATGGGAGAAATAAAGCTGCCGGTATATGTTGAAGGAGTAAATTCAATGCAACGATTCTGTGTCATGGACTCATTATCCTGCTATAATATTATATTGGGCAGACCATATATTCATGACATGAAGGTTGTCCCATCAACCTATCATCAGTGTATCAAGATTCCTACTCCTTGGAGGGTTGTTAAGGTGGAAAGTGATCAACAAGAGGCAAAAGAATGTTATTCTTCCTCAATGAAGTCTTCAACGAACCCTAAAGCAGGATAGCAATTAAAGATACGAGCCCAGGATATCATGGAAGCCTCGCAGCAGGATGTCAAGAAAGTTATCCTGGATCAGGATAATCCGGATATCTCGGTGCTCGTAGGAACCAATATCCCTCAGGATATTGAAAGTCAGCTGATCAATTTTTTTAAATGTAGGATGTCCACATTTGCATGGAAACATGAAGACATGACAGGTATCTCTAGAGATATTATAACTCATAAGCTTGGGATTGACAGGTGTTTCAAGCCCATTCAACAAAAGAGAAGGAAGTTTGCTCCTGAAAGAAATGCAATCATACAGGAGGAGGTTGAAAGGTTATTGAAATCCAAGATGATTAGGGAAGTCAAATTCCCCAAATGGCTGGCAAATGTGGTCGTAGTCCAAAAGAAAAATGGGAAATGGAGAGTTTGTGTAGATTACACAGACTTGAACAAAGCATGTCCTAAAGACCCATTTCCTTTGCCTCATATAGACTCGATGGTGGATGCAACAGCCGATCATGAAATGCTAACCTTTATGGATGCATCCTCAGGATTCCAACAGATCCAAATGGAACCCTCAGATCAGGAGGATACTGCTTTCATGACACCAACAGGTATTTATTGTTATACTGCCATGCCTTTTGGTTTAAAAAATGCAGGTGCAACGTACCAAAGATTGGTGAATATGATGTTTAAATACAAACTGGGTGACACCATGGAGGTATACATTGATGATATGGTGGTAAAGTCTAAGAAGGCTAAGGATCATCTCCAGGATATTGAAGGTGCATTTGATATCCTGGACCAGTATAACATGAAGCTGAATCCTGCTAAATGCCATTTCGGAGTGGGGGCAGGAAAGTTTTTAGGATATATGGTAACTAAAAGGGGGATAGAAGCAAGCCCGGAACAGATAAAATCCATCATGGATATCAAGTCACCATCCAACATGAAAGATGTGCAAAGATTAACAGGACGAGTAGCAGCATTGAACAGGTTTATATCAAGATCCTCAAAGAAATGCAAGGAATTCTATGATATCCTGAAGAAGAATAAGAAATTCGAGTGGGGAGAAAAGCATGAAACAGCCCTACAAGAATTAAAGCAATATCTTTCAACTACTCCTTTGCTGATGAAGCCCGAGAATGGTGAACCATTATCCCTGTATTTTGCAGTATCAGGGAATGCAGTAAGTGCTGTTTTGGTAAAGGATCATGAAGGTCAGCAGTATCCTGTCTATTATGTTAGTAAAAGTTTATTAGATGCTAAAACTAAATATTCACACTTAGAGAAATTGATATTAGCCCTAGTTATGGCATCAACTAAGCTTAGACATTATTTTGAGACACATAGGATTCATGTTAGAACTAATTATCATGTTAAAAATGTGCTTAGGAAACCTAAGATGTTGGGTAGAATGGCTAAGTGGTTAGTAAAGTTAAGTGCCTAGATCTAGTATATGAACCTAGAAATGCTATAAAGTCTCAGGCTCTAGAAGATTTTGTGGCTGGTTTCAGTAGTGATATTCAAAATGAAGTAGACCTAGAAGTATAACAACTAGGAAAAACCTTAGAATCATGGACATTATATACTGATGGTGCATCTAATGTGAGAGGTGTAGGATTAGGTATACTACTAAAATCGCCACAGGGGGATATATTACCCCAGGCTATTAGGTGTGAATTTCCTGCCATTAATAATGTAGCAGAATATGAAGCCTTGATTGCAGGATTAGAATTAGCTAAGAACATGAACATTAAATGTTTGCAAGTGTATGTTGATTCCTTGCTAATTACTAACCATTTCAATGGGTCCTATGCAGTCAAAGGGGAAAGGTTAATCGAGTATCTTGAAATTCTCAAAAAAATAGCAGGATATTTTGTGACATCTGTGTCTCTACGACCATCGTACAAATACGAATCCAATGAAATCTTGTGTTTCATTCTTTGGATTTGTACAAATACTTGTGACAATTGCGCATATCAATTCTTGTTCAATTTCAAGCTTCAAATCGCTTCCTGGAAAGTTATACACAAAATGATGCATAAACGTAATCAGTTTAATGCGACAAACACTCCGGAATAGTGACATAGGCTTAACATACCTTAAATAACCTTTACATAACTTAGAAATAAGTTTTGGAGGGTTTGGTGTGTCGAAAACAAGTTTATTCGATCGCAGGGACTATTTGTGTCAAACTGCGAAAGTATGCCAATTCGTACTGTAACGAACATTCTGGAACTTGATCACAAGCTAAACGTACCCTAAATATCCTTTACATAGCTTAGAAATAGGCTTTGAGGGGTTCGTTATGCGAAAATATGCTTATTTGATCAATATAGGGACTAAAAGCGTCAAAAAGTGCACAAGTTTGCATTTAAGCCCATATCTTACGTTCTGAATATATCTGGACATCCAAAATTTTTTGTAATCATTAAAATATTTTATTTTAGTGATTGGAATGCAAAAATACCATTCGTCGCGTAATTTGGATCGTTTTCGCGTCCGTTCGAGTTTTCATCGTAATTAACCGAATAACGTGACCGTACGACCAAACGAACCGACATCCGAGATGTTTTCAAGCATATTTCATGTTCCCTATGCTTTAACTTCATTGTAGAGCTTTGAAATGGGGTTAGCGGGGCTTAAACGTGTCGAAAATGCCTTAAATCTAAGTTTTAAGCATGCAGGGACTAAACTTGACAAACTGTGAAAGTACCTAGGCGGGTCGCGAAGACTTGAGAGTCTGGCTTCGCGGGGCGCGACAGATTACTAGTTCAGAAACAATGAATCTGGTTTCAGCAGCTGTTTTGAGGCGATTTTACCATGGTTTTAACTTACCATTTGCTTGTTTTTGAGCTCCCAAGGTATTTAAAACAATGGGCCACAAGTGTATGGCTTGGATTAAGCTTTGATTCTTGCAAAAACACTTGTCAAGATCTTGTAAACTCAAGACTTCCTATAAATACCCACCTTGGTTACCACTTTCATTTGCACATTTGATCTGATTACTCTAAGTTGGAGCTCTCACATTGTTGAAGGCTTCATACCTGAGTAATTTAGATCAAATTCTTCCTAGCTTGGACCCTTTGTAAGCTTCTTTCATGCTTATTTATGCATTTCAAGCATGAAGGTCAAACAGTGTTTGACTTTCTGCTTTTACCATGAATTGGTCAACGCAAAGTTCGTTTGAACTTTGCAACGTGAGCGTAATCACGATGGTTATAGTCCCTTGTGACTATAGCACGTCGATTAGTCGAAGTGACGAGTCAAAGTTTCGGTCAAAATGCGTATTTACATGCATTTTGCAACGAAGCTATTTTCGGGTATCAAAACACTTTTTTTTGATATCAAACTTGTTTTCTAACTTAGTTAAACATGTTTAACTCGTCACTTTTAATATAGTGCTTGTTTTGGGTCGTGAGTCAAGCGGTCTAAACAACCGCTTAGACTTTCCCGTTTGTTCGATCGTTAGGATCCGACCAAGCATGTTTTGTGACCATAGTTGTATAGGGAATAACCTTCCGAGGTTATACCTTATGGTCACTTAGTTTAATTAGTTGTATGATAGGTAGTTTATATGCCTTAGGTAAATGACCAAAATGCCCTTTTCATGCATAATTTGTATTTAAGCATATGTAACCTAAATTTTGTCACTTAAACTGCTTATGCAATATATTTAAGCATGTTTAGGCATATAATACTTGTCATACGACTAGTTAGGCGTCTCGAACGCGCATTCACGTGAACGACGCGTTAAAGTAGCATAAGCTACCTTAATGGGTCGTAACGGGTCGTAAGCACTTAGGATAGGTTCCGATTCAGAATGTAGGCTTTGTTAAACCATATCACATGAGTTCCAATACTCATTCGGTTTACGATACCTCATTCTACCCGATCTTCCGATTTAGGTGTCGATTTATTAACTTAGCGATCCTACTACTAGGTGCTACTTGATTCCTTGGTTTGCCCGAGCTTTGTTAGTTCACTTTAATCAAGGATACTTTGCACTTCAATGTGAGTGTATAGTCCCCTCTTTTACCGTTTTCGAATGTTTTGGGGTGATTCATATGTGCTAAACGATTTCGAGTTTTCTAAAACGAATGCTATGCTTTATATTAAACACAACGATTTCAATTATATGAACAAACTTGTTGGGGCGTTGGTCGAAAGACAATTGAATGACATTCATTAACTATTTTTAAGCCGACCAGTAGTACGTTATGGTACCATAGGATATTATGATACCATATGATATGACAAATCCCGTTATCAGACTTTCACCATGGTTATGGTGGTAATGTGGGTAACGACAGAACCTGATGATTGTTAACTTACCCTTTGGTGGTTTGTTAATACGAGTTGAACGATTAGGAAGAGTCACACAGGTTTGAATGTATTCAATAAAACGACCAAAAGTTAGTTTTCACAATTTAAACATGAACCACTAGAACTATTGAACTATGTGAACTATTTGAACTATTTGATCCACTGGAACTATTGAACCATGTGAACTATTTGAACTATTTGAACCACTGGAACTATTGAACTATGTGAACTATTTGAACCACTGGAACTATATGAACTATGTGAACGAATTGAACTATTGAACCATTGGAACTATTTGATCTATGTGGGCTATTTGAACGATTGGAACTATTTGAACTACTGAACGATTGGGTTATGGTAAGTGATTAGGTAACGGGGCGGGTGTAATGTGATAAAAGCATGGTGGATACGCCGCTGGTACTTCCTATATATAAGTGCTTTTAACACATTACATGTCGTTGCGTTATCTAGATCACTTGGACGAATGTTTTCAAAACGAAGTTACACTACATGGTTTTCTTAACGATATAAACCATACAATGTTTACTTTCAACAACGATTTACTAGTTGGTTTACAAAGACAAATGTTTTCAGTTAAGATTCATGGCTACAATGGTTTTGGTTTATACATATATCAAGTTGTAAAAGCTGATAAAAACATACTGCAATATCAAACTCATTTGTTTCAAGGTACACACTCGATAACTCTCGTAGTTGGACGAGGTATTGCAATATGAACTCAAAGCCATGAATCTGACATACTCACAAAACCTATGTACTCGCCGGCATTTTTAAGCTGACGTATTTTCACTTATGTTTCAGGTACCATAGTTTGATGATGTTTGATGATGATTATGATGCATGCTCACATAGGGATGGACGAGGCCTTAGTGACTCAATAACAATGAAAGACAATTTGTTCGTGTTTGCTTTTGATTTCAATACAATGTAATAAACTTAATTCAATAAAATGAAACTTCAATCCATGTGTTATGAAACAATGATTCTGTTACGACACTCCCCAATGTTTCCGCCACGGTTTGTTGTTTTAACGCGGTCGAGGTGTGACATATTTTGATGTTTTTACACTTGAACAGGTACCAAGGGAGGATAATGCCAAGGCAGATGCTTTGGCAAATTTGGGATCATCAGTCAGGATACCGGAAGGAACTCAGATACCAATACTACATTTCCTATATCCTGCGATGGAACACTTCAAGTCTCAGAATAAGGAAGTAGCAAGTATCCAGGATCCTGATGATGGGTATCCTGAAAAGAATCCTGAATCGTGGATGGCTCCAATCATGAAATACCTTAAAGAAGGAGAAATCCCAAAGGATGAGAATCCTAAGGCTTTCAGGATGAAGGTATCTCATTTTACTATTATAAATGATATTTTGTATAAGAAGTCTCTTGCAGGTCCATACCTACGATGCTTGGAGGATCCTAAAACCAAGGAGGTACTTCAGGATATACACGAAGGGGACTGTGGCAACCATACTGGGGGCAAATCATTATTCTCGAAGGTGCTAAGAACAGGATATTATTGGCCGACTATGAGGAAAGATGCTGCAGAATATGCTCGAAGACGTGACGCATGTCAGAGGCACAGTAATATACTACATCAGCCTGCTGAGCCACTATATCCCATTGCTTCCCCTTAGTCGTTCATGAAATGGGGTATGGATATAGTGGGAAAGTTGCCAAAGGCTCCAGGAGGAAAAGTTTTTATGCTAGCAATGACGGATTATTTCTCGAAATGCGTTGAGGCTGAGGCCTTTGTTCAAGTCAGAGATCAATAAGCAGTGTCTTTCATAAAGAGAAATATCCTGACCAGATTTGGGGTACCGGCTGAGATAATTTGTGATAATGGCTCTCAGTTCAACAGCAAGAGAACCACTGATTTTTGCAAAAGTTGGGGGATCAAGATGATCACATCAACTCCAGTACATCCTCAAGCAAATGGACAAGCATAATCCTCAAACAAAATAATTGTCAACAACTTAAAGAAGAAATTAGGTACTAAAAAGGGGAGATGGGCAGAAGTACTACCATTTGTCCTGTGGGCTGATAGGACAACGGTAAAGAGTGCAACTGGGCAAACCCCATTTTCCTTAGTATTCGGAACAGAAGCAGTGATCCCAACAGAGATGGTGATACCTACAGCAAGATCAAACTTGTGGGATCCTGAGAAGAATCCTGAAGCTTTACGCCAAGAGTTAGATACTGTTGATGAAACAAGAGATGCAGCAAAGCTAAGGATGGAAGCATATCAACAAAGGATATCCAGAGCATATAACAAAAATCTAAGGACTAGAAGGTTTCAAGTTAGACATTGGGTGTTAAGAAAGGCTTTTCAGAATACTACTAATCCTGCTGATGGGAAGCTTGCCCCGAAGTAGGAAGGACCTTATGAAGTTGAATCAGAATCTGGGAAACGAAAATACCGACTCAAGAATATGGAAGGGGATATGTTACCAAGATCCTGGAATGTTGTACACCTTAAGCTTTATTTCAAGTGAGTTTAGAATTTAATTTCTAACTCGAGATGGTATGAATTCTATTTCCTTTTTATATGATTTATTATTTGTTGAAACCCAATACTGACTTAAGCATCGGAGGGGTGTTAGCCAAGCTACCACCCACCTTAGTTTGAAGGTGTTTTGTAGGATATGCTTCAGGATGTTACACCAGGATATATACTCAAGATGAACCGAAAGATTAGAGGATTGGCCCCCTCTCTCACGTTTAAGGGATCCTAATCCCTTCAAAGGTTTAAAGGTATTCACCTTTCTCTCGAATTGGGTTTAAACACCCCGCCTGGAGCGCAAGTTATCCGGGAATAGTTCAAGATAGCGGGACCAGTTCATGTAAAAGTGGCTGACAATTTCGTTATTATTAGCTATATCCTGGATCCTTAAGGTATATGAGGATTGATCACCCTCTCCCACGAAAGAGTATTTTCATACTCTCTAAGGTTTAAAGGTTTTCACCTTTCTAAGTCTTGGAGTTTATACACTCCTGCCTGTAGTGCACAAAAACATGGGTTTATCCCTAGTATACTCAGGGTTTATCCCCAGGATATTAAGGATCTATCTCCAGGATATTTAGGGACTATCCCCTGTAATACTAAAGTCGCTCACAAGTGTGTTCACGCACGATTGTTGTACGAATCAAAAAGTTCCTAAGTATTCAAATGTATTGTACACAGGGGACATTTGTCTTGATACACTCGAAGGATGAAGTTGAACTTGATTTCCTAAGTATTCCAAACAGGGGACATCCATGAGTGGAATGTTGCAAAAGGTTCAAAAGTGGGAAATTGGAATCAACTCTCTAAGTATCTTTGGTATGATCTCTCCTTTTCATCTTTTAAAACCTTATCTAAATAACCTAAGTTTTTGAGTTATGCGTGACAAAGATTCAACAAAACATTTATGATTAAATACTAAAGTTTAACAACAGTATCCTAATCAAGATATTGTTTTAGACTCTTTCCTCAGGATATTTTTTCAAAATATTTTCTCATGATATTTGAAATGCAAAAGAAAACTACTTTCAAATTAAACACATGTGACAAAATTTGCAAAGGAAATGTAAACAACAATGGATAAGGCTAAAAAGATTAGTTTATTATTAACATAGCAAAAGATTGTACTTTTGGCTTCATCTCAAACCGAGATCCATCCACCAAAAGCAAAGTTAGTTTTTAACGTATTTACCTAAACAGTTGAAGGCTTCGTCTTGGATCCCAAGATCCCTCCACCTTCAACTATTAAATTGTTCAAAAGAGCATACTAAAGGTCGATGACCAAGTGTAGGATCGTTTTCAGACCCGAACGAGTCGATCAGAAGAGTTTTTGCTCAATACGAAAGGCGGAAACAGACGTATCGAGTTCAATTCAGCAAGAAATACACTTTAAATGTCGATTTGATTAATTTGACAACGAAATACAGCGAGACGACACTTCAGCAGCACTTCGTAGCTCAAACCGGAATTGTTTCAACTGATTTCATTTGAAGGGACATATATAGTGTTCTAATTCCGCTTGAAACTATTCCAAGCGAAATTAGATTCCAAGCGGAATTACATCCCTCAAGCGAAATTACATATATCTCGAACTGCGTGCCCTGATCTAACATTCTTAGTACAAGACTCGATACAAGACGAAGTTGACAGACGCATGCACCAACAGACTCCCCCTCGAATGTTGACGAGTCTAAAGTGTCGAGTCTTCGCACCTTCAGTCTTTATCAGTCTTTGGGCTTCTCTTCAAAGTATCTTACAATGTAAAGCATCATCAAATCTCTCTCTTCTCTTTATATCAGCATCAACATATAACCTCCTCTTGGATGTCTTCAGACTCCCCCTTTCGATAAGCTGGGATCGCAGTCTGGAATTCTTGTTCTAGGATCGAGAACTGGCTCACACTCTTTCCACAGGTTCAGTACCAAAATCTGGCTCTACTGTTTCCTGTACAAGTCTCTACCCAACAATAAATTTCACAAATTTATAATTTGATAAATTTATACTCTACATACCACTTGTATTTATAATTCTTAAAATGATTTAACATTTATAATTTCTGATAAACCACTTACAGGAATTATTTACAATGTTAATCTTTGATGAACCATTTGAAGAAATATCATTTTTCTTTTAAAACACACTTACCCAACCTAATTGTCATCATGTTTAGCACTTGGAATTTTGAAAATCAGCTCTCCAACATCAGTTGTCGAAAATCTTTATGGATTTTTCAAAATTTATGCTAAAACACACTAAAATCTTTTTGGATTTTTAAATGTAAATGAAATGCAGTAAATAAATATTTACAGACAATATTTTTGTGAGCTTGTGTAAGAGGATCATATCAGTTTTTGAGACAAATCACCAACACCGTTAAGCTTTAAACATTTTAAGTTCTAAACAATTCACTTAGATTGTCAGTATACTGGTCCACTTAAATTTTCACACAAAGTTCAACTGATTTGAGATACTAGATTAATGTCTTAAGCACTTAAACTTATTCATGTGTCCCACCTCAGAATATACTCCCGTATCCAGATACCAATATTCAGTCTTACAGGTGAGTATACCACAGATGATATCTGTAAGGGGTTAAATTGCGATGGTCGTGAGAGCTCAGGTCAGAACTTCCGTTCAGCAGAGAGATGACGGCTTCGACTTTTGGTGTGTCCCCTTTAGAGGATCTTTTGTTTCAACAGCACATGATTAGCATTTTTCAATGTTTCATCATTTTTTATGCTGAGGGTGGTGCTATATTTCAAGCAAGCAGAAAGTATTATACGGGGACTAGGCCATTGCTTCCGCAAAATCAGAAGTCCCGGGATAATACCCCAGATATCACTGAGTATAAAGACCTAGTATCTCAGAAAGAGGGACCTTTCAAACAAGATTTCGGGGGTTACCCATATATCCGAGAGATGTTCCCCATGATATAAGTAAGTTTGAAATTTAGGTTTATATCTCGTCACAATCTACTAAATGTGTAAAAACCTACTGACACATCATCAGTGAGACCGTTTATCACATTTTAACTTTCCAATTCTTTAGCATGTTGTGATCGTCCACTGATGTACTATCATTTCCTCTTTTATACAACAAAACTCATTTTTGTTTTTATCATGTTTTTTACTCTTTTTTTTTTAATTTTCAAATGTTTTTGGATTTTCTGAAAATTTCTTACTCCCCCTAAAATTCAAAATCATTTAAAGAAATTTGAAAACAAACTGTACAAACAAAGTGACAACTGATATTGAATCACTTCAAATCGCCATTCACTTTGCATAAACAATCAAAACTCCCCCTTACAACAAACTATTTTCCCATTGTGATTTCAAAACACTTAAGTTTGTTTTAATCAAATGGTTTTTCCGGAAAATAAGTTTTGTTGATTTTATAAAACCACTCTTAGGTTAGGGGTTCAATTCATCACTTTGTTTTTATCAAATATTTGTAGAAAATCAAGTACAACTTAATGTCCCTGATTTACCACTTGTAAGTAAAAACCTTCTTCAACCACTTGTAGGTTCACTCACCAACCAAAACCGCTTATAAATAAACATATAACAATTTAAAGATACCACCTGTAGATTTACCAACCAATCTATTCAAGAAAGATGCCGATTCCTGCTCCACGATTACCAACTTGGGAACTCCGGTAAGTCCAGAGTTTACTGCTCATAATAGGTTCCATTCCAGTCACAAACCTGGGATGTAACATTCTTAACTGGTTTCTTTGTTTTCTTCTCATAGAACTCCTTCACTCCTTTGACCTTCCTGTCAACCATTTTACCAAAAATGTGTTTCACTGTAAGGTTAAAGGCCTTTTCAACATCAAAAACTTTCTTTTCTGAGAAAAATTGGTTTGAAATCTCAATTTTACCAACTTTTTGTTTAAAATTTTCAGCCCTCAATGGAGGAAAATTGATATCATCCATTGGAGGTACTGATGTTTCCAATTTCAACTCAACTTGTGGCTCATCTGATTTTGTGGAATCAGATTCATCGCCCGAAGTTAGCTCCTCTGATTTTGACGAATCAGAATCATTGCTAGACCCATCATCAGATTTCTTAACAACCCATTTCTGATTATCAAGATTTTCACTTCTCTTGTAAAACTTCTTTGAACATTCACCAATTTCAAATTTTGAATTTTTGAAAAGTTTAGTTCTCTCAATTGGTGGTTCAAACACAACCTCTTTATCTTTCAGTTTAGAAACTCCTTGTTTGGTTTGAATTGCTTGTGAACATTTCACAGCTAGATGTCCAATTCTACCACATTTAAAACAGGTTTGAGTCTCCTTCTTCTTTTGATCAACCATCTTCCCCATTCCTTCTTGCTTTTTCGCAAGGAATTCTTTGTTCGACTGCTTTCTGAACAAATTTTATGTTTCCTCTTCAGAAGATGTACCTGAAATAAATATCATTTTTGATTTAAAATCTTGAACATATTTTTCATTTTTATAATTTTCTAGTGGAATAAATCCTAATCCCTTCTTTTTGAAATTACCGTTATGGTTGGGTTTCTTTTGATAACCAGAACCAGAACTGTAACCCTTTTTCTTGTTTTCTCTTTGTTGAACTCTTGAAGTGTATTTTTTAGGTTTTCAGAAAGATTTACATCTTTTATTTCAGAAATATTAATTTCTGTTAGTTTGAAAACCTTTTTTATCAATTCAGTTTTGACACCTCTTATTGGAAATTCTTCATCAGAATATAATTTGTCAGAATCATTCAATGTATATGCAACTTTGAATGTTTCGTCATTCAAATTAGATTTTGATAGAAGAAATTCTTTATTGTAAACTCTTTTGCCCTGTTTGTCGGTTTGACTCGGAGTGTTGGACTCAGACTTTGACTCCTCGGTTTCATCATTATCTAACACATGATCCACCACTTTCTTCATCAATTGAGATTGTTGATCAGTGTCAGACGATGTAAAAGTGACATCAATATTTTCTGGCAAGTTAACTGAAGACTCCGACTCCCACTGTAAATTTGTTGCCTTTTCGACTCTTTCTGAATTTGGATTTCTCAGAGAATATCCATTTTCAAGCGGGGGTGGACACTTGTTGTAACTGACACTTTGTTTCTTACCAGATGTCTTAACTTCAGTATCCTTCTTCTTTTCTTTTTTCTTTTTAGAAGTCTTTTCTTCAGAAACCTTCTGTTCTTCAATTACTTCATCATCCTCAAATGCCGTCATTCCTTCAACAGTTGGATAAATCATGTCAATGACATAAGAAGTACATGAGTAACTTTTTAACAATCTATTCACTCTTTCTGTTTCAATTCTTTGAGTTTCCAGTTTTTATTCCAGAACAACACACTTCTCAATGTAATTATTAACAACTTTCTGCTTCGTCATAAAAGCTCCCTGAAGTGTTTTCATTGCTGTTGCTTCCTCTTCACTGGATTGATTGTATTGATTCATTGCTTTATTCAAAACATCGTAAGATTCCTTCAACCTGTTCATGTTGTTAATCAGTTCACTGTTTTTCTTCTTCATAACCTCACAGGTTTCACAATTCACTGGAATCTTTCGTGCATCAACTTCTTCATCAACTTTGAACTTTGGAACTTCCTTTACTTTTCTCTTTATCACTGGAACTTCCTCATCATCACTGCTGACGGGTGTTTTCACTTTCTTCTTTTTCTTTTTAACTTTATCGTCATCACTATCACTCTCTTCCATCATTTTCAAATGCTTTGCCATTCTTTTAGCATAATAATCATTATCATTATCATCATCATCACTATCTTCTTCAATTCGAGCAACAAAAGCTTTGGCATTTAACATTTCTTTATCCGGACAGTAATTATCCCAACTGAAATTTTTCCAACTAAAACCTTCTGGTAACTTTTCATCATCTTGACTGATTAAACATGCTTTGTTGTCAGCAAAAATATATTTGTCCCAATTGAAATCTTTTGATGATTTTTTATCTTCTTGGTTCACCAAACATGCTCTCTTTGAAGACTCCTCTATTGGTTTTCTACCGTGTGCAACTTGTGGTTCTTGTTGTTGTTGAGCAACTTGATGATAGATAGCTTTCCGGTAGTAATCATTGTTGTTGAACGGATTTTGAGCTCCACTTGCTTCGCGGTTAGTGCACTCCCTCTTGAAGTGTCCTTTTTCCCTGCAACGAAAACAAGTTACTTTAGATTTATCAAAACCCAAATTAGAAACACATGCATCATGGAAGTCATCTCTTCCTGTTATCTGTTTGAATTTCTCAGCTCGTCTCAACACACTAGCCAAACACCATTTTATATCCATCAATTCCATCTCTTCAGCATCAATCTGATCGTAATCCTCTTTGGTCAACATTGGATTCCCGATCCTTCCTGCTACTAAACTTCCATAAGACTCCAACACAGTTCCCAACAAAGACATGTGACTTTTCGCAACTTCTTCAGAATAATCCTGATCATTCTCAAGATTCAATACAATATTGCATTGTAGCTTTCTGCCATTCTTGGTTGCTGAAAAGTTTGAATCAAATGATGGATATGATGAAAAACTTGTTTTGCTGTTCGATCCTTTAGATGAACCTCCCGATGAACTCTTGGCATTGAAAGCTGTTTCAACCTTTGGTGACATGTTAGTAGTTTTATCATTCATCCCTGCTTTGTAATAAAGCCCAATGTCTTGTTCACCATGGAAGTCTTTCATTCTTGAAATCTTTCTCTGTTCCATATCCTTAGCCTCAATTTTTTCAATGAACTTGCTCAGTGTCAGACTGCTAAACCCTTTCTTGTTCCTTAGCATCATGAGATATGTGCCCCAAGTCTCGTGTGGCAATGCATCAGCTAGCTTTTCAATCAATTCCTCATTATCTTTATTTATGCTTAATCTCTTCATGTTCATTAACAAATTGCAATATCTTTCAATAATTTGCTTTGTGCTTTCATTTTTCAAACCACGAAACAGATCAAACTCTTTCTTTAAAAGTGACTTTTTGTTTTTAACCATCTCTTGACTTCCAACAAACTTTGATTTTAAAGCTTTCCAAATCGAATAAGCACTTCCATTATGTTGCAATAAAACCAAAATATCTTCTTTCACAGCTTGTTGTAGAAGACTTAACATCATTTTTTCATTTTTGTATTTCTTTTTATCATCAGCACTCATATCTTTAATTGCAATTTCCTCTTCGTCGTCATTCGTCGGTCTAACATATTTCGTCTCTACGCATTCCCAAGCATCCAAATAATTTGCTTGAACCCAGTTTTCAAACCGTCCTTCCCAACCTTTATACTCCTCAATGTTCATGAGCTTAGGAGGTTTTTGCATCGTCCCCGTTTCATTTTCCAACATTGTCTGCTGAGTAACAGTAATCGGGGTAGCAAAGGCGTTAAAAAATTCCTCTTCCATGTTTCGGTTTTTCAAAGTTCACAAAACCGTCCTGTTCAAACGAGATTAACTTCCAAACAGAATTCCTTTTAAACGAGATTACACAGTTCAAACGGAATTAATCCTTTGAACGAAATTACCCTAATTTCGTTTGAATTTGCACTCTTTCAAACGGAATTATAATTCCGTGTGGAAATACCAAACGAAATCACTCCTTGAAATGGAATTACCTGATTTCGCTTGAACCACTCAAATGAAATTAAGACTTTGAAGCGGAATTAACTAATTCCGTGTGAACTTTCAAACGGAATTAACTTCTGAAACGAGATTACCCCTAGTTCCGTGCGGAATTACGCTGATGTCATCATCTCAAAGCAAAATTTGTCAAATTGATCAATTTTTAAGCCGTTTTTAGTTCTGAAACTTTCTAGGGTTTGTTAAAACACAAATGCGCACATGATGTGAAAAATTCAAGACATTTTGACAGTAAAATCAAGTTTAATTTGAAAAAGAAAGTGTAGAAATCAGAATATGCAGCTGAATTGGTAAGAACTCTTCCTCCTGAGCTCTGATACTACTTGTAGGATCATTTTCAGACCCGAACGAGTCGATCAGAAGAGTTTTTGCTCAATACGAAAGGCGGAAACAGATGTATTGAGTTCAATTCAGTAAGAAATACACTTTAAATGTCGATTTGATTAATTTGACAACGAAATACAGCGAGACGACACTTCGGCAGCACTTCGTGGCTCAAACCGGAATTGTTTCAACTGATTTCGTTTGAAGGGATATATATATAGTGTTCTAATTCCGCTTGAAACTGTTCCAAGCGAAATTAGATTCCAAGCGGAATCTAATTCCGCACGGAATTACATGCACACACTTTCAAGCGGAATTACATCCCTCAAGCGAAATTACATATATCTCGAACTACGTGCCCTGATCTAACATTCTTAGTACAAGACTCGATACAAGACGAAGTCGACAGACGCATGCACCAACACCAAGGGCTTCGTCCTGAAACTCAGGATCCCTCAACTTTTGGCCATCAAATTGTTCTAAGTGCAGGAAAAGTAAATGCAGGAAAAGTAAAGTGTTTGGGTTACAGACTATTCAAATTTAAAAAAGTGGGCTCCGGCCTAAGCAATAATATCCATCATTGCCCACTTGAATGCCCTCACATAGCGGCATCACCACCATCCTTCTTCGCCTCCTCAGCATCAGCATCCTGAGCAGCATCCTCACCAGCATCCTTCTTTTCTCCAGCCTTGTCCACCACCTCAGCTGCCTTAGAAGTCTCTCCAGCCCCAGCTTTAGCAGGATATGGCACAGGATTGCCTCCAAGCTCCTTGAGTTTCGCCACCCAAGAGTCAATATGCCAGGATGGACACTCAAGACCTGTCTCCTTGGCTTCATAAGCCATTTTGATTCAAGCTTGTAGCAGGGAGACAACAACAGAGTTTTTGATCCCCTTTCGGAAGGAGATCATGGCCTGTTCATGCTCAACGTGGGTGGCTGCCAGCTTCACTCCGGCATCTTGAGTGACCTTCTTCAACTTATCCTCATAGTGCCGGGTTTTGGCTTCAGCAATTGTACCCTGGTCAGCTATGGTGGTCTCAAGTTGCTTGATCTTGGCCTCTTGGAGCTTCACTGTCCCGCAAGCATCAGTGTAGAGGTGTAGCAGATGCTGGAGACCCTGCGAATCAGAATACAAGTATGGGTTAAAATTTACTAACCAGGATATTCAGTCAGGATATATGCACAGGATCTAGCACCAGGATATTACCTTGTTAAGGAAAGAAGTCATAGGCTCCAAGGCCTCGGTGAAGCTGAGCTCTTCATAGGAGAACCCTTCAGAAGCTGGAGTGGTGGTTTCTGAACCCTTTCTCTTCTTGGACGTGGAAGCACGAGTTCTTGGGTTAGGCTTAGGGACTGCGGCTGGTTTGGAGCTGGTAGCAGCAGAGGTCTCCTTCTTGACGTTTGTCACACCCCAAAAATCCACACGCGGAGTATCACCGCTTGGAGGCGTGACTGACCAGGATCAAGCCACCAATCATATTGAACAATGTAAATAGTAATGTAATTCAACCAAACCAATATGAAAGGTGTTCAAAACATAAGTATAATTCAATGTTTAGCGGAAGCATAAAAGTAAACCCAATCATAAGTATAAGTACGAAATGTCATAATGTTTAACAAACATTCACGATCCATGTCCACAACGACCTGCTCCTCCCTGTGCAAGCTCCATATGTACCTAAGGTCCTGCAAGGCATGCAGCAGAGAGTCAACAACTAGTTGAGCGAGTTCACAGTTAATAGTTCAGTAATTGTAATAGTATAGTAAGCCTTGTGTTCGTTCATTAAGTCATGTATCGTATTTGTTCGTATCGCGGCCCTCTAGGCATGTATGCGAAGATTAGGGAAAACTTCCCGAGTATTCTAGACTAGGTATATTTGTATCGCGGCCACCCGGCATGTGTGCGAGGTTTAGTGTATAGTTCGCGGCCTTCCCAGGCATGTGTGCGAAGATCAGTCATATTATCGCGGCCAACCCCGGCGTGTGTGCGAAGATCAGTTCTATTAGTATCACTAGTCTAGTCGTATCTTATCAATAATCCTTCCTCACCCGAGGACCATATAACTAAGTTCCATAAGCTAGGTAAGTACAGGTAAATAATCCAAACCCATTCCCACTCTGGGAACCCCGTGCCTTGGCTGTGTGAACTCACCTTGGTTTGCTCGGTATGCTAAGTTATGTGCTCGAAAGATATCAATCACGTCCTATAGTGCACGTATACTAAATCAGTTTATGTTCGTAAGGATTCACAAGCAATCTATATCATAACATGTACTTAAGAAATTATCACGAATCACAAAGTCGTGCAATTCATGTTTCATGTAAGTGTCATTTACAGTTTATCCCAACACGGTTACTCATTAACATACTAGACTGAGTTAACAAGCTTAACAGAAATAACATACCTAACAGTATTGATCAACTAGCAGATATAATAAACTAACAATGTTAGTTGAATAACTGAATTAGTAAACAAATAGAGTTAACCATTTAACAACTAACTGAGTTAACAAGTAACAGGTTCAACATACTTAACTTAGTTAATAAAGTTAACAGGGTAAATAAACACCTGGGCCGAAATCACTATATGGCAGTTTCGATTTCAGGTTACAAATAATGAACTTTCATCATATAACTCTAATGATCATACATCCCAACATACATAACAGTTCACAACCACATGCTCATCATCATCATCATGCTAAACAAGAATAACAATTGAAAACCAAATAAAGATCACATGCTTTCTGACAAACCATGTGCAATTATAAATGCTATGATCGACAATATTAAGTGGTTTCTATCCACTTTGGCTGCACTTTCAATACTATTCACGTGCATGATCATACCACCTAATCGCCTATACCCTAGATCCATAACAAGGTTATCTAACCGTCACATCATAATATCAACCGAATACTCACAAGTGTTTATAATCCCACTAATCGAATAAAGATGATCAAGTCAGGGAATCAAACCTCGAGTGAGAGAAGGGCAGCCGTCGGCTTCACAGAAAAACGAGAGAGGGAGAGATAGGTGTCTAGGGTTTTTTTTTTTTTTTACCGAAAACTGATCTCGCGTACAGGTAATAAGCTAAAACTCTATAAGTTGATACTGGGCCAAGCCCACTGTTGTTTTCATTGCCTCACATGGACGAAAACACATATGTGTTTTCATCAGTGAGGGTGTTTTCGATGAGGTGGGGTGTTTTCAGCTAAAGAGTGATTTCATGAGTAAGGGTTTTCGGCCAAGGCTTGAACATTTGTGTTGAATATAATATTGTCACAATATATAACACATATATATACATATCGTATATACATATCATGCAAACCACAAATCTACAAACACACTTATTACACACCGTATAACATAAACAATCACATTACGGTTTAATCATATTACAAACGTGTACAGTTGTGAAACCGAAATAAACAAGTCGTGCCAACAAACGATCTAGACAATTAACGTGAAATAGTGCGAAGATGGAAATCTTGGAAATTCGGGTTGTCACATTATCCCCAACTTGAAAGAAATTTCGTCCCGAAATTTAGCATGCGGTTACTGAGGAAGCTAGGTGAGTTGTATCGTTTACTGGTTTTCCTGTGGTGTCACATCATCCCCCCGTTGATTTGGAATTTCGTCCCGAAATTCTGTTGTAGCTTTAGCCTCAGTAGTAGTTGCACTGTTTTCGAATAACTGGGGATACTTGAGTTTCATTTGATCTTCTCGTTCCCAGGTGAACTCTGGGCCACGACGAGAGTTCCAACGAACTCGAACAAGAGGTATTCTGGTGTGCTTGAGGACCTTAACATCCCGGTCCGTGATTTCAACAGGTTCCTCGACGAAATGCAACTGTTCGTCGATAGTGAGCTCCTTCAAAGGAACTATGAGGGTCTCATCTGACAGACACTTCTTCAGATTCGACACATGAAAGACGTTGTGAACTGCACTAAGTTCAGCTGGTAAGTTCAGTCTGTAGGCCACTTTGCCTATTTTCTCTATGACTTCGAATGGTCCAACGTATCATGGATTAAGTTTGCCGTGTTTGTCAAAACGAACAACACCTTTCCAGGGTGAAACTTTAAGTAGTGCTCGGTCCCCAACCTGGAACTCGAGTAGTTTTCTGTCTTTATCTGCGTATGCTTTCTGACGGTCACGAGCTGCCGCCATGCGTTGTCGTATTTGAGCAATCTTTTCAATAGTATCAACGACCATTTCTGGGCCTGTGATTTGACTATCACCCACCTCTGCCCAACAAAGAGGTGACCGGCATTTACGTCCGTACAATGCCTCGAATGGAGCAGCTTTAATGCTGGTGTGGTAACTGTTGTTGTACGAGAACTCCAGTAACGGGAGATGTTTTTCCCAGCCGTTGCCGAAATCGATTACACATGCACGAAGCATGTCTTCTAGAGTTTGAATAGTGCGTTCAGACTGCCCATCTGTCTGAGGGTGATAAGCTGTGCTCATGTCTAAACGAGAGCCAAAAGATTTGTGCATTGCTTGCCACAGTTCCGAAGTAAAACGTGCATCACGATCAGAGATAATGGAAGTTGGCACTCCGTGCCTTGAAACCACTTCTTTAAGATAAAGATAGATGTCTGCTAATGTAGAGAACTTGTCTGTTTCCTTAATAGCCAGGAAGTGTGCAGACTTTGTGAGTCGATCCACGATCACCCAAATAGTATCATTTCCACGCTGAGATCTAGGTAGGCCAGTAACAAAATCCATGGAAATTTGCTCCCATTTCCATTGTGGTATCTCAGGTTGTTGGAGTGGGCCTGATGGTTTCTGGTATTCCGCCTTGACTCTCGCACAAGTCAAGCATTTGCTAACGTATGTTGCTATGTGGGCCTTCATGCTAGGCCACCAATATGTAGTTTTGATATCATGGTACATTTTATCCGAACCAGGATGTACCGAGTAGCGAGACTTGTGTGCCTCATCCATCACAAGCTCTCGTAGGCTGCCATAAAGTGGGACCCAAATGCATCCTGTGACGTAGTAAGCACTATCTTCCTTCTGTTCCAAGCGTTGCCTTGAGCCGCGTAGGGCTTCAGCCCTGACGTTTTCTGGTTTCAATGCTTCTACCTGAGCATCTCGTATCTGAGAAGGAAGACTAGACTGGATAGTAAGTTGCAATGCTCGTACACGCCTAGGCGTAGTATCCTTTCGACTGAGGGCGTCGGCCACCACGTTGGCTTTGCCTGGATGGTACTTTATAGCACATTCGTAATCGTTCAGTAATTCGACCCATCTACGTTGTCGCATGTTCAACTCTTTCTGCTTGAAAATATGTTCGAGACTCCTGTGATCAGTGTATATAGTGCACCTGGTACCGTACAGGTAATGTCGCCATATCTTGAGTGCAAAAACAACGGCTCCCAGCTCTAGATCATGTGTTGTGTAATTCCGTTCGTGAATCTTAAGTTGGCGCGAAGCATAAGCAATAACTTTATCCCGTTGCATCAATACACATCCAAGACCCTGAATTGATGCATCACAGTAGACCACAAAATCATCGGTGCCTTCAGGCAATGAGAGGATAGGCGCGCTACAAAGTCTATCCTTTAAGTGCTGAAATGTTGTTTCCTGTGTATTACCCCAACGATAAACAACACCTTTCTGTGTCAGTAATGTGAGCGGCTGTGCAATCTTTGAGAAGTCTTTGATGAACCGTCTGTAATAACCCGCCAAACCCAAGAATTGGCGTATTTCTGTCGGTGTGCGAGGTACAGGCCAGTTCTTGATCGAATCTACCTTGGATGGATCGACATGAATCCCATCCCTGTTTACCACGTGGCCTAGAAAGTGGACTTCACGAAGCCAGAAGTCACATTTCGAAAACTTGGCGTATAGCTGTTCCGTTCAAAGGAGTTCCAAAATAAGTCGTAAGTGCTGTTCGTGTTCCTCCTGGCTCTTCGAATAGATCAGGATGTCGTCGATGAAAACAATAACAAACTTGTCAAGATAAGGTTTGCACACCCTGTTCATAAGATCCATGAAAACCGCAGGCGCGTTCGTTAGCCCGAATGGCATGACCAAAAACTCATAGTGGCCGTATCGAGTTCTGAATGCTGTTTTGGAGACGTCCTCATCCCGGACTCTCAGTTGGTGATAACCTGACCTCAGATCAATCTTCGAGTAATAGCTCGACCCTTGCAACTGGTCGAATAAGTCATCGATGCGTGGAAGAGGATAGCGATTCTTCACCGTCACCTTGTTCAATTCGCGGTAATCAATACACATGCGGAAGGTACCGTCTTTCTTCTTCACAAATAATACTGGAGCTCCCCAGGGCGATGAGCTAGGACGTATGAAACCCTTTTCCAAAAGTTCTTGCAGTTGCTTAGACAGTTCTTCCAGTTCAGTTGGAGCTAAACGATAAGGTGCTCGAGCTATGGGTGCTGCTCCAGGAGCTAGCTCGATCTGAAATTCGACCTGGCGATGAGGCGGTAACCCAGGTAACTCTTCAGGAAACACTTCAGGAAAGTCGCGTACTACTGGGATATCCTCAATCTTTTTCTCTTTCTTCGATGTATCAGTAACGAGTGCTAAAACAGCTGTGTGGCCCTTTCGTAAACACTTCTGAGCCTTCAAGAAGGAGATGATGCCACTCACGACACCACTCTTGTCGCCTTGAACTTCGAGAGGTTCCTTGCCAGTACGGGGAATACGAATGATCTTCTCCTTGCATAGGATCTCTGCTTGTTGTTGGGATAACCAATCCATACCGATGACGATATCGAAACTACTCAGAGTTATAGGAATGAGATCGATAGAGAAAGTCTGACCAGCGAGGGTAAGATTACAACCTTGAACTATGTGTGTGGCCTCTAGACTTTTACCGTTAGCTAACTCTACGACATGTTTGGTGTTCAAAAGTGTTGGTGTACGTTTAAGCATTTGACTAACTTTCAGAGACATATAACTGGTATCCGCACCCGAATCAAATAATACAGTAACATAAAAGTCATCGAGAAGGAACTTACCCATAACCACATTAGGATCATTCCTTGCATCACCCTGACCGATCACAAATGCACTACCCCTAGCACCATTGTTGTTGTTGTTTCCCCTATTGTTGTTCCCATTGCCCTGATTATTGTTGTTGTTATTCTGATTCTGGTTTAACTGGGGGCAATCACGTTTGAAATGACCTTCAGCCCCACACTGGAAACACCCCCGGTTTCCTCGCTGTGGCTGCTGTTGCTGGTTCTGTGGAGCTGGTAGTGGGAGTTGCTGATTCTGATTTGCAGGTCGCACACTCCTGCAGTCTTTAGCTTCATGCCCTAACTTGAGACATCTCTGACAACGTTCCTTGCGACACCGTCCACTGTGATGTCTGTTGCACCTATTACATAGTGGGTGAATTCCCCGATATCCACCCTGCCCCTGCCCACCAGACGACTGCTGACTCGGACTCTGGTAACCATTGGTCTTGCGCTGCTGCTATGCTTGTGACTGAACGGTAGCGGAACCCCTGCTGGAATCCCCCTCCCATTTCCGCTTGTTGTCACTGGGAGTAGCAGGAGTAGCTGAAGTGGTAACGGTAGTAGTAGCACTGATACGTTTAGGCAACCTGTTCTGCTCCACCGCCTGATCAGTGAGGCGGTGAGCCAACTGAACAACCTGCTGGTAGGTGGCAAGGTTTGCTGAAGTCACATGGCTTTGGATCTCCGGCACTAGACCCTTAAGATAAAGTTCGATACGCTTAACTGGAGGGTCCACCATAGTAGGACACATTAATGCAAGCTCATTCGATCTCTTTGTAAACGCCTCAATTTCTGACCCCGTCATCTTGAGGTTGAAGAACTCGACCTCCAGCTTATGAATGTCGTCCCGACTGCAGTATTCTTCCTTGATCATCTCCTTAAAATTGTTCCATGGGGTGGCGTTAGCAGCAACCAACCCCAGTATTTGGACTTGAGCTTTCCACCATGTGAGGGCTAAACCCTCGAGAGTGCCAGTGGCATACTTCACCCTGCGTGCCTCAGGGCATTCACACATCTCGAACACGGACTCTAGTTTCTCAAACCAGTGTAGGAGACCTACGGCTCCTTCAGTGCCGCTGAAAGTAGTTGGACGACAGTCCATGAAAGTCTTGAAAGTGCAAACAGGTGGTTGACCTGTTGTGTATAAGAATCAGGACAAGATTAAGCACAAGAGTTGGTTTAGGAATGTAGGATCTAAAGATCCTAGTGTGAGTTATAACTGCAGGGTATACCTCCTGCTTGTGCGGCTGCAACCGCCGCAGCAACTTGTTCATTAATGAGAGCCGTCAACTGGGCTTGTGTCATGTTAATGCGTCCAGCCATGATCTTCATAGCAAATATAACATAGGTGAGAGAGGTTCGCGAGTAGTGCGATGACAGAAGAGAGTAAGCACACAAGTGTTCTCATGCAATAGTGTTACGTTAATCTAAGCATACCCTGAGCAAAGTTCTATGCAATTCTAGCAAGTAGGCAATAAAACATGTACCATATTACCTAGAGTGTTGAGTCATGCACGTGGAGCGAAGCGTCATTGTGGATCGTTGAGAGCACTGTTCTGGTTATAGTCTGGTTTTAATAAAAACGTTTTCCCCTTATTAAAACCGAGTTCTCTATAACCAATGGCTCTGATACCAATCTGTCACACCCTCAAAATCCACACACGGAGTATCACCGCTTGGAGGCGTGACTGACCAGGATCAAGCCACCAATCATATTGAACAATGTAAATAGTAATGTAATTCAACCAAACCAATATGAAAGGTGTTCAAAACATAAGTATAATTCAATGTTTAGCGGAAGCATAAAAGTAAACCCAATCATAAGTATAAGTATGAAATGTCATAATGTTTAACAAACATTCACGATCCATGTCCACAACGACCTGCTCCTCCCTGTGCAAGCTCCATATGTACCTAAGGTCCTGCAAGGCATGCAGCAGAGAGTCAACAACTAGTTGAGCGAGTTCACAGTTAATAGTTCAGTAATTGTAATAGTATAGTAAGCCTTGTGTTCGTTCATTAAGTCATGTATCGTATATGTTCGTATCGCGGCCCTCTAGGCATGTATGCGAAGATTAGGGAAAACTTCCCGAGTATTCTAGACTAGGTATATTTGTATCGCGGCCACCCGACATGTGTGCGAAGTTTAGTGTATAGTTCGCGGCCTTCCCAGGCATGTGTGCGAAGATTAGTCATATTATCGCGGCCAACCCTGGCATGTGTGCGAAGATCAGTCATATTATCGCGGCCAACCCCGGCGTGTGTGCGAAGATCAGTTCTATTAGTATCACTAGTCTAGTCGTATCTTATCAATAATCCTTCCTCACCCGAGGACCATATAACTAAGTTCCATAAGCTAGGTAAGTACAGGTAAATAATCCAAACCCATTCCCACTCTGGGAACCCCATGCCTTGGCTGTGTGAACTCACCTTGGTTTGCTCGGTATGCTAAGTTATGTGCTCGAAAGATGTCAATCACGTCCTATAGTGCACGTATACTAAATCAGTTTATGTTCGTAAGGATTCACAAGCAATCTATATCATAACATGTACTTAAGAAATTATCACGAATCACAAAGTCGTGCAATTCATGTTTCATGTAAGTGTCATTTACAGTTTATCCCAACACGGTTACTCATTAACATACTAGACTGAGTTAACAAGCTTAACAGAAATAACATACCTAACAGTATTGATCAACTAGCAGATATAATAAACTAACAATGTTAGTTGAATAACTGAATTAGTAAACAAATAGAGTTAACCATTTAACAACTAACTGAGTTAACAAGTAACAGGTTCAACATACTTAACTTAGTTAATAAAGTTAACAGGGTAAATAAACACCTGGGCCGAAATCACTATATGGCAGTTTCGATTTCAGGTTACAAATAATGAACTTTCATCATATAACTCTAATGATCATACATCCCAACATACATAACAGTTCACAACCACATGCTCATCATCATCATCATGCTAAACAAGAATAACAATTGAAAACCAAATAAAGATCACATGCTTTCTGACAAACCATGTGCAATTATAAATGCTATGATCGACAATATTAAGTGGTTTCTATCCACTTTGGCTGCACTTTCAATACTATTCACGTGCATGATCATACCACCTAATCGCCTATACCCTAGATCCATAACAAGGTTATCTAACCGTCACATCATAATATCAACCGAATACTCACAAGTGTTTATAATCCCACTAATCGAATAAAGATGATCAAGTCAGGGAATCAAACCTCGAGTGAGAGAAGGGCAGCCGTCGGCTTCACAGAAAAACGAGAGAGGGAGAGATAGGTGTCTAGGGTTTTTTTTTTTTTACCGAAAACTGATCTCGCGTACAGGTAATAAGCTAAAACTCTATAAGTTGATACTGGGCCAAGCCCACTGTTGTTTTCATTGCCTCACATGGACGAAAACACATATGTGTTTTCATCAGTGAGGGTGTTTTCGATGAGGTGGGGTGTTTTCAGCTAAAGAGTGATTTCATGAGTAAGGGTTTTCGGCCAAGGCTTGAACATTTGTGTTGAATATAATATTGTCACAATATATAACACATATATATACATATCGTATATACATATCATGCAAACCACAAATCTACAAACACACTTATTACACACCGTATAACATAAACAATCACATTACGGTTTAATCATATTACAAACGTGTACAGTTGTGAAACCGAAATAAACAAGTCGTGCCAACAAACGATCTAGACAATTAACGTGAAATAGTGCGAAGATGGAAATCTTGGAAATTCGGGTTGTCACATTATCCCCAACTTGAAAGAAATTTCGTCCCGAAATTTAGCATGCGGTTACTGAGGAAGCTAGGTGAGTTGTATCGTTTACTGGTTTTCCTGTGGTGTCACAACGTTGGTGGGAGTAGAATAGCTGTCAAGTTCATCAAGGTCCAGGAGGATTGGAACTTTGCTAGCATCTGCATACGGGGAGTAACTCTAAAACCCTACTATATTACAACATCAAATAACAAAATACGTGCAGGATATATAACAGGATCCTTACCAGACATGTTTGAACTGGAATGTTGACTTGAGGCTGCTGGGTACGGAATGAAGCTTCTTTCAATCTCAGGAAGAAGTCTGATGGCGTTGATTCTTTTTTTCCGAGTCAGCAAGAGGAGGTGCTAGTTTCCTGAAGTTAGCTGCATACAACAAAAATAAAGATCAGTTCAGGATACAGGATAGGATATAAGACAAGATCATCCTAAAACCCTAAATCCTACCCTCTCTCAACCACTTCACCGGATATTCCGCTCCACCAGGGATCGAACTTCTTTTCACAAAGAAGAATTTGGATTTCCATTCCTCCTCGTTCCTGGTGGCTCAGAGTATCAGAGGGTCACTGGAGGTAGAATAAACAAGAATCTGCAAGACCCATGGCATCTAAGCCGGTATGCTAACGGAAGATCATGAACAGAGAGCTCGGGAATGTGGGCATTCTTGATCCGATCAAGAATGAGCAACACACGCCAGAGAATTGGCATGGTCTGACTGAAACTAATTTTTGTTATTTGGAAAAACTCGGTGATGAAATCGGGGAAAGGAAATCGGAGGCCCAAGGTGAATGGAAAAGCGTTAAAACAGAGCCACTTGTTAGACGCCATATCTGATCGGATTTCCCGATCGAATGGCCGGAACACCGTCCCCTCCGAGAAGATGCCGGAGGATTTGAGGGCTGACAGGTGGGCACTGTCAAATGAGCATATTTCCTTCTTCGGGTCTTGAAGGATATTCTGAGGAAAAAACGGGGAAGCAGAATCACCGAAACTTGACCGTGTTTGTCTTGCCATATCTTCGCCGGAATAATGTGAAGAAAAGAACTGAGAGGGGAGAGAAGTATTTTACCTTGCAATTTCTTGGTGGAGATAAATGGCGGTGGAAATGAGAAGTTATAGGGAAGTGATGAGTGTTTATAGCCTGGGCAGTTACAACTTGTCACATCAAGTCCTATCATTTAATTACCTTGGTATTCGTAAAAAATGTAACCATTGGGCCCAAGATCCTCAACGGTAACATTTTTGGGGACAATTGTTATGGGTGAAATTCTGAGCCCATATCCTGGATAGTATCTTGAGTTATATCTTGATTACTTAATAACTGTTCACGACCAGGATGCTGAATCAGGATATTGGTAACATCCTGATGCAATATCCTGAAGATTACTAACGAATTGATGGCAGGTTACGAGTGCATGTCCATAACGTTCATCAAGACTTCTTCCCCTGAAGACTCGGTCCAGATTGTTAGAAGAGGAATGTTGAAGCCGCAATACCTGGTCCACAATGTTAACATAGGAATATTCCAAAAGCATCCCCCCATTTTAGGAAAATTAGTTTTTCTTTGTAACTATAAATATGTGGATAACCAGATCTCATAGGACACATCACATTCACTGCTCTCGAACACTTACATTCTCTCTCGCAATTCACACACTTCTAGAAAGCATTGTAACACTTAGCAATGATATGGGCATTATCCTGCACTGTATCCTGACTTTTGAAGTAATAAGAAGAACAAGGCAGCTGCGATTGTCAGCTCCCGAGGTTTTATGCCGGTGATCTAGATTGATTAAGGGCTTTCCTCGTACATCTCGTGTCAACCTTTACATTTCTGCTCATTGTTTGATTGTTGATATAGCTAGGTATCCTGAGCTATATCCTGAAAACTGTTTTTCTTAACAACCTAACCAGCATATTTTTCACAAACACTGTTAGCACACTACCTCACCTAACTGATTTGATCACTAAATTGCTTCGGTAATTTTTGACCAAAACATACATATATATATATATATATCTACTACAATCTACAACGGAAATTGAATCACACTATTAGTTATGCATCAATAGATATTAGGTTATCTATTTTAGTTGATTTTTTTTTCAAACTACACACATTTATATATATATATATATATATATATATTTATATATATATATATATATATATATATATATTTATATATCTATATATATTATTATTATGTCTTATGCATCCAGAATTGCATTTCTCGCCCGTCGTACTTCCACGCGAGCTTTTCTCCTATCTGTTTTATCCTCTCTCCTTCCTCTACTAATTCCTCCCCATATGTGCGAAGTTCCTGCACATTCTCGTCACTCATGGGTGGTCATGGTGCGGGTACTGGGTCAGGGTACTGAGGTATCGGTTCTCCATATGGGTACGGGTTGTTTAGTATTTTCTGAACATACTGATCGTTATCCCAATATGGATCTAACGGATTAAGGTTGGTATACTGTGCTATGGGATTTGGTATTGGTTCTTCCTGTGGGTGGAGTTCCCGATAATCCCTATGGTCATCTTCCCATGGATCATAAGCTAAAGGATTAGGTGCTGGGATTCTAGGTATTTCGTCAGGGTCAAAGTCAAATGCTGGTATGGGAAATTGGTTTCCTTGGTTAAGTTCTATCTCCATTGGTTGAGTTGGAAATAGTGGTAATGGTTGTGGTGCAACCATCTGATCAAGGTTTGGATCTGCTGCAATAGTGGCTAGCATATGAAAGTTTGCCAACTGTCTATTAACTGCCTCCTGAGTTTGGGCATTTACTTCCCTATTGGCTCTCGCTAACGCTTTCTGTTGTTGCAACTTTTTCATTCTCTTTCGCCTCTCATGGGCTCCCCTACCGAACCATCCTCTCTTTTTCGGAGGGAACGGTTCTTCGGATTGCGCCTTAAAGATGAAAATTCCCTCTTCTGTATCAGCAGAATACCCCGAAGGAGTAGGCTGTGACGAGGTTCCTTCACTTTTGGTAGAACTATCTAGATGACGGTATGTGACACCTGTGCCTCCTCGGCCATCAAACAAATACCAAACCAATGAAATATTGTATTTCATACTTGGTATTTGTATAAATATGTGTATCTTTTGCACATATCAATTCTTGTTCAATTTCGGGCTCTAAATCGCTTTCGGGAAGGTTATACGCGCACTGATGAGTAAATATAACCAGATTAATGCAACAAACACTCCAGAATAGTGACATAGGCTTAACATGCCTTAAATAACCTATACATAACTTAGAAATAAGTTTTGGAAGGTTTGGTGTGCCGAAATCATGTTTATTAGCTTACAGGGGCTAATTTCGATAAACTGCAAAAGTATGCCGATTCGTACTGTAACAAAAATTCCGGAACATGACCATAAGTTAAACATACCCTAAATATCCTTTACATAGCTTAGAAATAGGCTTTGAGGGGTTTGGTGTGCTAAAATAAACTTTTTGGTCATTCAGGGACTAAAAGCGTCAAAAAGTGCATAAGTTTGCATTTTCCGCATATCTTACGTTCTGAATACATCCGGACATCCAAAACTTTATGTAATCATTAAAATATTTTATTTTAGTGATTGTCATGATAAAATTCCATTCGTCGTGTAATTTGGATCGTTTTTCGCATTCGTTCGTGTTTCGTCATAATTAACCGAACAACGCAACCGTACGACCAAACGAACCGACATCCGAGATATTTTTGAGCATTTTTCATGTTCCCTATACTTTAACTTCATTTTAGATCCTTTAAATGGGATTAACGGGACTTAAACTTGTCAAAAATGCATCAAAAACCATGTTTTACACATTTAGGGACCAAAATTGACAATCTGCCATAGTTATCTTAGGAAGGGACCAAAGTTGAAAATCTGATTTCCAGCTTGTTCGAGCTGTTCCCCTCATTTGCACATGGTTTTAATGAAACTAGGGGCTTGTTTTGGGGTACCCATGGTATTCTAAAACCATGGGCACACATGTAAGGTCCAGATCGAAGCTCGGTTTTCGATGAACGATCCTAACGGTCTTGGTTTTCCTATAAATACCCCCACCCACTTACTTCAAAACTCACATTTGATCTGATTTGGCTCTCTAAGTTGAAGTATACACTTCATACCTGAGAGTAATCGGATCAAAACTTCCATTCTTGGACCCGTTGTAAGTCCTCTTTCGTTCTTTTTCGCGTGAAAGTCAAACTGTGTTTGACTTTCTGCTTTGACCAGTTTATGGTCAACATGAAGTTCATTTGAACTTCATAACGTGAGTGTAATCACGATGGTTTTAGTCTCTTGTGACTATACCTACTGATTACCACGTTATCTAGGCATAGTGGCGAGTCGTAGTTTCGGTCAAAATGCGTATTCTTGCGTATTTTGTAACCAAACTACTTTTAGGTATCAAAACCTTTGTTTTGATACCAAACCTGTTTTCAAACCTCGTTAAGCATGTTTTAACATGTTTAGCTCATCACTTTAGGTTTAGTGCTTATGTAGGGTCGTAAGGTAAGCGGTCTAAACAACCGCTTATACTTTCGAACTAGACCCGTTTGGTCGATCTTTAGGATCCGACCAAACACATTAGGTGACCATAGTTGCATAGGGAATAACCTTCCGAGGTTATACCTTATGGTCACGTCGTTTAAGTAGTTGTATGATAGGTAGTTTATATGCCTTAGGTAAATGACCAAAATGCCCTTTTTACGCCAAAATTCATTTTAAGCATATGTAACATAATTTTTGATATCTAAACTGATTTGACAACAATATCAGACATGTTAAGGCATATTTTACTTATCATAGGACTAGTTAGGCGGTCCGAACGCGTTTTACGCGAACGACACGTTAAAGTGGCGTAAGCTACCTTAACGAGTCGTAATGGGTCGTAAGCACTTAGGTTAGGTTTCGTTTTAGAATGTAGGCTTTGTTAAACCATATTACATGAGTCCCTACACTCATTTGGTTTACGAAACCTCATTTTATCCGATCCTCTGATTTAGGTCCGTTTATTTACATAGTTATCTATATTAGGTGCCGTTTGATTTTCGTGATCCTTCTAGCTTTGCATGGTTGTTATTCAAGACTTCTAAGCACCCTCAAGTGAGTACATAGTTCCCCTCTTTTACTATTTTTCAAACATTTTGGGGTGAAACACATGTGCCTACTTGTTACTTTCATGCTTTTTCATGTTTTTATATCCTATACTTGCTATGTTCATTAGTACACTATTAGTACATGATTTCATTATGTTTTTGCTATGTATGTCCATTTAGTGCATACTTAGTACATTATTTTACAATACATTTTATGCTATGTATGTCCATTTAGTGCATACTTAGTACATTGTTTTACATTGCATTTCTGTTGCATATGTTCTCGTAGCATATGGACACATTGTTTTACATTTCTACCTTGTATGTTCACTTAGCATACTAGGTACATTGTTTTCATAAAACATGCTTACATTTGGTATAACATTTGGTTTGTTTAACGAAACTAATACGTTCATTAACACCGATCATGCCGCTCGGTAGTAGGTAGTGGTACCATAGGACTTGACAACTCCCGTTCCTGAAATCCTAGGTTTGTTTGGGTGGAAGGAATGACCGAATCCGAAAACATTTTTGATAACCTTTACTCTAAGGTTATCCTACAGTCTCAAGGCTTGGATGTAGATGTTTAACATTACCGCATAGATGTTTGTATCAGTAAAGCATGCATTATTTTACAAAACATAACTTTTGATTATAATTTATCAAATGCATTGTTTTGTACATTTCTTTCTTATATGGTTGAGTAAATGCTTTTAATCAATAAATGCTTTTATTTACTATCCATTACACTTTGTTATACATGAACATTTTTACATTGGTGGTTTGTTTTGGTAAGTGATTTAAATAACGAGGCGTGTGTAATAAGATAAAAGCATGGTGGATACGCCGCTGGTACTTCCTATATATAAGTGCTTTTATAGTATTACATATCGTAGCGTTATTTAAACCATTTCAAGTTAGACATAATACATTTTTACACTCATATCATTTCTTCATGAAACATTGTTTTACAAACAACATATTTTATACAAACTCATTTTACTTGGTTATTCATTTCATTATGCATTGTTCTTTTATATTATCTGATTTCTTATCACTTTTCTATGATTATAAAAGAAAACATTTTACAAGGATCATGACTTACTTTTATTAAACATCTTTTTCTTTAAACTTACAAGTCATGATGTCACGACCCCCGTCCCGGTTTGACCTGGTCCAGAAGCCGCGGGACAGAAACCCCGTGGTATTTATCTAATTTGGCAGCGGAATTATTAACAGGATCATTTAAAACTTGAAATTTCCCCGATTATTTTATTTCATAATTAGGGACAAACCCCATAATTTACAATAAGGGAATTTCACTGGGAAATCCCTATTTTACAAAAACATGTTTCTTTATTTTTATTAAGCCACTTCTTCAAGCTTGATGTGCTACATGGCACTTTTCCTGGATCAAAGCAGATCACCTGAAACATGATTTAAAAAGGTTTTATCAGCAAGGAAATACTGGCGAGTCACTCATTTGCACAAAACGACACATTGTTATAATATACAGTATTAAGGGTGATTACATTGTTTTTATCAACCAATTACCCCAAATCGGTATTTGTCACTCGACTGTATCTGTGACTATGGTCAGATCACCCATTGGCTAACTCGTTGTCCAATGGTGACGGGAAACAAGTATTGTATACAAAACCTCACATACCGGCAGTAATTGAAGATTACAAAGACTTAATCCCTGTAATTATAACCTTGAAAATAAATAGGGTTTCAAGAAAACAATTTGGTAAAAAGAGAATGACTCACATTGCAGATTTAAACGGGCAGAGTTTAGTCTACTGATTAGCCTTGTAACCTAATTTAAATAACAATGTACACGAAATTAGGTTAGTAACTTAATACAACTTTTACGACAACTCACGAGATCGAAACCCTCACGACGAGTGACAAAGTGCAACACTTAAACATCCATCGAATTTTACGATGAATGACAAAGTATAGCCCTGATTCGGGCAGCACTTAAACATCCATCGGACTGGTCTCCATCGAATCGGACATTAAATCGTAGCAGTGATCGAGTTATTACCCTGTTGTAGTGGCAGCGTTTCATGTTGTGTGTGTGTTTTGAACTGTTTAGACGATATCTCAGTGTACGAAATGAATTTTAACATCGAACCAACGCCAAACTTCAAGTGCCACACCCCTCTATATATACTGAAAAATGGGCTCCCTCGCGTGGCGCGAGGGCCTGTCGCGTGGCGCGAGGGAACCCCCTCTAGCATAGGGTAGCCTCGTGTCTCAGTAGCTTGGGTGAGTCGACGGTTCATTAAATTTCGAATTCTATCGAAAACTGTTTAGATAATATCAATTAGGGAACACCCCCCCCCCCTGAGTTTTAGGGGGCCTGATCCTAGTTCCGATTGTTCGGAAAATTTTAGTGGTCATGCAATATTACTTGGGGGTCTTAATTAGGGTTTCTTATTGGACAAAATAAGATAAGAAATAATAGTTTTGGTGAGAGTTGTTACATCCTCCCCACCTTAATAAAAATCTCGTCCTCGAGATTTACTGAAATAAGTGAGGATATTTCCGCTTCATTTCCGATTCAGCTCCCAAGTTTACTAAGGTCCTCTTTTTGAATCCCATTTGATTTTGACCAGCACTAGTCTTTTGTGTTTGAGAAACTTGACCTTTTTGTCTTCTATCTGCAGTGGTTTCTCAACAAATTTTAACTTTTCATTTACCTCTATATCTTGAAGAGGTACTACCAGGGATTCGTCAGATAGACATTTCTTGAGATTGGATACATGAAATATGTCATGTACCCCGGCTAGCTCTTCTGGTAGTTGTAAACGATAGGCAACTGGTCCTATATGCTGGATTATTGGGAATGGTCCTACGTACCTTGGACTTAACTTTCCCTTTTTACCGAACCGAACTACTCCTTTCCAAGGAGAAACTTTCAAGAGTACCTTGTCTCCAACTTGGAATTCTAGCAGCTTGCGTCTATTGTCTGCATAACTCTTCTGACGATCACGAGCCGTTTTCAGTCTTTCCTTGATTTGAGTGATCTTGTCGGTGGTTTCTTGTACAATTTCGGGACCTGATAATTGGCTTTCTCCTATTTCGGCCCAACAAACTGGAGTTCTGCACTTTCATCCATACAGTGCTTCGAATGGGGCAGCTTCTATGCTTGCATGATAACTATTATTATAGGAGAATTCAATTAAGGGTAGGTGGTCATCCCAATTTCCACCAAAATCTATTACACATGCCCTAAGCATGTCCTCTAGGGTTTGGATTGTCCTTTCACTTTGTCCATATGTTTGAGGATGGTAAGCTGTATTTAAATTTAGTCGGGTTCCCATTGCTTCTTGGAAACTTGTCCAGAAATGGGAAGTGAAACGACTATCCCTATCCGATACAATGGAGAGTGGGACTCCATGTAAGGATAATATCTCATCTACGTACAACTTTGCTAACCTTTCCATGCTAAATGTTTCTTTCATGGGTAGAAAATGAGCTAATTTGGTTAATCGATCCACAATTACCTAAATCGCGTCGTTACCTTTTCTGGTTTTGGGCAACTTAGTAACAAAGTCCATGGTTATTAGTTCCCATTTCCAAACAGGCATTTCTAATTATTGAAGTAACCCTGAAGGTTTCTGGTGTTCTGCCTTAACTTGTGAACAAGTTAGACACTTAGATACATATCTAGCTATGTCCTTTTTCATTCCCATCCACCAGGAATTATTTCTTAAATCTTGGTACATCTTATTATTTCCCAGGTGCATGGTATACCTAGATTTATGGGCTTCCTCTAAAATCTTATTTCTTAATTCTCCTTGCTTAGGTACCCAAATCCTTTTCTTATGGAATCTCCAAATTCCATCAGCTCCTTGCTCTAATTCCTTTATTCTTCCTTTCATTCCTTCAGCATCATCCTTGATTGTTGTGGCTTGAATATTTTTCAGTTGTTCCATTAAGTCTAATTGTAAACTTAATCTAAGAGCACAAACTCACTTTTGCTTTTCATGATATTTGCGACTTAAGGCATCTGCAACTACGTTTGCTTTTGCTTCATGATATTGAATATCACAGTCGTAGTCACTTAGAATTTCCATCCATCTTATTTGCCTCATGTTTAATTCTTTTTGCCCAAATATGTACTTTAAGCTTTTATGATCTGTATAAACAGTAAACTTACTTCCATACAGATAGTGTCTCCAAATCCTAAGGGAAAAATTATCGACCCTAATTCTAAGTCATGAGTCGTATAGTTTTCTTCATGTTTCTTCAATTTTCTTGATGCATATGCAATTACCTTCTTGTGTTGCATCAGCACACCTCCTAATCCTAGCTTAGAAGCATCACAATATACTTCCAAATCTTCTATCCCTTCTGGTAAGGCAAGGATTGGGGTGTTTATTAACCTTTGTTTGAAAATCCTAAAATCCTCTTCTTGCTTAGGTACCCATTCAAACTTAATTTTTTTACAGGTTAGCTTAGTTAATGGCACAACTATCTTAGAGAAATCCTTAATAAAGCGCCTATAGTATCCATCTAAGCCTAGAAAACTTCAAACTTCTATAGCTGATTGCGGGACCTTCCATTTGGTGATCGCTTCTATCTTGGAGGGATCTACGTGAATACCCTCGTGATTCACCATATGACCCAAAAATTGCACCTCCTGTAGCCAAAATTAACACTTCGAGAATTTGGCATAAAGCTTCTCATTTCTTAACAAAGTTAAGAGTGCATGTAAATGCTTACAATGCTCGTCCTGACTTTTGGAATAAATAAGTATATCGTCGATGAAGACAATTACGAATTTATCCAAGTACGGTTTACATATCCTATTCATCATGTCCATAAATGCTGCAGGAGCATTTGTTAGTCCAAAGGGCATGACTGTAAACTCATAGTGACCATACCTAGTTCTGAAAGCAGTTTTAGGTATGTCTTCTTCTTGTACCTTCAATTGATGATATCCGGAGCGTAAGTCTATCTTAGAAAAATATCTAGCTCCTTGAAGTTGATCAAAAAGATCATCAATCCTAGGTAATGGGTATCGATTCTTAATTGTAACCTTATTCAATTCCCTATAATCGATACACATTCTCATCGAACCATCCTTCTTCTTTACGAACAACACTGGTGCTCCCCAAGGGGATGAACTAGGTTGTATGAATCCTTTACTGAGCAATTCATCTAATTGCTTTTTCATTTCTAACATTTCAGTGGGTGCTAAACGATAGGATGCTTTAGCTACTGGTGTAGTTCCAGGAATTAGATGAATTCTAAATTCTACTTCCCTATCTGGTGGTAATCCTGGTAGTTCTTCTGGGAATACATCCGAGTATTCTGATACTACAGGAATTTCCTTAAGTTCCTTACCCTTAGTGCTAATGATTACTGAAATCATATACACTATTCCTTGCTTTCGTTCATAACTAGCTACTTTCATTACTGAAATGAACTTCATGGGTTTACGCGGCTTATCCCCTGTAATCATAATTACTTCTCCCGTGGGTGAACGGGTTTCTATGGAGTTCTTATCACAAAGGGTTCGAGCATGGTTGGCTACTAACCAATCCATTCCTAATACGACATCGAATCCAGCTAAATTCATGGGGTAAAGGTTTGCAATAAATTTCTGATTTTCTATTCTTGCTTCTTGCAAGATTTCAGAAATCCTAACAGTTTCTCCATTTGATGTCTTTACTAGACATTCTTTATACTTTTGGTAGTATTCCAACTTTAAAGAATTATTACTGTTCCTCCTATCGTACTAATTATGAAAGTGATGATTTAAACAAAATAATGTTTGTCATCTGAATTTATAATTATATACGGGAGATTCCTGATTAAATCTAAAATTATAATTGACACATCTGTCTGTGATTTATCCCTAATTGTCAATCATTATGATCTTTGGATTTCCTCATAGATATACATATCTATATCATATATTTCACATACTGTAATATACATACCCTTCATAAGGTCAAATGTATTTAACAGATTCATATTTCTAAAAACAGATCAAGTCATGGTATTATTTGGGGATTTTCATTATCATAACATATACCTCATCTCACCCGGTCTCGCCGGAGAGGTACCCTCATCTCACTTGGACAAGCTGGAGAGTCTACTACACCATACCCAGTCTCGCCGGAGAGGTAATTATTATTGTAATTCCCTTAAATAGGATTTTCTCAAATCATGATTTTAAAAGTGCATGGCTTACATCAAGAAACAAGGAAATTAGTATTCTCATGATGGATCATATTCTAGAATCGAGTAATACTAATAAACAAGATATAACAGTGGCCAAGTGTTATTGCTTATTTATCATATTTTCACTTTTCTAGTTATTATCCTCATGTCATACCAATATCCATCACAAATTATCTATTTAATTAATTAGCTTATTTTAAAGCTTATACTAAGGCATTGAGAATTTCTTATACTAGTAAGTATTAGATTTTAGGTTTCCATTATTATCATTTATTCTGGTTTCTCCTGGTTCACTTCGTTGTTTCATTTATCAAGTATTAATTATTACAGACTAATATCTAGTACAATTATTTAAGTATTATTATACAAACAAATTGATTAAAACGGCTAACATAACAACTTTTATATATATGTATCTATTACAAACTACAACTGGAATTCAAATTATACTAGTAGTTGTGCATCCATAATTTATTTTAATTTATCTAAGAATATTATGCTTAATATGCTTCTATGTAAGGTTTATTTTATCTCCTTCCTCTACTAATTTGTTATCTAATGGGCGAAGTTTCTTTAAAGTTTCTGGCTCATAGGTGGCATGGGTGCTAGTACTGGTTTGGCGGTTCAACTATAAGTTAGCATTTACTACTGTAGTGGCTAACATGCAGAGATTTACCCATTGTTCATTTAATTCATCTTCCCATGGTGGGTCATTACCTGTTTCCTGAGTTTCCTTATTAATTTTCACTTCTTTTTGTTGTGCCTTCTTTATTTTCTCTTGACTTTTTCTAATAATCCTACTTCTTTTCTTAGGGGTAAGTGGTTTCTCAGACTGTGCCTTACGAATAAATATTCCTTCCTCATTATCTGCTGAGTATCCTGAGGAATTTGGTTGAAATGAGGTTCCCTTATCTTTTGGTGAGCTATCTAATTGACGATAGATGTCCGAAATTCTTTGCTTACCCATACTGTAGATTAACAAATAGTCAAATAACACAAAAACACATAATCACATAAGTTATTTCCTAACACAGAATTTAAAACTTAAGTGTCAGCAGAATGGATAGTGATATTCTGATGAGCTTCAGACAACTCATTCATGCTGTTAGCATATATGAAGAAACATACAAAATTCTAAGTTAAAATTTTGTAAATTAAATTTTAATAGAATCACAGAATGGCAATCAGAAAAATTAAGTATTTCTAAATACTTAATTGGCTTAAATCAGTGGCTCTGATACCACCTTTTCCTGTCACGGCCCCCGTCCCGGTTTGACCCGGTCCAGAAGCCGCGAGACAGAAACCCCGTGGTATTTATTTAATTTGGCAGCAAAATTATTAACAGGATCGTTTAAAACTTGAAATTTCCCTGATTATTTTATTTCATAATTAGGGACAAACCCCATAATTTACAATAAGGGAATTTCACTGGGAAATCCCTATTTTGCAAAAACATGTTTCTTTATTTTTATTAAGCCACTTCTTCAAGCTTGATGTGCTACATGGCACTTTTCTTGGATCACAGCAGATCACCTGAAACATGTTTTAAAAAGGTTTTATCAGCAGGGAAATACTGGCGAGTCACTCATTTGCACAAAACGACACATTGTAATAATATAGAGTATTAAGGGTGATTACATTGTTTTTATCAACCAATTACCCCAAATCGGTATTTGTCACTCGACTGTATCTGTGACTATGATCAGATCACCCATTGGCTAACTCGTTGTCCAATGGTGACGGGAAACAAGTAATGTATACAAAACCCCACATACCAGCAGTAATTGAAGATTACAAAGACTTAATCCCTATAATTATAACCTTGAAAATAAATAGGGTTTCAAGAAAACAATTTGGTAAAAAGAGAATGACTCACATTGCAGATTTAAACGGGCAGAGTTTAGTCTACTGATTAGCCTTGTAACCTAATTTAAATAACAATGCACACGAAATTAGGTTAGTAACTTAATACAACTTTTACGACAACTCACGAGATCGAAACCCTCACGACGAATGACAAAGTGCAACACTTAAACATCCATCGAATTTTACGACGAATGACAAAGTATAGCCCTGATTCGGGCAGCACTTAAACATCCATCGAACTGGTCTCCATCGATCGGACATTAAATCGTAGGAGTGATCGAGTTATTACCCTGTTGTCGTGGCAGCGTTTCATGTTGTGTGTGTGTTTTGAACTGTTTAGACGATATCTCAGTGTATGAAATGAATTTTAACGTCGAACCAACGCCAAACTTCAAGTGCCACACCTCTCTATATATACTGAAAAATGGGCTCCCTCGCGTGGCGCGAGGGCCTGTCGCGTGGCGCGAGGGTACCCCCTCTAGCATAGGGTAGCCTCGTGTCTCAGTAGCTTGGGTGAGTCGACGGTTCGTTAAATTTCGAATTCTATCAAAAACTGTTTAGATAATATCAATTAGGGAACACCCCCCCCCCCCCTGAGTTTTAGGGGCCCTGATCCTAGTTCCGATTGTTTTGAAAATTTTTGGGGTCATGCAATATTACTTGGGGGTCTTAATTAGGATTTCTTATTGGACAAAATAAGATAAGAAATAATAGTTTTGGTGAGAGTTGTTACACATGAATCCTAAATCAATAAAACTTATGTATCTCACAGGCATTTTTATGCTGACGTACCTATTTTCACTTGTGTTTCAGGAAATGATGCATAGGATTGATCAAGATACACTTAGGCAGACTCGGGCCTTAGTGACAATAAAAGATGCAAGACTAGTTAATTATGTTATGCTTCTTTGTTGTTAAGACATTGTAACTCTTTTAATCAATAAAACAAAATTTCAAATTTCCATGTGTTATGAAACAATGATCCTGTTACAACACTCCCCGACGTTTCCGCCACGATTTGTCATTTTACATGGTCGGGATGTTACAGAAGAGTTGGTATCAGAGCTCATGTTTATAGGGAATTAGGTTATTAGAAATGCTTTGACCTAGTCCATAACCTTCCTAGGACCCTAACGCGAGTTTACTTGCGTTTAGTCATAAAACAATACCGTTGTCACACCCCCAAAATACCACCTAGGGAGTGTCCCTGTTAGGCGTGTGACATACCAGCAATGAGCCACTAATTACATTGAACCCGTACATGTTTCAAAATAAGTTCTCAATTATAAATAAAATATCACCAACAAGTTTAAGTGAAAACCAAAGTGATCAGCGGAAGCAAATAATAAATCAAAGTCAAGCTATTTAAAACCAATGTAGAGTATCAAAATGCAATCAAGTAAATCCCTCCAACCGACCCATGACCACTCCTGCTACTCCAGACAGCAAGTTCTCAAATCCAAGTTACCTAACGACCTGCGAGCATGTAACAAGTGTGTCAGACAAGGCTAGTGAGTTCATAGTTTTACAAAAACGTTGGTTACCAAGTATTTAGTTAGTCCATTGTATTTAATTCCGAAAGTAATGTTTGATAATATCTCGATACTGAACAAGACGGCTCCTGATGTATGTTTTGCCCGTTCCCCAGTGCTCCTATCAAAGCACTGGGCCCGACTGGGTCATTAGTTCACACCCGCCCTCTCTCAGGAACTGGGTGAGGGTGCCAAACCTAAGTAGCGCTACCAACTAATACCCCGCTACCACCCACGATACCAAAAGATGGGACTTAAGAGATAGAGAGTGAGAATATTATCCAACATCCCAGTTTTACCCAAAAGACTTATCCCTCCCCGGGATACCCACTGACTGTCCCAACCACCGGGACGCATGCTCAAAAGTAATGAACTCACCTTTGGTTTGCTCGGTAAGGATAATTACTCTGTTATCAATTGATCAAACACGTCCTAAAAAGGGTTACCGATAACAGTCAATACTACGTACACATAAACCACATGTTTCACGTATAACAAGCCATGTATTCCTTATTCACTTATCATACAATCAAGATACATGTAGCACACCCGTGAAGTTCAAGCCATGATAATAAATCTATAGTCTCTAGTGTATACTTAGTTCATAAGTCAATTTGTCACATTAATTTATATATACAAAACATGCACAGTACATTCATTGATACTCAATAATATGCAATGTACAAACCAGTGATCCAGCTTTAGTTTGTGTGGCCCGATGTTTTGCTTAAACTATATGCGATCCAGTACATATATATTAACATTGTATATGTGTGTGGCCCAATATTATAGTAACATTCTGTGTATGGCCCAATATTATCAAACCCAAGCCAAACAACACCCGAATCCCACCCAAGGACATTAGCTGGCCTACGGCCCAACTCGCTCATGGCCCAATCATCGCCTGGTCCGATATCGTGCTGCTGAAACTAACTTCGCAGCCCAAACGCACACCAGGCCCAACCGGTGTGGCCCATTTACATGTGAATGTGATTACCCAAAGATGGTCAACCCAGGTGTAGTGTTGGTGTACCAACTGATTGGGCCTAATTGTACAATCCCACGTAATGTTTTGGGCCATGCCCTTGGTGTGCACAAATTCAAACTACACAATTACGATAATTTCAATTGATCAGATCCTATATTTTTTTTCATATCTTATGCAAATCAAAACACTGTTACATTATCAAACTAAATCCCTTTAAGCAATTCTAATATACATCCGATTCATGGCCCTCCCTGATTCGTTTATACTCAATATCCTAGCAACCAATCCTAATTATGCAAGATAGTAATAATCAGTAATATGCATGATCATGATTCATGAATAATCAGTAATATGCAACATGATTCACAATTATCAAATTATTATTAGTGGGTGTGTGTGGTCTAGCAAATTATCGGCCCTACCTAAACCTATGCACATGACAACACAGTTAACAACTAATCACATGGCACATATACCAATTCCTAACATATGCAACCTGATGATGGCCGACAATTATAGATCTTCCAAAAGATCACATTGGACCGATTCCTTCAGTGGCTGGCACTTATTGGGCCGCTAACTTATATGTTGACTAATGGATCTGTCAAAAAACACATGATGGCCTGTCAAAGTATTAACTTCAACATCAAGTCTTGGGCTTGTCAATTATCCATGTGATACATTCTGGTAACACCTATTTCTCAATTTCCAATGGCCGACAACAATACACCCTGATTTTCGTGCATCATTATTCAGTCATCATACATGCAAGGTTTAATTACACAACATGCTAGTCTAGTTCACCTAAACAAGGTATGCAGAACAATCGAATAACAATTAATACATAAGGAACAATCGAATAACAATTAACATGGCATGGATTTACTAACCAAGATTTTGATTAATTGGATGATATCTCACGAGGGGGGGTCTGCTATGCCCTCGCACACACCAATGGGGAGTAGGGTTTTTATTATGTTGTGTGTTGTTATGTTGTAATTTGTGAGATATATTCATGATACGTATGTTTGGTTATAGGATCCAAACAACATAAGTGGGCTAAATTAATAATACACACACACAACACAAATGGGCCGATCATATGTTTGCTAACTGGTACATAAGTGGCCAAGTCATGTGGGTCGAAGATAAGCCAAACAATCTATATGGTTTGATTAGTGTGGGCTGGATTAGGTTACATGTTTCTAGAGCGTGTTTGCGGCCCAAAGTGTGCGCGGCCCATCCCGACAACTTATCGATAAAAAAAAGTTCAATGACACACCCAAATACGTTTTCGTTTAACCGGTTTAACATAGCAAGGAACATGAAAGAGAAATAGTTCGGAATCAAGATTACAACTAACCTCGGAAGTTCGGGTTGTCACATCATCCCCAACTTGAAAGAAATTTCGTCCCGAAATTTGACAAGTAAGCACAGAGGAGTGAAGCGATAGAACTCTAGCTAAACTATATATAATACTACACAAATAATAATCAAGCATTACACGCAATCACAAAGCATCCAGATAACTGCACAGACTCCACGTAAACCAAATTGCAAAAATAGGATTGCGAGGTCAGTTGGGTGCCACATCATCCCCAACTTGAAAAGGAATTTCGTCCCGAAATTCGCCAATGATATCAAAAGTTGGTCCCACTGATTGAACAATCGGGAATAACAGAGCTTCACCTGATCCTTGCATTCTCACGGAAACTTCGGTCCACCTCTTGAGTTCCAACGAACTCTCACGCTTGAAATTCGACTGTGTTATCAGCGGGTTCCTCAACAAGAGTCTCACAAGTGTTGCGTCGAACAGACGCTTCTTTAGGTTCGAGACATAAATGACATCGTGTACGTTATCTAATTCGTCAGGTAACTCGAGTTTGTAGGCTACGCTACCGATTCTTCCCAGACTGTTGAATGGTCCATCGCGACGTCAGTTAAGCTCGCCATGCTTCCCAAGTATTCCACACCCTCCCAGGGTGAGATTTTCAACACGATACGATCGCCTACAGCGATCTTCCAGCGTTTCCCAAATTTATCAGCTTTCCTGACGGTCACGCGTTGCTGCCAATCGACTCCTGATCCAAACAACCTTCCCAAGAGTTTCGAGTACCAGTCCTGGACCAGTAATTAAGTTGTCAACCATCTCAGTCTAACAAGAAGGTTGGCATTATCCTCCATGCAATGCCTCATTAGAGCTGTCAGAATACCAGAATGGTATCTGCTGCAGTAGGACTCATCCCAAGGTAAGTGTCCTTCCAATCTTTACTAAAGTCACTCACACACATACTCGCAGCATGTCTTCGAGTGTCAGGATGTTCCGTTTACTCAGACCGTTTGTCCTATGGTGACAAGTAATGCTCATGTCTAGACATGAGTCGAGGGTGTTGTGTGTTTCCTGTCATAAATCAAGTATAGGTCAAAATTGGAGGTATCAGGAGTTGGCACCTCGTGCCTAAAAAAACCGCCTCTCTCAGAGGAACATTCACAAGCCGTGAAGACTCGTCAGTTTCCTTGATTGCAAGAAATTGCGCTGGTTACGTGAGACAATCAACGATCACCCAGGTGATCTCGTCTCCGTTTCGGGTTCTAAGTGAATCAGTGACAAAATTGATTTCAGTCCGTTCTCATTTCCGTATGGGTGTTTCCAGTTGCTGACCCAAACCAGAGGGTTTCTGATATTCCACCTTAACTTTTCACGCAAGTCAAACATCGTTCACATACATTGCTATGTGGGCCTTCATGGCCGGTCATCAGTACATGATTTACAAATCCTAATATCTCCTATCAGAACCCAGACAACTAGAATATAGAGGCTGGTGTGCTTTGTTCGACACAAGTTCCCGGCAGTTGCCGTATAGTGAGGCCCACATTCGTTCCATGAAATAGCGAATACCTGCCAAAGGTTGCTTCCCCATGCCCTGCATGGGTTAATCTACAAAGAGAGATCTTCCTTCCGTTCTTCAGTTTGACCAGAGCGAGTCTGATCAGGTAGGTTAGAGTCGATAGTGAGCCGTAAAGCTCGTGCACGTTCAGGTTTCACAGTCGTAATCATTCAGAAGTTCCATCCAGCGATGCCATCACATGTTTAGCCCTCTCGAAACAAGGGTACACGGGAGGCCCTTGTGATCATTCTAGGTAATGCATTTGGTACCGCCCAAGTAATGCCTCCAACTTAACTCCAAAGACCATGGTTTCATCACTGGTTGTGACTCGTGTAATTCCCCTTCGTAGATCAACTACGTAAGTTATCACTTTCTCGTGTTGCATTGGCGTGTAACTGGGACTCCGATTCGAACCATCATGGTATACCACTAGATCACCCGTACCCTTGGATAAAGATGATGCTCAGTGCATTGTAGTGTTGGGTTCCAAAAGCTGAAAAGACATTCCCCTATTTTGTCTCCCCCGCTGTGCTAAAGAGGTTGAAGCTGCGTAATCTTCGAAAATCCCGCGATGAATCTGTGATAGTATCTAGCGACACCAAGGAATTGCTGTATCCCCGAAGGAACCTTTGGTGCCGATCAATATCTAATGAAATGGATCTTTAGCGGGGCTTGCATGTACCTTCCAAATCCTGAAGTCACATTTAGGTAGACTTCGTGTGAAGTTGCTCCTCCCCTAGGAGCTCTAGGACAAAGTACTGGTGCCGCTCATGGTGTTCCTTTCCCCTGGTAGTGATTCTAAACATCGCAGATAAATGTGGTTGACGAATCTGGCGAAACGAGGTTGACGCATTCTACTCATGTGATCCCTGAGGCTGCTGGTGTGTTGGGTATCTTAAATAACGTGAACAGAAATTCGTAGTGGTTGTACTGTACCAGTAACGCCGTGTTAGAAATCATTCTCCCCTGAGTCTTCCGTCAAACGACAATCCGATACATTGCAACTGGTCAAGCAGGTCGTCGATGCGAGATGGTGGGTGATGGTCTATGAATGCCACCTTGTAGTAGTCTGTACACATATGAAAGGACTCGCCCTTCATTTCCACACTATGGCTCGGGCTCCCCAAGACGAGGAGCTAGATCGATAAAACTCCCATCCCGTAGTTTCGGAAGTGGGTTAGACGGATCTTGCAACCCTCCTGGTGCAAGATGGTAAAGTGTACGAGTAATCAGGGCTGCTTCTGGCATGAGATCAAACTGGGATTCCACCTAACAGTTGTGGAAGTAAACCTGAAAGTTCCTCGGGTACCACACCGAGAGGAATCACGAACAATTGGTGGATCCTCGATCCTCTTTTCCTTAGCCTTCACATCCGTAACGGTTGCTAACATAGCGGGGTAATCCCTTCGTAGACATTTCTGGGCCTTCATTGCTGATATGATGCTAACCTTTACACCACTCTGACACTTTAAAGTATAAAGTGACGCAAAATTTCCTTCCCACAGGGTATATCTATGCGATATCTAGATAATCAATCTCCACAACTAATGCATCGAAACTATCACGGGTAGATGTCGAACACTTGTCCCACAAGATTGAGTTTGCATCCCAACTAACATAGGGGGCTTTAATTGACTTGCCGTCAGCCGATTCCACAACAGGTTCGGTTTCAAGTGTGTTAGAGTTGAACAGAACAGGGACGAGGCGATTAGTTATCATGAATGTGCAGGCCACCGTATTGCTATAATCCTGGCGTCGCCCACGCCAATCCTAAATGCCCTTCCATGAGCTTCATTTCTGGTGTTGTTGTTCTCGTTGCGAGAATTTCCAGTACTGCCGTCGTTCCCTCGGTTATTGTCGTCTTGATTCAGTAACAGCCAGTCCGTGTCGTGGGCACCTTCATTCCATACTGTAGGCTGCGATTACGAGTACCTTGATGTTGTCGTGACTGTTGCCTCTAATGCTGTTGTTTGAAACGGAGCTCTACGATCTTTCACCGACAGGGTCCACCTCTTCACATTCCATGGTACGTGCTAAGGCACTACTCACTGTGCGGGAAGTTTCACATTCCATTCTACAGTAAGTTGTCATTGCTTATGTCCTGATTGGTTCGTAAAGGTTGACTCCCATCAGTCGCTGACTAGGGTTGGAGATTCGGTTGCAGTCACTTTGCTGGTGTTCGTTGCCGGTAATTAGGGTTGTCCAATTACTGAGGTCGGTAAAATACTACGCTCACCCTTTTGTCCATCGATCTAGCAAGTTAACTGGGTAACGCACGGTATGTTTCCAGAGTGTTGCAGAAGTGATTGCACTTCGGGGTCTAAAACGTCAGTGCATTGAGTTCCAATAATAAAGAAGAGTGAGGGGGTATAGACCAATCTTCGATGCTGCAACACCCACTCAGGGGCGTTCGTACAAGCACCTAGCATTCTACACAGCTCGCTAGGCGTTCAGATGGGTGTTCAGGTAATACTCGATAGCATCGAGATTCATAAGGATTCAGAGTGGAATGAAAAGATCACATTCAAGTGAGAGACAATCACGGCTATGACTCTTATAGACTGTTGTGTTTCACATCGACTTAATAATAGAACGGAACCCCTTTTCCACTTGTTAAGTCTCACTAGGACTCGCATGCACCCTACACTATTATTATGTGTGCACCCACAATAATATTGTGATTTGCATGTTCATCTCAGCTCCTCCTAACTCATGTCAAATGATTCCTCAAACTCAAGTAACAAGCAAAGAGCAACACGAAACGTGGGTCACAAATGTTTAGGGAAATACCACCCTCTTAGTCATGTAACACATGCAAGTAATACAGGAATTCATACTGTTGTGCTACGTGCAATTACATGCAATATCATAGGTAACTGTTCAATAGTTACGCAGTACAATGAGTATACGAGAGACGAACCTTGCAATCTGGAGTTGAGTGTCATGGTCGATTTCAGATCTGTTCGGTTATAGTCTGGTTTTATAAAAACATTTTTAAAACCAAGTTCACTATAACCAGTGGCTCTGATACCAAACTGTCACACCCCCAAAATACCACCTAGGGAGTGTCCCTGTTAGGCGTGTGACATACCAGCAATGAGCCACTAATTACATTGAACCCGTACATGTTTCAAAATAAGTTCTCAATTATAAATAAAATATCACCAACAAGTTTAAGTGAAAACCAAAGTGATCAGCGGAAGCAAATAATAAATCAAAGTCAAATTGTTTAAAACCAATGTAGAGTATCAAACTGCAATCAAGTAAATCCCTCCAACCGACCCATGACCACTCCTGCTACTCCAGACAGCAAGTTCTCAAATCCAAGTTACCTGACGACCTGCGAGCATGTAACAAGTGTGTCAGACAAGGCTGGTGAGTTCATAGTTTTACAAAAACGTTGGTTACCAAGTATTTGGTTAGTCCATTGTATTTAATTCCGAAAGTAATGTTTGATAATATCTCGATACTGAACAAGACGGCTCCTGATGTATGTTTTGCCCGTTCCCTAGTGCTCCTATCAAAGCACTGGGCCCGACTGGGTCATTAGTTCACACCCGCCCTCTCTCATGAACGGGGTGAGGGTGCCAAACCTAAGTAGCGCTACCAACTAATACCCCGCTACCACCCACGATCGCAAAAGATGGAACTTAAGAGATAGAGAGTGAGAATATTATCCAACATCCCAGTTTTACCCAAAAGACTTATCCCTCCCCGGGATACCCACTGACTGTCCCAACCACCGGGACGCATGCTCAAAAGTAATGAACTCACCTTTGGTTTGCTCGGTAAGGATAATTACTCTGTTATCAATTGATCAAACACGTCCTAAAAAGGGTTACCGATAACAGTCAATACTACGTACACATAAACCACATGTTTCACATATAACCAGTCATGTATTCCTTATTCACTTATCACACAATCAAGATACATGTAGCACACCCGTGAAGTTCAAGCCATGATAATAAATCTATAGTCACTAGTGTATACTTAGTTCATAAGCCAATTTGTCACATTAATTTATATATACAAAACATGCACAGTACATTCGTTGATACTCAATAATATGCAATGTACAAACCAGTGATCCAGCTTTAGTTCATGCGGCCCGATGTTTTGCTTAAACTATATGTGATCCAGTACATATATATTAACATTGTATACGTGTGTGGCCCAATATTATAGTAACATTCTATGTATGGCCCAATATTATCAAACCCAAGCCAAACAACACCCGAATCCCACCCGAGGACATTAGCTGGCCTACGGCCCAACTCGCTCATGGCCCAATCATCGCCTGGTCTGATATCATGCTGCTGAAACTAACTTCGCAGCCCAAACGCACACCAGGCCCACCCGGTGTGGCCCAGTTACATGTGAATGTGATTACCCAAAGATGGTTAACCCAGGTGTAGTGTTGGTGTACCAACCGATTGGGCCTAATTGTACAATCCCACGTAATGTTTTGGGCCATGCCCTTGGTGTGCACAAATTCAAACTACACAATTACGATAATTTCAATTGATCAGATCCTATATTTTTTTCATATCTTATGCAAATCAAAACACTGTTACATTATCAAACTAAATCCCTTTAAGCAATTCTAATATACATCCGATTCATGGCCCTTCCTGATTCGTTTATACTCAATATCCTAGCAACCAATCCTAATTATGTAAGATAGTAATAATCAGTAATATGCATGATCATGATTCACGAATAATCAGTAATATGCAACATGATTCCCAATTATCAAATTATTATTAGTGGGTCTGTGTGGTCTAGCAAATCATCGGCCCTACCTAAACCTATGCACATGACAACACAGTTAACAACTAATCACATAGCACATATACCAATTCCTAACATATGCAACCTGATGATGGCCGACAATTATAGATCATCCAAAAGATCACACTGGACCGATTCCTTCAGTGGCTGACACTTATTGGGCCGCTAACTTATATGTTGACTAATGGATCTATCAAAAAACACATGATGGCCTGTCAAAGTATTAACTTCAACATCAAGTCTTGGGCTTGTCAATTATCCATGTGATACATTCTGGTAACACCTATTTCTCAATTTCCAATGGCCGACAACAATACACCCTGATTTTCGTGCATCATTATTCAGTCATCATACATGCAAGGTTTAATTACACAACATGCTAGTCTAGTTCACCTAAACAAGGTATGCAGAACAATCGAATAACAATTAATACATAAGGAACAATCGAATAACAATTAACATGGCATGGATTTACTAACCAAGATTTTGATTAATGGGATGATATCTCACGAGGGGGTGTCTGCTATGCCGTCGCACACACCATTGGGGAGTAGGGTTTTTATTATGTTGTGTGTTGTTATGTTGTAATTTGTGAGATATATTCATGATATGTATGTTTGATTATAGGATCCAAACAACACAAGTGGGCCAAATTAATAATACACACACACAACACAAATGGGCCGATCATATGTTTGCTAACTGGTACATAAGTGGCCAAGTCATGTGGGCCGAAGATAAGCTAAACAATCTATATGGTTTGATTAGTGTGGGCCGGATTAGGTTACATGTTTCTAGAGAGTGTTTGCGGCCCAAAGTGTGCGCCGCCCATCCCGACAACTTATCGATAAAAAAAAAGTTCAATGACACACCCAAATACGGTTTCGTTTAACCGGTTTAACATAGCAAGGAACATGAAAGAGAAATAGCGCGGAATCAAGATTACAACTAACCTTGGAAGTTCAGGTTGTCACAACCGTCACCTATCCTTAGGCGACAACCACAACAAGGACACAAATTTCGAATCTGCTTTGAAAACCAATCATATGTTCTAGGATGATTTATTGTAAGGTTTTGAACCCTTTAAGTTTTCAAAATCTCGTCAAAGTTTGGGTCTTATAATGTGAACTCGTGCAAACTGGAAGGGTGAATGCCTTCTGTCTAAGGCTAGAGTGTTCGTACAAATCCGCAGTATCGGACCAGTCACTCTTACCTGGGAACTCTTGGGGTGAGTGTTCACTTATAGGCAAGCATGTCTTCAGTGATACATTAATATGACCCGCTTACTTTGTCACCTTCTCATTTTTTTTTTTTTTTGCCTTAGATAACAAACAAATGATCACAATTTTATGCATTGCCATTCTGTTTTGATTATCCGATAACATTTCACTTGTTTCTTCCCATGCCTTTCATTTCCTCCAGAATGTCTCTTCATCGCAGCGACACTAAAATGTCCGAGCAAACTGCCAAATTTGCCCAGCGAATAGGCGAAGTAATCCTGAAGTCTGTGGATTTAGGTGTCGCCATGTCTCGCCTAAAAAATGAAGCCACCCAAGAAGCATCGAAAGAAGCAGAAGCCAAGCCTTCGAAAAGGTCAAGGAAGCGTAAAGCCTCAAAGAATCCTCCAGTCGTTACACCAAATCAAGCAGAACCTAGCCAGGTGGCAGCACCACCAGCCAAGAAGCCGTACTTGGGAATTGCTTCCTTGTGCAATCGATGCAACCGTCATCATCCAGATCAAACACCATGTTTCAAATGTACCCTCTGTGGACGATGGGGACATTTGGTTGACGTGTGCCGCTTTGCTATCCAAAACAAAGTTGTTGCAAATCTTGCTGCTACTCAACTTCAAGCCAACCCTGCTCAAGCTCGCTTTCCACCTGGATCGTGCTACAACTGTGGCGAGATGAGCCATTTCAGAAACAAATGCCCAAAGCTTGCTAATGCAAATCTGACCCACGGATGAGCATTTTGCTGATTATAAGATGTTGCTACTTTGAATAGTTTGTATCTGATGCTTTTGTTTCTTTTGTTGAACTCTGAAACAATTAGTTTTGTTTATAAATAAATCGTTGTTCACAAGTCTGATATATAAGTGTAGTTACATATGTGTATGGCATTTCCCTATGATACCTACATCAAAGAACCATGTTCTTTAAACAAACTACTCTTGTGATTCTCCCTTTCAAGTGATCGCTCATGATTTCCTCGAAAATTTTAAGTATTCGTTTCATTCTAAGAAAACGAAGTACAAGAAATAAAGTAACATTATGAGTAATCCTGCTTTTTTGCACATCTGTGCCTTTAAATCCTTGGTTTGATAACTGAGGGTATTTACAATCTCATACCTATTACATTCTGATTTTCATAACAACATGCGTAGCATAAGTTTTCAAAACAACCTTCATGATTTCAAAATGTTCCATATAGTCTGAAAACATTTTTAACATAGTATATCTACTTAATATATCAAGTGCATGATTTCAAAAGAATCATTCATGTTTTCAAAAAAAAAAAAAAGAAAAAAAAACTTATACATAATTTCAAAATTCATCTCGCATGATTTTTAAAACATTTTTATACTTATCTGATACACCTATTCTATGATTTCAAAAGTATTATGTAAGGTTCCAAAAACATTAAACACATTTCAAAAAGAACCCCATGCATAGTTTTCAAAAACATTTTCCCTATACATTGACTTAACCTTCAAACTCTGCTTCATATGTCGCCTTGGCATATCTAGCGCCTCAACTTCATAAGCATTTTACTTCATGTTTCAACTTAAGCACGTCTAGTGCAAGGTTTTGAAACGTCTCCCGCTTTTCAAATCCAAAAACCCAGATGGGATCTTCCTACATTCACAATTACATACTTGTGGATGATTATCGTTCAAATCAGAGTCCTTCATTGGATTCCTTGTATGCCATAATTCGAACATTTCGATTCCTTATAATCGAAATCGAATTTTCTTTTTAAGATCTTCCTATCTTTATAGTTAGATTCTTGGAAATATTTAAAGTGCCAATCAAAATCCATAGATTGGATACCTGATGTGCTTTAAATACATGTGCGCAATTAACAAAACAAATTAACAAAATGATAACAAATTAAAGATCAAGATAAACAATTTTGTGGTTATGTGATTATGTGTTTTCTTTTGTGTTTTTGTTTTCATTTCCTCGTAGAATCTTCCATATCTTCATGTGAAAGATTCATAGTAGAATATCCAAAGGTACTACCCTAAATCCTTAACGGGCTTCTACGTAATCGTTAAGACCCTTGGATTATATAGTACCTTTCCATGATTCAAAAAGAGACCCTTTGAGTGGTCTAAGTCAGAAGATTGATTCAAAATCTGGTTAAGAATGGCATGTGATGATATGGCTAAAAAGACTCCTTGGTAGTCTATTTAAATCATTTATTGATTTAAGTAAAAGGACCCTATGGTGGTGTAGTCACGCTCATCACAAGTTTGTTCATTTGGTTTTCCCCTACACATCATAAAGTGCGCTGTGCGGACTATGCAAGGAATTATGTAATTATGGATGAGTACATAATTATGAAATTCAGTGCACATGAGCCCAGTAAGATTTATCATGTGTAAGAACCTATGGTGGCAACAATAACGAAACGCGAACAATGTGATGAAGGTACGGTGGACGCACCAATAACGCTTTATATACTTGTATATAAGTGTCCCTCTTACATTGCAAGCATGATGTTATTAAAGTCACTAAAAGTTCAGAACCTTAACCAGTGTTGTTTTATCTTTTCAACTTCATGTTTCAAGCTCTCACAAGTTTCCTCTAAATAAATTTCGGGACGAAATTTCCTGAAGTAGGAGAGACTGTAACACATGTGCCTCCTCGGCCATCAAACAAATACCAAACCAATGAAATATTATATTTTATACTTGGGATTTGTATAAATATGTGTATCTTTTGCACATATCAATTCTTGTTCAATTTCGGGCTCTAAATCGCTTTCTGGAAGGTTATACGCGCACTGATGAGTAAATATAACCAGTTTAATGCAACAAACACTCCGGAACAGCGAAATAGGATTAACATGCCTTAAATAACCTATACATAACTTAGAAATAAGTTTTGGAAGGTTTGGTGTGCCGAAATCATGTTTATTCGCTTACAGGGACTAATTTTGACAAACTGCGAAAGTATGCCGATTCGTACTGTAACGAACATTCCGGAACATGACCATAATTTAAACATACCCTAAATATCCTTTACATAGCTTAGAAATAGGCTTTGATGGGTTCGGTGTGCTAAAATAAACTTTTGGGTCATTCAGGGACAAAAAGCGTCAAAAAGTGCATAAGTTTGCGTTTTCGCGCATATCTTACGTTCTGAATACATCCGGACATCCAAAACTTTATGTAATCATTAAAATATTTTATTTTAGTGATTGGCATGATAAAATTCCATTCGTCGCGTAATTTGGATCGTTTTTCGCATTCGTTCGTGTTTCGTCGTAATTAACCGAACAACGCAACCGTACGACCAAACGAACCAACATCCGAGATATTTTTGAGCATGTTTCATGTTCCCTATACTTTAACTTTATTTTAGAGCCTTGAAATGGGATTAACGGGACTTAAACGTGTCAAAAATGCATCAAAAACCATGTTTTACACATTCAGGGACCAAAATTGACAATCTGCCATAGTTATCTTTGGAAGGGACCAAAGTTGAAAATCTGATTTCCAGCTTGTTCCAGCTGTTCCCCTCATTTGCACATGGTTTTAATGAAACTAGGGGCTTGTTTTGGGGTACCCATGGTATTCTAAAACCATGGGCACACATGTAAGGTCCATATCGAAGCTCGGTTTTCGATGAATGATCCTAACGGTCTTGGTTTTCCTATAAAATGTGACAACTCTCATAAATCCAGGTATTCGTACAATTAATTAATATTAATTAAGTGCTTAATGACTGTGCTGAATTACTTAACTGCTTTCTGATTACTGCATCATGTTTACATGTGCATCACATATTACATAATGTCACATCATTATCACATACAAACTTTATTGACATACATGATGCACAAAGCACAGTTAGCGGATAACTCAGAAAAATGCTGACAATGTTCAGTACATAGACAGACAGTGTTTTGAGACCCAGTATGGGCCAGGGACAAGGTACTACACTAGTATGGTGTGTAGGGAAGTAAGGACCATAAAACTGTGTCACTAGGTGATAGATAAAGTGCCGGGAAGTGCCTAAAATCCACTTCAAGTGCAGAATTCTGCATTTTTCAGCAAAATTCAGCTTTTTAACAAGCTAGTTACATGCAAAAATTTGACTAAATGGTCCTGAATGCTTTCCTAAGTGCCGGGAATTAAAAGTGTCAAAAAAAGTAACATAAAGATCATTAAACGGAATAGCTTGACACATTAACGAACCGGTATCTAACCGAACAACTGGACATTACCCGGAACACCAAAATATTGCCAGAAACATTGTTTTATTATTTCTGAGCTAGTCATGATCCCCAAACACCCTAACACACTATATAATGTGTCATACACTTAAAACACTAGACACTACACTTAACCTCCAACTAGTTATCCAAGTTACCATTCAACATTTACAATTACCCCCCCCCCCCCTCATCATTTACGGTCGCTAGGACCCACCACCCATTCAAAGATTTCATTCCTTATTTTATTTAGATTTTGCTTGATTTGGTGATCAAAATATTGGTTGGATCATTATAAGTATGGCTTGAACATTCACAAGATCTTTCCATCTTCATCATTCACAACTTCACTCCATCTTTCTCACTCTCTCCTCTCCCTCTCGGCCTAGCTAGTGCCACCACCACCATACATCCACCATCCTCTCATTCCAAGATCATTCCAAGGTTGTAAGAAGGTGTCTTGTGAAGCTTGGTGCTTGTAGAACTTGAAGAACCCTCATCACTTGCTTTCATCCACCGTTTTCATCATCTTTTCTTCAAGTTTTCTTCCCTAGCCTTTGAGCTAGTTGTAAGCTTCTTGTTACTAGTTTTTACTTCTCATTTTCTTGGTTTAAAATATGTATATTGTTATAAATCACAAGAACACTAAAAGACTTAAACAAGAATCATGAAGATAAAGCTTACATATGATGAAATCTTGTTGAAATAATGTTGTTTAAGTATGTGTATGATACTTGTTGATGTTTACTTGAGATTATGATGTTGATCATCATAAGGAGTTTGCTAGATTGTGATCAAACACATGATCTAGCAAGTTAGGGGATGATTATGTGCTAACACAAGAAGATCATCCTCATGCATGAACATGAACTTGAATAATAAGATGATTCTTGAAAAATAATAAATAAAGTATGCTAGTAATCTTTTGAATCTAAGATTCATGAGTGGTTTTCCAAAAGAACCAAGTCCAAATTGTGATTTTTAGAAGATCTTGATACTTGTTTAAATGTACACTATTTTTTGTGATAAAATAAGTGTAAGAGCACTTTATTTACAAGAAGAGTTCAAAAGAATGATTTTTGAAGGATAATCTAACAAGTTGTAAACACACAAATTTTTCGAGAATGAGATTTGTAAAGTAATAAATGCACTTTAAGGGGTAACTAAACCTACTAAACACCCTACCAAATTACTACGAGTTTTTGTGAAAGTTCAAGTTCATGATGTTATGAAAATTGTATAGTTTTTGCACTTGAGAAGTGTAAGTGGTTTAAGGATTAATTATTGATTGTTGTGATGATTTTTGAAAAGAAAATGATATGCTGTAATAGCATGGACACCTCCATTTTTAGGGAAAAATATGACAAAATTTCCTAAAAATATAAACACTTAGAAAAATATTTTCTAACAAGTATTTACAAGTGTATTTTGATCATAAGTTTTCAATATAAATTTTGCCATAATTTTTGTAACAAAAATACAAATATTGGAGGTTGGTTTTTATAAATAAAAATGGGTAAACATATATATTTAGCATATATATACATATTAAGACACTTGTGTGATTAATTGTATACTTGGTGAAATGGTTATATTATTTTGGGGTAAAATAAGCACTTAACAAAGTGCCATGAAATTTACTATCCAAAACAATACCGTTACATATATATTTTTGGTAAATATTATTTTTGGACAAGGGAAAATATTATTTTTGGAGAAGTTAAAATATATTTTCTTCGTATATTTAGAAGATATATGATTTTTTGGAAAAATATATATTTTCTGGACAATACATTATTTTTGGGACAAATGAGTTTAAACATATTTTCTAAAGTGGGACTTGAGAAAATATTAACACGGAACTACAAATACAATAATACGAAAATACATATATAAAATACCCCATCCTTGGGAAGGAAATACAAAGTTAAATACTTGAGAAGTATTAATACAGAGATATTGTTTAAACAATTATTCCAAAACCAAATATATTTTAAGTTGAAATATTATTTTGACAAGTAATTATAACTTGGAATAATATAAGAAACGTAACTCCAAAACATTAATACTAAGCAAAGGCACGACCCGTTCGTCTAATAGACGTTAGTACACAGTAGGTAGTCGTGTTTGCTGACAGAGTTTGAGTTACGAGCTGAGGACGCAATACAGTGAGTTCATGTCCCCCTTTTCTTTAAACTGTTTTGTTTATTTACTTCGGGGGTGAAATACATGTTACAAAGGATTACTTACAATATAATTGGTATGGTTTGCCTAGGAAAGAACCATAGATCATGTGATTGGGTCGGCGTATACTTGAGGCCATCAGTCCTCTTGTAGGACCGAGGGGCATGAGTGATAGATCTATTTGGGTGTAGCGAGCCCACACCCATGAGGCCAGGGTGGCCCATAGTGGTGACTATGTCTTCCAGCCGGAAGCCCGGTACAACTTTGCTAGGTTTGAGTCTTCCTACACCGTCACACATATCAGTGGCCTTGCAAACCATTGCTGATCTTTTCCCTGTTTGCTATCATACCGGGACTTTCATACATACATTGAATACAAAGGTTTTATACATACTCACGAACACATGAACTCGCTCAACTTTTTGTTGATATTTTTAAACTACATGTATTTCAGGGAACTAGTGGATCTGGCAGGTGTGTGCATGTTTTTCAAGCTGCGTATGAATAAAAGATGTTATCCATGGTTGTCGAGTTTAGGGGGTGTATCCTATTCCTGGACGGGATACATGTTTCTAAACTTCGGTTTTATTTAAAGTCTTTTGTGGAGTCTTTATAAACTCAGTTGAACATGTCATGGTTTGTAACTTAATTTGGTATCGATGTTTTCAAGACAAGTATGTTGTGGTATTTTCTAAATTTAATTAATGGATGAATATCTTTTGGTTTTATCATATAGCATTGTTATGATTGAATGCTATGGTATTAAGAAGTCACACCAAATAACCACACTTCCGCAAAAGTCAGGGTGTGACAGCTTGGTATCAGAGCTTCGATCGTAGCGAACTAGGATTCTTCTCGAGTCTAGATTACGATCATTAGGGCTCTCACGTAAACGTTTTCATTGCATACACAAAATATCCAGATCCAGGAAACAAATATTTTTACAAATGAAAGACACAAAATACATTTTAAAGAATTCATTTATATTTCAGTCTGAGAGACTGGGGAGTTAGTCTGAGAGACTAGCTGGGTAGTGCAGTCTGAGAGACTGGGGAGTTAGTCTGAGAGACTAACTGTGTAGTTCAGTCTGAGAGACTGGGAGGTTTAGCCTGAGAGGCTGGGTAGTTCAGTCTGAGAGACTGGAAGGTTTAGCCTGAGAGGCTGGGTAGTTCAGTCTGAGAAACTGGGGAGTTAGCCTGAGAGGCTGGGTAGTTCAGTTTGGGAAACTGGGAAGTTTAGCCTAAGAGGCTGGGTAGTTCAGTTTGGGAAACTGGGAGTTTAGTCTGAGAGACTAAGTAGATCAGTCTGAGAGGCTGGGTAGGATAGTCTTGGGAAGACTAGGATTGCATACATGCTTACCTTGTTATTACTTACATGTTTAATTAATGATTGTTGATATATGTGCATACTTGTGATTGATTTGTTACAGACACCATGTCCTCTTCAGAGAGTGGAGCATCTGACCCCATTGATCCCATGGCTATCACTTCGGATGATGAGATCATCCCGACACCCGAGATTCCTATCTCCGACTCACAGAGCGATCCAGAGATGCTTTCAGATGATACTGACGATTTTCAGCCTTTCGCCTTGCCGGATTTTGGCGATGATGTACCCCTAGCTGATGGTCTTCCGGACGAGGATCTACCTCTCATTCAGATCCCTGCTCCTATCCCCCTTGCTGCAGTTCCTCTTGAGGATCTGCCTCTTGACGCTATGTCTGACGATGACGTCGATCTTTTGATAGAGGGTCCCCCTGAGGGTGCCCAGGATGGTGGGGCCCCAGTCGATGGTGCCGATGTCAATCCATTTGTTGATATTCCAGTTGCTGATGACATTGCTGTTCCACAGGATGAGATTCCTGTTGTCGAGGCACCTTCTGACCATTCAGGTCCTGACTCATTCGAGTCAGTGTCTTCCAGTACTTTACATGCTTTGGGATTACAGCGATATCCCACCGATTCTGATTCGGACACAGCTATGTCCACCGCACCTGTTGGTCCACACGACGATGATCATGATTTTGATGATGAGATGGATCCTGTCTTTCCACACGATTTTGACCCTAATCATGAGATTGAGTTTGTCCCTGATGATCAGCCTTTTGAGGCACCTGTTGATCCTGATTTCGATCCTGAGCAGGAGATTGATTTTATTCGTGCTGAGCAGCCCATTGATGCACCTGTCATTCCTAACGAGCAGCTCCTTGATATACCCGCTGATCATGAGCTTGCTCCAGCTGACCCCGAACCTTTGATTGCACCAGAGCCCATGCCTGCTCTTGATCCTCTACCAGAGCATGATCACGTTGACATACCAGTTGTTGCACTACCACTACCTGACTCGATCCCTGTACTTGATTATCGTGCCCCTTTTGCAGCCTAGGTTGACCCCAGATATGCATTCACCCATAATGGATGGATCGAGGACGATGACGATTTACCTCCTTTTGTGAGACCAGTTACTTCCCCTCCTGCACCCATTGACTTTGTCCCATTTCACCCTCACGTATCTGACGTTCACCGCGCAGATTTACCCATCACATTTCTTCAGGATATCCCTCCTCCCCGTCCCGGGGAAGGATCATCGAGTCAGCAGCCCGGTCATATACCTCCTGTGACAGCAGCTGATCATTTCATGCCACAGTTTACACACGCTGCTCCTTTTGTTTCTGCACCCACGGGCGAGCCACTTATGTGGTTTTCGCCCAACGTGATGCCTATATCTGATCCATACCATCCCTTCCACATTGGATACACGAGGGATGACTTGCTTTTGTCACTGTAGCTCTAGCAGGATATGTTGAGTCATCGAGTCATGGAGCTAGAGAGGATTCCGCGTCCTCCACCTAGTACTGGTCCATCACAGTTTCCTGCTCCACTTTTTCCTTACCCGGATTTCGATATCCGTTTTCTTACCATGGAGCAGCAGATTAGCTGTTTGTTGCATCTTGTTCATACTCTCGAGGAGGAGTTAGCGCGTATGCGCCATTTGTTCTTCATTCCTCCACCTCCTCCTCCTCCACCATCAGCTTAGAGGTTTTTGGTCTTATGTAGATAGACTACTTTTGATGAGAGTGCAGCTATTGAGCCAGATTGCACAGCTTTTGAAGACCACACTTTGGCTTTTGACTTTTGATTATTGTAGTTGTTAGACGATTTGGACAGGGGAAATGTGACCCTATAGTCCCATTTTGATGTATAATACAATTGTGAAACATGTAAAACTGTACTTGTGGTCTTGATATATGAAAGCTCAATTGCAACATTCTCATTATATACGTTGTTGGATTTCTTGTTTGTGTTATGACATGGGATGTTATGAGTTTACTTGTGTTGATGGATATTATTACATACGCGTACTACATACTTATATGCATACGACCTGACCTATACAATCTTCTTATAGAAGATGCCTCCACGAAGAGAGACACGATTGCCCACTACTGAGGCCGAACTATAAGAACGAATATCACGAACAATAGCAGAGCATGAGGCCTCACGCGCTGAAACTAGCAGAGGTACCTCAAGGAACAACCCACCTCATGGTAATGTTTAAGTCGCTTGAGACACATTACGTTACATTTGGATATTCCATGTGCATTTGCTAATGCTTTCTGTGAATAACGTTACTTGTACAGGCTGTACCTTTAAGCAGTTTTTAGACTTTAAACCGCTGAATTTTGACGGCACCGGGGGTGCTGTGGCCTTTGTTCAATGGACAGAGAAGACCGATTCGGTGTTAAGAATGAGCAAATGCGCACCAGAACAGCAAGTCACCTACATCTCCGGTTTATTCATAGATGGAGCGCTTTCATGGTGGAATCTCCAAGTCCAAACTCTGGGAGAGGCAGCAACATACACTTTGACTTGGAATGAATTAAAGGAGCTCATGCGTATAAAGTATTGCTCCAGGGCCAAAATTCAAAAATTGGAAACAGAGTTTTGGAACCTCAAGATGGATGGCCCCAAGATCGCGGAGTATGTGCAGAGATTTCACGATCTCTCTCACGTGGTACCATATACGGTTACTCCGGAATTCAAGCGCGTTGAGCGTTTCATTTGGGGGTTGGCGCCCCAGATTATGAGTATGGTAACAACGTCAAAGCCGCCGACAATTACTGAGGCTATCGATCTGAGCGTGTCACTGACTGAAGAAGCTATCCGGTTAAACAAGTTTTCGATTTCTGATCAAAAGAAGAAGGAGACTCACGTGGAGTCGTTGGGTGAGAACAAGAGGAAGTTCTCCAACTTCAAGAAAGGTACCAGCAGTTCAAACAAGAAGGATGAGACAAACGCATCGGCCAAGGCCAAAGGAAAGGGGTATGTGGGCACTTTGCCCAAATGTGATGCGTGTCAGTTGCATCACCATGGACGATGCCGAGTTGGAAAATGTGAATCTTGTGGAAGAGTTGGTCACTCGAAAGAAACATGTTGGGTTGGTACTGGCCGTGGTGGCCATAGGGGTTTTGGTAATGGAAACAACAACCGTGGAGGTAATGGGAATGGAAACCGCCCGCAAGGAAATAACGGAGGTAATGGAAACCGTGGTAATTATGGAAATCAAGCTGGGAATCGTAACCAAAGCAACGCTCAAGGTGGTAATGGGAACGGTAATGGTCGAGGACCAGGTTGTTTCAATTGTGGAGACGTGGGGCATTTCAAGAGGGAGTGCCCAAAGCTCAATCAAGCACATGGAATAGTCTTTAACATCGGTGCGAGGGAAGCTCCCCAAGATCCAAATGTAGTTACTGGTACATTCCCTATCAATCATTGCTTTGCATCTGTAGTATTTGATATTGGTGCCGATTATAGTTTTGTATCGCTAGAATTTAAGAATATACTTGGGTTGGTAGCCAGTAAGTTAGACATTCCATATTCGATAGAACTAGCTAATGGGAAGCTAGTAGAAGCAAATGAAGTTGTTAGGGGTTGCGTGATAGAACTGGGTGAGCACGAGTTTTCGCTTGATCTGCTGCCAGTCGAGTTGGGAAGCTTCGACGTGGTAGTAGGGATGGATTGGTTGTCAAGCAACCGAGCAGAGATTGTATGTCACGAGAAGATCATTCGCATTCCGATGGCAAATGGAGAAACAATTGTGGTACATGGAGAGAATCGCGATACGCCTCTAAGAATCATTAGTTGTTTAAAGGCTTGAAGGTGTTTGCAGAAAGGATGTGTCGCCTTCTTGGCACACATTGTGGATAAAGAAGCCGCTGAGCTGAAGTTAGAAGATATACCAGTTGTTCAAGAATATCCTGAAGTCTTCCCGGAAGACTTGCCAGGATTGCCGCCGCAGCGACAAGTCGAGTTCCACATTGACTTAGTTCCAGGCGCTGCGCCTGTGGCTAAGGCACCCTATCGACTTGCGCCTTCAGAAATGCAGGAGTTATCGACACAACTTCAGGAGTTGTTAGACAAGGGATTTATCAGACCAAGCTTCTCGCCTTGGGGAGCTCCAGTTTTGTTTGTCAAGAAGAAAGACGGTAGTTTCCGCATGTGTATCGACTACCGCGAGTTGAACAAGTTGACTATCAAGAATAGATATCCTTTGCCAAGGATTGATGACCTGTTCGATCAACTACAAGGTTCGAGTTTTTACTCCAAGATCGATCTTCGATCAGGCTATCACCAGTTGAGAATTCAAGAAGAAAGCATACCAAAGACTGCCTTCAGAACTCGATATGGACATTACGAGTTCCTAGTAATGCCGTTTGGTCTGACAAACGCGCCAGCTATATTCATGGATTTGATGAACAGAGTTTGTAAGACGTATCTTGATAAGTTTGTGATCGTGTTTATTGATGATATTCTGATCTACTCAAAGACGAAGGAAGAACATGAGCAACATCTAAGAGCCATCTTAGAGCTGCTTAAGAAAGAAAAGTTGTACGCAAAGTTCTTGATGTGCACAAAGTGGTTAATTAAAAACAACTAAAATTACCCTAAATCTAGACACTCTAAGCTTTAAATTTATAAACTTAGACTCGATCTAAAACTAAACCACACAACCGGCAAGTGTACCGATCAATGTAGTATAGCTACAGTAAGTCCGAGTATCGAACCCACGAGACTCTAAGGATTACGCTAAGACTCTATTTAGACTAGGACTGACACGACTTAACTATTTGTTTATTGATTGGGTGGGTTTCTAAAAATCCTAAATAAAATATAAAATATTAAACTAGAAAATCAAAGAAAATACTAAACACGAACGTGGACGAAGACTTTGACCAAAGGCGATGAAGACTACCTAGGCTAGACGCAAGCTTAACTCGGGATGGATTTCTATTCGATAGTTTTGTGGTATGGAACCGGGATCTTTAAATGCTAAACCTATTAAGATACCAACTAAGCCCCTCAATCCCTCTCAAGGTGATTCTTGTGGCACTACCTAGGCTGTTACGCTTACCGGTTTTCTAGATTTCCTCACAGTCTTCTAGTTTCTTGAAAGTGCCTAAATAAGACAATCTACCTCACAGCGCGAAAGTCTAAGGCAACTATGGGTTTTAATCTTGGTTTAATAGACAAGAGAATGTTTAAGGACTAGACCGATTTCTTAGACCTAGCTATAAACCAAACCGAGACCTATTAATAACCTCGAGCCTCACAGCGACAAGATTAGCAGAACACTTGATTTTATTAAATTACCGAATATTACTTCTAAGGTTACTTGTGCACTTTTCACCCTAAAGGATTAATGACTTATTATGTGATATAGACACTCACCTAAATCAAGAACCCTAGCACAACCCTATTATGTGATATAGACCGTCACCAAGGATTATACGAAGCAATAAACAGTGATGAAACAAATATCAAGTATGCATATACACCAAGTTAAAATTCCATAGCCTTTACAATACAAGAAAATCCATAAACCACGCCAAAAACCGAATAAAAATCCAAACTTTATTTAAACCATTGTCAAATCCTAGGTAGTTAAAGAAAATTAGCCAAGAACCATAGTAAAAAACGAGGATAATAAACAAGGTTTAATAATAGAATTCATTGGATAAAACAAAGAAAATAAGAAAACTAGAAGAATCGGATGACTAAACCCGGTAATTCCTTGTTCTCCAAGCCTCCCGCTCTATCCCGACGATTCCGTAGCTTTATTCCTTTGCAAATTATCTTTAAAATTCGTCCCTGATATGGCTCTACCTTGCGTCCAGCTGCTGATTGTATGCGACTCTCCTTCTTGCGTCTGATAATGTTGCCTCGAATGTTTGCGTATGATTTAATAATATGGCTGCCCTCAAAGTTTGCGTTCAATGTGCCGCCGTGTCCCCCAAGTTGTGCGACCCAATATATACCCAAATCCAATGAATTCATGTAAACTGATGGGCTATTGAGATTTCACGGCCCACTAGGCTTCTTTTTATTTTTCTTTTGTTCTTTGTTTATCGAGCTCCTCTCAAAAAAAATAAATACATCCGTTGATAATAATGATGATGATATTGACAACCTTTTATAATTTGTTTCCTTGCAAAAGATTCTTACACAATTCACGTGTGTTTGGTATATGTAAGTTGTGGGAATTAATTCCATGTTTCACCATTTGTACACTTATGGTCCCTCCATTTTTATCTCATGCCACATTGAGTTTTTTTTTCACTTCTAAAACAAACTTTAAATGATCATATGATGTGTTGCAATTTTAATTGAGTCACTGGCGTTCCACTCTGCCCAACTGGCTGGGTATTTTCATATTACTCATTTTCGCTCCATTTGCATCAGAACCTGCCAAAACACAAAATAATATAATATAGCACTAAAACTAAATAAAACAAATAAAACTTATACTAAAAATATACAATTTACACGGGACAAATATGTGTATTTTACCCCACATCAAATATCCCCACACTTAACCTTTTTTCGTCCCTAAAAAAGAATTATGCATAACGGAATCATAGTCGGAATAGTCGTTTGGGACAAAAGCTTAAATTATTTGTTAAAACTGAAACTTGTGTTAGCCGTGATTGCAAGTATATCGATCCTCTTAAACCCAACCCGGTTCCAAGACCTTATCATGCGATTTTAGTTCAAGTGCGGCCAATCTACCTAGGGTCTCACGCTAAGAATTGCAAGTCCACCTAGTCCCCCCCTCAAGCTTATAGGACAAAAGGAACAACCACTGGGTTATTTCCTAACTGCCTTATACCAAGATCAAGAGAGTTTAAAAATCAAATCTATTCTTTCCATTTTTTTTCTCATTTTTTTTTCTTGTCATCACTTTTTCATTTTTTTTTTCGAGCGTAGACGTTGCTTTCCCTAACCCAGAGGCATTCCGGCTGTAGAGTCGTTATCCCCAACCCAGACTACATAGAAATGGCTACTTTCATTTAGTTTCTAGCTCTTTTATTATTATTTTTTTCAACGAGATAATGACCAAAAACTCTAACGATCTTAACTTATAACGACATCCCTTATACTATTATCGGCGGTTTCAATTTCCCCACTTTCCCTAGATGAGAACCCACTAGTAGACCGACAATTAGGTATATTTTAAGATCAAAGGAACCTAGAACCGAATCGAGCCTACCCGCATATCCTAAACTAGACACAAGCTCAATTATATTATCTCATATTATTATTATTTGACCACAAATAAAAATCCGACTTTTCTATCATTTTCCGCTTCTTATTTTGCAAACTTCTTATTTCAAAAGACATTTTCTAATTTTTTAATTTTTTTGGATTTTTTTGAAATTTTTTTAATTTTTTTGTATTTTTCGACTTTCTATGACTCAAGACTCTACTAACTAGACACTAAACCAGAGTTTCCCATCCCCACACTTAAACTCTACATTGCCCTCAATGTTGGATGGAAACCGACTCAAAAAACTAAAAAATAAATAAGAAAAAAACAAAGGGCATAATTGGAAAGGACTTAGCTGGTTATATAATGTGTAAGCTCCAAATCTCTCGTCCAATCCAGCTCGATCGTATAGCATTTCATTCGCGATCGGCTTTGACACTGACTAACATACTCGGTAAATGCCTGATATCTGATAAGCAGCTCCAAAATCAGCCGAATGGAGATTGAGTACGGGTGGCATGATTCAAACCTGCATAAACAAAAACAAGCAAAAACCAAAGCAGTACCAACTCGACACAAACGACTGACTCAATACTACTAAATTAGACTCATGGTACAGAATAAAAGACTCAAAATACAAACTCTACAAGTGGGTCACAACTGTTCACGTACTTATGGAGGATCATGTAAGCGCAGCTCACCTCCATACACACTCTCACGGGTTGTATCACTATCATACCTAACATTTCCCACATCTCTCATATCCCCACACTGAGCCTTGCTCAGCGTTTCTATCTTAAATTCTAATCTCAGCAATCTCTCCTCTAACTCCTCTACTCTCCTATCAGGTGGATCCCTACACTTGGGTTCTATCACCTTCTCTAGACTTGGATCACACACCACCTCTTCTTTATCACTCTCAACCCTCTCACTCTCCCCCACTAACGCTACCGCCTCGACTCTATCACTCGACCCTCTTGCATTCATCACCTTGAAAACTACCGATTCGTCGCCCGCTCTAAGTGTGATTGTGCCTAAGAAGACATCTATAAGCGCTTTAGCAGTGTTCAAGAACGGGCGCCCTAAAATCAACGACACGTTTTCATCGGCCTCCATATCTAGCACTACAAAATCCGCCGGGAAGACAAACTTGTCCACTTTCACTAACAAATTCTCTACAATCCCCCTAGGGTACTTAACTGTCTTATCTGCTAACGAGAGGGTCATACGAGTTGGCTTCAAATCACCAAGGCCTAGTTTTTCGTAAAATGAATATGGCATCAAATTAATACTAGCACCAAGGTCTGCCAACGCGTGGTTTTTAACATCACCACCAAACAAACATGGGATCGTGAATATGCCCGGATCAGTGAGTTTCTCAGGAAGTTTGTTTAAGATCACCGCAGAACAATCTCCATTCAATGGAGTATTAGAACACTCACCTAACCTATTCTTACGCTTAAGAAAATCCTTAAGGAACTTGGCGTATTTGGGCATGGACCGCAGGGCCTCTATGAACAGAAGATTTACTTTTAACTGGGTGAACATCTCAAGAAATCTCTCGTACTCCCTAACATATTGCTGTTGCTTAAAGCGGGCGGGAAAGGGAAGACGGGTGGGATCAAATAAGGGCGGTGGCCTAACCCTAACCGGTTGCTTCTCTACTCTCTTCTCAACCTGGGGCTCCTCGGTATGTGCGGTACTTGCTGGGCCTAGCCTATGTTGCACTTTACTAGGCTTTTCCATCTCTATCTCCTCATCTACCTCATCATCACTCCCTAACTCAACATTCTCTCTCACGACCTCCCCTAGACTCTTCCCACAACAAGTAGTGATTGCTTTCACAGAATGGTCAGCCGGGTGAGTGGTACCTGAAAACTGACCAGGAGGGGATTCTCTCAACTGCCTAGCTATATCAGTCACTGTTCTCTTAAGATCTAAAATGGTAGACTCTTGATTTTTAAGCTGAATATCGTGACTCTTATTAATTTGATCTTGAGTTTTAATAAAATCAGTGAGGGATTTCTGCGTCGCCTGATTTTGTGTCATCATCGCCTGATTTTGTGTCATCATCTGAGCGAACATCTCCTCCATCCTACTCATACTCCCCTCGAACGCCTTGCCACTGCCCTGACTCTCTTGATTCGACCCCCCACTAGCAAACTGACCTCCTGAGCCACTAAACTGACCACTCTGACCCGAACCACTACTCGTGTAAAGACCCGCCCCCTACTTTGATACTGACCAGATGGGAAACCAGGGGGATTTCCAGAAGAACGAAAACTACTATTGTTACCACTACCGCGCCAGTTGGAGTTGTAATTGGAATTATTGAACGGATTCGTGGGACCCCTAGACTGATCGGCTATGTACTCTACCTGCTCAAGAGTAAGTGTGGGACAATCGAGCGTATCATGGCCCCCTCTACATACCTCACACCTATCAACTTTCTTCTTAATCTCATTCAACTCTTGCCTCATCTCTTGCCTCAAACTCTCGACTATAGCTGCTACCGATGGATCCAAGCTAACTTGGTTTACCCCTCGACCGGCCGAGGTGGTATGAACAGGAATGGAAGTCCTGCGGGTAGAGCTGTAGTCCATATCAGAATGTGCGAAACTCTCAAACAAATCATTGCACTCATTCACCGTCTTCTTTCCCATAAGTTGCCCTCCTGCTGAAGTATTGAAACGAGCTTTGATCTCAGGAGTAAGACCATTATAGAAATTTTCAACTAACGCCCAATCAGACAAACCATGTTGTGAACAACGACTGAGAAGCGTCTGAAAACGCTCCCATGCTAAGTGGTACAGCTCATCAGGCTCCATGCGAAAGGAGTGAATCTGATCACGAAGGCGAGACGCCTTGGCTGGTAGGAAGTACTTGGCTAAGAAAGCATCGCGAAGACCTGCCCAAGTGGTGAAAGTGCCTGCGGGCTGAGAATCGAACCAGACGGCCGCGCGTCCAGCGAGAGAGAATGGGAAAACCTGAAGGTACCTGGTCCCTAGATTAACACCCTCAATGGAGAAGGTGCTGCAAAGGCGAGTGATGCGATTAATGTGAGCGGGAGCATCCTCGTCATCACGACCATGGAACTGGCATGAATTGGTGATGGCTGTCATGATGTAGGATGGAATCTGCCAGGACCTATCATTCGCGATGTTCGGAAGGGTGATGGGTGAAGTAGCGCCAGTCAAACCGGTGATAGCCTGCTCGTAAACGGTGCGATTCGCCATTTGAACTACGGGTGTGGGTGGGGGGGAAACGTGTGGTGGAGAAGAGGAAGAACTAGAAGAACTTACCTCGGGTGCAACGGACGAAACAGAAGTCTTGATCGTAAACGGATTCGGCAGAGGTCCCTGCGAACGCGTATGGGGCATCAACTATAAAAACCAAATACGAACAAGCAAGAAGACTCTAACAACGACTCACTAAACTAGAAAAGACACTAAAGCAAATATTTTTTTGATTTTTATAATTTTTAGACTCCTACGACTCAACGAACACACAAATAGCACGTAATATGTCAACTAAGTGCAAACAAAGTAATCAACGCAATCGCCAAAGAATCCCCGGCAACGGCGCCAAAAACTTGATGTGCACAAAGTGGTTAATTAAAAACAACTAAAATTACCCTAAATCTAGACACTCTAAGCTTTAAATTTATAAACTTAGACTTGATCTAAAACTAAACCACTCAACCGGCAAGTGTACCGATCAATGTAGTATAGCTACAGTAAGTCCGAGTTTCGAACCCACGAGACTCTAAGGATTACGCTAAGACTCTATTTAGACTAGGACTGACACGACTTAACTATTTGTTTATTGATTGGGGGGTTTCTAAAAATCCTAAATAAAATATAAAATATTAAACTAGAAAATCAAAGAAAATACTAAACACGAACGTGGACGAAGACTTTGACCAAAGGCGATGAAGACTACCTAGGCTAGACGCAAGCTTAACTCGGGATGGATTTCTATTCGATAGTTTTGTGGTATGGAACCGGGATCTTTAAATGCTAAACCTATTAAGATACCAACTAAGCCCCTCAATCCCTCTCAAGGTGATTCTTGTGGCACTACTTAGGCTGTTACGCTTACCGGTTTTCTAGATTTCCTCACAGTCTTCTAGTTTCTTGAAAGTGCCTAAATAAGACAATCTACCTCACAGTGCGAAAGTCTAAGGCAATTATGGGTTTTAATCTTGGTTTAATAGACAAGAGAATGTTTAAGGACTAGACCGATTTCTTAGACCTAGCTATAAACCAAACCGAGACCTATTAATAACCTCGAGCCTCACAGCGACAAGATTAGCAGAACACTTGATTTTATTAAATTACCGAATATTACTTCTAAGGTTACTTGTGCACTTTTCACCCTAAAGGATTAATGACTTATTATGTGATATAGACACTCACCTAAATCAAGAACCCTAGCACAACCCTATTATGTGATATAGACCGTCACCAAGGATTGTACGAAGCAATAAACAGCGATGAAACAAATATCAAGTATGCATATACACCAACTTAAAATTCCATAGCCTTTACAATACAAGAAAATCCATAAACCACGCCAAAAACCGAATAAAAATCCAAACTTTATTTAAACCATTGTCAAAACCTAGGTAGTTAAAGAAAATTAGCCAAGAACCATAGTAAAAAACGAGGATAATAAACAAGGTTTAATAATAGAATTCATTGGATAAACAAAGAAAATAAAAAAAACTAGAAGAATCGGATGACTAAACCCGGTAATTCCTTGTTCTCCAAGCCTCCCGCTCTATCCCGACGATTCCGTAGCTTTATTCCTTTGCAAATTATCTTTAAAATTCGTCCCTGATATGGCTCTGCCTTGCGTCCAGCTGCTGATTGTATGCGACTCTCCTTCTTGCGTCTGATAATGTTGCCTCGAATGTTTGCGTATGATTTAATAATATGGCTGCCCTCAAAGTTTGCGTTCAATGTGCCGCCGTGTCCCCAAAGTTGTGCGACCCAATTTATGCCCAAATCCAATGAATTCATGTAAACTGATGGGCTATTGAGATTTCACGGCCCACTAGGCTTCTTTTTATTTTTCTTTTGTTCTTTGTTTATCGAGCTCCTCTCAAAAAAATAAATACATCCGTCTGATAATAATGATGATGATATTGACAACCTTTTATAATTTGTTTCCATGCAAAAGATTCTTACACAATTCACGTGTGTTTGGTATATGTAAGTTGTGGGAATTAATTCCATGTTTCACCGTTTGTACACTTATGGTCCCTCCATTTTTATCTCATGCCACATTGAGTTTTTTTTTCACTTCTAAAACAAACTTTAAATGATCATATGATGTGCTGCAATTTTAATTGAGTCACTGGCGTTCCACTCTGTCCACCTGGCTGGTTATTTTCATATTACTCATTTTCGCTCCATTTGCATCAGGACCTGCCAAAACACAAAATAATATAATACAGCACTAAAACTAAATAAAACAAATAAAACTTATACAAAAAATATACAATTTACACGGGACAAATATGTGTATTTTACCCCACATCAAATATCCCCACACTTAATCTTTTTTCGTCCCCGAAAAAGAATTATGCATAACGGAATCATAGTCGGAATAGTCGTTTGAGACAAAAGCTTAAATTATTTGTTAAAACCGAAACTTGTGTTAGCCGCGATTGCTAGTATATCGATCCTCTTAAACCCAACCCGGTTCCAAGCCCTTATCATGCGATTTTAGTTCAAGTGCGGCCAATCTACCTAGGGTCTCACGCTAAGAATTGCAAGTCCACCTAGTCCCCCCTCAAGCTTATAGGACAAAAGGAACAACCACTGGGTTATTTCCTAACCGCCTTATACCAAGATCAAGAGAGTTTAAAAATCAAATCTATTCTTTCCATTTTTTTTCTCATTTTTTTTTCTTGTCATCACTTTTTCATTTTTTTTTTGAGCGTAGACGTTGTTTTCCCTAACCCAGAGGCATTCCGGCTGTAGAGTCGCTATCCCCAACCCAGACTACATAGAAATGGCTACTTTCATTTAGTTTCTAGCTCTTTTATTATTATTTTTTTCAACGAGATAATGACCAAAAACTCTAATGATCTTAACTTATAACGACATCCCTTATACTATTATCGGCGGTTTCAATTTCCCCACTTTCCCTAGATGAGAACCCACTAGTAGACCGAAAATTACGTATATTTTAAGATCAAAGGAACCTAGAACCGAATCGAGCCTACCCGCATATCCCAAACTAGACACAAGCTCAATTATATTATCTCATATTATTATTATTTGACCACAAACAAAAATCCGACTTTTCTATCATTTTCCGCTTCTTATTTTGCAAACTTCTTATTTCAAAAGACATTTTCTAATTTTTTTAATTTTTTTGGATTTTTTTCAAATTCTTTTAATTTTTTTGTATTTTTCGACTTTCTATGACTAAAGACTCTACTAACTAGACACTAAACGATAGTTTCCCATCCCCACACTTAAACTCTACATTGCCCTCAATGTAGGATGGAAACCGACTCAAAAAACTAAAAAATAAATAAGAAAAAAAACAAAGGGCATAATTGGAAAAGACTTAGCTGGTTATATAAAGTGTAAGCTCCAAATCTCTCGTCCAATCCAGCTCGATCGTATAACATTTCATTCGCGATCGGCTTTGACACTGACTAACATACTCGGTAAATGCCTGATATCTGATAAGCAGTCCCAAAATCAGCCGAATGGAGATTGAGTACGGGTGGCATGATTCAAACCTGCATAAACAAAAACAAGCAAAAACCAAAGCAGTACCAACTCGACACAAACGACTGACTCAATACTACTAAATTAGACTCATGGTACAGAATAAAAGACTCAAAATACAAACTCTACAAGTGGGTCACAACTGTTCACGTACTTATGGAGGATTATGTAAGCGCAGCTCACCTCCATACACACTCTCACGGGCTGTAGCACTATCATACCTAACATTTCCCACATCTCTCCTATCCCCACACTGAGCCTTGCTCAGCGTTTCTATCTTAAATTCTAATCTCAGCAATCTCTCCTCTAACTCCTCTACTCTCCTATCAGGTGGATCCCCACACTTGGGTTCTATCACCTTCTCTAGACTTGGATCACACACCACCTCTTCTTTATCACTCTCAACCCTCTCACACTCCCCCACTAACGCTACCGCCTCGACTCTATCACTCGACCCTCTTGCATTCGTCACCTTGAAAACTACCGATTCGTCGCCCGCTCTAAGTGTGACTGTGCCTAACAAGACATCTATAAGCGCTTTAGCAGTGTTCAAGAACGGGCGCCCTAAAATCAACGACACGGTTTCATCGGCCTCCATATCTAGCACTACAAAATCCGCCGGGAAGACAAACTTGTCCACTTTCACTAACAAATTCTCTACAATCCCCCTAGGGTACTTAACTGTCTTATCTGCTAACGAGAGGGTCATGCGAGTTGGCTTCAAATCACCAAGGCCTAGTTTTTCGTAAAATGAATATGGCATCAAATTAATACTAGCACCAAGGTCTGCCAACGCGTGGTTTTTAACATCACCACCAAACAAACATGGGATCGTGAATATGCCCGGATCAGGGAGTTTCTCAGGAAGTTTGTTTAAGATCACCGCAGAACAATCTCCATTCAATGGAGTATTAGAACACTCACCTAACCTATCCTTACGCTTTAGAAAATCCTTAAGGAACTTGGCGTATTTGGGCATGGACCGCAGGGCCTCTATGAACGGAAGATTTACTTTTAACTGGGTGAACATCTCAAGAAATCTCTCGTACTCCCTAACATATTGCTGTTGCTTAAAGCGGGCGGGAAAGGGAAGACGGGAGGGATCAAATAAGGGCGGTGGCCTAACCCTAACCGGTTGCTTCTCTACTCTCTTCTCAACCTGGGGCTCCTCGGTATGTGCGGTACTTGCTGGGCCTAGCCTATGTTGCACTTTACTGGGCTTTTCCATCTCTATCTCCTCATCTACCTCATCATCACTCCCTAACTCAACATTCTCTCTCACGACCTCCCCTAGACTCTTCCCACAACAAGTAGTGATTGCTTTCACAGAATGGTCAGCCGGGTGAGTGGTACCTGAAAACCGATTAGGAGGGGATTCTCTCAACTGCCTAGCTATATCAGTCACTGTTCTCTTAAGATCTAAAATGGTAGATTCTTGATTTTTAAGCTGAAGATCGTGACTCTTATTAATTTGATCTTGAGTTTTAATAAAATCAGTGAGGGATTTCTGCGTCGCCTGATTTTGGGTCATCATCGCCTGATTTTGTGTCATCATCTGAGCGAACATCTCCTCCATCCTACTCATACTCCCCTCGAACGCCTTGCCACTGCCCTGACTCTCTTGATTCGACCCCCCACTAGCAAACTGACCTCCTGAGCCACTAAACTGACCACTCTGACCCGAACCACCACTCGTGTAAAGACCCGGCCCCCTACTTTGATACTGACCAGATGGGAAACCAGGGGGATTTCCAGAAGAACGAAAACTACTATTGTTACCACTACCGTGCCAGTTGGAGTTGTAATTGGAATTATTGAACGGATTCGTGGGACCCCTAGACTGATCGGCTATGTACTCTACCTGCTCAAGAGTAAGTGTGGGACAATCGAGCGTATCATGGCCCCCTCTACATACCTCACACCTATCAACTTTCTTCTTAATCTCATTCAACTCTTGCCTCACCTCTTGCCTCAAACTCTCGACTATTGAAGCTACCGATGGATCCAAGCTAACTTGGTTTACCCCTCGACCGGCCGAGGTGGTATGAACCGGAATGGAAGTCATGCGGGTAGAGCTGTAGTCCATATCAGAATGTGCAAAACTCTCAAACAAATCATTGCACTCATTCACCGTCTTCTTTCCCATAAGCTGCCCTCCTGCTGAAGTATCGAAACGAGCTTTGATCTCAGGAGTAAGACCATTGTAGAACTTTTCAACTAACGCCCAATCAGACAAACCATGCTGAGAACAACGAGAGAGAAGCGTCTGAAAACGCTCCCATGCTAAGTGGTACGGCTCATCAGGCTCCATGCGAAAGGAGTGAATCTGATCACGAAGGCGAGACGCCTTGGATGGTGGGAAGTACTTGGCAAAGAAAGCATCGCGAAGACCTGCCCAAGTGGTGAAAGTGCCTGCGGGCTGAGAATTGAACCAGACGGCTGCGCGTCCAGCGAGAGAGAATGGGAAAACCTGAAGGTACCTGGTCTCTAGATTAACACCCTCAATGGAGAAGGTGCTGCAAAGGCGAGTGATGCGATTGATGTGAGCGGGAGCATCCTCGTCGTCACGACCATGGAACTGGCATGAATTGGTGATGGCTGTCATGATGTAGGATGGAATCTGCCAGGACCTATCATTCGCGATGTTCGGAAGGGTGATGGGTGAAGTAGCGCCAGTGAAACCGGTGGTAGCCTGCTCGTAAACGGTGCGATTCGCCATTTGAACTACGATTGTGGGTGGTGGGGAAACGTGTGGTGAAACGTGTGGTGGAGAAGAGGAAGAACTAGAAGAACTTACCTCGGGTGCAACGGATGAAACAGAAGTCTTGATCGTAAACGGATTCGGCGGAGGTCACTGTGAACGCGTATGGGGCATCAACTGCAAAAACCAAATACGAACAAGCAAGAAGACTCTAACAACGACTCACTAAACTAGAAAAGACACTAAAGCAAATATTTTTTTGATTTTTAGAATTTTTAGACTCCTACGACTCAATGAACACACAAATAGCACGTAATATGTCAACTAAGTCCAAACAAAGTAATCAACGCAATCGCCAAAGAATCCCCGCCAACGGCGCCAAAAACTTGATGTGCACAAAGTGGTTAATTAAAAACAACTAAAATTACCCTAAATCTAGACACTCTAAGCTTTAAATTTATAAACTTAGACTCGATCTAAAACTAAACCACACAACCGGCAAGTGTACCGATCAATGTAGTATAGCTACAGTAAGTCCGAGTATCGAACCCACGAGACTCTAAGGATTACGCTAAGACTCTATTTAGACTAGGACTGACACGACTTAACTATTTGTTTATTGATTGGGGGGTTTCTAAAAATCCTAAATAAAATATAAAATATTAAACTAGAAAATCAAAGAAAATACTAAACACGAACGTGGACGAAGACTTTGACCAAAGGCGATGAAGACTACCTAGGCTAGACGCAAGCTTAACTCGGGATGGATTTCTATTCGATAGTTTTGTGGTATGGAACCGGGATCTTTAAATGCTAAACCTATTAAGATACCAACTAAGCCCCTCAATCCCTCTCAAGGTGATTCTTGTGGCACTACCTAGGCTGTTACGCTTACCGGTTTTCTAGATTTCCTCACAGTCTTCTAGTTTCTTGAAAGTGCCTAAATAAGACAATCTACCTCACAGCGCGAAAGTCTAAGGCAACTATGGGTTTTAATCTTGGTTTAATAGACAAGAGAATGTTTAAGGACTAGACCGATTTCTTAGACCTAGCTATAAACCAAACCGAGACCTATTAATAACCTCGAGCCTCACAGCTACAAGATTAGCAGAACACTTGATTTTATTAAATTACCGAATATTACTTCTAAGGTTACTTGTGCACTTTTCACCCTAAAGGATTAATGACTTATTATGTGATATAGACACTCACCTAAATCAAGAACCCTAGCACAACCCTATTATGTGATATAGACCGTCACCAAGGATTATACGAAGCAATAAACTGCGATGAAACAAATATCAAGTATGCATATACACCAAGTTAAAATTCCATAGCCTTTACAATACAAGAAAATCCATAAACCACGCCAAAAACCGAATAAAAATCCAAACTTTATTTAAACCATTGTCAAAGCCTAGGTAGTTAAAGAAAATTAGCCAAGAACCATAGTAAAAAACGAGGATAATAAACAAGGTTTATATTGGATCTGAGTTTGGTTTTGATTGTACTTTGCGTTTGAATTAGAATGAAAATGGATGAGTTGTGCAGCGGAATTAATATGGAAACAAACTTTGCATACAATCAAACGAGAGTGTTGCTTTGATTAGACACTTTTCACAGAGAACCGAAAGATTGAGCTTAATTTCAACAACGATTACAATGCAATGCTTAATACAAACTCCGCTCAGCCAGAGCTCAGTGTTTGTTCGTGCAGAGAAGACGATTGTTGCAAAGAGCTAATAGAACAGTACAGAGCACTGTTCTATTTATAGGCACTAGCAAACCACTGAGCATCTAAACTGACGTCACCATGAAAGTGACATCTAACCTCCTAACAAACTCTAACCTCTGATCAATACAAACACTGCTATGCTAACTACTGCTATTACATTTCATTACATAGAAGACATGTTAAATAACTGCTGCATCCTTCCACTGCTGTGAACCCAGCAGCACTTGTCCGGATCAGCACTGCTTGACTCAGGACAGTAGATTGAGCAGCAGAGCTTTAGTCTTCCATCAGGCCTTTACTTGATCAGCAGTTGTAGGTCAGCAGTTTGCACGATCAGTAGATAGGAGGTCAGCAGATGTTGAAATCACTTTTAAGGGGAGAGACTTGTATGTAACATCTGCTTATTCTGGATCCACTGCTCTGATCCAGTTTTGGCTTTAATTATCTGTTCCTCTGGTAGGGTTCAATCCCAACAGTTTAATAATAGAATTCATTGGATAAAACAAAGAAAATAAGAAAACTAGAAGAATCGGATGACTAAACCCGGTAATTCCTTGTTCTCCAAGCCTCCCGCTCTATCCCGACGATTCCGTAGCTTTATTCCTTTGCAAATTATCTTTAAAATTCGTCCCTGATATGGCTCTGCCTTGCGTCCAGCTGCTGATTGTATGCGACTCTCCTTCTTGCGTCTAATAACGTTGCCTTGAATGTTTGCGTATGATTTAATAATATGGTTGCCCTCAAAGTTTGCGTTCAATGTGCCGCCGTGTCCCCCAAGTTGTGCGACCCAATATATGCCCAAATCCAATGAATTCATGTAAACTGATGGGCTATTGAGATTTCACGGCCCACTAGGCTTCTTTTTATTTTTCTTTTGTTCTTTGTTTATCGAGCTCCTCTAAAAAAAAAAAATCCGTCTGATAATAATGATGATGATATTGACAACCTTTTATAATTTGTTTCCTTGCAAAAGATTCTTACACAATTCACGTGTGTTTGGTATATGTAAGTTGTGGGAATTAATTCCATGTTTCACCATTTGTACACTTATGGTCCCTCCATTTTTATCTCATGCCACATTGAGTTTTTTTTCACTTCTAAAACAAACTTTAAATGATCATATGATGTGCTGCAATTTTAATTGAGTCACTGGCGTTCCACTCTGCCCAACTGGCTGGTTATTTTCATATTACTCATTTTCACTCCATTTGCATCAGGACCTGCCAAAACACAAAATAATATAATATAGCACTAAAACTAAATAAAACAAATAAAACTTATACAAAAAATATACAATTTACACGGGACAAATATGTGTATTTTACCCCACATCAGTTCTCGAAGTGCGAATTTTGGTTACGCGAGGTTCAGTTCCTTGGTCACGTGGTTAATGGAAATGGAATCCATGTGGATCCCACAAAGATCGAGGCAATCAAGAATTGGGAGACTCCAAAGACGCCAACCGAGATCCGCCAGTTCCTAGGTTTAGCAGGATATTATCGCAGATTTATTGAGGATTTCTCGAAAATCGCTCAACCTTTGACCTCTCTTACACAGAAAGACAAGAAGTACGAATGGGGAGACAAGCAAGACGAAGCATTTCAGTTGTTAAAGAACAAACTTTGCGATGCATCGATTTTATCCCTACCCGAAGGCACTGACGACTTCGTGGTATATTGCGACGCCTCGCGTAAAGGTTTAGGCTGCGTGCTGATGCAGCGACAGAAAGTTATAGCTTATGCTTCACGCCAGTTGAAGGTTCATGAGAAAAACTACACTACGCATGATTTAGAATTAGGCGCCGTAGTGTTTGCATTAAAGATCTACGACATTACTTGTACGGTACGCGATGTAAAATCTTTACTGTTCACAAGAGCTTACAGCATATATTTGATCAAAAAGAACTTAACATGAGACAGAGACGCTGGGTAGAGCTGTTAAATGATTATGATTGTGAGATCAAGTATCACCCAGGGAAGGCGAACGTGGTCGCCGATGCCTTGAGTCGAAAGGAAAGAATCAAACCTATAAGGGCTCGAGCATTGGAAATGATCATACAAACGGACCTCTCATTGCGCATTTGTGCCACGCAGAGAGAAGCTCTTAAAGAAAGGAATCTTGAGAATGAATATCTCCGTGGGATGGAGAAACAGTTGGTACCAAACGAGGAAGGAACGTTTTGCTTCATGAAATGAATTTGGGTTCCTCTGTTTGGTGGTTTGAGAGAAGTAATTTTTGATGAAGCTCACAAGTCACGGTACTCGATCCATCCAGGATCGGATAAAATGTACCAAGATTTAAAGGATTTCTATTGGTGGCCGAGATTAAAAGGCGATGTTGCAACGTATGTTGGCAAATGCTTAACTTGTGCCAAGGTAAAGGCCGAATATCAGAAGCCTTCAGGCCTTCTGCAACAACCAGAAATACCCATGTGGAAATGGGAGCAGATTTCAATGGACTTTATAACGAAATTGCCAAGAACACCCAGAGGTTACGATACGATTTGGGTAATCGTAGACCGTCTGACCAAATCTGCACACTTTTTGCCAATCAAGGAGAAAGACAATACAAGCAAGCTTGCTGAGCTATACCTGAGAGAGATAGTTGCACGGCATGGAGTGCCTCTCTCGATTATCTCTGATAGAGATGGAAGATTTGTATCAAGGATTTGGCAATCCTTCTAAGAAGCCTTTGGTTCTCAGTTAAATCTGAGTACTGCATTCCATCCGCAGACAGATGGCCAGAGCGAGCGAACGATCCAAACGTTGGAAGACATGTTACGAGCTTGCGTAATGGATTTGGGTGGCAGTTGGGACACTCACTTACCCTTGGTAGAATTCTCTTACAACAACAGTTACCATGCGAGTATCCAAGCTCCACCGTTTGAAGCTCTCTATAAACGCAAGTGTCGATCACCGCTATGCTGGGTAAACGCGGGTGATAGACAGCTTGTTGGTCCTGAGTTGGTACAAGAGACTACTGATAAGATTACACAGATCCGAGAGCACATAAGGGCGGCTCGTGATCGACAAAAGAGTTACGCGGACCGAAGAAGGAAACCTCTGGAATTTGAGGTAGGAGATATGGTTTTCTTAAAAGTTTCACCCTGGAAGGGTGTAGCACGCTTTGGGAAGCGTGGGAAGTTGAACCTGCGATACATCAGACCATTTAAAATCCTGGAGAGGATTGGTCTTGTGGCTTACAAGTTGGATCTACCCGCAGAACTGAATGGCGTTCATGATACATTTCATGTATCTAACCTGATAAAGAGTCCAACTCAAGAAACAGTTGTCATACCTGCCGACGAAGTCCATATTGACGACACACTCCACTTTACTGAAGAACCTGTTGAGGTTACTGATTGGAAAGTTAACAAGACGCGCAGGAGTAGTGTCAAACTCGTCAAGGTTCATTGGAACGCGCGACACGGCCCAGAGTTCACTTGGGAGCGTGAGGATTGTATGAAATAAAAATACCCACATTTGTTCCCCAAGACCCCTGCAACTAATAGCAGAACTTAAATTTCGGGACGAAATTTTCTTAACGGGGGGAGAATGTGACAACCCTCATAAATCTAGGTATCCGTACAATTAATTAATATTAATTAAGTGCTTAATGACTGTGCTGAATTACTTAACTGCTTTCTGATTACTGCATCATGCTTACATGAGCATCACATATTACATAATGTCACATCATTATCACATACAAACTTTATTGACATACATGATGCACAAAGCACAGTTAGCACAGTTAGCGGATAACTCAGAAAAATGCTGACAATGTTTAATACATAGACAGACAGTGTTTTGAGACCCGGTATGGGCCAGGGACAAGGTACTACACTAGTATGGTGTGTATGAAAGTAAGGACCATAAAACTGCGTCACTAGGTGATATATAAAGTGCCGGGAAGTGCCTAAAATCCACTTAAAGTGCAGAATTCTGCCTTTTTCAGCAAAATTCAGCTTTGTAACAAGCTAGTTACATGCAAAAATTTGACTAAATGGTCCTGAATGCTTTCCTAAGTGGCGGGAATTAAAAGTGTCATAAAAAGTAACATAAAGATCATTAAACGGAATAGCTTGACACTTTAACGAACCGGTATCTAACCGAACAACCGGACATTACCCGGAACACCAAAATATTGCCAGAAACATTGTTTTATTATTTCTGAGCTAGTCATGATCCCCAAACACCCTAACACACTATATCATGTGTCATACACTTAAAACACTAGACACTACACTTAACCTCCAACTAGTTATCCAAGTTACCATTCAACATTTACAATTACCCCCCCCCCCCCTCATCATTTACGGTCACTAGGACCCACCACCCACTCAAAGATTTCATTCCTTATTTTATTTAGATTTTGCTTGATTTGGTGAACAAAATATTGGTTGGATCATTATAAGTATGGCTTGAACATTCACAAGATCTTTCCATCTTCATCATTCACAACTTCATTCCATCTTTCTCACTCTCTCCTCTCCCTCTCGGGCTAGCTAGTGCCGCAACCACCACCACCATACATCCACCATCCTCTCATTCCAAGATCATTCCAAGGTTGTAAGAAGGTGTCTTGTGAAGCTTGGTGCTTGTAGAACTTGAAGAACCCTCATCACTTGTTTTCATCCACCATTTTCATCATATTTTCTTCAAGTGTTCTTCCCTAGCCTTTGAGCTAGTTGTAAGCTTCTTGTTACTAGTTTTTACTTCTCATTTTGTTGGTTAAAAAGATGTATATTGTTATAAATCACTAGAACACTAAAAGACTTAAACAAGAATCATGAACATGAAGCTTACATATGATGAAATCTTGTTGAAAGAATGTTGTTTAAGTATGTGTATGATACTTGTTGATGTTTACTTGAGATTATGATGTTGATCATCATAAGGAGCTTGCAAGATTGTGATTAAACACATGATCTAGCAAGTTAGGGGATGATTATGTGCTAACACAAGAAGATCATCCTCATGCATGAACATGAACTTGAATAATAAGATGATTCTTGAAAAATAATAAATAAAGTAAGCTAGTAATCTTATGAATCTAAGATTCATGAGTGGTTTTCCAAAAGAACCAAGTCCAAAATGTGATTTTTAGAAGATCTTGATACTTGTTTAAATGTACACTATTTTTGGTGATAAAATAAGTGTAAGAGCACTTTATTTACAAGAAGAGTTCAAAAGAATGATTTTTGAAGGATCATCTAACAAGTTGTAAACACACAAATTTTTCGAGAATGAGATTTGCAAAGTAATAAATGCACTTTAAGGGGTAACTAAACCTACTAAACACCCTACCAAATTACTACGAGTTTTTGTGAAAGTTCAAGTTCATGATGTTATGAAAATTGTATAGTTTTTGCACTTGAGAAGTGTAAGTTGTTTAAGGATTAATTATTGATTGTTGTGATGATTTTTGAAAAGAAAATGATATGCTTTAATAGCATTGACACCTCCATTTTTAGGGGAAAATATGGCAAAATTTTCTAAAAATATAAACACTTAGAAAAATATTTTCTAACAAGTATTTACAAGTGTATTTTGATCATAAGTTTTCAATATAAATTTTGCCATAATTTTTGTAACAAAAATACAAATATTGGAGGTTGGTTTTTATAAATAAAAATGGGTAAACATATATATTTAGAATATATATACATATTAAGACACTTGTGTGATTAATTATATACTTGGTGAAATGGTTTTATTATTTTGGGGTAAAATAATCACTTAACAAAGTGCCATGAAATTTACTATCTAAAACAATACCGTTACATATATATTTTTGGTAAATATTATTTTTGGACAAGGGAAAATATTATTTTTGGAGAAGTTAAAATATATTTTCTTAGTATATTTAGAAGATATATGATTTTTTGGAAAAATATATATTTCTGGACAATACATTATTTTTGGGACAAATGAGTTTAAACATATTTTCTAAAGTGGGACTTGAGAAAATATTAACACGGAACTACAAATACAATAATATGAAAATACATGTATAAAATACCCAAAACATTAATACTAAGCAAAGGCACGACCCGTTCGTCTAATAGACGTTAGTACACTGTAGGTAGTCGTGTTTGCTGACAGAGTTTGAGTTACGAGCTGAGGATGCAATACAGTGAGTTCATGTCCCCCTTTTCTTTAAACTGTTTTGTTTATTTACTTCGGGGGTGAAATACATGTTACAAAGGATTACTTACAATATAATTGGTATGGTTAGCCTAGGAAAGAACCATAGATCATGTGATTTGGTAGGGGGGTATACTTGGCCATCAATCCTCTTGTTGGACCGAGGGGCATGAGTGATAGATCTATTTGGGTGTAGCGAGCCCACACCCATGAGGCCAGGGTGGCCCATAGTGGTGACTATGTCTTCCAGCCGGAAGCCCGGTACAACTTTGCTAGGTTTGAGTCTTCCTACACCGTCACACATATCAGTGGCCTTGCAAACCATTGGTGATCTTTTCCTTGTTTGCTATCATACCGGGACTTTCATACATACATTGAATACAAAGGTTTTATACATACTCACGAACACATGAACTCGCTCAACTTTTTGTTGATATTTTTAAACTACATGTATTTCAGGGAACTAGTGGATCTGGCAGGTGTGTGCATGTTTTTCAAGCTGCATATGAATAAAAGATGTTATACTTTAACTTCATTTTAGAGCCTTGAAATGGAATTAACGGGACTTAAACGTGTCAAAAATGCATCAAAAACCATGTTTTACACATTCAGGGACCAAAATTGACAATCTGCCATAGTTATCTTAGGAAGGGACCAAAGTTCAAAATCTGATTTCCAGCTTGTTCCAGCTATTCCCCTCATTTTCACATGGTTTTAATGAAACTAGGGGCTTTTTTTGGGGTACCCATGGTATTCTAAAACCATGGGCACACATGTAAGGTCCAGATCGAAGCTCGGTTTTCGATGAACGATCCTAACGGTCTTGGTTTTCCTATAAATACCCCCACCCTCTTCCTTCAAAACTCACATATGATCTGATTTGGCTCTCTAAGTTGAAGTATACACTTCATACCTGAGAGTAATCGGATCAAAACTTCCATTCTTGGACCCGTTGTAAGTCCTCTTTCGTTCTTTTTCGCGTGAAAGTCAAACTGTGTTTGACTTTCTGCTTTGACTAGTTTATGGTCAACATGAAGTTCATTTGAACTTCATAACATGAGTGTAATCACGATGGTTTTAGTCTCTTGTGACTATACCTACTGATTACCACGTTATCTAGGCATAGTGGCGAGTCGTAGTTTCGGCCAAAATGCGTATTCTTGCGTATTTTGTAACCAAACTACTTTTAGGTATCAAAACCGTTTGTTTTGATACCAAACCTGTTTTCAAACCTCGTTAAGCATGTTTTAACATGTTTAGCTCGTCACTTTAGGTTTAGTGCTTATGTAGGGTCGTAAGGTAAGCGGTCTAAACAACCGCTTATACTTTCGAACCCGACCCGTTTGGTCGATCTTTAGGATCCGACCAAACACATTAGGTGACCATAGTTGCATAGGGAATAACCTTCCGAGGTTATACCTTATGGTCACGTCGTTTAAGTAGTTGTATGATAGGTAGTTTATATGCCTTAGGTAAATGACCAAAATGCCCTTTTTACGCCAAAATTCATTTTAAGCATATGTAACATAATTTTTGATATCTAAACTGATTTGGAAACAATATTAGACATGCTAAGGCATATTTTACTTATCATAGGACTACTTAGGCGGTCCGAACGCGTTTTACGCGAACGACGCGTTAAAGTGGCGTAAGCTACCTTAACGAGTCGTAATGGGTCGTAAGCACTTAGGTTAGGTTTCGTTTTAGAATGTAGGCTTTGTTAAACCATATTACATGAGTCCCTACACTCATTTGGTTTACAAAACCTCATTTATCCGATCCTCCGATTTAGGTCCGTTTATTTACATAGTTATCTATATTAGGTGCCGTTTGATTTCCGTGATCCCTCTAGCTTTGCTTGGTTGTTATTCAAGACTTCTAAGCACCTTCAAGTGAGTACATAGTTCCCCTCTTTTACTGTTTTTCAAACATTTTGGGGTGAAACACATGTGCCTACTTGTTACTTTCGTGCTTTTTCATGTTTTTATATCCTATACTTGCTATGTTCATTAGTACACTATTAGTACATGATTTCATTATTTTTTTGCTATGTATGTCCATTTAGTGCATACTTAGTACATTATTTTACATTACATTTTATGCTATGTATGTCCATTTAGTGCATACTTAGTACATTGTTTTACATTGCATTTTTGTTGCATATGTTCTCGTAGCATATGGACACATTGTTTTACATTTCTACCTTGTATGTTCACTTAGCATACTAGGTACACTGTTTTCATAAAACATGCTTACATTTGGTATAACATTTGGTTTGTTTAACGAAACTAATGCATTCATTAACACCGATCATGCCGCTCGGTAGTAGGTAGTGGTACCATAGGACTTGACAACTCCCGTTCCTGAAATCCTAGGTTTGTTTGGGTGGAAGGAATGACCGAATCCGAAAACATTTTTGATAACCTTTACTCTAAGGTTATCCTACAGTCTCAAGGCTTGGATGTAGACGTTTAACGTTACCGCATAGATGTTTGTATCAGTAAAGCATGCATTATTTTACAAAACATAACTTTTGATTATAATTTATCAAATGCATTGTTTTGTACATTTCTTTCTTATATGGTTGAGTAAATGCTTTTAATCAATAATTGCTTTTATTCACTATACATTACATTTGGTTATACATGAACATTTTTACATTGGTGGTTTGTTTTGGTAATTGATTTAAATAACGAGGCGTGTGTAATAAGATAAAAGCATGGTGGATATGCCGCTGGTACTTCCTATATATAAGTGCTTTTATAGTATTACATATCGTAGCGTTATTTAAACCATTTCAAGTTAGACATAATACATTTTTACACTCATATCATATCTTCATGAAACATTGTTTTACAAACAACATATTTTATACAAACTCATTTTACTTGGTTATTCATTTCATTATGCATTGTTCTTTTATATTATCTGATTTCTTATCACTTTTCTTTGATTATAAAAGAAAACATTTTACAAGGATCATGACTTACTTTTGTTAAACATCTTTTTCTTTAAACTTATAAGTCATGAATCCTAAATCAATAAAACTTATGTATCTCACAGGCATTTTTATCCTGACGTACCTATTTTCACATTTGTTTCAGGAAATGATGCATAGGATTGATCAAGATACACTTAGGCAGACTCGGGCCTTAGTGACAATAAAAGATGTAAGACTAGTTAATTATGTTATGCTTCTTTGTTGTTAAGACATTGTAACTCTTTTAATCAATAAAAGAAAATTTCAAATTTCCATGTGTTATGAAACAATGATTCTGTTACAACACTCCCCGACGTTTCCGCCACTATTTGTCGTTTTACGTGGTCGGGGTGTGACACGGTAGGCGTCAGACGTACCTTGCTCACTCATACTGTAAACTAACAGATTGTTAAATAATACAAAACAATAATATGCATACATACACATAATCACATATATTATTTCCTAACATAACTGATAAAATATTGGTGTCAGCAGAACACTTATGTGGCTTAAATCAGTGGTTGTAGCTCTGATACCACCCTCTGTCGCAACCCCCGACCCCTACCCTGGGAGCGGTGTCGCGAGATCCAGATTAGTGGTATCGGTGTTTATTAATTTGGCAGCGGAAATTTACATCAGGACCGTAGTTAGGAAATAGTTTATCAGAGTTAAAATACCACACTTTTATAAATAACAAATACATGGGAAAAACCCAAGTTTCCATTTTCATATGTTTATAGGGATAAACCCTAATTTATTGAAATAAAACTTCTTTCTTGTTTAGGTAACTTTTATAGCCACTTTTCCAAGCCTTCAGTGCTCTCCAGCTGGCTTCTATTTGGCTTTCACATTTTGTTACCTGAAACGCGTTTTAAAAAGTTTTGTCAGCAGGAAATACTGGTGAGTGCATCCCAGTTTAATCAAAAAACTTTTATCATTTTACAGTGTTGAGGGCGATTACAATGTTTATATCTACCCATTTACCACCCACGGTACTGTCAATCCTGACTTGTGGTCATGTTACTATTCACAGTATTAGTAACAAGTAATGTACACAAAACCCCAACATACTGACAGTAATTGTAGAATACATAGACTCAATCACTGGTATCATAATTTAAAACAATTGAGGTTTTGGTAAAACAATTTGGCAGAAAAATAGATGTACTCACATTGCTGTTTTAGATAATACTACTGCTTTCTGGTGACTTCCTGGTTATAATCTATTAAAATTAAACAATGCACACATGTTAGTAAGATAACCCAATTTACATTAGTCATACCCCCGAGACAGAATTCCAACGACGGAGTCAGGCAGAGCCTCGACATGCGTTACAGAACTCCAGACAATCGGACAGAGTAACTAATACATAACCGGGGGTTATAATACTTACAACGAGGCAGAGCTTCGCTTTTTAGTGAGTAGTATGCCCGGATATTACTTATACTATTCAGAAATTGAGAGAGAGAAATTGATTTTAAACGGGTTGGAATGAAACTAATCGATCCAATTTATAGGGCTGGAATAGGGCGGATCGCGCCCCGCGTAAGTCTGATCAAACATTCTCGCGGCCTGCGAGAAGCCTAGGGTAGGCCCTAGCTTGGTTGAGTCAGACCCTAGCTTCAACACGCGTTGGACACGTGGCGGCACTGGGTGCGACCTGGTGTCACTGGCTCGCGGCCTGTGATGGCCTGGCTTGACCTGGTCGCGCCACGCGAGAACCCACTAAATTTTTTTTATTTGATTTTTGTAATTACAAAGGTATTTCGGGTCTGTTTTTCATATATGGGGTGTATTTTAAGGGTTTTTGGGAGAGTTGTTATATCATCCCCACCTTGTTTTAGATCTCGTCCTCAAGATCTACTAGAACAGGCGTGGATATTTCTTCCGCATCTCTGATTCAAGCTCCCACGTGTATTCTGGTCCTCTCTTGGAATCCCATTTCACTTTGACCAGAACTAATCTCTTATGTTTGAGATTATTGATCTTTCTATCTTCAATCTTTAGCGGTTTTTCTATAAATTTAAGTTTATCATTTATCTCTATGTCCTTAAGAGGTACCTTTTATGATTCATCTGCTAAGCACTTTTTGAGATTACATACTTGAAACACATCATGTATTCCTGCCATTTCCTCGGGCAGTTGTTGCTGGTAAACTACTGGTCCTATTCTTTTAATAATCTCAAAAGGGTCGACATACCTGGGGCTTAGCTTTCCCCTCTTAATAAATCTGACCACTCCTTTCCATGGAGATACTTTTAATAATACCTTATCTCCTACTTGAAATTCCAACGGTTTTCATCTGTTATCAGCATAACTATTTTGACGATCGCGTGTTGCTTTTAGTCGTTCCTTGACTTGAACAATCTTATCTGTTGTTTCTTGTACTATCTCTGGTCTAAACAGTTGTTTTTCTCCAATTTCTGCCCAACAGACCGGGGTTCGGCACTTTCGTCCATAGAGTGCTTCGAATGGTGCAATATTGATACTGGTATGATAGCTGTTATTGTAGGAAAATTCTATTAATGGTAAATGATCATCCCAATTTCCTTCGAAATCAATCACACAAGCTCTAAGCATATCCTCCATTGTCTGAATTGTCCTTTCGCTTTTTCCGTCCGTTTGAGGATGATAGGCTGTGCTTAGTTTTAACTTGGTTCCCATTGCTTTCTGTAAACTAGTCCAAAAATGAGAAGTAAAACGACTATCTCTATCAGAAACAATAGATAAAGGAATTCCATGTAATGAAACTATTTCATTTACATATAACTTGGCTAATTTTTCCATACTGAAAGTTTCCTTCATTGGTAGGAAATGAGTAGATTTGGTTAATCTGTCTACAATCACCCAGATTGCATCATTACCTTTTCGTGTCTTGGGTAATTTGGTAACATAGTCCATTGTTATCAATTCCCATTTCCATATAGGCATTTCTAGTTGCTGCAACAAACCTGAGGGTTTCTGATGTTCGGCTTTAACTTGTGAACAAGTTAGACACTTAGCAACATAGGCTGCTATATCCTTTTTCATTCCTATCCACCAGAAATTCTTTCTTAAGTCTTGATACATTTTATCATTACCAGGATGTATCGTATACTTCGACTTATGGGCTTCTTCTAAAATTCGGTGGCGTAGGTTTCCTTGTTTGGGTATCCAAATTCTTTTCTTATGGAATATCTAAATTCCATCTGTTCCTTGTTCTAATTCCTTAATCATTCCTTTTAATTTTTCAGTATCGTCCTTGATTACTGTTTCCTGCATTTCTCTAATTTGCTCATTTAAATCTATCTGCAGATTTAATTTGAGAGAACGGGGCTTTTCATGATACTTTCGACTTAAAGCATCAGCTACTACATTAGCTTTTCCTGCATGATACTGGATATTACAATCATAATCACTAAGTATCTCCATCCAGCGTCTCTGTCTCATATTTAACTCCTTTTGCCCAAAAATATATCTTAAACTCTTATGATTGGTGAAAACAGTAAACTTGCTACCATAAAGATAATGTCTCCAAATCTTAAGAGTAAAAATTATAGCTCCTAGCTCTAGATCATGGGTTGTATAATTCTCTTCGTGATTCTTAAGTTGTCTAGAGACATAGGCTATAACCTTTGACGTTGCATCAATACACATCCATAACCTAACTTAGAAGCATCACAATAGATTATCAAATCTTCAGTTCCTTTTGGTAATGCTAATATGGGTGCATTGGTTAACTTTTGCTTTATGTTAGGATCTGAGTTTCTTATGATTGTGTTTGTTTGTAATAATTGAACAATGAATGAATATGAATCATAGATTTGATACGGCGGAAATGAAAATAAACTTTGTAAACACAATCAAAGGGAAATAGTTTTCAGTAAACACATGCTTCTCATTGATTCGAATGATTACAATCAAAAGATTACATGCAAGTTTACATACTAAATGTAACACCTCGTAAAATCATGTCCAATAGAGTATTGACATGTGTCATGGACTTTAAACGTGTAACAGATTGATTGTGAGGGACTAAAGTTGACAAACGAAGAAGGTATATGTATATAAGGATACAAAGTGTCAACATTTGATAATTATGCCTTTTAACAACCCTACACGATGTTTATACCCTTAAAACGAATGTATCCTGAAGCATATGAAACCGTTTGTGGAAGAAAGTGAAAGTTTACAAGACGCGAGGGTTAAATGTGTCAACATGTTTAAGTTATACCTCTGAGTGACCTTTTAGTGAACCCGGAGCCTTGTAACGATTAATTATACTCCCAAGAATAAGTGATAAAAATTTCACAAGGTTTCAATATCGTATGAGGAAGATACGTTAACTTTCGTAATTAAGGGGTTAAAAGCGTCAACAAGGAAAAACTTGTGTTTTCGGTTATCATTTAACGAAACCGGACCTATTGATGATTGGTTATATCTCATGGAGCATAGAAATATAAATTTCATGGGTTAAAAGTGCTTAAAATGGAAGAAATTATGCTTTAGAAGGTCCAGGGGGTGAAAATGTCATTTTTGAAACTTGTTTGGCTGGACACCTACCTGCTGGCGCTGCGCCACCACCTGAGGCACTCCTCCGTCGCGCGACGCGATGGACTGCCAGCTCAGAAAAATGTTGTTGAACGTGGCAGCTTGCATGTTTACTAAATTCCGCGAGTTTGCCACCCTCTAGCTGCTTGAAACACGTACCTAGACACTTGTTTTCATCTCTAGAGTTGCCATAACACCTGGATCAATCTCCATGATCCTTCCTTGGCTACATATAGAGCACATTGTTGCAACAATTGGACACTTCACTTGAAAAACTTCCAAACACTTGTTCTGGAGATTTATGGAGCTCAAGACCACTTCCTAAGGATCATTAGTCGTGCATAGGACTTCAGTAAGTGTCCTTAACCTCTCTTAATTCAGTTTTGTTAGTTTAATGGCCTAAAGTCAAACCCGTCGTAATTAAGGTTTGACTTAGTGATTAATCACTAATGTTCTAGTCAATTCTCGAATTGAAAGTACCTATGAGTTGGTAATTATGTGGGTAATAAACCCTTAAAATGGCACCCTCTGATTCCCACTCTAACTAGGTCAATTGCCGGGTCAAACTTAATTATAAAAAGTCAACAGAAAGCAAATTTTCGCATAAACACCTAATTAACAATGTAGAAGCCATGGAACCTGTTTTATCACTCATATAACTTGGTAATTAATATAAGAACATGTCTAAACATGTTCAACCCGACAATTTTCAGTTTAAGCTCGGTTCGGAACCGAAAGTCGCAAAAGTAGACTTTTGCTTTGACTTTCAGTTCTGACCCAATGTAGCATATTTTAGAAATGCCTTAGAGCTCAATTAGGACCAGGTTATAGATTAGTGTAACCCTCTGAGGTTATACAACTTGGTTCATTAGTTATTCGATTCATGTACATGTTTCCGTTATATGCCTAAATGTTGACCATAATGCCCTTTTGACCTTAAAACGAGATTTTTGAAAATTTGAGAGGAAAAAAACCTTTGTTACTGATTTATAAACTTGTCCTAAAAGTTTGACATCAGTTTGAGGTCTAGATTAGGAGTTATGCTCCATATCGTAATTAAGAAGCTTTTTATTAATTAAACGGCGTAATTAGCATAATGCCTATCTAAACCCAATTTTTGATACCAAACTTTTTACCCACTGATGTAATATAATATTTTTGGATTTTTGAAGATTTTTAATTAATTTTAAGCTGAGCATAACATAGGGTTCTTGCTATAATTCGGTAAATGTCGATTATACCCTTTTCTTGAATAAAAAGAGTTTTACATAATATTTTGATACCAAACTTTTTGCTACTGATTTTATATGATAAATAAAATATTTTGAACTTTATAAACTGACCAAAAACTCAGATTTCTTATTTAAACCCGAAAATCGCTTAAAACCGACTTTTACGCGTTTTAAGCACATAGTATGAGTTAAAACTATTTTTAACATATAAGACTTAATACCTAATGATGTTTTTAGTAAATTTTTATATTTTAACAATAATATAAAGTTTTGAACTCAGATTTCTAAAATTGACCTTTTAAAGCGTATGTGAAATTACCAAAATGCCCCTACGGTGCATAGTTGGTTATAAAAGGTAAATTTCACATATATGCAATGCCCTACTGTTATGACTTATAAAAATAAATGTTTTTACTGATTATATTAGACCTGAAACTCAGATTAGTATTTAAACTCTTTTATAACCTTTAAAATGACCAAAATACCCCTACGGGGCATAATTTGAGTTTAAATCCATTTTGGGCATAATGGAAGGTATCCTACTGATATCACAACATATTTAGGGCACATTAACTTAGGAAACCTGTTCATGACTCATTTGGTAACCCGTTACTCATTATTCGCGTTCGGTGCGGTTTATGTAACTAGTTTGCATAAATTAGCCAAAACGGATCAAACCTTATCGTTTTTATCTCAAAATCCAGAATGTGTTTAGTTTACCCATATTATACAAGTATACAAACTTGTCGGGTCTAAACCACACTCTAATCCGGTCATCGCTTAATCGTGCGTTTTGGAATTGTATATATCTTCCTTTAAACTAACCGGTCTAAGTTTAGACTTAATTAAGACCCGTTAGGAATCTAATATGTTATTAAAACCTTCGTTCCAGATTAGGAGCCCAGTAAAAGCTACTTGCACTCGCTGATTTTGATATATACTTGCTCAGGTAAACACTTTTAACTTATTTTCCCTTATACAGGCTTGGGGTACGGTATATAAAATACCACTTGATCGTGCATTGAATTGTTAATCATATGAAGGTTAATTTATTGAGATGACCTGTTTAATCTGTTTTGTTTGTTTAAAGCCTTTGGGGGGTTAATGACCATGTCCCGGATATCCTTGGCACCATTCATGGAAATGGCCACGACCTAAGCACGGGGTGCAGGCATACACCTGCCAGTGCACATATATATATAAAAGGGTATAACCGACAGTTCGAGATTAACTCTCCGCGGGATTATATCATGTGGTGTGTCTATTAATCTTTAACCCGGTATTCAGCCCGGGCAACTGAACGTATAACGAACATGTAATTCTTTTACAAGTTTATATATAAATAATTATCCCAAGTTATAAAAGATTATTTTGTGCCATGTGCATTCAAATAAATTTTCTTAAACATTTTCAAAATGAGTCGGTTAATTGTATTTACCAGTGTAAACTGACGTATTTTCCAAAAGGTTAAGTGTAGGTACTAAACGGAATAGGCTGGCTACTCCAAGCATCAATAAAGAGTCTTGCAAGCTTAGATGTTATTAAATCTGTTGAACAATAATTTTTGAACTTTGATCCGCCTGTGGATCCTTACAACCGTTTTGTAATACATTTTATATTACTTTTTATTCGGTTTGTAATGATTTTATCTTTCGACTTCCACTGTGTATATAAACTTTGATAAATTGTCTATGATGATATCAACTACGTCACGATACTCTCCACCGGGCCCACCGGTAATACGTGGAAATATCGAGGTGTGACACTAAACTCCCCCTCAGCCTGAGCTCACTGGTTGATCGTACAAGATGAATGGTTTGGAGGAGTGAACTCCCACAAATAGAACAGTACAAACTGTTCTATTTATAGTACAGATCAAACCACTGAGAATCTAAGCTAACGTCACCATGAAAGTAACATTTAACAACCTAACAACTTCAAACTACTGATCTAATACAAGCACTGTTAGTAAACTACTGATAACAAGGCAATAAGCAAACAACTGATTCTTCATTCCACTGCTTCAATCCCAGCATTGCTTAGGTCTTCAACAGTACTTGAACTAAGGCAGTTGTTTGATCATCAGAGCTTGCATTTCATTAGACTTTAGGCTTGATCAGTTGTTGAACATCAGCAGTTGTTCTAGAAGGGAAGTAGATAGAGATCAGCAGTTGTTAAAGCCACATTCAAGGGGAAAGATTAGTACAAACCACTGCTTATGATGAATCCACTGTTGTGAATGGGTTTTGGCTTTACATCATCTGTTCCTCTGTAGGGTTCAATCCCAACAATCTCCCCCTGGAACAGATGATGCCAAAACTCTTCATTATTCTGGATTTTTATTGCCTCATCAGAAGTTCCCTAACTTGTCCTTTAAATTGTAATTCAAAATCCATGGAACTTGTATCATCCTCATCCCTACACAGTGTAAGCTCAAGGAGATCTTGTAGATCTTCAACACCCAGGCCCAGTGTTTGTTCCCTTGATATGTGCTTCACTTCACCATTGGATCTGAGCAAAGTCAATACGTGGGTCTGTTTGTCAGATTTCCACTTTAGTATCTTTGAATTCAATGGGTTTCTTGGGAGAGGTTTATTTGCTGATGAGTTTGGAGATGGAGGCATGTTTAATACTTTGTTGGCAATTTTTTGAAGTTTTGCTAAGCTATCCTCTTCTAATGCCATTCTCTTGACAGCCTCTTTAAAATACTCAGCTTCTTGTTCTTTCTCTTCTGCATCATTCAGGTTTTGCCTCTTTCTTTGGTTTAGCATAATGACAGAGGTATCTGATGATGTGAACAGTGGTTCAGAGGTGTGGACCTGCTTCTTTGGCTTATCAGTGGTTTTGTAACCAGGCTTCTTTGGTAAGCTAGGATCTGTCATTCTCCTTTTTCTTAGCCTTTCATAAGCTTCATCTGTGTACTGCCTTGTCCATTTTGCTATGGCCTTGGCAGTTCTAAACTTTGCATCCACCAACTCTTGTTTCTTCCTTTTGTACTACATAGTAAGATCAACAATAGTCTTTTTGTATTTGCTCCAGTTTGGTGCTGACCTTTTCATGCCTGGATCATTCTTGATCCTCTCAATTCTGTTCACCTCATGCTTTAATGGAATGAGTGGCCATTCATTGAACTGCTCTTCCTTAGCTGGATAGATTTTTCCCTCATGATGAATTCAAGATAGTCTTTTCTCATTACCTTTTGTAGGTCAGCTTCAGGTGGCAGATTAGACATTTCTTTGCTCAAGTCTCTTGCATCGTCTTCCATTTGTCTGACTTTAGTGAGCAAGAATTGCATTCTTTCTGAAATGACTTTGTCATCTTTACCTTTGCATTCCAACCTAGCTCTTAATTCAGCTTGCCTGGCCTTGAGTTTTAGATACTCATCCATGTTGGTTGGATCTCTGAAGCCCATGAGAGAAGGGAATCTTCTTTTTGAAGGATTATCCACAGAGAATTGCTTCATTTCATTCTTTACTGCTTCTAATTCTAGTAGATAACTTGCAGCAACAGGTACAACATCAGCAGGGTCATAGCCTTCAAGTATTTTTGGATCTTTTATTGGATTGGCTAAAGTTGGTGGAATGAATGGTTGTGGTGGAATCACATTGTAGGGTACAGATGAGATGGGAAAGGGTGCTGGTATATCTTCATCATTCACCTGAAATTTTCTTCTTCTGGTGTAAGTTTTATTTGGTGAAGGAGTGTTTGTTGGTGGTTTGTTGATTGGAGTGAATATGGTTTGAAGTGCAGTGGTGGTGTTTTGACTAACAGGTGTTTCAACCACTGTTGTCATCACAACTACTAATGTGTCAGCAGATGTCTTCTACTCTTGGGTAGGTGGTTTTTGAGGTGGTGTTGACTTTGGTGTGACAGTGGATTGAGTGGTAGTGATAGAAGTGATAAGTGTCTTATTAACAGCTGTTGAAACAACTGGTGTCTCAACCACTGTTGTCATTACAATAGATGATGTGTCACCTGATGTCTTCTGCTTTTTAGCAGGTGGTGTTTGTGATGGTGGTTTTGTTTGTGATGTGGCAGTGGGTTGTATGGTGATTGTTGAGGTAGTGAGAGCAGTGGTTGAAGTGTGTGTTGAGGTAATATTGGTGGCAGTTGTTGGAGTAACATCTGTTGAAACTACTGAAGTACCAACAGCTGTTGATACAACAGGTGTTTTAACATCTGTTGGTTTAGAGGTTTGATGAGAGGAGCTTTTGGGAGGTTTAGGAGTGTGTTTTGTGGATTTGGAAGGTGTGGTTTTGGGTTGCCTTGTTTTTCTAGTAGGCCTTCTTTTAGGCTTAGGATTTTCCTGCACATCCTTGGGCTCAGAAGTACCCTACTCTTCCCTTTCCATCAAAATTTCCTTCTCCTTTTCAAACCTTGATTTACCCTTTGCCTCCATATCCCTTTTCAGCCTTTCCTTTTCATTAGCAAAAGCATTTAAGGATTCATCAACCGTTTTGGAACCATCTGTCCTAGGGATGTCTGCAAGCATACTAGAATTATCTGGTGCAATGTACAGACCATCTTCATATCCCTTTTTCTTTAACTGCTTCATTTTCTCCCCCTTTTTGGCATCATTAGGTGGAGGATTATCAACAAAAATTATTGTAGGAGGAGCAGTGCCAGTGGTTTGTAATAAATGGGCCTTGATTGCCTTGATATCTTCCTGAGTATCCTTGAACCTAGCTTCCATTATATTTCTGATCTTTTGAACTTGAATTTCATGTTGCTGATCAGCATATTCTCTTTGTTTGTGAAGCAAAGGTTGAAATAATTCCCAAAGCTCAGTGGGAGTAGGAGCAGATGATGGAGTAGTTGTTTGAGGTGCAGCAGTGGGTGTGGCTTTTTGAGAGTTTAACAACTGCTGCAGCATACTTTTGATATCTGCAACAGAAGTTTCAATCGTATCCACCCTCTCCGTCAATTCTCTATATTTTAAACCATCACCCAAGTTAATGGGATCATCTGATTTCCCACCGGCAGTGGTTGTATCAGCAGTTGACTTAGGGAAATTTTCCCAAAAGTCATCCACTGATGCCCCTTTTTCTTGGTACTGGGGTCTTCTTCCCTCAACACTTGATATCTTTTTAATGGCACCAGTGGTTGGAATGAACTCACTAGTAGATATCAGAGGTGCTATAGAGGGAATTGCCTTCAAGGGAGTCTTATTGATGAAACAACTGGCCAAATGTAGATCTGTAGATCCAACACTTGTAGTTGCTGCTCCACTTGAACTACCACCAAGAGTTACATGTAACTCAAGGGGTGTAACCTCCTCAGTTGTTGGTGGGTTAGCAAAGATAGGGAGCTCAAACTCAGTCACTTGTTGAGGTATATTCTCAGTGATAGGTGGTTAAGAAGAACTGATTTCTGTCTGAGCTATATCAAGTGCATCCAACAAGGGTAAGATTTGTGCTGGAATTTGGGCGGTGAGTATGGGTGTAGAAAGAGAATTTGCCCCGGGAGGTGGGCTATGAATGATGGAATCAAGTGATTCCAGAGCATCATAACATGGTATCCCTGTGCTTACAACCTGATCTTTTTGTGAAGATGCAGGAGGAGTTTTAGGTTCAGGTTGAGATCTTTCTTCCAACTGCTATGAGGAAGTAGCAGCAGTGGTTATTGGTGACTTTTGTGTTGTCACAGGTAGTTGCTCTGGGATCTCATCTTCCAGAGTTACCCTTTTTGTGGGTTTGGGGGGCTTTTGGGATTTTTTTCTTTTTGGGATTTTTGGTGATTTTAGGTGTGGGTTTCACAGTAGTGGGTGTGCTGCTGTGATCACCTTGAGCAGTGGGCTCAACAGCAGGGACCTGAGGAGCAGTGGTTGCTGCTAAATTCTGCTCAGGTTCCTCTGTTTGTGTTTTTGTAGGTTTTCACAGCCTTGTAAAAGTTTCAGATGTTAGGCTGTTTATTTGAAGATGATTACCCTAAATAAGCACATGGGCATTGTCCTTTGAAAAATTCTTTTTAAAATAATAACTCAAAAACCTTGGAAACAATAAAAATGTTTTCTTATTAACATTTTTGACCAGATCATTAAAAATCTCTTGGGAGTAATTAAAATTTTCATTTTGCAAGATAGCATATCCCAAGTATTGGATTTTTAAAGGAATTTCATTAAAAGCAGTGGTCTTATTAGAAACACACATGAGGAGGGTGTGAAACAAAAACCTTGTGGTAGGAGGAAAGCTACCTTTTTGTTAGGTACCTTTTTTCATTTCCTCTGCATACCCTCTCTCAATAAAATCATTTTGATACTCTGTTTTGGGAAAAGAGTTTTTACCTTGAATATCATCAAGTTCAAAGACCTCTGACAGAGTTTGTGGTGTAATGGTAACTGGAACGCCCCTTATTGATGAAGTGATAGCTACAGGCTTTTTGTCCTGAGTATCAAGCTTTGCATTTTTACAAAATTCTCTTTAGGTATCCAGATAGATGGTGGCATCAAAGTTTTCAACTTTGAGGATGAAAGTGTGTCAATTATGGAGTTGAAGGTTGTAGTATGGCTTGGTTTTTCAAGTAAACCCAAGTAATTATGCGGCATTTTGAAAGGAAGAGCCATGATTGAATCGAAGATGGTGAAAGACAAATGAAGAAGATGAGTGATTTGAGAGAGAATTTGGGGAAAACTTCTTTGTGAAAGGAATTTTGAATTCGATTCGACAGTGAAAACCCAGTTTGGGGTTTTGATCAGGGTTTTATAAAGAGAAAAAGTGAATGCTGATGTGGCAGCGGTTACAAAGATCTGACGGCTAAGTATTGACCATGTGCCAACCTCTGATGGAAGGATGAATAATGGAAGACAGTTGTTTAGGAAACCACTGATGGAATTAATTATTAGTGATTTACAAAGGGAAAATGAAAACAGTGGGTGACTTTAACTATCAGTGGATAGCCTGTGTCAGTGGATTGAAACACTGAGTTTGACAACAGTATTTTCCAAGGATAATGAAGGAACAGAGGTTGACTTTCAGCAGTGGATAGCATTAACAACAGATGTTTGAACCAAAACAGTGGTTATGGCAGACTTTTAAGGATTAATGAAAATTTTCATTTTTAGCTATTTTTAAGGATGAATTTCTGATTTTTTGAAAACATTTAAATACTTTTATTCATAGAAAAATAGGATTTTGCCTGTTATTCCATGTTTAGCATGCCAATCCTCGAGATCAAACTTTCAAAGGTGGATGTGTCTAATGCTTTTGTTAGCACATCTGCCAGTTGATCTTGAGTTGGAACATGGTGCAAAGAAATCAGACCTTTCTCGTAGCAATCCCTCACAAAGTGATGTCTGATGTTAAGTGATGATGGACCAGGGAGATACTGAATTTTTAATGATATATTTCAGCTACTTGACTGTCCTGTATAAAAGAAGTCTTTTGAGCAATTATATCAAAATCCAATAACATATTTTGAAGTAATTAAACGGTTGGATTTTTCAGCTTGCAGCAGCATCATGATATTCTTCAAACAGTGGTTGTGCAATAGCTGCCTGCTTATGCTTAGTCAAATACTCTAGACATATTGTCTAGAAATTGACATCCCCCTGTTGTAAGTTTCTACACTCTTGATGTTGTGTGATAGCTCTTGACAATCATACTCCCAACATATGTTGTGTTCTTTGAGGACCCACTTTTTTCCAGTTAGATTCTTGTCCTCTGGCAGTGGTACAAGTTTTTCAAACTTGTTGTCACTGAACTGTTGAAGCTCCTCTTTCATGACACTACCCAACTTTCTTTCTATTAGTGCCCCAATGGTACATGACTTGTTGATGGAATGGTAGAAAATCAAGAAGAAGACAAAAGTTTTGGGATAATCTTTATGTAAGAATCCCTTTTCAATTGATGTTGTCAAGAGTTTGGTAAAATGAATGAGGTTTAACAAGGATTTGATGTTCAAAAGGTGAGGCTGCAGATGTGAATCATCTGAGCTAACATATGTTGGTGACTTTAATGATCCAACAGCTGTTTGAGATGAAGGTAAAAGATTTTGAAGAATGGGTTTGAAGGACTGATGATCTTTGACAACACTGATGATCTTTTATCCATTTTTTGATGGAGTTAATCAACAGTGGTTAGGGATAAGGTAATAAAAGGATTTGAAGGCTACTTTGTCAACAACTGTTAGTGCATCAGTGGATGAGCTTTGACAATTGTTTTGGACAACTGTTGCTCTGATGATGAAGGTGATTTTGACAATATCATATTCAGCATCTGTTGGTGATGATTGTGGGATACCTGCAGGGTTAACTTCTTGACAAACACACTTTAAATGTAAGTTTATCAGCATTAACATGGCAACAGGGTTTACAGGGAATTTAAAAATTCATTTGACCTTTTCATTCAAAGTTTTTCACATACCCAGTCCTTGTTTTAAATTCTTTAGATCTAGGCAGTGGTTAAGTATCCCAGATGATTACCATACTTTACTTTGACCATACATTTTGTGTTTTATTCCTTTTGAAAATTTTAGAATAAAACATGTGCAGCCAAAATTTTTGCAGGTTGTTAACAATCTACTGTTATTTATGATTTATACTGAATTAATGAACTAAATGACTCAACCATAACACCATCTCCTTTTAAACCATTTTCAAGGAATATATCACCCTAGGCAAAAATAGAAGGGTTCTACATTCTGACAGTTGTTTAAGCTTTTACTATCTAAAACCAGTAAAAGTGCACAATATATTATTCTTAATAAAAATGAAGAATAATATATCCTGTCTTATTTAGAAACCTTGTTAAAAAAATAAAGGTTTTCTGAAAAAATATCAAATAGATCTGGTGTGTTTTCAAAATCAATTTAACCTTTAGTTAGGTCAGAGTCACTATATTCTCAAGTTTAGGAAACTGATCAGTGGTCTGAGCTAAAATTTCATAACCATTGTTTAATACCATTACCTTGTCAGATGATTGTAACTATGAGGAATCTGATCAGCATGGTTTTGAAAGTCTTTTATAGACCTGATTACCATGTGATGATTTTGAAAAATTTTATCTACTCCTCTTGTATGGTCGTTAACTGGTGATACCTTTGTCACCTGAACTCCCCTGAAACGATGGTTGCAAACAGTTGTTTGGTAGCAAATGGTTAAGCATGGATGTGAGTTTATTTTGGTTTTCCTTTTGTATTACTAACCAGTGGACTCTCAAGTGTTTTGGGTTTTTACTCTTTTCCTTTTATTTTCAAAAGTTTTTTAGATAAACACACTCTTGAGTTTGTGTAATTTTTCTTCTTTCCATTTTTACCCTTTCCATAGACAAGTACTGAATTACTTACTGGAAGGTTTTTAAAGAAAGAATACTTCATGCAAAATCATTTTTCAGCAATGTTTTAAGACATTTGGTCATTTTTGCACATGCTTATGCCAAATTTCACATTACTCATGATCTGGATTAATGAATATCAACTCCTAAACTTTGTAGGATCCTACTCTTTTATCACAAGTGATTTGAGTAGATTTCTCCTCCTTTTAACAACTCTGGTATTTTCTATCAGAAGTTGGGAGTTGACCCTTAGTCATGTTTGATGCAAATATTGTGACCGCTTAAATTCTCTATGATTTTTGAACAAAATTGATTTTATCCTTTTGAAGGTTTCTCAACCTGTTTTCAAACATATCAAATCTAATAACTAAAGTTTTATGTTACCTCTTTTTATATTAACGAAGACACTAATGCTTTTCTCTGCACATAGGCCTTATTGACATGAGGTGACACCTTAGCAGCAGTCATGATGGAATCAACATAGTTTTTCAACTTAATCACTGAATCTATAATGATTTGATTCATGATACTCCAGTGTTGCGTGACTCCTACGTGACAGATAACATCTTGGTTGTTTTATAGAGTTTTTGAATAATCAACTTTGGACGTGATTAATCGTTACTCTGTTTTTCAACTAAATATGATCAACCTTAGCATCAATAAATTTTGAGTTGAACTGTTACATCAAATTGAATGTTAGATCGAATTTGACTGTCCAAGCTCTGATACCAATTGTTAGGATCTGAGTTTCTTATGATTGTGTTTGTTTGTAATAATTGAACAATGAATGAATATGAATCATAGATTTGATACAGCGGAAATGAAAACAAACTTTGTAAACACAATCAAAGGGAAATAGTTTTCAGTAAACACATGCTTCTCATTGAGTCGAATGATTACAATCAAAAGATTACATTCAAGTTTACATACTAAACTCCCCCTCAGCCTGAGCTCACTGGTTGATCGTACAAGATGAATGGTTTGGAGGAGTGAACTCCCTCAAATAGAACAGTACAAACTGTTCTATTTAGAGTACAAATCAAACCACTGAGAATCTAAGCTGACGTCACTGATGTGCGGTAAAGTGTTATATATATTAGGTGTATATTTTAAGCCCCTTCAACACTTTTTTAGCCAAGTTTTAAATTTATAAAACACGATATTTACTAACACTAGACACACATATGGGCAAGTGCACCCATCGTGAGCGTAGTATAGTGTTGGTAAGATACCGAGGTCGTCCAAGGACACAAGAGCTTTTAGTACCGGTTTATCCTCAACGTCTAATCACAATAAAAAGTTTAGAAAAATGTTTTAAACTAAGAAATAAATAAAAACTAACTAAAATGCTGAAAATAAAAATAAAAAGAAAAACAGATAGACAAGATGAATCACTTGGTTCCGACTCGTATCTAGTATAACCTTTGATTATTTCCGCACTTTTGCACATATTTAAGAGATTATCTTAGTTATTGTAGTAGGCCCCTCTTTTGAAGGTGACGTTACCCTCACCCCAGTAGTTTGAGTCAGCAAGGATACAATCCTAAAAGGGTGGATTATTGGAAGATAATTAATTAAGTTATTAATGCGAATTATGGTAGGCCCCTCTTTTGGAGGTGACGTTACCCTCGACTAAGTAGTCTGAGTCAGCAGGGATACAGTCCTAAATAGCCGGGTTATAGTATTAATAGTAGTTAACTTATGAGGGGATCAAAGATTTTGGACCCCCGCCATCCAATACCGTGAAGCATTGAAGGAGGTCCTACTAAATTTGACCCAGGTCCATTGCAGGACCTCTAAACGCTGAACAATGGCAAGACCTTTACCAAACCGTTCCCTTAACCCCCGACCAGGTAGCCAACATACCTCCATATAGATCGTGGAGATATGAATGGTGAAAATCTTTTATTTTATATAGACAGTAAAATAATGCCAAGACACCACGGACAAACGATAAGGAAAGATCACCTTCAACATAAGTAACTAGTTATTAAAGTCATTAATACAAAACCAAACAAAAAGTGCAAAATATTAGAAATAAAAAGTATTATACTAGACACTTTGTCTTCACCAAGTGATGTAAGAGACTTAGGCAAACATGGCCTTGATTGTCAAGAACTCTTACGATCAATCTTGGATCCCGAGACGACTCACACACTCTACGATGGACAATGGATGATGGTGGTGGATGATGGTGTTGTGATGGTGGTGGGTGGTGGATGAAGTGTGAGAGAGGTGGTGTGCCAAGGGATGAGTTGAAATGAAACCAAGCACTCCTATTTATAGGCTGAACAGAAGGCTGGGCACGGCCCCGTGTCCGCTGGACACGCCCCCGTGCCTGTCTGACACTCTCTCCCTTCATTAATTGTAATTCGCAATTACAATTAATGCGCCTGCAGTACTTTCGCCACGCCCCCGTGTTCACTGGACACGGCCCCATGGTGGGCAATAGAAGCTTCTATAGGTTTGTCTTTTCTGCTGCTTCTTGGGCACGGCCCCGTGCTGGCTGAGCACGGGGCGTGTTCAGTCTTCTGCCTTCTCTATTTTGCTTGGGAAGATGCCGTTGAGGGGTCGGGCAGTCCACTTATGTTCCTTTTCTTGTATTTATGTTGGATTTAGCTGTCTTTTTGCTTCTTTTGTGAATTTGAGCTCATTTAATCCTGAAAATACAAAAGGAAGACAAAAACACTCTTTTTCCAACATTGGTACTTAAAAAGGGTTAGTTTTATGCCTCATTTGATGTAATTTATATGTTGCATTTTACACACATCAAATACCCCCACACTTGAACTTTTGCTTGTCCTCAAGCAAAACTCTTTAATATGTGGCTTACACTCCCAAATGGAATGGGTAGAAGAGAAGGTTTTGGCTTGTCATAGAGTGTTGGGAATCCAAGATCTTTTTGGGTTTTATTTTTATTTATTTACAATCCTATTCGTTATGATTTGTTTAGAACGTTTCATAGGAGAAATTACTTATTTGGGCATAACATGCCTTTTTAAAATTCCATTTATATACAAGTTCACATACCTCTCGGGAGAAATCACTCACACTCGGCCGAAGGTGTATTTTTAGTGAATCACTCGAGAGCGGCATGGAAGTTACTCCTACCATAGGCTTGCCAAGCAATCAATCCTCCTCCTTTTTAACTTATATACCTTTGTAAATATCAAGAGGACTTTGTGGGTGAAGTGTTAGGCTTGGGTTAAAGGTAGGTGGTTGGGATAGTGGTTAGTGGTTAGTAGAAAAAGGGTGAAAAAAAGCGTAACAAGTGTCGGTTTTCGTAGGACTCTCTATTTTTGTAACTTTTATTTTGATGAAGCTTTTATTCAAACAAAGTTAATTTTTTGATGAACTTGTTTGTTTATTTTTTTGCTTCATCATCGACACATTTTTTTTTTGAACGATCATACGAAAAACCGAACTTGTTACTAAAACAAAGGGTTAAAAATGAAAAAGGTTTTGGTGGGTAAAAGGGTGTTTGGTTTGGGTTATGAAATGAAAAGGTTTAGGCTCAAAGGGGCTAACTAGGGGGATTTTTGGGTAGGTGGTAAAAGAAAAAGAAAAATAATGGTGTAGAAATAAAAAGGGTTAGTCCTAATGCCTCCATCATTTACTTACTCGGGTTTAAGTTGATAAGGACTGGGAATGTATCGTCATGGCAAGTTCTAGAGTCGTAAGAACCAAACGGCTATTCACACAAGAAACGAAAAATGAGCATTTAGTTTAATGATATGTAATTGTATGCTCAATAAAGGCTCAAAACTCACTTTTGTGGGAATGGGTTTTTATGTGATCAAGTATATATAATCAAATTTTAACTAAGTTTGCCATGCCTTTTCATAATTTTCTTATGTTGGTTCTTTTTATCACTACGCTATCGGTTGTAAATTCGTAAAAATATAACCTTTTTGAGAACTTGAATTTCCCGAGTTAAACCTAGACAAGTAAAAAAATGAAATTTTTGAAAAAAATTTGGGGTGATTAGCGGTTCCAATAGAGTTTTGTGTAACGCTTGTATTTAGGACTTGCAAGATTCAAGGTTTTAGCATCCCCCCCACACTTAAATTACACATTGTCCTCAATGTGTCCCAAAAATAAATTTTTAGGTTGATTAGATGTGTAAAATGGTGTTAAAAGCAAAGATTTATGTTACTGGTAGTCTGGACACGGCCCCGTGGGGACCGGACACGGCCCCGTGTTCAGGTGCCAGTAACAGAAATTAAAGAAAAGAAACAGAAGCCTGGACACGGGGGTGTGTCTGGTGAACACGGCCCGTGTCCAGTTACCTGAACTGGGCAATTTTCTGCAGGGGGTTCAGCACGGGGCCGTGTTGGTTGGACACGGCCCGTGCCGAGCTTACTGTAATGGAGAGAAAATTGTCGGACGGTTCTGTTTTCCTGCATGGGGTGCTGGTTCAAGTTTCCCTTGTATCCTTTGCCATCTCAAGTGTGTTTTATTCCTGAAAATTAAAACTAACTAGAAAACATAAAAATTAATCTAAATTAAACTAAGGATAGTTCCGCGGAATGCCTCCGTGGTGCGCCACGTTTATAAGGGTCCTTGGCTAGACCCAAAGCCGGTCATATGTCACTCAAGTGGGATGTATTGCATCCCATGTTACACCGTCGGAGAGCGTCATCCAAGCTTGAGTCTATGACCTTCATGTAGTTGACCGGGTCTTCGTCCTCAACTCTTTTTCCACATTCAAACTTTACCTCCTTATCCCCAAACTTCAATGTTAACGTTCCGTCATTCATGTCCACCACCGCTTGGGCGGTGGCTAGAAATGGCCTCCCGAGGATGAGAGGGACATCGGTGTCTTCTTCCATGTCTAGGATGACAAAGTCGGTTGGGAAAACGAAGTTGTCAACTTTAACCAATAGATTCTCAGCGACACCTTGTGGAAACTTGACGGATCTGTCGGCGAGTTGTATGCTCATCTTTGTAGGGCTTGTTGTTCCTAGGCCGAGTCGTTTGAACATTGATGTGGGCATGAGGTTAATGCTAGCCCCAAGATCGGCTAATGCATTACGGACGGGAGACTCCCCAATCGAGCAAGGAATTGTGAAGCTTTCGGGATCGATTTTCTTTTGTGGAAGTTTGTTGAGTACTAAGGCGGAGCATTCTTCGCCTAAGTTAACTAATTGCAATGACTCAATTTTCCTTTTGTTTGTGAGGAAATCCCTCATAAATTTTGTGTATTTAGGCATTTGGGTTAGGACCTCGATAAAAGGAATATTAACATGCAATTGTTTTAGTAAATTTTCAAATTTTGCGAATTGCTCATCGGTCTTCTGACGATTTAACCTACCGGGGTACGGAATTGGGGGAGTCTTGGTGGCCTCTTGAGTTGGTAAAGAAGCCTTTTCTGATGCAGGAGGAGTCACAGGTTGGCTAGATTGGCTTCTTTTATTTGGTGGCAATGGAGCATCCTCGGGACCCACGGTTCGATTTCTTAATGTGATGAGATGTACTTGTGCTTTCGGGTTGGTTTCGGTATTGCTAGGTAACGCGCCTTGTGGTCTCTCGGAGAAATTTTGAGCTAGTTGATTTAATTGTTTTTCAACGTTTTGAATGCTAGCTTGTTGATTTCTAAAATTCGATTCCAATTGTTGAAATCGATCCGAGTTTTTCTTTTCAGTGTCAGAGATGAGGCGAGATACAGTATCTTCAAGCCTTTCTCTTCCACCTTGTTGTTGAGAGAAATTTTGTGGTTGTTGAAAATTAGTTCGTTGGTTTTGTTGGTTACTACTATTGCTGGGATCTCTCCAACCAAGATTTGGGTGGTTACGCCATCCTTGGTTGTAGGTACCCGTTGGAGGACCCGACGGCCTAGGCCTGTTATCAATGTAGTTTACCGTTTCTGTTTGTTCATCTAATTCTTTCATACAACTCCAATTTTCATGTGACCCACCACACCCTTCACAAGCCATAACCGATGTCGTTTTTATCATCTCTAGCTTTTTGATTTTTGAAGAGAGGGCCTCGATTTGGGCTTGTAAAGAAGTGCTTTCATCAACCTTATGGGCGCCCGGGGCAATAGATTTATTACCTCGGGGAGTGTGCCATTGAAAATTGGTTTGAGCAATTTCCTCGATTTGATTAGATATTTCATTCGGGCGACGATTACCTAGAAGTCCCCCGGAGCTAGAATCAAGTGTTTGCCTTGTGTGTGGCAACAACCCATTGTAGAAAGTGGATACTTGTTGCCACACTGTAAGACCGTGATGAGGGCACTTTCTTAGTAGCTCCTTGAACCTTTCCCAAGTTTCATATAAGGATTCCCCATCTTCTTGTGAATATGTATTAATTTCAGTCATTAATTTAGCCGTTTTAGCAGGGGGGAAATACTTATATAGAAACTTCTGGGCTAGTTCATCCCATGTGTTTACCGAGCCAACTGGGAGGGTATTGAGCCAAGCCTTAGCTAGGTCTTTGAGTGAAAATGGAAACATTCGAAGGCGGATCGCGTCATTTGATGCTCCATTGATCCGAAAGGTATCACATATTTCTAAGAAATTAGTAATATGTAGATGGGGATCCTCGTCCACAAGCCCATAAAAGGTGGCGGAGTTTTGAAGCATTTGTATCAAATGCGGCCGAAGTTCGAAGTTATTGGCTTCGACATTCGGTGCATTGATAGCGGCGCCTAGATTACCTACGGTGGGCCGTAGGTAATCCATGAGGGTACGTTGGTCCGCCATCGGAAGTGGGTCCCCCGAAACTTTCTCTTGATATTTAGCCTTAAGTCTTTTTCTGAGAAAGCGTTCGGGTTCTTCTAAAGGTTCTTTTATGTCTCTACTGGAACTGGAGCTCATGCACTATGTAGGAGGTTCAAATGTGGCGCCTGGATTCCAAGTCCTGCAATAAAAACAGAAAAGAACGTTGGTCAGAATGTTCACCACGGCCCCGTGCTCAGTGAACACGGCCCGTGGTCAGAGGTACAGTAATTGTTTTCTGGATCCCAGTTACTGGGAGTTGGACACGACCCCGTGTTGCACCGACACGGCCCCGTGCTCAGCTCTCTGTAACTCAGAAAATAAAAACTACCAGTGATGATGCTGGGCACGGCCCGTGTCTGACCAGGCACGGCCCGTGCTGAGCTCTGCAGAAACAGAAAAACTAAGGAAATCCAAAAAAATTAAAAAGAAAAATAAAAATATGATTAGGCCGTTGATTCCTAACTTTCTTAAAATCCTTGTGTTCCCCGGCAACGGCGCCAAAAACTTGATGTGCGGTAAAGTGTTATCTATATTAGGTGTATATTTTAAGCCCCTTCAACACTTTTTTAGCCAAGTTTTAAATTTATAAAACACGATATTTACTAACACTAGACACACATATGGGCAAGTGCACCCATCGTGAGCGTAGTATAGTGTTGGTAAGATACCGAGGTCGTCCAAGGACACAAGAGCTTTTAGTACCGGTTTATCCTCAACGTCTAATCACAATAAAAAGTTTAGAAAAATGTTTTAAACTAAGAAATAAATAAAAACTAACTAAAATGCTGAAAATAAAAAGAAAAACAGATAGACAAGATGAATCACTTGGTTCCGACTCGTATCTAGTATAACCTTTGATTATTTCCGCACTTTTGCACATATTTAAGAGATTATCTTAGTTATTGTAGTAGGCCCCTCTTTTGAAGGTGACGTTACCCTCACCCCAGTAGTTTGAGTCAGCAAGGATACAATCCTAAAAGGGTGGATTATTGGAAGATAATTAATTAAGTTATTAATGCGAATTATGGTAGGCCCCTCTTTTGGAGGTGACGTTACCCTCGACTAAGTAGTCTGAGTCAGCAGGGATACAGTCCTAAATAGCCGGGTTATAGTATTAATAGTAGTTAACTTATGAGGGGATCAAAGATTTTGGACCCCCGGCATCCAATACCGTGAAGCATTGAAGGAGGTCCTACTAAATTTGACCCAGGTCCATTGCAGGACCTCTAAACGCTGAACAATGGCAAGACCTTTACCAAACCGTTCCCTTAACCCCCAACCAGGTAGCCAACATACCTCCATATAGACCGTGGAGATATGAATGGTGAAAATCTTTTATTTTATATAGACAGTAAAATAATGCCAAGACACCATGGACAAACGATAAGGAAAGATCACCTTCAACATAAGTAACTAGTTATTAAAGTCATTAATACAAAACCAAACAAAAAGTGCAAAAGATTAGAAATAAAAAGTATTATACTAGACACTTTGTCTTCACCAAGTGATGTAAGAGACTTAGGCAAACATGGCCTTGATTGTCAAGAACTCTTACGATCAATCTTGGATCCCGAGACGACTCACACACTCTACGATGGACAATGGATGATGGTGGTGGATGATGGTGATGTGATGGTGGTGGGTGGTGGATGAAGTGTGAGAGAGGTGGTGTGCCAAGGGATGAGTTGAAATGAAACCAAGCACTCCTATTTATAGGCTGAACAGAAGGCTGGGCACGGCCCCGTGTCCGCTGGACACGCCCCCGTGCCTGTCTGACACTCTCTCCCTTCATTAATTGTAATTCGCAATTACAATTAATGCGCCTGCAGTACTTTCGCCATGCCCCCGTGTTCACTGGACACGGCCCCATGGTGGGCAATAGAAGCTTCTATAGGTTTGTCTTTTCTGCTGCTTCTTGGGCACGGCCCCGTGCTGGCTGAGCACGGGGCGTGTTCAGTCTTCTGCCTTCTCTATTTTGCTTGGGAAGATGCCGTTGAGGGGTCGGGCAGTCCACTTATGTTCCTTTTCTTGTATTTATGTTGGATTTAGCTGTCTTTTTGCTTCTTTTGTGAATTTGAGCTCATTTAATCCTGAAAATACAAAAGGAAGACAAAAACACTCTTTTTCCAACATTAGTACTTAAAAAGGGTTAGTTTTATGCCTCATTTGATGTAATTTATATGTTGCATTTTACACACATCATCACCATGAAAGTGACATTTAACAATCTAACAACTTCAAACTACTGATCTAATACAAGTACTGCTAGTAAACTACTGATAACAATATAATAAGTAAACAACTGATTCTTCATTCCACTGCTTCAATCCCAGCAGTGCTTAGGTCTTCAGCAGTACTTGAACTAAGCCTGTTGTTTGATCATCAGAGCTTGTATTTCATCAGACTTTAGGCTTGATCAGTTGTTGAACATCAGCAGTTGTTGTAGAAGGGCAGTAGATAAAGATCAGCAGTTGTTAAAGCCACATTCAAGGGGAAAGATTAGTGAAAACCACTACTTATGATGAATCCAGTATTGTGAACGGGTTTTGGCTTTACATCATCTGTTCCTCTATAGGGTTCAATCCCAACACTTTAAAATCCTAAAAGCTTCTTCATGTTTTGGTCCCCATTCAAACTTAACTGATTTGCAGGTCAATTTCGTTAAGGGAATAGCTATTCTAGAAAAATCCTGAATAAAACATCTATAATAACATGCTAGTCCAAGAAAACTTCTCACCTCCGTTGGTGATTCAGGGACTTTCCACTTAGTAATTGCCTCAATTTTTGTGGGATCCACATGAATTCCTTCATGATTAACCAGGTGTCCAAGGAATTGCACTTCTTGTAACCAGAATTCGCATTTTGAAAATTTAGCGTAAAGCTTTTCTTTTCTTAGCAAATTTAAAAATATAAAAAAATGTTCTGCATGATCTTCTTTACTCTTAGAGTAAATAATAATATCATCTATAAAGACAATTATGAATTTATATAGATATGGTTTACATATTCTGTTCATCATGTCCATAAATGCGGCTGTGGCATTAGTTAAACCAAATGGCATGACTGTAAATTCATAATGACCATACCTTGTTCTGAAAGCAGTTTTAGGAATGTCCTCTTCCTGTACTTTTAATTGATGATATCCTGAGCGTAAATCGATCTTAGAAAAGAATCGAGCTCCTTGAAGTTGATCAAACAGATCGTCGATTCTCGGTAGTGGCTATCGATTTGTAATCATAACCTTGTTCAATTCTCGGTAATCAATGCACATACGCATTGATCCATCCTTCTTCTTGACAAACAAGATTGGTGCTCCCCATGGTGTCACTGGCTCGCGGCCCGCGACAGCCTGGCTTGACCTGGTCGCGCCCCGCGAGAACCCACTAAAATTTGTTTTATTTGATTTTTGTAATTATAAAGGTATTTCGGGTCCATTTTTCGTATACGGGGTGTATTTTAAGTGTTTTTGGGAGAGTTGTTATACAAACCACCATGCAGCCTGATTTCGAAACAAGGAGCATGCTAGTGGTTTCTAAAAACCTCTAGGACACCTGTAATGATCAGACGGAGCCTCAATACACCTGGATTGATCTTGGAACACCTTGAATTAGTATAAATAGGTACCTTGGGTGATCATTTGAACTTACACCTTTCAAAATTACTTCTCTTCTCATTCTCTGAGGTTCCTGCTCAAAAAGGAAGCTCCTCTTAGTCTAATCTTCAAGCTAGGACCTGTTGTAATTATCCTTAGCCACTCTAGTTCGGTTTTTATGCATTTAAAAGCCGAAAGTCAAAGTTGCCGCAAAACGGCTTTGACTTTCGGTTTAGAACTAAACGGTCCAGCCATTGTTCGAGGTAAATATGGCTACATGATTGAAATTAGGTAGGTGTTAATCCCTGAAAAGGGCACCTCCTAATTACCATGTTTACTTAGTTAATTGTCGGGTCAAAGTAATTAAAATAAAAAGTCAAACAAGTCAGTTTTCAAATAAATTCAAATCTGATAATGTAGAAGTTATAAAACATATTTTATCACTTTAATAACTTGGTAAAAAATATTAGAACATTTCTAAACATGTTCAACCCGACAATTCTAAGTTTAAGCTCGGTTCGCAACCGAAAGTCGCAAACGCTTGACTTTTGTTTTGACTTTCAGTTCTGACCCGAATTAGCTTAATTCCTTTATGCTTTAGGGTTCCTTTGTGACCATAATATGTTGTAACATAACCCTCTAAGGTTATATTACATGGTCACTTAGTAATCTGAGTTTGTATGCATGTTTCCGTTATTATGCATTATGATGACTAGTATGCCATTTTGTCGAAAATTAAGGTTTTTAATACAAATGAATATGCAAATGAATTAAGTACTGATTCGCAAACATATTTAAAATATTTTGACACTTACATTCTGGTCATAAACTGAAGTTATGCAAATAATCGAAAATTATGCTTTTATAAGGACTAAAATGCCCTTTAGCATGTTAATCAAGTTTTAAACATAATTTTGGCATAAAACTCTTTACCTACTGATGTGATATCATATTTAGGAATTATTGGGATGTTGGGTCAGATTATATACTGACCTTAACCAAGAGTTCTTATATAAAGCCTATAAATGACGATAATACCCTTTTTTGCAAATAAAATGAGTTTTACATATAATTAACATGCAAAACCCTTTGCTACTGATGTATTATGAAAAATAAAATATTCTAACCCTTCAAGGCTGGTCACAAACTCAGAATCACTTAAACTTCGGAAACATCGTCATTTATCGACTTTTACGCTAATTAAGTGCATAGTATGGTTTTAAACCATACTTAGCACCCAATACTTGTTACCTACTGATTTTATAAACTATTTTAAATATTTTTACAGTAGATAAAAGTCATGAACTCAGAATCTCAAATAAGTCCCAAAAAAAAAAACTATGTGTGAAATGACCAAAATGCCCCTACGGTGCATAGTTTGGCCATAAATCATAAATCACACATATATCTGACATCCTACTGTTATAATATCATAAATTAAATGTTTTTACAGAATGTTTATGACCATAACTTCAGTTTAAATATAAACCCCTTTTTATAAACCTTAAAATGACCAAAATGCCCTTATGGGGCCTAATTCGATTTTAAAACCTTTATGGGCATACATGTTGATATCCTGCTGATATCACAACATATCTTAAGCATAATAACATATGGAACTTGTATATGACTCATTCGGTTACCCATTTATGCTTATACGCGTTCGGTTCGCTTTATGTAACTAGTTTGCATGAATTAACCGAAACGGGTTTAACCTTATCATTTAAACCTCAAAATCCAAAATGTATATAGTTTACCCATATTATACAAGTCTTCATACTTGTTGGGTCTAAATTACATTCCATTCCGGTCATCGCTTAATCTAGCGTTTCGTACCATAAATCCTTCTTTAAACTAACCGGTCTAAGTCCTCAACTTAAAGAAGACCCGTTAGTATTCTAATAGGTTAATAAAAACCTTCATTTCAGATTAGGTAGCCTCAGTAGAAGATACCTTCATAAAGTCTTAGTAACATACGGCTGAGTAGAAATTCTTGCATTTTAAACTCAGGTAAATACTTTTAACTTATTTTCCTTATACGGGCTTGGGATACGGTAAATTATTACCGCTTGGTCGGGTATGGGATCATTTGGTCGGATTGTGATTAATAAATCCGCATAACCCGTTTTAATCTATTTTGTTTGATAACATAAACTTTGGGGGTTAACGACCGTGTCCTGGATATCCTCGGCTCATTTAAGTTATTAATGGCCACGACCTATGCACGGGGTGTAGGCATACACCCGACAGATGCAAATGCTAAAATAAAAATTACCCACAAGTTGGGGATAACTCCTTTGTGGGTTTTATAAGTGGTGAGTCAGTTAATCATGACCGGTTTCCAAGCCGGCCCCAAATGTATGACAAATATGTAAAACTGTATACAAGATTATAAATGTAATTGTCCCAAGTTAATAAAGAATTTTTGTGCTTCGAGCACTTAAACCAATTTTCATAAATGTTTTCAAATGAGTCAGTTAATTGTATTTACCAGTGATAACTGACGTATTTTCCAAAGACTAAGTGACAGGTACCTCAAGTAATAGGCTGGAGCTACTTGGCGTTTAAATAAGAGGATCTTGCAAGTCCCTAGATGCCTTAAGTTTGTTGAACTCCGTTTTATGTTTTTATTTTAAGATCCGCCTGTGGATCCTTTTTACAACCGTCTGTATATTCTTTTATTTGTACTTTGAACATTTGGGTTGTAATAGTAATTTACCTTCCAAGCCTTCCGCTGTGCTATAACTGTGTTTAATTGACCATGATGATATCAACTACATCACGATACTCCCCACCTGGCCCACCGGATTATGTGGAAATATCGGGGTGTGACTCATACTCTTAAGGATATTTTAGATCCATTAAGAATCACTCAAATCTCAATTAAAGCTTCTACCTATGACTCTAACCGAATTTGATGTAATCTCATAACTAGATCCGTATTTCCTGAGATACGAAAATTCATTAAAATCCTCATCTGGTGACGTACTCACCACTAGTGGAAATTGTCACTATGGATTGCCAGAGAAATTTTTATGCTTAAGGCATCCACAAGAATTCACAAATCCAATGATAGAAGATATACCAATCATCTTTGAATACCTCATTTTATTCCTAGAAGATTTACCTTGATTACCCAAGGAAGGAAAGTTGAGTTAGAACCGATATATTTCCTGGGTCAACTCCAATAGCTAGAGCTCCATACCATTTGGCGCCAACTGAGATGAAAGAGCTAAAGGCGCAACTCGAAGAACTTCTGGGGAAAGGTTTCATACAACCTAGTTCATCCCCTTGGAGAGCTCCTATCCTTTCTGTTAAAAAGAAAGATGGTTCAATGCGGATGTGCATTGATTACCGTGAGTTGAATAAAATGACGATTCAAGAATCGTTATCCCTTGCCTAGAATTGACGACTTGTTCGATCAAGTGCAAGGAGTTGAATAAAATGACGATTCCAAAGACTTCCTTCAGAACAAGATACAAACATTATGAGTTCCTGGTTATCCCATTTGGACTCATTAATGCACCAGCAGCTTTCATGGATCTCATCAATAGCGTCTCCAAACCTTATCTGGATAAGTTTGTCATTGTCTTCATAGACGAAATACTAATATACTCTCACAATAAAGATGATCACGAGAAACATCTTAGATGTATTATTGAGTTGCTAAAGCAAGAGAAGCTTTATGCAAAATTCTCTAAGTGCGAATTTTGGCTTAGAAAAGTCCAATTCTTGGGACATGTGATTAATGAATGCGGAATCCAAGTGGATCCAATGAAGATTGAAGCAATCATGAATTGGGAAGCACCTAAGACTCCTTCTGAAATCCACAGCTACTTGGGATTGGCTGGTTATTATAGAAGGTTCATTGAGAACTTCTCAAGAATAGCCACTCCCTTAAACTACGTTGACTCGCAAGAATACTAAATTTGATTAGGGGCCAAAACAGAAAGAATCATTTGAGATTCTTAAATAGAAATTGAGTAATGCCCTAGTATTATCATTACCCGAAGGAATTGAAGATTTTGTAGTTTACTGTGCTGCTTCGCACACGGGATTAGAGTGCGTATTGATGCAAAGAGGCAAGGTGATTGCCTATGTATCACGACAGCTTAAAGTGCACGAAAAGACTTTTACCACCCATAATTTGGAACTGGGTGCTGCAGTATCCGCACTAAAGTTATGGAGGTAATATCTATACGGCACAAAGTGTATTATATACATAGATCATAAAAGCCTCCAACACATATTTAATTAGAAGGGTTTAAATATGCGACAATGACATTCGATGGAAATGTTAAATGATTACGAATGTGAGATTTGTTATCATCCTGGCAAGGCAAATGTCGTTGCTGATGCATTGAGCCGTAAGGAAAGAATCAAACCAATTAGGGTTCATGCTAAAATAATTAAACTTCGAACCAGTTTAAATGAGAAACTGCTCGAGGTTCAAAAGGCAAGCTTTATTAGAAGCAAATGCTCCTAATGAAGGATTAGGTGAAACTGTTGATCAGATAACACCTGGAAATGATGGCGTTTTAAGATTTAATGATAGAATCTAAGTTCCAATTTTGGAGGACTTAAATATCTGATTCTCCAAAAATCAAATAATTCAAAATATTCAGTACATCTTGGAGTAGATAAAATTTACCAGGATCTGAAGAAGAATTATTGGTGAATGGTCATGAAGAAGTCCATAGTCACCTATGTAGCTAAATGTCTGACATGTTCACAAGTTAAAACTGAACATCAGAAACCGCAAGGTTTGCTACAACAACTTGAAATTCCCCCATGGAAATGGGAAATAGTAACCATGGACTTGATTACCAAGTTACCAAAGACAAAACATGGCAATGACACGTTATGGGTGATGGACAATAGATTGACTAAGACAGCCCACTTTCTGCCAATTAAGGAAACTTTTAAGTCTGACAAATTGGCCAAATTATATGTGGACAGTATTCTGTCCCTTCATGGAGTGCCAGTATCAATAGCATCCACTAGAGATACTAGATATACATCGTATTTTTGGAAAAAGTTTCCAACAAGCTTTACGCACGCTCAGTACGGCTTACCATTGTAACGCCCCAAATTATAATTATAATTATGCATTTCTTTAAATTCATGTATGTGAATGTGTTAAAGCGAAAGTATTTATAAATATAATCGTTATTAAAATGGTAACTAATATTATGAACCTAGTTAAAGTGTAAGTAAAGATCTTAACTTAGAGAATGGAGTTTACCCATAAAAATTACAAATACCCAAACATGAGGGACCGAATTAGGAAGAATGGAAAGATGAATTATAAAGATAAAAATTTAACCCAAACACACACACTGGTGTGTGTGTGGATTGACTGGAACAATAAGAAAAGAGGGGAACCCTCTAACTTAGCAAGAATCAATAAATTGAAGGAGAAATCGAAGCTTGAATGTATGCATGAACGCTAATTCTCGGTCATCTAACCATTCTAAACATAAGGTAAGTCAAAAATTGTAATTTGATGATCTTGTATGTAATGGGTTTTCAAGAAATTCATGACCTTATTTGAAATTAGTATGAATAAGGATTAGGAACACCACTTAGAACATGATTGATGCTTGAATTTGACTAAATTAATATTAAATGTGAAAACCCACTTGAAAGTGTAATGTTGAGAAGAATGATGTTGAGTTCTATGTAAATTTAGCATAATGGTTATGTATGATAATGTTCATGACAAGGGATTATTAGTTGGAATCGATTTAAAATGAAGGTTACAAGGAAAATTTATGGAGTTTGATGTTCTTGATGATATTGATATGAAATGGCTAAGTTATGCTTATGATACTTGTACAATATGCTTAATTAATAGTACGCGCGCCAAGTGTTTGTTAAAATGCTTGAACGAAGTGAATCTCATGTTAGACAATACTACATTGTTAGAATTTGGAAACTTTAGTTGTTAACGCATTTATGTTAAGAAAGGAATGTAAATGTGACATGAGATTTAAAGTAAGTTGATTTGGGAATTGTAGGAATAAAAGAAGAAGGCTCAAGTCGTTCCGGATCGCAAGCGAATAACGACAAAGGTAAGTTGTTACGCTTACAACTTTTGTAGTGTATAGTGTCTAGAATATATTATTAAACTAGATTTGTAAATTGGTATGCCAAAAGAGTTATGTTATAGTTCACATCATGGATATGGGTCGAACGAGTAGAACATGTCATATGTTGAATTGTAAACTTGATGTTAAACCAAGTATAAGTTAATGTAAATTGAAAGATGTTGAATCTCATAGAAAGGATGTTGGAAGGAATGCTCGAAGTAACACCATCAAGTTCGAATTAAGATTTAATCTTAAAGTTTGGTTATATTAAAGTGGCTAATTGTATGTTATGAATGTAGGTAAATCATCTTGATAGTCGGCGCTACAATGGGATGAACACACCGATTCGCACGCTTCTGCAATGATGCTAGTTAAATGGGTCTAAACTTTTATTAGAAGGTTTTCCGGTATGTTGGGTCTTTTGTAAATAACTTAACTTGGAAAGTTGTCGAAACTTTTGTTGTTTTAAGTCTATGTTAGTTGTTTAAGAACTTTTGGGATGTAAACTTTTAAGTAATTATCTCGACTAGTTTATGATGAAGTTATTGCAAATATCACAAGTTGATTATTTGACCCGTTTTGTTCTTTTGTCATTAAATCATTTATGTTTTCAATAAGAATTTCTAAACCTTACAAGTTGGTATCAGAGCTGAGGTTTGAGGGATTCAATTATTAGAGTTAAAATGCTTGAACTCAAACCGAAAGCTCGTATGAAGGTGTGTTTGTTCCGAAGCGTTATGCAAGTAAGTAATTTAGGAATATAGTTAACTCACTAGAATAACCTGGGTTGGAACATTAGGGAATGTTACGGGAGGTTTCGGGACTTCACAGAACCATTTCGGGTTGAACCGGGGCTCGGGAATAAAGTTTTTGGGTTAAAATAAGTTAAAACAGCGATTGCGGGTCAGAAGGTGTGTCGGGGACGACCCCCTATGGCGTCGGCGATGCCACTAGTGACTCTCGACGTCTTATCTGACTGTCTACGATGAAAATCAGCGCGCAACTTTCCAGGGGGCGTCGGCGACGCGGCCCTGTGCCGTCGGCGACGCCTGTTCCTGGTTCGCGTTGCTGATTTGCTTTGTTTGTAACACCAAGGCCCCCATTTCAGTTCCAAACCTTCATTAAACTTTAGAAAGGCCCCAAAATGGCAATGAAATCATGGATACAAGCTGATTAACATGAATGCCATTAGTTAAAGTATGAACAAAAAGGAAGTTAAGTACATGAATGAATGTATGATTTGATTAACACGTCTAGGATGTTTGTAATGAATTATCTATGGGAATGAACTATTAAGGATAATTAATGAATAGAATGATAAAGAGAATGAATGGAATGATAACTAACACAAGTATGTAATTGTAGATGGCAAACGAAGGAAACCCAAATACCACGGAATGAATAAATCAAGACGAACTAAACAAGCTAATCTCGGATGAAGTGGTTAAGGTACTTGATGCAAACATTCCATGAATAGCACAAGAAGTAGAAAGTCAAGTGCTAAGCGTGGTAGAAACTCTGATGACAAGTAAGATGGATGAGCTGAAGGAAATGATAAATGGAATACAAGGCAAGAAGGAAGCACGACGGTGCATGTACAAGGAGTTTATGGCGTGTAAGCCTGCATCTTATAATGGAGAAATAGATCCCATTGAATGTCAAAGATGGATCTCCAATATAGAAGGGGTGTTCATTCGAAGTTACTACGATCAGGAAGACCAAGTCATGTTTGCCACAAGGCAATTACTTCGACAAGCTAAAGATTGGTGGGATGCTTATAGTAAAGAAGTCGGTGAGGATAAGCTCCAAACCCTAACATGGCAAGAGTTTAAGGAACCTTTCATCAAGTATCATTGTCCACAATCGGCTGTGGATCGGATCCAAGAAGATTTCCTTCGACTTTGACAAAAGAATGAAACAATCGATGAAATCACAAACATTTTCCTCGACAAGATGAAGTTTTGTAAGGAGTTTACAAGAACAAAAAGAATGAAGATTAACCGCTATCACGACATGTTAAAAGCGGAGTACCGGGAATTCATCACCCCTTCCAAGTGCGAGACGTTGAATGAGCTCATTAATTGGGCAAGGGATAGGGAGATCGAGTTGAAGAGACAAGTGGAACGTGGGGAGAAAAGGCAAATCGAGAAAGGATCAACACAAGGCTCTCCCAAGAAGCCTAAAACGCATGATCAAGGAAAGAAAGAAGTTTCTAAAGGAGGGTTTCCACGATGCAAGAAGTGCGGGAAATTCCATTCGGGAGAATGTTTAATGGGGAAGAAGGGATGCTACAATTGTGGACAAGAAGGACATCTGTATTATAATTGTCCAAATCCCAAAAGAGTATGCTACAACTGTGACGAGTCAGGCCACGTGAAATCTGAATGCCCAAAGCTCAAGCAAGGGACGGAGAAAGAAGGAAAGAAGGAGGAGCCCTCTAAAGCTAAAGGAAGAATGTTCCAAGTCTCATCAGAAGAAGCGAGGGATCACCCGAATGTTGTGTCAGGTATATTCATGATAAACTCTATACCTACATACATGTTATCTGCTACCGGAGCTAGTAGATCATTTGTTTCAAGCGAGTTTATACATTCCCCTTCATTGATAGAAAGAATGCCGATACCGTTAGAAGTAGAAATAGTCGATTGTAAGCGTTACCTTTTACACGAAATATGTAGAAATTGTAAGATCACTATAGAGGATGAGGATTTTGAAATTGATCTTATTCCCATGGTTTTGGGAGAATTCAAAGTAGTGGTGGGTATGGATTGGCTATCCCGATATCACGCGGAAATCTTATGTGAAAGCAAAACTATTCATGTAATGTCTCCTAAGGGAAAGCGGGTAAGCATTTACGGAGAAAGGGAGTAAAGGCTAAATTGTGCACCATTGTAGAAGCAGTTAAGTATGTGAGAAACAGAAGTAAGGCGTTCTTAGCTTATGTAGTTGATACGAAATAAGATGTTTTAAAGATTGAAGATACTAGAATTGTGAATGAATATCCGGATGTGTTTCCGAATGATTTACCGGGGCTCCCACCCGAGCGAGAGGTTGAATTCCGAATTGAATTGGAACCAAATTCCAAACCGGTAGCCAAAGCTCCTTACTGGTTGGCACCCGCGGAGGTACGGGAGTTAATGGTCCAATTACAAGAACTTCTCGATAAAGGCTTTGTATGCCCTAGCGTATCCCCGTGGGGAGCACCTGTTTTATTTGTTAAAAAGAAGGATGGGTCAATGCGAATGTGCATCGACTACCGCGAGCTTAATAAACTCATGGTAAAGAACCGATATCCCTTACCAAGAATAGATGATCTTTTTGATCAATTACAAGGGGCAAGTTGGTTTTTGAAAATCGACTTATGATCGGGTTACCATCAAGTACGAGTAAGAGAAGAAGATGTAGCTAAGACTGCGTCCAGAACCCGTTACAGACATTATGAATTTTTAGTAATGTCTTTCGGGTTAACTAACGCTCCGGCCGCGATCATGAATTTAATGAATCGAGTATGCCGAAACATGCTAGACAAATTTTTCATAGTATTTATCGATGACATTTTGGTATACTCTCGTAGTGAGTCCGAACATGCGAGTCATCTACGTGAGGTGCCCGAGACGCTTCAAAAAGAAAGATTATATGCTAAGATTTCTAAATGTGCATTTTAGCTCAGAGAAGTGCAATTCTTGGGTCATGTAATTAATGAGAAAGGGATTTTGGTGGATTCATCTAAAGTGGAAGCCGTAGTTAAGTGGATACCCCCAAAACACGTTAAATGTCTAACATGTTCACAAGTTAGAACTGAACATCAGAAACCGTCAGGTTTGCTACAACAACTTGAAATTCCCCATGGAAATGGGAAATAGTAACCATGGACTTGATTACCAAGTTACCAAAGACAAAACGTGGCAATGACACGTTATGGGTGATGGACAATAGATTGACTAAGACAGCCCACTTTCTGCCAATTAAGGAAACTTTTAATTCTGACAAATTGGCCAAATTATATGTGGACAGTATTGTGTCCATTCACGGAGTGCCAGTATCAATAGCATCCACTAGAGATACTAGATATACAATGTTTTTTTTTTTAAGTTTCCAACAAGCTTTAGGCACGCTCAGTACGGCTTACCATTGTAACGCCCCAAATTATAATTATAATTATGCATTTCTTTAAATTCATATATGTGAATGTGTTAAAGTGAAAGTATTTATAAATATAGTCGTTACTAAAATGGTAACTAAGAATGAACCTAGTTAAAGTGTAAGTAAAGATCTTAACTTAGAGAATGGAATTTACCCATAAAAATTACAAATACCCAAACATGAGGGACCAAATTAGGAAGAATAGAAAGATGAATGATAAAGATAAAAATTTAACCCAAACACACATACTGCTGTGTGTGTGGGTCGACTGGAACAAGAAGAAAAGAGGGGAACCCTCTAACTTAGCAAGAATCAGTAAATTGAAGGAGAAATTGAAGCTTGAATGTATGCATGAACGCTAATTCTCGATCATCTAAGCATTCTAAACATAAGGTAAGTCGAAAATTGTAATTTGATGATCTGTATGTAATGGGTTTTCAAGAAATTCAAGACCTTATGTGAAATTGGTATGATCTGTATGTGATGCTTGAATTTGACTAAATTAATATTAAATGTGAAAACCCAATTGAAAGTGTAATGTTGAGAAGAAAGATGTTGAGTTCTATGTAAATTTAGCATAATGGTTATGTATGATAATGTTCATGACAAGGGATTATTAGTTGGAATCGATTTAAAATGAAGGTTACATGGAAAATTTATGGAGTTTGATGTTCTTGATGATATTGAAATGAAATGGCTAAGTTATGCTTATGATACTTGTACAATATGCTTAATTAATAGTACGCGCGCCAAGTGTTTGTTAAAATGCTTGAACGAAGTGAATCTCATGTTAGACAATACTACATTGTTAGAATTTAGAAACTTTAGTTATTAATGCATTTATGTTAAGAAAGGAATGTAAATGTAAATGTGAATTGAGATTTAAAGTAAGTTAATTTGGGAATTGTAGGAATAATAGAAGAAGGCTCAAGTTGTTCAGGATCGCAAGCGAATAACGACAAAGGTAAGTTGTTACGCTTATAACTTTTGTAGTGTATAGTGTCTAGAATATATTATTAAACTAGATTTGTAAATTGATATGCCAAAAGAGTTATGTTATAGTTCACATCATGGATATGGGTCGAACGAGTAGAACATGTCATTTGTTGAATTGTAAACTTGATGTTAAACCAAGTATAAGTTAATGTAAATTGAAAGACGACGGATCTCATAGAAAGGACATTGGAAGGAATGCTCGAAGTAACACCATCAAGTCCGAATTAAGATTTAACCTTAAAGTTTGGTTATATTAAAGTGGCTAATTGTTTGTTATGAATGTAGGTAAATAGTCTTGATAATAGGCGCTACAATGGGATGAACACACCGATTCGCACACTTCCGCAATGATGCTAGTTAAATGGGTCTAAACTTTTGTTAGAAGGTTTTCCGGTATGTTGGGTCTTTTGTAAATAACTTAACTTGGAAAGTTGTCGAAACTTTTGTTGTTTTAAGTCTATGTTAGTTGTTTAAAAACTTTTGGGATGTAAACTTTTAAGTAATTATATCGACTAGTTTATGATGATGTTATTGCAAATATTACAAGTTGATTATTTGACCCATTTGGTTCTTTTGTCATTAAATCATTTATGTTTTCAATAAGAATTTCTAGACCTTACAACCCTCCAAAGACTAATTGTCAAAGTGAGTGTAAAACCTAAACCTTGGAAGACATGTAGAACGTCCGTTTGTTGGGAGAAAATGTAGAACTCCCGTTTGTTAGGCTGAAGTTGGAGAAAGCCAACTATCTGGGCCTGAGATGGTCCTTGAAACCACGGATAAGATTATACAAATCCGTGATAGGCTCAAAGTTTCTTGTGATAAGCAAAAGAGCTATATTGATAAGAGAATGAAACCTCTTAAAATTCCAAATGGGTAAAAGAGGTATACTAAAAGTGTCACCTTGTTAAAGGTGTTATAAGATTGAAAAGAGAGGCAAATTAAGCCCTCAAAATATTGGACCATTCGAGATAACTGAATGAGTCGGTTCCATAGCTCATAAGCATAAGCTACCTAAGGAACTCAGTAGAATCCATGATATATTCCATATTTCAAATCTGAAGAAATGTCTAGCCGATATGTCGCTAGCTATGTTGTACCATGATGTGCAGATCGATGAAAAACCTGAGGTTCTCTGAGAAACCTTTATCGATCAAGGATCAACAGGTTAAAAGACTCCGTAAGAAAATAATCCCTAATGTGAAGGTCAAATGGGATTCCCAGAGTTGTCATGAGTACACTTGGGAAATTAGATCCTATAATAAGACAGAAGTACCCTTGTTATTTGAATAAAATCACGAGGACGAGATTTCTTTTAAGGGGGTGAGGATGTAACACCCCGATATTTTAGATCGAATCCTATAGTCTAGAATCTTTCCACATAATTCAGATATATTGAAGGAGAGAAATTATAATAATAATAATAATAATAATAATAATAATAATAATAATAATAATAATAATAAAGGGGTAATAAACCATGAAAATAATATTGATTCAAAGTTAAGGGTTAAATATGAGAAAATGCCAAACTTTGGCTTCTGAAGGTCCCTTACGAACCGCAAGGCATATGCCTTACGGTTCGTAAGGCATTTAAAAAGAATTTGGCGCTGAAGGTCCTTACGGACCGTAAGCCATCACCCTTACATTTCGTAAGGGGTGCGCTGACAGCAAACTAATTGCTGGCAGCAGCCTTGCTGCACATAATGTCACCTTTCACATTCCATGCCATACTTAATCTGGTTATGACACCTCATGTGCTACTAATCCATATCTTAAGAGTTCTAGGGACACTTGGCATACTTTCACAACTTGAGGATTAGTATAAATAGGTGATCCTTGTGCTCATTTTATGCACACCATTCTTTCTCACTTCAAAATATTCTTTGGAGCTGCTCCTAATCATTTGGAGCCTCCTCCCTGAAGTTCTAAACTTCTCTTGAACACTTGTAAGTGTTCTTTCTAGTCTATTTCATTTTATTAGGCTAGTTATTAGCCGAAAGTCAAGCAAATTGACTTTTGCTTTGACTTTCGGTTATGACCATTTCTGTCAAGTCGAAGTTCGAATCGAACTTTACAACGTGATCGTAATAATGAAGGTGTTAATACCTTGTGATAACACCCTCTGAAGATCACGTTAAGTAGGAGAAATGACGAGTCGAATTTATATTAAATAAAAGGTCAAAAACGTAAACTTTGCAAATTACGCTAAAAAAGTTTCTAACTATCAAAACCTTAAATTTTGACATTATATCAGTTTATAAAATATATAAGGACATGCCTAATCATGTCCAACTCGTCATTTCTTGTTTAGAGCTCATTTCGTAGTCAAAAGTCAAATAGTTGACTTTTGCTTTAACTTCCGATTCTGACCCGTTTAGTCAAATTTAGGACCTGATTAGTGTGACAACCCTCAAAATTTCAGGTACTGTACAAATCAATTAATCTTAATTACGTGCTTAATGACTGTGCTTGATTACAACTGATAATTTAAACTGCTCTATGATTCTATACCATATATACATGCATCATATTTTATATAGTCACTCCATTCATTACACACCTACATTAGTGACATACTTGATGCACTCAGCACAATTGACACACTGAACGGTTGATTCAGAAATAATGCTGACAATACCAGCACATAGACAGACAATATTATTATGGCCAGTATGAGCCAGGGATAGAGTACTACACGGGTTTGTAGTGTAGGGAAGTGAGGACCATAAGACTGCGTCATTAGGTGATAGATATAGTGCCGGGAAGTGCCTAAAACATGCGTTAAATACAGAATTCTGCATTCTTTTATAAAATTCAGCATTTTATTATACCAATAGAATACACAAATATGGCAGAGTGGCCCTGTATACTTTCCTAAGTGCCAGGAATGATTTCGTTACAAAAAGATGCATAAAAGACACTATGCGGTACAATTTGACACTTTAACGGAACAGTACGTAACCGAACAACCGGACATTACCCGGGACACCAAAATATTGTCAGAAATATTATTTTATCATTCTTAATTATTTATGGTCACAAAAATCCCTACGCACTATAGAAACATGGCATACACCCACTATTCTAGAAAATACCCTAAACCTTCTAAATAATTACCTACTAATAATCAGATTTTACAATCTACCCCCCCCCTAACCGAATTTCAGCCCTCATGGACCCCACCCAAGATTTTTAATCATGCCTCCTTGATCATGCTTTAATTTCATTGGGAAGATTTCTTGTTGAGATATCCAAGGTGTAAGAGCATCTCTAATTTGTATGGCCACTCAAGATCCTTAATGATTACAATCTTACACCCTTCTCTCTCTTATTTCCAGCCCTCATAACCGAACCCACCCCCTCATCTCTCTCATACCTTCATCTTCTTTACTACAAGTCCCCTTTTCAAGCTTGAAGATCATTCAAGGAAGTTGCAAGTTGAGAAGCATTCAAGGAAGCTTTATTCTAATCTTGTCATCATCTTTTCTCGCTATCATTTGCACAAGATTTCTACCCTAGCCTTGTGCTAGTAGTAAGTCCCTTCACACCCTTGTTCCATCTTGTTCTTTGTTATGATATGTATAATGTTCATGGCACACAAAAGCTAAAACACTAAAAATAAACATGCTGATTGAAATTTCCAGCCAACTTCAACAGGCTGTAACTGGGTCATTTTAAATCGAAAAACTAAACTTCTGGAGTCTAAATTAGGTATTTTTGAACAACCGAACAAATGGCACTGGAATCATAATTTTTCGAGGTCGGTTACTATTTTTAAAGAATTGTTTTAAGACAGCAGCTCAAGCTGAAATTTTCCTGCTGAAAAAGTGTGTCGTATTCAGAGTCAAAACTCGAAACCTGAGTAGAATTAGCTCATGGGATTTTTACTGTAGATGCTTACTGTTGTTTCCGTGACCCTCCAACTAGAATTTCGTCGATCGGACTTACGATTGATTTTTAGTGAATTTTTCCGTAAAACTGCAATCAGAAAGTATCAAATCTGATTGCAGTCGGGTAAAAGAATTTTTATATAAAATTGGTAATAAACTGGTCCCCGAAATTTTTACACAATAAATTTTGGATTATATATGACACTCTGTAAAATTTTGAGAATTTTTGGAAAAGGTTAACTATTTTATAAAAATCCTCGAAAACAGTCCAGTTTTGGGTAATGAAGCTGAAATAAAGTAAGTAATGCTTTGTAGGTCTAAATGTCGGTTTGATTATTGAGAATGATCTACGGGATATATGTAAAAGAAAATGATATGCTATTAAGCATGGACGCCTCCATTTACAAAGGAGACTATGGCAAAATTTTCCGAAAATCCGAACACTTAGTAAATATTTTCTGGACAAGTGTTTACTAGTATATGATAGACTATGTTTTTCAAGCATAAAACTCGCCATAATTTTTATATCGAAATACAGAGTATCGGACGTTGGTTTCATGCAGGAATATGGTTAAATATGTATTCTCTAAAATGGGACTTAAAAATATAATTCCAATTCGAACAGTCATATGTAAAATATCCCATCATTTGGAAGGAAATACGAATACACAAGTATGAGAAGTATTATTACTAAAATATTGAAGACACTTTAAAACGTAACCCAAAGGCACTAATCAATACTAAGACAAGGCACGACCCGTTCGTCTAATAGACGTTAGACCATTGTAGGTAGACGTGTTTGCTGAGGAGATTTGGGTTACGAGTACCGAAGACGCAATACTGTGAGTTCATGTCCCCCTTTTCTCTTAACTATTTTCAGTTTTACACCTCGGGGGTGAAATACATGTTATAGACATTTACAGGCATTTACAGGTATTTACAGACATTTATAGACATTTATTTACATGGTATGGTTAGCTTAAGGAGGGTTTTTATTACGCGAACATGTGAGTGGTGGGCACAACACTTAAGGCCATCAATCCTCGTTGTAGGACCGAGACACATTAGTGATAGATCTATTTGGGTGTAGCGAGCCCCACTCCTGAGTCCGCCGAGTGGACCATGAAGTGACTAAGTGCCCGACGCACAAATCCGCTAGGTTTGAGTCTTCCTGCATCACTTCACACTTATCATTGGCTTTGCAACCCAATGATGGTCTCTTTTTCCTTAATTGCTACATACCAGGGATTTTCATACATACAGACATTTTTACAAAGGTTTATACCTACTCACTTACACATGAACTCGCTCAACGTTATGTTGATCTTTTTCAAACTACATGTATTTCAGGAAACTAACGGATCTGGCACGGTATGCACGTATTTTCAAGCTGCGTTTGAATAAAGAAGTCATCTAGGGTTTAGAAGGTGTAATCTCTTCCTGGACGGGTTATATACATCTAAACCTGGTTTTGTTTAAAGTCTTTTGCTAAGTCTTTATGAACTCAAATAAATCAAGTTAAGGTTTGTAAATTATTTTGTGATTGTTGAAAATGGAATGTTTCTAAACTTTATTAATGAATGAATATCTCATGTTTTTATCATATAGCATTGTTATGATTGTTGCTATGGTATTAAGAAGTCACACCAAATAAACCACGCTTCCGCAAGAGTTAGGGTGTGACAGCTTGGTATCAGAGCCTCGATCATAGCGAACTAGGATTCTTTCTCGAGTCTAGACTCTGATCATCAGGGCTCTCACGAAAACATTTTCAAACATTTTTACACTGCATACACAAAACGTCCAGATCCAGGAAACAAACATTTTTTTTTACAAACAAAAGGCACAAATACATGTTTCCAAATTTAAATTTATAATTCAGTCTTAAAGACTGAGGGAGGATCAGTCTTAGAGACTGAGGGAGGATCAGCCTTAGAGGCTGAGGGAGGAATTTAGTCTAAGAGACTGGGAGGATGGTCTTAGAGACCATGAATTTAGTCTTAGAGACTGGGAGGATGGTCTTAGAGACCAGGGATTTAGTCTTAGAGACTGGGAGGATGGTCTTAGAGACCAGGGATTTAGTCTTAGAGGCTGGGAGGATGGTCTTAGAGACCAGGGAGTTAGTATGAGAGACTAGGGAATCTAGTCTGAGAGACAGGGTAGGATAGTCTGGGGAAGACTAGGATGACTACTTGCTTACATTGATTGTGACTACATGCCTTCATTATTACTACATACATGCTTAATTGCTAATTATTGATAAACGGGCATATGTGGTGGTTATTGCATACATAAATTGTTAATACTTACTATGGATATACATGCTACTCACCGGCACACATGTCACTCTATTTAGAGAACGAGTTATCAGACATTGATAACCCTACGACCACCGCCACAGTTAATGAAGACTACAGCTGCGCCAGAGACATTTACGCCTGACGCTGAGAGTGATCCTGATATGCTGACTAAGGACGAGGACGACTTCCAACAGTCCGCGCTACCAGATTTTGGTGATACTTTATCTTTGATGATGGTTTCTCTGACAAGAATCTTTTTGTCACTCTTGTCTCAATCCATGACCACTCTATCACTGGTCACCCCGAGGGTGAACACACCATGGCTCCGATCCACGATGATGCGCCTCATGTGGACATTTCTACTGAAGGTTGGATACTCGACAAACAATTTATGACGACGTTGACATGTTTTATCGATGGTCCTCCTGCCGACGCCCATGATGATAGAAAATTAGACGAGAATACTGCTGCTAATTTCACTTCTTAAGACCCCTGTTAACAAGTTATCCTCTGATTCTTGCATGCATTCGATTTCAGACTCCTTTGAGTCTGGGACATTTACAGCCTTATAGACGGCCTGGTCACATCTTTCTACTACTGACGCGGACAACGACGCCATTATGACTGCTGCACTAACACCTGCTCGAGGCACCACACCGTTACATGACCCAGGGCCTGTTCCTGAGTTAGCTTCTGCACCTTTTGGGACAGCTTGATGTTGCACCTACTGATCCTGCACCCTTACTTGATCATGACCCTATTTCTTTTGACTTACCAGACAATGCATCCCTTATACCCGACCCAGTACCTGCACCTAATGACCTTCTTATCACTTGAGACGTTTGCACCTGCGCCTTCACCCGCTGATGTTGCTCTTGTGAAGACCGACGTCCATTGCGCCAACATGCCTATCGCTTTCTTTCAAGACTTACCCGCACTCCGGAAAGGTACTCCAGGTCGGCACCCGCGTAACGATCCCTTTTTGCTACAGCAGCATTTTCTACGACCTCACAGACCGCACCGTTTGCTACTTTCACCTCTACGGCACTGGATGAGCCATTTCGATTGTTCTTATCATACTATGCTAATGTTAGACCCTCACATAATGGAGGCCACACACGAGATGAGTTGCTCCTGTAGCATGAGCTATAGTTTGAGGATATGGGTCGCAGAGTGTTGGAGCTTGAGCTAACACCACATTCAGTAACTTCAAATGCCAAACATTACATAACTGAAAAACATGATTTACATCACAAGACAGCATATTGTCTGAAAAATTCATGTAAGACACCAAGTCCTCCACCCTGTTTATTGCCAGCATACTTGATCCTCCACATTTATCAAGGTTCCTTTTTGCGCTCTCAACCGTTACTATTACACCGTTCCCAGGATTCTGATGCTCATTTCTTTACTATCAAGCGGTAAAGCAGATAATTACTTCGACGTGTACACAAGCCCAAGGAGGAAGTCCACGTGTGTTAACAAGTTTACTTTCTTTCCTCCTCCCCCTCAGACACTGGTATAGTGATTTCTGGATCATGCGGATTACATTGCTTTCAAGTAAAGACACTAATGATAAGCCGGGTTTGTGGAGACTTTTAAAGACCACTTCAGACTATGTGAATTTGATACACTAATACATTTAATGGACAAGGGTAGGGTGACCCTGTGTCCCTATTGATGTGATACATTTTGGAAGGCAATACAATTGTGGTCGGGGAATAATGAGGGCCCAATCATTATAAAATATGCGACAATACTTTATGGCCAATGACCAACGAAACTCCGTCGCTATGTCTCCGTTAAGCACGTTATTAATCTATATGTGTGTACAATAATTATAACGCTACGTGCTTGCTTACTATGCTCTCATTAAACATAATCACCAAATTTCTTGGTTATACTGTGATTATACTATTGCTTGATTGGTTGGTATGATAACCTAATATGTGTGTGTACATACGATCTCTAAACAACTATATGCACTCCCCGAATGAATGAGACCTGACCTAACCAACCTTCTTCTCAGAAGATGTCGATACAAGGGAACGTCTATACCAACAACCCTCTGCCAACAACAGCAGAGTCAGAACTGCAAGGGCGCATCTCGCAAGCCATCGCACAACTCGAGGCCCTTCGCTCCGAACACGGCGGAGGTACCTCAGGAAATAACTCACCCAGCGGCTGCACCTACGAGCAGTTCTTGAACCACAAACCTCGAGAATTCGACGGCACTGGGGGTGCCTTAGCATTTGTGCGTTGGGTGGAAAAGACGAATTCTGTCTTACGATTGAGCAAATGCGCCCCAGAACATCAGGTTACGTACATAGCGGGGCTATTTGTAGATGGGGCTCTGTCATGGTGGAACCTTCAAATTCAAGCAATGGGCGAGGCCGCTGCATATGCTATGACATGGGACGAACTGAAGGAACTAATGCGCAAAAGATATTGCTCTAGGGCGGAAGTCCAGAAGTTGGAAACTGAATTGTGGAACTTGAGAATGGAAGGTCCAAAGATAGCTGAATATGTGCAGAGATTTGGCGAGTTATCACAAGTTGCATCGCGTTTGGTGGAACCAGAATCTAGGAAGATCGAACTTTTCATCAGGGGACTAGCACCGCAGATTCTAAGCCTGGTAACAACATCTAAGCCTTCAACAATTATCGAAGCAATCGACATGAGCGTGGCGCTCACTGAAGAAGCGATTAGACAAGGAAAATTTTCCACTCCGGAAGAGAAAAACGAGGCTCCTGTAGAGTCATCTGGGGATAACAAGAGAAAACTCATGAATTTTAAGAAGGATACTCGGGTAAGTAACGAGAAAAAGGCCAAAAAGGGAAAGGATTACAAGGGTATCCTACCTAAGTGCGACAATTGTCTACGCTATCATGTCGGGCGATGTAAATATGGAAAATGTGATAACTGTGGCAAGAGAGGGCATCCAAAGGAAACTTGTAGGCAAGGTACTGAGAGTAGAAATGGAGGTCAAGATGGTAGTGAGAATCACGGTGAAAACAACGACTATGACGAATACCAGGGCAGAACGAGTGACAAATAGAAACGTGCTCAAGGTTGTCTTAACTGTGGGAGCAAGAAGCATTTCAGAAAGTACTGCCCTAAGAAGAATAAAGCACAAGGACAAAAGCTCAGTAGCAGAACTATGGGAACACCCCGGGATTCAAGTATCGGTACGTTCTATATTACTCAACGTTATGCATCTGTGTTGCAATATACTATTGCAAAATCTAATCTTCGCATCTCTAGAGTTTGAGAGTGTACTTGGGTTAGTAGCAAGTAAGTTAGATAACTCGCACTCGATGGAACTAGCTAGGAGAAGCTAGTGGAAGCCAACACAGTAACTAGGAACGGCAAGATAGAACCTGGAGAGCGTAAGTTTATGCTTGATCTGCTGCCCGTTGAGTTGGGAACTTCAACGTGGTAATTGGATGGATTAATTTCCATGTGATCGATCGGAGTTTAATGTCCGCACCCCAATGGCGAATAAAGGAACGATCGTGACTCATGAAACAGAATACGCCCCTACAAATTACAAGTTGCTGGAGGGCACGAAAGCTGTTGCGCAAAGGATGAGTTGTTTTCCTGGCTCATGTCGGGGACAAGGGAGCCAAAGAACTAAAACCCGAAGATACCCCCGTGATAAGAGAATACCCTGAAGTCTTCCTCGAAGACTTGCCGGAATCACCTCCTCAACGATTAGTCGAATCTCGCATCGATTTAATTCTAGGCACCGCACCTGTAGTCAATGCGTCGTAGCAACTTACATTTTCGGAGATGCAAGGATTGACAGTGAAGTTTTAGCAGTGAATAGAGAAGGAAGATAACAGACCAAAATTCCCCTTTTGGGGTAACCTCAGTTCCGCTCATCAAGAAAAAGGACGATGACTTTCAAATGATCGGAAGCCGGGCGAGCTAGCCAACCAGGGTCGGTGGCTCTTGCTAAGGATTGACGAATTTCGTATTTAACTAATTGTGAGGATCCAGTTGCTATTGCACGACTGATCGACGATCGAGTGTCATTGGCGGTAAATTCAGTAAGGAGGTATACCGAGGAAAAATTATGGGACGACGACTTGTTCTTAGACGTACACAAAAATAGTGCTTCCTACACAATGCCCAAACCAGTCTACACGGGATACGAAATCTGGAGGATTTAGAAACCATATATTTAGGACCTTTGTGAACCCAGGTCCAAACTCGTAAGGGTTTTTATTTAGGAACCATATCTATCAACTAAATCAACCATCATTAACCTGGCGCATATGCCAGTTCCATTGACCTAACAGAGAGTACTTGGGTTTCTTTCACTTCTGACGAGTAGATGTCTGCATCTCTACTCCCCTTAATGGTAGTTGCATCACATTAATTTTCTCGCTGAGAGCGAACAAACATTTGCTTTGATAGCTGGTCATTTCATCACTTTAGTAGATACTCGTTGTTCCTTTTCTAGGAAACTTACCTGACATACATGCATCATGCTACGCATGTGATTTCGTTTTGAATGAAAACTTCATTGGAGTCTACATATCATTTTGCTAAGCCTAATTACAAATTCCTGATTCGAGTGACCTACATTATTGTTATTGTTGAACTCTTTTGTTACCAAGCCAACGCACTTTCTTGAAACCGCTTTCTTTCAAGTTACAGTCATGGTTTATTTTGTTACCAGGCCGAAAATTCCTTTGTTGGTTCATACGTTTATTATCGGGTTACGTTGAAACCAAGTTCAATCGCTTGAACTTATCCAGTTCACAAGATTAATTTGAAACGCTATATGATGTATTGGGAGCATCATATTCAACTGTTTTTGCAGAAATTCTTTCATTTCAAGTCGTAGTAGATTTGGTTGGTCTACGACTCCACTAAAATGTTTGATTTATTTCGATACCTTGCGGTGATATTTTTCACAAAATTAAAGCTTGCGCTAATTTGATTACTCACTTCGTACACGAAATTCAATTCCCAACTTAGTTGTTAACAATCCATTTTGGATCTTCACGATCAAAGTGGTCTCAACACAATTGTGTGTTAAGGCTACGGTACATATATTCATTTCATAAGCACAATGTACCTCCTAACGATACCTTCATTGTCAATCAAATACCTTGCCAAACTTAATGCTTTTCACCTTCAATCAAAGGCAGTGGCTCTTTGATGTTCCGTATTTAACTAAAAACTTTGTGACATTGTGTAAATCAAATCTTCAGATTGTCTCGATACACTATCATTTGATTTCAGGCACGGTGAACTTGTTCAGTCACCATTATTATTGAATCTCGTCATTTCGGCACCTTGTGGTGTTACTAGCTTGTGCTAATTATGGTCAACTGTTTCACAAAACTACATATACTCTTGTTTGACTTGTCATTTAAACATTTCTGATGCAACTACAAATTTAGACAATGATACACCAGATTCGCTTGTACTTCATTCGGTGTATTTTCGCAACTCGAGAATGTCAACACACAAATCCTTATCATTTACTTATTCGCCAGTTGGCAGGTCATTTTCATCTCCAAGTTGTTGATTTTGAGTTCATATAGCGGATGCTATGGTTTGTGAAAATTTGCATACTATGACCAGTCATTTGAAAACTCTATTGGATAAGACTCCTCTTTTGTGGAACACTGCAAGCTGGATTACACTAGACTATACGTCAAATGCGTACTGTACCTTTGACATTAAATGCTATAAGCACATACCTTTTAACTATTGGAATTGTGTTGTTATATATATATCCTAGACTCACTTGATGTGAATAAGGTTTTAATTGGTTCGGTGATTATCTACCTCGGTATTATTCGTATACATAATCGTGTGACGTAAGCATAAGAAGTTAAGGTAGTACAAATTTCGAGGACGAAATTTTCTTAACGGGGGGAGAATGTGACAACCCTCAAAATTTCAGGTACTGTACAAATCAATTAATCTTAATTACGTGTTTAATGACTGTGCTTGATTACAACTGATAATTTAAACTGCTCTATGATTCTATACCATATATACATGCATCATATTTTATACAGTCACTCCATTCATTACACACCTACATTAGTGACATACTTGATGCACTCAGCACAATTGACACACTGAACGGTTGATTCAGAAATAATGCTGACAATACCAGCACATAGACAGACAATATTATTATGGCCAGTATGAGCCAGGGATAGAGTACTACACGGGTTTGTAGTGTAGGGAAGTGAGGACCATAAGACTGCGTCATTAGGTGATAGATATAGTGCCGGGAAATGCCTAAAACATGCGTTAAATACAGAATTCTGCATTCTTTTATAAAATTCAGCATTTTATTATACCAATAGAATACACAAATATGGCAGAGTGGCCCTGTATACTTTCCTAAGTGCCAGGAATGATTTCGTTACAAAAAGATGCATAAAAGACACTATGCGGTACAATTTGACACTTTAACGGAACAGTACGTAACCGAACAACCGGACATTACCCGGGACACCAAAATATTGTCAGAAATATTATTTTATCATTCTTAATTATTTACGGTCACAAAAATCCCTACGCACTATAGAAACATGGCATACACCCACTATTCTAGAAAATACCCTAAACCTTCTAAATAATTACCTACTAATAATCAGATTTTACAATCTACCCCCCCCCCCCCCTAACCGAATTTCAGCCCTCATGGACCCCACCCAAGATTTTTAATCATGCCTCCTTGATCATGCTTTAATTTCATTGGGAAGATTTCTTGTTGAGATATCCAAGGTGTAAGAGCATCTCTAATTTGTATGGCCACTCAAGATCCTTAATGATTACAATCTTACACCCTTCTCTCTCTTATTTCCAGCCCTCATAACCGAACCCACCCCCTCATCTCTCTCATACCTTCATCTTCTTTACTACAAGTCCCCTTTTCAAGCTTGAAGATCATTCAAGGAAGTTGCAAGTTGAGAAGCATTCAAGGAAGCTTTATTCTAATCTTGTCATCATCTTTTCTCGCTATCATTTGCACAAGATTTCTACCCTAGCCTTGTGCTAGTAGTAAGTCCCTTCACACCCTTGTTCCATCTTGTTCTTTGTTATGATATGTATAATGTTCATGGCACACAAAAGCTAAAACACTAAAAATAAACATGCTGATTGAAATTTCCAGTCAACTTCAACAGGCTGTAACTGGGTCATTTTAAATCGAAAAACTAAACTTCTGGAGTCTAAATTAGGTATTTTTGAACAACCGAACAAATGGCACTGGAATCATAATTTTTCGAGGCCGTTTACTATTTTTAAAGAATTGTTTTAAGACAGCAGCTCAAGCTGAAATTTTCCTGCTGAAAAAGTGTGTCGTATTCAGAGTCAAAACTCGAAACCTGAGTAGAATTAGCTCATGGTATTTTTATTGTAGATGGTCACTGTTGTTTCCGTGACCCTCCAACTGGAATTTCATCGATCGGACTTACGATTGATTTTTAGTGAATTTTTCCGTAAAACTGCAATCAGAAAGTATCAAATCTGATTGCAGTCGGGTAAAAGAATTTTTATATAAAATTGGTAACAAACTGGTCCCCGAAATTTTTACACAATAAATTTTGGATTATATATGACACTCTGTAAAATTTTGAGAATTTTTGGAAAAGGTTAACTATTTTATAAAAATCCTCGAAAACAGTCCAGTTTTGGGTAATGAAGCTGAAATAAAGTAAGTAATGCTTTGTAGGTCTAAATGTCGGTTTGATTATTGAGAACGATCTACGGGATATATGTAAAAGAAAATGATATGCTATTAAGCATGGACGCCTCCATTTACAAAGGAGACTATGGCAAAATTTTCCGAAAATCCGAACACTTAGTAAATATTTTCTGGACAAGTGTTTACTAGTATATGATAGACTATGTTTTTCAAGCATAAAACTCGCCATAATTTTTATAACGAAATACAGAGTATCGGACGTTGGTTTCATGCAGGAATATGGTTAAATATGTATTCTCCAAAATGGGACTTAAAAATATAATTCCAATTCGAACAGTCATATGTAAAATATCCCATCCTTGGGAAGGAAATACGAATACACAAGTATGAGAAGTATTATTACTAAAATATTGAAGACACTTTAAAATGTAACCCAAAGGCACTAATCAATACTAAGACAAGGCACGACCCGTTCATCTAATAGACGTTAGACCATTGTAGGTATACGTGTTTGCTAAGGAGATTTGGGTTACGAGTACCGAAGACGCAATACTGTGAGTTCATGTCCCCCTTTTCTCTTAACTATTTTCAGTTTTACACCTCGGGGGTGAAATACATGTTACAGACATTTACAGGCATTTACAGACATTTATTTACATGGTATGGTTAGCTTAAGGAGGGTTTTTATTACGCGAACATGTGAGTGGTGGGCACAACACTTAAGGCCATCAATCCTCGTTGTAGGACCGAGACACATTAGTGATAGATCTATTTGGGTGTAGCGAGCCCCACTCCTGAGTCCGCCGAGTGGACCATGAAGTGACTAAGTGCCCGACGCACAAATCCGCTAGGTTTGAGTCTTCCTGCATCACTTCACACTTATCATTGGCTTTGCAACCCAATGATGGTCTCTTTTTCCTTAATTGCTACATACCAGGGATTTTCATACATACAGACATTTTTACAAAGGTTTATACCTACTCACTTACACATGAACTCGCTCAACGTTATGTTGATCTTTTTCAAACTACATGTATTTCAGGAAACTAACGGATCTGGCATGGTATGCACGTATTTTCAAGCTGCGTTTGAATAAAGAAGTCATCTAGGGTTTAGAAGGTGTAATCTCTTCCTGGACGGGTTATATACATCTAAACCTGGTTTTGTTTAAAGTCTTTTGCTAAGTCTTTATGAACTCAAATAAATCAAGTTAAGGTTTGTAAATTATTTTGTGATTGTTGAAAATGGAATGTTTCTAAACTTTATTAATGAATGAATATCTCATGTTTTTATCATATAGCATTGTTATGATTGTTGCTATGGTATTAAGAAGTCACACCAAATAAACCACGCTTCCGTAAGAGTTAGGGTGTGACAATTAGGAATTGTTATATGACCATATTATTGTAGGGAATAACCCTATGAGGTTATACCTCCTGGTCATGTCATTTGATAGGTTTATTGACAAGTCCATGGTATATACTTTCATAAGTACCAACAATACCCCTATGGCATATAAATGGTTTTAAAAGCCTACAAGGGATGTAATCTGAGTTGAAACTAATTATATAACATATTAAAGTATGTTTAAACATAATGGACTTGTCATAGACCTACTCAACCACCCAATACCGCTTATGCGCATACGACTAGTTTAAGTAATATAAAATATATAAACTAGTCGAATCGGGTCCAATGATTTCAAAACCATTCTAAATCAGAATGCTTGGTTAAATAACCCGTATCCAACGAGGTCGTACACTCGGACGGATATAAGCCACATTTTATTCGGTCAATGCTTAATCTAGCGTAACAAAGTATAAATCTAAGTAGTCGGTAAAAGTCCAAAGGACATATAGTAACCTATGAACATTCTATAGGAAAATATTTCCATCCATTCCAGACTAGAAGCCTCCAGTAAATTGCGCCTAAGTTTAGTTGTTTCGAACTACGGTTGTGTTAAATATGCTTTGATTTGTAAAGAATAGCACATGTAAATACTATTAGCCTATTTTCCCTGTACGGGCTTGGAATACGGCAAATTTGCCGCTTGGTCGAGTATTAAATCATCGGCGAATGATGCTTAAAATTTAAATAACCCGTTTTAATCCGTATTTCTTGATAACCTAAACATTGGGCTTAATACGACCGTGTCCTGGATATCCTCGGTTCACTTAATTGCAAGTGGTCACGACCTAGCGCGAGGTGTAGGCATGCACTTGATAAACACTAATGCTAAATGCCATTATATATAATTTTATTGAAAATGTGGCGTGTCGGTTAATCATGTATCGGAGTTTAGTTTCGGGCCCCATATGTATTGACAAGCATATAAAACTGGTAACAAGAAACATTACCTTCTCCCAAGTTATTTATAAAATGATATACCAAATGGTATAAAAATGATTTTGAAAAGATTTTCAAAATGTGTCGGTTAATTGTATTTACCAGCGTAAGCTGACGTATTTTCAAAAGACTAAGCGCAAGTTATATAGCAAATACGGAATAGGCTGGAGCTGCCTGTTCTAGGCAATTTGGAATTTGCAACTCCACGAAAGACCCATTAGTCTAAAGTCGCCTTTTATATTCGATCTGCTTGTGGATATTTCTGTACGAACAGCTTGTATAAATTTAATTATTAATTTCAAGCTTTCACTTTATTTATTTACTTTAATTCCATCTTCAGCTGCCAAATGTGATAACTGATATCAATCATCACACATAAACCTACCGACCGGGCCCACAGGGAAATCGGGGTGTGACAGTTTTTCCAAACTTCATGAGTTTTGTTTAAGTTCAGCCCTTGGGCATGGTTCCCCTGGACATGGTTTTGATGCTATTTCAAGCTAGAAACTTATATTTTAACATGTTTTTTTATGTAATTAGGGTGTATTACAAGTATGTATAATGTGTGAGTGAGTATGTATGGTTGGCATTCTAATGATAATGTATGCGTAAAGTATGCCTCGGTTTATAAAATTGTGAATTTCGTGATTGATTGTGTATTGTGCATTTATGAATAAACAAGTATGATAAAAAATATTATTTCCATTGATCGAAAGTCTTGGATTACAAGGATTGAATATCAAAATACAATTTACAGGTTTCTAAAAATAGAAAGTACCAGAATATGGAATGTTACAATTAGTTATGAGGTATACATAGATCGTTTATAAAAAAATATTAGACTACAGTGGTCATATAATAAATCTATTAAAATTTAGGATTAGAAACGTAAATTAATTATAAAAAACAATAATATTGTGGACTTATAATTATAAATTAAAATAGTAAAGTCATAATAGAATAAATAAATATTTTATATACTAACAAAACCAATTGTAAATAGTACTAAATATTTATTTATTCTATCGTGGATTTAATACTAAATATAATAAAATAAATAGTTTTTTTGTCATGTTTACAGTTGGTTTTGTTAGTATATAGAATACAACATAAATGTGGCAGATTAGTCCATAAACTTAAATAAACGATATACAACTTTCATTTCATAAAGTACAAATCATGAACGGTGCTTGCTTTATAAAGTGTTGCAACAACGTTTATAAACCACAACAAGCCAAAAAATGTTCTAATGTTTAATTTATTGTAACAATTCAACATGTTACATATCAATCAAAACCCAACAAAGCGCAACAAGTTGAAGAGGATGTTTAATTTATTGTAACTCTTAGTTATTTAATTTTTAATTAACTCTCATTCAAAATTTAAAATGTGTCAGTTATATAATATTTAAATATATTTAAGAGTGGTTGTCAATTGGAATCAATAACGTCCTTCTCCCTAACTAGACATTTAAAATCCTGTGAAAAGACTAAATACCTCCCAGAACTTTAATTATCATTTCGGTCCATGCAGGTCTAATTCATAAATTCCCTCCATATTCAAACTCTTTCCTAATCTAGTAACTAACCACCGAAAGCAATTAATTAATCACCAATATGATGTTACTAACAACAACAACAAATTAACATATGCAACCAGAATTGAATGCAGTATAAAACTTGAAATGGGTTTGACTTTTAGGAGTTGGGCTGGCTTTGACTTTTACTAGTTGAACTGTATTTGACCTTTATAACCTGAATTAGGATTGACCTTCACTATATGATATTAGCAATAACAACAACAACCCCTATTAACACATGTAACTAGAATTGAAATGCAGTTTAAAACTTGAAATGGGTTTGACTTTTAGGAGTTGGGCTGGGTTTGACTTTTACTAGTTGAACTGTGTTTGAATTTTAGAACCTGAATTGGGATTGACCTTCAGAACTTCAACTAAGTTATAGTCTCAAAACTTGAACTGCCTTCATTATCACAGGTTTGACTAGCTGATCTGGTCAAACAGTTCAAGCTATGCAAAGCAAAGTGTATCATCCATGTTCAAGTTATGGCTAAGTCCTATTGTGCAAACCTTAGTGTATCATCCATGTTCAATATATATACCTAAGTCCTATTGTGCAAACCAAAATGTATCATCCCTGTTCAAGTTATAGCCAAGTCCTATTGTGCAAACCAGAGTGTATCATCCCTGTTCAAGTTATATTCTGCATAAAAGCCTAAATCCTACTATACCATGATCAAGTTAAAAGCTTGATTATCACAGGCTTGGCTGAATATTCATGCTACCATATGTCCATAGAGTCCCTTGGCTTAATATTCATGCTACCATATGTCCATAGAGTCCATTGTGCATAATTGCCATGTACCAGCAACACCTACATTATAACTAATTCTTATTGTGCATAATTGTCTTGTACCATCAATACCTACATTGTAACTGAATCCGACAATAAACCAACATCAAAGTGATATTACCAAGATTGCAAGTATCAAACAACAACCAATAACATGCTATGATCAAAGGCATTCTGCCAACATGAACCAGCAATTACAGTAGATAAACAAACATGCTTACATCAACAACAATATCACATAAGAAGCAATAACATTAGAAACATCCTATTACTAGTTTAAAAACATTCAAAAGTTACATATGAATTACACAATTGCACAATGTGTTTACCATGATCATTAACAACTAAAACCCAAAAACGATCAAGCAAAATACCCATTATCATAATTAAAGTTAGTTTCTAAATATGCACCATATATAGGGGTTTTGATCACCCTAAACAACACCAACACTCTGATACTGCACAATGTTGATTCTAATTCTGACACGACCCCTGTTAACCACCACCTCAACACTAGCACTCCAGGCCCACACTGGCTTCAGAGTTTGGCTTGGGCATTCCCCCGGGAAACTATACCGCTGGCTGCCACTTGACAGTCATTGTGCCACCACAAGAGCAAAACTCTCTGGCGTAACACATGGTGAGACGAAAACCCGAATGAGCTCAAGATAGAGTCTGACACCTCTGCAAGGTTACCAAAATGACACAAGTAGGGATTGAACATGAGATAACTCATGCAGGTGTAAACAAACTCACCCATTAACTTGAACTTTATCTTAACTCACTCAAGTGTTTCAATATTATGAAATTTAAGATTTTTTCTAGGTTGCCATACATATGTTTTCACTTTTTGTTATTTTTAAAAGCTTATGTGTAATATATGATTACGTTAAAAGCTTATGTGAAATATATGATTACATAGATCTTTTGGCTCAAGAACAATAAAAATTAATTTGTCATCAAGCCATGTGACCATCACGCGACATACTTAGTCGTGAAGTGTAGGGTGTAACACCTCGTAAAATCACGTCCAATGATGTATTGACACATGTAATAAACCCTAATAAAGTCAAACGTTGAATTTGAGGGACTAATTTTGTGAAAAATCAAAAACTTTGATTATAGAAGGACTGGAAATGTTAACATGATTATTATAAGCCTCTGAATAACATTACATGGTAATCATATTCACAAATAGGCCACTTGTTGATCGAGAATGGCCGTTTGCATAATAGATTGAAAGTTTGTGCGTCGAAGGGTTAAAAGCGTCAGCATGTTAATTCTTACCTCTGAGTGACCTTTTAACAAACCGAGAGCTTCATGATAATTGATTATACTCTCGGGAATGCCAATTATTGGCCGTTTAGGGCTTTTATGCCTTTAAGTGACGTTACGCGCAACTTCGCAAGTTTAATTATACCTCTGAATGACCTTTTTACAAACCCGAAGCATCGTGATGTTTAATAATACTCTCAAGAATGCCTAACATGGATTAGATAAGGCTTCGATGCTATTAAACGATGATTTGCGCAAGTTTGCGCATTAGAGGGACCAAAAGCGTCAACTTTTGAATCTACGCCTTTTGGTGACCATTCAAGCAAACGAGAGTGTAGTAATAATTAAAAACATGCTTGGGAATACCCATTATGGGCCATGGAAGGCTTGGATATCATTAAATGACATTTCGCGCTACTTTGTGCGATTAAAGGACTATTTGCGTCAAACTGCAAAAGTATATCGAATCAGATGGTAGCGATCATTCTGGAACTTGACTATAAGTTAAAATACCATAAATATCCTTTACATAACTTAGAAATAGGCTTTGAGGGGTCCGGCGTGCAAAAATAAACTTTTATGTCAAACAGGGACTAAAAGCGTCAAAAAATGCATAAGTTTGCATTTTCACGCATATCTTACATTCTGAATATATCCGGACATCCAAAAATGTATGTAATCACTAAAATATTTTATTTTAGTGTTTGGCATGATAAAATTCCATTCGTCGCGTAATTTGGATCGTTGTTCGCATCCGTTCGTGTTTCGTCGTAATTAGCCGAACGACGCAACCGTACGGCCAAACGAACCGACATTCGGCATATTTCTGAGCATTTTTCATATCCCTTATGTTTAGGCATCATTGTAGAGCCTTGAAAATGGCTTAACGGGCTTTAAATGTGTCAGAAATAGCATTTATCATATGCAGGGGCTGAAATTGTAATTCAACAAACTATTTCTGATCTTAACAACTTTCAAAAGTTGTTTTAAACCTGCAACCATCTGATTCAGAATTCAGAGGGACTGAATATGTTTTTTTTATAAGATATATGGGTTTAAGGAGCTGATTACAAAGAACAGGGACTGAATCTGCAATTCTGTCCAAATTTTTATAAGATATATGGGTTTAATTGCTGGTTTTCGATAGTATTGGTTTCCCACTCTCATCCAAACCATCAAATTGAAACCTTGGGCTGCACATAGAATGTAAACAGTTGTATTAACACCTGTTATGATCTATTGAACTCTTGAAACACTTGGCATCATCCTATTCCATCTAAATTACTATAAATAGGCCAAGATGTTTCACTTGCACTTGCACCAATTCATTCAAAGCTGCTGTATCTCCAAGCCAAGGAGGATCCTGAGCTTTTAGGAACCTCCATTCAGTCCTTTGGGCCCTTTGTAAGTGCCTCTTATGGCTAGTTTGTTTTATTTGGCGATTAAAGCTGAAAAGTCAAGCGTTTACGATAAACGCTTTGACTTTTAAGCGATCAAGCCATTGTTCGCAATGCACATGGCTATGTAATCATAATTAGGTAGGTATTAAACCCTCAAAAGGGCACCTCCTAATTACCACGTTTGCTTAGTTAATTGTCAGGTCAAAGTAATTAAAATAAAAGTCAAACGAGTCGGTTTATAATTAAAATTCATAACTAACGATGTAAAAGCAATAAAATCAGTTTTATCTCTTTAATAACTTGGTAAATATTAATTGAACATGTCTAGGTATGTTCAACCCGACAATTCTGAGTTTACGCTCGGTTCGGAACCGAAAGTCGCAAAAGTAGACTTTTGCTTTGACTTTCAATTCTGACCCGATTTAGCTTAGTTTAGACATGCCTTAAAGTTCCATTAGGACCAGGTTATAAGTCAGTTTAACCCTCTGAGATTATACAACTTGGTTCCTAATTTATCCGATTCATTTGCATGTTTCCGTTATATCCCTAAATGTTGACCATTATGCCCTTTTGACCTTAAAACGATATTTTTTAAAATGTGAGAGGACAAAACCTTTGTTACTGAATTATAATCTTGTTCTAAAAATTTGACATGAGTTTGAGGTATAGATTAAGAGTTATGCTCAATAGCGTAAATTGAAAGCTTTTTATTAATTAAACGGCATATTTAGCATAAAGCCTATTTAAACCCAAATTTCGATACCAAACTTTTTACCCACTGATGTAATATAATATTTTGGGATTTTTGAAGATTTTTATTTATTTTTAAGCTGAGCATAACATAGGGTTCTTGCTTTAATTCGGTAATTGTCGGTTATACCCTTTTTGCTAATAAAATGAGTTTTACATAATATTTTGATACCAAACTTTTTGCTACTGATTTTATATGATAAATAAAATATTTTGAACTTTATAAACTAATCAAAAACTCAGATTTCCTATTATAACCCGAAAATCGCTTAAAACCGATTTTTACGCGTTTTAAACGCATAGTATGAGTTAAAACTATTTTTATCATATAAGACTTTATACCTACTGATGTTTTAAGTAAATTTTTATACTTTAACAGTAAGCAAAAGTTTTAAACTCAGATTTCCAAATTTGACCTTTAAAGCTTATGTGAAATTACCAAAATGCCCCTTCGGTGCATAGTTCTAGGGATGAGCATATGCCACCGAATACCGATCCCATACCAATCCCGTACCGATCCCGTACTGATCCCGATCTCGATCAGTATCCCAATCGGTATCTACTTTTTGGCGTTTTCGGTATCGGTACGGTATCGGTATTATACCGATACAGACCCTCAAAATACGGTATAATACCGATACCGTACCGTACCGATACCTAACCGACATATTTCGGTATCGGTATCGGTACCTAGTTTGGGTGAAATTCGGGATCAGTATTAGGCGGTATCGGTATCGGATACCGATATGCTCATCCCTACATAGTTCGGTTATAAATAATAAATTTCACATATATGCAATACCCTACTGATATAACTTATTAAATTAAATATTTTTACTGATCTATACAGTCCAGAATCTCAGATTAATGTTTAACCTCTTTTATAACCTTTTAAATGACCAAAATACCCCTATGGGGCTTAAATTGGTTTTAAACTCGTTTTGGGCATAATGGAAGGTATCCTACTGATATCACAACATATTTAAGGCATTTTAACATAGGAAACCTGTTCATGACTCATTTGATTACCCGTTATGCATTTTTCGCGTTCGGAACGCTTTATGTAACTAGTTTGCATAAATTAACTGAAACGGGTCAAACCTTATCATTTTTATCTCAAAATACAGAATGTGTTTAGTTTACCCATATTATACAAGTCATCAAACTTGTCGGGTCTAAATCACATTCTATCCCGGTCTTCGCTTAATCATGCGTTTTGAACCGAATACCTTTCTTTAAAACTAACCGGTCTAAGTTTAAACTTAAGTAAGACCCGTTAGGAATCTAATAGGTTAATTAAAACCTTTGTTCCAGATTTAGGAGACCAGTAAAAGATCCTTTGCACTTGCTGATTTGTACGGCTGGGATAAATTTGAATAATTTGCTCAGGTAAATACTTTTAACTTATTTTCCATTATACGGGCTTGGGATACGGTATTATAAAAATACCGCTTGGTCGGGTGTGTAGTCATTTAAATCGGATTGTGATTAATGTATTTACATAACCCGTTTTAATCTGTATTGTTTGGTATATGGCCTTTGGGGGTTAATGACCGTGTCCTGGATATCCTCGGCTCATTCATTTGAAATGGCCATGACTTAAGCACGGGGTGTAGGCATACATGTTAGTGCATATGTCTGTCGACTTCGTCTTGTATCGAGTCTTGTAATTAGATTGGATAAACCAGAGCTCGGTAGTCAAGAAAATAGAGTTTTAGAGTGGTTGGACCAGTTCACACGAACTGGCAAAGCCAGTTCGTACGAAGTGGCACTTCGCATGAACTGGTAATATCAGTTTCATGCGAACTAGCCAAGTCTATATATAGGAGCTCATGTGTTTCATTTGTAACATTGCTGATTCCGGAGCAGAGGTGCTGCCGAAGTGTCAAGTGGTCTGTAAAGCTTTCAAATTAATATACAAGACAGTTAAAGTGAATCCTAGTGTGAATCAAGTTGCAATGAAGTCCGAATCATTGAATTCCGCCTTTGGTTTGGATTAGAAATCTTCTGATAGACTCGTTTAGGTCGAATCTCGATCCTACAAGTGGTATCAGAGCTCAGGAGGAAGAGTTCTTACCATTTCAGCTTGTTTTCACCAAAAGTTCTGACTTCTACTCATTCTTCTTCACATTTTTCAAAATTAATGGAGTTTTCATGGTTAAAATGGACTGATTTCTTGTTATAATACGCGAAACACAGTTTTAAACAATCCTTGAAAGAATTAGACCTAAAATCGACCTAAATCTTGATCAATTTTGTCAAAAACATACTCCTTAGTGTGACATCAGCATCAATTCGTATGGAATAAGCTCAAGTCGTATGAAATTGACATCCACTTCGTATGAAATGGGTCAAATCGTGTGAATATTGCTCCCAGTTTGCATCAAAGTGACCAGGCCGTGTGAATAGTGTCCCAATCCGCACGAATTGAACCCATCAGGTCGTTTGAACTTAAGTTGTTTGAACCATTTCGCATCAAATCAGATTGAACAGTTAGGTCGTTTGAGAAGGTTATTTGAATTCGGTTCAGATCGCTTGAAATTGAACCAGTTCATATGGATTGAACGTCTCCAGGTCGTTTGATAATCAGAACCAGTTCGCATCAAAGTCAACTCACATCAAGGTCAATTCGTATTAAGTTCAGTTCGCATCAAAGTCAACTCGCATCAAGGTCAATTCGCATTAAGTTCAGTTCGCATCAAGGAGTCCAAATCGTGTGAACCAGTTCGTGTGGGGTGAAATATAAACTATCAGATCGTTTGAAACTTTGATCAGTCCGTTTGAACAATCAGTATTTGTGAATTTTCTACACCGAAACATGGAAGAAGAGTTTTACAATGCTTTTGCTACTGAAAAGGTCATTCCAGCTACCGTTGCTGAAACTGTTAATAGTGAGAATGAAACAGGAACTTTCCAAAAACCGCCGAAGCTTATGTACATTGAGGATTTTAAAGGATGGCAAAACCGTTTTGAAAATTGGGTACAAGCTTATAAGTTTGATGCATGGGTTTCGTTAGATAAAGATTACATTAAACCGAAAGATGAACGTGGAAATGAAAAACCTTTAAGTGAATATTCAGTGAATGAGAAATTAAAATACACCAGTGAAAAAATGATGATTAGCATTCTCCAACAAGCGGTAAAAGAAGATATTTTTGTTTTGCTTCAACATGAAGAAACTGCTAGATCAATTTGGTTAGCTTTGCTTAACAAGTTTAAGGGAAGTGCTGATATGATAAAAAATAAACGTGCATTACTAAATAAATCTTTTGATATGTTTACAGCTTGTAAAGGTGAGACGACTAAGAAGACTATCGATAGATATTGTCATCTTGTCCAGGAAATGAAAAGATTGGACATAAAAAAAGAAGATGATGAATGGGTTGATAAGCTAGCTGATGCATTACCACAAGATAAATGGGGAATATTTCTGTTGATTTTAAAGCATACCCGAAAACATGAATATGTGAATTTGAGTAAATTCATTCAGAAGATTGAAGAACATGAATTGGATGTTCAGAAAACTGCTATCATGAATAATCCAAGTGCTCAACAAGATATTAGTTTATACTATAGAGAAAGCAAAGTTGAGACTACACCAAGTCCGAAGATTCAGACTGCTTTCAGTGCTGATGGTACTTCTGGAACAAATGCTAGCACTACAACTCAGAGTGGTGGATATTCTTCAACTTATTCAAGTTTTGAACCAAAATTTTCACCAAGTTCTCAAACAAAAACTTCAACAAACTTTAATGGTCAAATTTTGCAATGCAATGTTACATTAAACATTCAAAATGGTCAAAATTTGTCTCTATAAATTGCAAAACAACACATGGCATCACTTGCTACTGTGTTAGAGTCGTATGAAAGTTTGGTTGCTGGACGAATCGGAAATCCGATGCTCAGAAAAGAGGATTATGACCAAATTGATTCTGGAGAACTTGAGTTGATGGACATCAAATGGTGTTTAGCTAGTATTTTGAGAAGAGCAGAAAAATTCAAACAAATCACCGGAGGAAATGATCTTCGTGATGTTGCTACATCTCAACTAGGTTTTGACAAATCAAAGGTTACTTGTTTTCGTTGCCGAGAAAAAGGGCATTTTAAACGAGAGTGTACAAACAGAGAAGCCACCGGAAGACAAGATCCGTTCGGAAACAACGATTATCATAGAAAAGCAATTTATCATCAGGTTACTGAAAAATCAAAGGAGAGAGCTTGTTATGGTCTGTTAGAACAAAAGAATGAAAGGTCTCCGAATGGTGGTTTGATAGACCAAGAAGATGAAAGATTACCAGAGGGATTTAGCTGGGATAAATACATTCTGGATAAAAATTACTTAAAGAATAAAGCCTTTGTTGCTCGAATCTTGGAAGAAGAATCAGTCAAATCTAAGCCAAAAAGAAAGAAGATTTTCAAGTCATCAGAAAGTGATGAAGACACTGATGATGAGGAAGAGTATATTAATAACGCTAGATTAGAATTGGATCCTTATAGTTTTAATTTGTTTTTTGCAGATAAGATCGAGATGTTGAATGAGAAAAAGGCTGCTAGACTGAAGAAAGAATTGGAATCAAGAAGGATTGCAGAAGAGGAAATTGAAGCAAGAAGGGTTGCTGAAGAAAAGGCAAAAATGGAAGTTGAAAAAGAAAAAGTTGAAGAAAAATTGACAGAGAAGATTGAGGTTGAAGAGAATGAAGTAAAGATAGTATTTGATGAAGAACCGATGGTGACTGAAAAGGTAGTTGAAAAAATCGTCGAAGTTGAAAAAATCGTCGAAGTTGAAAAGATAGTCGAAGTTGAAAAGATTATCGAAGTTGAAAAGATTATCGAAGTTGAAAAGATTGTAGGGGTCACGAAACCTTGTCTGAAATGTTTGGAACCATGCAAACATTGTGAAGAAAAAGACAAGAAGTAAAGTGAACTAGACAAGTTGAAGGAAAAACTGTTGTTCGATGTTAAGTACGTAAAAGAATCGTATGATGTGCTTAACAGAACGGTTAATAGTTTGAATAAGACAAACTTAGAAGTAGAAGCTGCTTCGATGATGATGAGTTCAACGTTAATGACTAAGCAGAAAGCCATCAATCAATATATTGATGAGTGTGCAAAGATGAAGCAAGAATTAGAAACCGAAAAGATTGAGAATGAAAGAATCAGACGATTGCTGCTGAGTTATTCAAGTTCTGATAATTTGATTGATAGAGTTTATCCTACTATTGCAGGTCTTGAAGCATTTCAAGATAAGAAGTCGGAAGATACGGATACTGGTAAGAAACAAAGTGTCAAGTATAACAAGTGTCCGCCTCCGATCTGGGAAGGTTATTCTCCCAGAACACAAGATTCAGAACAATTCAAAAAGGCAGTCAATATAAAGTTAAAGTCTGAAACAACTGACGAATTACCTGACAACATTGACGTCACATTTTCAACGTCTGACACTGATCATGAGTCCGAGTTAATTAAGAAAGTGGTCGATCAGGTGTTGGATAAAGATGAAGAGTCAAAGTCGGAGTCTAAATCTGAAACGTCGAGTTCGTCAGACAACAGTCCTAGTTCACCTGTTAAAATTGTTTATAATAAAGATTTTCTAATGTCAAAGAATAATTTGAATGACGAAACATTCAAAGTTGCATATACTTTGAATGATTTTGACAAATTATTTTCTGATGAAGAATTTCCAATAAGAAGTGTTAAAACTGAAAAGATTAACAAGGTTTTCAAATTAACAGAAAGTAATATTTCTGAAATAAAAGATGTAAATCTTAATGAAAAACCTAAAAAATACACTTCAAGAGTTCAACAAAGATTGAACAAGAAAAAGGGTTACAGTTCTGGTTTGGGTTATCAAAAGAAACCAAACCATAACAGTAATTTCAAAAAGAAAGGTCTAGGTTTCATTCCACCAGAAAGTCATAAAAATGAGAAAACTTATAAACCAAAAACTAAATTTGTTTCAGGATCAAGTTCTGAAGAGGAGAAGGAGAAACCTTTCTGGAAACAGTCAAACAAGGAGTTTCTCGCTGAAAGGAAAAAGAATATGATGATGAAATCTGAACCAAGAGTTGAAAGAAGAACCTGTTTCAAATGTAAAGAGGTTGGACATATTGCCTGGAATTGTCCAAAGTCCACCAACACAAAACAGGGAGTTTCTTCCAACTTAAAATTGAAAGAAAAATTTGTTGATAAAAAAGAACAACCAATAGAAAAATTTTAAGAGTTTAAAAATTTGACTTTCGAAGTTGGTGAAAGTTCGAAACGTTTTTACAAAAGAAGAGCAAATTTAAACAAACAAAAATGGGTTGTTAAAGATTCGGAAGTTAGTTCTGACACTGAATCTGATTCGTCAAAATCAGAGGAGTCATTTGTTGTGCAAAGTGAAGAGAATTCCGTTCCAACAATGGATGATGAAAATTTTCCACCATTGTCAAACGGAAACTTGAAATCAAAAGGTAAGTTTGAGATTTCAGATTAATTCTTCTCTGATGAGAAAGAATTTGATGCTGAAAAAGCTTTTAATGGATCACTGAAGACATGCTCGCCTATAAGTGAACACTCACCCCAAGAGTTCCCAGGTAAGAGTGACTGGTCCGATACTGCGGATTTGTACGAACACTCTAGCCTTCGACAGAAAACTCAGGGTACAGGCATTTACTCTTCCAGTTTGCATGTGTTCACATTATAAGACCCAAACTTTGACGAGATTTTGAATTCTTAGAGGGTTCAAAACCTAGTAATCAATCATCCTAGAACAGATGATTAATTTTCAAAGCAGTTTTGAAATTTATGTTCTTGTTGAGGTCGTCGCCTAAGGATAGGTGACGGTATTGTTTTATGACTAAACGCAAGTAAACTCGCGTTAGGGTCCTAGGAAGGTTATAGACTAGGTCAAAGCATTACTAATAACCTAATTCCCTATAACCATGAGCTCTGATACCAACTTTTCTGTCACACCCCGACCACGTAAAACAACAAAACGTGGCGGAAACGTCGGGGAGTGTTGTAACAGAATCATTGTTTCATAACACATGGAAATTGAAATATTGTTTTATTGATTAAAAGAGTTACAATGTCTTGACAATCAAAGAAATATAACATAAATAACTAGTCTTGCATCTTTTATTGTCACTAAGGCCCAAGTCCGCCTAAGTGTATCTTGATAAATCCTATGCATCATATCCTGAAACACATGTGAAAATAGGTACGTCAGCATAAAAATGCCTGTGAGATACATAGGTTTTGTAAAAATAGAATTCATGACTTATGTTTAAGAAAATGTTTAGTCATGAACCTTGTAATTTGCTTTGTCTTGTAAATCATTTGAAAAGTGATAAATAAACCAAATGATATATATGTATAAAAGAATAATGCATGGTTAAGTAAATAACCAAGTAAAATGAGTTTGTATTAGATAAGTTGTTTGTAAAACAATGTATTGTGAAAAGTATGTTATTTGTATAAAATGTTATATGTCTAAATCGAAATGATTCAAATAACGCTACGATATGTAATACCATACAAGCACTTATATATAGGAAGTACCAGCGGTGTATCCACCATGCTTGTATCATATTACACACGCCTCGTTACTTAAATCACTTACTCAAACCAAACCACCAAAGTAAAATGTTTATGTATAATCAAATGTCAAAATGTTTTGTGTATATCAATGTCAAAATGTTTATGTCTAATGTAAATCATGAATTATGTATATCAATGTCAAAATGTTTATGTCTAATGTAAATCATGAATTGTGTATATCAATGTCAAAATGTTTATGTCTAATGCAAATCATGTAATGTGTATCCAAAATATCATGTATGGTAGGTGAAATATATCAACTAAACCATATGTAAAATGCACAAAAACAAGGTATTGAAGTAAAACATGGTTTAAATCAAAGTTATGTTTTGTGGAACAAATGCATGCTATACTGATATAAACATCTATGCGGTATTGTAAAATGCATACATCCAAGCCTTGCGACTGTAGAATAAACCCTAGCACAAAGTCTAAGGTCCACCTAGAAATGTATTCGGATTCGGTCATTCCTTCCACCCAAACAAACCTAGGGTTTCAGGAATGGGAGTTGTCAAGTCCTATGGTACCACTACCTACTACCGAGCGGCATGATCGGTGCTAATGAATGTATATTGTCCCATTTAAACAAACCCAATGTCATACCAAAATGTAAGCATGTGATGAATAACAAATGTACTAAGTATGCACACAATGGACATACATAGCATAAAATGTAATGTAAAACAATGTACTAAGTATGCACACAATGGACATACATAGCATAAAATGTAATGTAAAACGATGTACTAAGTATGCACACAATGGACATACATAGCATAAAATGTAATGTAAAACGATGTACTAAGTATGCAACAAAGGACATACATAGCAAAAACCCAATGAAATCATGTACTATAAGTGTACTATTGAACATAACAAGCATATGATATGAAAACATGAAAGGCACGAAAGTAACAAGTAGGCACATGTGTTTCACCCCAAAATGTTTGGAAAACAGTAAAAGAGGGGTCTATGTACTCACTTGAGATTGCTCAATAGTCCTAGGATAACCACCAAGCAATGCTAGAAGATCACGGAATCAAACGGTACCTAATATAGGTAACTACATTAATAAACCGGACCTAAATCGGAGGATCGGATAGAATGAGGGCTAGTAAACCAAATGAGTATGGGAAACTCATGTAATATGGTTTAACAAAGCCCACATTCTAAAATGAAACCTAACCTAAGTGCTTACGACCCATTACGGCCCGTTTAGGTAGCTTAAGCAACTTTAACGCGTCGTTTGCGTAAAACGCGTTCGGACTGCCTAACTAGTCCTATGACAAGTAAAATATGCCTTAACATGTCTAATATTGTTGCCAAATCAGTTTAGATGTCAAAAGTTATGTTACATATGCTTAAAATGAATTTTGGCGTAAAAAGGGCATTTTGGTAATTTACCTAAGGCATATAAACTACCTATCATACAACTACTTAAACGAAGAGACCATAAGGTATAACCTCGGAAGGTTATTCCCTATATACTATGGTCACCTAATGTGTTTGGTCGGATCCTAATGATCGACCAAACGGGTCGGGTTCGAAAGTATAAGCGATTGTTTAGATCGCTTACCTAACGACCCTATATAAGCACTAAACTAAAAGTGACGAGCTAAGCATGTTAAAACATGCTTAACTAAGTTTAGAAAACAGGTTTTGTATCAAAACAAACGGTTTTGATACCCAAGAGTAGTTTGGTTACAAAATACGCAGGAATGCGCATTTTGGCCGAAACTACGACTCGCCACTGAGCCTAGATAATGTGGTAATCAGTAGGTATAGTCACTAGGGACTATGACCATCGTGATTACGCTCACGTTATGAAGTTCAAACGAACTTCGCATTGACCATAAACTGGTCAATGCAGAACGTCAAACAAAGTTTGACTTTAACGCTAAACGGAAGAAAAGAACGAAGGAACACTTACAAAGGGTCCCCGAAAGCTAATCTTGATCCAAGTAGCTCAGGTATGAAGCAATGGCTTCAACTTAGAGCTTTTAGATCAGATTTTGTGGGTTTTGCAAATGAATGGGGTTGTGTATTTATAGTAAATGGACAACCGTTAGGATCGTTTCTCGTAATCCGGGCTTTAATCTCACCCCTACACTTGTTGAAATTCTCATGGAACACCAAAATGGCCCCTCATTAACATGAAGAGGCAAGTGCAATTGGGTTTGGAGGGTGTGACAGCTGGAAACAGGCTGTTTAGAAGTTTCTGAGCAACTGGGAGGTCCTTACGGACCGTAAGGGTGATGGCTTACGGTCCGTAAGCCATCATCTTTGCTGAAATGACAGATTTGGTCCCTGCAGCTCCAAACTTGGTTTTCGATGCATTTTTGACACGTTTAAGCCCCGTTAACCTCAAAGCTCTAAAATGAAGTTAAAGTATAGGGAACTTAAAATGTGCTCAAAAATATCTCGGATGTCGGTTCGTTTGGCCGTACGGTTGCGTTGTTCGGTTAATTATTCCGTCGTAACGAACGCAAAAACGGTCCAAAATGCGCGACGAATGGAATTTTGACAAGCCAAACACTAAAGCATAATATTATAATGCTTACATAAATTTTTGGATGTCCGGATGTATTCAGAACGTAAGATATGCGTGAAAGTGCAAACTTGTGCACTTTTTGACGCTTTTAGTCCCTGAATGACCATAAAGTTTATTTTAGCATACCGAACCCCTCAAAGCCTATTTCTAAGCTATTTAAAGGATATTTATGGTATGTTTAACTTATGTTCATGTTCCGGAATGTCTGTTACAGTTCAAATTGGCATACTTTCGCAGTTTGTCAACTTTAGTCCCTGTAAGCGATTTAACTTGATTTTGCCATACCAAAGCCTTCAAAACTTATTTCTAAGTTATGTAAAGGTTATTTAAGGTATGTTAAGCATATGTTGATGTTCCGGAGTATTTTTTGCATTGAATTGGTTATATTTACGCATCAGTGCGCGTATAACCTTCCAGAAAGCGATTTAAAGCTTGAAATCGAACAACAATTGATATGTGCAAATGATACACATATTTATACCAGTCCCAAGTTTGAAATACAATATTTCATTAGTTTGGTATTTGTTTGACGATTGAAGTGACACAGGTGTCACAGTCTCCCCTACTTTAGGAAATTTCGTCCCGAAATTTTATTTAGAGGAAACTTGTGAGAGTTTGAAACATGAAGTTGAAAAGACCAAACAACACTGGTTAGAGTTATTGAACTTCTAGTAACTTTAAATAACATCAAGCTTGTAATGTAGGAGGGACACTTATATACAAGTCTATTAAGCGTCATTGGTGCGTCCACCATACCTCCTGTACATTGTTCACATTTCGTTATTGTTGCCACTATCGGTTCTTACACATAATAAATCTTACTGTGGTTTCTGTGCACTGAACTTCGTAATTATGTATGCATCCATAATCACGTAATTCCTTGCATAGTCACGTAGTGCATCTTAAAATGTGTAGGGGAAGAAAACAATGAACGAGCCTGTGAGGATTGTGACTAGACCACCATAGGGTCCCTTTTATTAAATCAATAAATGATTTTAATAGACAACCAAGGGGTCTTTTCAGCTTATATCATCACATGTCATTCTTAACCAGATTTTTGAATCAATCTTTTTTACTAGACCTCTAAAAGGGTCTCTTATGAATCATGGAATGGTATTATATAATCCAAGGGTCTTACTATTACATAGAAGCCCATTAAGGATTTAAGGTAGTACCTTTGGATATCCTACTATGAATCCTTCATATGAAGATATGGAAGGTTCTACGAGGATTTGGATAACGAAAATAAAACCACAAAAGGAAAAACATAACACAAAAACACATAACCACAAAATTGTTTATCTTGATCTTTAATTTGTTATCATCTTGTTAATTGTGCACATGCATTTAAAGCATACCAAGTATCAAATCCGTGGATTTTGATTGGCACTTTAAATATTTCCAAGGATCTAACTATAAAGATAGAAAGATCTTAAAAAAATGTCGATTTCGATTATAAGGAATCGAAATGTTCGAATTAGGGTATACAAGGAATCCAATTAAGGACTCGGATTTGAATGGAAATCATCCACAAGGGTCTAATTGTGAAGATAAAAAGATCCCATGTGGATTTTGGGAATTGGAGAGCGGGAGGCGTTTCAAAACCTTGCACTAGACGTGCTTAAGTCAAAACATGAGGTAAAATGCTTATGAAGTTGAGATGCTCGATATGCCAAGGTGACATATGAAGCGAAATTTGAAGGTTAAGTCAATGTATGAGGAAAATATATATATATATATTTTTTTTGAAATCATAAAGTAAGTGTATTAGATAAGTATATTTATAAAATGTTTTAAAATCATGCGAGATGAATTTTGAAATTATGTATAAGGTTTTTGGAAATCATGAATGATGTTTTTGAAGTCATGCACTTGATATAAGTAATTATATGGTATTAATAACATTTTGAAATCATGAAGGTTGTTTTTGAAAACATAGACAATGTCCTTGAAATCATGGAGGTTGTTTTTGAAAACATATGTTATGCATGTTGAAAGAAATCAAAACGTAAATGGGTATGAGATTGAAAAATATCCTTGGTTATCTAACCAAGGATTCAAAGGCACAGATGTGCAAAAGCACGATTACTCATAATGTCACTTTATTTTCTGTACTTTGTTTCTTAGAGTGAAACGAGTACTTAGAATTTTTCCAAGGGAATCATGAGCAAACGCAAGAATGGGAAAATTCGCAAGAGTAGTTTGTAAGGAATATAGTTCCTTGATGTAGGTATCATAGGAAAAGTCATACACACATGTAACTACACTCGTATATGAGAATTGTGAACAAAAATTTATTTATAAACAAAACAGATTGTTTCACATTACAAGAAAACAGAAGAATAAAAGCATAAGACAGCAACATCTTCTAGTCAGCCAGTTGCTCATCCGTGGGTTGGATTTGCATTAGCAAGCTTTGAGCAATCCCTTAGGAAATGGCCCATCTTGCCACAGTTGTAGCAGGACCCTGGTGAGAAACGAGCTTGTGCAGGATTGTCGCCAGCTTGCTTTGGAGCAACTGCAGCCCGGCAAACTCTTGCTGTATGACCTTTAAGTCCACAAATTTGGCATTTGCGACACTTCACACTAGCGTGATGATGAAGGCTACATTGGTTGCACAAGGGTGCAGTTTCATTGTATGGCTTCCTAGCAGGGGGTTGAGCTGGTTGGTTGGGGACGGCTTGACCATTGTGAGCGACCACGGCGAAGTTCTGAGAAGCCTTTCGCTTCTTTGACTTCTTAGGGGATCCAGTCTGTTCATCCATGGTCTTTGATTCCTCGATTGGTTTCTTGGTTGGTGGTGCTGTCACTTGGCTAGGTCTTGCCTGTTTTGGTGCAACCGCTGCGGGATTCTTTGAAGCTTTACGTTTCTTTGGTTTTGGTGAAGGCTTGGCTTCCGTCTCCTTTGGTGATTCTTGAGTGGCTTCATCCTGGAGTCGATACATGGCAGTAGCTAATTCGACAGTCTTCAGGACTACTTCGCCTATTCGCTGGGCAAATTTGGCTGTCTGCTCGGATATCTGGGCATCATCGCGATGAAGTGACATTCTAGAAGAAAATGAAAGACATAGGAAGAAACAAGTGAAACGTCATAGGATAAACAATATAGAATGGCAATGCATAAGAATTTGCGATCATTTGTTTGTTACCTAAGGCAAACAAATGAGATGGTGACAAATCAAAGTAAACGGATCATATTAATGTATCACTGAAGACATGCTCGCCTATAAGTGAACACTCACCCCAAGAGTTCCCAGGTAAGAGTGACTGGTCCGATACTGCGGATTTGTACGAACACTCTAGCCTTCGACAGAAAACTCAGGGTACAGGCATTTACTCTTCCAGTTTGCATGTGTTCACATTATAAGACCCAAACTTTGACGAGATTTTGAATTCTTAGAGGGTTCAAAACCTAGTAATCAATCATCCTAGAACAGATGATTAGTTTTCAAAGCGGTTTTGAAATTTATGTTCTTGTTGAGGTCGTCGCCTAAGGATAGGTGACGGTATTGTTTTATGACTAAACGCAAGTAAACTCGCGTTAGGGTCCTAGGAAGGTTATAGACTAGGTCAAAGCATTACTAATAACCTAATTCCCTATAACCATGAGCTCTGATACCAACTTTTCTGTCACACCCCGACCACGTAAAACAACAAAACGTGGCGGAAACGTCGGGGAGTGTTGTAACAGAATCATTGTTTCATAACACATGGAAATTGAAATATTGTTTTATTGATTAAAAGAGTTACAATGTCTTGACAATCAAAGAAATATAACATAAATAACTAGTCTTGCATCTTTTATTGTCACTAAGGCCCAAGTCCGCCTAAGTGTATCTTGATAAATCCTATGCATCATATCCTGAAACACATGTGAAAATAGGTACGTCAGCATAAAAATGCCTGTGAGATACATAGGTTTTGTAAAAATAGAATTCATGACTTATGTTTAAGAAAATGTTTAGTCATGAACCTTGTAATTTGCTTTGTCTTGTAAATCATTTGAAAAGTGATAAATAAACCAAATGATATATATGTATAAAAGAATAATACATGGTTAAGTAAATAACCAAGTAAAATGAGTTTGTATTAGATAAGTTGTTTGTAAAACAATGTATTGTGAAAAGTATGTTATTTGTATAAAATGTTATATGTCTAAATCGAAATGATTCAAATAATGCTACGATATGTAATACCATACAAGCACTTATATATAGGAAGTACCAGCGGCGTATCCACCATGCTTGTATCATATTACACACGCCTCGTTACTTAAATCACTTACTCAAACCAAACCACCAAAGTAAAATGTTTATGTATAATCAAATGTCAAAATGTTTTGTGTATATCAATGTCAAAATGTTTATGTCTAATGTAAATCATGAATTGTGTATATCAATGTCAAAATGTTTATGTCTAATGTAAATCATGAATTGTGTATATCAATGTCAAAATGTTTATGTCTAATGTAAATCATGAATTGTGTATATCAATGTCAAAATGTTTATGTCTAATGCAAATCATGTAATGTGTATCCAAAATATCATGTATGGTACGTGAAATATATCAACTAAACCATATGTAAAATGCACAAAAACAAGGTATTGAAGTAAAACATGGTTTAAATCAAAGTTATGTTTTGTGGAACAAATGCATGCTATACTGATATAAACATCTATGCGGTATTGTAAAATGCATACATCCAAGCCTTGCGACTATAGAATAAACCCTAGCACAAAGTCTAAGGTCCACCTAGAAATGTATTCGGATTCGGTCATTCCTTCCACCCAAACAAACCTAGGGTTTCAGGAATGGGAGTTGTCAAGTCCTATGGTACCACTACCTACTACCGAGCGGCATGATCGGTGTTAATGAATGTATATTGTCCCATTTAAACAAACCCAATGTCATACCAAAATGTAAGCATATGATGAATAACAAATGTACTAAGTATGCACACAATGGACATACATAGCATAAAATGTAATGTAAAACAACGTACTAAGTATGCACACAATGGACATACATAGCATAAAATGTAATGTAAAACGATGTACTAAGTATGCACACAATGGACATACATAGCATAAAATGTAATGTAAAATGATGTACTAAGTATGCAACAAAGGACATACATAGCAAAAACACAATGAAATCATGTACTATAAGTGTACTATTGAGCATAACAAGCATATGATATGAAAACATGAAAGGCACGAAAGTAACAAGTAGGCACATGTGTTTCACCCCAAAATGTTTGGAAAACAGTAAAAATGGGTCTATGTACTCACTTGAGATTGCTCAATAGTCCTAGGATAACCACCAAGCAATGCTAGAAGATCACGGAATCAAACGGTACCTAATATAGGTAACTACATTAATAAACCGGACCTAAATCAGAGGATCGAATAGAATGAGGGCTAGTAAACCAAATGAGTATGGGAAACTCATGTAATATGGTTTAACAAAGCCCACATACTAAAATGAAACCTAACCTAAGTGCTTACGACCCATTACGGCCCGTTTAGGTAGCTTATGCTACTTTAACGCGTCGTTTGCGTAAAACACGTTCGGACTGCCTAACTAGTCCTATGACAAGTAAAATATGCCTTAACATGTCTAATATTGTTGCCAAATCAGTTTAGATGTCAAAAGTTATGTTACATATGCTTAAAATGAATTTTGGCGTAAAAAGGGCATTTTGGTAATTTACCTAAGGCATATAAACTACCTATCATACAACTACTTAAACGAAGCGACCATAAGGTATAACCTCGGAAGGTTATTCCCTATATACTATGGTCACCTAATGTGTTTGGTCGGATCCTAATGATCGACCAAACGGGTCGGGTTCGAAAGTATAAGCGATTGTTTAGATCGCTTACCTAACGACCCTATATAAGCACTAAACTAAAAGTGACGAGCTAAGCATGTTAAAACATGCTTAACTAAGTTTAGAAAATAGGTTTGGTATCAAAACAAACGGTTTTGATACCCAAGAGTAGTTTGGTTACAAAATACGCACGAATGCGCATTTTGGCCGAAACTACGACTCGTCACTGAGCCTAGATAACGTGGTAATCAGTAGGTATAGTCACTAGGGACTATGACCATCGTGATTACGCTCACGTTATGAAGTTCAAACCAACTTCGCATTGACCATAAACTGGTCAATGCAGAAAGTCAAACAAAGTTTGACTTTAACACTAAACGGAAGAAAAGAATGAAGGAACACTTACAAAGGGTCCCCGAAAGCTAATCTTGATCCAAGTAGCTCAGGTATGAAGCAATGGCTTCAACTTAGAGCTTTTAGATCAGATTTTGTGGGTTTTGCAAATGAATGGGTTGGGTATTTATAGTAAATGGACAACCGTTAGGATCGTTTCTCGTAATCCGGGCTTTAATCTCACCCCTACACTTGTTGAAATTCTCATGGAACACCAAAATGGCCCCTCATTAACATGAAGAGGCAAGTGCAATTGGGTTTGGAGGGTGTGACAGCTGGAAACAGGCTATTTAGAAGTTTCTGAGCAACTGGGAGGTCCTTACGGACCGTAAGGGTGATGGCTTACGGTCCGTAAGCCATCTTCTTTGCTGAAATGACAGATTTGGTCCCTGCAGCTCCAAACTTGGTTTTCGATGCATTTTTGACACGTTTAAGCCCCGTTAACCTCAAAGCTCTAAAATGAAGTTAAAGTATAGGGAACTTAAAATGTGCTCAAAAATATCTCGGATGTCGGTTCGTTTGGCCGTACGGTTGCGTTGTTCGGTTAATTACGACGGAAGTCGTAACGAACGCAAAAACGGTCCAAAATGCGCGACGAATGGAATTTTGACAAGCCAAACACTAAAGCATAATATTATAATGCTTACATAAATTTTTGGATGTCTGGATGTATTCAGAACGTAAGATATGCGTGAAAGTGCAAACTTGTGCACTTTTTGACGCTTTTAGTCCCTGAATGACCATAAAGTTTATTTTAGCATACCGAACCCCTCAAAGCCTATTTCTAAGCTATTTAAAGGATATTTATGGTATGTTTAACTTATGGTCATGTTCCGGAATGTCTGTTACAGTTCAAATTGGCATACTTTCGCAGTTTGTCAACTTTAGTCCCTGTAAGCGATTTAACTTGATTTTGCCATACCAAAGCCTTCAAAACTTATTTCTAAGTTATGTAAAGGTTATTTAAGGTATGTTAAGCATATGTTGATGTTCCGGAGTATTTGTTGCATTGAATTGGTTATATTTACGCATCAGTGCACGTATAACCTTCCAGAAAACGATTTAAAGCTTGAAATCGAACAACAATTGATATGTGCAAATGATACACATATTTATACAAGTCCCAAGTATGAAATACAATATTTCATTAGTTTGGTATTTGTTTGACGATTGAAGTGACACAGGTGTCACACGTCGGGGAGTGAGGCGACAGAATTATTGTTTCAACAACCATGGTAATTAAAGTTTTGTATTAATAGAATTAAAGTTTACATTGTCTTGGGATTTTAATAAAACATAACATAATCATTGTCTTTTAAGTCACTAAGGCCCAAGTCTTCCTAAGTGTAGCACAAACATCATCATGCATTAGCACCTGAAACACATGCGAAAATAGGTACGTCAGCATAAAAATGCTTGTGAGATACATAGGTTTTGTTTATGCAAGATTCATGACTTGTAGTTTAAAGAAGGGTTTAACAAAAAGTAGTCATGAACCTTGTAAAATGTTTTCTTTTATGAAATCATGTGAAAATCGATATGAAAATCAAATGATATTAAAGAAATATGCATGGTTAAATGAATAACCAAGTAAAAGTGTATTTGTATAAAATGTTTACTTTGTATAAAATGTTTTGTCCTTGTGAAAAATGTTTCATGTCTTTGTCAAGTGGCTTAGATAACGCAACAATGTATAATATACAATAAAAGCACTTATATATAGGAAGTACCAGCGGCGTATCCACCATGCTTTTATCATATAACACATAGCCCCGTTATATAAGTCACTTATCAATAACCAACCAAATTGTCTTGTTTAATGTTAAAATGTTTATGTATAAACCATGTACAATGTCATGTGTGAAATGTATCATGTATAAACAAATGTAATGCATAGCAAGTAGAAAGTATCTACTTAACTACGTGAAAATGTTAATGTGATAATCAATGTTATGAACAGTGAATAATTAGTAGTTACTCAACCCCGTAGGAAAATGTACAAAACAATGCTTTTGAATAAACCAAAGTTTAAATCAAATGTTATGTTTTGCAGAAAACAATGCTTTATGATTACAAACATTTATGCAGTATTGTTTATTCGCATACATTCAAGCCTTGCGACTGTGGCGACAAACCTTTAAACAAATTAAAGGTTCATCTAAGTTATGTATATCGGATTCTGTCATTCCCAACTTCCAAACAAACCTAGGAAGTCGAAAACGGGAGTTGTCAAGTCCTATGGTACCATGACATACTACCGAGTAGCATAGCTAATGTTAATGAATGTATTATTGTTCCGATTAAACATACCAAATGTCATAACCAATGTAGCATGTGAAAACCATGTACTAAGTATGCTAAGTAAACATACATAGTAGAAATGTTCATGAAATCAATGTGCTAGCATGCTAAGTAAACATACATAGCAAAGATGTTTATGAAATCAATGTGCTAGCATGCTAAGTAAACATACATAGCAAAACGTAATTGAAAGCATGTACTATATGTGTACTATATGAAACTAGCATGATTATGTCATAAAAGCAATGAAAGCATGAAACTAACATGTAAGCACAAGTGTTTCACCCCAAAATATTTGAAAGCGGTAAAAGAGGGGAACTATTTACTCACTTGGGATTGCTTATTAGTCTTGAGAATAAGACCAATTTAAGCTCCAAGGATCACGGAATCAACAAGGCACCTAATATGGGTAACTATGTTAATAATCGGATCCTAAATCGGGAGATAGGATAGAATGAGGTTCTATAAATCAAATGAGTATTTGAACTCATATGGTATGATTTAATAGAGCTAACATTCTGATTTGAAAGTCTACCTAAGTGCTTTTGACCCGTTTCGACCCGTCATGGTAGTTTAAGCTACTATAACGCGTCGGTTGCGCAAAACTATGGTCGGATGGTTATCTAGATGCTATGTCAAGTCTTACATGCCCAAATATGCCTAAACATGTTACTAAATCAGATTATATGTCAAAAAGTTGATCACATAGGCAAAATACGGATTTATGCTTCAAAAGAGCATTTTGGTCATTTTCTATGGGCATATAAGCTAACTAACAAATAACTAACCAATCCTAGGTGATCATAAGGTATAACCTCAGAGGTTATTCCCTATGCAACTATGATCACAAAACATGCTTGGTCGGATCCTAATGATCGACCAAACGGGTCGGGTTCGAAAGTCTAAGCGGTTGTCTAGACCGCTTAACTTATGACCCTAAACAAGCACTAAACTAATAGTGACGAGTTAAACATGTCAAAACATGTTTAACTAACTTAGAAAACTGATTTGGTATCAAAACAAAGTGTTTTGATACCTAAAAGTAGTTCCGTGGCAAAATGCGTGCTAAAACGCATTTTGACCGAAACTTTGACTCGTCACAACACCTAGTTAACGTGGTAATCAGTAGGTATAATCGCTAAGGATTATAACCATCGTGATTACAATCACGTTGCAAAGTTCAAACGAACTTTGCGTTGACCATTGACTGGTCAAACTGAAAGTCAAACACTGTTTGACTTTTTAAGCTAGAAAGCAATAAAAGAATGAAAGAATGCTTACAAAAGGTCCTTGCTTGAACTTGATCTTATAAATTCTCAGGTATGAAGTTATTTAACCCCAACTTAGAGAATTTTAGACCAAGTGTGAGGAATTCAAATGAAATGCAAGGCTATTTATACTTGTTGTGGATTAACAAGATCAATCCATGTGTTTGTGTGGCCAACAAGCATAAGATCATAGCCTTACATGTGTTAGGAACTGATTAGAGACCTTGGTGATCACTTAAACTTGCCCATCACATAAAGAAATTACCATAATAGCCCCTGAAGTAACAACAGATTGCTGAAAAATGATTTCTGGTCACTGGCATGTTCACACGGCCCACGTAAGGATAGGGGGGAACCTTACGCGGCCTGCCTAAGCCCTGCAGATCAGCCAAAGTTTCCAGTAATTACAGTTCAGGTCCCTGCACTTATGAAAGCTTATTTTAGGCCCTTTTGACCCCCGTTAAGCCATTTTCAAGGCTCTACAAGGTCAATAAAGTTTAGAGGACTCAAAATATGCTCGGAAAACTCTCAGATGTCGGTTCGTTTGGTCGTACGGTCACGTTATTCGTTAAATTACGACGAAACTCAAACGGACGCGAAAACGAACCAAATTAAGCGACGAATGGAATTTTTGCATTCCGATCACTAAAATAAAAATATTTTAGTGTGTACAAAAATTTTGGATGTCCATATGTGGTCAGAACGTAAGATATGCGCGAAAATGCAAACTTACGCCATTTTTGACACTTTTAGTCCCTGTAAGATCATATAAGCATGTTTTCGCACACCGAACCTATCAAAGCTTATTTCTAAGCTATGTTTAGGTTATATATGGTATGTTTAGCTTATGATCAAGTTCCGGACTGTACGTTGCCTTACGAAACGGCAGACTTTTGCAGTTTGACGCAAATAGTCCCTGTGAGCGAATAAACTTGTTTTTGCCATACCAAACCTTCTAAAACTTATTTCTAAGTGATGCAAAGGTTATTTAAGGTATGTTAAGCTTATGTTGCTGTTCCGGAGTGTTTTTCACGTTTAACTGATCGCGTTTACGCATCAGTTTGCGTATAACTTTCCAGAAAGTGATATAGAGTTTAAAATCAATCAAAAATCAAAACGCACAAAATGTCAAACATAAATAACAAATATTGAGATCAAAATACATTGTTTTATTAATATTGTATTGTTCAGAGTCTGTACAATGATATCACAAGCACAGATGTCACAAAAAGAGTTTTATAAATCAAAAAGGAATGTTCAGAAACATAGTGATGATGACTCAGAATCACCCAAGGACCGTTAGGCTTGGGTGAATCTCTTTAACTGAAAAACCTGACTTGCCGGAGCTCCTAAGTTGGTAATCGTGGAGCATGAATCGGCATCTTTCTTAGAATTGAAAAATGTTTTTTTGTGGAAAATATACAAGTGTCAAATTTTTCAAGTGGATGAAAAGAACAAAGTGGTGAATTAAACCCCATGTTTGTGAAATGACAAACAAAACTAATTTTCTGGAAAAACCATTTGATTAAAACAAACTTAAGTGTTTTGAAATCATAATGGGAAAATAGTTTGTTTTCAGGGGGAGTTCTGATTGTTTATGCCAAGTGGATGGCGAATTGAAGCAATTCACATTAGTTTGTCACTTTATTTGTACAGTTTATTTTCAATTTTTTCTTGAAAATTAAAATTTGAAACATAATTTTGATTTTAGGGGGAGTAAAAAAAATTTAGAAATTTCGAAAATTTGAAAAATCCAAAAACATGATAAAATCTGAAAAATTCCAAAAACATCGTAAAATCAAAATGAGTTTTGTTGTGAAAAAGAGGAAATGATAGTACATCAGTGGACTATCACAGCACGCTAAAGAATTGGAAAGTCAAATGTGATAAACGATCTCACTGAGGATATGCTAGTAGGTTTTTATACATTTAGTAGATTGTTTTCGAGATATAAACCTAAATATCATTACTTACTTATTTCGTGGGGAACATCTCTCGGATATATAGGTAACCCCTGAAATCTTGTTTGAAGGGCTTTCTATTTCTGACATACTAGGTCTTTGTGCGTGGTGATATCTGGGGTATTATACCAGGACTTCTGATTTTGCGGGAGGAATAGCCTAGTCCTCGTATAATACTTTGCATTGCTTTATTCATAAAGCCCACCCTTAGCATAAAAAATGATGAAACATTGAAAAATGCTAATCATGTGCTGTTGTAAAGAAGATCCCCAAGGGGGACCCACCTAAAGTCGAACCATCATCTCTCTGATTTTGCGGAAGCAATAGCCTGAGCTCTCATGGTCTCGCATTTAACCCCTTACAGATATCATTAGTGTACATTCACCTGTAAGACTGAATATAGGAGTCTGGATACGGGAGTATATTCTGAGGTGGTACACGCGAATGAGTTTAAGTCCTTAAAACACTAATCTCGTATCTCGAATCAATTGAACTTTGTGTGAAAATTTAAGTTACTGATCAATCTAAGTGAATCGTTTAGAACTTAAAATGTTTAAAGCTTAACGATGCTAGTGATTTGTCAAAAACTGATATGATCCTCTTACACAAACTCGCAAAAATATTGTCTGTAAATATTTCTTTACTGTTTTTCTTTAGTGTGTTTTAGCATAAAATTTTGAAAAAATCAAAAAGATTTTATTTCATCTTATTTTCGACAAATGATGTTGAAAAGCTGATTTTCAAAATTCCGAGTGCTAAACATGATGAACAACAGGGTTGGGAGAGTTTGTTCGAATTGAGAAATGATTTTGAAAAGATAAAATGGTTTCAAATTAATGAAATGTCAAATTTGAATGTTTCGAATACAAGAGGTAGGCAGAGATTCTAAATTTGTTAAATCTTAATCTTTGTGAAATTTATTGTTGGGTAGAGTTATGCAGGTCCCCGATTCTAAGCCTGAGCAGAGTTTGAGCCAGGTCACGATCTTAGAATGAGTGCTATGTCAGATTGTGATCCCGAAACAACTTAAGGGGGAGTCTGTTAGCAAGAGGGAGTCTGAAGATGTTAGAGGCAGTTTCTAATCCTGGTACTTTGTTCAAGATAGAAGCTGCTGATTCTGGAAGAAAAGAGGAAAGGTTGAAGGATGCTTACAGTGTCAGATACTTTGGAAAGAGTGTGAAGACTGATCAAGACTGAAGACTCGTTGTAGGATCGTTTTCTGACCCGAACGAGTCGATCAGAAGAGTTTTTCTCAATACGAAAGGCGGAAACAGACGTATCAAGTTCAATTCAGCTAGAATATCACTTTAAACTGTCTTTAGATTGATTTGACAAAGTTTTACAGCGAATAGATACTTCGGCAGCACTTCGGCTCTTAAACCGGAATCTAATTTCGTTACAAATGACCAACACAAGACACCTATTTATAGGCAAGGTGATTTCGCATGGATCTGCTCAAACGAAATCAATTTCACACGAAATAGTAATTTCGTGCGAAATTAACTCACAACCTATTTTTGACATATTTCTCGTATAACGTGCCCTGATCTATCTATTACAATGCAAGACTTGATACAAGACGAAGTCGACAGACGTATGCACTAACAGACTCCCCCTCGGATGTCGACGAGTCTTCAATACATGTCTTCAACATCTTCAGTCTTTATCAGTCATTCCGAACTCTTCCAAAGTATCTAACAATGTAAAGCATCCTCAATCTCTGTCTTCTTCTCTTATCTCCATAATCTCCACCTGACTTTTATCTCACTCTAATTCTCTTGATCAAATCTCTTGATTCCTTAAGTTCATCAGCTTGCATGAACATCAGGTCCAGAATCAGAACTTGACTCTCACTATGCTTAGAATCAAAACCTGGCTCTCTCTAAACTTTAATCCTGCACAAACTCTACCTTACAATAAATTTCACAAATTTAAAATTTGACAAATTTATTCTCTGCTTACCACTTGTAGACACAAAAACAACATCATTTGCAAGTGTCATACAACATGATTTAACATTTTTAAAATTCTGATGAACCACTTGTAAAAAAATATTTATCTCAAAACCTTTCTTAATTTCAAACAGACTCCCCCTCATTGATTGTCATCATGTTTAGCACTTGGAATTTTGAAAATCAGCTCTTCAACATCAGTTATCGAAAATCTTTTTGCATTTTTCAAAATTTAAGCTAAAACACACTGAAAATCTTTTTGAGTTTTTGTTTTTAATGAAATGCAGTAAAGAAATATTTACAGGCAATATTTTTGTGAGTTTGTGTAAGAGGATCATATCAGTTTTTGAGACAAATCACCAACACCATTAAGCTTTAAACATTTTCAGTTCTAAACGATTCACTTAGATTGTCAGTATAGTGATCCACTTAAATTCTCACACAAATTTCAATTGTTTCGAGATACGAGATTAGTGTTTTAGAGACTTAAACTTATTCGCGTGTCCCACCTCAGAATATACTCCCGTATCCAGATCCCAATATTCAGTCTTACAGGTGAGCATACCTAGATGATATCTGTAAAGGGTTAAAATGCGAGGGCCATGAGAGCTCAGGCTATTGCTTCCACAAAATCAGAGAGATGATGGCTTCGACTTTTGGTATGTTCCCTTTAAAGAATCTTTTCTTCAACAGCACATGATTAGCATTTTGCAATGTTTTATCATTTTTTGTACTGAGGATGATGCTATATTTCAAGCAAGCGTAAAGTATTATACGGGGACTAGGCCATTGCTTTCGCAAAATCAGAAGTCCCGGGATAATACCCCAGATATCACTGAGTATAAAGACCTAGTATCTCAGAAAGAGGGACCTTTCAAACAAGATTTCGGGGGTTACCCATATATCCAAGAGATGTTCCCCACGATATAAGTAAGTTTGAAATTTAGGTTTATATCTCGTCACAATAAACTTGTTTTTGCCATACCAAACCTTCTAAAACTTATTTCTAAGTGATGTAAAGGTTATTTAAGGTATGTTAAGCTTATGTTGCTGTTCTGGAGTGTTTGTCGCCTTTAACTAATCGCGTTTACGCATCAGTTTGCGTATAACTTTCAAGAAAGTGATATAGAGTTTAAAATCAATCAAAAATCAAAACGCACAAAATGTCAAACATAAATAACAAATATTGGGATCAAAATACATTGTTTTATTGATATTGTATTGTTCAGAGTCTGTACAATGATATCACAAGCACAGATGTCACAGTCTCCCCTACTTTAGGAAATTTCATCCCGAAATTTATTTAGAGGAAACTCGTGAGAATAGATGTGGATATTTCACTTTCATCTGATCTTCACGTTCCCATGTAAACTCTGGGCCACGTTTAGATTCCCAGTGAATTTTGACAATAGGTATGCGCTTGTGTTTGAGCTTTTTGACTTCACGGTCCATGATTTCCACAGGTTTCTCAATGAAGTGCATCGTGTTATCAACACGAATTTCATCAAGTGGTAAGTGGAGGTTCTCATCAGCTAAACACTTTTTGAGATCGGACACGTGGAAAGTTGGATGAACAATTCCAAGTTCAGGAGGTAGCTCAAGTCTGTAGGCTACTTTTCCGATTCTTTCAACGATCTTGAATGGTCCAACATAGCGTGGTGCAAGTTTTCCTTTCTTTCCAAATCTAATCACACCTTTCCAAGGGGATACCTTGAGTAGGACGTGATCACCGACTTGAAATTCTAAGGGCTTGCGTCGCCGATCCGCATAACTCTTTTGACGGCTTCCAGCTGTCTGTAGGTTATCACGAATCTTCTTGACCTTATCTGTAGTCTCTAGAATGAGTTCAGGTCCAGTAAGCTGAGCTTCACCTATCTCATTCCAGCAGACCGGTGAACGACATTTTCAACCGTATAAAGCTTCGAAAGGAGCCATGTTGATGCTAGAGTGATAACTATTGTTGTAGGAGAATTCGATCAACGGTAGATGCGAATCCCAACTACCACCAAAGTCAATCACACATACTCTAAGCATATCCTCCAGTATCTGGATTGTTCTCTCAGATTGACCATCCGTTTGCGGATGATATGCTGTGCTCAAATTAAGTTGGGTACCCATGGTAGATTGCATGGTTCTCCAAAAGCGAGACGAGAATCGAGCATCTCTGTCAGATATGATGTTCAAAGGAACACCATGTCGAGATACAATCTCATCAACATAGATTTTAGCAAGCTTGTCAGCAGATAGATCCTCACGGATCGGCAAGAAATGTGCTGACTTTGTAAGACGATCAATGATTACCCAAATGGCGTCATGACCTCTTTTAGTGCGCGGTAATTTGGTAATGAGATCCATAGCAATGTTTTCCCATTTCCAAACCGGAATCTCTGGTTGCTCCAAAAGTCCAGAGGGATGTTGATGTTCTGCCTTAACCCTAAGGCAAGTAAGGTATTTGGAAACATATAAGGCAATGTCTTTCTTCATTCCCGGCCACCAGTACTGGGTTCGAAGATCCTTATACATTTTATCTGCACCAGGATGAATAGAATAACGAGACTTATGAGCTTCATCCATTAGCAAGGTGCGGAGATCGTCTATACTTGGGACCCACAAACGGCCCATGAAATAGAATACTCCAAAGTCTTTCAGTTCAAGCTCAGGTTTAATATGACACGGAAATTCTTTACCCATCAAACCTTGTGTAACACAAGTGTGTTGAGCCTGAGAAATGCGGGTTTGAATATTAGATCGAACTTGTACACAATGAAGCTTGACACGTTCCTTACGACTCAATGCGTCAGCCACGACATTCGCCTTACCAGGATGGTAGCGAATTTCGCAATCGTAGTCGTTTAGGAGTTCAACCCAACGTCGTTGCCTCATGTTAAGTTCTTTCTAATTGAAAATATGCTGGAGACTTTTGTGGTCAGTAAACACTACACACTTTGTACCGTACAGGTAGTGTCTCCAGATTTTGAGAGCAAAAACTACTGCACCTAACTCAAGATCATGAGTGGTGTAGTTCTTCTCGTGTACCTTCAGCTGTCTTGATGCATAAGCTATGACTTTGTTTCTTTGCATAAGAACGCAGCCAAGGCCTAATTTGGATGCATCACAGTACACGACAAAATCGTCGTTACCCTCAGGCAAAGATAGAATAGGTGCATCACAGAGTTTCTGTTTCAAGGTCTGAAAAGCTTCCTCCTGTTTGGGTCCCCACTCAAAAGGTTTGCTCTTCTGAGTTAAAGCAATGAGAGGAACCGCAATCTTGGAGAAGTTTTCAATGAATCAGCGGTAATAACCCGCTAGACCAAGAAATGAATGAACCTCGGTAGGAGTAGTAGGTGTATCCCAATCCTTAATCGCACTGATTTTGGTGGGATCTACATGAATACCTTGTTCGTTGACAATGTGCCCCAAAAATTGAACTTCCTTAAGCCAGAATTCGCACTTGGAGAATTTGGCGAAAAGCTGTTCTTTCTTTAGAAGCTCCATTGTAAGACGAAGATGTTGCTCATGATCAGCTCGAGTCTTGGAATAGATCAAAATGTCATCTATGAAAACAATGATGAACTTGTCCAAATAAGGCTTACAAACCCTATTCATCAAGTCCATGAAAACAGCAGGAGCATTTGTTAGACCGAAAGGCATAACTGTAAACTCATAATGACCGTATCTTGTACGAAAAGCTGTTTTGGGGATATCCTCTTCAAGCACTCGAAGTTGATGATACCCAGAACGTAGATCAATCTTTGAAAAGCAAGTAGCGCCCTGTAGCTGATCAAAGAGATCATCAATGCGAGGTAGGGGATATCGATTCTTGATGGTAAGCTTGTTAAGCTCACGATAATCGATACACATTCGGAAAGATCCATCTTTCTTTTTCACAAATAGGACCGGAGCTCCCCAAGGGGAAAAGCTCGGACGGATGAATCCTTTGTCAGATAGTTCTTAAAGCTGCTTAGACAACTCTTGCATCTCAGACGGTGCAAGACGATAAGGTGACTTAGCAATAGGATTTTCACCAGGCACAAGATCAATGCGAAACTCAACTTGGCGTACAGGGGGTAAACCAGGTAATTCTTCAGGAAATACCTCAGGATAATCCCGAACAACAGAGATATCTTGGATAGTCTTACCTTTGCCTTTCTCCTCTAAGACATGTGCCAAGAAAGCGACATATTTCTTTCGTATGTATTTTTGGGCTTGGGTACAAGACATGAGTTTAAGACCACTAACGGGTTTCTCCCCACGAACTTCTAAGATCTCACCAGTCGAAAGCGGTATACGGATAATCTTCTCAAAACAAACCACCTCAGCATGGTACTTGGCAAACCAATCCATTCCTAATATAACATCGAAACTCTCGAGTTGCATCGGTGTGAGGTCAATAGGGAAAAGATGGTTATTAAGGTTCAACTGGCAATTTCAAAGAACAGAGTCGAGTACAACAGGTTCACCACTAGCTACTTCTACTGTCAAGGGCTTTCCTAGTTTTGTTCTAGTCATCGAAAGCAAAGGCTCAAAAGCTAAGGACACAAAACTCTTATCGGCACCCGAATCAAATAGAATAGAAGCAGGATGGTTGTTAACAAGGAACGTACCATTCACCACTTCGTTATCTGCACGTGCCTCATTTGCATTAAGATTAAAAGCTCTACCACAAGCCGGTGCTTGATTCACATTTGCCAACCTCGGGCAATTGTTCCGGTAGTGGGTCAAATCCCCACAATTGAAACATGAACCAAGAGGATAGTGAGGTCGTGCAGGATTCTGGGCAAGGTTTTGTGCTGCTTAGTTTTGAGCAGGCTGATTTTGGTTAGGAGCAAAATGGCAGGTGTTCGCAAGATTACCAGATTTACCACGGTTTGTGCAGATACGACATTGCACTTGTGGTTGGTGATGGCTATTACATCTGTTGCACAGAGGTGCAATACCAGCATACTGCCTTTTGGCACCAGGTTGTGCAGGCTGATTTGGAGCAGCCTGTTGTGCCACCATAGCAAAATTCTTGGAAGCCTTACGCTTCCTTGATTTCTTTGAAGACTCAGCAGCCTTCTTGCCCTTTTTCTCCTGAGTGCTATCAGACTATTTCTGCTTTTTATCACCTTTCTGTGGAGTTTACCCTTCTTGACTTGCGATTCAGTAAGGGTTGCAGCTAGCTCAATGGCATGTCGGACGGTAGTGGGGTTGCTGCCAGTGACGATATCCTGAACAGGATCTGGTAAACCGTCTATGTATTTCTCAATAGCCTTATCCAAAGGCGTGACCATTGTCGGACAGAGTAAGCTTAACTCTTCGTATCTATCAGTGTACGCCCGGTGTTCACCACTATCTTGCTTTAAGTCATGGAACTCATTTTCAAGTGCCCTCTGCTCGTGACGAGGACAAAATTCTCTCATCATGAGAGCTCTAAGTTCCTCCCAAGTCAACATCAGCACCTCGGTCTCTCATTACCCCATTCCACCAGGTGAGAGCCCTCTTTTGGAATACACTAGAAGGAAACTCGACCTTACGGTTGTTCGGACACTGAACATGGCGAAAGGTGCTCTCAAGACTCTCAAACCACTGGAGAAGCCCAGTTACTCCTTCAAAACCACTAAACTTGAGTGGTTTACCGAGTTAAAACTTTTGAAATTGCACGGAGCAGGTGCATTATTGTTATTGTTGGCTTGGTTTATTTGAGTGATGAGATTAGGTAGCATAGCAGCCATTTGCTGTGCTATAATAGCTGCCAGTTCGGCATCAGGTTGTTGAACGTTACGTCGAGGAGGCATTCCAAAAGAGGAAACATGAGAGAAAACGAGTGAGATGATGTGATGAAAGAAATGAGATAGCAATAAAACCGACAAAATAAAAGGATGCTGGTCATTTGTTTGTTACCAATAAGAAGTGTTAAAACTGAAAAGATTAACAAGGTTTTCAAATTAACAGAAATTAATATTTCTAAAATAAAAGATGTAAATCTTAATGAAAAACCTAAAAAATACACTTCAAGAGTTCAACAAAGATTGAACAAGAAAAAGGGTTACAGTTCTGGTTTGGGTTATCGAAAGAAACCAAACCATAACAGTAATTTCAAAAAGAAAGGTCTAGGTTTCATTCCACCAGAAAATCATAAAAATAAGAAAACTTATAAACCAAAAACTAAATTTGTTTCAGGATCAAGTTCTGAAGAGGAGAAGGAGAAACCTTTCTGGAAACAGTCAAACAAGGAGTTTCTCGCTGAAAGGAAAAAGAATATGATGATGAAATCTGATCCAAGAGTTGAAAGAAGAACCTGTTTCAAATGTCAAGAGGTTGGACATATTGCCTGGAATTGTCCAAAGTCCACCAACACAAAACAGGGAGTTCCTTCCAACTTGAAATTGAAAGAAAAATGTGTTGATCAAAAAGAACAACCAATAGAAAAATTTAAAGAGTTCAAAAATTTGACTTTCGAAGTTGGTGAAAGTTCGAAACGTTTTTACAAAAGAAGAGCAAATTTAAACAAACAAAAATGGGTTGTTAAAGATTCGGAAGTTAGTTCTGACAATGAATCTGATTCGTCAAAATCAGAGGAGTCATTTGTTGTGCAAAGTGAAGAGAATTCCGTTCCAACAATGGATGATGAAAATTTTCCACCATTGTCAAACGGAAACTTGAAATCAAAAGGTAAGTTTGAGATTTCAGATCAATTCTTCTCTGATGAGAAAGAATTTGATGCTGAAAAAGCTTTTAATGGAAAAGTGTTACATATTTTTTGGAAGATGGCTGATGGGAAGGTAAAAGGAGTAAAAGTGTCACACCCTGACCGCGTTAAAACAACAAACTGCGGCGGAAACGTCGGGGAGTGAGGCGACAGAATTATTGTTTCAACAACCATGGTAATTAAAGTTTTGTATTAATAGAATTAAAGTTTACATTGTCTTGGGATTTTAATAAAACATAACATAATCATTGTCTTTTAAGTCACTAAGGCCCAAGTCCGCCTAAGTGTAGCACAAACATCATCATGCATTAGCACCTGAAACACATGCGAAAATAGGTACGTCAGCATAAAAATGCTTGTGAGATACATAGGTTTTGTTTATGCAAGATTCATGACTTGTAGTTTAAAGAAGGGTTTAACAAAAAGTAGTCATGAACCTTGTAAAATGTTTTATTTTATGAAATCATGTGAAAATCGATATGAAAATCAAATGATATAAAATAAATATGCATGGTTAAATGAATAACCATTTAAAAGTGAATTTGTATAAAATGTTTACTTTGTATAAAAATGTTGTGTCCTTGTGAAAAATGTTTCACGTCTTTGTCAAGTGGCTTTGATAACGCAACAATGTATAATATACAATAAAAGCACTTATATATAGGAAGTACCAGCGGCGTATCCACCATGCTTTTATCATATAACACATAGCCCCGTTATATAAGTCACTTATCAATAACCAACCAAAATGTCTTTTTTAATGTTAAAATGTTTATGTATAAACCATGTACAATGTCATGTGTGAAATGTATCATGTATAAACAAATGTAATGCATAGCAAGTAGAAAATGTGACAACCCGAGTTTTCAAGATCTCTATCCGATTTAACCTCGTACTTATTTGCAAGCGTGTTTTATAAATACTTGATGTGCAATACATGTGTTGCGTAAATGTGTATGAATGTTATGTATATATTGTTTGGGTTATTGGATTTTATAATTGAAATCAAATGTTGGAGTTCTAGCCGAAAACCCACCCACCCACGAAAACACTTCCGGTGTTTTCGTCTATCATGGGCCCAACGAAAACAACAACTGGGCTTTGGCCCAGTAGCAATCTATTTTAATATTTTGTTCCCCCACTTTACGTAAAAGCGAATCGCCAAACCCTAGAACACCTCTTCAACCGAGTGACGGCAACTGCAACCCTTTGGAACCTTTCTTTCCGAATCGACCTGTTAGTTTCTCTATTCCGGTTAGTGTCCAACCTTTACATGATTGCTTGTTAACTGTATAGTTGGAATCAATGTTAGTTGATAGTATCTTGCATGATAAATAGGTTAAACATGAAATTGATATTGCATGATTTGTGGCTAATATCGGTTTGTGCGTGATTGTACAAATGGATAATTAATGACAATCGGTGGTGAGGGCCATAGAGTGAAGTTACATGGTTGCACAAAGATTTAAAAATCTGAATATGTATATGGCGGCCATGTGCGATCAGACATAATCATGTGGACATTTAAGAAATTGTCAGTAGGAATATAGGTGATTTATATTGTTTGTGCAATCGAAATATGTGAAGGTGGCAGTCTAACCTTTGACTTGAAAACATGATAATTGGCAAACAGTGTTGGATTGGGTGATATGGTAATTGATCTGACGTATACATAACTAGGGTTTATGATAGAGACTCTGTACTGCGATGTTTTGTTATGATGATTGGTATTATTATTGACTATTTTGTTTGGATATACAACCGAATGATTAATGGTAAAGTTTCGGGGATGGGTAACTGGTAACAAAGATGAGGTTTAGTCGACGAAATCCAAAGTGATTTCATCGGCCAAAGTGTTTTCGGCCCAATGTGATTTCGGCCCAAAAGTGTTTTCGGCTCAATGTCTGTAACTTGTATGTAAATCTATTATTTTATTAACTCAGTTAGTTATTGGTTCAGTTAGTTGGCAACTCTGTTAGATATACAAACTCTGTTAAACATGTCGACTGTGTTAAGTATGTTAAGTATATGAACCTCTTCTGAGCTTGTAACCTTGTTAAGTTATTGACAATGTTAAAACCTGTTAACTCTGTTAAGGAGGAAACTCTCTGTTAACCCTGTTAAGCCAAGTTCATTAACCTTGTTAGCCAATTAACTCTGTTAACTTTATTTGACTCTGTTAAAGTATACAACTCTGTTGAGTGTGTAACCTTAATGGGTTGATAACCCTGTTAGCGTATTATTACTGTTAAGCATGTTGATTTTGCTTAGTCTGTAATATTAATCACATGTGAATCTTTACGAACTTGAACTGATTTCGCATACATGCCTAATTATAGGACTTGACTGATTATTTGTGAGAACGTAATTAAACGTACCGAGCAAACCAAGGTGAGTTCACACTCTTACCAAGGCATGGGATTCCCGGGGCTGGGAATGGGTTTTGAATAATGGGATTGAACAATTACTCGTACTTACACTGCTACTAGACTATCTACCATCGTCCTCAGGTTAGGCAGGACACTTACGTAAAACCTACGTAAACTTGTACTTACCACTGTCCTCAGGTTACGAAGGGCACTTACGTAAAACCTACGTAAACTCATACATACTACTGTCTTCGGGTTAAGAGGGACACTTACGTAAACCCCCGCGTACCACTGTCCTCGGGTTGAGAAGGGCACTTACGTAAAGCCTACGTAAACCTCGTACGTACTACTGTTCTCGGGTCAAGAAGAACACTTATGGTACAACTAGTCTAGTAAATACAAACATGGGAAGCCCCCACTAATAGTACATACAACAAGGGAAGCCCCCACCAATTGAACCTACACAACGGCTTAGTTAATAACGCATAGTTATGCAACGAACTTACTTACTGTGAACTCGCTCAACTAGTTGTTGACTTTCTGTTACATGCCTTGCAGGACCATAGGTACTCTTGGAGCTTGCACGGGAGGCGCGGTCGTTGTGGGCACGGATTGTGGATGTTTTGATGAAAACTTTATGACTCTTTAAACTAAACACTTGTGTTGGATTTTCATACTATGCTTCCGCTACCTATACTACGTTTTTGATTGAATACCAATTGTATTGTGATGGATTACATTTACTTTTACTTATTACTTATATGTTCAATATGATTGGTGGCTTGATCCTGGTCAGTCACGCCTCCAAGCGGTGATACTCCGCGTGTGGATTTTGGGGGTGTGACAGATTGGTATCAGAGCCATTGGTTATAGTGAACTTGGTTTTAATAAGGGAAAAAGTTTTTATTAAAACCAGACTATAACCTGTACAGTGCTCAACGATCCACAACGACGCCTCGCTCTACGTGCAAGACTCGACATTCTAGGTGATATGATTTATGTTACATTGCCTACTTGCTAGATTACATAGAACTTTGCTCAGGGTATGCTTAGATAAACGTAGCAACTGTTGTTTGAAAACACATGTGTGCTTACTCTCTTCTGTCATCGCACTTTCGCGAACCTCTCTCACTCATGTTCTCTTTGATATCAAGATCATGAGTGGACGCGTTAACCTAACTCAAGCCCAGTTGGCGGCTTTGATCACTGAACAAGTTACTGCAGCACTCGCAGCTGCCCAGGCAGGAGGTATAAGCTGCCGTCACCACTTACTCTAGGATCTTTAGATCCTACTCTTGTAAACCAACACTCGTGCTTAAGTATGTTTACTGTTACGCACACGACAGGTCAACACGCTCAGCCACCTGTGTGCACGTTCAAAACTTTCATGGACTGCCGTCCTAGTACTTTCAGTGGCACTGAAGGAGCAGTAGGACTCCTCCACTGGTTCGAGAAGCTCGAGTCAGTCTTCGAAATGTGTGAATGCCCTGAGGCTCGTAGGGTGAAGTATGCCAATGGTACTCTCGAAGGCGTTGCGTTGACTAGGTGGAACGCACAAGTGCAAATGTTAGGGTTGGCAGCTGCCAATGCCACCCCATGGAACGACTTTAAGGAACTGATCAAACGGGAATACTGTAGTCGTGATGACATCCACAAGCTGGAAGTGGAGTTCTTTAACCTAACAATGATGGGGTCAGAGATAGAAGCATATACAAAGCAATCCAATGAACTGGCAATGTTATGCCCAACTATGGTAGATCCTCCAATCAAGCGCATCGAGCTGTATCTCAAGGGTCTTGTACCAGAAATTTAAAGCCATGTGACTTCGGCAAATCTTGCTACCATTCAAGATGTTACTCGTCTAGCTCATCGTCTCACAGACCAGGCAGTGGAACAGAACAGGCTGCCTAAACGTATCAGTGCTACTACTACTGCTATCACTACTGCTACTCCCAGTGACAACAAGCGAAAATGGGATGGAACCTCCAGCAAGGGTTCAACTTCGGTTCATTCCCAGGCACAGCAACGAAAGACAGATAATTACCAGAGCCCCGGTCAGCAGTCTTCTGGTAGTCAAAGGCAAGGTGGATATCGAGGAAATCACCCAAAGTGCAACAGGTGCAACAGACACCACAATGGTCAGTACAACAAGGGTCGTTGTCGGAGGTGTCTCAAGATGGGGCATGAAGCCAAAGATTGTAGAAGCTCACGTCCTGCAAACCAGAACCGACAACAGCAGCCACAAGCTCCACAGATTTAGCAGCAACAGCAGGGTAACAAGGGATGCTATCAGTGTGGTGCTGAAGGTCACTTCAAGAGACACTGCCCACAGTTGAACCAGAACCAGAATCAGAACCATAACCAAGGAAACGGGAACGACAGTGGAGACAACAACGGGGGTAATAACGACGGCAATGGTGCCAAGGGTCGAATGTTCGTGATTGGTCAGAATGATGCTAGGAATGACCCCAATGTTGTGATGGTTTCGACATCGTTATTGGTATGGATTGGCTACCTCAACATCGAGCAGAGATTCTTTGCAAAGAAAAGATCATCCGCATTCCTCGTGCTGGTTAAGAACCATTGGTAATTCATGGTGACAAGCTCCTGGAGCAGCACCCATAGCTCGAGCACCTTATCGCTTAGCTCCAACTGAACTGGAAGAACTATCTAAGCAATGGAAAGAACTTTTGGAAAAAGGTTTCATACGTCCTAGCTCTTTGCCCTGGGGAGCTCCAGTATTGTTTGTGAAGAAGAAAGACGGTACCTTCCGCATGTGCATAGATTACCACGAACAGAACAAGGTGACCGTGAAGAATCGCTATCCTCTTCCACGCATTGACGACTTGTTCGACCAGCTGCAAGGGTCGAGCTACTATTCAAAGATTGATCTGAGGTCAGGCTACCATCAACTGAGAGTCCGGGACGAGGACGTCTCCAAAACAGCATTCCGAACTCGCTATAGCCACTACGAGTTTCTGGTCATGCCATTCGGGTTAACAAACGCGCCTGCGGTCTTCATGGAATCTTGTGAACAGGGTGTGCAAGCCCTATCTGGATAAGTTCGTTATTGTATTTATCGATGACATTTTGATTTACTCCAAGAGTCAGGAGGAACACGAGCAGCATTTACGACTCATTTTGGAACTCCTTCGAGCAGAACAGCTGTGCGCCAAGTTTTCAAAATGCGACTTCTGGCTTCGTGAAGTCCACTTCCTAGGCCACGTGGTAAACAAGGATGGGATTCATGTTGATCCATCCAAGGTAGATTCGATCAAGAACTGGCCTGCACCTCGCACACCAACCGAAATACGCCAATTCTTGGGTTTGGCGGGTTATTACAGACGGTTCATCAAAGACTTCTCAAAGATTGCACAGCCGCTTACACTACTGACACAGAAAGGTGTTGCTTATCGTTGGGGTAATACACAGGAAACAACGTTTCAGCACTTAAAGGATAGACTTTGTAGCGCACCTATCCTCTCATTTCCTGAAGGCACGGACGATTTTGTAGTCTACTGCGACGCATCCATCCAAGGTCTTGGATGTGTGTTGATGCAACGGGATAAAGTCATTGCTTATGCTTTGCGCCAACTTAAGATTCACAAACGGAATTACACTACACATGATTTAGAGCTGGGAGCTGTTGTTTTTGCGCTCAAGATATGGCGACATTACCTGTATGGCACCAAGTGCACCATCTACACCGATCACAGGAGTCTCGAGCATATCTTCAAGCAGAAAGAGTTGAACATGCGACAACGTCGATGGGTCGAATTACTGAACGATTACGAATGTGCTATAAAGTACCATCCAGGCAAAGCCAATGTGGTGGCCGACGCCCTTAGTCGAAAGGATACTACACCTAGGCGTGTACGAGCGTTGCAACTCACTATTCAGTCTAGTCTTCCTGCACAGATACGAGATGCTCAGGTAGAAGCATTGAAACCAAAAAACGTCAAGGCTGAAGCCCTACGCGGCTCAAGGCAACGGTTAGAACAAAAGGCAGACGACGCCTACTATGCAACAGGACGCATTTGGGTCCCACTCTACGGCGACTTACGCGAGCTTGTAATGGATGAAGCTCATAAGTCTCGCTACTCAGTACATCCTGGTTCGGATAAGATGTACCACGACTTGAAAACTACATATTGGTGGCCTAGCATGAAAGCTCACATAGCAACTTACGTCAGCAAGTGCTTGACTTGTGCGAGAGTCAAGACTGAATATCAGAAACCATCAGGCCTACTCCAACAACCAGAGATACCACAATGGAAATGGGAGCAAATTTCCATGGATTTTGTTACTGGCCTGCCTAGATCTCAACGTGGGAATGATACTATTTGGGTGATCGTGGATCGACTCACAAAGTCTGCACACTTCTTGGCTATCAAAGAAACAGACAAGTTCTCTACATTAGCAGACATCTACTTAAAAGAAGTGGTTTCAAGGCACGGGGTGCCAACCTCCATTATCTCTGATCGTGATGCACGTTTTACTTCAGAACTGTGGCAAGCAATGCACAAATCTTTTGGCTCTCGGTTAGACATGAGCACAGCTTATCACCCTCAGACGGATGGACAGTCTGAGCTCACTATTCAAACTTTAGAAGACATGCTTCGTGCATGTGTAATCGATTTCGGCAACGGCTGGGAAAAACATCTCCCATTAGTGGAGTCCTCGTATAACAACAGTTACCACACCAGCATTCAAGCCGCACCATTCGAGGCATTGTACGGGCGTAAATGCCGATCACCTCTCTGTTGGGCAGAGGTGGGTGATAGTCAGATCACAGGTCCAGAACTGGTAGTAGACACAACAGAAAAGATTGCTCAAATACGACAACGCATGGCGGCAGCTCACGACCGTCAGAAAGCATACGCCGATAAGGGCAGGAAACCACTCGAGCTCCAGGTTGGGGATCGAGTGCTACTCAAAGTTTCACCCTGGAAGGGTGTTGTTCGTTTTGGAAAACGAGGCAAGCTCAATCCGCGATATGTCGGACCGTTCGAAATTATTGAGAAGATAGGCAGGGTGGCCTACAGACTAAACCTACCAGCTGAACTCAGTGCAGTTCACAACGTTTTCCACGTGTCGAATCTGAAGAAGTGTCTGTCAGATGAGACCCTCATAGTTCCTTTGAAGGAGCTCACTATCGACGAGCAGTTGCGATTCGTCGAGGAACGAGTTGAAATCACGGACCGGGATGTTAAGGTCCTCAAGCGCACTAGAATCCCTCTCGTTCGAGTTCGTTGGAACTCCCGTCGTGGCCCAGAGTTCACCTGGGAACGAGAAGATCAAATGAAACTCAAGTATCCCCAGTTATTCGAAAACAGTGCAACCACTACTGAGGCCGAAGCTACTACAGAATTTCGGGACGAAATTCCAAATCAACGGGGGGATGATGTGACACCCCAGGAAAACCAGTAAACTACACAACACAACTAGCTTCCTCAGTAACCACGTGCTAAATTTCGGGACGAAATTTCTTTCAAGTTGGGGATAATGTGACAACCCGAGTTTTCAAGATCTCTATCCGATTTAACCTCGTACTTATTTGCAAGCGTGTTTTATAAATACTTGATGTGCAATACATGTGTTGTGTAAATGTGTATGAATGTTATGTATATATTGTTTGGGTTATTGGATTTTATAATTGAAATCAAATGTTGGAGTTCTAGCTGAAAACCCACCCACCCACGAAAACACTTCAGGTGTTTTCGTCTATGATAGGCCCAACGAAAACAACAACTGGGCTTTGGCCCAGTAGCAATCTATTTTAATATTTTGTTCCCCCACTTTACGTAAAAGCGAATCGCCAAACCCTAGAACACCTCTTCAACCGAGTGACGGCAACTGCAACCCTTTGGAACCTTTCTTTCCGAATCGACCTGTTAGTTTCTCTATTCCGGTTAGTGTCCAACCTTTACATGATTGCTTGTTAACTGTATAGTTGGAATCAATGTTAGTTGATAGTATCTTGCATGATAAATAGGTTAAACATGAAATTGATATTGAATGATTTGTGGCTGATATCGGTTTGTGCGTGATTGTACAAATGGATAATTAATGACAATCGGTGGTGAGGGCCATAGAGTGAAGTTACATGGTTGCACAAAGATTTAAAAATCTGAATATGTATATGGCGGCCATGTGCGATCAGAGATAATCATGTGGACATTTAAGAAATTGTCAGTAGGAATATAGGTGATTTATATTGTTTGTACAATCGAAATATGTGAAGGTGGCAGTCTAACCTTTGACTTGAAAACATGATAATTGGCAAACAGTGTTGGATTGGGTGATATGGTAATTGATCTGACGTATACATAACTAGGGTTTATGATAGAGAATCTGTACTACGATGTTTTGTTATGATGATTGGTATTATTATTGACTATTTTGTTTGGATATACAACCGAATGATTAATGGTAAATTTTCGGGGATGGGTAACTGGTAACAAAGATGAGGTTTAGTCGACGAAATCCAAAGTGATTTCATCGGCCAAAGTGTTTTCGGCCCAATGTGATTTCGGCCCAAAAGTGTTTTCGGCTCAATGTCTGTAACTTGTATGTAAATCTATTATTTTATTAACTCAGTTAGTTACTGGTTCAGTTAGTTGGCAACTCTGTTAGATATACAAACTCTGTTAAACATGTCGACTGTGTTAAGTATATGAACCTCTTCTGAGCTTGTAACCTTGTTAAGTTATTGACAATGTTAAAACCTGTTAACTCTGTTAAGGAGGAAACTCTCTGTTAACCCTATTAAGCCAAGTTGATTAACCTTGTTAGCCAATTAACTCTGTTAACTTTATTTAACTCTGTTAAAGTATACAACTCTGTTGAGTGTGTAACCTTAATGGGTTGATAACCCTGTTAGCGTATTATTACTATTAAGCATGTTGATTCTGCTTAGTCTGTAATATTAATCACATGTGAATCTTTACGAACTTGAACTGATTTCGCATACATGCCTAATTATAGGACTTGACTGATTATTTGTGAGAACGTAATTAAACGTACCGAGCAAACCAAGGTGAGTTCACACTCTTACCAAGGTATGGGATTCCCGGGGCTGGGAATGGGTTTTGAATAATGGGATTGAACAATTACTTGTACTTACACTGCTACTAGACTATCTACCATCGTCCTCAGGTTAGGCAGGACACTTACGTAAAACCTACGTAAACTTGTACTTACCACTGTCCTCAGGTTACGAAGGGCACTTACGTAAAACCTACGTAAACTCATACATACTACTGTCTTCGGGTTAAGAGGGACACTTACGTAAAACCTACGTAAACCCCCGCGTACCACTGTCTTCGGGTTGAGAAGGGCACTTACGTAAAACCTACGTAAACCCCCTCGTACGTACTACTGTTCTCGGGTCAAGAAGAACACTTATGGTACAACTAGTCTAGTAAATACAAACATGGGAAGCCTCCACTAATAGTACATACAACATGGGAAGCCCCCACCAATTGAACCTACACAACGGCTTAGTTAATAACGCATAGTTATGCAACGAACTTACTTACTGTGAACTCGCTCAACTAGTTGTTAACTTTCTGTTACATGCCTTGCAGGACCATAGGTACTCTTGGAGCTTGCACGGGAGGCGCGGTCGTTGTGGGCACGGATTGTGGATGTTTTGATGAAAACTTTATGACTCTTTAAACTAAACACTTGTGTTGGATTTTCATACTATGCTTCCGCTACCTATACTACGTTTTTGATTGAATACCAATTGTATTGTGATGGATTACATTTACTTTTACTTATTACTTATATGTTCAATATGATTGGTGGCTTGATCCTGGTCAGTCACGCCTCCAAGCGGTGATACTCCGCGTGTGGATTTTGGGGGTGTGACAGATTGGTATCAGAGCCATTGGTTATAGTGAACTTGGTTTTAATAAGGGAAAAAGTTTTTATTAAAACCAGACTATAACCTGTACAGTGCTCAACGATCCACAACGACGCCTCGCTCTACGTGCAAGACTCGACATTCTAGGTGATATGATTTATGTTACATTGCCTACTTGCTAGATTACATAGAACTTTGCTCAGGGTATGCTTAGATAAACGTAGCAACTGTTGTTTGAAAACACATGTGTGCTTACTCTCTTCTGTCATCGCACTTTCGCGAACCTCTCTCACTCATGTTCTCTTTGATATCAAGATCATGAGTGGACGCGTTAACCTAACTCAAGCCCAGTTGGCGGCTTTGATCACTGAACAAGTTACTGCAGCACTCGCAGCTGCCCAGGCAGGAGGTATAAGCTGCCGTCACCACTTACTCTAGGATCTTTAGATCCTACTCTTGTAAACCAACACTCGTGCTTAAGTATGTTTACTGTTACGCACACGACAGGTCAACACGCTCAGCCACCTGTGTGCACGTTCAAAACTTTCATGGACTGCCGTCCTAGTACTTTCAGTGGCACTGAAGGAGCAGTAGGACTCCTCCACTGGTTCGAGAAGCTCGAGTCAGTCTTCGAAATGTGTGAATGCCCTGAGGCTCGTAGGGTGAAGTATGCCAATGGTACTCTCGAAGGCGTTGCGTTGACTAGGTGGAACGCACAAGTGCAAATGTTAGGGTTGGCAGCTGCCAATGCCACCCCATGGAACGACTTTAAGGAACTGATCAAACGGGAATACTGTAGTCGTGATGACATCCACAAGCTGGAAGTGGAGTTCTTTAACCTAACAATAACGGGGTCAGAGATAGAAGCATATACAAAGCAATCCAATGAACTGGCAATGTTATGCCCAACTATGGTAGATCCTCCAATCAAGCGCATCGAGCTGTATCTCAAGGGTCTTGTACCAGAAATTTAAAGCCATGTGACTTCGGCAAATCTTGCTACCATTCAAGATGTTACTCGTCTAGCTCATCGTCTCACAGACCAGGCAGTGGAACAGAACAGGCTGCCTAAACGTATCAGTGCTACTACTACTGCTATCACTACTGCTACTCCCAGTGACAACAAGCGAAAATGGGATGGAACCTCCAGCAAGGGTTCAACTTCGGTTCATTCCCAGGCACAGCAACGAAAGACAGATAATTACCAGAGCCCCGGTCAGCAGTCTTCTGGTAGTCAAAGGCAAGGTGGATATCGAGGAAATCACCCAAAGTGCAACAGGTGCAACAGACACCACAATGGTCAGTACAACAAGGGTCGTTGTCGGAGGTGTCTCAAGATGGGGCATGAAGCCAAAGATTGTAGAAGCTCACGTCCTGCAAACCAGAACCGACAACAGCAGCCACAAGCTCCACAGATTTAGCAGCAACAGCAGGGTAACAAGGGATGCTATCAGTGTGGTGCTGAAGGTCACTTCAAGAGACACTGCCCACAGTTGAACCAGAACCAGAATCAGAACCATAACCAAGGAAACGGGAACGACAGTGGAGACAACAACGGGGGTAATAACGACGGCAATGGTGCCAAGGGTCGAATGTTCGTGATTGGTCAGAATGATGCTAGGAATGACCCCAATGTTGTGATGGTTTCGACATCGTTATTGGTATGGATTGGCTACCTCAACATCGAGCAGAGATTCTTTGCAAAGAAAAGATCATCCGCATTCCTCGTGCTGGTTAAGAACCATTGGTAATTCATGGTGACAAGCTCCTGGAGCAGCACCCATAGCTCGAGCACCTTATCGCTTAGCTCCAACTGAACTGGAAGAACTATCTAAGCAATGGCAAGAACTTTTGGAAAAAGGTTTCATACGTCCTAGCTCTTTGCCCTGGGGAGCTCCAGTATTGTTTGTGAAGAAGAAAGACGGTACCTTCCGCATGTGCATAGATTACCACGAACAGAACAAGGTGACCGTGAAGAATCGCTATCCTCTTCCACGCATTGACGACTTGTTCGACCAGCTGCAAGGGTCGAGCTACTATTCAAAGATTGATCTGAGGTCAGGCTACCATCAACTGAGAGTCCGGGACGAGGACGTCTCCAAAACAGCATTCCGAACTCGCTATGGCCACTACGAGTTTCTGGTCATGCCATTCGGGTTAACAAACGCGCCTGCGGTCTTCATGGAATCTTGTGAACAGGGTGTGCAAGCCCTATCTGGATAAGTTCGTTATTGTATTTATCGATGACATTTTGATTTACTCCAAGAGTCAGGAGGAACACGAGCAGCATTTACGACTCATTTTGGAACTCCTTCGAGCAGAACAGCTGTGCGCCAAGTTTTCAAAATGCGACTTCTGGCTTCGTGAAGTCCACTTCCTAGGCCACGTGGTAAACAAGGATGGGATTCATGTTGATCCATCCAAGGTAGATTCGATCAAGAACTGGCCTGCACCTCGCACACCAACCGAAATACGCCAATTCTTGGGTTTGGCGGGTTATTACAGACGGTTCATCAAAGACTTCTCAAAGATTGCACAGCCGCTTACACTACTGACACAGAAAGGTGTTGCTTATCGTTGGGGTAATACACAGGAAACAGCGTTTCAGCACTTAAAGGATAGACTTTGTAGCGCACCTATCCTCTCATTTCCTGAAGGCACGGACGATTTTGTAGTCTACTGCGACGCATCCATCCAAGGTCTTGGATGTGTGTTGATGCAACGGGATAAAGTCATTGCTTATGCTTTGCGCCAACTTAAGATTCACAAACGGAATTACACTACACATGATTTAGAGCTGGGAGCTGTTGTTTTTGCGCTCAAGATATGGCGACATTACCTGTATGGCACCAAGTGCACCATCTACACCGATCACAGGAGTCTCGAGCATATCTTCAAGCAGAAAGAGTTGAACATGCGACAACGTCGATGGGTCAAATTACTGAACGATTACGAATGTGCTATAAAGTACCATCCAGGCAAAGCCAATGTGGTGGCCGACGCCCTTAGTCGAAAGGATACTACACCTAGGCGTGTACGAGCGTTGCAACTCACTATTCAGTCTAGTCTTCCTGCACAGATACGAGATGCTCAGGTAGAAGCATTGAAACCAAAAAACGTCAAGGCTGAAGCCCTACGCGGCTCAAGGCAACGGTTAGAACAAAAGGCAGACGACGCCTACTATGCAACAGGACGCATTTGGGTCCCACTCTACGGTGACTTACGCGAGCTTGTAATGGATGAAGCTCATAAGTCTCGCTACTCAGTACATCCTGGTTCGGATAAGATGTACCACGACTTGAAAACTACATATTGGTGGCCTAGCATGAAAGCTCACATAGCAACTTACGTCAGCAAGTGCTTGACTTGTGCGAGAGTCAAGACTGAATATCAGAAACCATCAGGCCTACTCCAACAACCAGAGATACCACAATGGAAATGGGAGCAAATTTCCATGGATTTTGTTACTGGCCTGCCTAGATCTCAACGTGGGAATGATACTATTTGGGTGATCGTGGATCGACTCACAAAGTCTGCACACTTCTTGGCTATCAAAGAAACAGACAAGTTCTCTACATTAGCAGACATCTACTTAAAAGAAGTGGTTTCAAGGCACGGGGTGCCAACCTCCATTATCTCTGATCGTGATGCACGTTTTACTTCAGAACTGTGGCAAGCAATGCACAAATCTTTTGGCTCTCGGTTAGACATGAGCACAGCTTATCACCCTCAGACGGATGGACAGTCTGAGCTCACTATTCAAACTTTAGAAGACATGCTTCGTGCATGTGTAATCGATTTCGGCAACGGCTGGGAAAAACATCTCCCATTAGTGGAGTCCTCGTATAACAACAGTTACCACACCAGCATTCAAGCCGCACCATTCGAGGCATTGTACGGGCGTAAATGCCGATCACCTCTCTGTTGGGCAGAGGTGGGTGATAGTCAGATCACAGGTCCAGAACTGGTAGTAGACACAACAGAAAAGATTGCTCAAATACGACAACGCATGGCGGCAGCTCACGACCGTCAGAAAGCATACGCCGATAAGGGCAGGAAACCACTCGAGCTCCAGGTTGGGGATCGAGTGCTACTCAAAGTTTCACCCTGGAAGGGTGTTGTTCGTTTTGGAAAACGAGGCAAGCTCAATCCGCGATATGTCGGACCGTTCGAAATTATTGAGAAGATAGGCAGGGTGGCCTACAGACTAAACCTACCAGCTGAACTCAGTGCAGTTCACAACGTTTTCCACGTGTCGAATCTGAAGAAGTGTCTGTCAGATGAGACCCTCATAGTTCCTTTGAAGGAGCTCACTATCGACGAGCAGTTGCGATTCGTCGAGGAACGAGTTGAAATCACGGACCGGGATGTTAAGGTCCTCAAGCGCACTAGAATCCCTCTCGTTCGAGTTCGTTGGAACTCCCGTCGTGGCCCAGAGTTCACCTGGGAACGAGAAGATCAAATGAAACTCAAGTATCCCCAGTTATTCGAAAACAGTGCAACCACTACTGAGGCCGAAGCTACTACAGAATTTCGGGACGAAATTCCAAATCAACGGGGGGATGATGTGACACCCCAGGAAAACCAGTAAACTACACAACACAACTAGCTTCCTCAGTAACCACGTGCTAAATTTCGGGACGAAATTTCTTTCAAGTTGGGGATAATGTGACAACCCGAGTTTTCAAGATCTCTATCCGATTTAACCTCGTACTTATTTGCAAGCGTGTTTTATAAATACTTGATGTGCAATACATGTGTTGTGTAAATGTGTATGAATGTTATGTATATATTGTTTGGGTTATTGGATTTTATAATTGAAATCAAATGTTGGAGTTCTAGCTGAAAACCCACCCACCCACGAAAACACTTCAGGTGTTTTCGTCTATCATAGGCCCAACGAAAACAACAACTGGGCTTTGGCCCAGTAGCAATCTATTTTAATATTTTGTTCCCCCACTTTACGTAAAAGCGAATCGCCAAACCCTAGAACACCTCTTCAACCGAGTGACGGCAACTGCAACCCTTTGGAACCTTTCTTTCCGAATCGACCTGTTAGTTTCTCTATTCCGGTTAGTGTCCAACCTTTACATGATTGCTTGTTAACTGTATAGTTGGAATCAATGTTAGTTGATAGTATCTTGCATGATAAATAGGTTAAACATGAAATTGATATTGAATGATTTGTGGCTGATATCGGTTTGTGCGTGATTGTACAAATGGATAATTAATGACAATCGGTGGTGAGGGCCATAGAGTGAAGTTACATGGTTGCACAAAGATTTAAAAATCTGAATATGTATATGGCGGCCATGTGCGATCAGAGATAATCATGTGGACATTTAAGAAATTGTCAGTAGGAATATAGGTGATTTATATTGTTTGTGCAATCGAAATATGTGAAGGTGGCAGTCTAACCTTTGACTTGAAAACATGATAATTGGCAAACAGTGTTGGATTGGGTGATATGGTAATTGATCTGACGTATACATAACTAGGGTTTATGATAGAGAATCTGTACTACGATGTTTTGTTATGATGATTGGTATTATTATTGACTATTTTGTTTGGATATACAACCGAATGATTAATGGTAAATTTTCGGGGATGGGTAACTGGTAACAAAGATGAGGTTTAGTCGACGAAATCCAAAGTGATTTCATCGGCCAAAGTGTTTTCGGCCCAATGTGATTTCGGCCCAAAAGTGTTTTCGGCTCAATGTCTGTAACTTGTATGTAAATCTATTATTTTATTAACTCAGTTAGTTACTGGTTCAGTTAGTTGGCAACTCTGTTAGATATACAAACTCTGTTAAACATGTCGACTGTGTTAAGTATATGAACCTCTTCTGAGCTTGTAACCTTGTTAAGTTATTGACAATGTTAAAACCTGTTAACTCTGTTAAGGAGGAAACTCTCTGTTAACCCTATTAAGCCAAGTTGATTAACCTTGTTAGCCAATTAACTCTGTTAACTTTATTTAACTCTGTTAAAGTATACAACTCTGTTGAGTGTGTAACCTTAATGGGTTGATAACCCTGTTAGCGTATTATTACTATTAAGCATGTTGATTCTGCTTAGTCTGTAATATTAATCACATGTGAATCTTTACGAACTTGAACTGATTTCGCATACATGCCTAATTATAGGACTTGACTGATTATTTGTGAGAACGTAATTAAACGTACCGAGCAAACCAAGGTGAGTTCACACTCTTACCAAGGCATGGGATTCCCGGGGCTGGGAATGGGTTTTGAATAATGGGATTGAACAATTACTTGTACTTACACTGCTACTAGACTATCTACCATCGTCCTCAGGTTAGGCAGGACACTTACGTAAAACCTACGTAAACTTGTACTTACCACTGTCCTCAGGTTACGAAGGGCACTTACGTAAAACCTACGTAAACTCATACATACTACTGTCTTCGGGTTAAGAGGGACACTTACGTAAAACCTACGTAAACCCCCGCGTACCACTGTCCTCGGGTTGAGAAGGGCACTTATGTAAAGCCTACGTAAACCTCGTACGTACTACTGTTCTCGGGTCAAGAAGAACACTTATGGTACAACTAGTCTAGTAAATACAAACATGGGAAGCCCCCACTAATAGTACATACAACATGGGAAGCCCCCACCAATTGAACCTACACAACGGCTTAGTTAATAACGCATAGTTATGCAACGAACTTACTTACTGTGAACTCGCTCAACTAGTTGTTGACTTTCTGTTACATGCCTTGCAGGACCATAGGTACTCTTGGAGCTTGCACGGGAGGCGTGGTCGTTGTGGGCACGGATTGTGGATGTTTTGATGAAAACTTTATGACTCTTTAAACTAAACACTTGTGTTGGATTTTCATACTATGCTTCCGCTACCTATACTACGTTTTTGATTGAACACCAATTGTATTGTGATGGATTACATTTACTTTTACTTATTACTTATATGTTCAATATGATTGGTGGCTTGATCCTGGTCAGTCACGCCTCCAAGCGGTGATACTCCGCGTGTGGATTTTGGGGGTGTGACAGAAAGTATCTACTTAACTACGTGAAAATGTTAATGTGATAATCAATGTTATGTACGGTGGATAATTAGTAGTTACTCAACCCCGTAGGAAAATGTACAAAACAATGCTTTTGAATAAACCCAAGTTTAAATCAAATGTTATGTTTTGCAGAAAACAATGCTTTATGATTACAAACATTTATGCAGTATTGTTTATTCGCATACATTCAAGCCTTGCGACTGTGGCGACAAACCTTTAAACAAATTAAAGGTTCATCTAAGTTATATATATCGGATTCTGTCATTCCCAACTTCCAAACAAACCTAGGAATTCGGAAACGGGAGTTGTCAAGTCTTTTGGTACCATTACATACTACCGAGCGGCGTAGCTAATGTTAATGAATGTAATATTGTTCCGATTAAACAGACCAAATGTCATAACCAATGTAGCATGTGAAAACCATGTACTAAGTATGCTAAGTAAACATACATAGTAGAAATGTTCATGAAATCAATGTGTTAGCATGCTAAGTAAACATACATAGCAAAGATGTTCATGAAATCAATGTGCTAGCATGCTAAGTAAACATACATAGCAAAACATAATTGAAAGCATGTACTATATGTGTACTATATGAAACTAGCATGATTATGTCATAAAAGCAATGAAAGCATGAAAGTAACATGTAAGCACAAGTGTTTCACCCCAAAATATTTGAAAGCGGTAAAAGAGGGGAACTATGTACTCACTTGGGATTGCTTATTAGTATTGAGAATAAGACTAATTTAAGCTCCAAGGATCACGGAATCAACAAGGCACCTAATATGGGTAACTATGTTAATAATCGGATCCTAAATCGGGAGATAGGACAGAATGAGGTTCTATAAATAAAATGAGTATTTGAACTCATATGGTATGATTTAATAGAGCTAACATTCTGATTTGAAAGTCTACCTAAGTGCTTTTGACCCGTTTCGACCCGTCATGGTAGTTTAAGCTACTATAACGCGTCGGTTGCGCAAAACTATGGTCGGATGGTTATCTAGATGCTATGTCAAGTCTTACATGCCCAAATATGCCTAAACATGTTACTAAATCAGATTATAGGTCAAAAAGTTGATCACATAGGCAAAATACGGATTTATGCTTCAAAAGGGCATTTTGGTCATTTTCTATGGGCATATAAGCTAACTAACAAATAACTAACCAATCCTAGGTGATCATAAGGTATAACCTCAGAGGTTATTCCCTATGCAACTATGATCACAAAACATGCTTGGTCGGATCCTAATGATCGACCAAACGGTTCGGGTTCGAAAGTCTAAGCGGTTGTCTAGACCGCTTAACTTATGACCCTAAACAAGCACTAAACTAATAGTGACGAGTTAAACATGTCAAAACATGTTTAACTAACTTAGAAAACTGATTTGGTATCAAAAAAAAGTGTTTTGATACCTAAAAGTAGTTCCGTGGCAAAATGCGTGCTAAAACGCATTTTGACCAAAACTTTGACTCGTCACAACACCTAGTTAACGTGGTAATCAGTAGGTATAAACGCTAAGGATTATAACCATCGTGATTACAATCACGTTGCAAAGTTCAAATGAAGTTTGCGTTGACCATTGACTGGTCAAACTGAAAGTCAAAAACTGTTTGACTTTTTAAGCTAGAAAGCAATAAAAGACTGAAAGAATGCTTACAAAAAGTCCTTGCTTGAACTTGATCTTATAAATTCTCAGGTATGAAGTTATTTAACCCCAACTTAGAGAATTTTAGACCAAGTGTGAGGAATTCAAATGAAATGCAAGGCTATTTATACTTGTTGTGGATTAACAAGATCAATCCATGTGTTTGTGTGGCCAACAAGCATAAGATCATAGCCTTACATGTGTTAGGAACTGATTAGAGACCTTGGTGATCACTTAAACTTGCCCATCACACAAAGAAATTACCATAACAGCCCCTGAAGTAACAACAGATTGCTGAAAATGATTTTTGGTCATTGGCATGTTCACACGGCCCGCGTAAGGATAGGGGGAACCTTACGCGGCCCGCCTAAGCCCTGCAGATCAGCCAAAGTTTCCAGTAATTACAGTTCAGGTCCCTGCACTTGTCAAAGCTTATTTTAGGCCCTTTTGACCCCCGTTAAGCCATTTTCAAGGCTCTACAAGGTCAATAAAGTTTAGAGGACTCAAAATATGCTCGGAAAACTCTCGGATGTCGGTTCGTTTGGTCGTACGGTCACGTTATTCGTTAAATTACGACGAAACTCAAACGGACGCGAAAACGAACCAAATTAAGCGACGAATGGAATTTTTGCATTCCGATCACTAAAATAAAAATATTTTAGTGCCTACAAAAATTTTGGATGTCCAGATGTGGTCAGAACGTAAGATATGCGCGAAAATGCAAACTTACGACATTTTTGACACTTTTAGTCCCTGTAAGATCATATAAGCATGTTTTCGCACACCGAACCTCTCAAAGCTTATTTCTAAGCTATGTTTAGGTTATATATGGTATGTTTAGCTTATGATCAAGTTCCGGACTGTACGTTGCCTTACAAAACGGCAGACTTTTGCAGTTTGACGCAAATAGTCCTTGTGAGCGAATAAACTTGTTTTTGCCATACCAAACCTTCTAAAACTTATTTCTAAGTGATGCAAAGGTTATTTAAGGTATGTTAAGCTTATGTTGCTATTTCGGAGTGTTTGTCGCATATAACTGATCGCGTTTACGCATCAGTTTGCGTATAACTTTCCAGAAAGTGATATAGAGTTTAAAATCAATCAAAAATCAAAACGCACAAAATGTCAAACATAAATAACAAATATTGAGATCAAAATACATTGTTTTATTGATATTGTATTGTTCAGAGTCTGTACAATGATATCACAAGCACAGATGTCACAAAAAGAGTTTTATAAATCAAAAAGGAATGTTCAGAAACCGAGTGATGATGACTCAGAATCACCCAAGGACCGTTAGGCTTGGGTGAATCTCTTTAACTGAAAAACCTGACTTGCCGGAGCTCCCAAGTTGGTAATCGTGGAGCATGAATCGGCATCTTTCTTAGAATTGAAAAATGTTTTTTGTGGAAAATATACAAGTGTCAAATTTTTCAAGTGGATGAAAAGAACAAAGTGGTGAATTAAACCCCATGTTTGTGAAATGACAAACAAAATTAATTTTCTGGAAAAACCATTTGATTAAAACAAACTTAAGTGTTTTGAAATCATAATGGAAAAATAGTTTGTTGTCAGGGGGAGTTCTGATTGTTTATGCCAAGTGGATGGCGAATTGAAGCAATTCACATCAGTTTGTCACTTTATTTGTATAGTTTATTTTCAAATTTTTCTTGAAAATCAAAATTTGAAACATAATTTTGATTTTAAGGGGAGTAAAAAAATTTTAGAAATTTCGAAAATTTGAAAAATCCAAAAACATGATAAAATCTGAAAAATTCCAAAAACATCGTAAAATCAAAATGAGTTTTGTTGTGAAAAAGAGGAAATGATAGTACATCAGTGGACTATCACAGCACGCTAAAGAATTGGAAAGTCAAATGTGATAAACGATCTCACTGAGGATATGCTAGTAGGTTTTTATACATTTAGTAGATTGTTTTCGAGATATAAACCTAAATATCATTACTTACTTATTTCGTGGGGAACATCTCTCGGATATATAGGTAACCCCTGAAATCTTGTTTGAAGGGCTTTCTATTTCTGACATACTAGGTCTTTGTGCGTGGTGATATCTGGGGTATTATACCAGGACTTCTGATTTTGCGGGAGGAATAGCCTAGTCCTCGTATAATACTTTGCATTGCTTTATTCATAAAGCCCACCCTTAGCATAAAAAATGATGAAACATTGAAAAATGCTAATCATGTGCTGTTGTAAAGAAGATCCCCAAGGGGGACCCACCTAAAGTCGAACCATCATCTCTCTGATTTTGCGGAAGCAATAGCCTGAGCTCTCATGGTCTCGCATTTAACCCCTTACAGATATCATTAGTGTACATTCACCTGTAAGACTGAATATAGGAGTCTGGATACGGGAGTATATTCTGAGGTGGTACACGCGAATGAGTTTAAGTCCTTAAAACACTAATCTCGTATCTCGAATCAATTGAACTTTGTGTGAAAATTTAAGGGGATCAGTATACTGACAATCTAAGTGAATCGTTTAGAACTTAAAATGTTTAAAGCTTAACGGTGCTAGTGATTTGTCAAAAACTGATATGATCCTCTTACACAAACTCGCAAAAATATTGTCTGTAAATATTTCTTTACTGTTTTTCTTTAGTGTGTTTTAGCATAAAATTTTGAAAAATCAAAAAGATTTTATTTCATCTTATTTTCGACAAATGATGTTGAAAAGCTGATTTTCAAAATTCCGAGTGCTAAACATGATGAACAACAGGGTTGGGAGAGTTTGTTCGAATTGAGGAATGATTTTGAAAAGATAAAATGGTTTCAAATTAATGAAATGTCAAATTTGAATGTTTCGAATACAAGAGGTAGGCAGAGATTCTAAATTTGTTAAATCTTAATCTTTGTGAAATTTATTGTTGGGTAGAGTTGTGCAGGTCCCCGATTCTAAGCCTGAGCAGAGTTTGAGCCAGGTCACGATCTTAGAACGAGTGCTATGTCAGATTGCGATCCCGGAACAACTTAAGGGGGAGTCTGTTAGCAAGAGGGAGTCTGAAGATGTTAGAGGAAGTTTTTAATCCTGGTACTTTGTTCAAATCTCTTGATTCCTTAAGTTCATCAGCATCATCAGCTTGCATGAACATCAGGTCCAGAATCAGAACTTGACTCTCACTATGCTTAGAATCAAAACCTGGCTCTCTCTAAACTTCAATCCTGCACAAACTCTACCTTACAATAAATTTCACAAATTTAAAATTTGACAAATTTATTCTCTGCTTACCACTTGTAGACACAAAAACAACATCATTTGCAAGTATCATACAACATGATTTAACATTTTTAAAATTCTGATGAACCACTTGTAAAAAAATATTTATCTCAAAACCTTTCTTAATTTCAAACAGACTCCCCCTCACTGATTGTCATCATGTTTAGCACTTGGAATTTTGAAAATCAGCTCTTCAACATCAGTTATCGAAAATCTTTTTGCATTTTTCAAAATTTAAGCTAAAACACACTGAAAATCTTTTTGAGTTTTTGTTTTTAATGAAATGCAGTAAAGAAATATTTACAGGCAATATTTTTGTGAGTTTGTGTAAGAGGATCATATCAGTTTTTGAGACAAATCACCAATACCATTAAGCTTTAAACATTTTCAGTTCTAAACGATTCACTTAGATTGTCAGTATAGTGATCCGCTTAAATTCTCACACAAATTTCAATTGTTTCGAGATACGAGATTAGTGTTTTAGAGACTTAAACTTATTCGTGTGTCCCACCTCAGAATATACTCCCGTATCCAGATCCCAATATTCAGTCTTACAGGTGAGTATACCTAGATGATATCTGTAAAGGGTTAAAATGCGAGGGCCGTGAGAGCTCAGGCTATTGCTTCCGCAAAATCAGAGAGATAATGGCTTCGACTTTTGGTATGTTCCCTTTAGAGAATTTTTTCTTCAACAGCCAATGTTGTAGAAGGCGCTAGGCGCTAGTCGGGCGGTGAGGTACAGCCTAGGGATTAATCGGGATTAATCGGGATTAATCGGAATGGGATTTTTATATGTATTTTTTCAAAATTATATATATATACCCAATAATATAAAAATAATACTTCAAAATTCACATAAATACTTCAAGTTTCAGATAGTATGGTTCGCTTTTGACCGATTTTGACCAATTTTGACCGCCTAGGACCGCCTAGAACCGCCTAGGACCGATTTTGATCGATTTTGACCGACTAATATTGACCGATTAATCCGATTTTGGACCGCCTAGGACCGATTTTTGACCGCCTAGGACCGATTAACTCCGACTTTGACCGATTATTACCATGACCGATTTTTGGGACCGACTAGCATAAAATTAATCAGTTAGTCACCGCCTAGCGCCTAGGCGGCGATTAATCGGCCGCCTAGGCCGATTTCTGCAACACTGTCAACAGCACATGATTAGCATTTTGCAATGTTTTATCATTTTTTGTACTGAGGATGATGCTATATTTCAAGCAAGCGTAAAGTATTATACGGGGACTAGGCCATTGCTTCAACAAAATCAGAAGTCCCGGGATAATACCCCAGATATCACTGAGTATAAAGACCTAGTATCTCAGAAAGAGGGACCTTTCAAACAAGATTTCGGGGGTTACCCATATATCCGAGAGATGTTCCCCACGATATAAGTAAGTTTGAAATTTAGGTTTATATCTCGTCACAATATACTAAATGTGTAAAAAGCTACTGGCACATCATCAGTGAGACCGTTTATCACATTTTGACTTTCCAATTCTTTAGCATGCTATGATAGTCCACTGATGTCCTATCATTTCCTCTTTTCTCAACAAAACTCGTTTTGAATTTTATCATGTTTTTGGCTTTTTCAAATTTTCTAATGTTTTTGGATTTTCTGAAATTCTTACTCCCCCTAAAATTCAAAATCATTTAAAGAAATTTGAAAACAAACTGTACAAGTAACATGACAACTGATATCAAATCGCTTCAATTCGCCACTCACTTAGCATAAACAATCAGAACTCCCCCTGACAACAAACTATTTTCCCATTGTGATTTCAAAACACTTAAGTTTGTTTTAATCAAATGGTTTTTCTGGAAAATTAGTTTTGTTGATTTCATAAAACCACTTGTAGGTTAGGGGTTCAATTCATCACTTTGTTCTTTCAACCACTTGAAAAATAAAACAATTTTAAATTCAATCACCAAATATCATTTGTAGAAAATCAAGTACAACTTAATGTCCCTGATTTACCACTTGTAGAAACAAACCAATAACCACTTGTAAGTCGAAATATCACTTTCGTGAATTTCTCAAGAAAAATGCCGATACCTGCTTCACACTTACCAACCTGGAAGCTCCGGCAAGTCATACTTTTCACATATGAAAAACAGACATCCAAGCCTGACCAAACTTGGATGTTTCCTCCTCAACTTCACTCGGGTAATAAGTTGCCTTTTTAGTTTCATAAAACTCTTTAACCCCTGTAACCTTCCCATCGACCATCTTTCCAAAAATCTTTTTCACATTTCCATTAAAAACCTTTTCAACATCAAATTCTTTCTTCTCAGAATAGAATTGATTTGAAATATCAACCTTTCCAACTTTTTGTTTAAAATTTTCAGCCCGCAATGGTGGAAAATTGACATCATCCATTGGCGGAACTGAAGTTTCCAATTTTAACTCAACTTGTGGCTCCTCTGACTTTGTGGAATCAGATTCATCACCAGATTTAACATCAGATTTCTTAACAACCCACTTTTGGTTGTCAAGATTCACTCTTCTCTTGTAAAATCTTTTCGAACACTCCCCAACTTCATATGTTGAATTTTTAAAAACTTTGATTTTTTCAGTTGGTGGATCATTTTTCTCAACAATCTTTTCTTTCAGTTTAGAAACAACTTCCTGTTTGATGTTGGTTGCCATAGGACAATTCCAGGCTATGTGACCAATTTCTTGACATCGGTAACAGGTTCTTGTCTCTTTTCTCTGATCAACTCCATTTTGTTCCAATTTTTGTTTTTCTGCAAAGAACTCTTTGTTTGTTTGTTTCCAGAATGAGCTCTTTTGTTCTTCTTCCGAACTTGTCCCTGAAACAAATACAGTTTTTTATTTATAAATTTTCTCATTTTTATGATTTTTCGGTGGAATAAAACCAAGTCCTTTCTTTTTGTAATTACCGTTGTGGTTTGGTTTCTTTTGAAAACCTGAACCAGAACTGTAACCCTTTTTTCTTGTTTAAACGTTGTTGAACTCTTGAGGTGTAAGGTTTAGGTTTTTCAGCAAAATTTACATCTTTTATTTCAGAAATATTAATTTCTGTTAGTTTGAAAACCTTGTTAATCATTTCAGTTTTAACACCTCTTATTGGAAATTCCTCATCATAATATAATTTGTCAGAATCATTCAAAGTATATGCCACTTTGATTGGTTCATCATTCAAATTAGATTTCGATAACAAGAATTCTTTATTGTAAACCCTTTTAACCGATGGTTTTGAACTGTTGACCAATGAACTCGAACTTTCTGACTCAGACTTTGACTCTGACTCTTCATCCTTATCCAACACCTGATTGACCACTTTCTTTATTAACTCAGACTCATGATCAGTGTCAGATGATGTAAATATGACATCAATATTTTCTGGTAAATCGTCGGTTGTTTCGGACTTTAACTTTATATTGACAGCCTTTTTGACTTGCTCCTCATTTGGTTTTCTGGGAGAATAACCTTCCCAGATCGGAGGCGGACACTTATTATAATTTGCACTTTGTTTCTTACCAGTATCCTTTTCTTCAGGCTTCTTGTCTTGAAATGCTTCAAAACCTGCAACAGTTGGATAAATTCTATCAATCAAATAATCAGAACTAGAATAACTTTGCAGTAAACGTCTGATTCTTTCATTCTCTATCTTTTCTGTCTCCAACTCTTGCTTCAACTTAGCACATTCTTCTATGTAATGATTAATGGCCTTCTGTTTCATCATCATCACAGCATTCATCATTGTCAACGCATCTTCTCTTTCAGAATTTGTCTTTTGTAAACCAGTTACTGTTCTATTTAACTCATCATACGATTCTTTCACATAGTTGAGATTGAACAATAAATTGTCTTTCATCTTGGCTTGTTCACTCAACTTCTCCTCTTTCTCTTCACACTTCTTACACGACTCCAAACACTTTAGACAAGGTTTAATTACTTCAACAATCTTTTCAACTTCGATAATCTTTTCAACTTCAACCACTTTCTCAGCTTCAAACACCTTTTCAGCTTCAACCACTATCTCAGCAACTTTAACTTCTTCACTTTGTTCAGACTTCTCTTCTTGAACAACACTCTCACATTTCAGCTTTTTCTGTTCTTTTGCTGCTCGTCTCTCCTTCAGCTTCTTCACTCTATCTGCAAAATAAAATTCAAAACTTTCAGAAGATAAATGAGTTTTTGCAATATTAATATGCATTTCTTCCTCATCATCACTATCATCAATTGATGATTGATCAAACACTTGTGTCTGTTCAGAAATATCATCTGAAGAACTAGATTCATCTTCTTGATTCTTCTCATCATCAGCAAACACTTTCATCCATTATGTCATCAAATCTGGCTTTTGAACAATTTGTGCAATGAGAGCAACTACTTTTGAATCAGGTGGAATGTATTTGTCCCAACTAAAACCTTCTGCTACTTTTTCATCATCTTGATCAATTATGCCATAATAAGCTTTCTTATTTGCATCTTCGATCATTTTAGCATGTGCAGTTTGTGGTTCTTTTTGTTGATACGGTTGATGAGAAACTTGTTGATATATGGCTTTTCGATAATAATCATTACCACCAAAAGGATTCTGTACTCCACTTACTTCTCGATTTTTACATTCTCTCTTGAAATGTCCTTTATCCCTGCATCGAAAACAAGTAACTTTAGATCTATCAAAACCCAAAGTAGAAACATTTGCATCCAAGAAATCATTTCTTCCTGTAATCATCTTAAACTTTTCAGCTCTCCTCAACACACTTGCTAAACACCACTTTATATCCATCAGCTCCATTTCTTCTGCATCTATCTGATCATAATCCTCTTTCGTCAACATAGGATTTCCAATCCTTCCTGTAACCAATCCTTCATATGATTCCAATACTGTAACAAGTAATGCCATATGACTTTTGACAACTTCTTCAGAAAAATTTTGACCATTCTGAAGATGCAATGCGATGTTGCAATTTAAGGCATGACCATTGTTGCTGTTTGAGCTTTGAAATTGATGACTTGAGCTTGAAGCTTTCGGATTAACACTCGGATATGAGGAGAATCCACTACTGCTGCTGTTTGACTTTGATTGATTGATTCAGATGAATTTTCGACACTAAAAGCAGTTTGGATTTTTGGACTTGCTTCGACATTCTGAACACTTCCTTTGAAGTACATCTTAACATCTTGTTGTGCACTCGGATTGTTCATTCTTGCAATCTTCTATTGCTCAAGATCTTGTCCTTCAATCTTTTCAATGAACTGGGAAATTGTCAATCCATCATATTCTCCAGTATTCTTTAGTATCATCAAAAATGTACCCCATTCTTTCTGAGGTAAAGCATCAGCTAATTTGTCAACCCATTCTTCACGATCTTTGTTAATACCTAACAATGACATTGATCGTACTAAGTGACAATACCTTTCAATCAATTTCTTTGTATCTTCTCCTGACAAACTTGAAAATAAATCAAATTCTTTCTTTAACAATGCCTTTTTACTCTTAATCATCTTCTCACTTCCTTCAAATTTAATTCGAAGAGTTTCCCAAATTGAACGTGAAGTGTTATCATGTTGGAGCAAAATGAAGATGTCTTCTTTGATAGCTTGCTGGAGTAAACTGATCATCATCTTTTCTGCTTTATACATGTCTCTCTCTTTGTCTGAAAATTCAGAAATAGTTTTGATAACTCCCATATCTGTACGAGGTTTCGCATACTTTTCTCAATACACTCCCAAGATCTCAAATGAATTGCTTGAACCCAGTTTTCAAATCGATCTTTCCAACCATAATATTCCTCAATCCACATTAGTTTCGGGGGTTTTTGTAAAGTTCCAGTTTCATTTTCCATGTTCATGTTCTGGGCAATGGCAGTAGGAGTAGTCGGGGCTGTAGCAAACGCGTTATAAAATTCTTCTTACATGTTTCGGTAACAAGTTTCACAAAATCAGACGGTTTCAAACGAAATACCAACTCAAACGAAATAACCTTTGGTACGGAATTAACTTCTTCACACGAAATAACCCTGTTCAAACGAAATAACAACTTCACACGAAATCAGTTCAAACGAAATCAGACGTTTCACATGAAAGAGGTAATTTCGTGTGAAATAACCAAATGAAATCCGGTTTCAAGCGAAATTAACTAATTTCGTACGAAATATTCAAACGAAATACTAATTGGTGCGAAATAAGGCTTATTTCGTGCGAAATACTGCTGATGTCATCATCTCGAGCTGTTTTTGTTAAAATTGATCAGGTTTTAGTCCGTTTTTAGGTCTGAAACTTTCAAGGGTTTGTTAAAACACTGTTTCGCATGTAATGTGTGAAATTCAAGACATTTTGACCGTGAAATCAAGTTTAATTTTGAAAAGAATGTGTAGAAATCAGAATTTCAAGCTGAATTGGTATGAACTCTTCTTCCTGAGCTCTGATACCACTTGTAGGATCGTTTTCTGACCCGAATGAGTCGATCAGAAGAGTTTTTCTCAATAAGAAAGGCGGAAACAGACGTATCAAGTTCAATTCAGCTAGAATATCACTTTAAACTGTCTTTAGATTGATTTGACAAAGTTTTACAGCGAATAGACACTTAGGCAGCACTTCGGCTCTTAAACCGGAATCTAATTTCGTTACAAATGACAAACACAAGACACCTATTTATAGGCAAGGTGATTTCGCATGGAACTGCTCAAACGAAATCAATTTCACATGAAATAGTAATTTCGTGCGAAATTAACTCACAACCTATTTTTGACATGTTTCTCGTATAACATGCCCTGATCTATCTATTACAATGCAAGACTCGATACAAGACGAAGTCGACAGACGTATGCACTAACACTCGTCATACTGAAGACTCGACACCGAAGACTTCGTCAACATCCAAGGGGGAGTCTGTTGGTGAATAAGTATGTCGACTTCGTCTTGTATCGAGTCTTGTAATTAGATAGGATCAACCAGAGCTTGGTAGTCAAGAAAATAGAGTTTTAGAGTGGTTGGACCAGTTCACACGAACTGGCAAAGCCAGTTCATACGAAGTGGCACTTCGCATGAACTGGTAATATCAGTTTCATGCGAACTGGCCAAGTCTATATATAGGAGCTCATGTGTTTCATTTGTAACATTGCTGATTCCGGAGCAGAGGTTCTGCCGAAGTGTCAAGTGGTCTGTAAAGCTTTCAAATTAATATACAAGACAGTTAAAGTGAATCCTAGTGTGAATCAAGCTGCAATGAAGTCCGAATCATTGAATTCCGCCTTTGGTTTGGATTAGAACTCTTCTGATAGACTCGTTTAGGTCGAATCTCGATCCTATAATACACCTGACAGTTGTGTATGTAAAAAGGTACTCCACAATAAGGAATTAACCTTGTGGGTATTATACCTGTGGCGTGTCAGTTAATCTTGTCCGGCTCTTCTAACCGGTCCTGACGGACGACAAATATGTAAAACTGTATACAAGATTATTTTTAAATAATTGTCCCAAGTTATAAAAGATATTTTGTGCCTTGTGCATTCAAATCAATTTTCTTAAACATTTTCAAAATGAGTCGGTTAATTGTATTTACCAGTGAAAAATGATGTATTTTCTCAAAAAGGTTAAGTGCAGGTACTAATCGTAATGGGCTGGCTACTCCTAGCATCAATAAAGAGTCTTGCAAGCTTAGATGTTTAAGAATCTGTTGAACAATGTTGCTTTTATCTTTGATCCGCCTGTGGATCCCTTTTACAACCGTTTGTAATAATTGATATTACTTTTCATCGGTTTGTAATGAAATTATCTTTAGCTTCCGCTGTGCATTAAACTGTGATAATTTGACTATGACGATATCAACTACGTCATGATACTCCCCACCGGGCCCACCGGTAATACGTGGAAATATCGGGGTGTGACAGGTTGCTATCAGAGCCAACATTGAGTGAATTAAACACTAGCCTTTTGTGTTTAATCTCAATGACACAGTAGCACATTCCTTGACCTTCTGAGTCTAGACTTAACATAGGAATACTCTCATCCCTATTCAATAAAATATTGTTTTCGATTTTATGTATTTTTGAATATGTCGTCAAGCAAAGAAGCCGTGGATGGAGATTCTTCCCGTCAGAAGCCAAGAAATGCTAAGTTTCATAACACGACTAGGATAAGCGTACAACCAGTTGGAGGAAAGACCTTTATGGACCTATTTCCAAAACCAAACTTGTTTAAACCCTTATCCAGATTACGGAGTCCATACCAGAAGGTCCCTGAGGCTCCCACATTGAAGAAGATACATGTGGATGATATTAATCCCTATTTCTTACCTCCGAGTTTCCGAATTTCAGACTTAGAATATACCAGTCAAAACCTAACCCGTGATCCATGTCGTTTCTTTATTCATTGAATTCTTGGATTCTACTTCTGCAATGGATCCTGATTTGAAATATTACTTTATTCATTAAAATCTTCAAAATCGTTACTGCGTATGATATATAGAGATGAAGAAACAATCAGAATAAAGAGAGGGAGACATTAGAAGACCTTCCTTTCATCATACTTCTTTTCATTTAAGTCCCTGTTTAGGCATTTGATTATTGCAGTCCTTTGTGGACATAGTATTCCATCATAGTCCTTGTGGACCTACGTCTCCTGATAAGACTTGGTATATACGTATGTTTATCATAGTCCCTTCGAGGGCATTATATTTCAATATAGTCCTTTTATGGACATATTATTTCGTTAAAATCCTTTCGGGGATATGTTATTTCTACATAATCCTTCCATGGGCATGAGATTTCATTATAAGTCCTTTAGTGGGTATGATATCTCCTGGTAACCCCTTCGTAGACCTGATACTTTATTATAGTCCCTTCATGGGCAAACTGTTTTAATATAGTCCCTATATGGACTTATGATATTTTTATATAACCCCTATACGGACATACAATTTCCTTTTAAAAGTCCTCTATGGACAAATATGATACTAAAAGTCCTGTTTAAGGCACTATGGTAATTTCCTAATGATTTACTAGAAGTTTTAAAAATTTATATAGGTATTCATTTCGTCCTTTATCAACCATTAGTATCACTTGATTCGAATTTTATCGACCTGCTAAATAATTTCAGAAGATCTTCTTAATGGTTTACGACTGCCAAGTGGCAAGTCCACATTAATTGGCCAAAACCTTTGGTAGTTAAGGATGATTATTCCTTCTACTATGATAGTTAAGGGAGATACCCCTTCTATCTAGAGGTGGTGAACTATGTTCAAGCCTCCAAACCTATATGATCAATGCGATCATGGTAATATTGTGTAACCATTAAGACAAATTAACTTGTTAACATCTGAGAACATGTTAACACTCCTGGCAGTGTGACCTGAGAGACCACACCAGCGGTCAGGGTATTTGGACTATGTCCAGGCCTTAAAGCCTATATGATCGAATTAGATCATGGCAAGTATCATCAGTATGATGATCAAAGCATAAACATCCATTTGTGATGAAGAGCCTACGGGCTATAATATATTGTCCATTAGTGACATTGACATTGTGATCCTTATGATCCCCTGTTCAAAGTAGTGAGCTATGCTCAAGCCTAATAGTCTATATAATCAATGAGATCATGACTAAAAATCATCAATACGATGATTAAATTTAACATCCTTAATGATGTTTTGCCTACGGGCTATATTATATTGTCCAATCGTGACAAGGCAATTGTAATCTTTTATAATTCTTTGCCCAAGGCGGTGAGTTATGCTCAAATCCCATAGTCTATATGATTAATGCGATCCTGACTAGTATCATCAGTATGATGATCATAATATTAACATCCCTAGTGATGAAATGCCTACGGGCTATACTTTATTCTATTGGAGATAAGACAAAGTTAGTGGTGGTCTTTATGATCCCCTGTTCAAAGTGGTGGGTTATACCCAACCCTAACAGTCTATATGATCAGTGCGATCATGACTAATATCATCTGATGCGATGATCATATTATTTTATAGGATATTTGAAGTACAGTCTTAGGTCTTCCTATCTTCATAGTGAGATTTCAAGAAGTACTTTCCGACTCGATGGTTATGATTATATGTATCTTGATGGTGATTTAGATAACGAAACTAGAGTAATACAATAAACACATGGTGGATACGCTGCTGGTACTTCCTATATATAAGTGTGTTTATTGTATTACCCTTCGTGGCGTTATCCTGAATCACCGATAGGATCTATATCACCTACGGATTATATACTATATTGTCCATTAGAGACATTGTCAAATGTGACCGTTATGGTACATCGTCGAAGGTGATGGGCAATGCCCAAGCCTTAAAGTCTATAAGATCGATAAGATCTTGACTGATATACCAATGACGATAATTATATATATATACATATATGTATATATGTAAGCATCCATTAATGATGTCCTAGGATTTGCCTATGTGCCAAAATAAATCGCCTTTCAAGACGATGACAATGGTAGTCTATGACTCCCTGTCCAACGGTGAAGAACTAGGTTCAAATCTTAAAACCCCAAATCTAATAAGATTGCGGCTTATAAATTAATGTCCTCCTTGACAGGCGTTTGTTGCCATATCTTATAACGTCCTCTGCGACAAGGCCTTCGTGCCATATGATTATTTATGTCCTTCCTGACGGACTAATGTTTCATATTTTAGAAAGCCATTATGGCAAGCCTTCGAGCTATCTAAAATCATCTATATGCCAAAGACAGTTGGGACATTTTGATCCCCTGTCAAAAGGGTAATGGACTCGGTCTAAACCCTAGCCATTGATGGTCCTTTTGTGACCTAGGTTGAATGTAATTGATGTACATTCAAATAACATTCATTAGGAATGTTCATACCCTATTAGCTTATATGGTTTAATAATACCATGGTCAATGTATGTTAGGTCGTCAGGGTGATGACTCGCTATAGAAATGCAATTAAGCAATTGATTAATTTTGGCGTTTAGTGCCAAGCTTCAAGTATGGCAAACTTGAATGAGACAAATAATAGTTGCGATACTGAAGATGCAACAAATGTAAACCACAAGGTTAATATGAATGACGCAGCTGTGAGAAAGGCTATGAGAAAAGTCATGAAAACATTCGAAGAGCAGAATGTTACTTGCCCTAAATCATATTCCCTCTGATCATGAAAAAGAGCTTTGTTCATACTTCGAATGCGAAAAATGAACCAAATAAGATGATATATATAGTGAGGAGCCCCGTTCCTCTAAAGGATGTACTTAAAAGTACTTCGTCTCTTGCAAATCAAGAGACTTCAATGGAGAAAAAGGGGCCATTGATTGCATGAAATTGTTGGATGAAATAGAAACCATTATTGACATCAGCGGTTGTGTTGAGAGGGACATTGTGAGATATGTATCACAGTCATTCAAGGGCAGTGTCCCTAATTGGTGGAAATCTTTAATAAAATTACAGGAAGAATACTCTTACACAAATGGGGATGATCCAGGTTCATGGACTAATCAGAAAAACCGGTTGTCTGCAACACGGAATGGAAAAGGCGGAATAAGAATTTTCTGACTCTCACCATGACGGATCTAGACTGTAAACAGAACGTTATAGACTTTAGCTTATTGTCTGGGATAGTGCCCTATTCGGTTAACCCAAAATCTAAGCTTAATGCATTAATTATGGATGGTTTAGCATCGGTAATAAGAGGGCATATTAAGGTTTCAAAGCATGCTTCTTATAATCCATTATGGATCTATCTCAGCTACTCACGTTATATAGATTAAGAAATGAACCAACCGAAGCTAAGACTGCCCTAAAACTCTCAAAGATTTTATAGCTAGGTATAGAGGGATTAAGAATGGAGGCACCTAAACCCTCCTGATGAATGTTAGAGGCAGTTCGTATCAATAATGACACCAGATAAATCCCTTATTGTGATTTTATTGCTAAGAGTTACGTTTGGATTCAGGTGCTACTGAGTCTCTCATAAGACCACAAGCTTGGAAAACTTTTAAAATCTTCCTATAAGAACCCCATATATTAAGTGTAAGGTAAAACTTACAGGCGAAATCATAGGAACCATTTCTTCTTTTCCTGTCAAGGATCTTCATTCGTAAAATTCTAGAGTACTCTTTCTCCAGATGGAGTACGTCGATATATGTGTTTTTATTTTATTATCTCATTGATTTCTATCAACTGCAAATACCAGACTGTATGATAAAAGCACCATATGAGGATTTGTGTATCTTAATGTGTTCCATAGATTGCTTCCATGCCTGATCAGTATGGAGGTTTAATGCATGGAACCACTGAGATATCCCAATGGTCATATGGTACTAGAGTTGGCTAATGGTGTTCAAAGAAGATATCCAATGTAGGATTGTCCAAGTAAGTGTCTCTGATTAAGGAATCCGTGGACTCATAAAGAAAATGTGTTATTTATCTGACACAGGCAATGATAGTAGAACCGGGGGCTTGAGATTTGGGAAATCTCTGTAATCTCCTTGCATCTTGACTATCTTCTCCAAAGAAGTACCCCGTTTACCTCTAAAGGCAAGTAGAGTTAAGATTTACATCTGTAGGATCGTGAAATGACCTAACGAGTCGATCAGAAGAGTGCTCAGACAGAATCAGAGGCGGAATTCATTGATTCAGTCTTCGTTTAGCTTGTATTCACTATTAAATGTCTCGTATATTAATCTCTGAACAATTTACAATCTGGAGACACTTCGACAGCACCTCGGCATCGGAAATCAGAATGTTACAAATGAAATCGTTTGAAGGGTATTTATAGGGAGGACCCTTCCGTTTGAAGGTGACATGACATCCTTCAAACGGACACATTCAAACAGACACGCATGTTCAAACGGTTACAAGTTCAAACGATTACATCTTCAAACGAATTGAAAATTCAAACGGTTCACCTACAAACTTGTTTTGTCTTCATGTGAATATGTTGCAATGATGATGTCATTAGATGATGTCATCATCAAGAATGATGACATCACTCTTGATCAGATCAGCAACGAACCTGAGACTCGATATAAGACGACAGATGTGTGCACCAACAGACTCCCCCTCAGATGTTGACGAGTCTTAAGTATCGAGTCTTCGCATCTTCAGTCTTTATCAGTCTCTTTTCTTTCTTAGCATATACCAGGATCTTCTCTTTGGCTCTAGCCTCGTCAAACTCCCCATTTCATCATGATGGGATCGCCGTCTGGAATTAACTATCACCTTGAGATCAATCCCTGGTTTTATCTCTGTTCAGTTCATCTCCTGCACAAATTTTCTCACCACCACATAAGTTTTCACTTAAATCAATAAGAAAAACTTACTAGTAATAGTTATATCAAGTTCAAATTAATGATCTCGATTAACTAATCAAACATTCTTTCTCAAAATAAATTTTTCAAATCAGTACACACACTCCCAAACATGTTCATCGTGTTCAGCACTTGAAATTTTGAATATCAGCTCTCCAACATCAGTTGTCAAAAATATTTTTGAATTTTTCAAAATTTATGCTAAAACACTCTGAAAATATTTTTGGTTTTTTTAATGTAATGAAATGCAATAAAGAAATATTTACAGACACTATTTTTGTGAGTTTGCGAAAGAGGATCATATCAGTTTATGTGACCAATCACTAGCACCGTTAAGCTTTAAACATTTTCAGCTCTAAATGATTCACATTGATTGACGATATTGTTGTCCACTTAAACTCAATCTAAAAACTTTCGAAATGCTTACCGATACGTTAAGGTATATTAAGATAGCACTAAGTTCTTATGGACCCCATGATCTCAGCATATCCCCTCATCATGCAATACACTAACTCAAATAATGCCTTTAAACTTTTATCGACTGTGAATTGTGCGAAAACAAAGCAGAATGTTTAAACATTAACAATCAGGTCGATACTTCCGTATACGCAGAGAAAGTCCAATGTTTAAACAAAATAAGAAAAATAAAACAAGTTGAAGTTGTTTAGGCTTTAACCACCAGATCGATACTCCCGTTTACGCAGAGGTGATCCAAAGCTTAAACGAAACACCAAAGAAAATAAAGCAGAACGTTTAGGCAATAACATCCAGGTCGATACTCATGTATACGCAGAGGATGTCCAATGCTTAAACAAAATAAAGAAATAAAACAAGTTTAAATCTTTGCAAAATGAAATGCACAATCACAGCGACTTTTTAGCAAAGTTGTGAAAGTTCACAAACTTAACCAGTTTTATGTCTTTCGACAATCAGCGATTACTGAGTAGGCACACAATCAAGAAGGACAAAACTAAGTACTATGCTTTTGACCATGTTTCCCACTAGAACTAGGCTTTTTCATTTTAGATTTGTATCGTTATCGCAAATCTACTAATCTAGCTGAGCCTACCGTCACATCTCTAGTAAGATCGCTTATCACATTTTATCTCTCCATTTCTTTAGCATGCTGTGACAGTCCAACTGATCTACTATCATTTCCTCTTTTTGACAACAAAACTCATTTTTGCATGTTTTCAATGTTTTTGACATTTTCAAATTTTCTAATTTTCTAATTTTTTTAAAATTTTTACTCCCCCTAAAATCAAAATATGTTTCAATTTTGATTTTCTGGGAAAATTTAAAAATGAACTGTTCAAAGTAAATGACAACATGATGAGAATTACTTCAATTCTCCATTCACTTGGCTTGAACAATCAGAACTCCCCCTGACAACAAACTATTTTCCCATGGTGATTTCAAAACACTTAAGTTTGTTTTAATCAAAATGGTTTTTCCGGAAAATTAGTTTTGTAAGTCATTTCTCAATCATGGGGTTTCATCATCTTGTTTTCTTCAACCACATGTAAAAAACTAACATTTTTAAGATCACTTGATACCATCATTATTGTGAAAACTCCATGACAATTAGTACCATCATTATTGGAAGAATCGAAACCCTAATTTGATGAATTTTAAGATAAAGATTCTTAAAGCCTGATTCAAATTCTGAGAGTTTTGGTATTATTAATTAAGAAAGATGGTTCATTTTTCTTATGCATTGATTACAGCAACCTTATTTAGGCAACAATTAAGAATCGCCATCAGCTGCCCAGGATCGTCGACTTGTCCGACTAACTGTAAGGATTAGCTATTCCTTAAGATTGGTTTAAGTAGTGGTTGGAATAATCATCTCACCTTAAATGAGCTTTTCTATAACTAATAGTTGTTATGTAAGTATCAAGGCTGCTCCTTTGGAGACCTTGTATAGATGGAATGTCAAGAATCCGTTTAATGGACAGAATTTTGGTAAATCCAATTATCCGGATCTGAAGGATTACCTTGGAAACGACTGGTGAGATCATATAAACTTATGATCGTCTGGAAACTGCCAGTAATCGGCGGGAAGTCAATAATTGATGAAAGTCGCAAACCTCTTAAGTTCTTGTTAAGAAATAAGATTCAACAGAAAGTATCACCTTGGAAGGGTGTGCTGAAATTTTAATACAACGGGCTAGTTAAGCTCTGATATATAGAATCATTCGAGGAAATCGAATATATCAAGATTGGTAACCTATAAGCTAAAACTTACCTGAGGAGCTTGATGGAAATCAATGTATCCCACACTAGTGATTTAAGGATATGTTTCGCCGATAAGACAAGAAGCATTATCACAGAATGATATGCAGACCAATGAAAATTTATGGGTTGATGGGAAACCTGTATAGATTAAGGATCGATAGGTTAAGAAACTCCGAAAAGGAGTATGTACCTATTGTATAGGTCGACTGAGATGCCCTTAGAGGCCCAAATATGCTATGGAGGTTAAGTCCATGATACGTCAGAAAGTACTTCCATTACTTTAGCAAATCTCGAGGTCGAGATTTCTTTTAAGGGTGTGAGGATGTAACACCTCGTAAAATCACGTCCAATGATGTATTGACACGTGTAATAAACCCTAATAAAGTCAAACATTGAATTTGAGGGACTAATTTTGCGAAAAATCAAAAACTTTGATTATAGAAGGACTTGAAATGTTAACATGCTTATTATAAGCCTCTGAATAACATTACATGGTAATCATATTCACAAATGGGCCACTTGTTGATCGAGAATGGCCGTTTGCATAATTGATTGAAAGTTTGCGCGTCGAAGGGTTAAAAGCATCAACATGTTAATTCTTACCTCTGAGTGACCTTTTAAAAAACTGAGAGCTTCATGATAATTTATTATACTCTCAGGAATGCCAATTATTGGCCGTTTAGGGCTTTTATGCCTTTAAGTGACGTTACGCGCAACTTCGCAAGTTTAAGGGGTTAAAAGCGTCAATATGTTTAATTATACCTCTGAATGACCTTTTTATGAAACCGAAGCATCGTGATGTTTAATAATACTCTCAATAATGCCTAACATGGATTAGATAAGGCTTCGATGCTATTAAACGATGATTTGCGCAAGTTTGCGCATTAGAGGGACCAAAAGCGTCAACTTTTGAATCTACTCCTTTTGGTGACCATTCAAGCGAACAAGAGCGTAGTAATAATTAAACACATGCTTGGGAATACCCATTATGGGCCATGGAAGGCTCGGATATCATTAAATGAGATTTCGCGCTACTTTGTGCGAATAAAGGACTATTTGCGTCAAACTGCAAAAGTATATCGAATCGGATGGTAGCGATCATTCTGAAACTTGAATATAAGTTAAAATACCATAAATATCCTTTACATATCTTAGAAATAGGCTTTGAGGGGTCCGGCGTGCAAAAATAAACTTTTATGTCAAACAGGGACTAAAAGCGTCAAAAAGTGCATAAGTTTGCATTTTCGCGCATATCTTACATTCTGAATATATCCGGACATCCAAAAATTTATGTAATCACTAAAATGTTTTATTTTAGTGTTTGGCATGATAAAATTCCATTCGTCGCGTAATTTGGATCGTTTTTTGCGTTCGTTCGTGTTTCATCGTAATTAGCTGAATGACACAATCGTACGGCCAAACGAACCGACATCCGGCATATTTCTGAGCATGTTTCATATCCCTTATGTTTAGGCATCATTGTAGAGCCTTGAAAATGGCTTAACGGGCTTTAAATGTGTCAGAAATAGCATTTATCATATGCAGGGGCTGAAATTGTAATTCAGCAAACTGTTTCTGATCTTAACAACTTTCAAAAGTTGTTTTAAACCTGCAACCATCTGATTCAGAAGTCAAAGGGACTGAATATGTTTTTTTTTATAAGATATATGGGTTTAAGGAGCTGATTACAAAGAACAGGGACTGAATCTGCAATTATGTCCAAATTTTTATAAGATATATGGGTTTAATTGCTGGTTTTCGATAGTATTGGTTTCCCACTCTCATCCAAACCATCAAATTGAAACCTTGGGCTGCACATAGAATGTAAACAGTTGTATTAACACCTGTTATGATCTATTGAACTCTTGAAACACTTGGCATCATCCTATTCCATCTAAATTACTATAAATAGGCCAAGATGTTTCAATTGCACTTGCACCAATTTATTCAAAGTTGTTGTATCTCCAAGCCAAGGAGGATCTTGAGCTTTTAGGAACCTCCATTCAGTCCTTTGGGCCCTTTGTAAGTGCCTCTTATGGCTAGTTTGTTTTATTTGGCGATTAAAGCCGAAAAGTCAAGCGTTTACGATAAACGCTTTGACTTTTAAGCGATCAAGCCATTGTTCGCAACGAACATGGCTACGTGATCGTAATTAGGTAGGTATTAAACCCTCAAAAGGGCACCTCCTAATTACCACGTTTGCTTAGTTAATTGTCGGGTCAAAGTAATTAAAATAAAAGTCAAACGAATCGGTTTATAATTAAAATTCATAACTAACGATGTAAAGGCAATAAAATCAGTTTTATTACTTTAATAACTTGGTAAATATTAATTGAACATGTCTAGGCATGTTCAACCCGACAATTTTGAGTTTAGGCTCGGTTCGGAACCGAAAGTCGCAAAAGTAGACTTTTGCTTTGACTTTCAGTTCTGACCCGATTAACTTAGTTTAGACATGCCTTAAAGTTCCATTAGGACCAGGTTATAAGTTAGTATAACCCTATGAGATTATACAACTTGGTTCCTAATTTATCTGATTCATTTGCATGTTTCCGTTATATGCCTAAATGTTGACCATTATGCCCTTTGACCTTAAAACGATATTTTTGAAAATGTGAGAGGACAAAAACCTTTGTTACTGAATTATAAACTTGTCCTAAAAATTTGACATCAGTTTGAGGTCTAGATTAAGAGTTATGCTCAATAGCGTAAATTGAAAGCTTTTTATTAATTAAACGGCATATTTAGCATAAAGCCTATTTAAACCCAAATTTCGATACCAAACTTTTTACCCACTGATGTAATATAATATTTTGGGATTTTTGAAGATTTTTATTTATTTTTAAGCTGAGCATAACATAGGGTTCTTGCTTTAATTCGGTAATTGTCGGTTATACCCTTTTTGCTAATAAAATGAGTTTTACATAATATTTTGATACCAAACTTTTTGCTACTGATTTTATATGATAAATAAAATATTTTGAACTTTATAAACTGATCAAAAACTCAGATTTCCTATTATAAGCCGAAAATCGCTTAAAACCGATTTTTACGCGTTTTAAATGCATAGTATGAGTTAAAACTATTTTTATCATATAAGACTTAATACAGACTGATGTTTTAAGTAAATTTTTATACGTTAACAGTAAACAAAAGTTTTAAACTCAGATTTCCAAATTTGACCTTTAAAGCTTATGTGAAATTACCAAAATGCCCCTTCGGTGCATAGTTCGGTTATAAATAATAAATTTCACATATATGCAATACCCTACTGATATAACTTATTAAATTAAATATTTTTACTGATCTATACAGTCCAGAATCTCAGATTAATGTTTAACCTCTTTTATAACCTTTTAAATGACCAAAATACCCATATGGGGCTTAAATTGGTTTTAAACTCGTTTTGGGCATAATGGAAGGTATCATACTGATATCACAACATATTTAAGGCATATTAACATAGGAAACCTGTTCATGACTCATTTGATTACCCGTTATGCATTTTTCGCGTTCAGAACGGTTTATGTAACTAGTTTGCATAAATTAACCGAAACGGGTCAAACCTTATCATTTTTATCTCAAAATCCAGAATGTGTTTAGTTTACCCATATTATACAAGTCTTCAAACTTGTCGGGTCTAAATCACATTCTATCCCGGTCTTCGCTTAATCATGCGTTTTGAACCGAATACCTTTCTTTAAAACTAACCGGTCTAAGTTTAAACTTAAGTAAGACCCGTTAGGAATCTAATAGGTTAATTAAAACCTTCGTTCCAGATTTAGGAGACCAGTAAAAGATACTTTGCACTTGCTGATTTATACGGCTGGGATAAATTTGAATAATTTGCTCAGGTAAATCCTTTTAACTTATTTTCCGTTATACAGGCTTGGGATACGGTATTATAAAAATACCGCTTGGTCGGTGTGTAGTCATTTAAATCGGATTGTGATTAATGTATTTACATAACCCGTTTTAATCTGTATTGTTTGGTATATGGCCTTTGGGGGGTTAATGACCGTGTCCTGGATATCCTCGGCTCATTCATTTGAAATGGCCACGACTTAAGCACGGGGTGTAGGCATACACCTGACAGTTGCGTATGTAAAAAGGTACTCCACAATAAGGAATTAACCTTGTGGGTATTATACCTGTGGCGTGTCAGTTAATCTTGTCCGGCTCTTCTAACCGGCCCTGACGGACGACAAATATGTAAAACTGTATACAAGATTATTTTTAAATAATTGTCCCAAGTTATAAAAGATATTTTGTGCCTTGTGCATTCAAATCAATTTTCTTAAACATTTTCAAAATGAGTCGGTTAATTGTATTTACCAGTGAAAACTGACGTATTTTCCCAAAAAGGTTAAGTGCAGGTACTAATCGTAATGGGCTGGCTACTCCTAGCATCAATAAAGAGTCTTGCAAGCTTATATGTTTAAGAATCTGTTGAACAATGTTGCTTTTATCTTTGATCCGCCTGTGGATCCCTTTTACAACCGTTTGTAATAATTGATATTACTTTTCATCGGTTTGTAATGAAATTATCTTTAGCTTCCGCCGTGCATTAAACTGTGATAATTTGACTATGACGATATCAACTACGTCACGATACTCCTCACCGGGCCCACCTGTAATACGTGGAAATATCGGGGTGTGACATAGGGGTTCATGACGAGGTATATGCTTGGATGGTCAATGGGAAGACCCTGCTATAGGTGAGTCAAGTAACTAAGACATTGGTCATGTCTGAAACGATCTACACACAGAGGTTCCGTACATGATAATTGGCATAGTGATGTTAGATGCTCCCACGAGAGCAAGTATTTAACAGCGGTATATTAAAAGTCAGTTTGCCGTGTTAAACTACACTACCTATGGCTAGAGATGGGCAAATCGGGTTTTTTTTATACCCGGAACCGGTTCCTAACCGTACCCGGTTCTTGACTGAGTTTGAATGGAACCGATTCCTCTAGGACCCGGTTCCGGTTAGTACCCGGTTTCAAATCAAAATTACCGGAACTGTTCGTAACCGGTCCGGGTATATTGTAACCGGTTCCTCCGGGTAACTTCCAGAAAAAGCTGCAAAAAAGCTGCCGGAATCGATTCCTAACGGCTTTATATCCGTTGGAATCGATTTATTGCCAATAAAAAATTAAAATCGGTTTCAAGTATTTATAAGCATATCACCTTCAACCAAAACTTAGTCCCACTCAAATCGGTTTCAACCTTCAAGTTACACCTCAAATCGGTTATGGCATGCAATGATGAAGTGGTCATGGTTTTGGAAACCAAAAGAAACCCTCAAGTTTGGAAGCACTTTGATCTGTGCTTGATGTCCGATAGCCATGAAATGGCACGTTGCAAAGGTTGTGGGAAGTTCATGAAGGCTACGGCGAACTCGACGCTTAAAAAACACACCGACCGTCATTGTCCGGTGACAAAGGCTACGGCGAAGAAAAGTGAAGGCGATGAATCATTCGGAACCGGTTCTTCGAAGGTTTAGTGTGTTTATGTGATGTTGGTTTGAGTGTGTTTTATGTTAATCTTATGTTTAGTTATGATGTTTAGGTATGATGTTTTGTTTTATGTTTAATGTTATGTTTTAATGGTAGGTAATGTTTGGTTTTAACTTTTAATGTAATCGGTTTTATTTTAATGATGCCGGTTCTTTGTGTTTTCGGAGGAACCGGTCCCAGGTAGGAACCGGGTAGGAACCTATTTTTTTATAAAATGTGGAACCGGGTAAGAACCTACGGGTTTTTTAAACCCGGAACCGATTCTTCATACAGCGGGTAGGAACTGGAACCGGTTCCTGGTCGGGTCTACCGGCTCGGGTTTGGAACCGGTTATTATTCCCATCTCTACCTATGGCAAGTATTTTACAGTGGTATATTAAGAGGCTGTTTGCCACGTTAAACCACACTTCTACACATACGCATGTCCTTTACAATACGGTAAGCGGTATTATATTGAGCTAGTGTAGATCTCTTAATAAGGACGGATCCAGCCCTGTTTTGTGGGTTCCTAAGAACTCACTAAGTTTGGAAAAAAAATAGTTTAAACCTTGTATGATTTAGAAAAAAATAGTGAGAATCTATCAAAAAGAACCCTTCCTGGATCTATCATTCTCTTGCGGGTAGAATCCCTTGTCATGATTACTTTTGGCGGTGGTCTGCCACCAACGCACCAGTTATGAGAATTTGATCCTGCATTAGTTCATCCACGGCAGATCCATGTATCTTTTTAACGGCTAACTCACGCCTTTTAAATCTACTCTTAAATCCCCACCATGTCTACTTGGCTAGGAACACCCTTCCAGCACCGGCATCACTTATGTCATAATCCCCTTGGTAGGCAAGGCCAATTATGCTAGCCGCATCGTAGTCATTAAGAACTAATATAAAAGGTTGCAAAAGGCGTGGGAGACTTGCAAAACCAAATCTTTGGGTTTGATACATTGTAATAAATAAGAAGTAATTCAAACCATGACAAAAATGGTAAAATCTCTCATTCAACCTTTTCGCTCAAAAATGTATCTTGGCAAATAACAGCCATATGACAACAAAACAAATTGTTAATTATTTCTACTTCTCATGATAGTTTTAGATACATGAAACTGTAGTAGTCATGGAAGAATAGAGCAAAAATGAAATTTTATAAATGTTCTACTTCTTTACCTCCTCGTATTCCGCCTCCGGGGCTTGTTCACCGCCCTGTGATCCACCCGATCCAGACCCTGAACCACCACCTCCTTGCATATGTTGTCCAATCTTCGACTGCGCCTTGTTCGCAGCATCAATCTTAGCCTGAATCTCCACAGCATCCTCACTATTCGCCGCTTGCCTCAAATCAGCCACCGCACTCTCGATTTCAGCCACCACGTCACTAGGAAGCTTATCTCTATACTCGTTCAAATTCTTCTCGACGCTGTAAACAGTGGTGTCGGCGGTATTTTTAGCATCAATAAGTGCCTTCCTTTCAGCGTCCTTCTGGGCATGAAGCTCAGCATCCCTAACCATCTTCTCAATCTCATCATCCGATAGACCTCCTGAAGACCTAATTGTAATTTGCTGTTCTTTACCAGTGGCTTTATCTTTGGCTGAAACTGTAACGATGCCGTTTGCATCAATGTCGAATGTCACCTCGATTTGCGGCATGCCTCTTGGCGCAGGCGGGATACCCATGAGGTCAAATTCACCTAACAGCTTGTTGTCAGATGCCATTTCGCGCTCACCTTGCAACACTTTGATACCCACTTGCACTTGGTTATCAGCTGCAGTCGAAAACGTCTACACACAAAAGCTCAAGTTAAAACTTAAAAGTGGGTTTGTATAGAAATATACATATATGTGTGTGTGTGAGGGTTAACGTACAATAGCCCCTTAACGTACGTCGGTACGCGACTTCATTTTTAAAATACTCATGTTATAATACATAATTATCTACGTTATTTGCATAATTACGCATGAGTTGGGTTAACCCTGATTACGCACGTTATTTGCATAATTACACATGTTATATTGGTGGTCGCGTACATTCGCACGTTAAGAGCCTTTTGTATTTAAACCTTTCACTGTATATATATAAACATAAGTTAGAAAAAACTTTGCTGATGATTTACCTGACTTTTCTTGGTTGGGATTGTGGTGTTCCGGCCAATAAGCTTGGTGAAAATGCCACCGAGCGTCTCGATACCGAGCGATAAAGGAGTGACATCAAGTAAAAGCAGTTCTTTAACATCACCGCGAAGAATGCCACCTTGGATAGCTGCTCCCATAGCAACTGCTTCATCGGGATTCACCCCTTTGCTAGGACTCTTCCCGAAAATTTCCGTAACGATATCCTGAACTTTAGGAACACGTGTCATCCCACCGACAAGGAGAACTTCATCGATCTCCTTGGTTGTGACACCGGCATCTTTCACGCAGTTTTTGCATGGGTTCTTGGTCCTCTCAACCAGAGCACTTACTAGCGCCTCGAATTTGGATCGTGTAAGAGTGATGTTCAAATGCTTTGCACCCGATGCATCAGCGGTGATAAATGGCAAGTTGATGTCGGTTTGTGTTGTTGATGATAACTCGATTTTAGCTTTTTCGGCAGCTTCCCTAAGTCTCTGGAGAGCAAGTCTGTCTTTTGTCAAGTCTATTCCTTCCGCGGTTTTAAACTCACCAACCAAGAAATCCAACAACGCGTTATCGAAATCCTCTCCTCCAAGAAACGTGTCACCGTTTGTCGCTTTCACCTGTACAGATAAAAAGATTAGTACATATCATACACACACACACACGCGCATATATATATATATATATATATATATCATAACCAGAAAACTTATATACCTCGAAAACACCATTAGATATCTCCAAGATGGAAACATCAAACGTTCCACCACCAAGATCAAAAACAGCAATGAGACCCTCTTTGTTATTTAACCCGTAAGAAAGTGCAGCAGCTGTCGGCTCATTTATGATCCTCTGAACATCTAAACCAGCAATTTTTCCAGCATCTTTAGTAGCTTGTCTTTGCGCGTCATTGAAATAAGCAGGTACGGTAATGACGGCTTTATTAATCGTTTTCCCAAGATAAGCTTCAGCGGTTTCTTTCATTTTGGTAAGAACAAAAGCACCGATCTGGCTCGGAGAATACTTCTGTCCATTGGCCTCAACCCACGCATCTCCATTTGGAGCCCTGACGATTTTATATGGAACCATACCCATTTCTTTCTGTGTTTGTGGATCATCGAATCGTCTTCCGATCAAACGCTTGGTACCGAATACCGTGTTTGTTGGGTTAGTGACGGCTTGACGTTTAGCAGGAGTGCCTATGATTAACTCTCCTTTTTGGTTAAAAGCGACGACTGACGGAGTTGTACGCGCTCCTTCAGCATTTTCAATAACTTTTGCACTCTGAGTATAAGTAAAAACATCAACAAATATAATTTAATAAATGGTAAAAATTAAAACTCGTAGGTTCATCAAACATTTAAAATACAGATCATAGTCATACCTTCCCTTCCATGACTGAAACACATGAATTTGTGGTACCCAAGTCAATCCCAATAACTTCATTTCCAAGAGGTCGTGAACTGTATCAGAGGCGATTTATTAGCTAGATTGAAAAGAGGTAAAAAAACATGCATATGCAAAATAGTAGACGTGTGGTACCTGAAAGGTCTGGCAATTACACCAAACTTGTGACTTAAATGTGACCCGGTAAATGATGGTTTAGCTCCACTTAACTGCATATAGATTCATGGTGTTACATTCATAAACAGTTTACAAAAGGTTTATTGACAAATTAAAACAGGACATTATACTTATAATTATACAGCATAAAACAATCAAACATATTTTTCATGATTCGTTTGAGTCGTGTAGACACAGTAAGTAAGCGGCCAATTATCCAACAACTAAATAACTAGAATCTAACAATCGCTGTCGTAATCAGAACAGTATAAAAATACAAATCCAAGTACAAATTAAACATCAAATTTGACAATAACTATTTCACTAAATACAAAAAACTGGCATACAACTTATGAACTTCAAATCATCATACTAGAACAATCTAAAACCTAAAATAGAAGTCCAGATGTGTAGTGCCAGTAGTAAAGCATATGAATTTGCAAAGATATTCACGTTATTTATAAAAATAATATCCAAACAAACAAAAATAAAGAAGCTAAACATCATACACCGTCCGTTTTCTCCAACGGCATCAGATCAATTCATCCACTGATCCAACAATTTAGCAACTATAATCTTATAATACGAAAAGATAACCAAAAACACACAGTATCAAAACACAAATCTAACTACACATTGAGCATCAAATTTGATTTAATTCGTTAAACACAAAAACAGACATACAACTTATGAACTTCAAATCATCATATGAGAAACTAACTAAAACCTACAAACAGGAGTCAATATGTATAGCACCAATAGTAGAACATCTGAATATGCAGACGAACAAGCTATGTGAGTGAAGGAGATATTCAAGTTACTTAGAAAATAATACACACATTCGTTTTCTCCGATTTATAACAAATAAACAGCTTACGGATTAAATATTAGATCAATTCATCCACTAAGTAGACATCAAACAAATAAGCTAAAACCATACACCGTTCGTTTTCTCAAATTTAACAGATCAATTCATGTATTAAGCAAACATAAATACAGATATGAATATAGATCTATAGAGACAGAAAATGTAAAAGTGGAGATGAGAAGCTTACGGATTTGAAGGCGGTGAAAGAAGCAGATGCGACGTCTCGGCGACGAAGAGATCTGAGCAGCGTAGCTGTAGCCATTGATGGATATGAGTGGAGGAGAATGAATGAATGTGGAGTGAAATTAGGGTTTAGGGTTTTGGGAAAAAGGGGGAGAATAAATTGAGATGGGGCTGCTTGGAGAAGGGGTTATTGACTAAATTAGGTTTTACGAACCTTCTAGATACTATACTACCAAATAAACCTTTTTATTTTTCTTGGGGAAAAGTGCAAATAAAAAGCTCTTCTTTTGAGTTTTGACAATTCGACTATGAAACAAACAACGAAAATGTCAAGTTTGATTTTTGACGGACATCTATAATTTAGATATATAGTTATTTTAAAAAAAGAAAACCATTTCACAAACATCAAACTGTTTGATGAAATAAAGGATTTTATTGTGAGATTAAATATATTATTAATGTAATATTTAATCTTGTAGCCTTTATAATCATTTATATTATATTAGATCAAAATATATTAATAACCTATTAATAATTAGTTGGTAATTGTTGATGGACCATATTACCCTTATTAACTAATTAGGTTTCCTCTTGGGTGTATATATAAAGGGATTATTAGAGAGTTTAAGGGTTACACACTTAGTGAATCAACCAACCCTCATAACATCAAATCGGCTCTCTCCCCATAACCGAAACCCTCCCTACTTTCGGTTCATTACCATCATCACCTTACACCCTAAGGAAGAACCAGATCATCATGACAATTATGTCGAACTCGATGTCATCTTCTCTGACTGGATTCTCCACTGCATTGAATGTTGTAACAGGTATGTGATTCATGTTTTCCATTATGTTTAAACAGAACTGATCAACATGTGGTATCAGAGCATATGTTGATAAATCAGTTCTGTTTTCGTATCCATTATTCTGGGATCAAAATCTGGAAAACAGAAATTTTAAAGCTTTTAAATGTCACGGCTGTGTCGAGTCCCTGTTGCCGAAATCCCTGTTTTCGGAAAAGTATAATTTGATAAATTGACTCGAGACTATAATGGGCAAATCTTAATATCCGAAATCTGTTAATAAAAGTCTAAAATTTAAGGTTTCGGATCCCAGATTATGTTTTAATTTTTTAGGGTTCATCATACTGTTCTAAGTAAACTCGAAAATTCCCTAAATTTTGGAATATAATTTGGATTAGTGGGTGTTTTCATTGTTTTGATCTTAATTTTATCTATTAAAGTATTCGAAAACTGTTAAAGGATAATCAGTTATTATTTTTGAAATCTTTTGATAAGTTTAGATCAAAAATAAAATAGGAAACACTATCCCACAATCCCTCAAATTTCGAGTTTCAGTTATTATCACAATAAACAGCCTTGACAGTGGATTCGAAATCATCAATGTAACTAATCGCACAAGTTTCCCTACAGTCGCACAAGATCAGATCAGATATGATCTGATCGCACAAGACAGTCGCACAAGATCAGATCACATAAGATATGATCTGATCGCACAAGGGAAATCGCACAAGACAGTCGCACAAGATTTGTACAACTAATTAAGCATATTGTACAAGTTAAGACTGCATAATCGCACAAGATTTGTGGATCGCACAAGATTTGTGGATCGCACAAGACTTGTGGATCGCACAAGGCATTACTGATCGCACAAGTTTTGGGCATTACTGATCGCACAAGTTTTGGACCTTACTGATCGCACAAGTTTTTGGGCCTTACTGATCGCACAAGTTTTTGGGCTTTACTGATCGCACAAAACTTGGGCATTACTGATCGCACAAGACTCGAAACCTCATTATTTTAAGCTGTTTAATGTGAACTAAAATTTTTGTTAACACTTAATTAACTAATCAGAATTAGATAATTTTTACAAAACCAAAATAGCTTAACTTGAATGAGCTTCTGATGTATTAATTCTGGCCAAAGCTGATTTAATACATCTATTTATTGTTCAAGTATTACAAAAGCTATGTTGAGTATGCATTACAAACGTGAAATGTCTTAATTCTGGCCAAAGCTGATTTAATTCATTTATGTTTAGCATGCTTGACAAGTGCATAACTAAAGTGATTGTCTCATTTCTGGCCAAAGCTGATTTGTCACGATTACTTTGCACACATACTTAAATGATTACACTTCTGGCCAAAGCTGATTTGTTTTTGTTTAAGTAGAATTTTACTAAGTCTATTATTTTGATGTTAGTAATAGACATTATCACAGCTTCATAATAAAAATGGTCATTATTTATGCCTGCCTTAGTATAACATGCCCTTAGATCACATTAGGACTTCTTTCTTAGTATCATAACTTGCTCATCTTATTTCCACTATCAGCACCAAATCAGGGGATTCCACCTTTGACTGGTGATAACTTTGCTGCATGGAAGGATGCCCTCATGCTTACACTTGGATTGCTGGACTTTGATTATGCTCTAAGAGAGAATAAGCCAGCGGACCTTACTACTCAAAGTACTGCTGCTGAGCAGATAATTCATGAAAAATGGACTAGGTGTAACCGCATGTCTCTCATGTTCATGAAGCAGTCCATACATAACTCAATCAGAGGAGCTATTCCTGATTCTGAAGATGCTAAAACCTACTTGGCTTCTGTGGAGGATCAATTCAAAGGAACATCAAAAGCACACGCTAGTACTCTTATCCTCAAGCTGGTGACAACTAAGTATGATGGGAGGAGCGGCATTCGCGAACACATCATGATGATGCATGACATGGCCAATAAGCTGAAGGGCCTAGAGATGGAAATCAGTGATGGTTTTCTTGTTCACTTCATCATCACTTCGCTTCCTTCGTCCTATGAAGCATTCAAGATCAATTACAACACTCAGAAGGACAAATGGACGATGAGTGAGCTGATCGCTATGTGCGTGCAGGAGGAAGAGCGTATGAAGATGGATCGCACTACTGATGTTGCTAACTTCACCACCTCCAACTCTAAGAAAAGGAAGAACAATTATCAAAGAAAGGATGCTTTCAAAGTCCAAAAGCCAAATCCTAATACAAGTGCACCTTCCAGCTCTAAGAACTCCTTAGGTAAACCCTATTGCAAGTTCTGTAAGAAGACAGGACATAAGCAAAAGGAATGCCCTGACTTCAAGGAGTGGCTGGCTAAGAAAGGTAACGATTTTTTCATGATACTTGAGTCCTTTAATTTAAATATTCCTGCTAATTCTTGGTGGTTTGATTCTGGTTCTATGGTTCATGTAACTAACTCTACTCAGGGACTCCTTTCAATCCGGAAGCTGGGAAGAAACCAAAGAACACTTAAAGTTGGGGATGATCGGGAATTAGAAGTGAAGGCCATAGGAACATTACAATTATTTTTGAAAACTGGTTTATGTATTAAACTTTATGATACCTTATATGTTCCTGAGGTAACTCGGAACCTTGTATCAGGACCAAAGTTAGACATGGACGGTTTTGTCGTTTCTCATGGTTATCGCAAACTCTCTATTCTCTATGATTCCGTTGTTTATGGTACTGGCATTCTGGATGGTGGTCTCTATAGATTAGAACTAGATGATAATTTTTCCAAATCTTTGTTGTCATATAATATTAATGAATCACTCACAAAGATGAAACAGGTTCGAGACTTAGAGACTTCATCTATGTTGTGGCATCAACGTTTAGGCCACATCTCAAGAGAACGATTAAATCGTCTCGTAAAGGATGAAGTCTTACCTCCTCTCGATTTTACTGATTTTGGAACATGTGTCAAATGTCTTAAAGGCAAAATGACATTAGCGAATAAGAAAGGTGCCACTAGGAGCTCTAATTTATTAGAACTCATTCACACTGACATTAGTGGTCCTTTTCAAATCGCTGGTATAACAGGACATACTTCATTTATCACTTTCATTGATGATTATTCTCGTTACATGTACTTGTATCTTATTAAGGAAAAATCTGAATCTCTTACAACTTTTAAAGATTATAAAGCTGAAGTTGAAAAGCAATTAGATCGTCAGATTAAAGTTGTGAGATCAGATAGAGGCGGTGAATATTATGGAAGACATACTGATGTGGGTCAAGCTCCTGGTCCATTTTATGAGTTTTGTAAGGGCCAGGGGATTGTAAACCAATACACCATGCCTGGTACACCTCAGCAGAACGGTGTCGCTGAACGAAGAAATCGTACCCTTATGAACATGGTGCGCAGTATGTTAGCCAACACTAATTTACCATTATTCCTCTGGACTGAAGCGTTAAAAGCAGCTGTTCATATACTCAATAGAGTTCCTTCTAAGTCTGTCCCCAAAACTCCTTATGAACTTTGGACAGGAAGGAAACCGAGTCTTAAATATATGAAAGTATGGGGCTGCATTGCTGAAGCAAAACTCTATAATCCTTTCCTAAGGAAACTTAACCCTAAAATAGTTACCTGCTTCTTTATCGGGTATCCTGATCATTCAAAGGGTTATCGTTTCTATTGTCCTTCCCATGTCACCCGTATTGTTGAAACCAAGCGTGCTGCGTTCCTAGAGGATTTCAAGGTCAGTGGGAGCAGTACTAACCCTTACGAAGAATTGCAAGAAGTACAAGACGCGGGGGGGAGAGACTCGTCGCTTACCATTACTCCGTTTACTCCTCTTGTACCCCATGCAACAACTGCACCTGAAGCCACTGCACAAATTCCATCTCCACAATCAGAACCCATTATACCTCATAACGAAGGCACATCAAACGCTCAAAACCAAGACAACGCTGAACCCGATAATCAACTCAGGAGGTCATCTAGGAAAAGAAGGCCTACTAATTGGGATGATTATGTTACCTACCTGACAGAAATGGATGCTGGAAAGCTCAATGATCCTATCTCTTTTAATGAAGCCATTAGCAGTGATCAGTCTTCTGAATGGAATAAAGCAATGATTAACGAGCTTGAATCCATGAAGAAAAATGACGTTTGGGATTTAGTCGAATTACCCAATGGTGCCAAACCTGAAGGTTGTAAATGGGTGTTCAAAACAAAACTGGATCCGAATGGGAACGTTGAACGCTACAAAGCGAGATTGGTTGCAAAGGGCTACACTCAGAAAGAGGGAATTGATTATCAAGAGACGTTTTCACCTGTCTCTCGTAAAGATTCATTAAGGATCGTTATGGCCCTAGTAGCTCATTTTGATTTAGAGCTGCATCAGATGGACGTCAAAACTGCTTTCCTTAACGGAGACTTAGACGAAGATGTTTACATGAAACAACCTGAAGGCTTTAAACCTGAAGGTCAGGAGCATCTAGTCTGTAAGTTGGAGAAATCCATTTACGGGTTAAAACAAGCATCACGTCAATGGTACCTCAATTTTGATGAAGTCATGAAGAGACAAGGTTTTATGAAGAATCAAATGGATCAATGCACCTACCTCAAGATGAGTGGGAGTAATTTTACTATACTTGTCCTTTACATAGATGATATTCTACTGGCAAGTAATAGTTTAGACATGTTGCATGAGTCGAAGCGGTTACTCTCGCATAACTTCGACATGAAGGATCTCGGAGATGCATCTTACGTCATTGGCATCGAAATTCACCGAGATAGACACAGAGGGATCTTAGGATTGTCTCAAAAGACTTACATAGATCGTGTCCTTACACGTTACAACATGCAACAGTGCAAATCCTCCGTCGCTCCAGTAGTTAAGGGAGATGTTTTCGGTTCATTCCAGTATCCGACAACAGAGGTTGAAAAGGAGCAAATGAGCCAGATACCTTATGCGTCAGTAGTCGGGAGCCTGATGTATGCTCAAGTCTGTACTCGCCCAGATATCGCTTATATTGCTGGAATGCTAGGCCGTTATCAGACTAATCCTGGTCTAGATCACTGGAAAGCAGCAAAGAAGGTTCTTAGATATCTGCAAGGGACGAAAGACTATAAACTGACTTATAGAAGAAGTGATCACTTAGAAGTGGTAGGTTATTCTGATTCTGACTTTGCTAAATGCAAAGATGACAAGAAATCCACTTCGGGCTACATCTTTATGTTAGCAGGCGGACCTATCTCATGGAAGAGTCATAAACAACAGTTAACTACAACTTCCACAATGATGGCAGAATACATTGCTGTTTACAACGCAACCTGTCATGGAATGTTGCTTAGAAATCTGATCACTGGACTCAAAATCGTTAATTCCATTTCTAGACCATTGAAGCTTTACTGTGATAACTCAGCTGCCGTTAGTTTCTCGAACAGTAACAGTTCGACTGGAGCTGGTTTATATCTCGATACAAAATATTTGTTCGTACGTGAACGAGTTGAGGAAAATAATCTTTGTATTGAGTATATTAGTACTAAAGATATGCTTGCGGATCCGATGACTAAAGGTCTCCCACCTAAAGTTTTCAAAGAACATGTATCGAATATGGGACTTACTAAAGACCTTGTTTAATGGCATATTGTATTAGCTTATGTTTTAATTAATAAAATTTCCTCAGTTTGATTTTGTATGTCTCTAACATATGTTCTGCCGGTGTAATGACATATAGACAAATATAAATACAAATCAGACGCTAAAGGGCTTATACGTATTTTGATCGTAACTATTAGGTTTTAAATTAAGGCTATAGTATGACTAATGGGGGTCCTGAGTCGAATGATGATTCAACGGCTGTATTTCTCTGCTATAGTTCTTGGTTTAAAGCTAAAATGAGTGTTAACTCCTGGCCAGGCTTACCTAATACTCATGATAAATGATTACTCGGCTAAGTGGGAGAATGTGAGATTAAATATATTATTAATGTAATATTTAATCTTGTAGCCTTTATAATCATTTATATTATATTAGATCAAAATATATTAATAACCTATTAATAATTAGTTGGTAATTGTTGATGGACCATATTACCCTTATTAACTAATTAGGTTTCCTCTTGGGTGTATATATAAGGGGATTATTAGAGAGTTTAAGGGTTACACACTTAGTGAATCAACCAACCCTCATAACATCAAATCGGCTCTCTCCCCATAACCGAAACCCTCCCTACTTTCGGTTCATTACCATCATCACCTTACACCCTAAGGAGGAACCAGATCATCCTGACAGTTATGTCGAACTCGATGTCATCTTCTCTGACTGGATTCTCCACTGCATTGAATGCTGTAACAGGTATGTGATTCATGTTTTCCATTATGTTTAAACAGAACTGATCAACATTTATAAAACATGACTTTTTTATATATTAAAATGGTGCGTTGTTAACAGGGGCAGACCTATGTTGAATAATATGGGTTCCCAGGAACCCATTCGGTTTCGAATAATTAGTAGAAAATCTATAATATAATATAAAGTGAACCCATAAATAAATATTAAGGTGAACCCATAATAATGAATCTCAATTAGTCCGATGGTTTCGCGCTTTCTTGCTAAACACAAGGTCTTCAGTTCGATTCTTGTCCATAACGGTTTTCACTGAACTTTTTTTAAATGTTAAACCTAAATTACCAAACTGCCCTTAGGTTTTCTTAGTCAAAACTCAAAAGAACCCACTTACCAGAACCGCACCACACATTTATACATTTACGAATCTCGCACCCTCGTTGAATTTACAGTTTGAACATCCTTCCGAACTTAGATTCCGGCAATAACTTATTGATTTTTCAGACTCCATTTTTTCAGGTACCTAATAATTGAAAAAAAAAATTGTGTATTCTGTTTTGTTTTGCTTAGAGTTTAATAGTTGGAGTAGTTGCAACTTAATTCTCTGTGTGGGTTTTAGAATTCTTGGATTTACTATGTGTATATTTGAAGATTAGAATACAAAAGTACAAAACAACGACAGTCATTTATTTTTGTTTTCTACTTTAAGATGTTTGCTTAATTGGTTGAGTGTCTCTTTTTTTAGTTCAATCTCTATGATGTTTGGTTATTTATTTATTTATTGTAAAATTCACTATGACCAAAGGTTGAGTGTCTCTTTGTTCAGTTTAATCCGTTCTATCTCTAATATGTTTGTTTGTTTGTTTGTTTTGGTCATTTTTTTATAATTCACCTCTAATTGGTTGAGTTTCCCTTTGTTTAGTTCAATCCCTTCATTAATAGGTTATTGATTTTTTTAAGCTTCATTGTTTAGTTCATCCCCCTTTGCGAGACCTGAGTATCCGACATCACTCAGATTTGAGATAACATTTGTGATGCAGGAGCATCAAACTAAAATCGACACGTTGCAAGTTAATATTGCTTGGGAAGTTTTAATCGCAACTTGTAGACAACCCGTTGGAGATGAATCAAGTATTCAAGGATTATCTATAAGTCTGAATTTCAAAGTTTTGGTATTTATCTCTTTGTTTGGTTTTTATCCTTTTTTTAAGTTATCATCTCTAAGACTGCTCTAGTCCTATAAGTATTGTCTGGGACTCTGGGTTATAAATGTAGTTTTTGTTGAATTTAAAAGATGCAAACTGTTCTTGAGCCAATTGGTTCATTTTTAGTCTTTGATTGCTAGTTCTTTCCTGCATCAATTTGATTGTTAGAAATTTGACCCGACCGACCCGAAAATTTTAACGATTGGATTGGCTATGAAAGTTTTGATTATCGAAAAAAAGTGAACCCATAGGAAAAAAAACCCTGGATCCGCTACTGCTTGTTAACTTTATTGAGGAAAATGACCAGTAAGATTGTGACATCTAATTTGTTGAATATGTTCATTTTTCTTCATCTAAATAAGTGTGTTTAAAAGTAAGCCAAAAATAATATTATTGTGACAATATATATATATATATATATATATATAGGGTAAGGTTCATGCGAGAACCACCCTTATTGCGAGAACCGCGAGAACCAATGTGAACACAACCTAAAATAGCTAAAAAAACCTAAAAAAAGCTAACCCCCAACCCCCCCCCCCTCCCCCAAACCTAAACCACCCCCCCCCCCCAAGCTAAAATGCTAAAAACTAAACCCTCAAAAAACCTAAAAAAATTCTAAATTTTTTTTTTAATATTTTTTATGTTAAAATCGCTACTTTTAGTATCAAAAAAAAAAAAAAAAAAAAATTTACAATTTTTTTTTTGCTTCGAAAAGTAGCGATTTTTTTATAAAAAATATTAAAAAAAAAATTGTGTGATTTTTAGCTATTTTTAGGCATTTTTTGTTGTGTTCACATTGGTTCTCGCGGTTCTCGCAATAAGAGGTGGTTCCTAACGGATCTTTGTCCTATATATATATATATATATATATATAAGTTATTTTACAAACGCTCTTAAAAATAAGAAATGTACAAATGCACAATGGATTGCAAAATATAACACAATGTCGAGGAAAAAGACACAATGACTCCAATATAGAAAAGACACAATGATAAATAAAAGACACAATGATAATAAAAAAATTCTAAAATCTACAACCTATAAATTCAAAAGTAAAAACCTAAATTCTTACATCATAGAGTTCGATAAAACGGTTCCAATGCCGCTTCTTATTTTTTGGATCATGTAATATTGATTCAACTTACTTTATAAAAAAAAGAGTAAAATGCACGGATAGTCCCTGTGGTTTTGCGAAGTTTCAGCTATAGTCCCCAGGTTTTGGAAATTACACTCATAGTCCCTGTGGTTTGATAGTTTGTTACGCGCATAGTCCCTGGAGTGGATGGCGGTTAGTTTTCTCTGTTAAGTCTGTGTCAAATGACAAAATTACCCCTTACTTTTATTAAAATATAAGAATAAATCATACATACACTCTGACTCCCTCTCTACTCTCTCTCTACTCTGTCTCTCTCAGGAAACCCCCCACACCACCTGCCACCACCAGCACCACCACTTGCCACCACCCTCCCCCACACCACCACCTAACCCACACCACCACCACCAACCCCACACCACCACCTTCACAACCATCATCGCACTCCACCTGCCATTTGCCATACACTGTTTTTTGAAATAGATCTAAAACAGATCATCATCGCACCCCACCTGCCATCCTACCAACTCCTTCACTCCCTATCATCTTTATCATCGGTTGAATTTGTTTAACAGATTCTGTGTATGTCGAACCAATCACCACCTTCACAACCAGCAACCACAACCTAACATGGCTGCCACTACCACCGCCTCCCACCCAATGCCCTCGTTTCCACCAACAACATCATTTTGAACTATCAACGCACCTCTGGTCAAAATCAGACCAAATTCAAACCCTAAATCCAAACCCCAAATTCAAACCTTAGTCAAATTTTGTCGCCGGAGTCGTGGTGGTTATAGTTGGTCTAGTATCACTCCCACCATTATTAGAAAAGAAGCCAGATACAAAATCAAAATTCTAATCTAGTCATGAATGATGGTGTGTATCAGAATAGAAGCCCTCTTCCGTCGACGATCCTGTATCACTCCCACCACCATCTTTCCCATCCTTACCAATGTTGGGTACTTACCTGGTTTTAGATCTCATCTAGTGGTGGCAGTCGGAGGTGGCTACGGCTGGTGGTGGCAGCTGGAGGTGGACGATAGGTGGTGGTGGCGGCAAGTTATTAGGGTTAGAGAGAGAAAGAAAGGAAGGAGAAAGAAAGCCGGGGTGGCTACGGTTAAGGTTTTGTATTTTAAATGATTAATAATTAGTTTTTTCTTATATTTTAATAAAAGTAAGGGGTAATTTTGTCATTTGACATTGACTTAACAGAGAAAATTAACCCCCATCCACTCTAGGGACTATCCGCGTAACAAACTATCAAACCACAGGGACTATGAGTGTAATTTCCAAAATCTGGGGACTATATCTGAAACTTTGCAAAACCACAGGGACTATCCGTGCATTTTACTCTAAAAAAAAAAAAGGTTAATTTTGGATCAACTTTTGTCAATCAGATAAACTTGTCTAGAGCTCTAGGCCCCTTCTTAATCTATGTTAGTTCGATTAATTCAATTATAAATGACTGAAATTTCCACAAAGTCGAATGTATACAATGGTGAGTTTGCATTCAATTTTACAAAGGATCAACTAATCAAAAAATGAAAAAAAATATATATATATTCAACAAATCAAGTGCTTGCCACGCTACGCTCAGGTCTAAACAGGCCTGATCATGGCAATCAAACCGAACAAAGTTATGCAGTAACTATGAACAAAATTACAGCAAGAAAAAACAATCACGAAACGGTTCGAATCTTGATTCGGGTCAGAGCCGAAGGTACCCGCCTCGTTCTTCAGGCACGGTTCTTTTAAGAAAAGATCTCCGGTTAAGAGACCAACTTCGTTTTATAGTTCTTTGTCTTCTCCAAGCCGTTATTTTGGCGTAAAGAAACGGGAACAGGAAACATAAAAGCACGAGACCTAACGTTCCCAAACAAACAAACATCACGTTTCTGAAACCGTCTGCTAGCGCTGGATCTCTTTGTCCCGTCCAAGGAACGCCTCCCACGTTCATCCCGAAAACTGTTACAATTCAAAAGTCAAATCAAGATTTAACAAAAGACGGTTTAGTCAGAACTCGTTGTTTTAGCACACGTCGGATTGGTTTGACCCGCAAACAAAGTTGACAACTTTCAACCCGTTAAACCTAGTTGACCCATGCCCCTGTCAGCTAATATTTTTTTATTTGACCCGTTAAACAATAAACGAGAGCCATCTATAATAACGGGCTAGCTCGCTAAACAAAGGGAGTTTGACTTTCAATATCAAATACGTTCCTTCTCAATCCAAGATCTACGTAAATCTATCACGTTTTACGATAAATTTGTTGCCTTGAAATTTATCAATGCTGAAAGTTTAACAGGAAGATCAAACAATTCTTGAAAATCGATACGATAATTAAATAAAAGTTCAAAAGTTTGTTTGACCTAAAAAGTCAAACGGATAGAATCTAACCTCCTGTGATGATGGAAAGAGGAAGAAATATGATGGAGAGAAACGATAGGTAGTAGAGTTTTCGGTTGATTTGCTCAGCCTGCCAGCTGTCAAGACCAGCCTGAACAGCAGTGACCCGATTAGAGATAAAACCGACATTATCCTTTAACCTTCTCAACCTTCTGATCAACTCTTCCAATGAATTTATGTCTTCACCTGCAAACCAATCCTTTGTGGAACATTTCTCCTTCACTCGTGGAAACACTTGTTCTCCGTGTGTAATCACCTGCATTCATCAATGCGTGTAAAACCACAAGATGTTAAGAACCCATTGCGCGATCATAATATGTTTTAAAAGTTAAAGAGACCGGTCACCTGCAAGAGCCGTTGCAAGTCTAGATGCATTTTTGGAAATCTTCTATCGTCAAGCATTTGTTTCTTCAAAGCAAAACCACCTGAAAACATTGTAAAAAACATGATATAAGGATAATCTTTGTCTCAGCCAACAATTATCCAAACTTTAGGATCAATGATAGTAACCTACGAACAAACAAACATACCCAGTATAATCTCACTCATGGCAGACCCCAAAAACTATTTTTTGTACTATCAATAGTAACATACAAAGTTAAAAGAGTAAAGTACAAGGATGTCCATGTGGTTAACCAAAATTTTGAATTTAGCTCGCAGTTTTTCAAAAGTACACGGATGGTCCTTGTGGTTTGCACTTTTTAACGTATTTAGTACCATACTTTTGCCAAAAGTACATGGATGGTCCCGTGGTTTGCACTTTGTAAGGCATTTGGTCCCCAATGTTTAGTGACTAAATGAGTTGCAAAGTGCATACCATAGGGACCATCCATGTACATTTAGCAAAAGTTGGGGACTATATTCGTTACAAAGTGCAAACCATAGGGACCATCCGTGTACTTTAAAAAAGCTGGGGACTAAATCAAAATTTTGGTTAATCAATGGGACCAACCGTGTACTCTACTCAAGTTAAAAACTTTACCTTTATCCAAATCAACCTCTACCGAATCAAGTTCAATCTCAAGCTTCGTAACAACATCCTCGAGATGATCCACATGCGTATCAACAATATGCACAACCAAATTCGAAACCGACTTAGGAACAGGATTATCCGCCTCCTCAGAATGATTCATCGTCAACAAGAAATCAAGAACATGCTCCTTAATCACAAACCCATCGTTCTCCCGGGCCCCACTAGGCTTATTACCTGGGCTCTCCACACTCGGGATCTCAGACAACAAAGACTGACCCATGGGCGAAAACCCCAACCTAGGCACCCGACCCAACGACACAGTAATCACCGAATTCTCAGTCACCCGAGCAGCTAACCTAAACGTAAACTTGCTAGCAGGCGGTCCAGGCGAATTAACCCGAAACACAAGTGCCCCATCAACATGCCCACAATAAGGCCCATTACTAATCAATGCAAGAATATCTTGCAACTTTAATGGTGGACACAAAACATCAATCAAATATTGTGCAGATTGAGAAAGCTTTTGGTTACCTTTAGGGATTTCGACATGATACCAACAGAATTCTTTCCCATTACCCTCTAACAAATCCCAATCTTTATTGTAGTAATCACCTAACCCATCAAAAATATATGCTTTTAATCTAACTAAACCCGGATATCGGGTTCGAAAAGGGGTCACCTGATTGTTGTGATTATGTACTCGTGCAGATGATGATTCAGCCTCCAATTCTTCTCCTTCAATATCCGTACTACCCATATCAAATCACAATCTTCTCGAATTTTATCGAATTAATTTGAATTTAAAAGGATTGCATGAATTGGGGGGAAACAGAGTATACAAACCCTAACTGTGATTGATCTGGAATTCAAGTCATCAAACCCAAATTCGGCACGAGGGTAATCAAATTAAACCCTGAAGATCAACAATCGGTATTGAATGCGTCAAATTCTCCGTGAAATCAGCGATTTCAGGATCGTAAATTGGTGTGAAAAAATTAATTCGAAGTGAATGAATGAATATTCATTTGATTGATGATTATAAAGAGAATATGATGTAGAAATTGAAGAAAATATAATCAAGATTTAAAGATTGTTGGATGAACATTTGAAATGATTTACGTTGAAAAATTGAAGTCAAATAGTGGGTATCCAGCTGGAGCAGTTTCGATGAAGGTTCGTCTTGTTTAATTTTTGAATAGATTGGATCAAGATTTTGCGTTTGAAATGTAGTATGTTATTAATTATTATTATGTAGTAGTTTATAAGATTTGTTAATCTCTTTAAATCTATTGTTAAATTGATTTACCAAGTTACGAAGTTGTCAATTATAGAAAGTAAAAACTAGGTGCGTTCAAAATCATCCGAATCCGATATATCCGATTATTCGAATCCAAATTATCCGAAAATTCGGATATTTGAATTTTCAGATATCCGAAAAAATTCGGATAATCCGAATTTTCGGATTCGGATAGTGATTTCAGAAAGTTTTGAATATTTCGGTTTTTTTTTTAAATATACGTGTATATAAATACCACTATAGAAGAAAACCTAACCCTAATCTTTTTCTATCAGCCGCTCTCTCCTCTCATTCACTCACACTCACCCCACAAACTCACAAATAATTCATTCCAATAGTTCTGTTGCTCTAATCGCTATATATGGACCGGTGTCTGTAACACCTCGCAAAAACCATGACCAATAAAGTAAAGACACGTGTCATGAGCCCTAGATATGTAACACGTTGACAATTGAGGGATTAAAGTTGACAAATAGTGAAAAGGTGAATTCAGAGGGACTAAAAGTGTCAACATATGAAAACTATGCCTTTAAATAACTTCGCACAATGTTTGTATTGTTAAACGATTAAATTATTGGGCATAAGAAGCCATTTGTGATAAACAAGTGAAACTTGTAATGCAAAGGGGTTAAATGTGTCAACATGTTAATTCTTACCTCTGAGTGACCCTTTAACGAACCCGGAACTTCGTAATGTCTAATTATATTTCCGCAAAATGCCAAATGATAAACACATATGGTTTCGGTATTGTTATTTAAAAGTTGTGCACGATTTCAAGAAATAGGGATTAAATACGACAACAAGAGAAAATAGTACCTTTTGGGTGATCCCGTAACTAACCGGGAGCCTAACGATGTTTAAATATGTCCCAAGATACTTAAAAGTTAACTTTGGGGATCAAAAGTACAATAAAAGAAAGTTATTTCAAGTTAAAAAGGACCAGGGACTGAAACTGCCAAGATTGGAAAGTTTTTAACTGGAATAAGGGAGAGTCGCGGGGCGCGTAAACCTCTCCTTAAGTCTACGCGGGCCGCGACAAAGCTGCTAGCGACCAAAAAACTGGCAGCTGCATGTTGCAGGTCTGTCCACCGCCTTTGCATGCAAAAACTCGATAGCAGGGATTGTGTTGATGGTTTTTACTGCCACAAGGACACTTGGGAACATCTAGTATCACTCCATAACAGCTGGAATGATCTTAGAGACCTCCAATTCACTATAAATAGGACCCTTATTTGCTCATTTGAACTTGCAACTATCAATTTTCACTCTATACTTCTTCTCTGGAGCTTCCTGGATCTAAAGGAGACTCCCATCAGTTGAAACTTCAAGCTAGGACCTGGTGTAAGTGTTCTTAGCTTCAGTAGTTCAAGTTTTTCATGTTTTAGAACCGAAAGTCAAAGATATCGTAATTTCACTTTGACTTTCAGTTTAATTCTTTTCTATCTAGCCATTTTTCGAAACGAAAGTGGCTATGTGTTGGTAATTAAGTAGGTGTTAATCCCTCAAAAGAGCACCTTCTAATTATCACGTTAAATAAGTCAATTGTCGGGTCAAAGTAACTAGTCAAAAAGTCCAAATAATCAATTTTCAAATAATAATTAAAACTAATAATGCAGAAGTTATGAATCATGTTTTGTCACCTAAATAACTTGGTAAATATTAATAGGACATGTCTAAGCATGTTCAACCCGACAATTCTGAGTTTAGGCTCGGTTCGCAACCGAAAGTCGCAAAAGTTGACTTTTGCTTTGACTTTCAGTTCTGACCCGAATTAGTTTAGTTTAGTTATGCATTAAGGTTTCTATGTGACCATATTATATGTTAGTATAACCCTCTGAGGTTATACTACATGGTCCCTTAGTAATCCGAGTTATTTGCTTGTTTCCGTTAATATGCTTAAACTTTGACCGTTATGCCCTTATAATGTAAAAACGAGATTTTTGAATATGTAAGCATGCAATTAGCTTTGTTACTGATATAAAAACATGTCAAATTATTTTGACATTATTTTCTGGTCTCAAAACAAAGTTATGCAAGATATTGTAAAATTCAACTTTTTATTAATTAAATTACACTTTTGTGCATAAAACATGTTTAAACCTAAATTTTGGCACCAAACTCATTACCTACTGTTATGATATTACTTTTAGGGATTTTTGGAAGGTTAGGTCAGATTTGATACTGACCATATCATCAAGTTCTTGTATAAATTCGATAAATGACGATAATGCCCTTTTTGTTAATAAAATGAGATTTACAAATGATTAGCATGCCAAACCTTTTCCTACTGATTTTATATGAAAAATAAAATATTTTAAACATTCAAGGATGCTCAAAATCTCAAAATCACATAAACATCGCAAATATCGTCAATTATCGATTTTTACGTTAATTAGGTGCATAGTATGGTTTAAAACCATATTTAGCACCCAAGACTTGTTACCTACTGATTTTATAAATAAATTTTAATACTTTTACAGTAGGTATAAGTCATGAATTTAGACTTCCAATTTTGCCCTTAAAAACATATGTGAAATGACCAAAATGCCCCTACGGTGCATAGTTTGGCCATAAATGGTAAACCACACATATGTATGATATCATACTGTTATAACTTCATAAAATAAATATTTTTACAGAATATTATAGACCAGAACATCAGTTTGCTCTAAAACCTCTTTTATAAATCTTAAAATGACCAAAATACCCTTACGGGACTTAATTTAGTTTTAAAATCTCTTTGGGCATAATTGTTGATATCTTAATGATATCACAACATATTTTAATCATAATCACTTATGGAACTAGTATATGACTCATCCGGTTACCCGTTTATGCTTATACGCGTACGGTGCGGTTTATGTGACTAGTTTACATAAACTAGCCGAAACGGGTCAAAACTTATCATTTTAACTTCAAATTCCAGAATGTATTTAGTTTACCCATATAATACAAGTCTCCATGCTTGTCGGGTCTAAATTACATTCCGCTCCGGTCATCGCTTAATCTAGTGTTTCGTACCGTAAACCTTTCCTTAAACTAACCGGTCTAAGTTTACTACTAAAATAAGACCCGTTAGTAATCTCATAGGTTAATATAACCTTCATTCCAAATTAGGAACCCAGTAGAAGTTACTTGCACTTGATTGAGTAGAATATACGGCTGAGTATACAAAATTTGCATCTTTAAGCTCAGGTAAATACTTTTAACTTATTTTCCCTTATACGAGCTTGGGATACGGTAAAATATTTCCGCTTGGTCGGGTGTAGAAACATTTTAATCGAATATGGTTAAATTGCAAAATCCCGTTTTAATCAGTATTGATTGATAACAAATAACACTAGGGGTTAACGACCGTGTCCTGGATATCATCGGCTCATTTAAAATCGTAAATGGCTACGACTTAAGCACGGGGTGTAGGCATACACCTGACAATCGCGTATGTAAAAGATATACTCACTTGCTGGGGTGACCCGCCGTGGGTTTATATTTGTGGTGTGTCGGTTAATCTTGTTCGGCTTTTATCCCGACCCTAAATGTTGGACAAACATGTAAATCTGATACAAGATTATTTTTAGCATAATTGTCCCAAGTTATAAAAGAATATTGTGCTTTGTGCATTCAAATCAATTTTTATAAATGTTTTCAAAAGAGTCGGTTAATTGTATTTACCAGTGAAAACTGAGGTATTTTCAAAAAGGTTAAGTGGCAGGTACTTTCCATAATTGGCTGGGAGCTTCGGGGCATAGATAGTGAATCTTGCAAGTTCGTATGCCTTAAATCTGTTGAACAAGTTTTCTTTGTATTTTATTTTAGATCCGCCTGTGGATCCTATCTTACAACCGTTTGTATAATATTTTATTCGTACTTTACATTTCGGTTTGTAATAGTAATTTCTACCAAGACTTCCGCTGTGCAATGATCTATGTGTCACACCCTGACTTTTGAGGAAGCGTGATTATGTGTGACTTGCTTAATATCATTGCATTCAACCATAACAAACAACTATATGATAAAACCAAAGATGTTCATCCATAGATTAAGTTTAAAACATCACAAACAACATTGTCTTAAAATCCAAACACAGACTTCGAACCATATTACAAACCATTCAAATTGTTTAGAGTTCCACGAGGACTCGACAAAAGACACTAATAAAAACTAGGCTTTGAATTACGTATCTTATCCAGGATAAGATACACACTCTAAACCCTTCTACACCGGATGACATCTTTTATTTCAAACAACACTTGAAAACTTCAACGCCCGCCAGATCCATACTTAGTTTCCTGAAATACATGTAGTTTGAAAACATCAACAAAAGTTGAGCGAGTTCATGTGTTTTGTATGTGTGCACGAATAAACCTTCTAATCATTGTAAGTATGTACGTATTTGTAAACCCTGGTATGAAAGCAAACAAGGAAACAGATCAATTAATGGTTTGCAAGGCCATTAACATGTGTGCAACGGCGTAGGAAGGCTCAACCATAGCAGATTTTGTACCGGGCTTCCGGCTGGAAGACATAGTCACCTCATGGGCCAAATCCCGGTCCTCATGGGTGTGGGCTCGCTACACCCAAATAGATTTATCACTCATGTCCCTCGGTCCTTATACGAGGATTAATGGTCTTAAGTGTGCGCCTACCCATTCACATGATCTAACAATTCATTCCTTAGCTAACCATACCATATGTAAACATTTATAAACATTTTGTAACATGTACTTCACCCTCGAAGTTATAAAACCGAAAACAATTGAGAGAAAAGGGGGACATGAACTCACAATCTTGCGCTCTTCGTATCCAATGTAACCCAATGCTGCTACTTGTGTGCACGACTACCTACAACGTACTACGGTTTATTAGACGGGCGGGTCGTGCCTTGACTTAGCCTTAATTATTGTCTTTGAGTTACGTTTCTTTGTATCTTCAATATTATTCCAAGTATATAATTATTTGTTACAATAATAAATATTTTAACTTAAATTATATTTATTAAAGAGTAAAATGCCCGGATAGTCCCTATGGTTTTGTAAAATAACACCTATAGTCCCCAACTTTTGAAAATTACACCGGTGCTCCCTGTGGTTTGACAATTTGTTACTCGGATAGTCCCTGGAGTGGATGTCCGTTAGTTTTCTCTGTTAACTCCATATGAAATTACTTATTTACCCCTCTTTAAAATATTAAAAACACAAATATTATGCACACTCATATTATTATATTGAAAGTTTAGGCCCACAAACTCTTGTCTTCTACAAAAACAACCTGCCACCATTACCATAGCCACCCGCCACCACCTGCAACTCCACCACCATCAACATCTCCGCCACCTGAACTCCCTCCTCCATCCCAGATCCCTTCATCCACCATCTAAGATTTGCCAGTCATGCTTTCTAACACTAGATAACCGACTAAATTAACAAAAAAAAGACTAAAGTCGACACAATAATATTTTAAACACGGGAACTTGTACATCGTGCCAAAAAGAAATTATACAAATCTACGCAGTTATGATTCCATCAAAAGTTGAAAAATCCACATAAAACAAAACTAAAAACAAAAGGCTTAACATAAAAATTTCTACTTGATTGAATGCAGATTCGAGTGTAATGGTAGTCAAACTTCAAACCCCATCTTTATATATTTGCAAATTTAACAGATTTACGGTGCCCAAAAAATGTTGGAAGCTTTGGATCTGTGAATAAGATTTGTACTTGAAAAACATTTTGTTTTGGAACCAGCTCAGATCCGGCTCACAACTCATGGCTCAGATCTTGAAAGATGAAAAGATGGGCTCAGATCTGCAACCGTTCTTTCTTTGTTACACATTATCGTCTTGACATCACGCCGCCACCGTTCCACCCGCACGTCATCGTCTTCTCCAACCCATGGGCTCGAGACCAGACCTTCAACTCATATTATGCTTCCTTTTCACCTTCTAATTTGCAAGACCCTTAATCTCAACTGCACCGATCGTCTTGACATCACGCCACCACCGTTCTGGCGACATGGGGCAAAGTCACGATGGTGCTTGGTGTCTATTATGCAGATGAAGATGAGGGAGATGAGAGATAGGCGCTTTGGGGGGTTTTTAGAAGAAGGAGGCGGGGTGGGGGTAGGGGTATATATCTAATTTTAGTATTTTAATTTAATACTAAGGGTATTTTGGTCATTTCATATAGAGTTAACGGAGAAAACTAACGGACATCCACTCCAGGGACTATCCAAGTAATAAACTGTCAAACCACAGGGAGCACCAGTGTAATTTTCAAAAGTTGGGGACTAAAGGTGTTATTTTACAAAACCACAGGGACTATCCGTGCATTTTACTCTTTATTAAATTTTGAAATATTTGTTAAAATAATATATTTTAACTTGTCACATTTATGTATTTGTACATGTATAATTTTCCAAGGATGGGTGTATTCATACTCATATTCTTAACCTTGTATATTTTTGCCAAGTATCAGTGGCGTATTCCGGTGTATTTATACGTACAAGAATACGTATTCTTATTGTGTCTATTAAGTATTCTTATACTTAATTTTCATGTTTATTTTTCCAGAATAATACTCTTAATAAATATTCATCAATATATATTCTCAAAATATATATTTTAAGAATTATTACATAGAAAGATTATTTATACTTTTTCCCTTGGCAAAATTTTTTATATTTTCATATAAGTCTCAAAAATAATATATTTTCAACTTTAACTTAGAAAATATATATAAATCTATTGTTCACCCAAAAATAATGTATTCCATATTTATTTAAGAAAATATATATTTTCTCCGAAAAATAATATATCTTCAAATAATCTCAAGAAAATATATGTTTTTTTTATTTTACAAAAAATAATATATTTTCTTCTTGTAAAAAATATGATATATTTTTGTAACCATTATAAAGATCATATTTTTGTTCTCTTAGTGTCCAAAATACCAATTACCAAAATATACTTATGAATTTATTTCCGGAATATTTATGTAAGTTATGTTCCTTGTTCGGTTTCTCCAATATTTTGGTTATAAATTGTATATTCATTTCTTGGAATTTTGGTAATATTTGTAAATTTATTTCTTGGTATTTTGGTGAGTTATATTTTTTCAAGTCCTAAAATAATATAACTAATACACATAATATACAAATAATCACACACATGGTGACATCTAAACATATATTCTCCTAAATACATATTTAGTCACTTTTATTTACAAAAACCAACCTCCAATATTTTGTAATTTTTGTAACAAAATTTATGGGAAACTTTGTATGAAAAATCATGGTTAAAAATATACTAGTAATTGTTTGTTCAAAAATAGTTTTCTAAGTGTTTAATTTTTAGAAAAATTTTTCCATAGTTTCCCCTTAAAAATGGAGGTTTCCATGCTTTAAAAACATATCATTTTCTTTTATAAATCATCACAATCAACAACAAATCAAACAACACTTACCAATTTGCCAAAATCAAGCATAAATTACTACTTCATGAACTTGAAAGTTTACAAAAATTTGTAGTAACTTACTAGTGTGTTTAGTAGGCTTAGTTACCATTTAAAGTGTGGTTGTTTATTTAAAAACATCATTTTTGAAGTAGTTAGAACTTGTAAATAAATTTTCTAAAAATATTTCTTCTTGAGTTTTTCTTGTTAAATATATATTTCTACACTTGATTAACCACTAAAAATGTGGTTAATTTCTTTAAGAACCAAGTTTAGGTAAATCTTGTATATTTAACTTGGTTTCTTGAAAAATCATTCTTGAAATCATATGTTTACAAGACTTTTTATTTACTTTGATCATCACACTTCAAGAAAACATTAAATCTTTCAAGTTCATGTTCTAACATAAGGATGATCTCTTGATCCTTAACATAATCATCCTCTCATCTTGCTAGATTATGTATTTAATCACTATCTAGCAAGATCACATGATGATTAACATCAATAACAAAAGCAATCAACAATCAACAAGCATAACAACACTTAAACAACTTGATTTCTTATGATTTTAGTCTTATGTTCAAGTTTCATGTTCAAGATTCATAGTGTTCTTCATGATTAACAACTTATACCATCTTTTAACCAACTTAATAAGATGTAAAAATGGATGGAGATGATCTTACTACTAGCTCAAGGCTAGGAATGATCACAAGATGAAGAAGAGGTGGATAAAAGCTTGTATGAGAGGTCCTTCAACTTCCAAGAGTTCCTAGCTTCTTTGTATGGCTTCTTACACCTTTGTATATGTATGGAATGGATGAAAGTTGAATGATGATGATGGATGTGTGGGTGGTTGTGTTCAGCCGAGACCAAAGAGGGAGAGGGAGAGAGTCGAGTTGGTTTGTTGTGATGAGAATGATAAGCTTAAGTCTTGAGGTTAAACTTATAATTTCCAACAATAGATAAACTAGTGTGTAAAATGCTCAAAAAGAAGGGGAAATGATCTATTAAATTAAGCAAAGAAAATCCACAAGTGGGGTCACATGAAACCGTAAATAGGTGGGGGGGGGGGGTGTAGAGTTAGTTTGTAAAGATAGTTAGGTTATATAGTTGAAATCTAAGTAATCTAGTTAAGTGTTTAGTTATTATGTGTTTATATAGTGTGTTATGATGTTCGGGGACCATAACTAGCTTGGAAATGTTAAAACAATGCTTCTAGTGAAAATTTGGTGTTTTGGGTAGTGTCCAGTTGTTCGGTTGGTTACCGGTTCGTTAAGGTGCTAAACTATTCAGTTTAGTGTGCTTTATGTTACCTTTTGTGACAGTTTTGATTCCCGACACTGAGGAAAACATTCTGGACCATTTAACCATATTTCTGCATGATATTCAAGTGTTTAAATGCTTATTTTTGCTTATTTTTGCTGAATTCAGCAATTTAAGTGAGTTTCAGGCACTTTCCGGCACTTAAACTATCACTAGGAAGACAGTTTTATGATCCTTACTTTCCTACACAATATACTAGTGAAATTCTTAGTTTCTGGCTCATTCTGTGTCTCAATACTATGTCTGTCTATATACTGAACTCCGTCAGCATTTTTCTGATTTGTCTGATAACTGTGCAAACTTTGTTCGTTGCATCATTTGAATCAATAAATGTTGTATGCAATAATGATATGTCATTTTCAATATATGATGCACATGTATGTGTGATAACAATAATCAGAAAGCAATTAATGTCATAAATTGTAAATCAGCACAATTATTAAGTATAGTTGTACGGATACCTGGAATTTTGACAATTGTCACATCTCCCCCTGTTAAGAAAGTTTCATCCCGAAATTTTAAGCTTTACTATTAGCTGCAGGGGAGTTGGGGAATAAATGTGGGTACTTCGCTTTCATACGGTCTTCACGCTCCCAGGTGAACTCTGGGCCGTGGCGTGCATTCCATCGAACCTTGACAAGCTTAACACTACTCCTCCGAGTCTTGTTAACCTTCCAATCTGTAATCTCAACGGGTTCTTCGATAAAGTGGAGCGTGTCGTCAATATGCCCTTCATCCGCAGGGATGACAACTGTTTCCTGCGTTGGACTCTTCTTCAGATTAGATACATGAAATGTATCATGAACACCATTTAGTTCTGCTGGTAGCTCCAACTTATACGCTACTATACCAATTCTTTCCAGAACCCTGAATGGCCCGATATAACGTGGGTTTAACTTACCACGCTTCCCAAAGCGTGCCACACCTTTCCAAGGTGAAAATTTTAACAAAACCATATCACCCAGTCCGAATTCCAAGGGTTTTCTTCTCTGGTCCGCATAGCTCTTCTGGCGATCACGAGCCGCCTTAATGCGTTCTCGGATCTGCATGATCTTATCATTCGTTTCTTGGACCAGTTCGGGACCAACCATCTACCTATCACCTGCATCTGCCCAGTATAACGGTGATCGGCACTTGCGTCCGTAGAGAGCCTCGAACGGTGGAGCTTGGATGCTTGTATGGTAGCTGTTGTTGTAGGAAAACTCAACCAAAGGCAGACGAGTATCCCAACTGGCACCTAGATCCATTACGCAAGCACGTAGCATATCTTCTAATGTCCGAATCGTTCTCTCGCTCTGTCCATTCGTCTTTGGGTGAAAAGTTGTACTCAGATTCAACTGAGAACCAAAAGCTTCTTGAAAGGATTGCCAAATCCTTGACACAAATCTTCCATCTCTATCTGATATAATCGAGATATGCACTCCATGACGTGCAACTATCTCCCTTAGGTACAGCTCAACTAGCTTACCAGTGTTATCCTTCTCTCCGATTGGCAAGAAGTGCGCAAACTTTGTCAAACGGTCCACGATTACCCAAATCGTATCATGACCTCTGGGAGTCCTGGGAAACTTCGTTATGAAATCCATAGAGATCTGCTCCCACTTCCACATGGGTATCTCTGGTTGTTGCAGAAGACCTGAAGGCTTCTGATACTCGGCCTTCACTTTGGCACAAGTCAAACACTTTCCAACGTACATAGCAACATCACCCTTAGGTCTTGGCCACCAGTAGTAATCCTTTAAATCTTGGTACATCTTGTCCGATCCTGGATGGACCGAGTACCTTAATTTATGAGCTTCATAAAAAATAACCTCTCTAAGACCACCAAAAAGTGGAACCCAAATACGTCCCATAAAATACAAGGTTCCTTCCTCGTTGGGTACCAACTTTTTCTCCATTCCTCGGAGATATTCGGCCTTAATGTTGTCTTTCTCAAGAGCTTCCTTCTGTGCAGCACGAATACGCAACGTGAGATATGTCTGTATAATCATCTCCAAAGCCTTAACCCTTATGGGCTTGATCCTTTCTTTTCGACTTAAGGCGTCTGCCACCACATTCGCCTTTCCTGGATGATATTTAATCTCGCAATCATAATCGTTTAACAACTCAACCCATCGTCGTTGTCTCATATTAAGCTCTTTCTGATCGAATATGTGCTGAAGGATCTTGTGATCCGTAAAAATCGTACAGCGAGTACCATACAGATAATGCCGCCAAATCTTCAAAGCAAACACCACTGTGCCTAACTCTAAATCATGAGTGGTGTAGTTTTTCTCATGGACCTTCAATTGGCGCGAAGCATAAGCGATAACCTTCTGTCGCTGCATTAGCACACAACCCAATCCCTGACGCGAGGCGTCACAATATACCACGAAGTCATCGGTGCCTTCGGGTAGGGATAATATAGGTGCATCGCAAAGCTTATTCTTAAGCAACTGAAAGGCTTCTTCCTGTTTGTCTCCCCATTCATACTTCTTATCCTTTTGAGTGAGGGAGGTCAGTGGTTGAGCTATCTTAGAGAAATCCTCAATGAACCTGCGATAGTAGCCTGCTAAACCCAGAAACTATCGAATCTCGGTTGGCGTCTTCGGAGTTTCCCAATTCTTAATCGCCTCGATCTTGGTGGGATCCACATGAATTCCATCTTCATTTACCACGTGACCGAGGAACTCCACTTCGCGTATCCAAAATTCACACTTCGAAAACTTTGCGTAGAGCTTCCCCTTCTTTAACAGCTCTAAGATGGTTCTAAGGTGCTGCTCATGATCTTCTTTACAAACAGCACTGGAGCTCCCCAAGGCGAGAAGCTTGGTCTTATAAATCCCTTATCTAGTAACTCCTGAAGCTGCGCTGACAACTCTTGCATCTCTGAAGGCGCAAGTCGATAAGCTGCCTTGGCTACAGACGCGACGCCTGGAACCAAGTCAATGTGGAATTCGACTTGTCGTTGAGGAGGTAATCCTAGCAAGTCTTCGGGGAAAACTTCAGGATATTCCCTTACCACAGGGATGTCCTCGAGCTTCAGTTCTTCGGCCTCTTTGTCCATGACATGAGCTAAGAAGTCAACACATCCTTTACGCAAGAACTTCCGTGCCTTCAAGCAACTAATAATCCGTAGAGGCGTATCCTACTTCTCCCCATGAATCACAATCGTCTCTTCATTTGCCAACGGGATGCAGATAACCCTCTCATGGCATACAATCTCAGCTCGATTACTCGACAAGCAATCCATCCCAACTACTACATCGAAGCTTCCTAATTCCACTGGCAGGAGATCTAACGAAAACTCACGCTCTCAAGCTCTATTGCACAGCCTCTAATTACTTCATTGGCTTCTACTAGTTTTCCATTAGCTAGTTCTATCGAGTACGAAATATCTAACTTACTTGCTACTAAACCAAGTATATTCTTAACTCTTGGGATACGAAGCTATAGTCGGCACCGGTATCAAATAGCACAGATGCAAAATGTTGATTAATAGGGAACGTACCCATGACTACGTTCGGATCCTGGCGAGCTTCCCTAGCTCCAATGTTGAAAACTCTTCCACGAGCTTGGTTATTCTTTGGGCAATCCCGCTTGAAGTGCCCTACATCACCGCAGCCATAACAACCTTGGCCGTGTCCATTCCCATTTCCGCCTTAGTTGTTATTATTTCCTCCGCGGTTTCCATTTCCCGCCTGATTTCTGTTTCCGTTACGGTTTCCATTACCTCCCTGGTTATTGTTTCCTCCCTGGTTTCTATTCCCATAACCGTTTCTACCACGGTTTCCATTATCATTTCCATTTCCATTTCCTCCTTGCCCACCGTTTCCACGTTCGTTTCCATACCAGCAGGTCTCCTTAGAATGACCAACTTTTCCACAAGTTTCACATTTCCTAACTCTGCATCGACCCGCATGATGAAACTGACAAGCGTTGCACTTAGCTAGGGTACCCATGTACCCCTTTTCCTCTGCTCTCAGCATTGGCAGCACCAGATTTGACCTTGGCTGGTGTGTTAGCATCTATCTGTTTGTTAGCACTGTTGTTGTTTCCTTGGGTACCCTTCTTAAAGTTCGAAAACTTCCTTTTGTTTCTCCAGACGACTCTACATGAGTCTCTTTCTTCTTGGTCACAGAAATCGAGAACTTTCTTAATCTAATGGCTTCCTATGTCAGTGCCACGCTTAAGTCGATTGCTTCAGTGATTGTTGGAGGCTTGGATGTCGTCACCATGCTTAAAATATGGGGCGCCAACCCCAAATGAAATGTTCAATCCTCTTGAACTCTGGTTCTACCAAGTAGGGGACAACACGAGACAAATCGTGGAATCTCTGCACATACTCAGCTATCTTAGGACCATCCATCTTCAAATTCTAAAATTCAGTTTCCAACTTCTGAATTTCTGCCCTTGAACAATACTTCTTTCGCATCAGCTCTTTCAACTCATCCCATGTCAGAGCATACGCTTCAGCTTCACCCAAACTTTGAACCTGAAGGTTCCACCATGACAGATTCCCATCTAAGAATAGTCCAGAAATGTACGTGACCTGATGCTCTGGTGCACATTTACTCATCCGCAACACAGAATATGTCTTCTCAACCCATCTCACGAACGCTACGACACCTCCAGTACCGTCAAAGTTCAGAGGCTTGCAGTCCAAAAACTGCTTGTAAGTACAACCTGTACACAAGCAACATCATTCACAGAAGGCATTAGCAAAGCACACATGGAATGTCCAAACGTATTGTAATGTGTCTTAGGTGACTTAAACATTACCGTTAGGTGGGTTATTCCCTGAGGTGCCTCCGCTGTGTTCGGAGCGAAGGGCCTCATGTTGTGCGATTGCCTGTGAGATGCGTTCTTGTAGTTCTGCCTCAGTCGTGGGCAGTTGATTGTTCCTTCGGGGAGGCAACTTCTAAGAAGAAGATCAGATAGGTCAGGTCTTATTCATCAAATAATTATATAGTACGTATATATAATAGCATTTAATCATGGTTGCAAAAGTCGTTAGGCGTTCCATAGTCGGATTCGGGAGTATTCGGGAGGTACTCGGCCTAGGCGGAGATTACTCGGGGAGTAATTGGTCTGGGAGAATAGTACTCGGGCCTCGGCAGCCTACCTTGTAGCGAGTACTCGAGGAGTACTCGGAGCCTAGGCGGGACTTTTACAACCATGGCATTTATTATAGCAAGCAATCAGGTAATCAACACAATCATAGCATAAACAAGTAATCCACAATGTGTTTAATGAGAACATGACGATTGAGCTTTCATTAATCATCTACCACAGTTATATTGTTTACAAAGTATCACATCAATAGGGACATAGGGTCACACTACCCTTGCCCAATAAGTCTGTAAATATACAAAATCACATGATCAAATATGGTCTCTAAAAAATATTCACTCTCTCTGCTCAATAGTAGTGCTCTCACTAAAAGTAATGCAATCTGCATAAAACCAAAAACCACTATGCTGATGGTGGAGGAGGAGGAGGATGGAAGAAAAGCAAGCTGCGCACATGCGCAAGCTCCTCTTCGAGCTCGTATACATGACGCAGTAAGTAACTGATCTGCTGCTCGACCGTAAGAAATCAAGCATCAAACTCTGGAAAAGGAGTAAGAGGAGCAGGTGGATGTGCAAAAGGAGACGGTGACGAACACGGGGGAACAAAAGTAGTGTTAGTGCATACGTATGTCGACTTCGTCTTGTATTGAGTCTTGTATATGTTTAGATAGATCAGGGCACGTTATACGAGAAATCTGTCAAATATAGGTTAAGAGGTAATTTCGCATGAAATTACTATTTCGTGTGAAATGTGATTTCGCATGAGCAGGTCCATGCGAAATTACCTTGCCTATAAATAGGTGCCTGGTCTGTGTCATTTGTAACGAAATTAGATTCCGGTTAGAGAGCCGAAGTGCTGCCGAAGTGTCAATTCGCTGTAAAACTTTGTCAAATCAATCTATAGACAGTTTAAAGTGATATTCTAGCTGAATTGAACTCAATACGTCTGTTTCCGCCTTTCGTATTAAGAAAAACTCTTCTGATCGACTCATTCGGGTCAGAAAACGATCCTACAAGTGGTATCAGAGCTCAGGAGGAAGAGTTCTTACCAATTCAGCTGCAAATTCTGATTTCTACACCTTCTTTTCAAAATTAAACTTGATTTTTCGGTTAAAATGACTTGAATTTCACACATTACATGCGAAACAGTGTTTTAACAAAGCCTTGAAAGTTTCAGATCTAAAATTGGACTAAAACCTGATCAATTGGACTAAAAACAGCTCGAGATGATGACATCAGCAATATTTCGCACGAAATAAGTCTTATTTCGCACCAGATTGTCTTTTCGCTTGACTATTTCGTACGAAATTAGTTAATTTCGCTTGAGACTAGTATTTCGTTTGGTTATTTCGCACGAAATTACCTATTTCGTGTGAAAAGTGTAATTTCGTTTGAACTGATTTCATGTGTAGTTGATATTTCGTTTGAACAGGGTGAATTCCGCACCAAAGGTTATTTCGCTTGAGACTGATTTCGTTTGAAAGTGACTGTTTTGTGAAAAAGTTTACCAAAACATGGAAGAAGAATTTTATAACGCGTTTGCTACTGCCCCGACTACTCCTACTGCCATTGCTCAGAACATGAACATGGAAAATGAAACTGGAACTTTACAAAACCCCCGAAACTAATGAGCATTGAGGAGTATTATGGTTGGAAAGATCGATTTGAAAACTGGGTTCAAGCTATTCATTTGAGATCTTGGGAGTGTATTGAGAAAAAAATATGTTAAACCTCGTACTGATATGGGAGTTATCAAAACTATTTCTGAATTCTCGGACAAAGAAAGAGATATGTATAAAGCAGAAAAGATGATGATCAGTTTACTCCAGCAAGCTATTAAAGAAGACATTTTCATTTTGCTTCAACATGATAACACTTCACGTTCAATTTGGGAAGCTCTTCGAATTAAGTTTGAAGGAAGTGAGAAGATGATTAAGAGTAAAAAGGCATTGTTAAAGAAAGAATTTGATTTATTTTCAAGTTTTCCAGGAGAAGATACAAAGAAAATAATTGAAAGATATTGTCATTTAGTACGATCAATGTCATTGTTAAACATCAACAAAGATCGTGAGGAATGGGTTGAAAAATTAGCTGATGCTTTACCTTAGAAAGAATGGGGTACATTTTTTATGATATTAAAGAATACTGGAGAATATGAAGGCTTGACAATTTCTCAGTTCATTGAAAAGATTGAAGGACAAGATCTTGAGCAACAGAAGATTGCAAGAATGAACAATCCGAGTGCATAACAAGATGTTAAGATGTACTACAAAGGGAATGTTCAGAATGTCGAAGCTAGTCAAAAAATCCAAACTGCTTTCAGTGTTGAAAATTCATCTGAGTCAATCAATCAAAGTTCAAATAGCAGCAGTAGTGGATTCTCTTCATATCCGAGTGTTAATCCAAAAGTTTCAAGCTCAAGTCATCAATTTCAAAGCTCAAATAGCAACAATGGTCATGTTTTAAATTGCAACATCGCGTTGCATCTTCAGAATGGTCAAAATTTCTCTGAAGAGATTGCTAAAAGTCACATGTCACTACTTGTTACAGTGTTAGAATCATATGAAGGATTGGTTGCTGGAAGGATTGGAAATCCTAAGCTGACGAAAGAGGATTACGATCAGATTAATTCTGAGGAAATGGAGCTGATGGATATCAAATGGTGTTTAGCAAGTGTTTTGAGAAGAGCTGAAAAGTTCAAAATGATTACAGGAAGAGATGATTTCTTGGATGCAAATGTTTGTACTTTGGGTTTTGACAAATCTAAAGTTACTTGTTTTCGATGCAGGGAGAAAGGTCATTTCAAGAGAGAATGTAAAAATCGAGAAACAAGTGGATCACATAATCCGTTTGGAAAAGATGATTACTATCGGAAAGCCATTTATCAACAAGTTGCTCATTAACCGTATCAACAAAAGGAACCACAAACTGCTCATGCTAAAATGATCGTAGAAGCAAATAAGAAAGCTTATTATGGCATAATTGATCAAGATGATGAAAAAGTATCAGAAGGGTTCAGTTGGGACAAATACATTCCGTCGGATTCAAAAGTAGTTGCTCTCATTGCACAAATTGTTTAAGAGCCAAATTTGATGAAAGAATGGATGAAAGCATTTGCTGATGCTGAGAGAAGTCAAGATGATGAATCTAGTTCTTCAGATGATAGTTCAGAAAGTACTCAAATGTTTGATCAATCATTAACTGATGATAGCGATGATGAGGAAGAAATGCATATCAATATTGCAAAAGCTCATTTATCTCTTGAAAGTTTTGAATTTTATTTTGCAGATAGAGTGAAGAAGCTGAAGAAGAGACAAGCAGCAAAAGAACAGAAAAAGGTGAAATGCTAAAGTGTTGTTCAAGAAGAAATATCTGAACAAAGTGAAGAAGTTAAAGTTGCTGAGATAGTGGTTGACGCTGAAAAGGTGTTTGAAGCTGAGAAAGTAGTTGAAGTTGAGAAGATAGTTGAAGTTGAAAAGATAGTTAAAGTTGAAAAAAATTATAGAAGTGGAAAAGATTGTTGAAGTTATCAAACCATGTCTAAAGTGTTTGGAATCATGTAAGCAGTGTGAAGAGAAAGAGGAAAAGTTGAGTGAACAAGACAAGATGAAATAAAATTTATTATTCAATCTCAACTATGTGAAAGAATCGTATGATGTTTTGAATAGAACGGTAACTGGTCTACAAAAGACTAACTCTGAAAGAGAAGATGCATTGACTATGATGAATGATGTGATGATGACAAAGCAGAAGGCGATTAATCATTACATAGAAGAATGTGCTAAGTTGAAGCAAGAGTTGGAAACAGAAAAAATAGAAAATGAAAGAATCAGACGATTACTGCAAACTTATTCTAGTTCTGATTATTTGATTGATAGAATTTATCCAACTGTTGCAGGTATGGAAGCATTTCAAGACAAGAAGCCTGAAGAAAATGATACTGGTAAGAAACAAAGTGCAAAGTATAACAAGTGTCCGCCTCCGATTTGGGAAGGTTATTCTCCCAGAAAACCAAATGAGGAGCAAGTCAAAAAAGCAGTCAATATACAGTTAAAATCTGAAACAACTGACGATTTACCAGAAAACATTGATGTCACATTCACATCATCTGACACTGATCATGAGTCTGAGTTAATAAAAAAGGTGGTCGATCAGGTGTTGGATAAAGATGAGGAGTCAGAGTCAAAATCCGAGTCTGGAAGTTCGAGTTCGTCAGTCAACAGTTCAAAACCATCGGTCAAAAGGGTTTATAATAAAGAATTCCTGTTATCAAAATCAAATTTGAATGACGAACCAGTCAAAGTTGCATATACTTTGAATGATTCAAACAAATTATATTCTGATGAGGAATTTCCAATAAGAGGTGTTAAACCAGAAATGATTAATAAGGTTTTCAAACTAACAGAAATTAATATTTCTGAAATAAAAGATATAAATCATGATAAAAAACCTAAACATTACACCTCAAGAGTTCAGCAACGTTTAAACAAGAAAAAGGGTTACAGTTCTGGTTCTGGTTTTCAAAAGAAACCAAACCATAACGGTAATTTCAAAAAGAAAGGACTTGGTTTTATTCCACCGAAAAATCATAAAAATGAGAAAAATTTTAAATCAAAAACTGTATTTGTTTCAGGGACAAGTTCGGAAGAAGAACAAAATAGCTCATTCTGGAAACAAACAAACAAAGAGTTCTTTGCAGAGAAACAAAAGTTTGAGAAGAATGGAGCTTATCAGAGAAAAGAGACAAGAACCTGTTATCGATGTCAAGAAGTTGGTCACATTGCCTGGAACTGCCCTATGGCAACCAACATCAAACAGGAAGTTGTTTCTAAACTGAAAGAAAAGATTGTTGAGAAAAATGAACCACCAACTGAAAAATTCAAAGTTTTTAAAAATTCAACATATGAAGTTGGTGAGTGTTCAAAAAGATTTTACAAGAGAAGAGTTAATCTTGATAACAAATGTGGGTTGTTAAGAAATCTGAGGTGAAATCTGGCGATGAATCTGATTCCACAAAGTCAGAGGAGCCACAAGTTGAGTTAAAATTTGAAACTTCAGTTCTGCCAATGGATGATGTTAATTTTCCACCATTTCGGGTTGAAAATTTTAAAAAAGTTGGAAATGTTGAGATCTCGAATCAATTCTATTCTGAGAAGAAAGAATTTGATGTCGACAAAGCTTTTAATGGAAATGTGAAAAAGATTTTTGGGAAAATGGTCGATGGGAAGGTCACAGGGGTAAAAGATTTTTATACAACAAAGAAGGCAACTTACACCCTGACTGGAGATGAGGAGGAAACATCCAAGTTTGGTCAGGCTTGGATGTCTGTGTTTCATATGTGAAAAGTATGACTTGCCGGAGCTTCCAGGTTGGTAAGTGTGAAGCAGGTATCGGCATTTTTCTTGAGAAATTCACGAAAGTGATATTTCGACTTACAAGTGGTAAATCAGGGACATTAAGTTGTACTTGATTTTCTACAAGTGATACTTGGTGATTGAATCTAAAATTGTTAAATTTTTCAAAATGGTTGAAAGAACAAAGTGATGAATTAAACCCCTAACCTACAAGTGGTGAAATCAACAAAACTAATTTTTCGGAAAAACCATTTGATTAAAACAAACTTAAGTGTTTTGAAATCACAATGGGAAAATAGTTTGTTGTAAGGGGGAGTTCTGATTGTTTATGCCAAGTGGATGGCGATTTGAAGCAATTCACAACAGTTGTCAGTTTACGTGTACAGTTTGTTTTCAAATTTTCTTTAAATGATTTTGCATTTTAGGGGGAGTAAGAATTTCAAAAAATCCAAAAACATTAGAAAATTTGAAAAAGGCAAAACCATGATAAAAACAAAAAAAAAAAAACGAGTTTTTGTTGTGAAAAAGAGGAAATGATAGTATATCAGTGGACATTCAAGGCATGCTAAAGAATTTGAAAGTCAAAATGTGATAAACGGTCTCACTGATGATGTGCCAGTAGGTTTTTACACATTTAGTAGATTGTGACGAGATATAAACCTAAATTTCAAACTTACTTATATCGTGGGGAACATCTCTCGGATATATGGGTAACCCCCGAAATCTTGTTTGAAAGGTCCCTCTTTCTGAGATACTAGGTCTTTATACTCAGTGATATCTGGAGTATTATCCAGGGACTTCTGATTTTGCGGAAGCAATGGCCTAGTCCCCGTATAATACTTTACGCTTGCTTGAAATATAGCACCACCCTCAGTACAAAAAATAATGAAACATTGAAAAATGCTAATCATGTGCTGTTGAAGAAAAGATTCTCTAAAGGGAACACACCAAAAGTCGAAGCCATCATCTCTCTGATTTTGCGGAAGCAATAGCCTGAGCTCTCATGGCCCTCGCATTTTAACCCTTTACAGATATCATCTAGGTATACTCACCTGTAAGACTGAATATTGGGATCTGGATACGGGAGTATATTCTGAGGTGGGACACGCGAATAAGTTTAAGTGCTTAAAACATTAATCTCGTATCTCGAAACAATTGAACTTCGTGTGAAAATTTAAGTGGATCAGTATACTGACAATCTAAGTGAATCGTTTAGAACTTAAAATGTTTAAAGCTTAACGGTGTTGGTGATTTGTCTCAAAAACTGATATGATCCTCTTACGCAAACTCACAAAAATATTGTATGTAAATATTTTCTTACTGCATTTTATTAAATTCAAAAGTCCAAAAAGATTTTCAGTGTGTTTTAGCATAAATTTTTGAAATTTTTTTTTCGACAACTGATGTTGAAGAGCTGATTTTCAAAATTCCAAGTGCTAAACATGATGACAATTAGTAAGGGGGAGTTTGTTTGAAATTAGAAAAGTTTTTGAAATAAAAATGATATTTCTTCAAGTGGTTCGTCAGAGATTAAAATTGTAAAATCATTTTGTTTAATACTTGCAAATGATGTTGTATTTTGTGTCTACAAGTGGTAAGCAGAGAATAAATTTGTTAAATTTTAAATTTGTGAAATTTATTTTTGGGTAGAGATATGTGCAGGTTAACCAGGTTCCTTATCATGATAAGTATAGAGCCAGGTTACGATCTTGATACTGATGATGCTGATGAACTTAAGGAATCAAGAGATCTGATCAAGAGAATTAGAGAGAGATTAAAGCCAGGTTGAGATTCTGGAAAAGAAGAGAAGAGAGAGATTAAGGATGTTTTACATTGTCAGATACTTTGGAAGAGTTCAAGAAGATTGATAAAGACTGAAGATGTTGAAGACATGTATTGAAGACTCGTCGACATCCGAGGGGGAGTCTGTTAGTGCATACGTCTGTCGACTTCGTCTTGTATTGAGTCTTGTATATGTTTAGATAGATCAGGGCACGTTATACGAGAAATCTGTCAAATATAGGTTAAGAGGTAATTTCGCATGAAATTACTATTTCGTGTGAAATGTGATTTCGCATGAGCAGGTCCATGCGAAATTACCTTGCCTATAAATAGGTGCCTGGTCTGTGTCATTTGTAACGAAATTAGATTCCGGTTAGAGAGCCGAAGTGCTGCCGAAGTGTCAATTCGCTGTAAAACTTTGTCAAATCAATCTATAGACAGTTTAAAGTGATATTCTAGCTGAATTGAACTCGATACGTCTGTTTCCGCCTTTCGTATTAAGAAAAACTCTTCTGATCGACTCATTCGGGTCAGAAAACGATCCTACAAGTAGGCTGACAAGGACACGGTAAGGGTCGCGGAGTCAGCTCAAGCTCCAAAATCCTGCGACTCATAATCTCATACTAAAGCTGAAGTGATAAAAGTAACTCATCCCGTGTATAGCCAACAAAATGGGAGGGATGATAGGGATCTGAAATCGGCATGGAGTATGGTGGGAACCATTGGAGTGGCTCATCAAGCGGTGCAGCCTGTGAGGTCGGAGGAAATGCTGCTGGAGAAAAAGGATCGTCACATGGGTGCTGACCGGAAGTACCTTCCCCTGGACGGGGTGCAGCGATGTCCTGTAAGAAAATGATAGGTAAGTCAGTGCGATGGACATCAGACTCTACAGGAGGAAAAGGAGCAACATCAGAGGGTGCGGGTGAAAGAATAAATGGCTCAACAAAAGGAGGGTCAACAGGTGCAGGAACTGGGTCAGGAATAAGGGGTGCAATGTCTGGTAAACCAAAAGGAATAGGATCATGATCAGGTATCGGCTCGAGATCAGCAGGTGCAACATCAGGCTGATCAAAAGGAGCAAGGTCTGGCTCAGGACCAGGCTCGGGGTCGTATGGAGGAGATGGTGCAGCAGACATAGCAGTATCATCATCAGAATCAGTAGCGTAATGCTATAATCCGACCGCCTGCAAAGCTGAACACGTCACAGACTCAAAGGAATCTGAGACTAAGTGCAAACTAGAATCAGAGGATATCTCAACAACAGGAATCTCAGGAGGTGGGACAGCAACCACATCCTCATCTATCTCTCCATCACCCTGGGCATCAACAGGAAGACCATCAACAAAAAAATCAACGTCATCATCAAACAGATCGTCAAAAGGCCAATCCTCGGGAGGAATGACCACGAGAGGAACAAGATCGAGGATCGGAGCCACGATGTGCTCACCATCGGGATACCCAATGATGAGATGATCATGGACTGGAACAGGAATGAGAAAAGGATCCTCATCTGGAATACCATCAGCATGGGTAAATCATCACCAAAGTCGGGAAACGCAAAGAACTGGAAGTCGTCCTCATCATCCGATAGCATGTCAGGGTCACTCTCCGTGTCTAACGTAAGTATCTCTGGCTCGGGTGCAATCTCATCATCTGAGAAGATAGCCATAGGATCATCAACGTCTGATAATCCGCTCTTTAAAGAAGACACGATGCCTGTAATATAACAATCATAACATGTGCACATATATTAACCACTATCACTTAGTATGCAATCGAGACATAATGCCACTCACATAATAATCCACGCGTTTTGAGTGATAACTGTCTTGAATACATGCTTGTCTTTCCTTTTTGTAAAAACGTTTGTTCCATGGATCTGAGCGTTTTGTGTATGCAATGAAAACATGTTGTAAAAATATTTTCGTGAGAGCCCTAATGATTGTAGTCTAGACTCGAGAAAGAATGCTAGTTCACTACAATCGAAGCTCTGATACCAAACTGTCACACGCTGACTTTTGCGGAAGCGTGATTATGTGTGACTTGCTTAATATCATTGGATTCAACCATAACAAACAACTATATGATAAAACCAAAGATGTTCATCCATAGATTAAGTTTAAAACATCACAAACAACATTGTCTTAAAATCCAAACACAGACTTCGAACCATATTACAAACCATTCAAATTGTTTAGAGTTCCACGAGGACTCGAAAAAAGACACTAGTAAAAACTAGGCTTTGAATTATGTATCTTATCCAGGATAAGATACACACTCCAAACCCTTCTACACCGGATGACATCTTTTATTTCAAACAAGACTTGAAAACTTCAACGCCCGCCAGATCCATACTTAGTTTCCTGAAATACATGTAGTTTAAAAACATCAACAAAAGTTGAGCGAGTTCATGTGTTTTGTATGTGTGCACGAATAAACCTTGTAATCATTGTAAGTATGTACGTATTTGTAAACCCTGGTATGAAAGCAAACCAGGAAACAGATCAATTAATGGTTTACAAGGCCATTAACATGTGTGCAACGGCGTAGGAAGGCTCAACCCTAGCAGCTTTTGTACCGGGCTTCCGGCTGGAAGACATAGTCACCTCATGGGCCAAATCCCGGTCCTCATGGGTGTGGGCTCGCTACACCCAAATAGATCTATCACTCATGTCCCTCGGTCCTTATACGAGGATTAATGGTCTTAAGTGTGCGCCTACCCATTCACATGATCTAACAGTTCATTTCTTAGCTAACCATACCATATGTAAACATTTGTAAACATTTTGTAACATGTACTTCACCCCCGAAGTTATAAAACCGAAAACAGTTAAGAGAAAAGGGGGACATGAACTCACAATCTTGCGCTCTTCGTATCCAATGTAACCCAATGCTGCTACTTGTGTGCACGACTACCTACAACGTACTACGGTTTATTAGACAGGCGAGTTGTGCCTTGACTTAGCCTTAATTATTGTCATTGAGTTACGTTTCTTTGTGTCTTCAATATTATTCCAACTATATAATTATTTGTTAAAATAATAAATATTTTAACTTAAATTATAATTATTAAATTTTGAAATATTTGTTAAAAATAATATATTTTAACTTGTCACATTTATGTATTTGTACATGTATAATTTTCCAAGGATGGGTGTATTCATACTCGTATTCTTAACCTTGTATATTTTTGCCAAGTATCGGTGGCGTATTCCGGTGTATTTATGCATACAAGAATACGTATTTTTATTGTGTCTATTAAGTATTCTTATACTTAATTTTCATGTTTATTTTTCCGGAATAATACTCTTAATAAATATTCATCAATATATATTCTCAAAATATATATTTTAAGAATATTTCATAGAAAAATTATTTATACTTTTTCCCTTGGAAAAAATATTTATATTTTCATATAAGTCTCAAAAATAATATATTTTCAAGTTTAACTTAGAAAATATATATAAATCTATTTTTCACCCAAAAATAATGTATTCCATATTTATTTAAGAAAAGATATATTTTCTCCGAAAAATAATATATCTTCTAATAATCTCAAAAAAATATATGTTTTTTAATTTACCCATAAATAATATATTTTCTTCTTGTAAAAAATATGATATATTTTCGTAACCATTATAAAGATCATACTTTCGTTCTCTTGGTGTCCAAAATACCAATTACCAAAATATACTTATGAATTTATTTCCGGAATATTTATGTAAGTTATGTTCCTTGTTCGGTTTCTCCAATATTTTGGTTATAAATTGTATATTCATTTCTTGGAATTTTGGTAATATTTTGTATATTTATTTCTTGGTATTTTGGTGAGTTATATTATTTCAAGTCCTAAAATAATATAACTAATACATATAATATACAAATAATCACACACATGGTGACATCTAAATATGTATTCTCCTAAATACATATTTAGTCACTTTTATTTACAAAAACCAACATCCAATATTTTGTAATTTTTGTAACAAAATTTATGGCAAACTTTGTATGAAAAATCATGGTTAAAAATATACTTGTAATTGTTTGTTTAAAAATATTTTTTTAAGTGTTTAATTTTTAGAAAAATTTTACCATAGTTTCCCCTTAAAAATGGAGGTTTCCATGCTTTCAAAGCATATCATTTTCTTTTATAAATCATCACAATCAATAACAAATCAAACAACACTTACCAATTTGCCAAAATCAAGCATAAATTACTACTTCATGAACTTGAAAGTTTACAAAAATTTGTAGTAACTTACTAGTGTGTTTAGTAGGCTTAGCTACCCTTTAAAATGTGATTGTTTATTTAAAAACATCATTTTTGAAGAAGTTAGATGTTTACAACTTGTAAATAAATTTTCTAAAAATATTTCTTCTTGAATTTTTCTTGTTAAATATATATTTCTACACTTGATTAACCACTAAAAATGTGGTTAATTTCTTTAAGAACTAAGTTTAGGTAAATCTTGTATTTTTAACTTGGTTTCTTGAAAAATAATTCTTGAAATCATATGTTTACAAGACCTTTTATTTACTTTGATCATCACACTTCAAGAAAACATTAAATCTTTCAAGTTCATGTTGTAACATAAGGATGATCTCTTGATCCTTAACATAATCATCCTCTCATCTTGCTAGATTATGTCTTTAATCACTATCTAGCAAGATCACATGATGATTAACATCATTAACATAAGCAATCAACAATCATCAAGCATAACAACACTTAAACAACTTGATTTCTTATGATTTTAGTCTTATGTTCAAGTTTCATGTTCAAGATTCATAGTGTTCTTCATGATTAACAACTTATACCATCTTTTAACCAACTTAATAAGATGTAAAAATGGATGGAGATGATCTTACAACTAGCTCAAGGCTAGGGATGATCACAAGATGAAGAAGAGGTGGATAAAAGCTTGTATGAGAGGTCCTTCAACTTCCAAGAGTTCCTAGCTTCTTTGTATGGCTTCTTACACCTTTGTATATGTATGAAATGGATGAAAGTTGAATGATGATGATGGATGTGTGGGTGGTTGTGTTCAGCCGAGACCAAAGAGGGAGAGGGAGAGAGTTGAGTTGGTTTGTTGTGATGAGAATGATAAGCTTAAGTCTTGAGGTTAAACTTATAATTTCCAACAATAGATAAACTAGTGTGTAAAATGCTCAAAAAGAAGGGGACATGATCTATTAAATTAAGCAAAGAAAATCCACAAGTGGGGCCACATGAAACCGTAAATAGGTGGGGGGGGGGTGTAGAGTTAGTTTGTAAAGATAGTTAGGTTATATAGTAGAAATCTAAGTAATCTAGTTAGGTGTTTAGTTATTATATGTTTATATAGTGTGTTATGATGTTCGGGGACCATAACTAGCTTGGAAATGTTAAAACAATGCTTCTAGTGAAAATTTGGTGTTTCAGGTTGTGTCCGGTTGTTCAGTTGGTTACCGGTTCGTTAAGGTGCTAAACTATGCAGTTTAGCGTGCTTTATGTTACCTTCTGTGACAGTTTTGATTCCCGACACAAAGGAAAGCATTCTGGACCATTTAACCATATTTCTGCATGATATTCAAGTGTTTAAATGCTGATTTTTACTGAATTCAGCAATTTAAGTGAGTTTCAGGCACTTTCCGGCACTTAAACTATCACTAGCAAGGCAGTTTTATGATCCTTACTTTCCTACACACTATACTAGTGAAATTCTTAGTTTCTGGCTCATTATGTGTCTCAATACCATGTCTGTCTATGTACTGAACTCCGTCAGCATTTTTTTGATTTGTCTGATAACTGTGCTCTTTGTTTCGTGCATCATTTGAATCAATAAATGTTGTATGCAATAATGATATGTCATTTGCAATATATGATGCACATGTATGTGTGATAACAATAATCAGAACGCAATTCATGTCATAAATTGTAAATCAGCACAGTCATTAAGTTATAATTACTGTTTAATAGTTGTACGGATACCTGGAATTTTGACAATTGTCACACTGTGTATAATTGACTATGATGATATCAACTACGTCACGATACTCCCCGCCGGGCCCATCGGTAATATGTGGAAATATCGGGGTGTGACAGGTTGGTATTAGAGCCAACATTGAGTGAATTAAACACTAGCCTTTTGTGTTTAATCTCAATGACACAGTAGCACATTCCTTGACTTCTGAGTCTAGGCAAATGACCTAGGATTAATCTTAATCTTACTTGGTTTATATCTTTTGTTTGTACTTTGTTTTGATAGGTTACTTTGATCATGCCGCCAAGAGTACGTGGTCGTGGAGGCAGAGGCAAAGCCCCGATGAGGGGAAGAAACGATCATGAAGCAGGGCCGTCACACTGGCGCACACCCTCAGCATCCCTCGGCTCCAGCCCGCATGAAGACTGGAGAACCTATCTCGAACCAACGAGGCGCCCTGTCTCGCTTAGCTCCTCGCCCTCATACCACAACTCCTTCAGGCCACACCAGGAAGACGAGCCCCATGACTCACACCACTCATACATTCCCTTGCAGCATTCCAACTCTCACCACTCCTTTCAGAACCCCACACCTTACTTCCAAAGCCGTTTCAACCCAATGAACCAAGTTGACGAACCAGTGGGTCCTAACCCACTGGGACCCGCAGACCACTATCCTGAGTACCAGGACATGGATCTGGACGATGATCCGGATCCCGCCATGCCACCATCTGGGACACTGACGCATCCCATCGAGATTTCCAGCGGCTCTTCATTCGCAGGGTCGCCATACAGAGGCCCCGACATATGGGCCGAGAGGTGGAGCACATACAAGTGGGAGTTTACTCCCCCACATCATGACTCACCTCCTCACCAGTAGGTTCCCTCTGAGGAACCACACTTTCAGGCGGTTACACCACCACCACCACCAGCGCCAGAGCAGCCGCCGCCTCCGGAACCATCGAGGCGAATAAGAAGTGCACGGATGTCCGTGCGTGGGGGTTTTCATTTCAGCACCCCCAACACTCCAGCAACTATCCTCCCATCTTTGAGGACCCACAACTGGGTGGGCCTTCAAATGCTATTTCAGAGGTCGACTCTGCAATGGTCGCACCTGCACTACCACCACCACCCATGGGTTATGAAAACCCGATCCCCGCTTACCCAGATGCAGCTGGGTATAACCCGTTTGAGCATCAAGCTTACTCGGGTTATCAATACCATGCACCTGCTGTCGACCCATACTTAGAGGCATCAAATTTTAATGCTCTTTACCCCTCTCCCTTTCTACCCGCGTACCCAACTGGGTACCCTACATATGGGTATCAATATCCGCCACCTCCACCACCTCAGCAGCAACAGCCACCGCAACCTCCATATCAACAACCGCAGCAACAAGAAATTCTCCAAAGGTTGCATGAGGTGGAAAGTAAGGTGGAAGAGCATGACAAGAAGCACAACAGTTTTCTTAAGGGTTTAGCAAACCTCATCAAAGGGAAAAAGAAGAAAGACCGTTGAAGAACCCTTATTTATTATTTTGTAATTTTCATTTCAATTAAGTCCCTGTGTGGACATTTTATTTGAGTATTTAGTCCCTCCGTGGACATGTTTTTCTTATTTTGTCCCTATGTGGACAAGTTTGTTTGTTTAAAGTCCCGTTTAGGGCCATCGATATTTCCAGTGGCTCTTCATTCGCAGGGTCGCCATACAGAGGCCCCGACATATGGGCCGAGAGGTGGAGCACATACAAGTGGGAGTTTACTCCCCCACATCACGACTCACCTCCTCACCAGCAGGTTCCCTCTGAGGAACCACACTTTCAGGCGGTTACACCACCGCCACCACCAGCGCCAGAGCAGCCGCCGCTTCCAGAACCATCGAGGCGAAGAAGAAGTGCACGGATGTCCGTGCGTGGGGGTTTTCATTTCAGCACCCCCAACACTCTAGCAACTATCCTCCCATCTTTGAGGACCCACAACTGGGTGGGCCTTCAAATGCTATTTCAGAGGTCGACTCTGCACCGGTCGCACCTGCACTACCACCACCACCCATGGGTTATGAAAACCCGATCCCCGCTTACCCAGATGCAGCTGGGTATAACCCGTTTAAGCATCAAGCTTACTCGGGTTATCAATACCATGCACCTGCTGTCGACCCATACTTAGAGGCAGCAAACTTTAATGCTCTTTACCCCTCTCCCTTTCCACCCGCGTACCCAACTGGGTACCCTACATATGGGTATCAATATCCGCCACCTCCACCACCTCAGTAGCAACAGCCACCGCAACCTCCATATCAACAACCGCAGCAACAAGAAATTCTCCAAAGGTTGCATGAGGTGGAAAGTAAGGTGGAAGAGCATGACAAGAAGCATAACAGTTTTCTTAAGGGTTTAGCAAACCTCATCAAAGGGAAAAAGAAGAAAGACCGTTGAAGAACCCTTATTTATTATTTTGTAATTTTCATTTCAATTAAGTCCCTGTGTGGACATTTTATTTGAGTATTTAGTCCCTGCGTGGACATGTTTTTCTTATTTTGTCCCTGTGTGGACAAGTTTGTTTGTTTAAAGTCCCGTTTAGGGCCATTATTGTAATTCGTAAGACCTTTTATGAAAAGTTTTCTTTTAAAATTACATCTGTCATTATGCATATATATTATATCACTATTAAGTCATCATTTCAATTTATAATTGATCTGCATTAAATCACAAAAGACAATCTTAAAGGTATAACCTAGCCCATATGTCGATTTAGACAAGGCCATGATGGAAAAAGCCTTTTTAAGATAATAAATCATTGTTAACACCTAAGAACGTGTTAGCACTCTTGGCAAATGTGATTCGAGAAAGTCACACTAGTCATCCTAATATTGGATTCTTCCAATTCCTTATCTAGCCAATTAATCTAGAAAATCATGGCTGATATCATCAAATATGATGATCATATTAAAAGCACTCATTATGTGATGTCATTTTTCTCCTTCAGGGCCATACTATTCCAACTTCATAACAAACGACAGTAGTAGTCTATGACTCCCTGTCAAGAAAGGTGAAGAACTATGTTCAACCCTTAATGCCTCGATCCAAGAATATCATGGCTTATAAATTAAAATTGTCCTTGTGACAAGGCCTTTTGTGCCACCCTAATACTCTTAATGTTTGTATAACTAAGAATAAATATAATGAAAAATTTAAATAAATCTGATTAACAAATTATCCAATATGGTCTACTTATACCATGGTTAATGAATCACCGAAAATGGTGATTCCATAATAGACCACTAAACAAGTTGTTGTCAATTGTTTATAGCAATCATGCTTCACCATGGCTGAATATGAAGAAGTTAATAGTCATCCCAATGAAAGGAATGATAATACCAGAATGAACGTAACAGGTGCAGATCTGCAAGCATTGATAGACAATGCTGTAACCAAAGCCATTGGTAGAATATTTAAGGATTCAAGTGTTGTTCGCACAAAGATACAATCTGTGGCTCATACTAAGCCCCCTTCCAAAACACATGAATCAAAGAAGGACGACTCTTAGCACTCGTCGAATAAGAAAAGTCAGCCGTCTAAGAAAATAGTGCTCGATTAGGAACCGCGTGTCAAGACTTGTTCTTATAAATACTTCGTCTCCTTTAAACCAATGGATTTTACAGGTGAAAAAGGCTCCATAGACTGTATGACATGGCTTGATGAAATGGATACTGTTGTGGATATCAGTGGATGCGCTGAGCAGGATGTTGTGAAATTCGTATCGCAGTCGTTTAAAGGTGAGGCATTAGCTTGGTGGAAATCATTGATCCAAGCCACAGGGAAAATTCCACTCTATAATTTGTCATGGGCAGAATTTGTGTCAGTGATTAAAGAAATTTTTTGCCCTCAGCATGAAGTGGAGAAGATCAAAACTGACTTCCTGACCTTGGTCATGAAGAATTTAGATTGCCAGGCATATGTTACAAGTTTTAACACTATGTCCCGACTTGTCCCCTACTTGGTTACACCTGAACCTAAGCGCATAGCGCGCTTCATTGGAGGCCTGGCCCAAAAAATTAAAGGAAATGTCAAAGCTTCCAGGCCTACTACCTATAGGTCAGTGGTGGATATGTCTTTATCGGTCACGCTTGATGCAGTTAGGAATAAGTCTGTTAAGGCTTCAGACGAAGGAAAGAGAAAGAGGGAAGACGAGAGCTCACATCGCTCCGATAAAAAGAAGAAAGGTAATTTCGAGCATAAGAAAAGTTTTGAGTTTAAGAAAAACTCAAGTCAGTCGGGTGACAGACCCGTGTGTAAGAACTGTAGGAATCGCCACCCCGGTAAGTGCACAATTGACCCGCAGGCTAAACTCTGTGGAATTTGTAAAACAAAGGGTCATAAAACGTTAGAGTGCAAGGAATTAAAGAATGCGACTTGCTATGGGTGTAACGAGAAGGGACACATCAGGTCCAACTGTCCGAAGAATGTGAAGAAGCCTGAAGAGGCCAAGAAGACCAACGCACGAGTGTTCCAGATGAATGCGAGAGAGGCAGTGTAGAATGATAATGTTATAACAGGTACTTTCCTCATAAACGATATTTATGCTAGAGTTTTATTTGATTCTGGTGTGGATAAGTCCTTTGTAGACAATAAATTTTGTAAACTGTTAAACCTGCCCATAAAAACTCTAGACATAAAACATGATGTAGAATTGGCCGATGGTACCTTAGAAACTGCCTCAACGATTCTAGATGGATGTTTTATATCCATTAGGAACCACTCTTTTCTGTTGTCTTTGTTGCCGATGAAATTGGCAGGATTCGAAGTGGTTATAGGCATGTATTTGTTATCTTTGAACCAAGCCCAAATTGCCTGTGCCAAGAAGCAAGTTATCATTAAGACCCCATCAGGAGAATCAATTATTGTTCAAGGAGATACACACGATGGACTGCCCGATCAAGTAGCTATGCTTAAGGCGTCCAAATGTTTGAAGAACGGTTGTGTCATTTACATGGCACAAGTGATTGTAGATACACCAAAGCCCAAAATTGAAGATATCCCTGTTATTTCAGAATTCACAGACGTTTTCCATGAAGAGCTACCTGGTTTGCCTCCTGATAGGCAAGTGGAATTCAGAATTTATATTATACCTGGAGCAGCACCAGTCACCCGAGCTCTTTATCGTTTGGCACCGATAGAAATGAAAGAATTAAGGACCCAGTTGGATGAATTATTGGAGAAAGGTTTTATCCAACCAAGCTCGTCTCCTTGGGGAGCGCCTATCCTATTTGTGAAAAAGAAAGATGGTTCAATGCGTTTATGCATTGATTATCGTGAGCTGAACAAAGTTACGATCAAGAACCGATATCCATTGCCCAGGATCGACGATCTTTTCGATCAGCTACAAGGGGCAAGTTTCTTCTCGAAGATCTATTTAAGGTCAGGATACCATCAGTTAAAGGTCAGGATGAAAGATGTACACAAGACTGCATTTAGGACAATATATGGTCACTACGAGTTCTTAGTGATGCCTTTTGGGCTCACTAACGCACCGACAACATTCATGGATCTCATGAATTGAGTCTGCAAGCCATACCTGGACAAGTTTGTCATTGTTTTTATTGATGACATACTCAATTACTCCAAGAATCAAGCTAATCATGAGGAACACCTCCGATGTATTCTCAAACTTTTGCAGCAGGAAAAGCTTTATGCGAAGTTCTCCAAATGTGAATTTTGGCTTCGAGAAGTCCAGTTCCTTGGACACGTGGTAAGCGAGTGTGGTATCCAGGTGGATCCCGCTAAGATAGAGGCGATTAGGAATTGGGAAGCCCCCAAAACACCTATAGAGATTCGCAGCTTCTTGGGTCTGGCAGGTTACTACAGGTGTTTCATCGAAAAATTTTCAAGGATAGCTGCACCTTTGACTTCGTTAACCCGCAAAAATGTAAAGTTTGACTGGGACCCAAACAACAAGAATCTTTCGAGATTATTAAACAGAAATTAAGCAATGCTCCTGTTTTAACTTTACCTGAAGGGATAGATGAGTTGGTTGTCTATTGCGACACATCACACACTGGTATGGGTTGTGTGCTTATGCAAAAAGGTAAAGTGATTGCCTACGCATCACGACAATTAAAGGTACACGAAAAGAACTACACCACCCACGACTTAGAATTGGGCGCTGTAGTATTTGCATTAAAATGGAGGGATTACTTATTTGGAACCAAGTGTGTGATTTACTCCGATCACGAAAGCCTCCAACACTTATTTAACCAGAAAGATCTCAATATGAGGCAGCGACGCTGGATGGAAACATTAAACGATTATGACTGTGAAATACGCTACCATCCTGGCAAAGCAAATGTAGTCGCAGATGCTTTAAGCAGGAAAGAAAGGGTTAAACCAATAAGGATCAATGCCAAAAGCATCGAACTAAAGAACAATTTAAACGAGAAATTGTTATCCGCTCAGAAAGAAGCCTTAATGGAAGATAATTTTTTTTGAAGAAAGATTAGGTGAAATTGCTGATCAGTTGACACCTGGGAACGATGGAATTCTCAGATTTAATGGTCGAATCTGGGTTCCAATTCGTGGAGGACTTCGAGATGTCATCCTCCAAGAGGCACATAATTCCAAGTATTCAGTTCATCCAGGGAGTGATAAAATGTATCAGGATTTGAAGGCACACTATTGGTGGATAGGTTTGAAGAAATCCACAGCCACATATGTGGCCAAATGTCTTACGTGCGTACAGGTTAAAGCCGAGCATCAAAAGCCGTCATGTTTGCTGCAACAACCTGAACTCCCTACTTGGAAGTGGGAAATGGTAACTATGGACTTCATAACCAAGTTACCCAAGACGAGACACGGGAATGATACGATATGGGTTATAGTCGACAGGCTGACCAAGTCAGCTCATTTCTTACCCATCAAAGAAATGCACAGCTCCGATAAACTAGCCCAGCTGTATGTGGATGAGATTGTATCTCTCCACGGAGTGCAAGTATCTATCATATCTGATAGGGATACTAGATATACTTCACACTTCTGGAAAAGTTTCCAGCAATCCGTGGGCACTCGTTTGAATTTTAGTACTGCTTACCATCCGCAGACGGATGGACAGAGTGAGCGTACTATTCAAATGATGGAAGACATGCTCCGGGCTTGTGTTATCGACTTAGGTGGAAGTTGGGATGATCACCTTCCTTTGATTGAATTTTCATACAACAACAGTTATCATTCGAGCATCCAAGCAGCGCCTTTTGAGGCCTTGTATGGAAGGAAGTGTAGAACGCCTGTTTGTTGGGCGGAAGTTGGGGAAACCCAACTATCAGGACCAGAAATAGTTCTGAAAATGACGGATAAGATTGTTCAAATCCGTGATCGATTGAAAGCTGCCAGGGATAGGCAGGAGAGCTACGCTGATAAGAGGCGCAAACCTCTAAAATTTGAAGTAGGTGATAAGGTATTACTTAAAGTGTCACCATGGAAAGGTGTAGGGGTGTAAACGAGATGGGCCGAGCCTGAGCTCGACCAGGCTCGAGCTCGGCTCGTTAGGTTTTTATGAAGCTCGAGCTCGAGCTCGGCTCGGTTCGAGCCTACTTCTTTGAGCTCGAGCTCGGCTTACGAGTAAAACCCAAAGCTCGAGCTCGGCTCGAACTATTTTGAGAACAATCTTAAATGAGCTAAAAGCTCAGCTCGAGCTCACTTCAACATCGCTTAAACGAGCCAAAGCTCGGCTCTAGCTCGGCTCATCAATGTTATCATCATCATTAATATATTATATATATAAAAATTAAAATTTTGCATGGGATCATTTAGGCTCGTGAGCCTAAACAAGCTTTGTATTTCAGCTCGATCTCGGGCTCGACAACAAAACGAGCTCTATTTCAGGCTCGAGCTCGGGCTCGGGCTCGTTAAGGCTCAGCTCGTTCGAGCTTTTAACTGAGTCGATCACGAGTAGCTCTCAAGCCTCTAGGCTTATTTACATCCCTAGAAAGGTGTGATGAGATTTGGTAAAAAGGGCAAGTTGAGCCAAAGATATATTGGACCATTCAAAATCGTCGAATGTGTTGGGAGCGTGGCCTACAAGCTAAATCTACCAGAGGAACTTAGCGGAATACACAATGTGTTCCACATATGCAATTTAAAGAAATGTCTAGCTGATGAATCGCTAGCAATGTCACATAAGGACGTGCAGATAGACGAAAGCTTGAAGTTCATTGAGAAACCTTTAGCGATCGAGGATCGACAAGTTAAAAAGCTTCGTCGGAAACATGTGCCAATTGTGAAGGTGAAATGGGATGCCCGTAGAGGCCCAGAATACACGTGGGAAGTTGAATCCATGATGCGTAAAAAATACCCCTATTTGTTCCAGTAAATCTCGAGGTCGAGATTTCTTTTAAGGGGGTGAGGATGTAACACCTCGCAAAAACCATGACCAATAAAGTAAGGACACGTGTCATGAGCCCTAGATATGTAACAAGTTGACAATTGAGGGATTAAAGTTGACAAATAGTGAAAAGGTGAATTCAGAGGGACTAAAAGTGTTAACATATGAAAACTATGCCTTTAAATAACTTCGTACAATGTTCGTATTCTTAAACGATTAAATTATTGGGCATAAGAAGCCATTTGTGATAAACAAGTGAAACTTGTAAGGCAAAGGGATTAAATGTGTCAACATGTTAATTCTTACCTCCGAGTGACCCTTTAACGAACCCGGAACTTCGTAATGTCCAATTATATTTCCGAAAATTCCAAATGATAAACATATATGGTTTTGGTATTGTTATTTAAAAGTTGTGCAAGATTTCAAGAAATAGGGATTAAATGCGACAACAAGAGAAAATAGTACCTTTCGGGTGATCTCGTAACTAACCGGGAGCCTAACGATGTTTAAATATGTCCCAAGATACTTAAAAGTTAACTTTGGGGGTCAAAAGTACAATAAAAGAAAGTTATTTCAAGTTAAAAAGGACCAGGGACTGAAACTGCCAAGATTGGAAAGTTTTTAACCGGAATAAGGGAGAGTCGCGGGGCGCGTAAACCTCCCCTTAAGTCTACGCGGGCCGCGACAAAGCTGCCAGCGACCAAAAAACTGGCAGCTGCATGTTGCTGGTCTGTCCACCGCCTTTGCATGCAAAAACTAGATACCAGGGACTGTGTTGATGGTTTTTACTGCCACAAGGACACTTGGGAACATCTGGTATCACTCCATAACAGCTGGAATGATCTTAGAGACCTCCAACCAATTCACTATAAATAGGACCCTTATTTGCTCATTTGAACTTGCAACTATCAATTTTCACTCTATACTTCTTCTCTGGAGCTTCCTGGATCTAAAGGAGACTCCCATCAGTTGATACTTCAAGCTAGGATCTGGTGTAAGTGTTCTTAGCTTCAGTAGTTCAAGTTTTTCATGTTTTAGAACCGAAAGTTAAAGATATCGTAATTTCACTTTGACTTTCAGTTTAATTCTTTTATGTCCAGCCATTTTTCGAAACGAAAGTGGCTATGTGTTGGTAATTAAGTAGGTGTTAATCCCACAAAAGGGTACCTCCTAGTTATCACGTTAACTCAGTCAATTGTCGGGTCAAAGTAACTAGTCAAAAAGTCAAAATAATCAATTTTTCAAATAATAATTAAAACTAATAATGCAGAAGTTATGAATCATGTTTTGTCACCTAATAACTTGGTAAATATTAATAGGACATGTCTAAGCATGTTCAACCCGACAATTCTGAGTTTAGGCTCGGTTCGCAACCGAAAGTCGCAAAAGTTGACTTTTGCTTTGACTTTCAGTTCTGACCCGAATTAGTTAGTTTTTTAGTTATACATTAAGGTTTCTATGTGACCATATTATATGTTAGTATAACCCTCTGAGGTTATACTACATGGTCCCTTAGTAATCCGAGTTATTTGCTTGTTTCCGTTAATATGCTTAAACTTTGACCGTTATGCCCTTATAATGTAAAAACAAGATTTTTGAATATGTAAGCATGCAATTAGCTTTGTTACTTATATAAAAACATGTCAAATTATTTTGACATTATTTTCTGGTCTCAAAACGAAGTTATGTAAGATATCGTAAAATTGAACTTTTTATTAATTAAATTACGCTTTTGTGCATAAAACATGTTTAAACCTAAATTTTGGTACCAAACTCATTACCTACTGTTATGATATTATTTTTAAGGATTTTTGGAATGTTAGGTCAGATTTGATACTGACCATATCATCAAGTTCTTGTATAAATTCGATAAATGACGATAATGCCCTTTTTGTTAATAAAATGAGATTTACAAATGATTAGCATGCCAAACCTTTTCCTACTGATTTTATATGAAAAATAAAATATTTTAAAAATTCAAGGCTGGTCAAAATCTCAGAATCACATAAACATCGCAAATATCGTCAATTATCGATCTTTACGTTAATTAGGTGCATAGTATGGTTTAAAACCATATTTTGCACCCAAGACTTGTTACCTACTGATTTTATAAATAAATTTTAATACTTTTACAATAGGTATAAGTCATGAACTCAGACTTCCAATTTTGCCCTTAAAAACATATGTGAAATGACCAAAATGCCCCTACGGTGCATAGTTTGGCCATAAATGGTAAACCACACGTATGTATGATATCATACTGTTATAACTTCATAAAATAAATATTTTTACAGAATATTATAGACCAGAACATCAGTTTGCTCTAAAACCTCTTTTATAAATCTTAAAATGACCAAAATGCCCTTACGGGACTTAATTTGGTTTTAAAATCTCTTTGGGCATAATTGTTGATATCACAACATATTTTAAGCATAATAACTTATGGAACTAGTATATGACTCATCCGGTTACCCGTTTATGCTTCTACGCGTACGGTGCGGTTTATGTGACTAGTTTACATAAACTAGCCGAAACGGGTCAAAACTTATCATTTTAACTTCAAATTCCAGAATGTATTTAGTTTACCCATATAATACAAGTCTCCATGCTTTTCGGGTCTAAATTACATTCCGATCCGGTCATCGCTTAATCTAGCGTTTCGTACCGTAAACCTTTCCTTAAACTATCCGGTCTAAGTTTACTACTAAAATTAGACCCGTTAGTAATCTCAGAGGTTAATAACCTTCATTCCAGATTAGGAGCCCAGTAGAAGTTACTTGCACTTGCTTGAGTAGAATATACGGCTGAGTATACAAAATTTTCATTTTTAAGCTCAGGTAAATACTTTTAACTTATGTTCCCTTATACGGGCTTGGGATACGGTAAAACATTACCGCTTGGTTGGGTGTAGAAACATTTTAATCGAATATGGTTAAATTGCAAAATCCCGTTTTAATCACTATTGCTTGATAACAAATAACATTGGGGGTTAACGACCGTGTCCTGGATATACTCGGCTCATTTAAAATCGTAAATGGCCACGACTTAAGCACGGGGTGTAGGCATACACCTGACAGTCGCTTATGTAAAAGATATACTCACTTGCTGGGGTGACCCACCGTGGGTTTATATTTGTGGTGTGTCGGTTAATCTTGTTCGGCTTTTATCCCGACCCTAAATGTTGGACAAACATGTAAATGTGATACAAGATTATTTTTAACATAAGTGTCCCAAGTTATAAAAGAATATTGTGCCTTGTGAATTCAAATCAATTTTTATAAATGTTTTCAAAAGAGTCGGTTAATTGTATTTACCAGTGAAAACTGACGTATTTTCAAAAAGGTTAAGTGGCAGGTACTTTCCATAATTGGCTGGGAGTTTCGGGGCATAGATAGTGAATCTTGCAAGTTCGTATGCCTTAAATCTTTGAACAAGTTTTCTTTGTATTTTATTTTAGATCCGCCTGTGGATCCTATCTTACAACTGTGTGTATAATATTTTATTCGTATTTTACATTTCGGTTTGTAATAGTAATTTCTACCAAGACTTCCGCTGTGCAATAATCTGTGTATAATTGACTATGATGATATCAACTACGTCACGATACTCCCCGCCGGGCCCACCGGTAATATGTGGAAATATCGGGGTGTGACATTGGCGGTGGTGTTGGTAGGCATAGAAGTCGTGTTGGTAGTGGGCCTGGTGGCATCAAAACTTGAAAAGCAACAAATATGAGATATGGATGATGTTGATGTTCACAACTATGAACAAGTTCTTTTGACTTTTAAGTTCTCCATCTTTTGGTCTCCTATTCTATTTCTTTGTACTACCATTTGGTTTGGTTTTCAATTTGCACCCAAAAAAGGTTCTGGTAAATGTTGAAGGAGATGAAAATTCACATTAGCATTAATGAGAAACTCTTGATCTTTAGTAAATCTTGAATCTCATCGATTTGGGTGTTTGTGCAAAAAAAAAATATTTTATGTTTTAGGATTTTGGATATCTGTTTTAGTATCCGAATTCGTATCTGAAATTTTGGATACGGGTTCGGATAGCGAAATTGACTATCCGAAATTTTCGGATATCCGACATTCATATATCCGAATTTCCGGATATCCAGTTTTGAACACCCCTAGTAAAAACTATCTTCTTTTAAGAATTATGTACTCTAACATTTAGATTGTTAACAATGACATGACATATTTACTAACATTGCAAGCCATTTCCTCCTTGTGTTAAAGGACATTAAATGGATTATGTGTTAATATGTTAACCCAATGTTAAGAGATTGAATTAATTATTCTTTTATTTTTTAGACAAAAAACCACTAAAAGATAGGGTTAGATGAAGTTAATGGCATTAAACCAATTCCTTGAAGTGTGATAAAGTGAAATGATAAAAAAAAGATTGATGTGACACTTAGATAGAGTTAACTTAGGTTAAAGTATATCCAAAGGTCTTAGTGATTTTTTATTTTGATTAAAAAGTTAACCAATAAAAGAGTGAGTTTTGTATGTTCATAACTCACGTGGGTTGTCATGTATATACTTATGATGCTTTTTTTATAAAAAAATGTATGTATAATCAGTAAATTGTCAAAATGGTCTCTAAGGTTTGGTCTTTTTTGTTACTTTATTTCAAAACTCAAATCTTTTGAATCTGGGTCTATGTGGTTTCAATTTTGTTGCCATTTTAATCAAAAATCAAAATCTGGTGAGATTTTTCAGTTAACATCCAGTTTTTTGTCTTTTTCCTTAATTTTAATGAGGGGCAAAATGGTCTTTTAGCGTTTTATTATAACAAATAAAAAAATCTGACCATTTTGCCCTTCATTAAAATGGAGGAAAAAGAAAACACAAATTGGATATCAACTGAAAATTCTAACCATCTTTTGATTTTGGATGAAAATGGCAACAAATTTGAAACCACATGGACCCAGATTCAAAATGATTGAGTTTTGGACTAAAGTGGGAAAATTGATCAAATCTCAGGGACCATTTTGACAGTTTACTCTATGAAGTAACATACTTGGTAACCTATATGTCGTATGATCCTTACGCCTTTGGGTGGACTCTATAACAACCCTCCTAAAAAAAATATATTTTCGGACACCCTAAACGTCCCTAAATATACCCCGTACATGAAAACCAGACCCGTTATAGCCCTACACTTGTAAAAATCAACAAAAACAAATTTTTATAGTCCCTCACGGGCCGCGACAGAGACCTATTGGTCTGTCCCGGGGCACGACGTCTTCGTTCTGAACCGAACACGTGGCATGCCATGTGGCACCTGACTCAGCAAACCTACCCGCTGACTCAGCGAAGCTACAGCTGCCCTAGGGGCTCTCGCGGGCTGCGAAAGCCTAGGCTTTGGCCATCGCGGGCGCGACAGACCCCTCGGCCAGCCTATAAAGGGGGGGGGGGTCAGGGCTTCATTTGATCGTCGTTCATTTTCTGAATTCTCTCTCAACTTTCTAATAGTTAAACTTCTGCCCAAGCATAATATACATTGTATAGAGAAGCTCTGCCTCGTTGTAAGTACTATAACCCTGCTATTACCCTACACGATCGATTTAGGATTTCGTAATGCATGTCGGCTCTGCCCGACTCAGTCATTGGAATTCTGTCTCGTGTGTACACCCGATTGATTTAGAATTTCCGTAATGCATGTCGGCTCCGCCCGACTCAGTCATTGGAATTTCTGTCCCGAGTGTATGGTTAATTTAAATTGGGTTATTTTACTAACACTTGTGCATTATTTAATAGATAATAACTTGGAAATTCTCAGGAGGCTTTAGTAGTAGCTAAACGTGCAATGTGAGTTTATCCCTTTTTATATAAATCTTTTTTGTGAGTTAATCTTTCTTTTTATAAACTGTTTTTACAAAACCTTAATCATTTTAAAATATAATTAGCAGTGATTGAGTCTTTGTAATTCTTCAATTACTGCCGGTATGTTGGGGTTTTGTATACAAAATGTGGAACATGTTACCATTGGACAATGAGATAGCCAATGAGTAATATGACCCACCAGTCATGGATTGACAGTACTGAATGAGTAATTGTGTAGAAATAAACATTGTGATCGCTCTCAATACTGTGAAAATTATAAAACCTGTTTTGATTAAACTGGGATTCACTCACCAGTATTTCTTGCCGACAACATGTTTTAAAACGCGTTTCAGGTAACATAATATGAAAGCCCAATAGAATCCAGCTGGAGAGCACTGAAGGTTTGGGATAGTGGCTATAAAAGTTACCTAAAATAAACAATACATTTTATTTTCAATAATTAGGGTTTATCCCTATCAATGTATTGTCAAATGAACTTGGGTTTTCCCCATGAATTATTATTATAAAAAGTTTGGTGTTTTACTCTAATAAAAAAATTATTTCCTAACTACGGTCCTGATGTATTCCGCTGCCAAATTAATAAACACCGATTCCACCCGCTTTAAGTAAGCTCACGGCCGCCCGCTCCCGGGCAGGGGTTGGGGGTTGTCAGACTCTAACATCTGAGGTGTTAACGGTGACCTGACATGTTAACTAAGGTGTTGTTTATTTTTTCAGAGGTAAAATGTATGCAGTCTGCGGACCACATCTAAAGACATCTGTAGCAGAAGAGGTGGACTAAACCTCTGCAGTCTGCAAGAGAAAGACTGTTTGTTTTTTAACTTCTGCAAATGGATAAGGTAATCAACTGTACTACCAAACCTCAAACTAATCCTTAAATCATCTTAAATTCTGAAAATAAACTGGCCCTAATTGTACTACCAAACCTCAAACTTCATACTTCAAAGAGTTAACCTAACCTATGTTACCAAAACAAATCAAAACCTAACAACCTCAACAGTCTCCATCCATAAACATAAACATAAACTAATCCTCAAATCATCACCTACATCAGGATCATAATATACAATCTATTACAATATAAAACTAGATCAAACAAATTAGGTATGGAAACAGGTACCTGGAATGGTTTGATAGCTATGTGAATAATCGATTTGCCGGTGGCGGAGGATGATTTGCCGGTGAATAATCGAACGATGTGCTGAGGAGGAACAGGTTGCAGAAGACCTAAAGGTTGGTAAGTGACAGGTGTAGGTGGCGGAGGATGATTTTCTGGGGTAAAGGACGCCTCTGCTCTTGCCTACTTCAGTCATCGTAGATCGTAATCGGAGCAAGGTCGTCGTCGGAGGTGACGGAGGAGGTGGAGGTGACGAAGAGGTGGTGGTTGTGGCAAAGGAGGTGGAGGTGTCGGCTGGGCGACGAGGCAGCAGGTGGTTATCGGAGGAGGTGGAGGTGGAGGTGGTGGCGGAGGAGGTGGAGGTGACGGAGATGTGGTGGTGACAGAGGAAGTGGAGGTGGTGGCGGTGGCGGTGGCGGTGGAGGTGTCGGCTGGGAGGTGGATGCTAGGGTTTTGAGTTTGTTTTGAAAGAACAGAGGAAAAAGAAGAGATGAGAAGAGGGGAGTCCACATCTTCTTGGAGCAGAGGTCTAGAAGACGTTTTTCCATGAAATCACTTCTAAAAAACAAACACTCTGCAGACTCCTATGTCTGCGCGTGGTCTGCGTGGGGCAGACATAAGAGGTTCAGAAGTGCTTCTCACGTAAAACAAACACCCCTAACAGTGTATACCACTCCCTTTTTGTGTTAAGGAATAAGGAACATTACATGTTAATGGGATATTAAGATATTGAATTAATTTTTTTTCTTTTCAGAACAAAAACCACTAAAAGTTAGAGTTTGTCAGAGTTAACAAGATTAAATCATTTCCTTGGGATGAAATAGGAAAAAATGGGTGATGTGAGACCAATGTGAAGTTGAGAAAATATTTAACCTTTTGTTTCTGATTTATAAGAAGATAGGTATATGATTGCAACCATTTGCTTACTCGTCATCTCTTTCTGTTAAATTAATGTGAAACACGATTAGGGTTAGTAAGTAATTGGAATCAATCAATCGAGTATGTAAATTTTCCCAAGTTAGGACCATATATAAACGAGGCATGTAATTTGCTCTTAAAACTTGAGCATAAGTAAACTTTACTCGGTTTATTAGTGTAGATCAAATACAAATGAATCTTAACATATTAAACATGAGAAATGAAGGATTTTTTTTTTAAATTCATAATTTAGTTGCAAAATATAAAAAAAAAGATTTTTTTTCGTGTATTTACTCTAGTTGAGTAATTATGTACAATTACACTAGAGTGATGACATAATTACTCTACTAGTGTAAATACACGAAGTTTTTTTAGTTTCTAGGCTAAAATACGTGTTTGACAAAATAGGAAAAAATATAAAAAAACCCTCATTCACTTATCACGTTTAGGGTATGTTTGGCAAAACTAGCTGGTGGCTGGAAGATGATAGCTGTAGCTGGTAGCTGGTAGCTGTAGTTTTTTAGACATATTTGGTGTTTGGCAGAATAGCTGAACCTTTTAATAAAATGTATAAAATGACCAAAATAGACAGAACTAAAAATTAAAGTTTGTGCATTAAAAAGTTCTTTATCTTTAGAGGTTAAAATGGTCATTTTTTCCCTAAAAGCTTATAGCTCCTTCTAAACGCTACTAGTAGGAGCGTTCAACCAAAAGTTTCAAGCTCATAACCTAAAAGCTTCAAGCTCCTTCAACCAAACAAGGCTTTTTATTGAGTAGGAGTTTTTTATTAAAAGCTTAAAGCTAAAAGCTCCATGCCAAACATACCCTTAATATGTTAAGCAACACGCAAGTTTTTCAGTACAAAACCAATTTATAATAGAGACTTGCAGGAACCGTATAAACAGTTATACATATTACTTTAATTGTCATATATAAGACAAGTTTTTTATCACATACCCTTTTCTCTCTTGCTACATGTAATTTTCATTTATCCACTAGTTACAAGTGTTTATGCGATTCCGACATTTCTTTACTTCAAATTGGTTGTATATTGAATGTATCGTGTATTGATATATGTAAAATTGCATTTTGTAAATATAATAATATTAATTCTTTATTAACTACCACTCGAGATGACAATGAGGCTAGTGCCTAAATATCTTAAATGATGACTCTGTACCAACATATCATACTCCGCCTCTTGGTAGGCCCGAAAGGTATGTGAGGCACACGTGAAGGATCAATAACAGTTTCATATATGCAGTGGAGTAATATATAAACAAAGGTTTCACTAATTTAAACACACCATATACAAACATCAGGTCTAGTAGTCAACTAGGTTACATAAGGTTTCATGTGACGTAGCACCAACATTGTTACAAAAGTTTCATGTTTCAAAAGGAGGAAACCTAGGTCAATTATCTTGGGTAGCATCACTAGGTTCAAGTTCCTATTGTGGCAAGACCCTAAAGCTTGCTTCATAGCAAATCAAGTGCTGCTTCTATTGGCCACTTAACTCCTTAGAGACATGCTTAGAAAAATACATGAGGTGCTTCCTTCTATTGGTCACCTAACTCCTTAGAGACATGCTTATAAAAATACATGAGCTTTTGTTGGTAAATATAGTTAACAGTCATGTTTTTAAATAAGAGATAACAATATCTTGATCATAGGTTGATTAGCAAAGACTCGTATCATTAATGTCCATTAAGGTGTTTCCACTAAGTACACATGCGATGCATGCTCCAAGATTTGTATATGCCTTCTACTGCGGTGTTTCATGAGCATTTAATGTATATATTGCTACCAACATATGCGTATAGTTAGCTCAGATGTTTTTACACGTTAAACAAATTGCATGCATCAAGATGTTTTCATAGTGTTTTCAAATCATAGCATTCATCTCAGTTTTGTACAGAATTAAGTTGTATTTACCTTATTGGGATTTTGATCGTACAATAAGCATCTTGTCAAACTAGCGTAACCATTAACTTGAACAAACCTATAACACATAATGGTTGTATGCATTAGATTCCTTGTCAACGAAGAAAGTGGTAAAGGTCACATGTAATACGTGTGAATAATTTAGTTATCGATTCAGGTTTAAAATGGGTTCAAAAGATTTGGTTAAACGAAAACTGGTTTTTGTCAACAACACATTACGAACCGTATCCGGTGGTCAATAATGTAATGTTTTGTAATTTTCAAGTTTTTTTCATTTTATTTTTAATTTGTATTCTATCTTTAATCCTTTGTAATTAAAGAATTGATCATAATGGAAACTATATTTTATATCATACTTGCATAATACATAAACATTTACAAATACGCATTTTTATCCAAAACTGAGTCATACATCGAGTTTATATTTTCTTCGGAATGATATTCATACGTGATTTAATGTTACACATGCTTGCATACACCTTAAAACCCTAAAACATGCTTAACTATGTGTTTTGAGCACCAAATAACCAATAAAACAATCATAAAGACCAAAAATGAAATTTCTCTCCTCCAAACTCCCAACCAACTCATTTAAAAATCCAACCACTTTTCCCAGTTATAAAACCCCCCAAACACCTTCTAAACACTTTCACCACTTCTAAATCACTCTCAAACACTCTCTAGTCTTCCAATTCTTCCACTTTGGGTAGAAAGTTCAAGAACCAAAATAGTGAGTTTTTGTCACACCCCACCCAATGGCGGAAACATCGGAGTGGGATGAAGAAAGATTGCTCATCGCACATAACACTATTTGTGACAATAATTAAATCAAACCATTTTCATTTCATACTTTAAATTGTCAAACATTACATGGAAATTCAAATAACAACATGTCCATAACATAACAATAAGAACAAAATTGATACAACATATTAAACCTAAGGCGTCTATATGTGTATCTAAGCCTCATTGCTACTTCAATTTCATAGCATCGTCATCCTCAACTTGTAACATGTTTAAAATAAAGTTCAATGCAAAAGCAAAGACGAGTATACAAGTTTTCAATATATGTATAAGTATAAAAGTTTAAAACGAATCCACATGGCAACTTAAGTTATTCAAGATAATCGTAACATGGCATGTGATAATTTTAGTCAACCCTCTGTTTACGCAATAAAGAATGATGTTTTAACATGACCACAAGACTACGGGCGATGCGTTACTCCTATAGCGCTATACATGTTAAATGGAGGCTCGTACGAAGCTAATGACTATGGTATCACATAAGAATCACCCAAGTTTACGTATCAAGCATAACAAGTAATTTCATGTATAAGGATTGTTTTGTGCATGCATAAAGAATAAAGTTTGAGTGCAAGTTTATAGTTTAACATGTTACACCCCAAAAGTGGTAAACGAAAAAAGGGGGTTTGAGTATACTCACAGTTTTGCAAGCTTTCCACTTGTTAATTCGTGAGAGAGTTGTTGTTGTGGGAGGTTAGACCACCAAGTCCTTCTAGACGAAGAAACGAAGGTGTATGAGTATTGGAGGATAACGGAAGATTAAGGATTCAGAATAAAAGGAATATGGAAAGTAACATATGAGAAAATAACCATCTAGTTCACAATACTCATCTTTGACACTATGAAACTCAAAAGAGTTTAAATGTTTTCATGGGTCAAAATACCCATTAGAATCGTGATGAGTATTATGTCCTTAGGTGGCGTAACCTACTATTTTGACAAGTAACCATTAGGTTATCATCAAAAGTTTGGTTATTATAAGTATTATATATCTTATATAGTTTATATTATAAGTTATTAGTCCAAGATTATCACAAGGATGTCATAGAAGTCATGTAGGAGGTAGGAAGATAAAGCTTCCATTTAGGAACCTCTTGTGTTTCACCAATGCACAAGTTGTCATGGACAACAAGGATGGTCATGAATACATACAATAAGAAATGAAATAACTACAATCTAACTAAGAAAACATCAAGTGATGTGTGGATTTTCAACTAGAATAGCCCAAGCTAATCCAAGTAATCACACAACTTCAAGTGTAGGACTTGTTCATCACTTGCAGGTTAACACCTTATCAAAACAGAATGTTTATGAGGATTAAACCTCTGAATTTACATGGAAACCTTGTTTTTGAGCCCAACTAACCATAGACTTGATTATGAGCATAAGGACATAGGAATGTGTATGAGAAACCTCAAGTTTAAGTGAGTTAATCAAGTGTTTAATCAAAACAGAAAGTTTATTGCACTTTGGAGCCTTATATGGTGATGTTCCATCCTTGGTTTTCCATGAAAAAACCTGTGGACAACATACCTAAGGTTGTTCCAAGTGTTTAGAAAGAAGAATCATTGAAAAAGATGAAGAAATAAGAAAGTTATGCTTACTTTTGTGAGTTGAAATGAATCTGTCTTCCTTCTGTTTTCAGCTGCGTTTTTGAGTGATTGAGAGTGAGTTTAGAGTGTTTGCAAAGTGAAAAATGCTTGGAGAAGGCTTGGGTTTTATAGAGGATGGATTAGGGTTGATTAGGTAAGTATTAAATGTTAGAAGCACACATAAAACACAAGAAATAAGCTTAAAAAGTGACCAATCCTGTAATCTGTTCGAGCTGGATGCGGATCCGAGAGAGTCATCGGCCGCGAGCCATGTAATGGGCTGGGTCACGGGGCGCGAACCGGGGTGGGGGCTGGGTATTTGTTTCGAATGTTGTCAATTATGGCCCCTTGAGTTGGTTTTTGATAATTTTAGGGTATTACAAGGGTAAATTTTGACATATAAGCATTTTATAAGGTCAAACAAGTATGAATAGCATAAAACAAGTATGATGAAGCATGATTTATCATATGTAGTCGTAAATAAGTATCGTATGCATCCATATAACGTATGATTAACGTATATCACGAATTTGCAAGTTTAACACATAGTTTCCAAGAATTACGAATAATGTATCAGTTGTTTCATGAATTCAAACTTACGAACGAGTATGAAGTATGTATAACATGAATTTAAAGAAATATGAATTTTATTTATGATCCAAGTCTTGGATTTTACAACGATACAATGAAAAGACAATTACAAGAACACAAGACTTCCAAAAATAGAAATTCAAACGAGACTTTCTAATTCGGAAGCTTTATAGAGCATCGAGGTGCGACTAGGAGCAACCGGATGCGGAAAACAAAGAAAACGGGCAACAAAACTCAATGGCCGCATCGGCGACGACTAAAAGCCACGTTACCGATGGGCTGCATTGGCCATGGAATCCCGTAGACAACATGATTTTGCATCAACTTAACTGGCTGCGTCGCTGACGTGAAGATCCTGCGTCGCCAACGCAGCATTGGATCTTTTCGCAAATTCCAGCCGCGTTTGACCAGGGTTGACCGAGTTTTGGGGTTTTATGTTGTGTTGAACGTGGAATTGGGGTTTTGAAACACTTCTCCATCACCACCCAATCCATCATCATCATCAAGCTTGATCTACTCACCATCTCCATAATCATCAATCCCAATCATCAATCCATACCATCATCATCACCAATCATCACACCACCATCCAAACCCTATTTCTTCATCAACCACTCCAAGACTCAAGATCATGATCATGTCTCATCCTTCTTGTACATCATTAGGTGTTCAAGTTTCATTCACTGTGAGCAGCTAATCATCTAAGGTTTCACCGTGGTATAGATTTTTGTAAGATTCTAGGGTTTTGACATTTGTTTATGATTTTAATTTATGACTAGTTGTTTGAATTATTTGAAGTTTATGTTAATTATTTTGCATTTGTTTCGAATTCATGAATTCTCGAGTGAATTATTAAATTTGACTTTGTGAAATGGATCATGCAATTATACTTTAATATAGACTAGGGTTTATATGTTATAGTATCGAAGTACATTTTTATCCGTTCTCTGTAACGTTGATAGATATCGGCACCTAAGCCTCGTAACACTAAACCCGTTAATAATCAATTGCAACTAAATTAAATCTAAAACGTATAGGTACCCTAGGTCTTGCGATCATCGAACCGGGTATGTGTCACACCCCCAAAATCCAACACGCGGAGTATCACCGCTTGGAGGCGTGACATGACCAGGATCGAGCCACCAATCATATTGAACAACATAATTAAGTAAATAAAACCAACCACAATACAATTGGTGACCAAAAGGAAGTTAACCAAGTTCAATTTAAACAGCGGAAGCATAGGACGTTAAACCAAAACATAAGTCCGTAGTTCATAAGTTTAAAGAACCAAAACATAAGTTTCATATGTTCATAAAGTTTATTTATTGAGTACGGGTCATAACAGTTCGCATCCCACAACGTCCACCTCCATGTGCAAGTTCCATAGCATCTAACGACCTGCAAAGCATGTAATAACGAGTCAACAACAAAGTTGAGTGAGTTCACGGTTGGTTGTCCATTTTCAGAGTTGTTTCCAAAAACGTAGTTTAATCTTAATCAGCTATCCAGCCATGGGGGTTACCCCATAGTTCGAAAACGTTTATCCGTTAACCATCCCATGTCCACCTTCCCTGGCCATCCAGCCCGGCACTCCGGCCGTGGGGGCTACCCCATTATTTAAACTACCGGACTCGTTTATCATATCGACTACTAACGAAAATTAATTATGCCCTAGCGTCGGTGTCTATCATCACCGACGTGCCATAGTCCATTAGTACACGCCCGTCCGACTGGCACGGTGTGAGGTTTGTTAAACATAATAGCGCTATTAACTAATGACCCGCTCACCATAGCCTCGGCGATTAAGTCGATACAAAAAGGGAGGGACTTCGCTGATAGAGTTCTAGTCCAGTAAGTCTAATCCGTCCCAACAGGACGAGGAATTTGCATTCCTGAACACGTCCCAAAGGACGAGGAATCCCTATTCCTGAACCCATTCCCATTCCCACCGGGAATTACCATGCTTTGTAGAAAAGTGTGAACTCACCTCGGTTTGATCGGTTAGATTCTCAAATATAGCTAACAGTCAAGGTCGGTCAATCACGTCCTAATAAGGTACGGATAACAATCAGTTTCTCATGCATAACACGTATCCTACGTACGGTTCATTTACTCATTACTTCTATCACATAACATGTACACACTTTAATAGTTCACGCTCATATAAACGTTCCACCTATAGCTACTCAAGAACAAGCATACGATATTGCACATATTACTTCCATTGACATATAACATGTTAGATCATCCTCAGATAACATACTCGACATTTAGACACGCAAATTACTACTTATGTCATTTCAACTTAAATATCCAAAACTGGGCTGTTTTCGGGCATTTTAATAAAATAGTTAACTTATTCCAAAAATTCCCAAATTTTTACAGAATATCTTAAACGATAAAAATATTATTGTGTAAAAATCTCGGGATCCAATTCATTACCAATATTTTATAAAAATTCATTTTCCGGACTGAAATCAGATTTATCTTTTTCTGACTGCAGTCCACGGAATAATTTATTTAAAATTCATCGAGAGTCCAATTTACAAAATTCCAGTGAGAGAATTACAAATACATCGGTGGTCATCTACAGTACATTTTTTATGATCTAACTCTACACAGAATTCAAGTTATGACAGAAAACAGAACGCATATTTTCAGCAGCAAAAATGCAGCTTTAGCTGCTGTTACAAAACGACCCTTTAAAAATAGTAAACGAAGTCCAAAAATTATGATTCCAGTGCCATTAGAACCGTATTTCATAATACATAAATCTAGACTTCAGAAAATACATTTTTTGTTTTATTAAGGTCCTGTTACAGCCAACTGAAGTTGGCTGTAATCACCAATCAGACTCCTGTTTTCAGCTTTTAACATTCTAAAGCGTGCTCGATTGATTCCGTTAACATGTTTAGTGATCACAACGACATCAAACATCAATATTAACAAGAAAATCATCAGATAATCAACAAGAATCAAAACAACTTCATATTAACATTACTTCATCACATTTCCTTTTTATGTAAACATTATGTTCATGTTTCAAGTTCAAGTTTCTTTGTGTTCTTTAAGTTTATCATCATGTAACTTACTTTAACCACTTAAATAACATGAATAATGAATGGATCTAAGTTCTTACAACTAGTTCAAGACTAGGGAAGTTCAACTGAAGAAATGTGGTGGTTAATAGCAAACGAAGAAGGTCCTTCCACTTTCGAGAACACCGAGCTTCGTTGTATGCCTTCTAACACCTTCGTGTGCTTGTGGATTGGAAGAGACTTGATTGGATGATGGTGGTGTATGGGTGGTTGTTTTCGGCCAAACCAAGAGGGGAAAGAAGAGAGATTTTTGTGTTCTTGATGTGGATGGACTTGTGAATGAATGTTTAGTGGTTATATAAAGAAAACTTCCAACCACAAATAATCTAATGGATATTGTGTTTGATATCTAGACTACAAATCACTTAATTAATTAAAAGAAATCACCATGTGGGTCCTTGTGTTGGTAACCGTAAGGGGGGGGGGGGTTGCTTGGTTGGGTTTCAACCAAATAGTTAGTGATCTAGTTTGAAATCCAAAGTTTAGTTAGTGGTTTATGAGTGTTATGTAATATATGGGGTGTTAGGGTATTCGGGGACCCTAACTAGCTTAGAAAAATAAAAACAATGTGTTTAACAATATTTTTGTGTTCCGGGTAAAGTCCGGTTGTTCGGTTTGGTGTTGTTTCGTTAAAGTGCTTAATTGATCCGTAAAGTGTCCTATATATATATTTTTGTAACATTTTTAATTTTCAACACTCAGAAAAGCACACAAGACTATTTAGTAACTTTTCTGTACACTACTAGTATGTTAACAAGCACATGTAAGTATAACACAGAAATCAGAAAACAGTTAAATGGTTCAGCACAGTCATCAAGCACTTTAATTATCATTAATAGATTGTACGGATACATGGAATTACGAGGGTTGTCACAGTATGAACCTTGTTTTAAATTATAGTATTCAATCAAGTAATTTAGTTTTGTTTTCATAATCACACAGTCGTTTTCGTAGTTATTAGTAATTTTTCGGTTGAATCCAACACTCATTCAAACCAACCAAACAAACAATCTAAAATAGCAAACTTCATAAAGTGTTCAAATTCAATAATCATCCGAACCCTGACACGGACCACAGACTCTTCTTGGTTCGACACCCTGACTACCACTAACTATCTGTTTGGGGTAACTAGGACTTATAAATAATATCTTTGACCGGAGCGCGACAATCAGATCAATATGATTCTAGAAACTTTGAGGTGACACACCTCCATTTTCTTAATCTTGTAAAGCTCTAAGTAACTTCTAAGCACTAAAGTGAACAAACTACACCAAGTCTCCAACCATAACAATGTTGGAAGCACTCGTCTAGTTATACTCACTTGGTTACTTATTGAATTACATTGTTTATTTTATTTTCTTCATACTTGTATTTATGACCATCCGAATCATCCATATGGTGATTTTGTGCAATGGTGAAAATCTTAAGGTTAGTGGATTACCCTACCTCTAATACATGACTATAATATACCTAATAATAATATACATATATAATACTTTCAAAAACCGAACCATAATATCAATCAAAACCATGGTTGAATGTTATGTGTTAATGTAGCGCTTCGCATTTCTGTACTTTCCATATTTAGAAAGACGTATTCACATTTCTATTTTTAGAAATTTGTATTCGTACTTCGTATCAACCGTTGTAATCTCGAGGTTTTAATTATAATGGAAATCATGTTTGTTTCAACCTTATTTGATCATACTTACGCAACATGTAGTCAATCACGCAATACATACTATTTATACACAACCGACACATATTTACGTTTATTCGATATCTAGAATTTAATCAAACATATACTATGTTAACATGCTTAACATCGCTCTTTAACCCGTAATTTATGCTTAGCATATTGGTTTAATGCATAATATAACCTAACTAATAACAAAAAAGGGAAAAAATGCAACTTTAGCCTTCTAACCAGGCTTACGGACCGTAAGCCAAGTACCATATGGTCTGTAAGGACCTCAGGTCTAGCAGTAAGCTGGCAGCTTCACGAATTTTGCCTTAATTGCACTTTTCAACCAACTAACCTCCACCTAACCTCATTAAATGACAAAACCTAATATCCCTTTATAAATAAGCCTCCTCCACACTCTCTTAACCCTTGATACTCTCTTAATTCACTCTCAAGATCCCATAAATCCTCCAAACCTCCAAGTGTTGGCAAATTGTGCACTAGTCCAAAACAGAGAGTTTTGGACCTTGTTCTCCATTTTTTTCTTGTTTTCTTTCTTCAATCTACTTGGATGACCTTCAAGGATGTTACCCAAGGTTCGCCAAGGTGTGACAAGATGGTACATCACTTGTATAATGCTCCAAAGTCATATTTAAATTATGTTTATTAAAACTTTTACAAACTTGTCTTTGTTCATGCTTATCATGTGGAATCTTGTACCAACCTTGTTTCCAATCAAACTCATGGTTGTGGGGCTTGTGTATGGCTGATTTCTAGAGGATTAGAGGCTCAAAAACCTCGACAACCTACTATCCTAAAGGTTTCTTAACAACCTACAAAGTGATGGAACCATCCAAGCTTTCAATCCTCAATGTTGAAAGACTTGTGTTTTCGTTAGGTGTGAACAATGGAAGCTTTGGCCTTCCAACTATGATTCCACCACCTCAATTAGTTAGTTAATCCATCTCTTTTTAACCTAAGTCGTTAAGTAAACTTTCTAGCAACAAAGTGTCTAAACTACACCAAGTCTTCAAACATTTGCCATGATTGGAATGCACTAGTTTAGTTTGAGTTTCACTTGGTTACTTGATGATTTAGATGATTAGTTACTTGTACATTCTTATTTTTATTCATGACCAACCGAAATCATCAACTAAGTTGATGATTTTGTTGTTTGGTGAATCCATACAATGAGGTTAAATGGATGGAATTCATCCTACCTCCATGCATAACAATATATGACTCGAACTAAATACTTATAAATATATATAAATAGTTATACACAAGAACCGAATCATAACCTCAACCAAACTCATCGTTGAATGTTATGTACTAGGGTCACTTCCATCTAATGGGTTAATCGGTACCCATGAAAACACGACCAAAATAGTGTCCATAAATGAGTGCTTTCAAACAAGATGTATTTTCTTGTAATATACATACTTTCATACTATCTTGAAATTCAAGTCTAATGCAAAACCGAACTCCATAACTCATATGCCTCGCTTATCCTTATAGGATAACCCGACGGTCCTCTAAACACTCAACGCATCAACTCACGTACGCGGATTTACTACGCAAACCTTGGGTATACTCGACCTCATTTTCTGTTTTATATACTTTGGGTGCAACATGTATGCTATATTACAAATTAACATACTCACGATTAAACTTGTTCATATAAACACTATATCCATTAAAACATGATAGTTGTTATATTCTTGTTGTTACATGTTGTGTTTAATCTTGTGTTCTATATGCTCATTAACTTTGCAAGTCTAACTTACAATTATAGCGCTATAGGATTAACGCACCACAAGTATTCTTGCGGTATTGTTAAGTAATATACTTTACGACCTTGTCATTTCAGCGACAAGGATATGCATGATTACGGAAAACTTTGGTTTGACTTATAGTTAACACATGCTAGTATGCTAATAAACAATGTATGCAAATTACCATGTTGGATATGAGACAACTTTTAGTCACAATTATGCTATGTATTCAAACTTGTATACTCGCCAACTTTTGTTGATTGTATATTAGTACATGTCACAGGAAACTAGTGATGACGCATAATGAACGATGTTTAGCACACCTAAACTTAAATTTATGTAATTGTTTCATGTTGTTATGTTTATTTGCACCATGTTGTACTTTCCATTCCTAAACAATGTATTTCTATTTTATGCAATGAAATTCGAATCATTTAATTTTGTCATAATTAGCATGTTATGATGTCTCGAACAATCTTATTTTCGTCTCACTCTGATGTTTTCCCCATCGGTTGGGGTGTGGCAGTTAAGGTGGAAATTATCTTAGTTTAGACTCTTTATTTTAGACTTCTAATGGGTGTAACACTCAAGAAAAATACAAAATAAAAATAGTGTCCAAATAAGTATATAGGAATATATGTTTTATGTATTTCATACTTATAAGTTTCCCATGTATATTCCAATCCTAAAATCCTAATACGCATACACCTTTGCAGGGGCGGAGGTAGTGTACAAGCAGAGGTAGCCCGTGCAACCCCTCAACTTCGTCTACGTAATGTAAAAATACCCCTCAACTCTGTCTACGTAGTGTAAAATTTTTATTTTTATTTACTGGTTTTATACAAAGGATACCCCTGATCCAAAAAAAAGAATTTAGGATACCCCTAAATTTTTTAGGCTAGATCCCCACCACTGCACCTTTGTTTACCATTTTATGGTAAACTTTGGTGACTCTATCCTTCAGTGTATATTCCAATCCTAAAATCCTCATACGCATACACCTTTGCAGGGGCGGAAGTAGTGTGCAAGCAGAGGTAGCCCATGCAACCCCTCAACTACGTCTCCGTAGTGTAAAAATACCCCTTAACTCTGTCTACATAGTGTAAAATTTTTATTTTTATATATTGGTTTTATACAAAGGATACCCCTAATCCAAAAAAAAAGAATTTAGGATACCACTAATTCTTTTAGGCTAGATCCCCACCACTCCACCTTTGTTTACCATTTTATGGTAAACTTTGGTGACTCTATCCTTCAAGGTCGATTACTCGCTTTTGTGGAAATCTTCGCAAACCATGAGTTTATACTTGACTCATGTTACGTATTAAACACTATTTGGGTTGCAACATATATCCGTATTAAATTCACAATCACACGTACAATCAATCTCAATCCTAAAACATGCTACTTGTTATGCTCCTTGTTTATACACATAGGAAAATCTTATGCATGCTATCTTTCATTAAATTTAAAAGTCTCTTTTAACATGTATAGCGCTATAGGAGTAGCACACCGCCCTGTTTGTTGGGTCATTGTTAAGTATTCATTCTTTATGGTCTTATTCACTTCAGTGATAAGGTTACGCTAGTGGAAACTTTGGGTTGATTTGTTAGTTATTGCATGCTAGTATGATTACATGATTTAGTACACAATAACACGTGGATTTGAGATTTACTCGTACTTATGCTATGTAGACAAACTAGCATGCTCACCGACACAATTTGTGTTGACGGATATTTTATACATTTTGTAGGAAATAGTTGATGACGATATTGCAGGAAAAGAGTTGGGGTAGATTAGATACTCACCTAGTTTAAATTATGCATTTTGATATTTTAGTCTCGAAATCTTAATTCTTGTATTTCCCTCTTTGAACAATGTATTGCTTGTTTTGATTGAATGAAATGAAATTTTGAATTTTAATATATTGTCACAATTTTAGTGTTATGTTGTCTTTGAACAATCTATTACGTCTCACCTTGATGTTTCCGCCATTGGTTGGGGTGTGAGTGTGTGACAAATAATCTTGTCAAAGTTTGGAGCATTACGGCCCGTAATCTAGGCTTTATGGTTCGTAGCCCAATTTGAGAATTAGGTTTTAAGAATGACACTTTACGAACCGTATTATAGGGCCTTACGGCCCGTGACCCAATTTTGTTGAATTAGGTCAAATCTAAGACATTGCAATAGTAATCTTGGAAATTATGCTTCATAACCCAGTTTAAGTGATTAGGTTGAAAGTTGATACATTACGGACGGTATTCCAGGCTTTACATACGTTCCGTACCCCAAAACTTTGAGATTAGGTCAAGAACAGAAGCATTTATGGACTGTAAATGATTATTACGGTCTGTAAACATTGTCGAATGGCCTGGTCAAGATCAGGGACATGACAGATGACATTGCTATCCGCAAGCCTCACCGCGCAAAAGTTCTAACCTTCTGTTTTAGATCAATTTTTCATACAATTCAAGGAACTAATAATCAGATGGATGGTTATGGAGGTTTACCTCAATCAATAATGTAAAGTTCCAACAAGAATGGGTTCTCCAAATGAGCTAGGATCATGGAATGCAATGAGATCTAACTTAGATTATACCAAAAACCCTAAAGAAGGAGTTAAGAATAATAAAGTGGGTTTAGACTTTAGATCATGATTCTTACCAAATACAGAAAATCAGATAGTTGAAATGGATGAACAAGACTTGAATGGTCTTCTGCGAATGGAGAATACGATAAAAGAAAAAAGCTTGAAGCCTTTTGTGGCAATAATCTTTAAGTACACTTGGTTTTGTTCTCAAACTCGATTGAAATGTAAATGAGACTTCAAGAGGTTGTTTGAGGTGCATAAGATCAAAATGATACGTCTGGAACAAGCCAGATGACATGGAGGCTCGTGAACACTCCATCGATGATGAACCAGAACATGGAAAAAGTTGTAGGTCTCATATGACGCAATTACAGACAATAAGGCAAGAGATCACAATCCATAATCCTAAAACAACGGGCACATAACATGGTTTTAATTGGGTTCAAAAGTGGTTTCAGGAAATGATTACGACTGTAATGTGGAAACTTTACGATCCACAATGCACAAAATTTCAGAATTTCAATTTAGTCACTAGACTTGTATCTTTGCAGTAATTACAGTTTCAAGTCTAATGGACACTTGTTGGGAATGATTGTATGCGTATTGTATGTGTATGAGGTTTTTATTCGAGGTGTTACAATAGAAATCTTGAAAATTGGTCATCACAAGAGAAAACCCAGACTTTTGTAGTTCAATGTGCTTGATGTGCAAAAAGCACGGTCATGCGTGTATGAGCACACCTGTGCTTGATCATGTTCTTTGGCTTCACGGGCGTGTTCAACCGAACACGGTCATGTACAACGCATTGACCCAATCCAGGGCTGGCCCGGAAAGGGGGTGGGGATCAGGGCCCAAACCCTCCTGGGGGGGGGGGGGGGTCCGAGTTTTTGGTTTGTTTTTTATATAAATTTTACACTGTAAAACTTAGAATATATAAATACTCATTGGAAAAGGGCATAGTGAAGTGCTTGGTTTGGTAGCTTTCATGTTGCTTTAACAGTAAAAAGACCTAGGTTCTAATCCCGGTGTTATTTGGTTTAGTTGAGCTTTGTTTTTCTTTTTGTTTGTTACCTATTCATTAAATACAAATGGGGCTAATTTTGTCAATTACATTAAACGAAAACGGGAATTAGTAGGGGTGTTTAAAAAATCTGAATCCGAAACCAAATCCGAAATATCTGAAAATCCGTATTCGAAATTTCGGATATCGAAAATTCGGATGTCCGAAAACTGGATAATCCGAATTTTCGGATTCGGATGTGGATTTTTAAAATTTTCGGATAATCGGATTATCCGATATCTGAAAACTAACATTTATTTAAATATTTATAGTAGATGAGCATAAGTTTAGTTTAAAATATAGTAAAAAATAGTATATAACTGGATTCAGATGTTGATTTATAAAAGTTCGTTGTTTTTAACATTGAAAATTTAGAAAATCGAATATAGGTTTAGTTTTAACTAATGCAATCCGATTATCCGAAAACTAACATTTATTTAAATATTTCTAGTAGATGAGCATAAGTTTAGTTTAAAATATAGTAAAAATAGTAAATAACTGGATTCAGATGTTGATTTATAAAAGTTTGTTGTTTTTAACATTGAAAATTTGGAAAATCGAATATAGGTTTAGTTTTAACCAATGCACGGAACAAATTTTTTGATTTTTTTTATGAATTCGGATATCCGAACCCGTATCCAAAATTTCGGATACGGGTTCAGATATTGATATTCACTATCTGAAAATCGGATAATCAGTTCTTGAACACCCCTAGGAATCAGTTAGTAATTTCCGAAATTTAGTTCAAAAATGATTATTTAAATTATTCTTAAATTGTTATTCAATCTACAATTAGGATTGCATCTTCTCTATTTTTTTTTTTATAAAAAAGTGTTATTTTGTTTTTCTTTCAACTCTATGTATTTTCTAAATGAATTTGGAAGTTATGATGGTTTTACATTATCTTAAATCATCCTTGCTATTTATTATGCTTAGGTTATTCATGCTAGATATTCAATCATGCTAGCCTACCTAAACATGTATAGCGTATAAGAGTAGCACACCGTCTGTTTCGTGGTCTATGTTAAGTATTCAATCGTAAAGGGTCTTGTTCACTTGTTGACAAGATTAGGCTCGTGGAATCTTTGATTTGACACTTAGGTTGTGCATGCTAGTATGTAATTTAACTTAGTATACAAATTGCCATGTTGGATTTGAAAACCTTTTATACGTACGCTATGTAAACCAAACTTGTATGCTCGCCAACCTTTTGTGTTGACATATACTTTAATACATGTTGCAGGAAATGTATGATGATTCTCGAAGAAATCTACTTAGGGGGGTTGGAAACGCACTTAAATTCTATGTTTAAATTCAAACAACACTTTCATTCCAATTACACGGTTAAATTTCAAACAACACTTTCTTTCTATAACCCTCCTCTCGGCTCTCAACCTCAATCCAGAATCTAGAATATATTTGGTTGTTGGGTGTCACTTCAGTCAATGTTTCTATTTTACGTTGTGTGCTCCACAGTAATGATATAGGCTGTAGTGCCATTAACCAATAATATTTAGATGAATAGATGATGGTGATTTTTTCTCGAGAAGTAAAGTTGACATTTTTTTTTAAATGATGGGTAGTTTTAAATATGGAGTGGGTAGAAATAGAGTAGATCAGTGGTGTTTTTTCAGCAACATAAATTGAGTAGATCCTGGTGTTTTTTCAGTGGTGGAGGTGTGGTGACGGAGTGGTGGCGAAGATGAATTTGGGGATTAGGGTTTTGTTTTTGTAATGTAATACCTTGTGCATTAAAATGTGTTCGATTCTCCCAAGGGGGGTTTTTCCTAGATTTATTGGGTTTCTTCCTGAATTGATGTATAGACATTATTGCTTAGTGAAGATGGATATGATCAGGTGGTTCCGCTGGTGGCACGATGATACTCCAAATTTGCTGTTGAAAAAAAAAGTACTTTATTTCTAAATGACTATAATCCCCTTATAGTTAACAGATGGTAGACAGAGTTAAAAATTTGGACTAAACAGTTACAAAAAAAAAAAAAAAAAACGTTTAGAGACTCAAGGCGTTAAACATTTTAATTTTGGAATCAAGTGGTTAACACCTCTGAAATACAGGGACTCAAAAAGTAATTTTCACTGCATACTATATCTTTTATATTAGTGCTTTCACTCTTATGTCATTAAGAATGTCGAATAACATACCCCTACAATCCTCTGCCCAGCCAATGTTTTCAAGTAACTTTTAGCCATGCAAGCACTTCCATGCGCAACCAAATTCGTGACACAACTGTTTACAAATACGACAAGTGTGACAGATAAAACCGATACTGAATTCTTTGATATCAGGCAAGGTCCATAGCGGGAAGGTCTCCCATCCTCAGGGTAAACAATCAAATGCTTACATTATCGCGCTTCATTTCTGATAGCTTGGCACACAATTGTTGAGCATGCAAATGAGCTTTAGTTACCTGATATCCACTGATTGTACTCATCCATTCTAATTATAAATGAGCTTGACCAAGGGGTACCTCCTCCACCATAAACCTATGCATTTGAGAAAGTTAGGGAAATTGGTGTGTATCATTCAGTTCGGTTTTAACTAAAGTTTCGGTTACTGAGAATGTAATACCTATCGTTTTGGTTCATTTTTGGTTTCCGTTACCCATAAGTTATATAAAACGGTTGGGTTAACAGTTAACTGATCAAGGGGACTTCATTTTTGGGTCTGGCTAAATTGGACAAAATTTAATACATATTTGATCTTTGTCAAAAACAAAAGATAAAACTGATTTGATACATATTTGGGTCCTAGACTCCTAGTACACAATGAAATTCTGGATTTCCTCCCTTAACAATATAATCTTTTACAAGGCATACAATAAGTGGTTTGGTTAAATCGGTTTTGTAAATGTATGTAACCAAAACTGAACTAATATAGTTGGTCATTAAATATATTAAAACTCAACCATCGGTTTTCCATATTGTTTGGTTATATTTGGTTATGGTTCTACTCACTCCTAAACAAATATAATTAATGTATTTTAAAAAGCCTGACAAATATAATTATTAAAAAATGATATCACTGAACCGGTTAAACATGCATACCTTTGCAATTGCAGATGTATCAGTACCGTACTTATCCGTACTCCTTAAGCACATTTTGAGATTTTTCCCTTGCATGTAGATAACGGCTCCGATAGGCCTGAGGTTACGTATCATATATGCCATGTCACCACCCGATTTTATCCAAAAAAAAATCATATTCAGGACAAATATTTAGGTTTGATAAATATCATCACTTGGAAGTACCTCAAACCAGCTGCTTCACTCTTCATGCTGAGTTCCTTGCCAATAATATCACTTAAATTCGAATTCCCGTCGATCCTAACCCCCTGAAAAATAAAATCTTTATGCGTTTATATTTATGCTTTCACATTGTGTCATTAAGAATATTGAATAACATACCAGACACTCCCCATATAATCCTCTGCCCAATCTAACTTTAAACACCTTTTCAAGAAGCTTAGTTGCTAAACTCTGCTGGCTCGCCACGTAAGCACTTCCACGTGCAACCAAATTCGTGACACTAATCTTCATCAACTGTTAACAAATACGACTTCAGCTAAGACAAGCTACAACCATATAATAGACACTTAAAAGTTAAAACCATAGTGAATAAAGAGTAAAATGCCATTTTCATCCTTGAGGTTTGGTAGGTTTCGCGACTCTTATCCAAAGGTTTGTTTTTCCGCATCTGGATTCAAAAGGTTTAAAATCTTGTCATTTTCGTCCGGCTCGTTAACTCCATCCATTTTTCTTCGTTAAGTCAGGGGTATTTTCGTCTTTTTTGTTGACTTAAAGGGTAATTCGGTCTTTTACACATTATGCTAAATGCTTGTACATAAAGTGAAAAAGACCGAATTGCCCTTTAAGTTAACAAAAAAGACGGAAATACCCATGACTTAACGGAGAAAAATGGATGGAGTTCATAAGCTGGATAAAAATGGCAAGATTTCAAACCTTTTGGATCCAGATGCGGAAAAACAAACCTTTGGACAAACGTAGCAAAACTGGCCAAACCTCAGGGACGAAAATGACATTTTACTCGTGAATAAATAATATTTATTAAGGGTGTTAGTTTATGGAGAGCATTAAACCTGTTCAAACAAGTGTGGATTTGTGACGCAATTCAACTTTGAACGCCAATTAGATAAACCGATATTAAATTCTTTGATATCGGGCAGGGTCCATAGCCTAAGGTCTCCGTCCTCAATGTACTTAAAGAACCGTCTCCACTCTTTCTTGATCTTCGGTGTTCAACAGACTTGCAGGCCCCTGGTTACCAAAATACGTAAACTTGCAAAGAAACTTTATAAAGATTCTTGAAACAACAATCAAATCCCTGATTTACTTACGTTATCACGCTTCATTTCCGATAACTTGTCACAAAAATAGTTGTATGCAGCAGAAGAGCTGTTCTTCTCCAAATTGACTTGAAGTGAGAGACTGCTGTTATCATCTTGATACAGATGGATATCCGACAGTGTGGTTTTCCGGTGATCGAATCCTATCACCCTAAATGTTTTAATAATCAATTAGAGAATTAAGCGATACAAAAAAACACAAATCAAGAAACTTAATTACATACCGGCATGATGTTCTTCGTGAAAGCTCAACTGCAAACCCTTTGGGGCCAATGAAATCAAGAAAATAACATTTCTCCAGTCCATCGATACACAAATCTTCAACCCTGTTTAACATATGGAGACCCAAACGTATAATTTTGTATCATTTGCAATCGAAAGTTGCGAGTTACAGCGTGAGAATGTTGCACCGAGTTACCTGAAAGGTTCAACGGACGAAAAAGGCAAAATGAGGCATGGGAGATTGAGGTGATGGTGAAAGAGGTGAGCAAATAGAGCCAAGAAAGCTCCAGAAAATGAAGGGTAATTGTAGAGGACAATGTTTTGTGTGCGTTCTTCGCGGGCTTTGGTTAGTGATTCCAGTGCGGCATTTGATCGAAAACCTTGCGGGCGTGATGATGTTCTTGCTCGGAATTGAGATGTTGCGGTCCAGTTCTTGCTTATGAATGAGATTGAGTGATTCCAGTGCAGCATTTTGATTGAAAATCTTGATATTGATTCTTGTGCAAGGATTGTACATCATAACACTTCTGAGTTCAAATCATCGTTTTTTATTTTCCTAAAACGTCAAAATGAGTATTGTTGTCGGTTATAATAAATTTGGTTAGAGCATTCACATTCCATTCCCTATCCCCATGATCTCATCCCTATAATTTAACTAAAAATCAACATTCCCTAAATCTAACTCTCATTTTCTAAAAAGAGTAAATTGTCATTTTTGTCCCTGAGGTTTGATCATTTTTGCGACTACCATCCAAATGTTTGTTTTTCTGCATCTGGGTCCTCGTGATTTCAAAATCTTGTCATTTTCGTCCCTATGGACCAAACCTCGAGGGACGAAAGTCGCAATAAATTGCCAAACCTCAAGAGACAAAAATGACAAGATTTTGAAACCACGAGAACCCAGATGCGGAAAAACAAACCTTTGGATGAAAGTCGCAAAAGTGGCTAAACCTCAGGGACAAAAATGACAAATTACTCTTCTAAAAATCTCCCACATCCCATTCCCCTTCCTCATCCCTATGTTCTTGTTTTATACTTTTATTATATCTTTCTCTTTTTTCCATCTACATTCTTAACTAATTGTTTTGTCTTATCATCCTTTTCTTCTAAACTTATTTTCTAATAAATATTTATAGAAGTTTGACTATTAATTATTATTTTTGGGTTAATCGGAATCAGGTTAACCCAACAGGGATGAAAACGAGTGTATGGGATATATGTACATGATATGTGGATATCTGAATTTAGATCAACTAAAAAGTTACAATAGCATATCAAACCAATAAAAAACAAGTTGTAAGAGATATTTGTACACGATAAGTGGATTCATCTTGGTTAAAAAGCGGGCCTAGGGGCGAGGCACGAGTGTTGGAGCCTTTTGTTACCCAAGGCACGCTTTTTCCAAGAAGCGCCAAAAAGCGCATTTTTGAGGGGTTTTCTGGCCTGAGGCGCGCGCATCTTGTAGCTGGGTGTTTTTATGCATCAAACTGTCGTACCTTGGGCTTTTGGCTGGCATATGTAGGTAAAATCATATAAAAAACCTTATTTATAGCTATATTTTGGGCAGGGGAACTTATTTATAGCTAAAAACCTATGGGATATATGAAAAAAACCATATAATCGTCTAGCACCTCGGGTACGTAAAACCTGCCACTTTTGCGCTTTGCGCCTCGGTCTTAGACCTCGTCGCTTTTGTGCGCTTGGTGCTTTTTAAAACCAAGGGATTCATATCAACTAAAAAGTTACAACTTACAATAGTATATCAAACCAATAAGAAACAAGTTGTTTTATAATTCATTACATTATATAAGCAACAACAATATAAACTAAAAAACCAAACTTTATGATGTTTGTTTCCATAGCACACGTTTTCATCCAATCGATTAGAGCAAGAATATTGTGATATTCTTCTTTAGCAATCATAAATTGATCTACGCCTCTTTTTCTAATTTTAAATCCATCTCTTGTTCAAGGTAAACCTTAAATAAACCAAAATTGTTTTGTGCCCCCTGCTCTCCTTTCTCTAATAACTGCCTTTAATAATTCAGCAGCAGAGTTAAGGCTACGTCAGGTGGGCATTATAAACCAATCAGAAGCTAACTAATTGCACATCAGCTATGATTAAGGTACCCAAAAGAATCTTTCGGACATCCATTTCCAAACCATTAGATCGTTGCCTTTACGGTGAGATTATTTATAGGAGCACCAAATTTACAAAAGGACGTGTCATGTCTTATCTATGTTGTCAAAAGCGCAAAAAGCGCGCGCCTAGGCGCAGCGAGGCGCACCAATAGCGCCTGGTGGCAGCCTAGGCGCAAAAATGGGTTTTTTTTCAAAAAAGCGGGCTGAGGCGCAAAAAAGGCGCACAAAATGGCCTGAGTAAAAGCGCAAAAAGCGCGCGCCTAGGCGCACCAATAGCGCCTGGTGGCAGAAAAAAAAAACTGCGCGGGCCCGGGCTTTTCGTGTCCGCAGGTGCGGGCACGCATGAGTTCAACCAAATTCCAGCTCAGAAACTCATTTTTGCACCCCCCCCCCCCCCCCCCTGCGCGCGGGTAGGACTTGTGGTAAAACATGTCATAAAGCTACAATAGAGTAGTAAAGACTTTACCTTATAAACAACCACTCACTTTGTCCCCACACCGATGTGGGACAAAGTATTTACCACCTTTTGAGACTTTTATTCACACACCCAAAACTTACAACATATAAGTCAAACTTTTGCTACTAACTATTAGCTCCATGATCTTAAATGGCATGTATAATAGTTTTTTTAATTATATATGTGGAATCTTATTTATTTTCAAAGCATAACATATTTTTTATATTTTTTTTCTCTATGTGCGCTTTTCTTAAAAAAGCCCACGCTTTTTTTGCGCCTTGCTCCTAGGCTCCGGGCGAGGCCGATGCGCCTCGCCTGAGCCTTGCGTCTTTGACAACATAGTGTCTTATTATGTCACCTTCCATGCCTAACCATAACATGATATTTGTTGGCATACCAAAGTGCTAGCTATGTTGTCAAAAGCCCTTCGGGCGCGCGTCTAGGCCCTCAGGCGAGGCGCAGGGAAAACGCCCTGTTGCCAACTAGGCGATCCGGCAACCTTTGGGTGAAACTCCGGCCAGATTTCAGTCATATTCCGGCAAAATCGGGCAAATTGGTTTGTAACTAGTGGTGGAGCTAGCCCATTAATTTAGGGGTATCCCCATTTTTTTTTACCGTGCAATCATGCAATAATAAAAAATGATAATAAATAAAGAAAAACAAATACCTAATAGATTTGTCCTCTTCTTTTTTTCATAGCTTGAAATCGTTCCATCACATCGTAATTCTAGATGTTTTGTTTCTTACGTTGTCGCCCATACACAAAACAAAAGGATATTTTATTGTTTTGGGGCTTGGGCTATGTTTGTCAATTGGGCCTCTTTCAATTATATTATACTTAATTTGGGTTAACTCTATCATTTGCGCTTAATTATTATTATACAAGTCTGGTGTTGTAAAAGGTTTGGGCTTATAAAAATTTGGAATTTTAATAAATTAAAGTAACCTATTTTTTAGGGGTATCCCCGTATTTGTTCAGGGGTATCCTTTATATAAAACCGAAAAAAAAATTACGGTACGAAGACGGAGTTGAGCCATAGCCCGTGATACCCCTCTTAATACTATACCCCCGCCCCTGTCTGAAACGTCCAAAAATGGCTGGAACCCGCCTAAACTAGGCCTGAACAAGCCTACAACATGTCTAAAACCTCAAAAAACAATATGTTTATATGCTATGCGCCTGACCTATCTCGGGCTCTCGCTTTTAAAGTGCCTTAAGGCCACATTCTATGAGTGCTAGCATGCTTCTGAAAAACAAATCTGCATTCACCCAAAGCCACATTCTAATCTGTTTCTTGTGCATTAGATATGTAAATCACATCTAATGAAATATACGCGAGCTAGAAAAGGAAACTAGCTGATGAAACAAAACATAATCAAACCTAATATTGAAAGGGTTTATCTCACACAAGCATTTCATCAAATAGGTGGTGGGCATAGATTTTTAAGTAATCAGCTTTGTGGGTTTGGATTTAGGATGTGAACTAATCAGTAGAGTAATTTCGTATATCTACAGAAACAAAAGGAAGGAGAAATGAAAAGTTACCTTGTGAAGAAACGATTGAAGCAGGTGTGGATTTTGCAGTGTTTGGCGGTTGTGTAGTAGCAAATTGCGGTTTGATTTTGCACCAGTCAGATTTCCAAGCGGCGGGAATTCGGGTTGGTTTGTTTCTCTACAACATGATTGATAAAAATCATATAAATAAGCTTTTTGCCGGTTCGATTCCAATAATAAAAACGATAGTGCGGGTACCCATAAAGGTATTTGTTAAACTCCCTTTTGAAGAAGGAAAAAAAAAAGAAAAAAAAAAAGGATAAATTACAGTTTTCGTCCTTTATGTTTGTACCCGATTGCAATGGATGAGCTTTAACTTTAATAATTACAGCCACAGTTCTTTGTTTGGAAAACTAATTACACCCTAGGTCCTTTAGCACTAACTTGGTTAAAATTTTGAGTTAAGTCTCATCAATTAAAGGTAAATTAGTCATTTTACCAACAAAATTAACAAAAAATTAAAAACCCAATTATCTGTTACTTTTTTACATTATTTCCCTACCCTTTTCTTCTTTCACCATCACCGCCACCACCATAACCATCAACACCCCCAAATCTGCCGCCACCCCAACCACCGCCAAATCCGCCGCCACCAACACCAGATCCATCACACCACAACCTCCATCTAGTTCGTGACTTAACCACCACACTTCATCTAACTCGTACTCGAATATTCAACCAAATCCCCAAATCAAAACACCACCATCAACCATCGCTTTGATTCTTAACAACCATCATTCCGACTTCATTTACTCGAATATTCAACCAAACAAGTTCAATTTCAACACAAAATTTAGGGCTCGAATACGTTACCGGGGAGTGCCGGAGGTGCTGTTGAGAGTGGTTCGGTTGATCGGTGACAATGATGTGGAGGGAGTGTCGGAGAGGTTGTTGAGAGTGGTTCGGTTGATACCGGCGTTACTTCCCGGTGAGAAAAGGTGGGGGTTTCTTGATGAAGTGGAAGTTGAGCAGATCGAAGGTTAACGTCTACAAATGTTTCAGATCTATGGGTTGGGGTGGTGGTGGTGCTCGTGGTTGTCGGAGGGTTGGGGTGGTGGTGGTAGGTCGGTGGTGGTAGTGGAGATGGGATGTGGTTGTGCTTTGAATCTGCAGGTTTATGTTACTTGAAACGTTCAACATATATATACATATTATATTTTATATATATTAAATAATTAATTAATTATGTTAAAGTATTTCTATTTTATTTATTATAATATATATTTTTTAATACGTAAAATGACCAAAGTGCCCTCATGTGTCATGCAGATAACATACTTAACTCAAAATTTTAACATAGTTAGTGGTAAAGGACCAATGGTGTAATAAGTTTTCCAAATAAAGGACCGTGCCTGTAATTATTGAAGTTAAAGGTCATCCATTGCAATCCGGTAGAAACATAAAGGACGAAAACTGTAATTTACCCAAAAAAGAACCACAACTTTCTTGTATTACACTACCACACTCTTTTAATTGGAGAGTCTCGTTGCTTTCCTCCGAGCAGATTATGTTGTCTTAACCGGGCTCATGCTAACTTCAGAGTTTGGTTTAGGCGTTCTCCTAGAAACCATACCGCCGGCTGATTAAACTTTCCATTGAAGAAACCGAAGCCGCTCTACCATTAGGTCAAAAGTGGTTGATTTTAACGAAATATATTTGTTAAAAAAATACTATACAACTCTCTTTTTAACAAAATAGTAAGCCAAACTGTTGAGAAAATTTAACAAAATATATGTTGAACTGTTGAGAAAATAAAACTAAATGCATCTGTGTATCTATTAAATAATAAGTTGTTATTTAAACTTTCTTCTCTACTTCTATATGTTAACAAACACAAATAATTAAAGAAAATTAATTAAATAAAAACTAAATTGTTAAAAGCGTATATTATTTAAAATATAAGTGATAACATTAAAAATCAACAAAATATATTATAATAAAGTTACTATTCATATTTCGTTTAAATTAAGGGGAAATGAATTTTATCTCCCTAAACTAATAAAAATTGGCCGGTGCCACTCCCAACTTTCATTTCGGATCCCACCACCCTCTACTTAATATTTAGGTTGTTGTGTCACCCATTCATTAAATAATCTGTAACTCAGTTTGTTTTTAATCCTACGTGCTAAGGGAGTTCTGAGCTAGCGTGCATACGTGTACTCTCCCATTAAACAACCCCTGTATTGTTAATAAAAACCCTAAAATCAGTTGCATTTCAACTCAAACCGTTGTATACATAATCTCCACTGCGATGATGGCGACTGAGCCCTAAGTCTTTGTCAGTTGATGATTGAAGCCAAAATTCATACAACGCAGAGGTAAGGTTTATGTTATGGTTGTTTGCATTGTGATTTTACACACCGATTTAACTTAACTGATGGAACGTATCGATGTTATTCATGGATGAGCTCAGGAAATGGTTGGGAGTAACTGATAGTGGTGCATCATGGACATTCATATCTGACTAGCAAAAGGTTGTTACTTACTTCTGTCTTCCTAATCATTACTTATGTTTACTTGTGGCAGGGTTTGTTAAATGATGGTGCATTGGTGTGGCCCTATGCAGAGCATAGAAACTGTGCAAGGCACATCTATGCAAATTGGCATAAAACATTCAAAGATGAGGAGCTGAAGGAATTGTTCTGGAAATCAGCTAGGGCTTATTGTGAACCTGGCTATATGCAATCCATTGATAACATGAAAGCAATCAATCCTGATGCAGTAGAGGCCTTACTGAAGAAGAATCCCAAATGGTTTAACATGTGCTATTTGGACACCCACACCAAGTGTGATGTAATAGTAAACAACATGGCAGAAACCTTTAATGGTCTTATCATTAATGCAAGGTCAAAACACATAATACATATGTTAGAGGATATAAGGATTCAAGTCATGAGTAGGTTAGTCACAAAAAGAATAGAAATGGCTGCCAGAGATGTTATCATATGCCCCTAAAATCCAGGAAAAGCTTAAATTTTCAAAAAAGTTGCTTCTTATAGATGTGAGGTGTATCCCTCATCATATCATGTTTTTCAAGTTAGGGGTTTTGATGATGTCTCTGTGAATTTGGAAAAAAGAACCTACACCTATAGAAAATGGGATTTAAGGGGACATCCGTGTTAACAAGTATGTGTTGTTTGCTGGTTTTTTACATAAGAGTGCAGAAGACTATGTTGATGTGTGTTACCACAAAGATACATACATGAAGGCTTATGAGTTCTGACGGGTGGTCCATAGGACAACCCTTAATGATGTTAAAAGATAAGTTAATCCCCCATTTGATCATTTAATTGTCTTGAATTAGATGACTACGTTTGCTTGTGTTTCAGGTACATTTAGGGCTTAAAAGTGTGGAAATTAAGCTTCGAATAGGCGCGACTTGATTGGAGGATTGAAGATGGAGCATAAATGAAGAAAATATTTTTTTGTAATTGAAGAATTAAGAGGATAGGATTATAGAGGACGAAATTACGAGAACGTAGGCGAAAACGGTGAAGAAAACGGAGTTAAAACGAAAAAGTTATGAAGAAAACAAAATTGCGTGCTGAAGGCTACCGTAACTTACGGTAGATACCGTAAATTACGGTAGCCCCCAGCATTTTTCTTCCACCGTAAGGCAGTAGAGACCCACCGTAAGCCATTCCAAGCCACCGTAAGCTACGGTGGCCACCGTAGCTTACGGTGGAGGCCAGCGTGAAACTTGTAACTCCCTCATTTAAGGTTGTTTATGGTGCCTTTTCATGATCTAATCAATCCCATTCGTTTTGTAACTCCTAAGGGGCGAATTTGGGGTGTTCTAAGGTGTTCTTGAGTGATCTAAACATGAAGACTTTGTTTTTGATTCCAATGGACAAAGGTTCGATTGTGATGATGGTTCATAACACTATGAGCGGCTAGGTTTGCTTGGTGATCGTCTCGGATGTAAGGTTTTATTTGTGACAATTATGTTTGTTCTTTAATTTCTGGAATATTAGACTGTGCATGTGTTGTTAGTTTATTATGGTGTTTGATTGGTTGTTTGTAAATTGTTGATGTATGTTTGATCATAGTTCTAAACCATACGTTCTTGGTGCCGTTGGCAATCGAGATATCATGGGAGGGATTAGGGTTGGATATGTGTTGATTGGTCATCGGGTAACAACCTCGCGTTCTAGGAATCCGAGTACTTAGTTCCCTTTCATCACAAACAATTGATCTTACATGAGCCATGTCTATGTGGTTCTTTCCAGTTGAACATGAACGTTAGTTGTCCCTTAAAACCTGAAACTCGGGATGATCACTATCCTCTTATCTTGTTACAAAACTTAACCTTGATTTGTAATCTAATTTAGTTTAATTTAGTTAATTAAAACCAATCAACCCAAACATTGAAATTTACATTTCTTGCAATTTAGATTAATCTAGTTAGTTAGACATACATTGAGATAACACATATTCCACAAACTCCCTGTGTTCGATACCCACTTACCGCTAGCTAATTAGTTGTAATTGGATTAAATTTGATTGTGACCGCGACATCACGTCAAATTTTGGCGCCGTTGTCGGGGAGTAGTGCGCAACGTGTGTTATCTTGTTTATTTGTTTGAAAAAAAAACAAAAAATTAAAAAAAAAAAAACCAAAAAGATTTATTTTATGTTCATGATTTACACTTGGTAGTTGAGTTGTGTTGTGCAGGATGACAGGGCATTACACAAATTTCAGCTTATTTACGTGTAGATTATGCGGGGGTCCACGACATCCATGTATTGGTTCCCACGAGGCTCACTACAGGAGGGCACATGGAAAACAGGTGTCTTATGTTTCACAGCTTCCACCTCCATCACACGTTGACGATTATGAATCAGAAATGGAGGATGACTATTATTCATATGGATACGATCGGGACGAGGAAGTTTATTATGAGGCAAGGATGGATGGTCTATGTTTTTGTTGCGGTCGCGATCACACTTATGATTATGATGTGTGCATGGTGTATTCGGAAAACCCGAAGTATTGGGATAAAAAGATGATGGATGCGCGCATCTTAAGACCGTATCAGGGATATCGACAATATCATCCCGAAGAATATTCTGAGCCCGAGGGTGTTTATGTTTATGAGACCGAGGAGGAGAAAGAGCTTGGTGTATTGGAAGTAACTTTGTCCAAACTTGAGCAATATTTAGCAACACCCAACCTGTCCGATGAAGACCGAATCAGCTGCTTAGTTTCTAAGTGTCATACTTTAAAATTGAAGATAGAGATAGAAGAACGCCTCTCACCATTACCTGACGATATTAGAGATTATTCTCACATGAAGGAGGAGGTTGTGGAGGATAATACCACACCAATGAGTCCTTTATCTGATGAAGAGTCACTTGTAGATCAGATGATGTGTGCAGATTATGAGGTAGAGCAGGCTGATGGGATGGATATGTGTACTGAACCTCTTCCCATATCAATAATTCAAATTAAAAAGTGTGGGGAAGAGGGTTCGAGGAACAAGATGAGAAGGGTGAAACTACCAGACATTAAGGTATATGTCATGAAGTGGACTAGCAAAGCCCGCAGGAGCAGCTTTAACATGCCAAATACACTGACAAATCTATGGAGATGGCATGTAAATTTCCGGGCATTTGTTGGAAATGATGCGGGTAAGTGTGCATTAAGACCACCATAACGCATATCAGGTATGGTCTGGCTGAAGACCTTTAAACTTAGCGCTATCGGGAGGCAGCCCGAGGATGTAGAGTATTGTATTTGTGTTTTGTTTTGTTTTGTTTTATTTTGTTTTGTTTTGTTTTGCTTTGTTTGGTTTTGTTTTGGTGTTGTGTTTGTGTTTTGGCAGGTTATTACGTTTCAATCCTCGCGGATGCAATGATTCAAGTGTGGGGATGTTTGGCAACATCCCCGTTGAGATATCGGCGAATCCAAGAGATGTTTATGAACCGGTCCGATTACCGCAGCTGCATCACTACCAACACTGCTGATTTACTAATCAGGTTGTGTCTTGTTCTCATTTTGTGCACCTTTGTATATGTTCATGTTTAAGTTTACGGTTGGGCGGATGGGTGGTGTTTAATATGTTTGATGTGTTTATGGATTGTGAAAGTTGGTGGTGTTTTTAGTTATATATATAAAAAAACCAAAAAGAAATTTATGGTTTGAGTTGAAGAGCTTTTGGGTGATGTTAAAGAGTTAAGCGATCAAATCTTCCCAAAACCGTACATTGGGGTCAATGTATCCCAAGTGTGGGGATGGGGAGAAATTTTGAGGTTTTTGAAAATTTTTAAATCAAGCTAAACAATGTGAGAATTTGAACACCGTGGATTAACCCCAAATGATGCACCGGCAACCCTTAATACCCTTTGTTCTTGGTGAGAGTTGAAGCCACACATGTAAATAAATAATACTTGTCTTGATGAGAGTGGCAACGGGTGGGGGTGCATAAGAACTTGTGCCTTAATACGGTTTGAGTCCTTAGTTGAATGTGAATGTAAAAAGGATAAGGGCAATTAGGTAGCCTCGTCTTGGTGAGTGCGAGTGTGGGATTTGAGGGGTTGGACCTCATTAATTATATGTATGAGCATGGTTGCGAGAGGGGTGGGGGTTTGGACATTTAGCTGCCCATTTTGTGCCTAAAAGCCTATCGTTTGTTACCCCTTAGCTAGTTACCTAAAAATTTACCCAACTTAACCCGGTCTTATAGTGTTAGTAGTTGTTTTAGTAGTGTGTAGATATGTTATAGTGTTATGTTGAATATTTGATTGAAAAAAAAAGAGAAAAAAGAAAAAAAAAAGCAATGGAAAAAAACTGAAAAAGCAATGAAAAAGAAAAAAAAGTGATGTTGAGTTGTCTTTTATATAGAAGTTATGTCATGTTTATTGTTTGTTTCATTGTGTAATAAAAGACCTGGTTAAGTCCTTCGCTACTACATATATATTCCATTTCCTACCCGTACACCTAGCCACGTTACAACCTTAAAGCCCTTTGATTTGCATTCAAGTTTGGCACGTGTTAGGAGAAGGACCGATTTAGGTACAAGCCTATAGTTGTGAACCACCTGTTTGCCTTTTGTGTGTCTAGCTCATAGTTGCTAGTGCTTACTTGTTGCCGAGAGGAGAGACATAGCGAGGGGTGCGTTATTTTGGGTGTTAAGAAGGGGTTGGTAAAAGGACTACATGTTTATGCTTGGTTTATGTTGATCGCTTGTTTTGAAAATGGTTTGATGAGTTGCTTGGGACAAGCAACGGTTAAGTGTGGGGATGTGATGGGTGGTCCATAGGACAACCCTTAATGATGTTAAAAGATAAGTTAATCCCCCATTTGATCATTTAATTGTCTTGAATTAGATGACTACGTTTGCTTGTGTTTCAGGTACATTTGGGGCTTAAAAGTGTGGAAATTAAGCTTCGAATAGGCGCGACTTGATTGGAGGATTGAAGATGGAGCATAAATGAAGAAAATATTTTTTTGGAATTGAAGAATTAAGAGGATAGGATTATAGAGGACGAAATTACGAGAACGTAGGCGAAAACGGTGAAGAAAACGGAGTTAAAACGAAAAAGTTATGAAGAAAACAAAATTGCGTGCTGAAGGCTACCGTAACTTACGGTAGATACCGTAAATTACGGTAGCCCCCAGCATTTTTCTTCCACCGTAAGGCAGTAGAGACCCACCGTAAGCAATTCCAAGCCACCGTAAGCTACGGTGGCCACCGTAGCTTACGGTGGAGGCCAGCGTGAAACTTGTAACTCCCTCATTTAAGGTTGTTTATGGTGCCTTTTCATGATCTAATCATTCCCATTCGTTTTGTAACTCCTAAGGGGCGAATTTGGGGTGTTCTAAGGTGTTCTTGAGTGATCTAAACATGAAGACTTTGTTTTTGATTCCAATGGACAAAGGTTCGATTGTGATGATGGTTCATAACACTATGAGCGGCTAGGTTTGCTTGGTGATCGTCTCGGATGTAAGGTTTTATTTGTGACAATTATGTTTGTTCTTTAATTTCTGGAATATTAGACTGTGCATGTGTTGTTAGTTTATTATGGTGTTTGATTGGTTGTTTGTAAATTGTTGATGTATGTTTGATCATAGTTCTAAACCATACGTTCTTGGTGCCGTTGGCAATCGAGATATCATGGGAGGGATTAGGGTTGGATATGTGTTGATTGGTCATCGGGTAACAACCTCGCGTTCTAGGAATCCGAGTACTTAGTTCCCTTTCATCACAAACAATTGATCTTACATGAGCCATGTCTATGTGGTTCTTTCCAGTTGAACATGAACGTTAGTTGTCCCTTAAAACCTGAAACTCGGGATGATCACTATCCTCTTATCTTGTTACAAAACTTAACCTTGATTTGTAATCTAATTTAGTTTAATTTAGTTAATTAAAACCAATCAACCCAAACATTGAAATTTACATTTCTTGCAATTTAGATTAATCTAGTTAGTTAGACATACATTGAGATAACACATATTCCACAAACTCCCTGTGTTTGATACCCACTTACCGCTAGCTAATTAGTTGTAATTGGATTAAATTTGATTGTGACCGCGACATCACGTCAAGTTCTCAATACCTCCATTGCCTAGTGAAAGGTATTGGCCCAAGATCCATCATCCTATGGATCCACCACCAATCAAATCTGCTCCTGGTAGGCCCGAGAAGAATAGGAAGATGGATCATCATGAAGATCCGAAAAGACCAGGGAAACTCACAAAGCATGGGGTTATAATGAAATGTAGTTTCTGTGGGGCTAGAATTCTCCTCCATAGGAGCCTGCATAATGTCAAATGTTTCGAATTGTGCAGATAAAGTTAACAATTTTGAGGTATTAGGCTAGCTCTCCTTTAACTGCATAGGATCCATTAAATTGATTATCAATTAAAAAAGAGTCTACAAACACTTGAAGATACCTGACCTTCATCTCCCTAGCTAGTTGTAAACTTGCAATCAGAGTTCATACTCTGCTTGATTATTAGTAGCTTGAAAGCTGCAATGTATTGATTTTGGTAATATGTCCCCCTATGGCGATTTCAATAGGATCACTAGTCCAGTTCCTCTTATATTTGAGGCACCATTGGTATATCAGATTCAATTTTCTCCTATCTCCTGTAACTGTTGTACTTCTAAGTCCACTTCAATTTCAATATCCTGACTGAAATCAGCCACAAAGTCTGCTAAAGCCTGAGACTTTATAGTTGTCCGAGGTTCGTATATAATGTCATAAGAACTCAATTTCATCGACCATTTAGCCATTCTTCCTGACATCTAGGGCTTTCTACGGACTGTCTTAACTTAGTAGAGGCCATAGTTAAAGCTAAAATAAGTTTTCAAGGTGTGAATACCTGGTTTCAACATCTAATAGACTCTTACTTACATAGTACATAGGATACTGTTGGCCTTCATGATTCTTGACTAAAAGCACACTGACTGCATGTCGTGATACTGCCAAGTAAAGAGTTAGAGGTTATTCCTTTTTTGGTTTCATCAATAAAAGGGCTGTAGACAAATATCGTTTCAGTTCTTGGAATGCTTCTTCATGTTTCTCATTCTATTCAAACTTTTTGTTCATCCTCGGGATCTCATAGAATTCTTTGCATCTTTATGGGGATCTTGATATAAACATGTTTAGAGCCGCTATTCTTCCGGTCAATCTTTGAACGTCTTTAACATTAGTTGGGGATCCTAAATTTAGGATTGCCTTGATCTGTTCCGGACTAGCTTCCATTTCTCTCTTTGTAACCATGTAACCCAGGAATTTTCCTGCTTCTACTCCAAAATGACACTTTGAAGGATATAGCTTCATATTATATTGATTCAGGATATCAAATGCTTCTCTAAGATCCCTGAGATGATCCCCGACTTTTCTTGATTTAACTACCATGTCATCTATGGAGACCTCCATCGTGTCCCCCAATTTCTCTTTGAACATCATGTTGACTAGCTGGTATGTAGCACCTACATTTTTCAAACCAAAAGGCATAGCACTATAAAAGTATATACTTGTAGGGGTTGATATGCATAAAGTGCAACATATAAATTGTATCAAATAAGGTATAAAAACAACCCTTTTTAGTACTAATGTTAGAAAAAGTGTGTTTTTTTGTTTACTTTTGATTTTCAAGATTGAAAGAGCTTAAATGAACAAAAGGAACAAATTAACGACAAAACTAGCATAAATACGAAGGAAGGAAGTTGATAAACTATACCAACCCTCCAAGCTTCACCCCAAAGACAAAAACAACAAACCAGAACCCAAGGACGAGGTCGTGCCTGCTGGGCATGGGGTCGTGTCCCACTTAAGATTCCTTGAAGATAAAGACAAACAAAAGACGACAAGGGACACCGGGCCGTGTCTCATGGACACGGGCCATGGTCAACTCTCAGATTTGCAAATATGGGTTCGTACAGCAAGTACAAGGGCCACGGGGCTGTGTGTGTAGATAGACTGACAACAACATTAAATGAAGACAGAGAAGGAGAATGACACGGGCCATGCCTACCAGGCACGGGGCCGTGTAAAGACACTGTTTTCAGGTATAAAAGAAGGTGATTCGTTCACTTGCAACTCATCCCTTGGCAAACCACTTCTCTCACACTTGCCACCACTCCACCACCACTACTACCATCATCCACCACATTCATCCATCATCCATCCTTAGAGTATGTGTACTAGTTTCGGGATCCAAGATTGATAGTAAGAGTTTTTGTCAAACAAAGGCCATGACTAGCTAATCTCTTACAACACTTGGTGAAGACAACTTATTTATGTATTACTTTTGATTTCTAAGCTTTGGTAACTTTTTATTTGGGTATGTATTAATGACTTTAATAACTAGTTTTTTTTATATTGAAAGTGAGCTTTATTCAATCATTTCTTCATGTTTTGTTGATTCACTCATTTGTGTCTTTACGGTCTATATAAAGCGTGTTAACTGCCTAGAAGGGGGTTAGAATGGTGGTTTGGGTAAAGTTCTTGCCTCGTTTAGTGTATAGATCCTGTGAGGACTTGATTCAAGCTTATTAGGACTTCATTTGAGGCAGATAGCATCAAATCGGGGGAAGTAAGAACGGCTTGTAATCTCTTATAAACAACTATGAAAACTTTAAACCGGCCTTACGGGACTGTATCCCTGCTGACTCAGACCAATATGGCCAAGGGTAGCGTTGCCTCCAAAAGTGGGACATGCAACATTTTGCATTAATAACTTACTTAATTATCTTTCAATAATTCGGCCTTGCGGGACTGTATCCCTGCTGACTCAGACCAATATTTGGAAGAAGAAATAGAATCTCCTTTCTTTTTCGAGAAAAGGTCCCATCCTTTAATATCATGATTGGGTCGGTAGCATTGCCTCCAAAAGAGGGACATGCCACTGTAACTAAGATAATCTCTTAAAAAACCTAAAGTGCAGAAATCATCAAAGGATACATAAATGACGAGTCAGATCCAAGTGATTCTCTCTTGTCTATCTGTTCTTTTATTTATTTAGTTTCTTTATTTATATCTATCAAAAACAAAAATCTTCTCTCAAAATTTAGTTAGATTAGACATCGACGATATTCCGGTATTAAAAGCTCTTGTGTCCTTGGACGACCTCGGTATCTTACCATCACTATACTACGCCAACAATGGGTGCACTTGCCCTAGCGTGTTGTAGAGAGTGATAGTTTTATATCGTGTTTTATAAATTTAAAGCTTGATAAAAGAGTAAAAGGTACTTAAAAATATAATAAAAATCCGTACACACTCGAAGCACATTAAGTTTTTGGCACCATTGCCGTGGACATAAGAATTTTAAGAAAGTTTAAAATCGGCGGCCTAATCATTTTTATACTTTTCTAACTTTTCTTTTTAGGTTTTTCTTCTTTTTCTCCTAGTTTTCTATTTTCTGCAAGAGTAACACGGGGCTGTGTGTGATCAACACGGGGTCGTGTCACATCCCTAATAACAAAAACTGTTTTCTGCCAGACACAAACTACAACACGGGGCCGTGTGACAACCACACAGGACCATGTGAGAACAACAATTCTTGAGAAAACAGTACCGTTTGATCTCGATGGTTAAAATTTATCTGGCAAACATGGATGTTAATGATTTTTTTTACCCCCGCCACTCTTACGGTGACTGGTGTCGGTTATGTGGAGGAATGCATAAAGAATTAGAATGTGTCATTCTAAAATTTAATCCCCACTACTTAGACCCATCGTTTTCCTGTGACGATCACCTTAAGATGGGCGGAAGTAAAGACAATAATAACTTCCATCCACCTGAATTCCATCAAACCTCTTCCATAGGAGACATAGGTTCAGAAGAAGTTTGTCAAATAGAAAAGAGGATTCTCCAGAAACTCAAAGAAATAGAATCTATGATGAAGGCGCGATATTCATCAGTGAATAAAAGCGAAGGGGATTCGATGGAGCCACATTCAGGAATAAACAATACCGAGACTAACAAAACTACCCTAGTCACATGCGAAAATGAAGGCAATAATCGTCCTTGTATCAACCTCGCAATAAAGGTCCCCTATACAGTGTGTGAGTTTCACACCGACGGTTTGGACGAGAGCGAATCGACTCACACCTTCTTTAACAAGATCCTGAAAAAGGTAATAAAGGAAGGTTTTGCCCTCATAATTTTAAATTAGGATTCTATCTTTCTGTCACACCCCAACCGATGGCGGAAACATCAGGGTATGGCACTGAGCGAAACAGATTGTCCAGAAGTTTCCATAACAATTATCATTACCAGTTAATTTAAAGTAACATGTCCCATACCATGTCTTAAAAGATAATACAATTATTACAGACAAAATCTAGGCAAATAGTTCTGTTCCGACAACTCAGATTTCATTTGTACAGACAACTATTTGTTGGTCTCTAAGACCTTATTCTAGCCTCAAATTCCTAGCAGATAAGCATCCTAAGCACCTGTCACATATGTTAAAATAAAGTCAATACACATAGTGTAAAGGTGAGCATACAAGTTTGATATTAGCATATAGAGTTTGAAAGCGTTACGCATAACCAGCACGTACACAGAGTGAAATGAGGCATGTTAGTTATCGACATAGACCTATCGATACCAATGACTGTAGGTTGACTGCCCAAGGCAGTTCGTAATACATGATCACTGACGTGATGTCATGGTCACAATCAAATTTAATCCTAAATACTACTAATAGATAGTGGTAAGTGGGTATCGAACACAGGGAGTTTGTGGAAAATGTGTTATTTGAAAATGTATAAAACTTGACTAAACTTAAACCAATAAAAGTAAATTCAAGAGTAGGATTGATTGTTTGATTTTTAACACTAAGATTACTAATTTAATTTCAAAATGAGAATTTGGTTTGTAAACAATTTAGAAACAAATGACCATCCTAGACTTCCGGTTTTAATTGACATTCATGTTTTAATCCAACTAGAAAGAACCACATAGACATGGTTCATGTGTAGTTACTTGTTTGTGATAAAAGGGAACTAAGTACTCGGATTCCTAGAACACGAGGTTGTTACCCGATGACCAATTAATTAACATCCAACCCTTAACCCGCCCATGATATCTCAATTGCTAACAGCACCAAGAACGTATGGTTTAGACTATGATTGAAATGTAAAGTAACAAATTACAAACAAATATCAACACACCATAATAAACCAATAACAATTATAAGTCTATTATTCTAGAAATAAGAACAAGAACATGAATGTCTCAAACAAACCTTCAATCTAGGATGATCATTATAAAGTTTAGCTACTCATAATATGCAATAACACAACTGAACATAGTTTGCAAACAACTGAAAACATAATACAAAGTGAATAGAAACTGAAAAACTAACGTTTACCGAACCCGGATTGCTCAGAAATTGAACCGAAAGCTTCCAAGACTCCCGAGAAGCTCCGAGGCACTTCAACTTCACTCCGAGATGCTTAGAACTGACTGATTTCAGTCTAGAGAGGTGGGTTTTCGATGTAGAGAGGTGTGATTTTCGACTACCATTGAGTCCCCTTTTATAGGTGAATTTTTGGCTTCTGCGACACCCTTACGGACCGTAAGGGTGGGAGCCTTACGGTCCGTAAGGCTCACCTACTACAATCCACTCAACTGCTCCATTCCGCACCGAAAAAGTGTCTGCCGATAGGTCCTTACGGACCGTAAGGGTGGGAGACTTACGGTCCGTAAGGCTTCTTCAAAAACAAATTTCATTTTTGGATTCCTCTTGTCGAGCAACCCCAAAAGCATATATTATGGCTCCCGTAACTCATTTTCTAGCTCCGGATATGTCAAGATGAAGTTCTGACTGTTTCTGGCGCGTATTTATGTTCTTTTCTTCATTCCTTCTTCATTCGGACTCCGTTTTATTCGCCATTTTTGCTCCATTTGCACCAGGACGGTCCGTAAGGCTTTCTCCAGGGGAATTTCTTCGTTTTCTTTGACACGTTCTCCCATTTATTGTATTCCTCTTCGATCTCTTATCGTTTTCTCGTGAAATCAACAGGTTCTTCTACAGATCCTGCATTTCTTCCATTCTTTGACTCCACCAAACTTCTAGCAACCAGTCATGTCTTCTAAAACCCGCATTTTGAGCATTATAACACCTGCATATCAAATCATCTAGTGGTTACCAAGTTCAAGCAATTAACCGCAATAAGTATAGAATGTGCATTGTATTAATCCTTTTAAGGGTTGTCCTACGGACCACCCGTCAATCACCACTGTAAGCCATGCAAATAATTGTCCTTAACAACCCCCGAGTGAACGGGTACTGAGTCCAAACTAATATTACTATTGTTGCTAAGGCAGGTAGACAGCATTCCATGTGTAAACATAACAAACAAGCCTTCTGTGACAACTGTGTTCTATAATTGATGTACGATGTAAAACAATGATGATTATTAATAAAACAATGTGCTTTGGTGTTGTTATATGTGTTTTGGTGTTTCTATGTGTGTATTTGTGTTTGGTGACTTTTCAATTCGATTCGATTACGATTGCAAGCTTTAAATCGCGTTCTGGAAGGTTATACGCAAACTGGTGCGTAAACGCAGTCAGTATAACGCGACAAACACTCCGGAATAGTTACATAGGCTTAACATACCTTAAATAACCTCCACATAACTTAGAAATAAGTTTTGAATGGTTTGGTGTGTCGAAATCAACTTTGTTCAATCGCAGGGACTATATGTGTCAAACTACGAAACTATGCCGATTTGTATAGTAATGAACATTCCGGAACATGATCATAAGTTAAACATACCCTAAATAACCTTTACATAGCTTAGAAATAGGCTTTGAGGGGTTCGGTGTGCTAAAATAAACTTTATGCTCATTCAGGGACTAAAAGCGTCAAAAAGTGCATAAGTTTGCATTTTCGCGCATAACTTACGTTCTGAATACATCCGGACCTCCAAAAATTTATGTAAGCATTAAAATATTTTATTTTAGTGTTTGGCATAAGAAAATTCCATTCGTCGCTTAATTTGGATCGTTTTTGCGTTCGTTACGACTTCCGTCGTAATTAACCGAACAACGCAACCGTACGGCCAAACGAACCAACATCCGAGATAATTTTGAACATGTTTCATGTTCCCTATGCTTTAACATCCTTGTGAAGCTTAAAAATGGGCTTGACGGGTGTTAGAAGTGCCAAAACACGACCATACGCGCACAGGGACCAAAACTGCCAAAACTGAAACTGCTGGTCTGCAGGGTCCTTACGGACCGTAAGGGTGAGGACCATACGGTCCGTAAACATGTCCCAGAACATCAGAAAGCTATTTCCAGCCTGTTTCCAGCTGTTACACTCACAAAACCCAATTGCACATGTCTCTTCCCGATAATGGGGGGCCATTTTGATGCACATGGGGTTGTAAATAAGTGTAGGGATGAGATTGAAGCACAATTTTCGATAAACGATCTTAACGGTTCAAGGAAATCTATAAATACCCCATCCATCTCAACCCCAAAACCCACACCTTTGAAATCTGAATTTGTTCTCTAAGTTGATGTGTTTAACACTTCATACCTGAGAATATTCAGATTCAAAACTTCCATTCTTGGACCCGTTGTAAGTGTTCTTTCGTTCTTTTTATTTGTTTTAGCGTTAAAGTCAAACCGCGTTTGACTATCTGCATTGACCAGTTTATGGTCAATGTGAAGTTCGTTTGAACTTCATAACGTGAGCGTAATCACGATGGTTATAGTCCCTAGTGACTATACCTACTGATTACCACGTTATCTAGGCTCAGTGACGAGTCGAAGTTTCGGCCAAAATGCGCATTTACGCGTATTTTGTAACCAAACTACTCTAGGATATCAAAACCGTTTGTTTTGATATCAAAACCTGTTTTCTAACTTAACTAAACATGTTTTAGCATGTTTAGCTCGTCACTTTTTAGTTTAGTGCTTGTGTAGAGTCGTAAGTCAAGCGGACTAAACACCCGCTTAGACTTTCGAACACGACCCGTTTGGTCGATCATTAGGATCCGACCAAACATGGTTAGTGACCATAGTTGCATAGGGAATAACCTTCCGAGGTTATACCTTATGGTCACCTAGTTTAGGTAGTTGTATGATAAGTAGATTATATGCCTTAGGTAAATTACCAAAATACCCTTTTCATGTATAATTGGTAATTAAGCTTATGTAACCTAAACTTTTGTCACATAACTGATTATACAACATGATTAAACATGTATTGGAATATAATACTTGTCATAGGACTAGTTAGACGTTCCGAACGCGTTTCACGCGAACGACGCGTTAAAGTAGCATAAGCTACCTTAATGGGTCGCAATGGGTCGAAAGCACTTAGGCTAGGTTTCATTTAGGATGTAGGCTTTATTAAACCATATCACATGAGTTCTAACACTCATTTGGTTTACAAGACCTCATTCTGTCCGATCTTCCGATTTAGGCGTCTATTGTTTGACTAGCGATTCAATTACTAGGTGCTGCTTGATTTCTCTGGTTTACTCGAGTTTGTTAAAGTACTATTGATTGAGGATACCTTGCACTACATGTGAGTACATAGTTCCCCTATTTTACTGTTTTCAATTGTTTTGGGGTGATTCATATGTACGAAATGTTTTCGAGGTTTAAACGATGTTTAAAAAAAACGAATAGAACGATTTATACTAAACTAATAACAATTTCGATAATGTGAACGAACTTGTTGGTTGTAGTTACATAACGAATGACATCCATTAATTTTGGCTGAACCGACCAGTATTAGGTTATGGTACCATAGGATCTGACAAATCCCGTTATTTCACTATATCCATGGTTATGTGTGGGTGTTGTGGGTAGCGACTGAATCTGTAATTGTTAACTTACCCTTTGGAGGTTTGTTAATGCAAGAACGAGTTGAACGATGAACGAGTCACAAAGGTTTGAATGTTATTAACGAGACGACCATATATAAGTTATCACAATTAAAACGAGGACGATTTAAACGAGTAAACGATTTGGAAACGATGTTAAACAATCTGGGTAAACGATTGGTTTTTGGCTAGTATTTAGATAACGGGACGGGTGTAATGTGGTGAAAACATGGTAGATACACCGCTGGTACTTCTTATATATAAGTGTTTTCAACATATTACATACCGTGGCGTTATTTAGTTCACTTGGGTAAACGATATTGGAACGATGTCACTCAACGATGTTTTCGAAATAATATACGAGTTTTATTAACGTGTTTATACGAGATGTTTTACAAGATGGTTTTCTAAAACAAAAAAAACTTTTGGGTTAAGAATCATGGCTACGAAATTTTATAAATTATAACCATCTTGATTTGAGTTGGTTAATCATGTTACAATATTATACACTTTTCGAGGTATTGCTATATAAGTAAACAAGCCATGATTTCGATACTCTTACAAAACCTATGTACTCGCCAGCATTTCTTTGCTGACTTTGTTTTTACATATGTTTCAGGTGTTGTTGCTTGATTGACGTTCTAGGATGCATGCGTCACATAGGATCTGGACAAGGCCTTAGTGACATAAAACGATGATAGTCGATATAAAACTTGTTTGTTATGTGTTAAAACCATGTTAATGTTTAATATTATCAATAAAACGAAACACTTTTTGTATCCATGGTTATGAAACGATAATTCTGTTACAACACTCCCCGACGTTTCCGCCACGCTTTGTTGTTTTACGTGGTCGGGGTGTGACAGAAGAGTTGGTATCAGAGCCAATGGTTATAGGGAACTAGGTTATTAGTAATTCTTTGACCTAGACTATAACTTCTAGGACCCCAACGCAAGTTTATTTGCATTTAGATTTTTTTAAAACAAAATCGTCACCTATCCTTAGGTGATAACCACAACGAGAACACAATTTTCGAATCCGCTTTGAAAACTAATCATCTGTTCTAGGATGATTGATTACTAGGTTTTGAACCCTCTATTATAAGGTTTTGAACCCTCTAAGTTTTCAAAATCTCGTCAAAGTTTGGGTCTAAATAATGTGAACACGTGCAAACTGGAAGAGTGCATGCCTGTACCCTGAGTTTTCTGTCTAAGGCTAGAGTGTTCGTACAAATCCACATAATCAGACCAGTCACTCTTACCTGGGAACTCTTGGGGTGAGTGTTCACTTATAGGCGAGCATGTCTTCGCGATACGTTATTTGGATCCATTTACTTTGATTAGTCACTGCGTGTCGTTTGTTTGTTCGAGGTAACGAACAAATGATCGCCTTCCTTGTGTTTTGTCGATACCTCTTTTGCTTTTCCTAATTATCAACCTCACTCGTCTCTCATATTTCCTTGTTAGACAATGCCTCCTCGACGTGAAGCACAATCGTTCACTATTGAAGAAATCGCAACCCTGGTCTCTCAGCAAGTGGCTGCTGTGCTTCCCGGTGTTGTGACCCAAGTCCACGAGATATACAACAACATTAATAACAACAACAATGCACCGTGTAACTTCAAGAATTTCAATACTGCGAAGCCGCTTAAGTTTTCTGGGTCGCAAGGAGCAACTGTGCTCTTGCAGTGGTTTGAGAGTATCGAGAGCACATTCAGACATGTGCAGTGTCCGAATGCGCGTAAGGTTGAATTTGTTTCGAGCGTGTTTGAGAAGCGAGCGCTTACCTGGTGGAATGGTATTATGCGCGACAGGGGTGCCGAAGTGGCGTTGGCACAAACTGGGAAGAGCTTCGGGCTCTCATGATGAAGGAGTTTTGTCCCCGTCACGAAATTCGGGCTTTGGAGCGAGAGTTTGACGATTTAAAGCAAGATGGGGCTGAACACCGTGCGTACACGGATCGTTTTGAGGAACTCAGTCTATTGTGTGCCACCATGGTTACCCCTCTGGAGAAAGCAATCGAGAGATATATCGATGGTTTACCCGATTCTATTCTGGAGATTGTGACCGGTGTTAATCCTACTACCCTTCGTCAAGCAATCGAGTTGTCTGCTACCCTGACTGTGACTCAAGTTGTGACACCTGTGTCACTTCAACCATCAAACAAATTCCAAACCAATGAAATATTGTATTTCATACTTGGGATTTGTAAAAATATGTGTATCGGTTGCACATATCAACTCTTGTTCGATTTTAAGCTTTAAATCGCTTTCTTGAGGGTTATACGCGCTCTGATGCGTAAATATAACCAGTTTAATCCAACGAACACTCCAGAATAGTGAAATAGGCTTAACATACCTTAAATAACCTTTACATAACTTAGAAATAAGTTTTGAAGGCTTTGGTATGGCAAAAAAACAAGTTAATTCGCTTACAGGGACTAAACTTGACAAACTACGAAAGTATGCCAATTTGAACTGTAACAAACATTCCAGAACATGACCATAAGTTAAACATACCATAAATATCCTTTACATAGCTTAGAAATAGGCTTTGAGGAGTTCGGTGTGCTAAAATAAACTTTTGGGTCATTCAGGGACTAGAAGCGTCAAAAAGTGCACAAGTTTGCACTTTCGCGCATAACTTACGATCTGAATACATCCGGACATCCAAAAATTTATTTAAGCACTAAAATATTTTATTTTAGTGTTTGGCTTGAGAAAAATCCATTCGTCGCGCAATTTGGATCGTTTTTCACGCTTATGCGCATTCCGTCGTAATTAAGCGAACATCGCGATCGTACGACCAAACGAACCAACATCCGGCATATTTTTGAGCATGTTTCATGTCCACAATGTTTAGGCATCATTTTAGGGCCTTAACGTTGGTTAAACGGGCCTTAAACATGTCGGAAATGGCTTTAACACCAACAGGGACCAAAACTGTCATTTTGCAAAGTTGTTTTCTGATCAGGACTTCAGGCGGCCCGCGTAAACCCAGGGTGATACTTTACGCGGCCCGCGTCAGACTCCCAGACCAGATTCAGTGTTTAAACAACCTGTTAACAGCTGTTTACCACTCCTAATCCCTTGCACATGGTATTTCTCAATACTAGGGGCTCACATGGTATTGTAAAACCACTATCTTGAGGTGTATGGCCAAGATCAAAGCACGGTTTCCAAGAAACGATCCTAACGGTTCGAGAAACACTATAAATACCCAACCCCCCTTCCATTCAAAACCCACCAAATCTGATCTAAATGCTCTAAGTTGAGGCCTTTGCTTCATACCTGAGCTATTCGATCACGATTTGCTTGCGGGGACCCTTTGTAAGTATTCCTTCGTTCTTTTATTGTTTTCCGAGTCCGAAAGTCAAACTTTGTTTGACTTTCTGCATTGACCAGTTTATGGTCAATGCGAAGTTCGTTTGAACTTCGCAACGTGAGCGTAATCACGATGGTTATAGTCCCTTGTGACTATGCCTACTGATTACCACGTTGTCTAGGCTCAGTGACGAGCCGTAGTTTCGGTCAAAATGCGCATTCGTGCGTATTTTGTAACCAAACTACTCTTAGGTATCAAAACCGTTTGTTTTGATACCAAACTTGTTTTCAAACTTAGTTAAGCATGTTTTAACATGCTTAGCTCGTCACTTTTAGTTTTGTGCTTGTCTAGGGTCGTAAGGGTAAGTGATCTAATAAATCGCTTATACCTTCGAACCCGACCCATTTTGGTCGATCATTAGGATCCGACCAAATACTTTAGGACCATAGCATATAGGGAATAACCTTCCGAGGTTATACCCTATGGTCACATCGTTTGAGTAGTTGTATGATAGGTAGTTTATATGCCTTAGGTAAATTACCAAAATACCCTTTTCATGTGTAATTGGTAATTAAGCATATGTAACCTAAAATTTTGTCACATAACTGATTATGTAACATGTTTAGGCATATAACACTTGTCATAGGGCTAGTTAGACGTCTCGAGTGCGCTTTTGCGCGCACGACGCGTTAAAGTAACATAAGCTACCTTAATGGGTCGCGATGGGTCGAGAGCACTTAGGTTAGGTTCCGATTTAGTATGTAGGCTTTGTTAAATCATATTACACGAGTTCCCATACTCATTTGGTTTACAAGCCCTCATTCTATCCGATCCTCCGATTTAGGTCCGGTTAATTAACATAGTTACCTATATTAGGTGCCGTTTGATTCCGTGATCTCTAGCATTGCTTGGTGGTTTTCTTAGGACTTCTGAGCAATCTCAAGTGAGTACATAGTCCCCTCTTTTACTGTTTTCAAACTGTTTTGGGGTGAAGCATGTGTACCTATCTGTTATTTTCATGTTTTCCAAAAGTATAATTGATTATACATGTTAGTACTTATCTGTTGACAAACTGAATGACTATCTATGGTTTAAACACTGATTTTTCAAAGACTATAACATTAATTGTTGAATTGTACTTATTTTGTTCACCAGACCGGTTGTTAGTATGATATAGCGCTATAGGATTTGACACCCCATTCCTGTTGTCATGGAATGTCTGAAACCAATTTGTTTCTCCATCCAAATAGGGATTTCCTTTGTGGTATCCCTATAGTCTCAAAGGTGTATTTTGATGCACTAGGTCTGAATGAATTCTTAAATCACATTATGTTAGTATATTTAGTTATACTCCCAAAAGTATAGTTTGATATGCTCCCATGTGTGATATTGTACAAAACCAACATATATTTTGTTAATCATCCAAAACATATTTTGATATGTTATTTACAAAACCAAAACATAGTTTAATATGTTATTTATCACATCCAAAGCATATTTTGATATGTTATTTACAAAACCAAAACATAGTTTAATATGTTATTTATAAATCCGAAGTATACTTGTAATATACTACTTAAAACTATTATTTTAAACAACTAAAGTATATTTAATGTACTATCTATCTATCTATCTAACAATTGGGTTTTGGTTAGTGTTTAGATAACGGGACGGGTGTAATGTGATGAAAACATGGTAGATACGCCGCTGGTACTTCTTATATATAAGTGTTTTCATTGCATTACATACCGTGGTGTTATTTAGTACACTTGGGTTAACGATCTTGGAACTGAAATATACTTTAATATATTACTCATTCGATTCTCTTAAAATCCAAAGTATGTTTTCAAATATACTATAAGCCTTTTTATCAAAATATTGTTTTACAAGCAACTTATCTTATACAAACCCATTTTACATGGTTATTCATTTAACCTTACATTTATTTATACATATCATCTGATCTTATTGTTTTTCAAACGATTTACAAAACAAATCAATTTACAAGGTTCATGACTAAACTTTATTAAACATTTTCTTAAACTTACAAGTCATGAATCCTATTTTCACAAAACCTATGTATCTCACAGGCATTTTTATGCTGACGTACCTATTTTTACACATGTTTCAGGTACTGCTTTGCAATGATTGTTGATACGTGCTACATTTAGGATGGACTCGTGCCTTAGCAACTTTAAAACTTGGAAGATCATAGTTGTACTTATTTGATTGTATTAAAACAATGAGTTCATTTATTCAATAAAACAAAATTATTTATTCCATGGTTACGAAACAATGATTCTGTTACAACACTCCCCGATGTTTCCGCCACGTCTGGTTGTTCTACGTGGTCGGGGTGTGACACAAGTCAGGAAGGGTAAACTCACCCGCAAGGGTGATAAAAAGAAGGCGACTGATTCAGGGAAGGACAAGAAAAAGGGTAAGGGTAAGGAAGCTGAGTCATCGAAGAAGTCGAGGAAGCGAAAGGGTGCCCAGAATTTTGCTGTTACAGCACAGACTGCTCAGAACCCGCAGAACCCACCAGCTCAGCCACCTCAAAGAAAGCTTATGCTGGTACCGCACCTCATTGTGCTCGTTGCAACGGTTATCACGTTGCACAACAAGCTTGCAAAAAATGCACAACGTGTGGTAAACTTGGGCATTTGGCCAATGTTTGTCGTTTGGGACAAAATCAGGTTGCTCAGGTTCCAGCTCCGGGTCAGGGGAATGCTGCAAGATTCCCACCGGGTTCATGTTTTAATTATGGAGAGTATGGTCACTTCCGCAACAACTGTCCGAGACTGGTGAATGCAAACGCGAATGCTAAAGCGAACCCGAATGCGAACGTCAACGTCAATGTGAATCCCGCTCGTGGGCGAGCGTATAATTTGAATGCAAACGAAGCAAGGGCCGACAACGAAGTGGTTAACGGTACGTTTCTTGTTAACAATCGACCTGCGTCTATTCTTTTTGATTATGGTGCCGATAGAAGTTTTGTTTCTTTGTCTTTTGAGCCTTTGCTTGCGATACCTAGAACCAAACTGAGGAAACCCTTATCTGTCGAAGTTGCTACTGGTAAACATCTTGTTCTCGATTCTATTATTCGTGATTGCCAGTTGAACCTTGATAACCATATTTTTCCTATCGACCTCACACCGATGCAACTTGGGAGTTTCGATATTATCATGGGAATGGATTGGTTAACCAAACACCACGCTGAGGTGGTTTGTTTCGATAAGATTGTTCGTATTCCTTTGTCTTCCGGTGATGTTTTGGAAATTCGTGGCGAGAAACCTTCAGGTGGTTTGAAGCTTATGTCGTGTTTGGAAGCCCAAAGGTATTTATGAAAAGGATATGTTGCTTTTCTGGCACATGTCACCGAGGAGAAAAGCAAGAGCAAGAGTATTCAAGATACTCCGATTGTTCAGGATTACTCGGAGGTGTTTCCTGATGAACTACCTGGTTTGCCTCCAGTTCGTCAAGTCGAGTTTCATATTGACCTTGTACCCAATGCCAACCCGATTGCAAAAGCACCTTATCGTCTTGCACCGATGGAGATGCAAGCGTTATCGAAACAGCTTCAAGAGTTATCTGATAAAGGATTTATCCGACCGAGCTTTTCACCTTGGGGAGCTCCTATCCTCTTCGTGAAAAAGAAAGATGGATCTTTTCGAATGTGTATCGATTATCGTGAGCTTAATAAGCTCACCATCAAGAATCGATATCCCCTACCTCGAATTGATGATCTCTTCGACCAGCTGCAGGGTGCTTCATGCTTTTCCAAGATCGATCTGCGTGAAAAAGGATTTATCCAACCGAGCTTTTCACCTTGGGGAGCTCCTATCCTCTTCGTGAAAAAGAAAGATGGATCTTTTCGAATGTGTATCGATTATCATGAGCTTAATAAGCTCACCATCAAGAATCGATATCCCCTACCTCGAATTGATGATCTCTTCGACCAGCTGCAGGGTGCTTCATGCTTTTCCAAGATCGATCTGCGTTCTGGGTATCATCAACTTCGTGTTCTCGAAGAAGATATTCCCAAAACTGCTTTCCGCACAAGATATGGGCATTACGAGTTCACTGTCATGCCTTTTGGTTTGACAAATGCTCCAGCTATCTTTATGGACTTAATGAATAGGGTCTGCAAACCTTATTTGGACAAGTTCATTATTGTGTTCATCACCGACATTCTCATTTATTCAAAATCTCGAGCCGAGCACGAGCAACACCTTCGCTTAACATTGGAACTCCTGAAGAAGGAACAACTTTTTGCTAAATTCTCCAAGTGTGAATTCTGGCTTAAAGAAGTTCAATTCTTGGGTCATATAGTCAATGAGCAGGGTATTCATGTGGATCCATCCAAGATTGCTGCTATTAAGGACTGGAATACACTGACGACGCCTACAGAGATTCGATATTTTCTTGGTCTTGCTGGTTATTATCGTCGATTTATTTCAAATTTCTCGAAGATTGCGGTTCCACTCACTGCTTTGACTCAGAAGAATAAGCCTTTCGAGTGGGGACCCAAGCAAGAAGAAGCGTTCCAAACGCTGAAGCAGAAGTTATGTGATGCTCCTGTTCTATCTCTGCCCGAGGGAAGCGATGATTTCGTTGTCTATTGCGATGCGCTAACCTTGGTTGTGTCCTTATACAACGAGGTAAGGTTATTGCATATGCATCTAGACAGCTGAAAGTTCACGAGAAGAACTACACAACTCATGATCTTGAGTTAGGAGTTGTGGTTTTCGCGCTTAAAATCTGGAGACACTACCTCTATGGAACGAAGTGTGTGGTTTTCACAGACCACAAAAGTCTCCAGCATATTGTTAATCAGAAAGAGCTGAACATGAGGCAACGACGTTGGGTTGAACTCTTAAACGATTATGACTGCGAGATTCGCTACCACCCTGGTAAGGCGAATGTTGTAGCTGATGCACTAAGTCGAAAAGAGCGAGTCAAGCTTCATTCTGTTCGAACTCTATCTGATCTTCAATCTCGTGTCCTTCAAGCTCAACAATTTTGTGTTTCACAAAATTTGATAGGTAAGGAATTACCACGTCAACTTGAGCTTAAGCTCGAAGCGAAAGACGATGGTTTGCTCTATTTCAAGGATCGATTGTGGATTCCGAAACAAGATGATCTTCGCACTCTAGTGATGGATGAATCTCATAAGTCTCGATATTCTATCCATCCTGGTGCTGATAAAATGTACAAGGATCTTCGTACTCAGTGCTGGTGGCCTGGTATGAAGAAGGATGTTGCCTTGTATGTATCGAAATGCCTAACTTGTCTCAAAGTCAAGGCCGAACATCAACGACCTTCTGGCTTACTTGTACAACCAGAGATACCGGTTTGGAAGTGGGAGAACATTGCGATGGATCTCATCACTAAGTTACCGCGTACGTCTAAAGGTCACGATGCTATATGGGTTGTTATCGATCGATTAACGAAGTCAACTCATTTTATTGCGATTCGCGAGGATCTATCTGCTGATAAACTTGCAAAGATTTATGTTGATGAGATTGTATCACGACATGGTGTTCTGTTGGATATCATATCAGATCGTGATGCTCGGTTTTCATCTCATTTTTGGAAGACCATGCAATCTGCTTTGGGAACCCAACTGAATCTAAGCACTGCTTATCATCCCCAAACAGATGGACAATCTGAGAGAACGATTCAAACTTTGGAGGATATGCTTAGAGCATGCGTGATAGACTTTGGTGGTAATTGGGACTCTCATCTGTCGCTGATCGAGTTCTCTTACAACAATAGTTATCATACTAGCATTAAAATGGCGCCATTCGAAGCTCTCTATGGTCAAAAATGTAGTTCACCTGTCTGTTGGAACGAGTCCGGTGAAGCTCAGCTTACTGGACCTGAGCTCGTTCTGGAAACAACAGACAAAATCAAGAAAATCCGCGATAATCTTGTGACAGCTCAAAACCGTCAAAAGAGATATGCAGATTTACGACGCAAGCCCTTAGAATTTCAAGTTGGAGATCGTGTCCTACTCAAGGTTTCACCTTGGAAGGGAGTGATGAGATTTGGAAGGAAAGGAAAACTTGCACCTCGATATGTGGGACCATTTAAGATTATGGAAAGAATTGGAAAGGTTGCCTATCGTCTAGAGCTACCTCCAGAGGTTGGAAATATTCACCCGACTTTTCACGTGTCCAATCTGCGAAAATGTTTAGTTGAGGCTGATCTACACATTCCTCTCGACGAGATTGGAATCGATGAAACAATGCACTTTGTCGAGAAACCTGTGGAGATAGTGGAACGTACATACAAACAGTTGAAGAACAAACGGATTCATTTGGTTAAAGTTCGCTGGGAATCCAAACGTGGCCCAGAGTTCACTTGGGAACATGAGGACCAGATGAAGGCGAAATATCCGCATTTGTTTTCACAAGCTTCCCCTAGTTAAAATTTCAGGACGAAATTTCCTGAAGTAGGGGAGACTGTGACAACTGTGTTCTATAATCGATGTACGATGTAAAACAATGATGATTATTAATAAAACAATGTGATTTGGTGTTATTATATGTGTTTTGGTGTTTCTATGTGTGTATTTGTGTTTGGTGACTTTTCAATTCGATTCGATTACGATTGTAAGCTTTAAATCGCGTTCTGGAAGGTTATACGCAAACTGGTGCGTAAACGCAGTCAGTATAACGCGACAAACACTCTGGAATAGTGACATAGGCTTAACATACCTTAAATAACCTCCACATAACTTAGAAATAAGTTTTGAATGGTTTGGTGTGTCGAAATCAACTTTGTTCGATCGCAGGGACTATATGTGTCAAACTGCGAAACTATGCCGATTTGTATAGTAATGAACATTCCGAAACATGATCATAAGTTAAACATACCCTAAATAACCTTTACATAGCTTAGAAATAGGCTTTGAGGGGTTCGGTGTGCTAAAATAAACTTTATGCTCATTCAGGGACTAAAAGCGTCAAAAAGTGCATAAGTTTGCATTTTCGCGCATAACTTACGTTCTGAATACATCCGGACCTCCAAAAATTTATGTAAGCATTAAAATATTTTATTTTAGTGTTTGGCATAAGAAAATTCCATTCGTCGCTTAATTTAGATCGTTTTTGCGTTCGTTACGACTTCCGTCGTAATTAATCGAACAACGCAACCGTACGGCCAAATGAACCGACATCCGAGATAATTTTGAACATGTTTCATGTTCCCTATGCTTTAACATCCTTACGAAGCTTAAAAATGGGCTTGACGGGTGTTAGAAGTGCCAAAACACGACCATACGCGCAAAGGGACCAAAACTGCCAAAACTGAAACTGCTGGTCTGCAGGGTCCTTACGGACCGTAAGGGTGAGGACCATACGGTCCGTAAGCATGTCCTTGAACATCAGAAAGCTGTTTCCAGCCTGTTTCCAGCTGTTACACTCACAAAACCCAATTGCACATGTCTCTTCCTGATAATGGGGAGCCATTTTGATGCACATGGGGTTGTAAACAAGTGTAGGGATGAGATTGAAGCACGATTTTCGATAAACGATCTTAACGGTTCAAGGAAATCTATAAATACCCCATCCATCTCAACCCTAAAACCCACACCTTTGAAATCTGAATTTGTTCTCTAAGTTGATGTGTTTAACACTTCATACCTGAGAATATTCGGATTCAAAACTTCCATTCTTGGACCCGTTGTAAGTGTTCTTTCGTTCTTTTCATTCGTTTTAGCATTAAAGTCAAACTGCGTTTGACTATCTGCATTGACCAGTTTATGGTCAATATGAAGTTCGTTTGAACTTCATAACGTGAGCGTAATCACGATGGTTATAGTCCCTAGTGACTATACCTACTGATTACCCTGTTATCTAGGCTCAGTGACGAGTCAAAGTTTCGGCCAAAATGCGCATTTACGCGTATTTTGTAACCAAACTACTCTAGGATATCAAAACCGTTTGTTTTGATATCAAAACCGTTTATTTTGATATCAAAACCTGTTTTCTAACTTAACTAAACATGTTTTAGCATGTTTAGCTCATCACTTTTTAGTTTAGTGCTTGTGTAGAGTCGTAAGTCAAGCGGACTAAACACCCGCTTAGACTTTCGAACACGACCCGTTTGGTCGATCATTAGGATCCGACCAAACATGGTTAGTGACCATAGTTGCATAGGGAATAACCTTCCGAGGTTATACCTTATGGTCACCTAGTTTAGGTAGTTGTATAATAAGTAGATTATATGCCTTAGGTAAATTACCAAAATACCCTTTTCATGTATAATTGGTAATTAAGCTTATGTAACCTAAAATTTTGTCACATAACTGATTATACAACATGATTAAACATGTATTGGCATATAATACTTGTCATAGGACTAGTTAGACGTTCCGAACGCGTTTCACGCGAACGACGTGTTTAAGTAGCATAAGCTACCTTAATGGGTCGCGATGGGTCGAAAGCACTTAGGCTAGGTTTCATTTAGGATGTAGGCTTTATTAAACCATATCACATGAGTTCCAACACTCATTTGGTTTACAAGACCTCATTCTGTCCGATCTTCCGATTTAGGCGTCTATTGTTTGACTAGCGATTCAATTACTAGGTGCTGCTTGATTTCTCTGGTTTACTCGAGTTTGTTAAAGTACTATTGATTGAGGATACCTTGCACTACATGTGAGTACATAGTTCCCCTATTTTACTGTTTTCAATTGTTTTGGGGTGATTTATATGTACGAAATGTTTTCGAGGTTTAAACGATGTTTTAAAAAAAAAAACGAATAGAACGATTTATACTAAACTAATAACGATTTCGATAATGTGAACGAACTTGTTGGTTGTAGTTACATAACGAATGACATCCATTAATTTTGGCCGAACCGACCAGTATTAGGTTATGGTACCATAGGATCTGACAAATCCCGTTATTTCACTATACCCATGGTTATGTGTGGGTGTTGTGGGTAGCGACTGAATCTGTAATTGTTAACTTACCCTTTGGAGGTTTGTTAATGCAAGAACGAGTTGAACGATGAACGAGTCACAAAGGTTTGAATGTTATTAACGAGACGACCATATATAAGTTATCACAATTAAAACGAGGACGATTTAAACGATTTAAACGAGTAAACGATTTGGAAACGATGTTAAACGACCTGGGTAAACGATTGGTTTTTGGCTAGTGTTTAGATAACGGGACGTGTGTAATGTGGTGAAAACATGGTAGATACGCCGCTGGTACTTCTTATATATAAGTGTTTTCAACATATTACATAACGTGGCGTTATTTAGTTCACTTGGGTAAACGATATTGGAACGATGTCACTCAACGATGTTTTCGAAATTATATACGAGTTTTATTAATGAGTTTATACGAGATGTTTTACAATATGGTTTTCTAAAACAAAAAAAAAACTTTTGGGTTAAGAATCATGGCTACGAAATTTTATAAATTATAACCATCTTGATTTGAGTTGGTTAATCATGTTGCAATATTATACACTTTTCGAGGTATTGCTATATAAGTAAACAAGCCATGATTTTGATACACTTACAAAACCTATGTACTCGCCAGCATTTCTTTGCTGACTTTGTTTTTACATATGTTTCAGGTGTTGTTGCTTGATTGACGTTCTAGGATGCATGCGTCACATAGGATCTGGACGAGGCCTTAGCGACATAAAACGATGATAGTCGATATAAAACTTGTTTGTTATGTGTTAAAACAATGTTAATGTTTAATATTATCAATAAAACGAAACACTTTTTGTATCAATGGTTATGAAACGATAATTCTGTTACAACACTCCCCGACGTTTCCGCCACGCTTTGTAGTTTTACTTGGTCGGGGTGTGACACCTTCATTAAGTCACGTATAACATGCGGTAACGGTTAGCGTTTAAAGTATTGCGTAGTGTGTTCGATGTTGTCACACCCCGACCATGTAAAACAACAAACCGTGGCGGAAATGTCGGGGAGTGTTGTAACAGAATCATCGTTTCACAACCATGGTAATTAAAAGTTTCGTTTTATTGATTCATTTAGTAAATTACATTGTCTTTAAATACCAAACAACAAATTAAACATCGTCTATTATTGTTATTAAGTCACTAAGGCCTCGTCCAGATCCTATGTGACTCATGCATCCTAGCAATCGACATCAAGCATTACCACCTGAAACATATGTAAAAACAAAGTCAGCAAGGAAATGCTGGCGAGCACATAGGTTTTATGAGAGTATCGGAATCATGGCTCGTTTATATGTTGCAGTACATCATTAGACTACAAGAGTCAAAAATACAAACCTTGTTTTGGAAAGTGTATTGCAACATAATTAACCAACTCAAATCAAGTTGGTTATAGTTTATAAAATCTCGTAGCCATGATTCTTAACCCCAAAAACATTTGTTTTAGTAAACCAATTCGTAAAACATCTCGTTAAAAACTTGTTAATAAAACTCGTATGGTTTATATCATTTCGAAAACCTCGTTGTGTGACGTCGTTTCAAATCGTTTCCCAAGTGAACTAAATAATGACACGCAATGTAATATGATAGAAGCACTTATATATAAGATATACCAGCGGCGTATCTACCATGATTCTATCATACTACACCCGTCCCATTATCTAATCACTACCCAAATCCAATAGAAGAACTTAGCGAAGCTCAGACAAACCAAGGAAATTCAAGTAGTACCTAGTAATCGGATCACTAGTAAATAAATCGACACCTAAATCGGAAGATCGGATAGAATGAGGTCTTGTAAACCAAATGAGTGTGGAACTCATGTGATATGGTTTAACAAAGCCTACATCCTAAATCGGAACTTAGTCTAAGTGCTTTCGACCCGTTACGACCCATTAAGGTAGCTTATGCTACTTAAATGCGTCGTTCGCGCAAAACTATGCTCGGATGGTTGACTATGTGCTATGTCAAGTCTTACATGCCCAATTATGCCTAATTATGTTACCATATCAGTTTAGATGTCAAAAACTTATTTACATTTGTAAAATATGTATTTATGCTTCAAAAGGGCATTTTGGTCATTTCCTATGGGCATACAAGCTACTTAACAAATAACTAACCAATCCTTTGTGATCATAAGGTATAACCTCAGAGGTTCTTCCCTATGCAACTATGGTCACTAAACAAGCTTGATCGGATCCTAAAGATCGACCAAACGGGTCGGGTTCGAAAGTTTAAGCGGTTGTTTAGACCGCTTAACTTACGACCCTAAACAAGCACTAAACTATTAGTGACGAGTTAAACATGTCAAAACATGTTTAACTAACTTATAAAATTGATTTGGTATCAAAACAAAGTGTTTTGATACCTATAAGTAGTTCCGTTGCAAAATGCGTGCTAAAACGCATTTTGACCGAAACTTTGACTCGTCACTACGCCTAGTTAATGTGGTAATCAGTAGGTATAATCGCTAAGGATTATAACCATCATGATTACAATCACGTTGCAAAGTTCAATTGAACTTTGACTTGACCAATTGATGGTCAAAACCGAAAGTCAAACTGTTGGCCAAACTGTTTGACTTTCTGCTTAAACATAAAGAACAAGCATGAAAGAACACTCATAAAGGTCCAATGCTTGAAGAAAGAAGATAAGAAAACCAGAGAATAAGATATCCAAGCTTGAAGAAGCTCTAAATTCAGAGATAGAGAAGAGAAGAGAGGAATGTGCAATGAACAAGTGAAAATGTTGGGCTATTTATACTTGTTGAGGAAGAACAAGATTATGACACTTGTTTGTGTGGTCTTCAAGCAATAATCATGGCCATACAATTGTTAGGAGCTGATTAGTAACCTTGGTGATCACTTAAACTTGCCCATCACACTAAAGAATTACCATAACAGCCCCTGAAGTTGCAACAGAATGCTAAAAACAAGTTTCTGGTTGCTGGCATGCTCACACGGCCCGCGTAAAGGTAGGGGGATACCTTACGCGGCCCGCCTGGGCTTACTATCCAGAATTTGCAGTTTAGTCCCTGCACTTGAGAAACTTGTGTTTTGATGCAATTTTGACACGTTTAAGCCCCATTAACCTCATTTCAAGGCTCTAAAATGAAGTTAAAGTATAGGGAACTTAAAATATGCTCAAAAACATCTCGGATGTTGGCTCGTTTGATCGTACGGTCGCGTTGTTCGTTAAATTACGACGAAACTCAAACGGACGCGAAAACGGTCCAAATTAAGCGACGAATGGTATTTTTGCATGCCGATCACTAAAATAAAAATATTTTAGTGTGTACAAAAATTTTGGATGTCCAGATGTGGTCAGAACGTAAGATATGCGCGTAAATGCAAACTTACGTCGTTTTTGACACTTTTAGTCCCTGTAAGATCAAATAAGCATGTTTTTGCACACCAAAACCCTCAAAGCTTATTTCTAAGCTATGTTTAGGTTATTTATGGTATGTTTAGCTTATGATCAAGTTCTGGAATCTTCGATACCATACGAATCGGTATAGTTTTGCAGTTTGACACAAATAGTCCCTGCGATCGAATAGACTTGTTTTCAACACACCAAACCATCCAAAACTTATTTCTAAGTTATGTAAAGGTTATTTAAGGTATGTTAAGCCTATTTCACTATTTCGGAGTGTTTGTTGCATTAAACTGACTGCGTTTATGCACCAGTTTGCGTATATCCTTCCAGAAAGCGATTTAAAGCTTGAAATCGGAATCGAATCAAATCGTAAAATCATCAAACACAAATACACATATAATAACACCGAAACACATTGTTTTATTAATAATTAACATTGTTTTGCATTGTACAATGATTACAGAGTACAGTTGTCACAATCTCCCCTACTTTAGGAAATTTCATCCCGAAATTTTAACTAGAGGAAACTTGTGAGAACAATTGCGGATATTTCGCCTTCATTTGGTCCTCACGTTCCCAAGTAAACTCTGGGCCACGTTTGGATTCCCAACGAACCTTGACCAATCGAATCCGTTTGTTCTTCAACTGTTTGAAAGTACGGTCCACTATCTCCACAGGTTTCTTGACGAAGTGCATCGTTTCATCAACTTGGATTTCGTCGAGTGGAATGTGAAGATCAGCGTCAGCTAAACACTTTCGCAAGTTGGACACGTGAAAAGTCGGATGAACATTTCCAAGCTCTGGAGGTAGCTCTAGTCGATAGGCAACCTTTCCAACTCTTTCAACAATCTTATATGGTCCAACATATCGTGGTGCAAGTTTTCCTTTCTTTCCAAATCTCACCACTCCCTTCCAAGGTGACACCTTGAGTAGGACATGGTCTCCGACTTGAAATTCTAGGGGCTTGCGTCGCATATCCGCATAACTCTTTTGGCGGCATCTAGCTGTCACAAGATTATCGCGAATTTTATTGATTTTGTCTGTTGTTTCCAGAATGAGCTCAGGTCTAGTAAGCTGAGCTTCACCGATTTCATTCCAACAGACAGGTGAACGACATTTTCGATCGTAGAGAGCTTCGAATGGTGCCATATTAATGCTAGCATGATAATTATTGTTGTAAGAAAACTCGATCAGTGGCAGATGAGAATCCCAATTACCACCAAAGTCTATCACGCATGCTCTAAGCATATCCTCCAAAGTTTGAATCGTTCTCTCAGATTGACCATCTGTTTGGGGATGATAAGCAGTGCTTAGATTTAGTTGGGTTCCCATAGCAGATTGCATGGTCTTCCAGAAATGAGATGAAAATCGAGCATCACGATCGGAAATGATGTCCAAAGGAACACCATGTCGAGATACAATCTCATCAACATAAATATTTGCAAGTTTATCAGCAGATAGATCCTCGCGAATCGGAATAAAATGAGCTGACTTTGTTAATCGATCGATAACAACCCATATAGCATCGTGACCTTTTGATGTACACGGTAATTTAGTGATGAGATCCATTGCAATGTTCTCCCACTTCCATACCAGTATCTCTGGTTGTACAAGCAAACCAGACGGTCGTTGATGTTCAGCCTTGACTTTGAGACAAGTTAGGCATTTAGATACATACAAGGCAACATCCTTCTTCATACCAGGCCACCAATACTGAGTACGAAGATCCTTGTACATTTTATCAGCACCAGGATGGATAGAATATCGGGATTTGTGAGATTCATCCATCACTAAAGTGCGGAGATCGTCTTGTTTTGGAATCCACAAACGATTCTTGAAATAGAGTAAACCATCGTCCTTCGCTTCGAGCTTAAGCTCAAGTTGATGTGGTAATTCCTTACCCATCAAATTTTGTGACACATAAAATTTTTGAGCTTGAAGAACACGGGTTTGAATATCTGATAGAGTTCGAACAGAATGAAGCTTGGCTCGCTCCTTTCGACTAAGCGCATCGGCTACGACATTCACCTTACCAGGATGGTAGCGAATTCGCAATCGTAATCGTTTAGGAGTTCAACCCAACTTCGTTGCCTCATGTTCAGCTCCTTCTGATTAAGGATATGTTGGAGACTTTTGTGGTCTGTGAAAACCACACACTTCGTACCATAGAGGTAGTGTCTCCAGATTTTAAGCGCGAAAACCACAGCTCCTAACTCAAGATCATGAGTCATGTAGTTCTTCTCGTGAATTTTCAATTGTCAAGATGCGTATGCTATAACTTTACCTCATTGTATGAGAGCACAACCAAGGCCTAAGTTGGATGCATCGCAATAGACAACGAAATCATCGTTTCCCTCAGGCAGAGATAAGACAGGAGCATCACATAGCTTCCATTTCAGCGTTTGGAACGCTTCTTCTTGTTTGGGTCCCCACTCAAAAGGCTTATTCTTCTGAGTCAAAGCAGTGAGTTGAACCGCAATCTTTGAGAAGTTCGAAATAAATCGACGATAATATCCAGCAAGACCAAGAAAAGATCGAATCTCGGTAGGCGTCATCGGTGTGTTCCAATCCTTAATTGCAACAATCTTGGATGGATCCACATGAATACCCTACTCATTGACAATATGTCCCAAAAACTGAACTTCTTTAAGCCAAAATTCACACTTGGAGAATTTAGCAAAAAGTTGTTCCTTCTTCAGGAGTTCCAATGTCAAACGAAGGTGTTGCTCGTGATCGGCTCGAGACTTCGAATAAATGAGAATATCATCGATGAACACAATGATGAACTTGTCAAAATAAGGTTTACAGACCCTATTCATTAAGTCCATGAAAATAGCTGGGGCATTTGTCAAACCAAAAGGCATGACAGTAAACTCATAGTGCCCATATGTCGTTCAGAAAGCAGTTTTGGGAATATCTTCTTCGAATACACGAAGCTGATGATATCCAGAACACAGGTCGATCTTGGAAAAACAGGTAGCACCTTGCAGCTGATCAAAGAGATCATCAATTCAAGGTAGGGTATATCGATTCTTGATGGTAATCTTGTTAAGCTTACGATAATCGATACACATTCGAAAAGATCAATATTTCTTTTTCACAAAGAGAACAGGAGCTCCCCAAGGTGAATAACTCGGACAGATGAATCCTTTATCAGATAACTCTTGAAGCTGTTTCGATAACTCTTGCATCTCAGACGGTGCAAGACGATAAGGTGCTTTCACAATTGGGTTAGCATTGGGTAGAAGGTCAATATGAAACTCGACTTGACGAACTGGAGGAAAACTAGGCAGTTCATCAGGAAACACCTCTGGATAATCCCGAACAATCGAAATATCCTGAATACTCTTTCTCTTGCTTTTCTCCTCGGTGACATGTGCCAGAAAAGCAACATATCCTTTTCGTAAGTAACTTTGGGCTTTCGTACATGACTTGAGTTTCAATCCACCAGATGGTTTTTCGCCACGAACTTCCAGAACATTGCCAGAAGAAAGAGGAATACGAATGATTTTATCAAAACAAATCACCTCAGCATGATGTTTGGTTAACCAATCCATCCCCACGATAATGTCGAAACTCCCAAGTTGCATCGGTACGAGGTCAATGGGAAAAAGATGGTTATCGAGGTTCAATTGACAACCACGAATAACAAAATCGAGTACGAGAGGTTTACCAGTAGCAACCTCGACATATAAGGGTTTCCTCAGTTTAGTTCTAGGTATCGCAAGTAAAGGCTCAAAGGATAACGAAACAAAACTCCTATCGGCACCAGAATCGAAAAGAACAGATGCAAGTTGATTGTTAACAAGGAACGTACCGTTAACAACCTCGTTGTCCGCCCTCGCCTCATTCGCGTTCAGATTGAATGCTCGTCCACGAGCGGGATTCACATTCACGATCGCGTTCGGATTCGCATTTGCATTTACCAACCTCGGGCAGTTGTTGCGGAAATGACCCATTTCTCCGCAATTGAAACACGAACCAGGTGGGAATATCGCAGCATTCCCTTGAACTTGTGTTGGAACCTGAGCAGCCTGATTTTGGCCCAAACGACAAATGTTGGCCAAATGCCCAAGTCTACCACACGTAGTGCACTGTTTACAAGCTTGCTGTGCAACATGATGACCGTTGCAGCGAGCACAATGAGGTGCGGTACCGGCATACACTTTCTTCACAGGAGGTTGAGCTAGTGGGTTCTGAGGGTTCTGGTTGGTGACAGCAAAGTTCTGGGAAGTCTTGCGCTTCCTTGACTTTTTAGAAGATTCACCCTGCTTCTTACCCTTACCCTTTTCCTTGACAGAATCGGTCGATTTCTTCTTATCACCCTTGCGGGTAAGTTTACCCTTCCTGACTTGAGACTCAGTCAGGGTAGCAGACAACTCGATCGCGTGATGAACGGTAGTAGGATTAACACCGGTCACAATATCCTGTATGGAGTCGGGTAAACCATCGATATATCTCTCGATTGCTTTCTCCAGTGGGGTAACCATAGTGGGACACAACAAACTGAGCTCCTCAAAACGATCCGTATAAGCACGGTGTTCTCCCCCGTCTTGTTTCAAATCATCGAATTCTCGTTCCAAAGCTCGAATCTCGTGACGGGGACAGAACTCTCTCATCATGAGAGCTCGGAGCTCTTCCCAAGTTTGTGCTAATGCCACTTCGGCACCCCTTTCACGCATCACTCCGTTCCACCATGTAAGTGCACGCTTCTCGAACACGCTTGATGCAAATTCAACCTTACGCGTATTCGGACATTGTACATGTCTGAATGTGCTCTCAATACTTTCGAACCATTGAAGGAGCGCTGTTGCTCCTTGCGACCCAGAAAACTTTAATGGCTTAGCAGAATCGAAATTCTTAAAATTACACTGTGCATTATTGTTGTTATTATTGTTGCTGTTGTATAATTCATGGATCTGGGTCACTACGCCTGGAAGTACAGCAGCCGTTTGCTGAGCGACAAGGGCTGCGACTTCTTCAGCAGTAAAAGATTGAGCATCACGTCGAGGAGGCATTGTCTAACAAGGAAACATGGGAAACGAGTGAGGTTGACAATTGGAAAGACAAAAGAGGTATTGAAAACATCGACAAAACACAAGGGAGGCGATCATTCATTCGTTACCTCGAACAAACAAACGATACGTAGTGACTAATAAAAGTAAATAGGTCATAATAATGTATCACCGAAGACATGCTCGCCTATAAGTGAACACTCACCCCAAGAGTTCCCAGGTAAGAGTGACTGGTCTGATACTGCGAATTTGTATGAACACTCTAGCCTTAGACAGAAAACTCAGGGTACAGGCATTCACTCTTCCAGTTTGCACGTGTTCACATTATTTAGACCCAAACTTTGATGAGATTTTGAAGATTCAGAGGGCATAAAGCCGAAAGTGAATCAAACTGGAAGGGTTCAAAACCTTACAATCAATCATCCAAGGATAGATGATTAATTTTCGAAGCGGATTTTTTTATTGTGTTCTCGTTGTGGTTATCAGCTAAGGATAGGTGACGGTATTGTTTTAAATTCTAAACGTAAGTTAGCTCGCGTTAGGGTCCTAGAAAGTTATAGTCCAGGTCAAAGCATTACTAATAACCTAATTCCCAATAACCATTGGCTCTGATACTAACTCTTCTGTCACACCCCAACCATGTAAAATAACTAACCGTGGCGGAAACGTCGGGGAGTGTTGTATCAGAATCATCGTTTCACAACCATGGTAATTAAAAGTTTCATTTTATTGATTCATTTAGTAAATTACATTGTCTTTAAATACGAAACAACAAATTAAACATCGTCTATTATTGTTATTAAGTCACTAAGGCCTCGTCCAGATCCTATGTGACTTATGCATCCTAGCAATCGACATCAAGCGTTACCACCTGAAACATATGTAAAAACAAAGTCAGCAAGGAAATGCTGGCGGGCACATAGGTTTTATGAGAGTATCGGAATCATGGCTCGTTTATATGTTGCAGTAAATCATTAGACTACAAGAGTCAAAAATACAAACCTTGTTTTGGAAAGTGTATTGCAACATAATTAACCAACTCAAATCAAGTTGGTTATAGTTTATAAAATCTCGTAGCCATGATTCTTAACCCCAAAAACATTTGTTTTAGTAAACCAATTCGTAAAACATCTCGTTAAAAACTCGTTAATAAAACTCGTATGGTTTATATCATTTCGAAAACCTCGTTGTGTGACGTCGTTTCAAATCGTTTCCCAAGTGAACTAAATAATGATACGCATTGTAATATGATAGAAGCACTTATATATAAGATGTACCAGCGGCGTATCTACCATGATTCTATCATACTACACCCGTCCCATTATCTAATCACTACCCAAATCCAATCGTTTATCCAAATCGTTTATCTCGTTTAAGTCGTATCAAATCGTTTAACTCGTCCCAAAGTCGTATTCGTTTTAAATTGTGAAACTACTTTTGGTCGTCTCGCTAATAACATTCAAACCTTCGTGACTCGACTATCTCATTTCTCGCATTAACAAACCACCAAAGGGTAAGTTAACAATCACAGATTCGGTCGTTACCTACATAACCCCCCACACATAACCATGGGTGTAGTCTGATAACGGGATTTGTCAGATCCTATGGTACCATAACCTAATACTGGTCGGCTTGATCAATGCTAATGAATGTCATTCGTTATGTAACTACGTCCAACAAGTTTGTTCACATTATCGAAATCGTTATTAATTAAATATAAAACATCTTTATCGTTTTTGAAACCATCGTTTAAATATCGAAATCGTTTTAATACATATGAATCACCCCAAAACAATAGAAAATAGTAAAATAGGGGAACTATGTACTCACATTGAATAGAAGGGTATCCTTGATCTAAAGAACTTAGCGAAGCTCAGACAAACCAAGGAAATTCAAGTAGTACCTAGTAATCGGATCACTAGTAAATAAATCGACACCTAAATCGGAAGATCGGATAGAATGAGGTCTTGTAAACCAAATGAGTGTGGAACTCATGTGATATGGTTTAACAAAGCCTACATCCTAAATCGGAACTTAGTCTAAGTGCTTTCGACCCGTTACGACCCATTAAGGTAGCTTATGCTACTTTAACGCGTCGTTCACGCAAAACTATGTTCGGATGGTTAACTCTGTGCTATGTCAAGTCTTACATGCCCAATTATGCCTAATTTTGTTACCATATCAGTTTAGATGTCAAAAACTTGTTTACATTTGTAAAATATGTGTTTATGCTTCAAAAGGGTGTTTTGGTCATTTCCTATAGGCATACAAGCTACTTAACAAATAACTAACCAATCCTATGTGATCATAAGGTATAACCTTAGAGGTTATTCCCTATGCAACTATGATCACTAAACAAGCTTGATCGGATCCTAAAGATCGACCAAACGGGTCAGGTTCGAAAGTTTAAGCAGTTGTTTAGACCGCTTAACTTACGACCCTAAACAAGCACTAAACTATTAGTGACGAGTTAAACATGTCAAAACATGTTTAACTAACTTATAAAACTAATTTGGTATCAAAACAAAGTGTTTTGATACCTATAAGTAGTTCCGTTGCAAAATGCGTGCTAAAACGCATTTTGACCGAAACTTTGACTCGTCCCTACGCCTAGTTAACGTGGTAATCAGTAGGTATAATTACTAAGGATTATAACCATCGTGATTACAATCACGTTGCAAAGTTCAATTGAACTTTGACTTGACCAATTGATGGTCAAAACCGAAAGTCAAACAGTTGGCCAAACTGTTTGACTTTCTGCTTAAACATAAAGAATAAGCATGAAAGAACACTCACAAAGGTCCAATGCTTGAAGAAAGAAGACAAGAAAACCAGAGAATAAGATATCCAAGCTTGAAGAAGCTCCAAATTCAGAGATAGAGAAGAGAGGAATGAGCAATGAACAAGTGAAAATGTTGGGCTATTTATACTTGTTGAGGAAGAACAAGATCATGACACTTGTTTGTGTGGTCTCCAAGCAATAATCATGGCCATACAATTGTTAGGAGCTGATTAGTAACGTTGGTGATCACTTAAACTTGCCCATCACACAAAAGAATTACCACAACAGCCCCTGAAGTTGCAACAGAATGCTAAAAACAAGTTTCTGGTTGCTGGCATGCTCACACGGCCTGCGTAAAGGTAGGGGGATACCTTACGCGGCCCGCCTGGGCTTACTATCCAGAATTTGCAGTTTAGTCCCTGCACTTGAGAAACTTGTGTAAAGTTAAAGTATAGGGAAGTTAAAATATGCTCAAAAACATCTCGGATGTTGGCTCGTTTGATCGTACGGTCGCGTTGTTCGTTAAATTACGACGAAACTCAAACGGACGCGAAAACGATCCAAATTAAGCGACGAATGGTATTTTTGCATGCCGATCACTAAAATAAAAATATTTTAGTATGTACAAAAATTTTGGATGTCCAGATGTGGTCAGAACGTAAGATATGCGCGTAAATGCAAACTTACGTCGTTTTTGACACTTTTAGTCCCTGTAAGATCAAATAAGCATGTTTTTGCACACCAAAACCCTCAAAGCTTATTTCTAAGCTATGTTTAGGTTATTTATGGTATGTTTAGCTTATGATCAAGTTCTGGACTCTTCGATACCATACGAATTGGTATAGTTTTGCAGTTTGACACAAATAGTCCCTGCGATCGAATAGACTTGTTTTCAACACACCAAACCATCCAAAACTTATTTCTAAGTTATGTAAAGGTTATTTAAGGTATGTTAAGCCTATTTCACTATTCCGGAGTGTTTGTTGCATTAAACTGACTGCGTTTACGCACCAGTTTGCGTATATCCTTCTAGAAAGCGATTTAAAGCTTGAAATCGGAATCGAATCAAATCGTAAAATCATCAAACACAATTACACATATAATAACACCGAAACACATTGTTTTATTAATAATTAACATTGTTTTGCATTGTACAACGATTACAGAGCACAGTTGTCACAGATGTGATTTAGAATAAGTAACGTATGTAACACCCAAAAGTGCATAAAGCAAAAAGGGATCGAGTATACTCACAACGATGATGGATTGAAGGGAGCGCTAGAGAGTGGGTTTAGCCTGAATAGATCGATAGCATAACGATAAGTGATGCGCAAAATGATACAAAGTACAAGTGGTTCGGACAGCAGTCCGTTCGGATGGTAGTCCGATCGGACAGCCAGTCGTGCGGTTGCTCGTCCGTTCGGAGAGTTGTCCGGTCGGATGACTGTTCGAGTGGATTGTTTCTTCCTTTGAGAAGGATGTGTTTGTGTATGATGACTTGACTTTTGAAGTTTTCGTTGTAGTATTTAGAAAACATTGAAGTACTTCTATCTTTCAGGTCGTTCGATCGGACGTCAACCCGTTCGGTTGGCACTTCAGTGAGAACGAGTCCACAGTAGGGTGTCACTCGATCGGACGGTTATCCGTTCGGGTGGCATCCTTTGTGCATTGAACATGTTGAAAATTGTTTAAGTGTTGAAGTTCAAATGCCTCATGATTCGGATGGCAGTTCGATCGGTTGGTAGTCCAATCGGACAGCAATTTGTTCAACATTCAAACTTCAAGTGTTGGCAAAATGGTTGTGTGGGACCAAGGTGCAAGTCGTACGGGTGGCCAGTCATTAAGTTGGACAGCAGTCCGTTCGGACAGCAGTCCGTTCGGACAGCAGTCCGTTCGGACAGCAGTCCGTCCTGGTTAACCTGTTTGTTTTACACTTGGTTGTTTTGATAGTTTGTCATTTTATCGAGATATTTTGATAACGTGTTAAGCAATAGAAACCTCGTCAACACTTGGTGCTCCTGATCGGACAGGAATCACCCAAACCCGATCAGTGGACGGTTCTAGATGACGTTCCATGTTTAACCCAGAATCGATAATCTCACGGATAGAATGCGGACCTTGAACTAACACAACCACCATAATGAGTAGTAAGTCGGCACAAGTCCCGATACTATCGGTTTTGAGTGCATTGAGTGTAAAAGAGTTGAAAGAAAGTTGAAAAGCCATCTTTCAATCGTTTTTCTTGTGAATATGTTTAGATCTATGAAAGATCTTTGTTTGTTTATGTGGAAATCGGTTAGATCTAAGTTGTTCTTGGTGGATTGAGGCCAAAACATGAAGTTCTTTAAGAACACATGATGACGTCATCCTAGAACACCTTGAATCTTGGTGATTTCACGGTTAAAAGTCAAGATTCAAAAGATTGAAAGGTGTAGGAGTGCGTGTAGATTAAGGAAGTACAAAATTTAGGATGAGATCTTACCAAAATCGCGAGAAATCTGAAGAAAAGTGAGGAAAACGAGCTGGTCGGACGTCAGTTGCCAAAAGTAGAAAGTTTGAAAGTGACAAGGGGTATTTATAGGGTTACCCAAAGAGGAAAGGGGCTGGTCGATCGGCTAGGCAGCCCATGTGGACAGCCCGTCCGATCGGACGGCAGTCCGATCGATCGGCTGGTCATTCAGCTGGTAACCTGGTCGATCGGTCTCCTCGTTCGAGTGTTCAGCGCGACGATTTTTGATGTTTCGATTGCGATTACGAGCGTTGCGATGCGATAGATTTTTCCTAGTCAAATTACTTTTGATCCCAACTACTCATATCTTGCACTATCTCTTCTCCACTAATTATCATACCTTTTCGATTGCGATTAAGTTTCGATTGCGATTCAGTTGATTACCACACATAACATAAATAAACATGCACAAGTAACACTTAAGGCACACACACACGTATATCAATTAATCAAAATGCGTAATTCGAGTTGCGAGTGCGATTGCGATTCGATGTGGATTAAGCTAGATTGATTAGCGTTTAGTTGACTTTATCGCATTGTTACTTCCTATAGTTTATAGTCGTACGTCGATTAAATAGCGATTAACACACGTCGATTATTGTGATTATTGACACTTACTCCACATAATACAACTAAAGCGAAAATAAAATAGACTAATTACAAGTCAAAGAAGTCAAAACAGGAATTGAGCTAGAAGAGACAGATCGCAATTAGCAATCTTGTCTTCCTTTGACTTCAATCTTGACTTTGACTTTGACTTCAGAAACACGGGGTGTTACAGCCTCCCCTAGTTGAGGGAATTTCGTCCCGAAATTAGTCCGAACCCGTAACAAATAACTGCGGGTACTTTGCCTTCATGTCGCTCTCGAGTTCCCAAGTGAACTCCGCGCTTCGTTTGCCTTCCCATTGGACTTTCACAATAGGAATGCGCGAGCGCCTGAGCTGCTTGGTTTGGCGATCCATGATTTCGACAGTCTTCTCCACGAAGTGTAGTGTTTCGTTTACCTGAAGGTCATCGAGAGGTACAATTAAATCATGCTTAGCCAAGCACTTTTGGAGGTTTGACACGTGGAAAGTCGGGTGGACGTTACTAAGTTCCTCCGGTAGTTCGAGTCTGTAGCCAACTTTTCCAATCCTTTCCAGAATCTTAAAAGGTCCAACATATCGTGGCGCTAGTTTCCCTTTCTTGCCGAATCTGACTACACCCTTCCAAGGTGATACCTTTAGGAGTACGTAGTCGCCAACGTCAAATTCAAGGGGCTTGCGTCGCCTATCGGCGTAACTTTTCTGTTGATTCCGAGCTTTCGTTAGATTGTCTCGAATTTGGAAAATTTTGTCTGTCATTTCTTGCAATAGCTCGGGACCGGTTAATTGCGAGTGACAGATCTCGTGCCATACAATAGGCGATCGACATCTTCTTCCGTATAAAGCCTCGAATGGTGCCATTTGAATGCTGGAATGATAACTGTTGTTATACGAGAATTCGACTAACGGTAGGTATGCATCCCAATTACCACCAAAGTCTATGACACACGAACGGAGCATCTCTTCAAGAGTATGGATCGTTCTTTCAGTCTGCCCGTCGGTTTGAGGGTGGAAAGCAGTACTTAGATTAAGCGATGTACCGAGAGCCATTTGAAATGTTTCCCACAGTCATGAGGTAAACCGAGCATCACGGTCAGAGATGATGTCGCGAGGCGTCCCATGATTACAAATGATCTCGTTGGTGTAGATTCGGGCTAATCGTTCTACCTTGTAGTCTTCTCGTATTGGCAAAAAGTGAGCGGATTTGGTCAGACGGTCTACAACGACCCAGATGCTGTCGTGACCTGATGACGTGTGCGGAAGCTTTGTTATGAAGTCCATAGCTATACTCTCGCACTTCCACATAGGGATTGGAGGTTGTTCGAGTAAGCCAGAGGGTCTTTGGTGTTCAGCCTTGACCTTTCCACAAGTCAGGCACTTCCCAACGTAGAGAGCAATATCCCTTTTCATACCAGGCCACCAGTACTTGTAGCGAAGGTCCTGGTACATTTTGTCGGCACCGGGATGAATAGAATACCAGGATTTGTGGGCTTCGTCCATCAAAATCTTTCGCAATTTGGTCCGTTTAGGGATCCAAATTCAGTCCAGATAGTTGAATATCCCATTCGGCTTATTAACAAGTTGGGCCCCATCGTGATAGATTCGTTCCTTCTTCAAAGTGCGTTCATTAAAACAGGCATGTTGGGCTTCGCGGATGAGGGTTTCGAGATCGTATTGGGCTTGGACATTATGAATGCTGAGCAAATAACTCCGTCTGCTGAGAGCATCGGCAACGACATTTGCTTTGCCTGGGTGATAACGAATCTCACAGTCGTAATCGTTGAGAAGTTCTACCCATCGGTTGACGCATATTAAGTTCCTTCTGGTCAAAGATATGTTGTAGGCTCCTATGATCGGTGAAGATCGTACACTTAGTACCATACAGGCAGTGTCGCCAAATCTTTAACGCAAAAACAACCGCGCCTAGCTCGAGATCATGGGTTGAATAGTTCTTCTCGTGGATTTTGAGCTGACGAGATGCGTAAGCTATAACCTTGTCCCGTTGCATGAGGACACAACCAAGACCAAGGTTGGAAGCATCACAATAGACAATGAAGTCGTCATTTCCGTCGGGTAATGTGAGAACAGGAGCATTGCAAAGCATGCGTTTGAGCGTTTGGAAAGCAGACTCTTGTTCAGTTCCCCAAACAAAAGGCTTGTCTTTATGCGTGAGAGCGGTAAGCGGCACAGTGATCTTTGAGAATCCTTCCATAAATCATCAATAATAGCCCGCTAGTCCAAGAAAAGAACGAACTTCAGATGGGTTCTTAGGTGTAATCCAACTCTTAACTGCTTCAATCTTCGCAGGATCGATGTGAATACCTTGACTATTGACAATGTGACCCAGAAACTAGACCTCCTCCAGCCAAAATTCGCACTTGGAAAACTTGGCATAGAGTCGATTCGCCTGGAATAGCTCGAGAACCAAACGTAGATGTTGCGCGTGTTCGGTCTTCGACTTGGAATAGATCAAGACATCGTCGATGAACACGATGACGAAACGGTCAAGATAAGGGTTACACACGCGATTCATCAGATCCATGAAAACCGCAGGTGCGTTGGTTAAACCAAAAGGCATAACAACGAATTCGTAGTGGCCGTATCGAGTGCGAAAAGCGGTTTTGGGTATATCCTCCTCCTGAATGCGTAGTTTGTGATAGCCTGAGCATAGATCTATCTTCGAGAAACACGTAGCACCTTGTAGTTGATCAAACAAATCGTCAATGCGAGGCAGGGGATAACGGTTCTTGATAGTTAACTTATTCAATTCCCGATAGTCGATGCACATCCTGAACGACCCATCCTTCTTTTTAACGAAAAGGACTGGCGCGCCCCAAGGAGAGGTGCTCGGGCGAATAAAGCCTTTCTCAAGTAGTTCCTGGAGTTGGTTTGAGAGTTCACGCATTTCTGACGGTGCGAGTCGATAAGGAGCTTTGGTAACGGGGTTGGCTCCAGGAATGAGGTCGATACGAAAGTCGATATCACGACTAGGCAGTAATCCTGGAAGATCGTCAGGGAACACATTAGGAAATTCACGAACCACAGGGACGTCTTTCACTTCTGTCTTTCCTTTATTTTCCTTCTCCGCTACAACAATGTTAGCCAAGAAAGCTCTGTATTCCTTGCGGAGATACTTGCTAGCTTGGACACATGACATGAGCTTGAGACCTTTCGAAGCAGTTTCACCATAAACACCATTCGCGAGCGAGAATCGAATCATCTTATCGAAACACACAACTTCAGCATGGTTTTCGCGAAGAAAGTCCATGCCTACTATGACGTCAAAACTTTCAAGTTGCATCGGAATAAGGTCGATTGGGAAGATGTGATTGTTGAGCTTGAGAGTACAATCACGAAGAACATAGTTAACGGCGACAGTTCTTCCAGTGGCAACTTCAACATCGAACGTCGAGGGGAGATAGGAGCGCTTACGACTAAGGAACTTCTCAAATTCAAAGGACACAAAGCAATTATCGGCTCCAGTATCAAACAAACATGATGCATAAATACCATTCACAAGGAACGTATCATTGACCACGTTGTTGTCAGCCTGGGCTTGGCGCACATTGATGTTGAAGGTTCTGGCGCGTGCGGCTTGTTGTTGCTGTTTCTGCTATTGCTGCTGGTGAGGCTGCTGCTGCTGCTGGGACTCTTGTTTCACCACCCTGTTCGGGCACATGTTCGCAAAGTGGTTGGGATCACCACATGCGAAGCAGACTCTGGCGTTGATCGCGGGTGCCGGAGCTGCTTGTGGGCCTTGCGGGGCTGGGAGCAGAGCTTGATGAGCAGTGGCTTGAGCCGGGGCTTGGCGGGGACCAGTATGGCAGTTGACAGTGAAGTGGCCGTACATGTTGCAGTGAGCACAGAAACGAGAGGCGAGACCCACCGGGTGATGATAAGAGCATGTCGGGCAAGCCGGGTGGGGGCCTGTGTATGCGCGCTTTGCTGGCGGTGCATAAGTAACTGGTGCTGGTCGGTGATGAGGCTGCTGCTGGGCCGGTACGGCTTGAAGTGGAGCAGCAGTGGTAGTGACAACACAGTTCTTGTTGCTGGAGCTACTGTTGTTGTTCTTCTTCTTGCGGCGTGAGGTCTTTGATGATTAAGTGGCGGCGGTTTCAACAGTTGGTGTGGCGGTGACTTGATGCAGGTGCTTCGAAGTTTTATCCCAGACACCAGCCTTGACCCGCTTGTCGTTGATTTCAGCGGCCAGTAGGTAAGTCTCTTTGATCGTTGTAGTCTTGGCCGCTTGTACGAAATCTGCAACGCAGTCGAGCAAAGCTCGGATATACTTCTTGATTGCGATCTCCGGAGTCTTGACTTGATCCTGACAGATAATGCTGAGCTGCTTGAAGCGAGCAGTGAGTGCAGCGTTTTCTCCATCCTTCTGCTTTATGTGCCAGAATTCATCTTCTAACTTTTGGCGTTCATGAGGAGGGCAAAGTTCTTCCAGCATGACTTCCTTGAGCTCGTCCCACGACAGACCGTAGGCTGCATCATTCCCACGTTTGTTCCTCTCAGCCGTCCACCCGTCTAAAGTACGGGACTGGAAGACGCCAGTTCTGTTGAGAGTGCGTAGGTCATCTGGGCAACCGCTCTGTCCCAGTGTGACCTCGATGGAGTCAAACCATTGAAACAAGGCTGTAGGGCCTTCTTTTCCTATGAACTCTTTCGGTCCACATGCCTTGAATTGTTTGAAGCTGAAAGCAGCTTTGGGAGTCTCAGTTCGGGATTCCACAGATGATTTGCTCATGTTTTCGTATATCTCGCTGACGACTTAGGAACAACTTTCGCCATTTGTTTAGTAATCATAGCGGCGAGACGTTTGTTAGCTTGCTTTCGGCGAGCATCTCGGGAAGCGCGAGATCCAGATGACGACATTGTCTGCATCAGACATCGCCACAGGACTCAACACGATAAAATCGAATCTCACCTCACACGACTAATACCACTAAAGCTCAGGAACACATCCAATCACATAGTCACAGATTCACATAAGCACAGAGGCACATATACACATAATCACATAAGCACGTAGGGCACAGAAGCACAGAAGCACATAATCATGTAATCACAAGAGGCAGTTAGAATACAGAAACCTATTATTCACGGGCGTTCGAGGTTAGCGATCGCGAATACTTGTCGAGTAGTATAGTAGTATAAGCGTATAACATAGCACAAGGTCGTCCATAATTTAGCGAATTATCATCGTTGTGCAGTGTGTTGTGTGACTAGCGGAAGCAAAAAGGCGTTAGATCGAAACCAGTAGTACCTCAAAACGCAGACAATTACACATAAACCACATAAAACACATAAAACTGACGAGTCATCAGAGTCTGCAGTTGCGGGCTCAGAATTGAAACACACAAAAATCAAGAAATAGATCGTCTGCGGCTATTAGACATTGACTATCCAAAGTGATTCGACTATTCTTAAGGACTTGTTGTACACATTTCGACCTTCAGGACTGTGCTTTTTTGCCTTGATTCTTGGGCGTTTGGCACACATCCCGTTAGTCATACTGTGACTTCAGGTCGTTGGAGTCCGTCGAGACTTTGGTGAGAGTTTTGTAAAACAAAATAAAGATCAGAACAAATCGTCAAGGTTAGGGTCTCACCCCTGGCTTAACAACTTTGTTCCTGTTTTTGATGAAATAAAAGAGAATCATGCGTCAAAGTATGGATTTCACTCCTATTTCAACGCAATTTCCCGTTTTTGTAGATAAAAATATGGGTTGAACAAGCAATTTAGTCGAGAGTTTGCGGTTTTCACACCTAATCTCGACTTAATCGTTCATTCATATTTGAAAATTCGAGTGTAGTGATAGTGTAGCATAGGCGAGAATAGCGAGTGATAGTAGTAAGCTCATACATAACCCCTCCTGGACATGCACGAGTCGGTCTGTTGGTTCCTAACTATAGATTATGTCTCTAAGACTTCGACCCGGACTAGGTCGAGTCTTGCCTAATTCCCTATAGTTATGGCTCTGATACCAATCTGTCATACCCCAACCGATGGCGGAAACATCGGGGTATGGCACTGAGCGAAACAGATTGTCTAGAAGTTTCCATAATAATTATCATTACCAATTAATTTAAAGTAACATGTCCCATACCATCTCTTAAAAGATAATACAATTATTACAGACAAAATCTAGGCAAATAGTTCTGTTCTGACAACTCAGATTTCACTTGTACAGACAACTATTTGTTGGTCTCTAAGACCTTATTCTAGCCTCGAATTCCTAGCAGATAAGCATCCTAAGCACCTGTCACATACATTAAAATAAAGTCAATACACATAGTGTAAAGGTGAGCATACAAGTTTGATATTAGCATATAGAGTTCGAAAGCGTTACGCATAACCAGCACGTACACAGAGTGAAATGAGGCATGTTAGTTATCGACATAGACCTATCGATACCAATGACTGCGGGTTGACTGTCCAAGGCAGTTCGTAATACATGATCACCACTGTAATCCATGCAAATAATTGTCCTTAACACCCCCCGAGTGAACGGGTGCTGAGTCCAAACTAATAGTACTATCGTTGCTAAGGCAGGTAGACAACATTCCATGTGTAAACATAACAAACAAGCATTCATTAAATCACGTATAACATGCGGTAACGGTTAGCGTTTAAAGTATTGCATAGTGTGTTCGATGTGATTTAGAATAAGTAACGTATGTAACACCCAAAAGTGCATAAAGCAAAAAGGGATCGAGTATACTCACAGCGATGATGGATTGAAGGGAGCGCTAGAGAGTGGGTTTAGCCTGAATACATCGATAGCATAACGATAAGTGATGCGCAAAATGATACAAAGTACAAGTGGTTCAGACAGCAGTCCGTTCGGATGGTAGTCCGATCGGACAGCCAGTCGTGCGGTTGGCCGTCCGTTCGGACAGTTGTCCGGTAGGATGATTGTTCGAGTGGATTGTTTCTTCCTTTGCGAAGGATGTGTTTGTGTATGATGACTTGACTTTTGAAGTTTTCGTTGTAGTATTTAGAAAACATTAAAGTACTTCTATCTTTCAGGTCGGTCGATCGGACGGTCGTTCGATCAGACGGCAACCCGTTCGGTTGGCACTTCAGTGACAACGAGTCCACAGCAGGGTGTCACTCGATCGGACGGTTGTCCGTTCGGGTGGCATCCTTTGTGCATTGAACATGTTGAAAATTGTTTAAGTGTTGAAGTTCAAATGCCTCATGATTCGGATGGCAGTTCGATCGGTTGGTAGTCCGATCGGACAACAATTTGTTCAACATTCAAACTTCAAGTGCTGGGAAAATGGTTGTATGGGACCAAGGTGCAAGTCGTACGGGTGGCCAGTCGTTCTGTTGGACTGTCCATTCGGACAGCAGTCCTTTCGGACGGCACTCCGTCCTGGTTAACCTATTCGTTTTACACTTGGTTGTTTTGATAGTTTGTTGTTTTATCGAGATATTTTGATAACGTGTTAAGCAATAGAAACCTCGTCAACACTTGGTGCTCCTGATCGGACAAGAATCACCCAAACCCGATCAGTGGACGGTTCGAGATGACGTTCCATGTTTTACCCGGAATCGATAATCTCGCGGATAGAATGCGGACCTTGAACTAACACAACCACCATAATGAGTAGTAAGTCGGCACAAGTTCCGATTCTATCGGTTTTGAGTGCATTGAGTGTAAAAGAGTTGAAAGAAAGTTGAAAAACCATCTTTCAATCCTTTTTCTTGTGAATATGTTTAGATCTATGAAAGATCTTTGTTTGTTTATGTGGAAATCGGTTAGATCTAAGTTGTTCTTGGTGGATTGAGGCCAAAACATGAAGTTCTTTAAGAACACATGATGACGTCATCCTAGAACACCTTGAATCTTGGTGATTTCACGGTTAAAAGTCAAGATTCAAAAGATAGAAAGGTGTAGGAGTGCGTGTAGATTAAGGAAGTACAAGATTTAGGACGAGATCTTACCAAAATCGCGAGAAATCTGAAGAAAAGTGAGGAAAACAAGCTGGTCGGATGTCAGTTGCCAAAAGTAGAAAGTTTGAAAGTGACAAGGGGTATTTATAGGGTTACCCAAAGAGGAAAGGGCTGGTCGATCGGCTAGGCAGCCCGTGCGGACAGCCCGTCCGATCGGACGGCAGTTCGATCGATCGGCTGGTCGTTCGGCTGGTAGCCTGGTCGATCGGTCTCCTCGTTCGAGTGTTCGGCGCGACGATTTTTGATGTTTCGATTGCGATTGCAAGCGTTGCGATGCGATAGATTTTTCCTAGTCAAATTACTTTTAATCCCAACTACTCATATCTTGCACCATCTCTTCTCCACTAATTATCATACCTTTTCGATTGCGATTAAGTTTCGATTGCGATTCAGTTGATTACCACACATAACATAAATAAACATGCACAAGTAACACTTAAGGCACACACACACGTATATCAATTAATCAAAATGCGTAATTCGAGATGCGAGTGCGATTGCGATTCGATGTTGATTAAGCTAGATTGATTAGCGTTTAGTTGACTTTATCGCATTGTTACTTCCTATCGTTTACAGTCGCACGTCGGTTAAATAGCGATTAACATAAGTCGATTATTGTGATTATTAACACTTACTCCACATAATACAACTAAAGCGAAAATAAAATAGACTAATGACAAGTCAAAGAAGTCAAAACAGGAATTGAGCTAGAAGAGACAGATCGCAATTAGCAATCTTGTCTTCCTTTGACTTCAATCTTGACTTTGACTTCAGAAACACGGGGTGTTACGCTTTCCGATAACCTCTTGCGTTTTCGTACTTCTCACCAGAGCCTAAGGTATATCAGGCAATTCGGTGTTGTTCCAACCAGTAAGGAACCCCCCCCCCCGATAAAACACGGTTCCTTAAAACTTCCGATGAAACTTCATAAAAACCCTAAGACACGGGGCCATGTTCCTCGAACACGGGGCCGTGCCCCATCTACTTCCAGATATGAGGGCGTGTCAGAAGAACATGAGGCCGTGTCAACCTTGACATGGGTCATGTCTCACTAACGGACAACATTCTCTAACTCATGTAGGAGACACGGGCCCGTGTCAATGTGCTGTCACTTTCTATAATGTCAGCCATGAGAAGAATGTTTGGACCCATTTCAAAAAGACTAAGATCCTTTCAGATCTTGCACACATACCAGAAAATGTATGTTCTTAAAAAGGTTTCCTTAAACCTTCTTGTCTTTACCACTTTTAGCCATTTCTTCTTCTTCTTCTTCTTCTTCTTCTTCTTCCTTCAACAACCTCCATTGAATCTTGAAGCTTCAATGTGAGAGTGTGCGATCAGTTACCTTTTTGTTTCATTAGCAACCATTTACCATAATTATCAGAAATCCATTAACCATTATCCCATCTTTAACGCCAATCAATAACAATCACTCACACAATTCCAATCAAAATAGTTACAAACTTCGAAGATTATGAATCTTAATCATTCAACATAATTCCAATGAATCATCATTCAATGGTTTCATCATATGAACTCTAATTTCATCAGGCAGCCACTAATTCTTTCATTAACATCAGTATTCAAACATGATCATAGATTGCATACATAATTCCGAATCATAACAACATGAGATTTGATCCATGCCAAATCATGTTATTCATTCAAACCAAGTTCTTAGATCATACACACCTTAGCCAACTAAGCACTCAAAAGATCACATACGACAGGAGAACTAGAACAACCAAGGAGGGTGATATACTAACCGGAATATCGGGTGTAATCGAAGGAAGAACTTCAAGAGGAAGGGAATGTTGCCGTCGAGTTCAAGGAGAGGAGCTTTAGGGTTTGATAGTTTGTATCTTGTAAAATTATGAGAGACACATAGACCAAATCGTATAAGTGTGTATGCGCCTTATTTCATGACCCGAACATGACTTGGGCTTCAAGAGGTTTGGGCTGAGGACAATTAAGAGAAGAGGGGAAAAGTGTTTGGCCCGTGTACTAAGTGTGTGACTCGAGTGTGGGGTGCGGCCCCTTAGTGTCAAACATGAACATGTAACATCTAACATTTATAACTCCTAAGCTTTCATAACAACCAAACATAAACCATATTTTAATCATTCATATATCGTACACAAGTTACAACGTAAAATGAATCGTGAAAACAAAATCGTGAAACAAGTGATACACAGAGGAAGGACCTTGAGATTTTGGGTTGTCATATCATCCCTAACTTGAAAGAAATTTCGTCTCGAAATTTGATAAACAGTCTCAGAGGGGTGAGGTGATGGGTCAAAATGACCGTGGATTTTCCTCGGGGGTCACATCATCCCCAACTTGAAAGGGAATTTCATCCCGAAATTCACCAGTCTCATCAGAATTTGATTTAGCAGTTCTGGACAGTTGAGGATTCTTGAGCTTCATCTGATCCTCGAGTTCCCACGTGAACTCTGGCCCATGTCTTGAGTTCCAACTAACTCTCACGATTGGAATTCGACTGTGTTTACGAACCTTGACTTCGCGGTCCATGATTTCCATAGGTTCCTCGACAAACCGCAACTTGTCGTCGATTTTCAGTTCTTGCAATGGTACTACAAGTGTTTCGTTGGATAAACACATTTAGATTTGAGACATGAAAGATATTGTGAACATTACCCAATTCATCGGGTAATTCAAGTTTGTACGCCACTTTACCGATTCGTTCCAGAATTTTAAATGGCCCAACGTAACGCGGATTAAGCTTTCCACGCTTTCCAAAGCGCACCACACCCTTCCAGGGTGAAACTTTCAGCATGACTCAATCGCCTACAAGTTCCGGGCCGGTGATTTGGCTTTCACCCACTTCAGCCCAACAAAGAGGAGATCGGCATTTCTGTCCGTACAATGCCTCGAACGGAGCTTCCTGGATACTGGAATGGTAATTGTTGTTGTAAGAGAACTCTACCAAAGGAAAGTGCCTTTCCCAACCTTTACCGAAGTCAATTACACACGCTCGCAGCAGGTCTTCAAGTATCTGGATGGTTCGTTCGCTTTGACCATCCATTTGAGGATGATAAGCAATGCTCAGGTCAAGACGCGAGCCAAATGATTTGTGCATCGCCTGCCACAAATCGGATATGAAACGCGGATCACGATCAAAGATGATAGAGGTTGGCACCCTGTGCCTAGAAACCGCCTCTTTCAAATAAATACCGACAAGTTGTGAGAATTTGTCAGTTTCCTGGATCGCAAGGAAATGCACAGATTTCGTCAGACGGTCAAGGATCACCCAGATGGTATCATTTCCGTTTTGCGTTCTTGGCAGTCCAGTGACAAAGTCCATAGCAATCTGTTACCATTTCCACATGGGTATTTCTGGTTGCTGAAGCAATCCAGATGGTTTTTGGTATTCCACCTTGACTTTCGCACAAGTCAAGCACTTAATCACATAGGTCACGATGTGGGATTTCATCTTCGGCCACCAATATAAGACTTTTAGATCCTGATACATCTTATCAGAACCAGGATGAACAGAGTATCGAGACTTGTGTGCTCCGTCCATCACAAGCTCTCTAAGGCTTCCATACAAAGGGACCCATATTCGCTCCATGAAATAGCGAATACCGTCGGATCTTTCCACAAGTTGTTTCTCCAAGCCCGTATGGCTTCAGCTTTAAGGTTCTCATCTTTTAATGCTTCAGTTTGGGCAGAACGAATCCGGTCAAGTAGGTTAGAGTGGATGGTGAGCTGCAAAGCTCGAACTCGTTTAGGCTTTGTTTCCTTGCGACTAAGGGCATCGGCTACAACTTTAGCTTTGCCTAGATGGTATTTGATTGCACAATCATAATCGTTTAAGAGTTCCACCCAGCGATGCTGTCGCATGTTCAACTCTTTCTGGTCAAAGATATGCTGAAGGCTCTTGTGGTCGGTATAAATAGTGCATTTAGTACCGTACAAGTAATGCCTCCAGTTTTTTAGCGCAAAAACCATGGCCCCCAACTCTAAGTCGTGAGTCGTGTAATTCTTATCGTGGACCTTCAACTGTCGAGAAGCGTAAGCTATCACTTTCTCGCATTGCATCAGCACGCAACCGAGACCCTGAATAGAAGCATCACAGTACACTACAAAATCTTCGGTACCCTCGGGTAAGGACAAGATTGGTGCACTGCAAAGTTTTTGTTTCAAAAGCTGAAAAGCGTCATCCTGTTTCGTCCCCCAGGAGTATACAGCCCCCTTCTGTGTCAACGCGGTAAGAGGTTGAGCAATCCTTGAGAAATCTTTAATAAACCTACGGTAGTACCTAGCGAGGCCAAGAAATTATCGCACCTTCGAGGGATTCTTCGGTGCCACCCAATTTCAGATAGCATCGATCTTAGCGGGATCCACATTTATTCCCAATTCGTTAACAATGTGGCCAAGGAAGTGTACTTCTCGAATCCAAAAGTCGCACTTAGAAAACTTCGTGTAGAGTTGCTCCTTCCTCAGGAGCTCCAAGATAAGACGCAAGTGCTGCTCGTGGTCCTCCTTGCTCTTAGAATAGATCAGAATGTCGTCAATAAACACAATGATGAAATCGTCGAGGTACGATTTGCACACACGGTTCATGAGGTCCATGAAAACCGCTGGTGCGTTAGTTAACCCAAATGGCATGGCTAGAAACTCGTAGTGGCCGTACCACGTTTGAAAAGCTGTTTTAGGAACATCCTCTCCTCGGACTCTCATCTAGTGATAGCCCGATCTTAAGTTGATTTTCAAGTAGAAGCTTGACCCTTGCAACTGGTTAAACAGATCGTCGATGCGTGGCAGAGGATAACGGTTCCTAACTATTACCTTGTTGAGTTCACGATAGTCAATACACATACAAAAGACCCATCTTTCTTGTTCACGAATAGGACTGGGGCTCCCCAAGGCGAAGAACTAGGTCGGATAAAGCCTCTATGCAACAGTTCTTGAAGTTGATTAGACAATTCTTTCAAATCTCCTGGTGCAAGGCGATAAGGAGTGCGAGCAATCGGAGCTGCTCCTGGCGTAAGGTCGATCTGAAATTCTACCTGTCGGTGGGGAGGTAAACCAGGAAGTTCTTCGGGAAAAACATCAGAAAACTCCCGGACAACTGGTAGATCTTCGATTCTCTTTTCCTCAGGCTGAGTGTCGGTGACAAGTGCTAGGATAGCAGGATAGCCCTTTCGTAAACACTTTTGGGCTTTCATAGCTGTGATGAGATTAACCATTGCACCACTTCGATGACCTTGGACTGACAAAAGATTCTCCACTAGGGAGAGGAATACGTATGATTTTCTCTTTACAGAGAATTTCTGCTTGGTGCTTAGACATCCAATCCATACCAACGACTACATCAAAGCTTCCAAGAGTAACGGGGAGTAGGTCAATGTCGAACACTTGACCCATAAGATCGAGTTTACACCCTAAATGAACGTGTGAGGCGTCAATTGACTTGCCATCAGCCAATTCTACAACGTGTTTGTTTACGAGAGGTGTTGGAGTCAACCCTAACTGACGACTGAACCCCAAGGAAACATAACTCCAATCGGCACCAGAGTCGAATAAAACAGAAGCAAAAAGGTTGTTCACAGAAAACATACCGGTCACCACATTTCCGTCATTCCTGGCTTCACCAGCACCAATAGTAAATACTCCCCCACGAGCACCATTCCCGCCATTGTTTCCGTTATTGTTATTCCCAGCGTTATTGTTATTCCCGACATTCTGATTCAGTTGAGGGCAATCTCTCCTGAAGTGACCCTCGTCTCCACACTGAAAACATCCCTTTCGGTTACCCTGACTTTTTTGAGGTTGCTGCCTTTCTTATTGTTGCGGCTGCTGTTGTTGTGGCGGTTGCTATTGCCGTTGCTTTGGGAACGGGGCCCTGTAATCCTTTTCCAAATGACCCACTTTATTGCACCTGTGACAGATTCGGGTACATGGTCCACGGTGATGGTAGTTGCACTTGCTACACTTTGGTTGTTTCCCCGCGTAGGAACCCTGATTCGAGTTGTTGCCCTGGTTCTGATTAACAGAGGATGACTGGCTGAAAGTATGAGAGTTATTGTTGTCTGGCTTCTTCTGTGACTGGTTCGAGTTGGACACCTTGTCCGTATCATTCCACTTGCATTTGTTATCCGTAGCAGGAGTAGTAGCTGTAGCAGTAGTGGCAGTAGTAGAAACACGTGGGGGTAGCGAGCCACGCTCCACCTCCTGGTCAGTGATCTTGTGAGCTAAGCAGATGATTCGAGGCAGGTTGTCAAGATTCGCTACAGTGACCAAGCCCTTGACTTGCGGTGCAAGACCATTGATGTACAGTTCAATTCTCTGATGTGGTGGTCGTGATAAGTTAGGACACATATTCGCAAGTTCATGAGATCGTTTCGTGTACGCCTTGATCTCAGATCCTGCCATCTTCAGGTTGTAGTACTCATTTTCCAGCTTTTGGATTTCGGCACGTGGGCAGTACTCTTCCCTCATCAGTTCTTTAAATTCATCCCAAGTAGTTGCATTCACCATCCCAGTGCCCAACATTTGGACGTGGGCATTCCACCAAGTCAAGGAACCATCCACTAAAGTGCCCAAAGCATATTTCACTCTATCTCCAGCAGGATAGTTACACATAGCAAAAACCGACTAAGCTTTCTTGAACCAACAGAGTAGTCCCACTGCTCCCTCAGTCCCACTGAACGTCTGTGGTTTACAATCCATGAACGTCTTGAACGTACAAGCAGGCAGATTGTTCTGGTTCTGATTTGCATGTTGACCAGCTTGCTGAGCTGCTAAAGCTTCAGCCACGCGAGTATTGATCAAATCGGTTAGCTCTGCCTGGGACATAACAATGTTGCCACGTCCACCGCCGCGGCCACCACCACGTCCACCGTTACGTCCGCCACGTCCGTTTATGATCCTATATAAGAAGAGTGGAAAAGGTTAAGGGTCGGGATTGAGTAGGAGTCAAACATCGCTATGACTTCTACAGATTACCGAGTCCTACCATTACGTCAGATAATGGAACATAACCCCTTTCACACTCGTTAAGCCTCACTGGAACTCACATGTACCCCCACATTATTATTATGTGTGCACCCATAATGATAATGCGATTTGCATGTTTATCTCAGCTCCTCTTAACTCGCGTTAAAAGGTTACTCAAATTCGAGTAACAAGGCAAAAGACATCACAAAACATGGATCACGAAAGTCTAGGGAAAATGTCACACTACCAATCACATGACATAAGCAAGTAACACATGAATTCATACTATAGTGCTAAGTGTGCAATCATATGCAATGTCATACGGAGATGTACACTAGTTATGTTGTGCAATAAATAAACGAGAGACGAACCTTGCAATCTGGAACTGAGTGTCATGGTCGATTTCAGAACTGTTCGGTTATAGTCTGGTTTTATAAAAACGTTTTAAAACCTAATTTACTATAACCAGTGGCTTTGATACCAAACTGTCACACCCCCAAATTACCACATGCGGGAACCTCGCAAGGCGTGTGACGTACCAAGATCCAGCCACCAATCACATTGAACTAATAACAAAATATCATATAAAAATTCACATTTATTACGTTATAGTATTTTCAACATATAACTTAAAGCTTAACGTGTTTAGCGGAAGCATAATATAAATCATTGTTCAATGTTCAAAAGTTAAATGTATGAGAACCGCCTCATGATTCGGATGGCAGTTCGATCGGTTGGTAGTCCGATCGGACAGCAATTTGTTCAACATTCAAACTTCAAGTGTTGGCAAAATGGTTGTGTGGGACCAAGGTGCAAGTCGTACGGGTGGCCAGTCGTTAAGTTGGACTGTCCGTTTGGACAGCAGTCCGTTCGGACGACACTCCGTCCTGGTTAACCTGTTTGTTTTACACTTGGTTGTTTTGATAGTTTGTCATTTTATTGAGATATTTTGATAACGTGTTAAGCAATAGAAACCTCGTCAACACTTGGTGCTCCTGATCGGACAGGAATCACCCAATCCTGATCAGTGGACGGTTCTAGATGACGTTCCATGTTTAACCCAGAATCGATAATCTCACGGATAGAATGCGGACCTTGAACTAACACAACCACCATAATGAGTAGTAAGTCGGCACAAGTCCCGATTCTATCGGTTTTGAGTGCATTGAGTGTAAAGGAGTTGAAAGAAAGTTGAAAAGCCATCTTTCAATCGTTTTTCTTGTGAATATGTTTAGATCTATGAAAGATCTTTGTTTGTTTATGTGGAAATCGGTTAGATCTAAGTTATTCTTGGTGGATTGAGGCCAAAACATGAAGTTCTTTAAGAACACATGATGACGTCATCCTAGAACACCTTGAATCTTGGTGATTTCACGGTTAAAAGTCAAGATTCAAAAGATTGAAAGGTGTAGGAGTGCGTGTAGATTAAGGAAGTACAAGATTTAGCATGAGATCTTACCAAAATCGCGAGAAATCTGAAGAAAAGTGAGGAAAGCGAGCTGGTCGGACGTCAGTTGCCAAAAGTAGAAAGTTTGAAAGTGACAAGGGGTATTTATAGGGTTACCCAAAGAGGAAAGGGGATGGTCGATCGGCTAGGCAGCCCATGTGGACAGTCCGTCCGATCGGACGGCAGTCCGATCGATCGGCTGGTCATTCGGCTGGTAACCTGGTCGATCGGTCTCCTCGTTCGAGTGTTCAGCGCGACGATTTTTGATGTTTCGATTACGATTACGAGCGTTGCGATGCGATAGATTTTTCCTAGTCAAATTACTTTTGATCCCAACTACTCATATCTTGCACTATCTCTTCTCCACTAATTATCATACCTTTTCGATTGCGATTAAGTTTCGATTGCGATTCAGTTGATTACCACACATAACATAAATAAACATGCACAAGTAACACTTAAGGCACACACACACGTATATCAATTAATCAAAATGCGTAATTCGAGTTGCGAGTGCGATTCGATGTTGATTAAGCTAGATTGATTAGCGTTTAGTTGACTTTATCGCATTGTTACTTCCTATAGTTTACAGTCGTACGTCGATTAAATAGCGATTAACACACGTCGATTATTGTGATTATTGACACTTACTCCACATAATACAACTAAAGCGAAAATAAAATAGACTAATTACAAGTCAAAGAAGTCAAAACAGGAATTGAGCTAGAAGAGACAGATCGCAATTAGCAATCTTGTCTTCCTTTGACTTCAATCTTGACTTTGACTTTGACTTCAGAAACACGGGGTGTTACAGCCTCCCCTAGTTGAGGGAATTTCGTCCCGAAATTAGTCCGAAGCCGTAACAAATAACTGCGGGTACTTTGCCTTCATGTCGCTCTCGAGTTCCCAAGTGAACTCCGCGCTTCGTTTGCCTTCCCATTGGACTTTCACAATAGGAATGCGCGAGCGCCTGAGCTGCTTGGTTTGGCGATCCATGATTTCGACAGTCTTCTCCACGAAGTGTAGTGTTTCGTTTACCTGAAGGTCATCGAGAGGTACAATTAAATCATGCTTAGCAAAGCACTTTTGGAGGTTTGACACGTGGAAAGTCGGGTGGACGTTACTAAGTTCCTCCGGTAGTTCGAGTCTGTAGGCAACTTTTCCAATCCTTTCCAGAATCTTAAAAGGTCCAACATATCGTGGCGCTAGTTTCCCTTTCTTGCCGAATCTGACTACACCCTTCCAAGGTGATACCTTTAGGAGTACGTAGTCGCCAACGTCAAATTCAAGGGGCTTGCGTCGCCTATCGGCGTAACTTTTCTGTCGATTCCGAGCTTTCGTTAGATTGTCTCGAATTTGGAAAATTTTGTCTGTCATTTCTTGCAATAGCTCGGGACCGGTTAATTGCGAGTGACAGATCTCGTGCCATACAATAGGCGATCGACATCTTCTTCCGTATAAAGCCTCGAATGGTGCCATTTGAATGCTGGAATGATAACTGTTGTTATACGAGAATTCGACTAACGGTAGGTATGCATCCCAATTACCACCAAAGTCTATGACACACGAACGGAGCATGTCTTCAAGAGTATGGATCGTTCTTTCAGTCTGCCCGTCGGTTTGAGGGTGGAAAGCAGTACTTAGATTAAGCGATGTACCGAGAGCCGTTTGAAATGTTTCCCACAGTCGTGAGGTAAACCGAGCATCACGGTCAGAGATGATGTCGCGAGGCGTCCCATGATTACAAATGATCTCGTTGGTGTAGATTCGGGCTAATCGTTCTACCTTGTAGTCTTCTCGTATTGGCAAAAAGTGAGCGGATTTGGTCAGACGGTCTACAACGACCCAGATGCTGTCGTGACCTGATGACGTGTGCGGAAGCTTTGTTATGAAGTCCATAGCTATACTCTCCCACTTCCACATAGGGATTGGAGGTTGTTCGAGTAAGCCAGAGGGTCTTTGGTGTTCAGCCTTGACCTTTCCACAAGTCAGGCACTTCCCAACGTAGAGAGCAATATCCCTTTTCATACCAGGCCACCAGTACTTGTAGCGAAGGTCCTGGTACATTTTGTCGGCACCGGGATGAATAGAATACCAGGATTTGTGGGCTTCGTCCATCAAAATCTTTCGCAATTTGGTCCGTTTAGGGATCCAAATTCAGTCAAGATAGTGGAATATCCCATTCGGCTTATTAACAAGTTGGGATCCATCGTGATAGATTCGTTCCTTCTTCAAAGTGCGTTCATTAAAACAGGCATGTTGGGCTTCGCGGATGAGGGTTTCGAGATTGTATTGGGCTTGGACATTATGAATGCTGAGCAAATAACTCCGTCTGCTGAGAGCATCGGCAACGACATTTGCTTTGCCTGGGTGATAACGAATCTCACAGTCGTAATCGTTGAGAAGTTCTACCCATCGGTTGACGCATATTAAGTTCCTTCTGGTCAAAGATATGTTGTAGGCTCCTATGATCGGTGAAGATCGTACACTTAGTACCATACAGGCAGTGTCGCCAAATCTTTAACGCAAAAACAACCGCGCCTAGCTCGAGATCATGGGTTGAATAGTTCTTCTCGTGGATTTTGAGCTGACGAGATGCGTAAGCTATAACCTTGTCCCGTTGCATGAGGACACAACCAAGACCAAGGTTGGAAGCATCACAATAGACAATGAAGTCGTCATTTCCGTCGGGTAATGTGAGAACAGGAGCATTGCAAAGCATGCGTTTGAGCGTTTGGAAAGCAGACTCTTGTTCAGTTCCCCAAACAAAAGGCTTGTCTTTATGCGTGAGAGCGGTAAGCGGCACAGTGATCTTTGAGAATCCTTCGATAAATCGTCAATGATAGCCCGCTAGTCCAAGAAAAGAACGAACTTCAGACGGGTTCTTAGGTGTAATCCAACTCTTAACTGCTTCAATCTTCGCAGGATCGATGTGAATACCTTGACTATTGACAATGTGACCCAGAAACTAGACCTCCTCTAGCCAAAATTCGCACTTGGAAAACTTGGCATAGAGTTGATTCGCCTGGAATAGCTCGAGAACCAAACGTAGATGTTGCGCGTGTTCGGTCTTTGACTTGGAATAGATCAAGACATCGTCGATGAACACGATGACGAAACGGTCAAGATAAGGGTTACACACGCGATTCATCAGATCCATGAAAACCGCAGGTGCGTTGGTTACACCAAAAGGCATAACAACGAATTCGTAGTGGCCGTATCGAGTGCGAAAAGCGGTTTTGGGTATATCCTCCTCCTGAATGCGTAGTTGGTGATAGCCTGAGCATAGATCTATCTTCGAGAAACACGTAGCACCTTGTAGTTGCTCAAACAAATCGTCAATGCGAGGCAGGGGATAACGGTTCTTGATAGTTAACTTATTCAATTCCCGATAGTCGATGCACATCCTGAACGACCCATCCTTCTTTTTAATGAAAAGGACTGGCGCGCCCCAAGTAGAGGTGCTCGGGCGAATAAAGCCTTTCTCAAGTAGTTCCTGGAGTTGGTTTGAGAGTTCACGCATTTCTGACGGTGCGAGTCGATAAGGAGCTTTGGCAACGGGGTTGGCTCCAGGAATGAGGTCGATACGAAAGTCGATATCACGACTAGGCGGTAATCCTGGAAGATCGTCAGGGAACACATTAGGAAATTCACGAACCACAGGGACATCTTTCACTTCTGTCTTTCCTTTATTTTCCTTCTCCGCTACAACAATGTTAGCCAAGAAAGCTCTGTATTCCTTGCGGAGATACTTGCTAGCTTGGACACATGACATGAGCTTGAGACCTTTCGAAGCAGTTTCGCCATAAACACCATTCGCGAGCGAGAATCGAATCATCTTATCGAAACACACAACTTCAGCATGGTTTTCGCGAAGAAAGTCCATGCCTACTATGACGTCAAAACTTTCAAGTTGCATCGGAATAAGGTTGATTGGGAAGATGTGATTGTTGAGCTTGAGAGTACAATCACGAAGAACAGAGTTAACGGCGACAGTTCTTCCAGTGGCGACTTCAACATCGAACGTCGAGGGGAGATAGGAGCGCTTACGACTAAGGAACTTCTCAAATTCAAACGACACAAAGCAATTATCGGCTCCAGTATCAAACAAACATGATGCATAAATACCAATGACAAGGAACGTACCATTGACCACGTTGTTGTCAGCCTGGGCTTGGCGCACATTGATGTTGAAGGTTCTGGCGCGTGCGGCTTGTTGTTGCTGTTTCTGCTGTTGCTGCTGGTGAGGCTGCTGCTGCTGCTGGGACTCTTGTTTCACCACCCTGTTTGGGCACATGTTCGCAAAGTGGTTGGGATCACCACATGCGAAGCAGACTCTGGCGTTGATCGCGGGTGCCGGAGCTGCTTGTGGGCCTTGCGGGGCTGGGAGCAGAGCTTGATGAGCAGTGGCTTGAGCCGGGGCTTGGCGGGGACCAGTATGGCAGTTGACAGTGAAGTGGCCGTACATGTTGCAGTGAGCACAGAAACGAGAGGCGAGACCCACCGGGTGATGATAAGAGCATGTCGGGCAAGCCGGGTGGGGGCCTGTGTATGCGCGCTTTGCTGGCGGTGCATAAGTAACTGGTGCTGGTCGGTGATGAGGCTGCTGCTGGGCCGGTACGGCTTGAAGTGGAGCAGCAGTGGTAGTGACAGCACAGTTCTTGTTGCTGGAGCTGCTGTTGTTGTTCTTCTTCTTGCGGCGTGAGGTCTTTGATGATTAAGTGGCGGCAGTTTCAACAGTTGGTGTGGCGGTGACTTGATGCAGGTGCTTCGAAGTTTTATCCCAGACACCAGCCTTGACCCGCTTGTCGTTGATTTCAGCGGCCAGTAGGTAAGTCTCTTTGATCGTTGTAGTCTTGGCCGCTTGCACGAAATCTGCAACGCAGTCGAGCAAAGCTCGGATATACTTCTTGATTGCGATCTCCGGAGTCTTGACTTGATCCGGACAGATAATGCTGAGCTGCTTGAAGAGAGCAGTGAGTGCAGCGTTTTCTCCATCCTTCTGCTTTATGTGCCAGAATTCATCTTCTAACTTTTGGCGTTCATGAGGAGGGCAAAGTTCTTCCAGCATGACTTCCTTGAGCTCGTCCCACGACAGACCGTAGGCTGCATCATTCCCATGTTTGTTCCTCTCAGCCGTCCACCAGTCTAAAGTACGGGACTGGAAGACGCCAGTTCCGTTGAGAGTGCGTAGGTCATCTGGGCAACCGCTCTGTCCCAGTGTGACCTCGATGGAGTCAAACCATTGAAACAAGGCTGTAGGGCCTTCTTCTCCTGTGAACTCTTTCGGTCCACATGCCTTGAATTGTTTGAAGCTGAAAGCAGCTTTGGGAGTCTCAGTTCGGGATTCCTCAGATGATTTGCTCATGTTTTCGTATATCTCGCTGACGACTTAGGAACAACTTTCGCCATTTGTTTAGTAATCATAGCGGCGAGACGTTTGTTAGCTTGCTTTCGGCGAGCATCTCGGGAAGCGCGAGATCCAGATGACGACATTGTCTGCATCAGACATCGCCACAGGACTCAACACGATAAAATCGAATCTCACCTCACACGACTAATACCACTAAAGCTCAGGAACACATCCAATCACATAGTCACAGATTCACATAAGCACAGAGGCACATATACACATAATCACATAAGCACGTAGGGGACAGAAGCACAGAAGCACATAATCATGTAATCACAAGAGGCAGTTAGAATACAGAAACCTATTATTCACGGGCGTTCGAGGTTGGCGATCGCGAATACTTGTCGAGTAGTATAGTAGTATAAGCGTATAACATAGCACAAGGTCGTCCATAATTTAGCGAATTATCATCGTTGTGCAGTGTGTTGTGTGACTAGCGGAAGCAAAAAGGCGTTAGATCGAAACCAGTAGTACCTCAAAACGCAGACAATTACACATAAACCACATAAAACACATAAAACTGACGAGTCATCAGAGTCTGCAGTTGCGGGCTCAGAATTGAAACACACAAAAATCAAGAAATAGATCGTCTGCGGCTATTAGACATTGACTATCCAAAGTGATTCGACTATTCTTAAGGACTTGTTGTACACATTTCGACCTTCAGGACTGTGCTTTTTACCTCGATTCTTGGGCGTTTGGCACACATCCCGTTAGTCATACTGTGACTTCAGGTCGTTGGAGTCCGTCGAGACTTTGGTGAGAGTTTTGTAAAACAAAATAAAGATCGGAACAAATCGTCAAGGTTAGGGTCTCACCCCTGGCTTAACAACTTTGTTCCTGTTTTTGATGAAATAAAAGAGAATCATGCGTCAAAGTATGGATTTCACTACTATTTCAACGCAATTTCCTGTTTTTGTAGATAAAAATATGGGTTGAACAAGCAATTTAGTCGAGAGTTTGCGGTTTTCACACCTAATCTCGACTTAATCGTTCATTCATATTTGAAAATTCGAGTGCAGTGATAGTGTAGCATAGGCGAGAATAGCGAGTGATAGTAGTAAGCTCATACATAACCCCTCCTGGACATGCACGAGCCGGTCTGTTGGTTCCTAACTATAGATTATGTCTCTAAGACTTCGACCCGGACTAGGTCGAGTCTTGCCTAATTCCCTATAGTTATGGCTCTGATACCAATCTGTCATACCCCAACCGATGGCGGAAACATCGGGGTATGGCACTGAGCGAAACAGATTGTCTAGAAGTTTCCATAACAATTATCATTACCAATTAATTTAAAGTAACATGTCCCATACCATCTCTTAAAAGATAATACAATTATTACAGACAAAATCTAGGCAAATAGTTCTGTTCTGACAACTCAGATTTCACTTGTACAGACAACTATTTGTTGGTCTCTAAGACCTTATTCTAGCCTCGAATTCCTAGCAGATAAGCATCCTATGCACCTGTCACATACATTAAAATAAAGTCAATACACATAGTGTAAAGGTGAGCATACAAGTTTGATATTAGCATATAGAGTTCGAAAGCGTTACGCATAACCAGCACGTACACAGAGTGAAATGAGGCATGTTAGTTATCGACATAGACCTATCGATACCAATGACTGCGGGTTGACTGCCCAAGGCAGTTCGTAATACATGATTACCACTGTAATCCATGCAAATAATTGTCCTTAACAGCCCCCGAGTGAACGGGTGCTGAGTCCAAACTAATAGTACTATCGTTGCTAAGGCAGGTAGATAGCATTCCATGTGTAAACATAACAAACAAGCATTCATTAAATCACGTACAACATGCGGTAACGGTTAGCGTTTAAAGTATTGCATAGTGTGTTCGATGTGATTTAGAATAAGTAACGTATGTAACACCCAAAAGTGCATAAAGCAAAAAGGGATCGAGTATACTCACAGCGATGATGGATTGAAGGGAGCGCTAGAGAGTGGGTTTAGCCTGAATACATCGATAGCATAACGATAAGTGATGCGCAAAATGATACAAAGTACAAGTGGTTCAGACAGCAGTCTGTTCGGATGGTAGTCCGATCGGACAGCCAGTCGTGAGGTTGGCCGTCCGTTCGGACAGTTGTCCGGTAGGATGATTGTTCGAGTGGATTGTTTCTTCCTTTGCGAAGGATGTGTTTGTGTATGATGACTTGACTTTTGAAGTTTTCGTTGTAGTATTTAGAAAACATTGAAGTACTTCTATCTTTCAGGTCGGTCGATCGGACGGTCGTTCGATCAGACGGCAACCCGTTTGGTTGGCACTTCAGTGACAACGAGTCCACAGCAGGGTGTCACTCGATCGGACGGTTGTCCGTTCGGGTGGCATCCTTTGTGCATTGAACATGTTGAAAATTGTTTAAGTGTTGAAGTTCAAATACCTCATGATTCGGATGGCAGTTCGATCGGTTGGTAGTCCGATCGGACAACAATTTGTTCAACATTCAAACTTCAAGTGCTGGGAAAATGGTTGTATGGGACCAAGGTGCAAGTCGTACGGGTGGCCAGTCGTTCTGTTGGACTGTCCATTCGGACAGCAGTCCGTTCGGACGGCACTCCGTCCTGGTTAACCTATTCGTTTTACACTTGGTTGTTTTGATAGTTTGTTGTTTTATCGAGATATTTTGATAACGTGTTAAGCAATAGAAACCTCGTCAACACTTGGTGCTCCTGATCGGACAAGAATCACCCAAACCCGATCAGTGGACGGTTCGAGATGACGTTCCATGTTTTACCCGGAATCGATAATCTCGCGGATAGAATGCGGACCTTGAACTAACACAACCACCATAATGAGTAGTAAGTCGGCACAAGTTCCGATTCTATCGGTTTTGAGTGCATTGAGTGTAAAAGAGTTGAAAGAAAGTTGAAAAACCATCTTTCAATCCTTTTTCTTGTGAATATGTTTAGATCTATGAAAGATCTTTGTTTGTTTATGTGGAAATCGGTTAGATCTAAGTTGTTCTTGGTGGATTGAGGCCAAAACATGAAGTTCTTTAAGAACACATGATGACGTCATCCTAGAACACCTTGAATCTTGGTGATTTCACGGTTAAAAGTCAAGATTCAAAAGATAGAAAGGTGTAGGAGTGCGTGTAGATTAAGGAAGTACAAGATTTAGGACGAGATCTTACCAAAATCGCGAGAAATCTGAAGAAAAGTGAGGAAAACAAGCTGGTCGGACATCAGTTGCCAAAAGTAGAAAGTTTGAAAGTGACAAGGGGTATTTATAGGGTTACCCAAAGAGGAAAGGGCTGGTCGATCGGCTAGGCAGCCCGTGCGGACAGCCCGTCCGATCGGACGGCAGTCTGATCGATCGGCTGGTCGTTCGGCTGGTAGCCTGGTCGATCGGTCTCCTCGTTCGAGTGTTCGGCGCGACGATTTTTGATGTTTCGATTGTGATTGCAAGCGTTGCGATGCGATAGATTTTTCCTAGTCAAATTACTTTTAATCCCAACTACTCATATCTTGCACCATCTCTTCTCCACTAATTATCATACCTTTTCGATTGCGATTAAGTTTCGATTGCGATTCAGTCGATTACCACACATAACATAAATAAACATGCACAAGTAACACTTAAGGCACACACACACGTATATCAATTAATCAAAATGCGTAATTCGAGATGCGAGTGCGATTGCGATTCGATGTTGATTAAGCTAGATTGATTAGCGTTTAGTTGACTTTATCGCATTGTTACTTCCTATCGTTTACAGTCGTACGTCGGTTAAATAGCGATTAACACAAGTCGATTATTGTGATTATTAACACTTACTCCACATAATACAACTAAAGCGAAAATAAAATAGACTAATGACAAGTCAAAGAAGTCAAAACAGGAACTGAGCTAGAAGAGACAGATCGCAATTAGCAATCTTGTCTTCCTTTGACTTCAATCTTGACTTTGACTTCAGAAACACGGGGTGTTACGCTTTCCGATAACCTCTTGCGTTTTCGTACTTCTCACCGAAGCCTAAGGTATATCAGGCAATTCGGTGTTGTTCCAACCAGTAAGGAACCCCCCCCCCCCCCGATAAAACACGGTTCCTTAAAACTTCCGATGAAACTTCATAAAAACCCTAAGACACGGGGCCATGTTCCTCAAACACGGGGCCGTGCCCCATCTACTTCCAGATATGAGGGCGTGTCAGAAGAACATGGGGCCGTGTCAACCTTGACATGGGTCATGTCTCACTAACGGACAACATTCTCTAACTCATGTAGGAGACACGGGCCCGTGTCAATGTGCTGTCACTTTCTATAAAGTCAGCCATGAGAAAAATGTTTGGACCAATTTCAAAAAGACTAAGATCCTTTCAGATCTTGCACACATACCAGAAAATGTATGTTCTTAAAAAGGTTTCCTTAAACCTTCTTGTCTTTACCACTTTTAGCCATTTCTTCTTCTTCTTCTTCTTCTTCCTTCAACAACCTCCATGGAATCTTGAAGCTTCAAGCTTGAAAGCTTCAATTGGTAAGTCAAAAGCATGATTTTTATCCCAAATTTTTGCAAATCTACTATTTTAAAATCTTATTTAAGTTATATATGTCCAGAAATGTAAGAAATCAAACAGATTTAACTTAAAATAAAGGTTCTTGGACTGAAACATCAGAGTTGTTGATTCAACACGGGGTCGTGCCTCATAAGCACGGGGCCGTGTGACTTGTCTGTTAAAGGTTTGTCATGTTTAACTAGCATGTCGAGCCAACAGAGTAGTACATCATCAACGAGCTCAAGGAATAACCGCAGGGGGAGAAAACTCTCTCTAGAGGCCACTCTTGTCCAATACGTGAGTGCTTTGAGAGAATCCATCGAATAAATGACCGCGGTGGAGGAAGTCCTAATCGACCTAGTGAACTACCTCACCATGGCCCTGGAAGATAGTTTTAGGGAGATCAACCTTCTTCACCAAAGGTTGAACATTTTTGTTGTGTCCCCAATGCCCTATCAAACATTGGTCATGATTATAAGGTCATTAGTTCACGCCTGTCCTCTCAGGTACGGTGTGAGGTTGCCAAGCCTAATAACGCTATCAACTAATACCCCGTTACCTCTTAGGTAACTAATTCGGTATAAGATGGGACTTAAGGTGATAGGAGTGAGTGTATTATCCAACATCCCAGTTTAACCTTGAAAAGATGTATTCCTCTCAGGAATACCCGTTTGATTGTCCCACCCACCCGAACGCATGCTCAAGGAGTAGTGAACTCACCTTAGACTTGCTCGGTAAGTCAAGTTACGTGTTCAAGTTGTTCAATCGAGTCCTAATATGGTTACCATTAACAATTAGTTTGCATACACTTAAATCACAAAATTAACACCTTGCATACTATGCACATAATTTCATAATAAACATTAGACATTAGACATTTAGCACACACACTGAATCATAACACAAGTTCACGTTCTCAATCAATAGCTTAACATTGCATGTCATAAAGTTCATCACATAGTATATCTACATTAACTGTTTGGGTTACGTATAACACAAACACAGCCGTACATTACCAATATCACTTAACCGTCTATTCTAGCTTTCTTAACAATGTGCGACCCAGCTAGTTCCGGCCCAACTTAAGTGTGCGACTACCCCAACCAGGTTCGGCCCAACCAACCTCCAAACCCGGTGAACTGTGCGACTCAAATAATCTCTTGGCCCATTAAGGAGCAGCCCACACCAAGTGTGCGGCTCTCTTTTGAGTGTGTGATCCGAAACACAGGTTTGGCCCAATTGGCCCAGCAGCCCACAACGGACTGTGCGATCCATCCAACATTCAACATTCAACATTAAGTGACGTTCAATGTGAGAGTGCGCGATCAGTTACCTTTTTGTTTCATTAGCAACCATTTACCATAATTATCAGAAATCCATTAACCATTATCCCATCTTTAACGCCAATCAATAACAATCACTCACACAATTCCAATCAAAATAGTTACAAACTTCGAAGATTATGAATCTTAATCATTCAACATAATTCCAATGAATCATCATTCAATGGTTTCATCATATGAACTCTAATTTCATCAGGCAGCCACTAATTCTTTCATTAACATCAGTATTCAAACATGATCATAGATTGCATACATAATTCCGAATCATAACAACATGAGATTCGATCCATGCCAAATCATGTTATTCATTCAAACCAAGTTCTTAGATCATACACACCTTAGCCAACTAAGCACTCAAAAGATCACATACGACAGGAGAACTAGAACAACCAAGGAGGGTGATATACTAACCGGAATATCGGGTGTAATCGAAGGAAGAACTTCAAGAGGAAGGGAATGTTGCCGTCGAGTTCAAGGAGAGGAGCTTTAGGGTTTGATAGTTTGTATCTTGTAAAATTATGAGAGACACATAGACCAAATCGTATAAGTGTGTATGCGCCTTATTTCATGACCCGAACATGACTTGGGCTTCAAGAGGTTTGGGCTGAGGACAATTAAGAGAAGAGGGGAAAAGTGTTTGGCCCGTGTACTAAGTGTGTGACTTGAGTGTGGGGTGCGGCCCCTTAGTGTCAAACATGAACGTGTAACATCTAACATTTACAACTCCTAAGCTTTCATAACAACCAAACATAAACCATATTTTAATCATTCATATATCGTACACAAGTTACAACGTAAAATGAATCATGAAAACAAAATCGTGAAACAAGTGATACATAGAGGAAGGACCTTGAGATTTTGTGTTGTCATATCATCCCTAACTTGAAAGAAATTTCGTCTCGAAATTTGATAAACAGTCTCAGAGGGGTGAGGTGATGGGTCAAAATGACCGTGGATTTTCCTCGGGGGTCACATCATCCCCAACTTGAAAGGGAATTTCATCCCGAAATTCACCAGTCTCATCAGAATTTGATTTAGCAGTTCTGGACAGTTGAGGATTCTTGAGCTTCATCTGATCCTCGAGTTCCCACGTGAACTCTGGTCCATGTCTTGAGTTCCAACTAACTCTCACGATTGGAATTCGACTGTGTTTACGAACCATGACTTCGCGGTCCATGATTTCCATAGGTTCCTCGACAAACCGCAACTTGTCGTCGATTTTCAGTTCTTGCAACGGTACTACAAGTGTTTCGTTGGATAAACACATTTAGATTTGAGACATGAAAGATATTGTGAACATTACCCAATTCATCGGGTAATTCAAGTTTGTACGCCACTTTACCGATTCGTTCCAGAATTTTAAATGGCCCAACGTAACGCGGATTAAGCTTTCCACGCTTTCCAAAGCGCACCACACCCTTCCAGGGTGAAACTTTCAGCATGACTCAATCGCCTACAAGTTCCGGGCCAGTGATTTGGCTTTCACCCACTTCAGCCCAACAAAGAGGAGATCGGAATTTTTGTCCGTACAATGCCTCGAACAGAGCTTCCTGGATACTGGAATGGTAATTGTTGTTGTAAGAGAACTCTACCAAAGGAAAGTGCCTTTCCCAACCTTTACCGAAGTCAATTACACACGCTCGCAGCAGGTCTTCAAGTATCTGGATGGTTCGTTCGCTTTGACCATCCATTTGAGGATGATAAGCAATGCTCAGGTCAAGACGCGAGCCAAAGTCCATAGCAAGGAAATGCACAGATTTCGTCAGACGGTCAAGGATCACCCAGATGGTATCATTTCCGTTTTGCGTTCTTGGCAGTCCAGTGACAAAGTCCATAGCAATCTGTTACCATTTCCACATGGGTATTTCTGGTTGCTGAAGCAATCCAGACGGTTTCTGGTATTCCACCTTGAGTTTCGCACAAGTCAAGCACTTAATCACATAGGTCACGATGTGGGCTTTCATCTTCGGCCACCAATATAAGACTTTTAGATCCTGATACATCTTATCAGAACCAGGATGAACAGAGTATCGAGACTTGTGTGCTCCGTCCATCACAAGCTCTCTAAGGCTTCCATACAAAGGGACCCATATTCGCTCCATGAAATAGCGAATACCGTCGGATCTTTCCACAAGTTGTTTCTCCAAGCCCGTATGGCTTCAGCTTTAAGGTTCTCATCTTTTAATGCTTTAGTTTGGGCAGAACGAATCCGGTCAAGTAGGTTAGAGTGGATGGTGAGCTGCAAAGCTCGAACTCGTTTAGGCTTTGTTTCCTTGCGACTAAGGGCATCGGCTACAACTTTAGCTTTGCCTAGATGGTATTTGATTGCACAATCATAATCGTTTAAGAGTTCCACCCAGCGATGCTGTCGCATGTTCAACTCTTTCTGGTCAAAGATATGCTGAAGGCTCTTGTGGTCGGTATAAATAGTGCATTTAGTATCGTACAAGTAATGCCTCCAGATTTTTAGCGCAAAAACCATGGCCCCCAACTCTAAGTCGTGAGTCGTGTAATTCTTATCGTGGACCTTCAACTGTCGAGAAGCGTAAGCTATCACTTTCTCGCATTGCATCAGCACGCAACCGAGACCCTGAATAGAAGCATCACAGTACACTACAAAATCTTCTGTACCCTCGGGTAAGGACAAGATTGGTGCACTGCAAAGTTTTTGTTTCAAAAGCTGAAAAGCGTCATCCTGTTTCGTCCCCCAGGAGTATACAGCCCCCTTCTGTGTCAACGCGGTAAGAGGTTGAGCAATCCTCGAGAAATCTTTAATAAACCTACGGTAGTACCCAGCGAGGCCAAGAAATTATCGCACCTTCGAGGGATTCTTCGGTGCCACCCAATTTCAGATAGCATCGATCTTAGCGGGATCCACATTTATTCCCAATTCGTTAACAATGTGGCCAAGGAAGTGTACTTCTCGAATCCAAAAGTCGCACTTAGAAAACTTCGTATAGAGTTGCTCCTTCCTCAGGAGCTCCAAGATAAGACGCAAGTGCTGCTCGTGGTCCTCCTTGCTCTTAGAATAGATCAGAATGTCGTCAATAAACACAATGATGAAATCGTCGAGGTACGATTTGCACACACGGTTCATGAGGTCCATGAAAACCGCTGGTGCGTTAGTTAACCCAAATGGCATGGCTAGAAACTCGTAGTGGCCGTACCGCGTTTGAAAAGCTGTTTTAGGAACATCCTCTCCTCAGACTCTCTTCTAGTGATAGCCCGATCTTAAGTTGATTTTCAAGTAGAAGCTTGACCCTTGCAACTGGTTAAACAGATCGTCGATACGTGGCAGAGGATAATGGTTCCTAACTATTACCTTGTTGAGTTCACGATAGTCAATACACATACAAAAGACCCATCTTTCTTGTTCACGAATAGGACTGGGGCTCCCCAAGGCGAAGAACTAGGTCGGATAAAGCCTCTATGCAACAGTTCTTGAAGTTGATTAGACAATTCTTTCAAATCTCCTGGTGCAAGGCGATAAGGAGTGCGAGCAATCGGAGCTGCTCCTGGCGTAAGGTCGATCTGAAATTCTACCTGTCGGTGGGGAGGTAAGCCAGGAAGTTCTTCGGGAAAAACATCAGAAAACTCCCGGACAACTGGTAGATCTTCGATTCTCTGTTCCTCAGGCTGAGTGTCGGTGACAAGTGCTAGGATAGCAGGATAGCCCTTTCGTAAACACTTTTGGGCTTTCATAGCTGTGATGAGATTAACCATTGCACCACTTCGATGACCTTGGACTGACAAAAGATTCTCCACTGGGGAGAGGAATACGTATGATTTTCTCTTTACAGAGAATTTCTGCTTGGTGCTTAGACATCCAATCCATACCAACGACTACATCAAAGCTTCCAAGAGTAACGGGGAGTAGGTCAATGTCGAACACTTGACCCATAAGATCGAGTTTACACCCTAAATGAACGTGTGAGGCATCAATTGACTTGCCATCAGCCAATTCTACAACGTGTTTGTTTACGAGAGGTGTTGGAGTCAACCCTAACTGACGACTGAACCCCAAGGAAACATAACTCCAATCGGCACCAGAGTCGAATAAAACAGAAGCAAAAAGGTTGTTCAGAGAAAACATACCGGTCACCACATTTCCGTCATTCCTGGCTTCACCAGCACCAATAGTAAATACTCCCCCACGAGCACCATTCCCGCCATTGTTTCCGTTATTGTTGTTCCCAGCGTTATTGTTATTCCCGACATTCTGATTCAGTTGAGGGCAATCTCTCCTGAACTGACCCTCGTCTCCACACTAAAAACATCCCTTTCGGTTACCCTGACTTTTTTGAGGTTGCTGCCTTTCTTGTTGTTGCGGCTGCTGTTGTTGTGGCGGTTGCTATTGCCGTTGATTTGGGAACGGGGCCCTGTAATCCTTTTCCAAATGACCCACTTTATTGCACCTGTGACAGATTCGGGTACATGGTCCACGGTGATGGTAGTTGCACTTGCTACACTTTGGTTGTTTCCCCGCGTAGGAACCCTGATTCGAGTTGTTGCCCTGGTTCTGATTAACAGAGGATGACTGGCTGAAACTACGAGTGTTATTGTTGTCTGGCTTCTTCTGTGACTGGTTCGAGTTGGACACCTTGTCCGTATCATTCCACTTGCGTTTGTTATCCGTAGCAGGAGTAGTAGCTGTAGCAGTAGTGGCAGTAGTAGAAACACGTGGGGGTAGCGAGCCACGCTCCACCTCCTGGTCAGTGATCTTGTGAGCTAAGCGGATGATTCGAGGCAGGTTGTCAAGATTCGCTACAGTGACCAAGCCCTTGACTTGCGGTGCAAGACCATTGATGTACAGTTCAATTCTCCGATGTGGTGGTCGTGATAAGTTAGGACACATATTCGCAAGTTCATGAGATCGTTTCGTGTACGCCTTGATCTCAGATCCTGCCATCTTCAGGTTGTAGTACTCATTTTCCAGCTTTTGGATTTCGGCACGTGGGCAGTACTCTTCCCTCATCAGTTCTTTAAATTCATCCCAAGTAGTTGCATTCACCATCCCAGTGCCCAACATTTGGACGTGGGCATTCCACCAAGTCAAGGCACCATCCACTAAAGTGCCCAAAGCATATTTCACTCTATCTCCAGCAGGATAGTTACACATAGCAAAAACCGACTAAGCTTTCTTGAACCAACAGAGTAGTCCCACTGCTCCCTCAGTCCCACTGAACGTCTGTGGTTTACAATCCATGAACGTCTTGAACGTACAAGCAGGCAGATTGTTCTGGTTCTGATTTGCATGTTGACCAGCTTGCTGAGCTGCTAAAGCTTCAGCCACGCGAGTATTGATCAAATCGGTTAGCTCTGCCTGGGACATAACAATGTTGCCACGTCCACCGGCGCGGCCACCACCACGTCCACCGTTACGTCCGCCACGTCCGTTTATGATCCTATATAAGAAGAGTGGAAAAGGTTAAGGGTCGGGATTGAGTAGGAGTCAAACATCGCTATGACTTCTACAGATTACCGAGTCCTACCATTACGTCAGATAATGGAACATAACCCCTTTCACACTCGTTAAGCCTCACTGGAACTCACATGCACCCCCACATTATTATTATGTGTGCACCCATAATGATAATGCGATTTGCATGTTTATCTCAGCTCCTCTTAACTTGCGTTAAAAGGTTACTCAAATTCGAGTAACAAGGCAAAAGACATCACAAAACATGGATCACGAAAGTCTAGGGAAAATGTCACACTACCAATCACATGACATAAGCAAGTAACACATGAATTCATACTATAGTGCTAAGTGTGCAATCATATGCAATGTCATACGGAGATGTACACTAGTTATGTTGTGCAATAAATAAACGAGAGACGAACCTTGCAATCTGGAACTGAGTGTCATGGTCGATTTCAGAACTGTTCGGTTATAGTCTGGTTTTATAAAAACGTTTTAAAACCTAATTTACTATAACCAGTGGCTTTGATACCAAACTGTCACACCCCCAAATTACCACATGCGGGAACCTCGCAAGGCGTGTGACGTACCAAGATCCAGCCACCAATCACATTGAACTAATAACAAAATATCATATAAAAATTCACATTTATTACGTTATAGTATTTTCAACATATAACTTAAAGCTTAACGTGTTTAGCGGAAGCATAATATAAATCATTGTGCAATGTTCAAAAGTTAAATGTATGAAAACCAGCAGTCTTGTCACATGTTTCCAAGTTTCTCGACCCATGACAACTCCAGCAATTCCAGACAGCAAGTTCCATATTCAAGAATCTAACGACCTGCGAGCATGCAACAAGTGTATCAGCACAAAGCTGGCGCTATCAACTAATACCCCGTTACCTCTCAGGTAACTAATTCGGTATAAGATGGAACTTAAGGTGATAGGAGTGAGTGTATTATCCAACATCCCAATTTAACCAAGAAAAGACGTATTCCTCTCAGGAATACCCGTTTGATTGTCCCACCCACCCAGACGCATGCTCAAGGAGTAGTGAACTCACCTTAGACTTGCTCGGTAAGTCAAGTTACGTGTTCAAGTTGTTCAACCGAGTCCTAATATGGTTACCATTAACAATTAGTTCACATACACTTAAATCACAAAATTAACACCTTCCATACTATGCACATAATTTCATAATACACATTAGACATTTAGCACACACACTGAATCATAACACAAGTTCACGTTCTCAATCAATAGCTTAAAATTGCATGTCATAAAGTTCATCACATAGTATATCTACATTAACTGTTTGGGTTACGTATAACACAAACACAGCCGTACATTACCAATATCACTTAACCGTCCATTCTAGCTTTCTTAACAATGTGCGGCCCAGCTAGTTCCGGCCCAACTTAAGTGTGCGACTACCCCAACCAGGTTCGGCCCAACCAACCTCCAAACCCGGTGAACTGTGCGACTCACATAATCTCTTGGCCCATTAAGGAGCAGCCCACACCAAGTGTGCGGCTCTCCTTTGAGTGTTCGATCCGAAACACAGGTTTGGCCCAATTGGCCCACCAGCCCACAATGGACTGTGCGATCCATCCAACATTCAACATTAAGTGACGTTCAATGTGAGAGTGTGCGATCAATTACCTTTTTGTTTCATTAGCAACCATTTACCATAATTATCAAAAATCCATTAACCATTATCCCGTCTTTAACGCCAATCAACAACAATCACTCACGCAATTCCAATCAAAACAGTTACAAACTTCGAAGATTATGAATCTTAGGGGGTGTTTGTTTTTTCTTCAAACATATTCAAGGGAGCTGATGTCTGCAGGCGCGCAGACGTTACCCATGAAGACTGTTTGTTTTTTTTTAAACATATCTGAAAATGGCTTTTTTCAGCTTAAAAAAAAAGCTATGATACCCTTTCTTCAAACATCTTCACAAAAAACCCTCCTCTCTTAAAACTGGACCACCACCAACGTTGTAAGGTCACCGGCGCCAGTGAATGTGCAGGTTTCCGGTGAGGTGTTTCTTGTTCCCGTTAACGAGAGAGTGATAATGAAATGTTGAACGTGTTCGTGTTCGTGCTTCTTCTTCTTCGTTTACATACATACATACATACATACATACATAAACTGTTATATATGATACTTAAAGGTTTAGTTGTTTGAATGGTGTAAAATTTCAGAACTTGATACCTATCAACAGAAGATTGAACGAGGAACAAAATGAATAAGAAATATATACCAGAACGTGGCCAAAACAGTTCCGTCGTGATCTCTGGTGGGTTTTCTCCGATCTCCGCGGTTACGGTTTACTCCGGTAGAACTCCAGTGATTTCCAGTTGACGCAAATTAATCGGAGGAATGTTCTTGGATTCGTTTGTAATTATCTAGAGCAAGGCAGAGGTTATGGACTTATGGTCATCATAATACGCGTTTTTAATTTCTCCTTTTGGTATCTAAATGATTCCGAATTTAGAAGATGAAATTGGTTCTTAAATTTCAATCATGGAAACTTTAATTTTGTAAATCACGACTAATTAGCATCTATCATGGAAACTTTAATTTTGATCGATGATTTGGGAATTTGGGGAATTGGGTTGCACATTTTGGATGTTGAATGTGTAGTTGAGGTAAATGGTTTAAGATGTTTTGATTTGGAAAATAAAACAAATTTCATGTAGTTTGTTGATGTGTGCAAAATACAACATATAAATTACATCAATTGTGGCATAAAACTAACCCTTTTTTAGTACTAATGTTGGAAAAAGTGTGCTTTTGTCTTCCTTTTGTATTTTCAGGATTAAATGAGCTCAAATTAACAAAAGAAACAAAAAGACAGCAAAATCTAACATAAATACAAGAAAAGGAACAAACGTGACATGCCCGACCCCACGACAGCATCTTCCCAAGCAAAACAAGAACACAGAAGACTGAACACGCCCCATGCTCAGCCAGCACGGGGGCGTGCCCAAGTGTCAGCAGAAAAGACAAAGTGGTAGAAGCTTCCATTGCCCACCACGGGGCCGTGCTCAGCGGACACGGGGCCGTGGTTAACTATAAGATTCGCAGAATCCAGGCAAATCTTGATAGTACATATATGCTTATGCACACGGGGTCGTGCTCAGCGGACACGGGGGGCGTGGTCAACTAATACAGATAAGCTGCATTAAATGAAGAAAGAAAAGGATGTGGACACGGGGCCGTGCCCGAGCTTCTGTTCAGCCTATAAGTAAGAGTGCTTGGCTCAAGCTCAAACCATCCCTTGGCACATCACCTCTCTCACACTTCACCCACCACCCACCACCACCATAACACCATCACCCACCACCATCATCCATTGTCCATCATAGAGTGTGTGAGTCATCTCGGGATCCAAGATTGATCGTAAGAGTTCTTGACAATCAAGGCCATGTTTGCCTAAGTCTCTTACATCACTTGGTGAACACAAAGTGTCTAGTGTAATACTTTTTATTTTTAATCTTTTCACACTTTTTAATTGGTTATGTATTAATGACTTTAATAACTAGTTTCTTATGTTGAAGGTGATTCTTCCTTATCGTTTGTCCGTGGTGTTTTGCATTATTTTACTGTCTATATAAAATAAAAGATTTTCACCATTCATATCTCCACGGTCTATATGGAGGTATGTTGGCTACCTGGTCGGGGGTTAAGGGAACGGTTTGGTAAGAGTCTTGCCGTTGTTCAGCGTTTAGAGATCCTGCAAGGGACCTGGGTCAAATTTAGTAGGACCTCCTTCAATACTTAACGGTATTGGATGGCGGGGGTCCAAACTCTTTGATCCCCTCATAAGTTAAACTACTATTAATACTATAACCCGGCTATTTAGGACTGTATCCCTGCTGACTCAGACTACTTAGCCGAGGGTAACGTCACCTTCAAAAGAGGGGCCTACCATAATTTGCATTAATAACTTAATTAATTATCTTTCAATAATCCGACCCTTTAGGATTGTATCCTTGCTGACTCAAACTACTGGGTTGAGGGTAACGTCACCTCCAAAAGAGGGGCCTATTACAATAACTAAGATAATCTCTTAAATAGTGCAAAAGTGCGGAAATAATCAAAGGTTACACTATACACGAGTCGGAACCAAGTGATTCATCTTGTCTATCTGTTTTTATTTTTATTTTTATTTTCAGCATTTTAGTTAGTTTTTATTTTTTTTAGTTTAAAACATTTTCTAAACTTTTGATTTGATTAGACGTTGAGGATAAACCGGTATTAAAAGCTCTTGTGTCCTTGGACAACCTCGGTATCTTACCAACACTATACTACGCTCACGATGGGTGCACTTGCCCATATGTGTGTTTAGTGTTAGTAAATATCGTGTTTTATAAATTTAAAACTTGGCTAAAGAAAGTGTAAAAGGGCTTAAAATATACTTAAACCTACATATACACCTAACATGCATCATTTGTACAGACAGTATCAATTTATAAAAACAAAATGTTTAATATTTTCAGCTTGAAGAGCTTCAGACCACATCTTCAGTTGTAGACAAGAAAACAGATGAAATCAGCTTGCAGACAGTTTATGTCTTCAAAAACAAACAACACCTTAATCATTCAACATAATTCCAATGAATCATCATTCAATAGTTTCATCATATGAACTCTAATTTCATTAGGTAACCACTAATTCTTTCATTAACATCAGTATTCAAACATGATCATAGATTGCATACATAATTCTGAATCATAACAACATGAGATTCGATCCATGCCAAATCATGTTATTCATTCAAACCGAGTTCTTAGATCATACACACCTTAGACAACTAAGCACTCAAAAGATCACATACGACAGGAGAACTAGAACAACTAAGGAGGGTGATATACTAACCGGAATATCAGATGAAATCGAAGGAAGAACTTCAAGAGGGAGGGAGTGTTGTCGTCGAGTTCAAGGAGAGGAGCTTTAGGGTTTGATAGTTTGTATCTTGTAATATTATGAGAGACACATAGACCAAATTGTATAAGTGTGTATGCGCCTTAAATCATGACCCGAACATGACTTGGGCTTTAAGAGGTTTGGGCCGAGGACAATTAAGAGAAGAGGGGAAAAGTGTTTGGCCCGTGAACTAAGTGTGTGACTCGAGTGTGGGGTGCGGCCCCTTAGTGTCAAATATGAACGTGTAACATCTAACGTTTACAACTCCTAAGCTTTCATAACAACCAAACGTAAACCATACTTTAATCATTCATATATCGTACACAAGTTACAACGTAAAATGAATCGTGAAACAAGTGATACCTAGAGGAAGGACCTTGAGATTTTGGGTTGTCACACGTGCCCCATAGGCACGCCCCCGTGTTTGTCTTCTGAAAAAATTCGTTACTGGCACTTTTGACACGGGGACGTGGCTCTCACACACTGGGGCCGTGTCTAGTGCCTGTTTTTGAAAAATTTGTTGTTTTTAAGACATATTTTACACATTTAATCAATCTAACCAATTTTGGATACATTGAGGACAAGTGGAGGGTTCAAATGAGAAGAATTTTTTTGTAAGAAGAAAAAAGAAGAAGTTTCAACCAATAAGAATGCTTCATTTTACTTCATTTAATATATGTATTTAATTTTAATATAAGGGTATATTGGTAAACTTACATAAATCATTAATTTGTATTATTCCCCTTTAATAACTAGCTAAATTAAATTTGTAACTCCTTTTCAAAATATATACTTTTTCCAAATTAAAAAAACAACTTAATTTAAAGTGTAGAATAAATTACTAGTTGTGTAGAATATATTTCGAGGTGTGTAAGATAAATTTCGACTGTGTAGGATAAAATTCTATAATGTGTAGCATATATGTAGGAAAATTTTGATATGTGTAGGTTTTATAGATTATATGTAGGATAATTAATGATTAATTGACCAATTAATTAAAGAGGGAAAAATTAATGACATGAGTTATAAATGAAATAGCATTTTACTAATATGCCCTTTTTTCTTTTTCTTCTCACATTAAATTTCTTCTCAAATGAACCTTCCCCTTGAGGACAATGTATAATTTAAGTGTGGGGGGGGGGGGGGTCTTGAATAACTTGAAATTGTTTGTCCTAAAACGTGCCTTTCACAAAACTCTACTTGGAACCGCTAAAACACCCTAAATCTTTTTCAAAAAAATTTTTTAGTTTGTTTTGTCTTGTTTATAGTTTAAGTTAGAAAACCAAGTTCTAAAAAGTTCAAATTTTTACAAATTTACAACCGATGGCGCCGTGATAAAAAGAACCACATAAGAAAAATACATACAAAAGGCATGACAAATTTTTAAAATTTGTTTGCATATATATTTTCACATTTTTACCCTTTTCCACAAAATTGTGAGTTTGGAGCCTTTAACGAGCATCCAATATCATATCTATACTAAATGCTCACCTTTCATTTCTTGTATTAATAGCCCGCCCGGTTCTAACAAATCTAGAACTTGGCAAGACAATACATTCCCGGTGCTTACCGACTAATCCAAGTAAGTATATGATTGAGGCATTAAGATTTTTAAACCCTTTTTCATTTCAAACTTACTTTTCTATTTTTATCGCCTACAAAAACTCCCCTTAGTCAACCCCTTTAAGCCTAAACATTTAACTTCAAAACCCTCAAAACGCCATCACCCAAAAACCATCTTTTTATTTTTACACCTTTTATTTTAGTAAAATTCGGTTCTTTTGAAAAAACGCAAAAGCATGTGACTTTATTTTATCAAAAAAATCTCTATATTTTCTCAAAATAAATAAGCAAATCTATTGCTTATAAGCACTTATTTAGTTCATAAAGTCACAAATAAATTTTCAAAAGAAAACCGACATTTTACGGCTTTAGCCACTTTTAAATAAAACTACCATACCCTTAACCAAAAGCCTACCCCTTCAAAGTACTCTTGATATTTACAAGGATTAAGTTAAAAAGGAGGAGATTAGATTGCTTGATAAGCATATGGTAAGAGTAAGTTCCGTACTGGGACCGAGCGTTTCACTTTATACATCTTTGGCCAAGTGTTGAGTGATCACTTGTGAGGTATGTGAATGTATATATAGCTAAATGAAATTTTAAAATATATGTTATGCTTAAAAATATTTGTTTTTCTTTAAAAAGTTCTAAATCAATTATGTTTGTGAGTGCATATGTCTATCGCTTCCGTCAATCACGTATCGTAGCTTATTCAAATGAATCAAGACTAGTGCTGAACAGAGTAAAATATAAAGTTCATGTGTATTGAAGCCAGTTCGTACGAGGGAGTCACCATAGCAGGTTCGTACGAAGGGAGTCGATTCATACGAACCGAGTCCGTCCATAGGCTCTTCATACGAAGGCACTGTTCCTATATATTGGAGTGTAGGGTCTTGTTCATTTGTAACCTTGCTGACTTAGAGGGGAAACTCTGTCAGTTTGATTTCGTGGTTTTGTAACGTTCTATAATCAATAGAAATCAACATTTAATTACATCTTTGTGTTCAATCTACACACGTACTTGGATTCCACCCAAGATACGTGTTTTACGCATTCAACGGTTGAAGATTCGATCCTCAGGGCAAATCCACAAGTGGTATCAGAGCGGGTGACTGATTGCACGGATTGAAGACACGAAGATTCACGCAGATTCATCTTCATCAGAGCTGATTTCATCATCTTCTACACACATCTTCTTCTACTCATCTTCTACTCATTCTTTTTGAACTTTAAACTCAGATCTACAAAGATTTCACGGTTAAAATTGGCTAAATTTCAGATATGTTGTGTGAAAACCAGTTTTAATCAATCCTACAAAGTTTTAGATCAAAATTCATACAAACTCATGATTAAATTAATGAAAAATTTGAAGTTTGAAGGTTGTTCATTACGGAACTGAGTTTGTACGAACCTAGAGATTATCCATTTGTACGAACCCAGAGGGTGCCTTCGTACGAACCAAGATTTATTATTAAATTATCTTTATTGCGCATTCGTACGAACCCAGGAGGTAGCTTCGTATGAACCGGGATTTATAATCAAATTATTTTTTAGTGTTCCTTCGTACGAACCCAGTAAACCATTCCACGTTCGTACGAACCGAGATCTTGTGTTGGTTTAATTTTCAAAGCTGAATCAAGTGGTATTGTGTGTTTGCAGGTTATTCAAATTTTCAAGATCATCGCTGAAGAATTCTACAACACATTTTACAATGTATTCACAACCAAAGAAATACCCGTGACAAAGACTGCTTCAAATGTTATTTTTGAGAGTTTGAACTATGATAATGTTTACAGGAAATCATCTAAAGCCACCAAAATTAATGAATATCAAAGATTATCATTGGTGGAGCACTAGATTTGAAAACTGGGTGAAGGCTTATGCTTATGATAGCTGGATTATGTTAACATTGGGATATGAAAAGCTGATAAACGCTAAAAATGAATTACATGAAATTATCTAAAGCTTTTTCAGATAAAGATAAAAAGGAACACTCTAATGAACTAAGAATGATAACAGTGTTACAACAATCGGTTAGAGAAGATATTTTGTTCTTGATGGTGAAACGTCCAAGTCAATGTGGGAAGCACTGAAAGTGAAAGCCGAGGGTGGAAAATATATTAAGAAGAACAAAATTTCTTTGTTGAAAAAGGAGTTTGATCTATTCAGATGCATGAAAGGAGAAAGTGTCCGACAAATGATAGAAAGATTTTGTCATTTGAAAATAGAGTTAGAGAGGTTTGGAATTAGAAAGGACAGAGAAGAGATTATCGATAAATTGATCGAGGCATCACCACATGTCGATGATAGGAAACCATTTGTGATAGTTTTGAAAAATGATGCCAGGTTTGACGAGATCACTTTGGATAGTTAGATTGAAAAACTTGAAGGTCATGATCTAGAATTACAGAAACACAACAAAATGACCAGTTCAAGTTATCAGTAGAATATTGATTTATACTATCGAAAAAGTATGCAGATGAACAATCAGGCACCAAAGATCAGTACGGCATTTAGTGCTGACAACACTGGTGATTCTTCAAAGAGCAAATCTCCAAGTTATGATTCTGGATATCATTCATCATCTGCATCGACTAAATCTAATCCGAATCAGAATTGGAAAGATTCTCCAAACTTGAATACTGATTTTGCTAGACATCATATGAGTTTCTTGGCTTCTATTTTGGAATCTTACGAAAGTTTGGTCGCAGGAAAAATCGGAAATCCAAAAATGACAAAGGAGGATTACGACCAGGTAGATCTGGAAGAGATGGAGCTCATGGATATCAGGTGGTGTATGGCTAGCGTAATCTGGAGAGCTCAACGTTTTATGGAGATCATTGGGAGAAAATGTCCAGAAGGTTCTGACATGAAGCTGTGGTTTGACAAAGCTAAGGTTACTTGTTTCAAGTGCAAACAAAAAGGGCATTTTAAAAGAGAGTGTACCGATAGGCAAGCTGATGATAGTGTGAATCCATTTCATGAAGACTATTACAAGAAAGCTATTTATCATCGCACAAATGAGCAGCCGTCAAAAGCAAATCAAAAGCAGATCGATGAAGGTCCATCCAAAGAGAGAAAACAAGCCTTGATAACAGTTCAAGAGGATGAAGGTTTCAATTGGAATAAATATATTCTAAAAGAGAAACTTGCTTTGGTTGCTGAGACGAGACCAAGCCGAGAGGAACGCCATGCACGTATGTGGTTGAGTGATGTGTATGAGATTTTCATAGAAGCAAACCGTGCAAATAGATGGGATGGTGAAAGAGAATGTTTTATTGATCCTCAAGGAAATCCGGCAGTTGATCCTGAAAAGGTAGATTTTAAAGCTCTTGTTGCTGCTATTCCAACTGCAGGAGTATGGGCTTCAGGGATCAGAGAGAATCCGAACTATAAGAAAGAAGTAGAGGATGGCATAAGAAGGGTAATCTATGCTAGTGTCGAGAAAAAGAAGAAGATTGTAGAGGAAATTGTTGATGAAAGCAAGAAGATGGTGGATGAGTTGAAAAAAAAAAAACAACAGAAAAAGATGGTGATGAGAAGCTGAAAAGATCAGCAGAGGAAGCTGTTGCTGAGAAACAGCAAGTGATTAAAGAAGATCAGACTCAGATGGCGAAAGAAGCCACGGTGCCAAATACTGAGGTAATAACTAAAACTGAATCTTCTATATCATCAAATAAAATTGAAATCAAAACTGAAGTGCAGTGCAGGAAATGCATGGAAACATGCAGTGCCTGTACTAAGAAGGATGAAAATTAAAGATCCAGAAACATTGAGTTTACTAAAATTTAATATATTTTTAGAGAAAAATGTATTGAAATGCTTGAAAATGAAAATTTTTTGAAACGAAAAGAAGAAGAGCTGACACAGAAATGTGATAGTCTTGAAAAAGAAAACAAAGTTTTAAAACAAAAGTGTTCAACTTATTGCAACGAATGTGTTCAAAAGGATAAAATTATTCAAGAGTTGCAAAAAGAATATGATGGAATGAAATTGTCATATCATACTGTAAAAGAAGCTTATGAAACTTTGAAGAGTAAAGTTAAAAGTCTGAATGGGAGACTGTCAAAATGTTTAGAAACAACAAAATTAGTTAAAGCCAGGTATGATTGAAAACAACGGGTTTTAAATCAATATATTGATGAAGTTGCTAAACTTAAAGATGAATTGGCTGAAAAGAAAAAAGTTGTTAATAAACTTCAAAGTTATCATGATTCTTCATATATTCTGGAACGTATTTTCAACATCACACCAGATGGTAAAGAATCTTAAAAGAACAAAAAGGGAATTGGGTCAGAATATCATCGGGTTCCACCATCGTTGGAGAATAATTATACATTCTAGGATAAAGAGAAGGTGGAAAAAGCAATAAACATGGTTGACCAATTACCTGACAACATCGATGTGACTTACACCAAATCTGATGATCTTGGTGATTCAGAGGTGGTAGGTAAGGTTGTTGAAAGCGTTCTGACAGAGGAGTCTACCAAAATAGATAAGTCCGAATCACATGATGAAAATAAGGAAAGTTTTCACAAAAACTATCTAAAAAATTCGAAATCTGAGAAAGATGCGAATGATGATTCAATAGGATTGGCATATACCATGATTGGATTGGACAAATTATTCTCAGATATTGAATTTCCAATTCAAAATGTGATTTTGGAAAAGATTACAAAATTTTCAAATTGGTAAATTGAGAAATCTGAAATTGCAAAATTTGCTAGTAAGAGCAAGAAAACCTTTTATAACAAACCTGTTTACAAAAAGAAAAAACACAAAGGCTTGGTTGGGTTATAAATAGAGACAAAATTATAAGAAACGATTTGAAAAGACAAATTATCAGAAAAAGACGAACTTTGTCCATGGAACGAGTTCTGAAGAAGAGAAAGAACTTCGATTTAGTCGACAGACAAATGAAGAGTTCTATGCTCAGAAAAAGAAACAACAATAGGCTAAAGATGTTTCAAAGAAAACATACTTTAAATGTGATCAAATTGGACATGCTTGCCGCAAATGTCCAAATCTGAAGCCTGTTGATGTTGAAAAGAAAAAGAATGTTAATGTTGAACAGAAGAAATAGCAAACTGAAGCTGTTAAACAAGAGTCAACCAAGGTTGAGTCACGACAAACTTGGAAACCAAAGACACCCAAAGTTGTGCCACAACAGATTTGGAAACAAAAAGTTGAGATTTCTAAACCAAAGAAAAATTGGAAACCAAAAATTTCCATGTTTGAATCAAACCAAATCTGGAAACCTAAAAATGATTTTCCAAAAAGAATCGTTCAAACTGATTCAAGATTTTATCAAAAGAATGTTTCAAATGGACAAATTTGGGTTTTGAAGAAACAAAAGACTTCTGTGAGTGTTAAACGGAAAATTGATTCAACCAAGAAGGTTGAAAATAAGATTGAAATAGTTTTTGTTAAGAATGACAAAGATTTTCCGACATTGAACAATTCGTATTGTGTCACAATACCCAAGGTCAAACAGGCATGTGTTGCATTATTCAAGAAATTGAGTGAGTGTGAATGTGCAGGTGTTCCAACAGTCAAATGAATGTCATCATGTAGAGCGGAGCAGCCTGGCACGGAGGGCACAGGAGGAGGCAGATCCCTGAGACTAAAAAAAACAGGGAGTTGGTTTATTTTTGTATATAAATAAAACTTAATTAAAGGTCCCTAAAAATAGAAAAATATAAAAACCAAAAATATGTTTTTATTTTGTCAAAAATTGAAAAATGAAAAAAATATGTTTGTTTTAAAATTGGTAAAAAATTCAAAAATTTTGAAAATTGTTGATTGAATATGCCGAAACCCTCACAGCTGAACAAACATGATTAAATTCACAAGTGGTTGAAAATGATTTTAACATGTCAAAAATCAATGCGTTGTAAATCATGGGGGTGCTTTATACAAAACAGAGAATGTAAAGTAGAAAATGGATGGCGAGATGAAGCTATCTGCATCAGTTTGTCAAATTTTTGTTAAATGTTTTAGATTTTAGGGGGAGTAAAAATTTTGAAAATACAAAAAATTTGAAAAAGCCAAAAACATGAGAAAATTCAAAAAAAGTGTTGTGTAAAAAGAGGAAATGATAGTACATCAGTAGACAATCACAACATGCTAAAGAAATGGAAAGTTAAATGTGATAAACGGTCTCACTGATGATATGTCAGTAGGTTTTTACACATTTAGTAGATTGTTGTCGAGATATAAACATAAAATTAATAATTTGCTTATCTCGTGGGGAATATCTCTGGGATATATGGACTTAGTACTCCGAAATTTCGTTTGAGAGGTTGCCTGATTCTGAGATACTAGGTCTGTATACTTTTTGATATCTGGGGTATTATCCTTGGTCTTTTGATTTTGCTTTAGAAATGGCCTAGACCTCGTATAATACTTTGCATGCTTAAAGCTTTCCCTCTGCATAAAAATTGAGAATATATCGAAAGATATAAATCAAGTGCAGTTGTAAAGAAGATTCCTAAGTGGAACACACATCAAGTCGAGCCTTCATCTGTTTGACTGAACGGTAGTTCATACCTGAGCTCTCAAGGCCTCGCACTAACCCAGAGATAGATATCATATAGGTATATTCACCTGTAAGACTGAATCTAGAGAATCTTGATGCAGGAGTATATTCTGAGGTGTAACATGCGAATAAGTTAAGTGCTAAAAACATTAAATCTCGTATCTCGGAACAATTGAAGTTAGTATGAAAATTTAAGTGGATCAGTATACTGACAATCTAAGTGAATTGTTTAGAGCTTAAAGTCTATAAAAGGTCAACGGTGCTAGTGATTTGTCATAAACTGATATGATCCTCTGAAATGAACTCAAACAAAAATACTGTCTGTAAATATTTTTTACTGCATTTCATTTTAGAAAACACTCTGAAAATCTTAGAAAAACAAAAAAGAATGCGTTTTAGCATAAACTTTGAAAAAGAAAAAAAGATTTTGTTTCTACTTTATTTTCGACAGCCGATGTCTGAATGCCGAGTTTCAAAATCTAAAGTATGCTGATAATGTTTCTGAAAATAAACAAGTTCATTAATTTGAAACTTGACGTTTTAAAATAAAAATTTCAAAAACAGTTTGTGAAATCTCCAAGGTCATTAATTTGGACTTTAATGATTAACTAAGAGGGTTTTGGATGCTTAACTGTCAAATTTATATAGTTATTTGATAGAGGGAGTAGAGTCGGGTAATTCTGGGAGATTACATATTGTTACATCTATGTTTAGAGCCAGATTATCAAATCCTGAATATCCTAAAAGCTTTCATTGTTAAATATTTGTGTTTAGAGCTAGGGTTCTTGATCTTGGATCTAAATTTTCAAATATTTTACAAGTGGTCTGGAATTGTTAGATTTTCAGATTATAAACCAGATTACGATCCTTATAGCTAAGGCTAAGGGGGAGTCTAGAGAAAAGCATAAAGCAGGGGGAGCTTACAACCGAAGAGCCAGATAACTATTCTGGAGAGGAAACTGAAGAGAGCGAGAGGTTTTGCTGAAAGGGGGAGTAACTGAAGCTGTAACACCTCGTAAAATCATGGCCAATGTAGTAATGACACGTGTCATAAACTTTAAACGTGTAATGAATTGATTTCGAGGGACTAAAGTTGACAAACAAGGAAAAGATGTGTATGAAAGGATCCAAAGTGTCAACATTTGAAAACTATGTCTTTCAATAACCCTACATGATGTTTATACTCCTAAACGAATGAATTGTGAAACGTATGAAGCCGTTTGTGAAAGAAAGTGAAAGATTACAAGGCACGGGGGTTAAACGTGTCAACATGTTAAATTACTACCTCTGAGTGATCTTTTAACGAACCCGAGGCTTTGTAAAGATTAATTATACTCTCTTGAATGAGTGACGAAAAATTCATGAGGTTTCGATATCGTTTGATATTAAATACGTTAGCTTTCGTAAATAAAGGGTTAAAAGCGTCAACTTGATGAAACTAGTGTTTTCGGTTATCATTTAACGAAACCGAACCTAACTATGTTTGGTTATATCCTTAAGATCATCCACATTCTAACTTTATGGGTTAAAAGTGCTTGAAATAGAAGTTATTACGTTTTAAAAGGTCCAGGGGTTGATTCTGCCATGTTTAAAACTCAAAAACTGGTCCCCCATAGGGCTCGCGCTACGCGACCCCAAGACAGGTGTGCCGTCGCGCTACACGATGGCCTGTTTTTCACAGCAACATGCATAGGTGCAGGTTCTGCGATTTTCTTCACCATTGCATGCTAGTTTTTGATTCTATGGACTGTGTTAATGGTTTTCCCTGACACGAAGACACTTGTGAACATCTGGTGACCTCCCTTAACAGCTGGATTATTCTTGGGGACCTTCAAGTTCCTATAAATAGGACCAAGTTTTGCACATTGTTCTTGCACACTTCAATTTTCACTCTCAATCACTTCTCTGGAGCATCCTGGTTATCTAGGAAGCTTTCTCAAGTTTAATCTTCGTTCTAAGGACCCTTGTAAGCGTTCTTAGCTCCTGTAGTTAAGTTTTTATTAGCTCAATGACTGAAAGTCAAAGTTATCGTAATGATACTTTGACTTTGTGATTAATCACTAACGGTCCAGCCATTAATCGAATTGAAAGTGGCTATATGTTGGTAATTAAGTAGGTGATAATCCCTTAAAAGGGCACCTCCTAATTATCACATTTACTTGGTCAATTGTCGGGTCAAAGTAATAAACAGAAAACTCAAACGAGTCAGTTTTTATAAAATAATTCATAACTGATAATGTATAAGCTATAAAATACGTTTTATCACTTAAATAACTAGGTAAATATATAAGAACATGTTTAGACATGTTCAACTCGACAATTGTATGTGTTAGGCTCAGTTCGCAACCGAAAGTCGCAAAAGTAGACTTTTGCTTTGACTTTCAGTTCTGACCCGAATTAGCTTAGTTTAGTTATGCCTTAGGGTTCCTTTGTGACCATGTTATATATTAAAATAACCTTCTGAGGTTATACTTCATGGTCCCTTAGAAATCAGAGATCATTTACATGTTTCCGTTAAATGCTTAAAAGTTGACCAATATGCCCTTATGTTATAAAAACGAGATTTTTGAAAATGTGAGAGGACAAAAAGGTTTATTACTGAAATATAAGTATGTCTACAAAATTTGACATCAGTTTCTGGTCTCAAACTAAAGTTATGCAAGATAGCGTAAAATGAAACTTTTTGTTAATTAAATAACATTTTTAGCATAAATCATATTTAAACCCAAATTTTGTCACCAAACTCATTACCTACTGTTTTGATATAAGTTTAAGGGAATTTTGGAAATTTTTGTCAAATTTTATACGGACCATAACATAGAGTTCTTACATGAGCTCGGTAATTGACGATAATTCCCTTTTCATTAATAAAATGAGTTTTACGCATCATTTACATGTCAAAACTTTTCCTACTGATGTTATTTGTTAAATAGAATATTTTGAGCATTCAAGACTTATAAAAATCTCAGAATTTTATAAACATCTTAAATGTCGTCAAATACCGACTTTTATGCGAATTAGGCGCATAGTATGGTTTAAAACCATATTTAGCACCTAAGACATGATACTTACTGATTTCATAAATAAATTTTAATATCTTAATAGTAAGTATATGTCTTGAACTCATATTTCCAATTTGGTCCTTAAAACATATGTGAAATGACCAAATTGCCCCTCCGGTGCATAGTTTGGCCATAAATGGTAACCCTCACATATGTATGATATTTTACTGATGTGGCATGATAAAATAATTATCTTTACTGATTATTTTAGACCAGAACTTCAGTTTGCTATTTAAACTCTTTTATGAACTTTAAAATGACCAAAATACCCCTACGGGGCTTAAATTAATTTTAAATTCGTTTTGGGCATAATTGAAGATATCCTACTGATATCACAACATATTTTAAGCATAATAACTTATGCAACTTGTACTTGTCTCATCCGGTTACCCGTTATGCTTATACGCGTTCGGTACAGTTTATGTAACTAGTTTGCATAAATTAGCCGAAACGGGTCAAACCTTATCATTTTTACTTCAAAATCCAGAATGTATTTAGTTTACCCATTTTATACAAGTCTTCATACTTGTTGGGTCTAAATCGCATTCCAATCCGGTCATCGCTTAATCTCGCGTTTCGTACCGTAAACTTTTCTTTAAAACTAACCGGTCTAAGTTACAACTTGAATAAGACCCGCTAGGAATCTAATAGGTTATTAAAACCTTCATTCCAGATTAGGAGCCCAGTAAAAGCTACCTACACTTGCTGATTAGAATATACGGCTGAGTATAATTTACATTTTAGCTCAGGTAAATACTCTTAACTTATTTTCCCTTATACGGGCTTGGGATATGGTAAATTATTACTGCTTGGTCGGGTATTGAATATTTAATCGATTAGTGGTTAAATCATTGAGATAACCCGTTTTAATATGTTTTGTTTGATACAAAGCATTTGGGGGTTAATATGACCGTGTCCTGGATATCCTCGGCTCATTCATTTGAAATGGCCACGACTTAAGCACGGGGTGTAGGCATACACCTGACAGTTGCGTATGTAATGTCACACCCCGACCACGTAAAACAACAAATCGTGGCGGAAACGTCGGGGAGTGTTGTAACAGAATTATTGTTTCAAACCATGGATACAAGAGTTTCATTTTATTGAATATTAAACATTGTCTTAAAGTTAAACAAGCAATTCAAACATAGTTTATCATCGTTATTAAAGCACTAAGGCCTCGTCCGGTCCTAAGTGAGTATGCATCCTATTCGCAATCAACATTAAGCAACATCACCTGAAACATATGTAAAAACAAAGTCAGCAAAGAAATGCTGGCGAGTACATAGTTTTTGTGTGAGTATCAGATTCATGGCTCGTTTGTATGTTGAAACAACTTGTACAACTTCGTTAATTGATATTAGAAAACCTTGTTTTGTAAAATGTTTGTATTGTAAATGAATAACCAAGTCAAAATAGATTGGTTATAATTTATAACCCTTGCCATGAATCTTAACCCAAAACATTTGTTTATGTAAACCAAATCATAAATCGTTCTTATAATAAAACTCGTATGGTTTATATAGTTTCGTAAACATCGTTGTGTAATATTGTTTAACTAGTTCTCGTTATAGAACATCGTTCATTCGTTTAAATCGTTCTTGTTTTAATTGTGAAAACTACTTTTGGTCGTCTTGCTAATAACATTCAAACCTTTGTGACTCGTTCATCGTTCAACTTGTTTCTTGCATTAACAAACCTCCAAAGGGTAAGTTAACAATCATCAGATTCAGTCGTTACCCACCTAACCCACACATAACCATGGGTCCGGTCTGATAACGGGATTTGTCGGATCCTATGGTACCATAACCTAATACTGGTTGGTTCGGCCAAAATTAATGAATGTCATTCGTTATGTAATTACCCCAACAAGTTCGTTCACATTATCGAAATTGTTATTAGTTTAGTATAAACCATCCCAATCGTTTTAAAACCATCGTTAGAATATCGAAATCATTTTGATACATATGAATCACCCCAAAATAATCGAAAACAGTAAAAAGAGGGGATCTATGTACTCACTTTATTTTGCAGGCGATTCCGAATACGCAAGTCAAGATTAAGGTGTCTGATAATAAGGAAACTCAAGTTGTCCTAATGAATCGTACAAGAATAATGTATCAATATTGAGGTCGTATAGTGTTGACGGGATTTGTTGAGTATTTATTGTATTTGATAGTGTTTAGATTAACAGAAGGATCTTGTGAATTATACGTTTAGAGGGCTCGGAAAAATGATCATGATATAGAGGAATTATTTATGAAAAATATTTATTTATCATAAATAATTAAATTGCAAAAAAATGTACAATCGATTTAATATAAACATTTGTAAAAATAAATCAAATATATTTAACTAGTATCATAATTAAATATAATGATTATTGGCAAAATATTGTACAAGTGATATAATTAATTTATATCATAATAATTAAAAATAATATTTTTAATTATTGAACTTGAATATTACTGATTTAATTATATAAATATTGAAATTATATAAAATATCAGTAGCAACATTATTTTTGTAAAGATCAACACTTAAAATTAATCTGAAAATTTCAGAATTTAATTCCTAAAAATCGATTTATTATTAATTATTTAATAATAAACTATTTTAATATTGTAAAAATTAGTTTTATAAATAAATTGACTAATTTCACATTTTTAATAAAAGCAACATTGATTAATAATCTTATAAAAATTATTGGAATGTTGAAAATATTAAAAATTAATTGATTAAAAAGAAATGCAGACCCCTGGGTTCGAACCTGGGTCTGTATTGTAACCAAACAGAGTCTTAACCACTGGGCTAAGCTTCTGTTTATGTTTAGTTTAGGACTGCTATATTTATAACCAAACAGGAACTGGTCATCTTCTCCAATTGGAGTCAAACAGAAAGTCAACTCTTTCAATTCTACGGGAAAACTGTGCTATATTCAAATTAACTTTGGAGAAACATTATATAAGCATAAAAGAATTAATTGAAACAATAAAAATGAATCGGTATTGAAAGGATGATCGGATTGAAAAATTCCGGCGAAAAAGTGAGTATTCCGGCGAGTTGCAGGTTGTAATCCGACGATTTCGGGTGTTTAAGTGTTTGTAAATGGTGTGGAATGTTGCTAGGTAATGTAGGGAACTTAAATACACGAAGTTTGGATCTTAGATTCAACAAAACTTAGCGGATTTGATCTACTTTAAATTCTTTTTTTTTAATAAAAAGTTCCGATTCATAGTGGTTATAGCACGAATTTGTGTCGTTTGAATGATTGGAACGAGTTGGGATGGGTTGGGGATCATGTGGGTAGCTTTACAGGTCGAAATAATGGATTAAAATCGATTTTTGGTGATGATTTGGTCGGATCCGCGACCTGTTGTGCTGGGTATAATATTCAGATCGATTTTGAAGTTAATATATATATAATACTATCTAACATTCATCACAACCAAGCTGGTAGACCGGCTGGTTGTGCGCGTTGTTGTGGAGCAGACCGACGCGGGTTCAAGTCCCGTGTCCGGCCAGTTTGATTGATTAAACCCCTTTTTAATTTCAGAATTTATTTTAATAAATATTAAAATCCTAATAGTATATAAATGAATTTAAGTTCCTAATTCTAACAGCTCTGTACAAAGGATAAACTGGTTAAGTCGTTCGTGTTACAACAGAGAGGTCGCGAGTTCGAAACCCGGCAGGGGCCGGTTCGATACAGAAGGACCCCCCTTTTATTCGTATTTTTGGATATTTACACTTTGGTCCCTGTAGTTTGATAATTGGCAGATCTGGTCCCTGAGGTTTCAAAATTGACACTAATGGTCCCTGTAATAGTTCAGTTAAATATGCTAGCTGAGTTAAGTTTAAAGAAGGAATTCTTTGTATGAAAGTTAACCAGGTTAGGATATTTAGTTAAAATGAGTTTCAAAAAGTCAGTTTTAGTCCCTAGAGTTTAAGTTTCAGAAAATGACCAAATGAACCTTGGACTTTTATTTCAAAACTATATATTTATCTCTTTATAAAGTAAGTTTCCAAAGAATGTCAAATAGGTCCTTTAGATTGTAGTTTCACAAAATGTCACAATAGGCCCTTATAGGTTATGTAACCTTGTTTAATAGCATAAAACTCAACAAATTTGCAATTGTTTCACGTGTTTGTATTGGTATAAGCATGTAATAGCACAAAGCAAGTATGTTCAAATAAGTTTTATTCCAAATACGGTATTTGTTACAATGAAAGTTAAACAAATACGAGTGTGAAAACCAAGGTGGTTACATGTAAAACAGTATTTCACTTGTGAGGAAACTTCTTGTGGGCTTATACTAGTGGTGTGTCTATTAATCTTGTCTCGGCTTCTATCCCGGGCCCTAAACGTATGATAAACATGTAAATCTGTATACAAGATTATTTTATATGATTGTCCCAAGTTATAAAAGAATATTTGTGCCTTGTGCATTCAAATCAATTTTCATAAATGTTTTCAAAAGAGTCAGTTAATTGTATTTACCAGTGTAAACTGACGTATTTTTTCAAAAAGATTAAGTGCAGGTACTACGCAAAATGGGCTGGAAACTCCTGAGTATTAGATAAAGAGTCTTACAAGCTCTTAATACTTAAAGTCTGTCGAACAATATTTTCTTTATGTTTTAAGATCCGCATGTGGATCCACATATAACCGCTTGTATAATATTTAATTATACTTTGTGTTTCGGTTTGTATTAATATTTTACTTTCAAGACTTCCGCTGTACATTAAACTGTGATTATTTGACTATGATGATATCAACTATGTCACGATACTCCCCAGCGGGCCCACCGGTAATACGTGGAAATATCAGGGTGTGACAGGTTGGTATCAGAGCCAACATTGAGTGAATTAAACACTTACCTTTTGTGTTTAATCTCAATGACACAGTTGCACATTCCTTGACTTCTGAGTCTAGGCAAACAACTTAGGACTAATCATAATCTTAATTGTTTTGCTTTATTTGTTTTTGTTTTGACAGGACTTCAGTCAACATGCCGCCAAGAGTTAGGGGAAGGACCAGACGAGGAAAAGCCCCAATACGGGGAAGGAACGATGACGAGGCCGGACCATCTCACTGGTGCACACCATCAGCAACACTCAGTTCCAGTCCACACGAAGACTGGAGGACCTACTTGGAGCCCGCGAGACGCTCTGTCTCACTTAGTTCCTCACCGTCTTACCACCATTCATTCGGGCCACATCAAGATGAAGAGCCTCACGATTCTCATCATTCTTTTATTCCTTTGCAGCGTTCGGGTTCTCACAGTTCTTTCCAGAACCCAACTCCTTATTTCCAGAGCCGGTTCAATCCGTTGAATCAAGTCGAAGAACCAGAGGGTCCAAACCCTTTGGGACCAGCTGACCATTTTCCCGAGTACCAAAACATGGATGTGGACGAGGATCCAGATCCTGAGATGCCGCCATCAGGGACGCCGACGCATCCCATCGAGATTTCTAGCGGATCATCTTTTCATGGTTCGCCTTACAGGGCCCCTGATATCTGGGCCGAGAGATGGAGCACGTACAAGTGGGAGTATACTCCCCCTCACCACTACTCACCACCACACCATCAGGTCCCTTCAGAGGACCCACATTTTCAGGCGGTCACGCCACCGCCACCACAAGCGCCAGAACTGTGACGACCCGGATATTTAAGGTTAGCATTGCTTGAAATCCCACAACTTCTTGCGTGTGTCTCTATACAACTAAATGATTACGTGTGATTAACTGATTAAGTATGTTTAACTGATTAATTATACGGGAAATTGTTAAACATTTTGTGTGTCGTTCGACTGATTTAGAAAAACCGAATGAATTGGGCCGCGCGTATATGGGCCACGTATTCACCTCATGACCTTGGCCCAATTCACACTTTGTGAATTCTAATCCATGACTTTGGCCCAATTCACACTTTGTGAAACCCAAAGCTGCTCTCGGCCCAAGTTAGTGATGTTTGGCATATGATTAGGTATTAAGTAAAGTTCACCGGCCCACTTTATGTTATAAGTTACGTAACCTTTATTTTTATTATTCACAACTCACAATATCAACACTTGCAAACCCTACCCATCCTCAAACCTGCGTACGGCAAGAGGCAACCATCATCTTCGGGATCTCATCTCGTTCGAATGAACTGATTGGTTAGTCCCTCCGTAATTATGTTAAATCTTACCTGTTTGACCTTGTTTATGTGTGTGTATGCTTGATTATCAAACACATGTGTACGTATGTTCTACGACGTTTGCGCCATTTGAATGTACGTGAAATGGGATGTCTATTTTTACGATATTTAATTGTGGCCGATTAGTGTGTTATTTGATGATAGGGTAATATGTGAATAGTAATTGGGTTCGAGTAGATTGTATGTGATCAGCAGTATGATGTTTTGAGTTAGTGGTTAGTGAATCTCGATTATAATAGTTATCAGTTAATCATTCCTTAATGTAACCAATGATCATGTTTCCTAGACACGATATATTTGATAAGTCTTGCATGATACTGTTGATGTATGTAACATGATTCTTTTCGGTTATTTATGATTAGTTGCTTTGTGATGTGTGTGAGAGTGTAGAACATTGTTATAAAGTCAGATTTGTATGCATAAATAATTGTGGGATCTCTTATCGAAACCGGTAACCATGTGATGATCTAGCATCGTTTTATGTTAGGAGGATTAATGATTGTTGTCAGAATATCAATCAATGGGCCATGTTAGGAATTTCAGCACCGAAAAGAATGGCAGGCTATTATTGATTCTGTAGGTAGTGATTGATGGTAGGTTTGGGTGTAATATAGTTGTCACACAAATAATGAATATGTAACAATATTAATATGTGGAACAGACTTAGTATTGTTTTGTGGGGGGGGGGGGGTTATTTAAGGGTTGGTTTCTTGTGAATAAGTGGTTATTGAGAGGAGGATTGGGTATCGAAGAGGGTATTAATCAAGGAGGTAATTGTGCCAATTTGATAACACACATCACTCCTGATTAAACAACTCATAATTTTCGTGAAACATGGCAGTGGATTATATGTTGTAGTTAACTAAGTATGTGTTGGTAATTATATGCCTATTTAGTGGGCTTTCCATGTTAGAGAACTACTTATGTTAGCGGATCCAGTACTTGGGCCATCAAAACCAAACGGAACAACTAAAATATGGGCCGCATAACACCTTAAGAACTGGGCTGCTGGGTAAACGAACTGAACGGCCCAACAGGCTGCCAAAAAGGGAACCGGGCTATTTGTTTGTGTGGGCTAAACAGACTTGATGGATGGCATATTATTGTTAGTAATTTGTATGTTAACGATTGATTTGGGAGCTACGGAATGAGTCAAGTCTATACATTACTTTGTGTGTTAGTCAGGAATGTGGCAACACAGAACCCATACGATTTGAATGTGAAATGGGTGTGGTATGTTAACTAGTATTGTGAATGAACTATGATCAGGATACTTGCATGACATACGTGACAATATATGTTGCATGGTTACTGTTTGAACATTACATGTGAATAAATGCGTGAATACATGGAACTAACTGTCTCTGTAAACCCGATAGGATTTGATTGGTTAACTGTTAAACAAGCACTAAGTCTAACCGAGCAAACCGAAGGTGAGTTCACTACATTCGAGCATGCGTCCCAGTGGTTGGGGACAGTCAGTGGGTATCCCGTGGAGGGATAAGTCTTTTGGGTAAAAACGGGTATATTGGTTAATATTCTCACATATCATTCTTGTAAGTCCCTTTTGTTGTTACCTGGAGGGTAACGGGTATTAGTTGGTAGCGCTACTTAGGTTTGGCACCCTCAGACCGCTCCTAGAGAGGACGGATGTGAACTAATGACCCAGTCGGACCCAGTACTAGATAGGAGTACGTGGGAAAGGGCAGTCATGTACTTCAGGAGCCGTCTTGTTCGGAATTGAGATATTAACAATATTACTTGCATTGGTTATTGAACTGTTTTACATTCAACTGGTAACAAACGCTTTCTTAAACCGTGGACTCGCCAGCTTTGTCTGATACACTTGTTACACGCTCGCAGGTCGTTAGGTGATTGAAACAGGAGCTTGCTGGCTGGAGAGCAAGAGTTGTCATGGTCATACCGACGGGATTATTTGTCAAATACTTATTTATTATGATTGATTCGTATTTACCTTATGATACTTTAATGCTTCCGCTGAACTTGTGATTTTGAATAACTTATGATTGGAATTGTTATTACTTAATTGATGGAACTTTATCACAACTTGTGATTCAATGTAATTAGTGGCTCATTGCTAGTAGTCACACGCCTAACAGGGACACTCCCTAGGTGGTAATTTGAGGGTGTGACAGTTTGGTATCAGAGCCACTGGTTATAGGGAACTTGGTTTTAAAACGATTTCTATAAAACCAGACTATAACTGAACTGATCCGAAATCGACCATGACACTCAGCTCCAGACTGCAAGGTTTGTCTCTCGTTTACTATTGCATAGTATATCTAGTGTTTGCTTATGAATAACATCACACGTGAATGCACACTTAGCACTGCAGTATGAACTTCTATGTTACCAACCCATGTTACGTGTTTTAAGAGTGCGACTCTTCTTGAACTTTCATGATCTATGTTGTGGCGTCATCTGTCTTATTGCTCGAATTCGGGGAACCTTTTAGCGCGAGTTAAGAGGCACTGAGATAAGCATGCAAATTGCCTTATTATTATGGGTGCACACATAATAATAATGCGGGGTGCATGTGAGTCCCAGTGAGTCTTAATGAGTGTGAGAGGGGTTCCGTTCTGTTAATTGATGTTATATTAGAACTCAACAGTCTATAGGAGTCATAGCAGTGATTGTCTCCTACTCGAACATAATCTTTTCACCCCTTTCTGAATCCTTACGAATCTCGATGCTATCGAGTATCACCTGATCACACATCTGAACGCCTAGCGAACTGTGTAGAAATTTAGGTGCTAGTACGAACGTCCCTGAGTTGGATGGCTCAGCGTCAAATGATTGGACTATACTTTCCTCACTTATCTTTGTTTGCTGGAACTTAGCGTGTTGACGCCTTAGATCCCGAAGTGCGATCACTTCTGCAACACTCTCGCGACATACCGTGTATTACTCAGTCAATTTGCAAGAACAAAGGACAAGAGGGTAAACATAGTACCTTACCGACTTCAGCATTTGAACGACCCTAGTTACCGGCAACGAACAACAGCGATTTGACTCCAATCGAATCCTTAACCCTAGCCAGCGACTCATGGGAGTCGACTCTTACGAACCAATCGGGACAAAATCGATGATGATTGACTGTAGAGCGGACTGTGTAACCGCCCGCACCATGAGTAGTGCCTTAGGACATGGCACGAAGTGTGAAAGGACGCATGACACCGTTTCAGGCAACAATATTAGAGGCAACAGTCGCGGCAACATCAAGGTATTAGTGATCGTAACTTACAGTATGGAAACGAAGGTGACCTCGATAAGGATTGACTGTGTTAAGTCAAGGTGACGACAACCAAGGGAACGACAGCAGTACTGGAAATTCTCGTGATGAAAACAACACTGGAAATGAAGCTCATGGAAGGACATTTAGTATTGGCATAGGCTATACCAGGCGTAATAGCAACACGATAGCTTGGATGGGTAGCTATTCGCTTCGTCTCTGTTCTGTTTAACCCTGATGCTTCTTGAAACCGAACCTGTTGTGGAGTCGGCTGATGCAAGTCAATTGAAGCCTTATATGTTCGCTGGGATGCAAACACGACCTTGGGGGACAGGTGTTCGACATCGACCTTTCTTCCACTACCCTTGATGGTTGCAATACAGTAGTTAGTGTGGATTGGTTATCCAGAGATCGCGCAGATACACCAGTGAGGAGAAAATTTTGTGTGGAGAATCGTTATTTGTTCTAAAGCGTCAGAGTGGTGCAAAGGTTAGCTCCATTTCAGCTATGAAGGCCAGAAGTGTCTACGGAGGGATTGCGCCGCTATACTAGCAACCGTTACTGATGTTAGGGCTAAGGAAACAGAGGATCGAGGATCCATCAACCATTCGTGATTCCTTTCGGTGTGCTACCCAAGGAACTTTCGGGCTTACTTCCACAACTGTTAGGCGAAATCCCAGTCTGATCTCGCGCCAGAGGCAGCCCTAACTACACGCACTCTTACCGTCTTGCACCAGGAGGGTTGCAAGAGCTGTCTATTCAACTGCAGGCACAGTCGGACCTAGTTTTCTCTTTGGGGAGCCCCAGTTATATCCGTGAAGATAAGCCTTTTCATATGTGTACTAATTATCGAGAACTCAACGAGGGACAGTCAAGAACCGTTTGCCTCGACCATATATTGACAACCTGATGACCAGTTGCGGGGGTCGAGCTTCCATTCGAGGATTGAATAACAAACGAGCTATAGTCAGAAGGTAGTCTAAGGGGAGAATGTGCCTGCAACGGCATACCAAGCGCAGTGCGGCCATTTCGACGTTGTATTCCAAGACTTTCGAGCTAATCATCACGCCAACAGCTGTATGGATCACACGAATCGACCATGCTTATTGACGATATGTTAAATCATTTCCAGAAGAAAGGAACATCATGGGCATCTTTGTATCTTATTTGAGAGCTCCTGACGGAGGAGCCACACCGCGCGAAGTCTTGATAAATGTAACTGCTGGATGCGAGGGATACCTTTTTGGTCATATAATCAACGAAGTGGGAATACACGTGGATCTCGCTAAGACCCGTTTTGGTTAGAAACTGATCGACACAGGAGATCCCTTCGAGGATGCAGCAATTTCTTGGTCTCACTAGATGCTATCACAGATTCATCACAGGATTCTCGAAGATTGCACAACTTAAATCTCTTTAGCACAGCAGGGTGCTGTGTTCGTGGAAGACAAAACAGGAGGACGCCCTTTCAGCTTTTGAACCTCAACTCTGCAATGCTCTGAACATCGTCTTTACCCAAGGGTACGGGTGATCTAGTGGTATACCATGATGGTCTGAATCAGAGTACCAGTTACACGCCTATGCAACACGAGAAGGTGATGGGTTACATGGTGGCATAACCAGAGGAATTGCACGACTCACAACCTGCAGTAGAAGCCGTGGTCTTTGGATTTAAGTTGGAGGCATTACTTGGACGGTACCAGATGCACTGCTTAGACCGAACACAAGGGCCTCCCGTGTACTTGCGATTTAGAAAAGCTAAATGGCATCGCTGGATGGAATTTGGACGGTTACGACTGTGAAACTTGAATGTACACGAGCTTTACAGCTCACTATCGAATCTAACCTACCTGATCAGACTTGCTCTGACCAAACTAGAGAACTGAAAAGAGAGAAATTCCAAGTTGAACCCATGTGGGGCATGGGGAAGCAACCGTGGCGGGTCGGACAGTACTCGCTACTTTATGGAACAAATATGGATTCTACTGTGCAGCAATCCGAGGGGACTTCTGTTGAGCGAAGCACACCAGCCTCGATATGCTGGTCATCTGGATTTGATGGAATATGTCAGTATCAGCAACCAGAAACACCCATATGGAAATGAGAACTGATTGCCGTGGAATCTGGCACTAGTCTACTTACAACTCAAAACGGAAACAGTCTCACCTGGGTGATCGTTGATTGTCTCATGTTATCAGCACATTATCTTTCAATTAAGGAAACTGACGAGACTTCACAGCTGTGAATGTTCCGCTGAGAGAGACGACTTTTAGGCACGAGGTGCCAGCTTCTGTTACCTTTTGATTTCGAGCTATACCTGATTTATGACCGGCAATACGCAACACACTTGGCTCACACCTGGACATAAGCATTACTTATCACTGTAGGGCAACCGGGCAGAGTAACGGACCATCCTGACACGTGAAGACATGCTGCGAGCATGCGCGTAATTGACTATGGTAAACAATTGGGAAGGACACTGATCTTTGGGTAAGCTTTATTGCAGCCGTTACCGTTTTAGTATGCATACAAGCTCTGTTTGAGGCATTTCATGGATGAGAATGCTAACCTCCTAGTTACACTAAGATGGGTGACAACCTAATCACCGATTCAGAGTTTGTACTCGAACCTCATGGGAAGATTGTCCAGATCAAAATCGGTTGGCGGCAACATGTGACCATCAGAGAAGCTGATAAGCTTAGGGAACACTGGGAGTTCGCTGAAGATGAACGTAGCGGAAGTCTCACCCTGGGAGGGTGCGGTACACTATGGAAAATGTGGCCAACTTAGTTTGCAGTACACTAGGACATTTGGATTCTGGAACGAATTGATGATATGGCTCGCGAACTCGAGTTACCTGACGAATTTGGTAATGTACACAATGTCAATTATGTCTCGAACCTAATGGAGCGTCTGTTCGACGCAACACTCGTGACACCCTTGTGAGGTACCCACTATTAACAAAGTCGAATTTCAATCATGAGAGAGTTCGTTGGAACTCAAGACGTGGACCGAAGTAACCGTGAGAATGCAAAGGTCAGGTGAAGCTATGTTATTCCTGATTATTCAAACGATGGAAACAACTTTGGATATCATTGGCGAATTTCGGGACGAAATTCCCTTTCAAGTTGGGGATGATGTGGCACACCTACACCCAACTAATTTCACAATCCTGTTTTATGTGGTGCAGTTATCTGGATGCTTAGTGCGGTGGTGTAATGCTTGATTGTTATTTGGGTAGTATTACATATAGTTTAATTGGAGTTTCTATCGCTTCACTCTTTTGAGCTTACTTGTCAAATTTTGGGATGAAATTTCTTTCAAGTTGGGGATGATGTGACGACCCGGATATTTAAGGTTAGCATTGCTTGAAATCCCACAACTTCTTGCGTGTGTCTCTATACAACTAAATGATTACGTGTGATTAACTGATTAAGTATGTTTAACTGATTAATTATACGGGAAATTGTTAAACGTTTTGTGTGTCGTTCGACTGATTTAGAAAAACCGAATGAATTGGGCCGCGCGTATATGGGCCACGTATTCACCTCATGACCTTGGCCCAATTCACACTTTGTGAATTCTAATCCATGACTTTGGCCCAATTCACACTTTGTGAAACCCAAAGCTGCTCTCGGCCCAAGTTAGTGATGTTTGGCATATGATTAGGTATTAAGTAAAGTTCACCGGCCCACTTTATGTTATAAGTTACGTAACCTTTATTTTTATTATTCATAACTCACAATATCAACACTTGCAAACCCTACCCATCCTCAAACCTGCGTACGGCAAGAGGCAACCATCATCTTCGGGATCTCATCTCGTTCGAACGAATTGATTGGTTAGTCCCTTCGTAATTATGTTAAATCTTACCTGTTTGACCTTGTTTATGTGTGTGTATGCTTGATTATCAAACACATGTGTACGTATGTTCTACGACGTTTGCGCCATTTGAATGTACGTGATATGGGATGTCTATTTGTTATGATATTTAATTGTGGCCGATTAGTGTGTTATTTGATGATAGGGTAATATGTGAATAGTAATTGGGTTCGAGTAGATTGTATGTGATCAGCAGTATGATGTTTTGAGTTAGTGGTTAGTGAATCTCGATTATAATAGTTATCAGTTAATCATTCCTTAATGTAACCAATGATCATGTTTCCTAGACACGATATATTTGATAAGTCTTGCATGATACTGTTGATGTATGTAACATGATTCTTTTCGGTTATTTATGATTAGTTTCTTTGTGATGTGTGTGAGAGTGTAGAACATTGTTATAAAGTCAGATTTGTATGCATAAATAATTGTGGGATCTCTTATCGAAACCGGTAACCATGTGATGATCTAGCATCGTTTTATGTTAGGAGGATTAATGATTGTTGTCAGAATATCAATCAATGGGCCATGTTAGGAATTTCAGCACTGAAAAGAATGGCAGGCTATTATTGATTCTGTTGGTAGTGATTGATGGTAGGTTTGGGTGTAATATAGTTGTCACACAAATAATGAATATGTAACAATATTAATATGTGGAACAGACTTAGTATTGTTTTGTGGGGGGGGGGGGGGGGGGGGGGGGGGTTTATTTAAGGGTTGGTTTCTTGTGAATAAGTGGTTATTGAGAGGAGGATTGGGTATCGAAGAGGGTATTAATCAATGAGGTAATTGTGCCAATTTGATAACACACATCACTCCTGATTAAACAACTCATAATTTTCGTGAAACATGGCAGTGGATTATATGTTGTAGTTAACTAAGTATGTGTTGGTAATTATATGCCTATTTAGTGGGCTTTCCATGTTAGAGAACTACTTATGTTAGCGGATCCAGCACTTGGGCCATCAAAACCAAACGGAACAACTAAAATATGGGCCGCATAACACCTTAAGAACTGGGCTGCTGGGTAAACGAACTGAACGGCCCAACAGGCTGCCAAAAAGGGAACCGGGCTATTTGTTTGTGTGGGCTGAACAGACTTGATGGATGGCATATTATTGTTAGTAATTTGTATGTTAACGATTGATTTGGGAGCTACGGAATGAGTCAAGTCTATACATTACATTGTGTGTTAGTCAGGAATGTGGCAACACGGAACCCATACGATTTGAATGTGAAATGGGTGTGGTATGTTAACTAGTATTGTGAATGAACTATGATCAGGACACTTGCATGACATACGTGACAATATATGTTGCATGGTTACTGTTTGAACATTACATGTGAATAAATGCGTGAATACATGGAACTAACTGTCTCTGTAAACCCGATAGGATTTGATTGGTTAACTGTTAAACAAGCACTAAGTCTAACCGAGCAAACCGAAGGTGAGTTCACTACATTCGAGCATGCGTCCCAGTGGTTGGGGACAGTCAGTGGGTATCCCGTGGAGGGATAAGTCTTTTGGGTAAAAACGGGTATATTGGTTAATATTCTCACCTATCATTCTTGTAAGTCCCTTATGTTGTTACCTGGAGGGTAACGGGTATTAGTTGGTAGCGCTACTTAGGTTTGGCACCCTCACACCGCTCCTAGAGAGGACGGATGTGAACTAATGACCCAGTCGGGCCCAGTACTGGATAGGAGTACGTGGGAAAGGGCAGTCATGTACTTCAGGAGCCGTCTTGTTCGGAATTGAGATATTAACAATATTACTTGCATTGGTTATTGAACTGTTTTACATTCAACTGGTAACAAACGTTTTCTTAAACCGTGGACTCGCCAGCTTTGTCTGATACACTTGTTACATGCTCGCAGGTCGTTAGGTGATTGAAACAGGAGCTTGCTGGCTGGAGAGCAAGAGTGGTCATGGTCATACCGACGGGATTATTTGTCAAATACTTATTTATTATGATTGATTCGTATTTACCTTATGATACTTTAATGCTTCCTCTGAACTTGTGATTTTGAATAACTTATGATTGGAATTGTTATTACTTAATTAATGGAACTTTATTACAACTTGTGATTCAATGTAATTAGTGGCTCATTGATAGTAGTCACACGCCTAACAGGGACACTCCCTAGGTGGTAATTTGAGGGTGTGACAAGAACAGCCACCGCCTCCGGAACCATCGAGGCGGAGAAGAAGTGCATAGATGTCCGTGCGTGGGGGTTTCCACTTCAGCACCCCCCAACACTCCAGCAACAGCAACTACCCGCCGCTCTATGAAGACCCGCAAATGGGTGGGCCTTCAAATGCAGTTTCTGAAGTTGACTCTGCACCAGTCGCACCAGTACCACCACCCATGGGTTATGAAAACCCAATCCCATCTTACCCAGGAGCAGCTGGGTACAACCCGTTTGAGCAGCAAGCTTACTCGGGTTACAACTACAACAATGCCCCTGCCATCGACCCATACGTTGAGGCAACAAACTACAACGCTCTCTACCCTGGGCCCTTCCCAGCTACGTACCCAACTGGGTACCCTGCATATGGGTATCAATATCAATACCCACCACCTCCATAACCTCAGCAGCAGCAGCCGTCGCAGCCACCACAAATTCAACCGCCACGGCAGCAAGAAATCCTCCAAAGGTTACACGAGGTGGAACAAAGGGTAGACGAAGAGCGTAGGAGTCGCCGCGGTCTTCTAAAGGGATTGACAAACCTCATTAAGGGGAAGAAGAAGAAGAAGGATTATTAGAAATCCTTAATTATTGTATTGTTATTTTATTTAAATTAAGTCCCTGCGTGGACATTTCATTTATGTAATTGGTCCCTGCGTGGACTTGTCTTTCTTATTCTAGTCCCTACGTGGACAAGTTATTTGTTTAAAGTTCCGTTTAGGGCAACTATTGTACTTCTTAAGACAATTTATTGAATGCTTTTTTTTAAATTCTTGTTTATCATTATATATAAGCATGTACAATATAAAACAAATCAAAATATCAATTCAAATTTTTATTGATCTGCCATTAAATATTAGAAGAAAATCTTAAAGGTATAACCTAGCCCATATGTCATTTTAGACAGGGCCATGATGGTAAAACCTTTTTAAGATTCAAATATTTGTTAACATCTAAAAACATGTTAGCACTCATGACAAATGTGATTCGATAAAGTCACACTAGTCATCCTTATATTGGATTTTCCAATTCCTTATCTAACCTGATGATTTAAACATCCATTAGTGATGAAGTGCCTACGGGCTATACTTATTATCCTATAAGACAAATGGCAGTCGTAGTGTACGACTTCCTGTCAAGAAAAGGGTGATGAACTGTGTTCAAATCTTAATGCTTCGATCCTATGAGATCATGGCTTATAAATTAAACTGTCCTTGTGACTAGGCCTTTTGTGCCACCATAAAATCCATAATAGTTTATAACTGGGATTGATTATAATGAAAAATTTAAATAAACTCAATTATCAAATTAACCAAATATGGTCTATTTATACCATGGTTAATGAATCACCAAAAATGATGATTCCAAAATAGACCTCTGAACAAATGGTTGTCATTGTTTTATAGTAATCAAGCTTCAGCATGTCTAAATTGGAAGAGGTTAATAGTCATCCAAGGGAGAGAAATGATAACACCAGAATAAATGTAGCTGGTGTAGACCTTCAAGCATTGATAGATAATGCTGTTACTAGAGCCATTGACAGACAGTTCAAGGAACCAAGTAATACTCGCACTAAGACTCAATCTGTGGCTCATAGTAAGCCCCCTTCTAAGACACATGAGTCAAATAAGGACAATTCTCGTCACTCGTCGAATCAGAAGAGCCTCCCATCTAGAAAAATTGTGCTTAATCAGGAACTGCGCACAAAGACTTGTTCTTACAAGTACTTTGTCTCTTGCAAGCCAAGGGACTTTACCGGCGAAAATGGTGCCATTGACTGTATGACATGGCTTGATGAGATGGATACCGTAGTTGATATCAGTGGTTGCGCGGAACAGGATATTGTGAAGTTTGTTTCACAATCATTTAAAGGAGAGGCTTTGGCTTGGTGGAGGTCGTTAATCCAAGCCACGGGGAAGATCCCACTGTACAACTTATCTTGGGAACAATTTGTTGCACTGATCAAGGAAAACTTCTATCCTTAGCATGAGGTTGAGAAAATCAAAACTGACTTCTTGACTCTGGTCATGAAGAATTTGGATTTTCAGGCGTATGTTACAACTTTCAACACCATGTCTAGGCTTGTCCCTTATATGGTTACTCCTGAACCCAAGCGCATAGCACGCTTCATTGGAGGTCTGGCTCTGGAAATCAAGGGCAACGTTAAAGCATCTCGGCCTACCACGTATAGATCAGTAGTGGATTTGTCATTATCCCTCACACTCGATGCGGTCAGGAATAAGTCTATTAAGGCTTCTGATGAGGGAAAGCGGAAACGGGAGGATGAGAGCTCTCATCGCTCCAATAAGAAAAGAAAAGGGAACTCTGAGCATAGGAAGAGTTCTGGGTTTAAAAAGGACACCCATCAGACAAGTGAGAAGCCCAAGTGTAAAACCTGCCAGAAGCACCATTTTGGGAAGTGTAGACTCGAATCGCAATCGCAATCGCAGACGAAGCCTAAAGTTTGTGGAATCTGCAAGTCAAAAGAGCATAGAACTTTGGATTACAAGAAAATGAAGGATGCAACCTGTTATGGTTGCAATGAGAAGGGGCACATAAGGACCAATTGCCCGAAAAACCCAAAGAAGCCTGAAGAGGCCAGGAAGACTAATGTGTAAAATGTTTAATATATTTTTAAAACACCAAATTAAATAGTCAAACTAGCTTAATTACACACAATCGGCAAGTGCGCCGGTCGTTATGTAGTCAAGTCGATAAGACCGAGTATCAATCCGTGGACACAATGGCGCGACTCTCGATACTAAACTTTTGTCGAGTCCTAGTCTAGCAATTTTTAATGAGTGTTTGGATTTATATTAACTACTAAAATTAAATAAGAGAGCAAATATGAAAGCAAAACAAACAGAGAACGAATTTAGGTGAATTCAGATGACTGGAAAAGTGGCTACGTAGGCAAGATGCAAGTCAATTCACTCACGGGTTCTTGGAATGGAATAACTAAGTTTTGGCTACCGGTATCTTAAGGTTCACTAAACAAGACCTAAACTGGCTGGCAGATCATTCTCCAAACAGGTTGCAATCTAGGGTCAAGAGAAGCGTATAAACTCACCCGTTAATGTCAGATCACCTCTCGGTCTCTCTAACTTGGTTATGGTACCCTAAATCTAGATTACCTCTCAGTCTCACTAGAAACGGTACATCCGGGAAGTGTAAGGGATGTACGGGGTGGTGACTCTAATTAGGTTCTAACACGGTTTGCTAAAAATCACAAGAAAACCTAGGGTAATTCACTCTCGTGCAATTAACACCTAATCTCGTCTAATGATTAAGACAACCCGACATCTAATCTCCTCTCAGTCTCAAAGATGGTAGAATATTTAATACCAAATAGTTTATTAATTTGTTCCTAGGGTTTACTATGTCTAGCAACCACAAGATTTAGTTGAAAACACAAAGTTAACAAAATCACCTAACCCTAGCTTTAATCAATACGCAATCAATTTTAACCAAGAAAAGGTGGAACAAATATAAACCATTAATTATTAAATATGCATATACACTAGAACCTAGATTAGAACACTTTTACCATAACACTAAGCCAAAACATAAATTAACCAAACCAAGAAACCGTAAATAAAACTAACAATTATCCATAGCCTATGTAGCACAAAGAAATTCAGCCAAGCATGTTCAAGAACGAAACATAAATAAGTTCAAAGTATCCAAATCAGAAAACATGTCTATAATATTTAAGTTAAACAATCAAAACAATATAATAAACAATGTCTAACTGAAAGTGACAAACTTTGATTGTTAATCTCTCAAATCCAAAGCTTCCTTCAACTTGAACCACACTAAAATCGTCCTTCGATATGCCTTCTGTTCGTAGCCGCCTGTACTCCTTTCTTTCGTCTAACAATTGGTATATTAACAATAATCCTCCCTTGCGTCCCAAGATTCAACTTTTTTTTAACCTGCTAAACTTCACCGACTCAATATATGGGCTCCTATTATTTTTGTTCCTGAACCTTCATGGACTTTTAGACCCTTAAATTTGCACCGACCCTCTTTGCATTCTGTTTAGCCCATCATGCATCCCAAGTTAAATATCTTCACTTTACTTTGTATTGGAGAAACAGAATTTTGTGCAATGCTCTTTTCAATTAATTATCTCCATAAAGCTCATCTTCATATGATTGTTTCCATCACCTACGTATAATTGAAAGCAAAATTCAATTAATGCAATAATTAATTTGTCAATTAATTCCACTTATTAAGAATTGTAAAAATCAACCCATTATTGAATACAATTTATATAATATAATATTTAATTAGTTACTATAATATTTCTTATAATTTTCAATTAAAATTAATCATAACCAATTAAAAGTGTAGGAAATATTCATATTTTAATATGTATAAATCAGAGCATATCAAAGACCAATGCTCGAGTCTTCCAGATGGTTCAATGCGTCCAATGCTCCGGTTGGATGATTTATTGGAGAAATGTTTTATTCAACCAAGTTCATCTCCTTGGGGAGCTTCCAGTTGGATGATTTATTGGAGAAAGGTTTTATTCAACCAAGTTCATCTCCTTGGGGAGCGCCTATTCTATTTGTGAAGAAGAAAGATGGTTCAATGCGTGTTAGAAAACTTTATTTGTAAGTATTGAAGAAAATCACAATCAACTGTATCTATGAAGAGATAACAGTCCTGAAGATCACAACAAGAAGAAGAAGATCGGATAGGACAACTGAAACGCACAACATCTACTTCAAAGAATCACAAGTTGATCAAGAGCTGAATTGGATTATCAGAGAAGGTCATTTCTGAGGGATCTGATGATATTTCTGATGAAATATCATCAGTTTCTGACGATTCTGATCATCAGGATTTTTCTGATGATTTGTTCACCAGAATTTCTGATGAAGTGGTTTATCAGAAATTCTGATGAAATACCCCACTTGTCTGAAATCAGCTCTATCCAGCCACACTTACCGAAGCAAGTTGACATTATTGGATATCATGATGAAAAAGGCAACTTGAACGTTGGATTCAATGAATATGTCAAATGGCTACTTTTTGCAGGACTTATTGCATGAATAAACTATTGTTTATTCATGCACCCATCCTTCTATAAATAGAAGGCCCAACCAGCAGAAGACAATTGAGTTTGAAGCTTAGCATTCACACATACATCAAAACTCCATTGCCCTCTCACCCACAGAATTCAAGATTCACTTGTACTAGATAATAATCTTACAATCACCTTGTAAACCATTTCGTTTCAAAGTGATATAAACTTGATAATTCTGTAGGTCTTGTTTCTGAAAGTCTGATTTCCATTTCCGCACATATTTTTCTCATCTACTGAAATCACTTGCCATATTACGTGAAAAGAAGTTGTTCAGGCCATACTGGGTCCAACAATTGGTATCAGAGCAGATTGAATAAATTATTTTCAAACGATCAATCGCTCATCTTCTTTTCTCTAAATATGGCCAGCTTTCAATCCTGGAATAATGCTTTTAACATTGGTTCTATGTCCAAACCTCCGACTCTGGTCAGAGAGGAATACCCCCAATGGAAAATCAGGATGGTCAATTTCCTTAATGGTCATGACCGAGCTCTGTTTCAATCCATTGAAAGGGGTCCACATATACCAATGACTGAAATACCAGCTATTCCAGCAACTGACCAATCACCTGCTATCCCTGCCTCCCGAGCTCCCAAAAGTGAAATACTTTGGAGTGAGGAAGACAAGGAAAAGGTGGCTGGGGATGAAAGGGCAAAGTCACTTTTAATAATGGCCATCCCCAATGACATATTTTCACAAGTTGATGCATGTGCATCAGCCAAGGAAATATGGGATCAGTTGGAAAATCTTTGTGAAGGAGGAGAAAGGATGAGAAGAAACAAGAGAACAAACAATGTCTCATCTTATGAAAGGTTTAAAAGTTATCCAAATGAAAGATTAAATGATGCATATCAAAGATTTACAAAACTTTTAAACGAGCTAAAGAAATTTGGAATAACAAAGTCAAATGATGAAAGAAACATAAAATTTCTTGAAGCTTTACCTAGAGAATGGAGAAGTCTAACCATGACTTTATCCTCAACCTTAGAACTAGGAAACATGAGTCTCCATTACTTATACAACATCTTGGTCCCCAGAGAGGAAGAAATATTTGAAGAAACTATTCAAAGAGGGGGATCTTTAGCTCTTATCTCAAACTCACAAAGAACAACAACTACCAATGATCCACAACCATCAAACAGCCAAAGTTGTGAAATTTCTGATACTTCATCAGATTTTTCAGCTTTTGCTGAAGCAATAGCACTGCTCACCAAAACATTTGAGCAGAGGTTAAGGGGAGGAAGCCAGAGATACTAGAGAAGTGACAGAGGAAGGATAGATGGGAGATCTAAAGAGGAAGTTAGATCTAAGGATAAAGGGAAGGCTGAAGTTGTGTGTTATAAGTGCAAGCAGAGAGGTCACTATGCATCAGAATGCAAGACCAAGAAGCTTAAGGATGTTGCTTACTATGAGAAAAAGCTCAAAGAAGCAGCAACAAGTCAGCTTAATTGCAGGAACAGATACATGGTTATCTGATGATTCTTCTGACGATGAAGAAGAAGAATTGGAAATTTCTGCCTCATGGCACTTTCTGAAGGTCTACCAGAAACTTCAGAACAAAAGGTAAATTTAGACAATCTTAATATTGAACACAAGCTAAACAAGCTCATGTCAGATTTTCTAAATCTGCAAGAAAAACATCAATCAGATATTAGAAAATCTGATGAGTTGCAAAGGACCTTGAATAAAATCATTCTTGAAAACCAACTACTTATAGAGGAAAGTTTAGATCAAAGAGCTAAAATTGAGTTCTATGAAAATGAAAGAAAAGATCTTTACAAGAAAATCAATGATAAAGAAATCAATGTAAGAGGTTTTCAACAAGCCAAAGAATTCATAAATTTCATTAAGTCCACACCAAAGAATAAAGGAGAGGGTTTAGGATATAAAAAGTCAAGAGGAAGTAAACCCACTGTCTTTGTAAAAGCAACTCATCAGATCTCTGTTAAATTTCATCAGAATCTGATTCTGAATCTTGCAAGTCAACCTGATCTGAATACTCTTTTGAAAAACCAAACTTCAAATCAAACATAAGTGAATGCAGTCAAGAATCTATAAAGACTCCTAAAGCAGTTCACTCATCTTTTCAAAATTATCCACTCATTCCATCACAAGAAAAAATATCAGAAAATTCTAATAAAATCTTGTATGTGTGTTGACATACTGAAGCTTGTTCAACACCATCTTCAAAAGAAAAATGTAAAATCTGTTTATGGCTCAGCTTATAACAGAATTTCTGATGAAAAACCAACAAGAAAAAATAATTTGATTAGGATCCCATCAGAAAAAGTACCCAAGCATGCCTGGGTACCAAAAACCCTCTAATCATTCCATTTCAGGACCATCATTGTAACACCTCGTAAAATCAAGACCAATATAATGAAGACACGTGTCATGAGCTTTAAACATGCAATGGATTGGATATGAGGGACTAAAGTTGACAAACAAAGAAAATATGTGTGTAAGAAGATTCAAAGTGTCAACATTGGATAATTATACCTTTCAACAACCCTACACGATGTTTATACCCTTAAACGAGTGAGTTATGAATCATATGAAGCCGTTTGTGGAAGAAAGTGAAAGTTTACAAATCGCAAGGGTTAAATGTGTCAACATGTTTAAATTACACCTCTGAGTGATCTTTTAGCGAACCCAAAGATTTGTAACGATTAATTATGCTCACGAGAATAAGTGATAAAAATTTCACAAGGTTTCGATATCATACGAAGAAGTTATGCTAACATTCGTAAATAAGGGGTTAAAAGCGTCAACGTTGAAATTCAAGACTTTTCGGTGATCGTATAACTAACCGGGAACTTAACAAAGTTGGTTTATGACTTAGTCCTTAAAAGTCAAGTTTGGGGGTCAAAAGTGCAATAAAACAAGTTAAAATCAAGTTTTGGAGGACCAGGGACCAAATGTGCAATTGCTGAAAGATTTTTGACCGGATCTGGGCTCCATACCGGCCACGTAAGACCTCCCAGGACTCTTACGCAAGCCGCCTGAAAAGTGCCAACATCCAAAAACATGGCAGAGGCCAATTTCAGCCTGTTACACCGCCTTAACTTACCATTTTTCGATCCCAGGGGCTGCACCAACGGTTTTTCATGCATGGGGACACATGTAAATGATCAGGGAACACTTGTAGACTTATTTGGATTGATCTCATGCATTCTAAATCCATATATATAGACCCTTATGTTGCAACACATGAACTTGCACATTTGGAAATCATTCAAGGCATTCTCTGGAGCTCTCTGGTCATCAAACAAGTTTCCTTAAGTTCCATAATCGTGCTTAGGACTATTGTAAGTGTCCTTAACCTCTCTAATTTCAGTTTTATTAGTTTAATGGCCTAAAGTCAAACTCGTCGTAATTAAGGTTTGACTTAGTGATTAATCACTAATGGTCCATTCAATTCTCGAATTGAAAGTAGCTTTGAGTTGGTAATTATGTGGGTAATAAACCCCTAAAAGGGCACCCTCTGATTTCCACTCTAACTAGGTCAATTGTCGGGTCAAACTTAATTGTAAAAAGTCAACAGAAAGCTAATTTTCAATTCAACACATAATTAACAATGTAGAAGCCATGAAACCTGTTTTATCACTTGTATAAATTGGTAATTAATGTAAGAACATGTCTAAGCATGTTCAACCCGACAATTTTCAGTTTAAGCTCAGTTCGGAACCGAAAGTCGCAAAAGTAGACTTTTGCTTTGACTTTCAGTTCTGACCCAATGTAGCATATTTTATAAATGCCTTAGAGTTCTATTAGGACCAGGTTATAGGTTAGTGTAACCCTTTGAGGTTATACAACTTGGTTCCTTAGTTATTCGTTTCATGTGCATGTTTCCGTATTATGCCTAAATGTTGACCATTATGCCCTTTTGACCTTAAGATGAGATTTTTGAAAATGTGAGAGAACAAAAACCTTTATTACTGATTTATAAACTTGTCCTAAAAATTTGACATCAGTTTGAGGTCTAGATTAGGAGTTATGCTCAATATCGTAATTAAAAAGCTTTTTATTAATTAAACGGCGTAATTAGCATAAAGCCTATCTAAACCCAAATTTTGACACCAAACTTTTTACCCACTGATGTAATAAAATATTTTGGGATTTTTGAAGATTTTTATTTATTTTTAAGCTAAGCATAACATAGGGTTCTTGCTTTAATTCGGTAATTGTCGGTTATGCCCTTTTCTTGAATAAAATGAGTTTTACATAATATTTTGATACCAAACTTTTTGCTATTGATTTTATATGATAAATAAAATATTTTGAACTTTATAAACTAATAAAAAACTCAGATTTCCTATTTAAACCCAAAAATTGCTTAAAACCGACTTTTACGCGTTTTGAGCGCATAGTATGGGTTAAAACTTTTTTTAACATATACAACATACCTACTGATGTTTTAAGTAAAATTTTATAATTAACCAGTAAGCCAAAGTTTTAAACTCAGATTTCCAGATTTGACCTTTTATGCTTATGTGAAATTACCAAAATGCCCCTACGGTGCATAGTTTGGTTATAAAAGATAAATTTCACATATATGCAATACCCTACTATTATGACTTATAAAAATACATATTTTTACTGATTATATCAGACCTGAAACTCAGATAAATATTTAAATTCTTTTATAAGCTTTAAAATGACCAAAATACCCCTACGGGGCATAATGGAAGGTATCCTATTGATAATACAACATATTTAAGGCATATTAACTTAGGAAACCTGTTCATGACTCATTTGGTTACCGTTACGCATTTTTCGGGTTCGGTGCGGTTTACGTGACTAGTTTACATAAATTAGCCGAAACGGGTCAAACCTTATCATTTTTATCTCAAAATCCAGAATGTGTTTAGTTTACCCATATTATAAAAGTATATAAACTTGTCGGGTCTAAACCACATTCTGATCCGGTCTTCGCTTAATCGTGCGTTTTGAACCATATATCTTCCTTTAAAACTAACAGGTCTAAGTTTAGACTTAATTAAGACCCGTTAGGAATCTAATAGGTTATTAAAACCTTCGTTCCAGAATAGGAGACCAGTAAAAGATACTTGCACTCACTGATTGTGATACATACTTGCTCAGGTAAATACTTTTAACTTATTTTCCGTTATACGGGCTTGGGATACGGTATTATAATAATACCGCTTGGTCGGGTGTGTAATTATTTAAGTCGGATTGTGATTAATATATTTGCATAACCTGTTTTAATCTGTTTTGTTTGGTATATGGCTTTTGGGGGGTTAATGACCATGTCCTGGATATCCTCGGCTCATTCATTGAAATGCCACAACTTAAGCACGGGGTATAGGCATACACCTGACAGTTGGGTATGTAGAAAAGTATCCACAATAAGGTATTCCTTGTGGGCATTATACTTGTGGTGTGTCAGTTAATCTTGTCCGGCTCTTCTAACCGGCCCTGACGGACGACAAACATTTAAATCTATATACAAGATTATTTTTAAATAATTGTCCCAAGTTATAAAAGATATTTTGTGCCTTGTGCATTCAAATAAATTTTCTTAAACATTTTCAAAATGAGTCGGTTAATTGTATTTACCAGTGTAAACTAACGTATTTTCCAAAAAGGCTAAGTGCAGGTACTAAACGGAATAGGCTGGCTACTCCTAGCATCAATAAAGAGTCTTGCAAGCTTAGATGTTATAAATCTGCTGAACAATGATCTTTTTAACTTTGATCCGCATGTGGATCCTTTACAACCGTTTTGTAATAAATGATATTACTTTCATTCGGTTTGTAATGATTTTACCTTTCGACTTCCGCTGTGTATATAAATTGTGATAAATTGTCTATGATGATATCAACTACATCACGATACTCCCCACCGGTAATACGTGAAAATATCGGGGTGTGATAGGTTGGTATCGGAGCCAACGTTGAGTGAATTAAACACTAGCCTTTTGTGTTTAATCTCAATGGCACAGTTTGCACATTCCTCGACTTTTGAGTCTAGACAAAGAACTTAGGACTAATTCTGACTTATTTTGTCTTGTCTTTTATTGTTTCTTTTGTTGTTTCTTTTGTTTGTTTTGACAGGTCCTACAAAAATGCCGCCAATAACCCGAGGAAGAGGAAGAGGCAAGGGGCCATACATCGCCCCCAACGATCACGAGGCCGGGCCTTCACACCGGCGAACTCCATCTGCCACTTTAAGTACAAGTCCTCAAGAAGACTGGAGGACCCATTTAGAACCCATGAGGCGTTCAGTCTCGCTGAGCACCTCACCTTCCTACCTCAACTCTTTCGGGCCTCAATCGGAGAACGAGCCCCACAACTCACATCACTCTTTTATACCCCTTCAAAGCCCCAACTCACACCATTCCTTCAACGACCCAACACCCTACTTTCAAAGCCGGTTCAACCTGGCAAACCAAATTGAAGAGCCAATGGGTTATAACCCGTTGGGACCGGAGGACCACTTCTCCATGGACATGGAAGAGGATCCGGAACCTGCCCAGCCGCCAACCGGAACACCTACTCACCCAATCGAGATTTCGGATGGGTCGTCATATCATGGATCACCTTATCGTGGTCCAGACAGTTATGAGGCAAGGTTTGCCCAATACGACTGGGTGTTTACTCCCAGTGACCACTCACAGCAGCAGCAGCAGCAGGATCCCTCGGAGGATTCGCGTTTTGTAGCGGTTACTCCACCGCCACCACCGCCAGTACAGCAGCCGCTTCCGGAACCACCGAGGCGGAGAAGAACAACCGCACAGATGTCCGTGCAAGGGGGAGTCCGTATGAGCACCCCTCAGCATTCAAGTGGCAGTCATTACCCGCCACTATATGAAGACCCACAGATGGGTGGGCCTTCGAACCCTGTTTCTGAAGTGGAGTCTGTGCCAGTCGCACCACCGCCAATGGGTTATGATAACCCGATTCCTGCATACGCCGGTTCAGCGGCGTACAACCCATTTGAGCAGCCGGCCCATACCAACTACAACTACGCTGAAGTTGACCCATACCTTGTGGCTGCAAACTACAATGCTCTTCATCCTGAGGGGCCCTATGGAGTCCCATATCAGACTGGGTACCCACCCTATGGGTACCAATACCCGCCACCTCCTCAACCTCCTCAGCATCAGCAGCCGTCGCAGCCACCACTGATACCGCCCCAGCAGCAACAGGAGATTCTACAGAGGTTGAGCCAGGTGGAACGGGAGGTTCAAGAGGAACGTAGAAGCCACCGGGGATTTCTTAAAGGTCTGGAAAGCTTAATTAAAGGAAAGAGCAAAAGGGATCATTAAATTCCTTGTTTGTTTATTTTGTATTTCTTTAATTTTCAATCAAGTCCCTGTGTGGACATCTATTTCTGTATCCAGTCCCTGCGAGGACTTGTAGTTTCAGTTTAGCCCCTGCGTGGGCAAGCTATTTCTGTTAAAGTCCCGTTTAGGGCAATGTGTACTCTTTAAATTTTAGTGGCATGTTATAATTTAAAATTTCATTTTGTCATTTTATGCATGAATATAATATATGAAATAAATGAAAATATCATTCCTTTTATAAGATCTGCCATTGTTAAATAAAATCTAAAAAGGACAAAACCTAGCCCATGTGTCATTTTAAGACATTGCCGTGATGGTAATTCCTTAATTAGATTCAGATCCTTGTTAACATCTGAAAACATGTTAACACTCCTGGCAGATGTGATTCATAAAAATCGCACATGTCATCCTTATATTGGATTCTTCCAATTACGTCTTTATTATTTAAAACATCCATTAGTGATGTAATGCCTACGGGCCATAATCATGTCATATAAGACAAAAGACAGTTGTAGCCTATAACTCTCTGTCAAGAAAAGGTGATGAACTATGATTCAAGCCTTAGTACCTCAATCCTACAGGATCTTGACTTATAATTTGAATGTGTCCATGTGACTTGGCCTTTTGTGCCATTATTATATTTAATTATAACTAAGGGTTATTAATGAAAAAAAAAATCCTGAATGAAACACTTAACAAATTAACCAATATGGTTCTTTAATATCATGGTTAATAAATTAATAAGATGGCAAATCTACTAGAAACCTCTAAGAAATCATTGTCATCCAAGGGAGAACCATGATACTACCAGGATCAACGTAACTGGTGCGGAACTTCAAGCATTGATTGATAATGCTGTTACCAAAGCCATGGATAGGCAGTTTAATGAATCTAGTGGTACTCGAAGTAAGACCCTATCTACACCTCATTCTAAATCACAACCTAAGACTCACTCTGAGGCTCATAGTAAGCCACCTCCTAAACATCACGAGTCAAGAATGGATGATGATCAACACTCCTCAAATCAGCATAGTGTTCCGTCTAAGAAGATTGTATTTGATCAGGAGCCACGTACAAAGACCTGCTCCTATAAGTACTTTGTCTCCTGCAAACCCAGGGATTTCACTGGGGAAAAAGGAGCTATTGACTGCATGACGTGGCTAGACGAGATGGACACCGTGGTTGATATCAGTGGTTGCGCTGATAGGGATGTTGTGAAGTTTGTATCACAGTCGTTTAAAGGTGAAGCACTAGCTTGGTGGAGGTCTTTGATCCAAGTTACTGGAAAGATTCCGTTATACAATTTGACATGGGCTCAATTTGTTGCTTTAATCAAGGATACATTCTGTCCTCAACACGAAGTTGAGAAGATCGAGACTGACTTCCTGACATTGGTCATGAAGAATTTAGATTATCAGGCATATCTCAAAAGTTTTAATACTATGTCTCGATTGGTTCCATACTTGGTGACGCCGGAACCAAAACGGATTGCCCGTTTCATTGGGGGTTTAGCCCCGGAGATCAAAGCTAGTGTGAAGGCGTCTCGACCTACCTCTTTTAGGTCAGCAGCTGACTTGTCTTTATCCCTTACTCTGGATGCGATCAGGCTGAGGTCGCTTAAGATTTCTGAAGAAGGAAAAAGGAAACATGAGGATGATAACTCACATCGTTCTGACAAGAAGCGTAAGGGGAACTTAGACCACAAGAAGAATTTTGGGTCTAACAAGGGTAACCAGCAAGTGGATGAGAAGCCTAAATGCAAAACCTACTAAAAACGTCACTTCGGGAAATGCAGGTTTGAATCAAAGTTGCAGTCGCAGTCAAATCCGATTGGTTGTGGGATCTGCAAGTCCAAAGAACACAAGACTTTGGATTGCAAGAAGTTGAAGGATGCGACCTGTTATGGTTGTAATGAGAAAGGGCACATCAAGACCAACTGCCCAAAGTATGCGAAGAAGCCTGAAGAAGGCAAGAAGACTAATGATAGGGTCTTTCAGATGAATGCACGGGAAGCAGTGCAAGATGATAATGTGATAACAGGTACCTTCCTTATTAATGATGTTTATGCAAGGGTATTGTTTGATTCGGGTGCAGATAAGTCATTCGTCGATGATAAGTTTTGTAAATTTATAAATCTGCCTGTTAAAACCCTAAGCATGAAATATGAAGTAGAGTTGGCCGATGGTACCATAGAAACTGCCTCAACTATGTTAGATGGATGCTTTACATCCATTAGGAACCACTCCTTTCCGTTATCCTTGCTTCCTCTGAAATTAGCTGGTTTCGACATAGTGATAGGCATGGATTGGTTATCTCATAACCAAGCCCAGATTGTTTATGATAAGAAACAAGTGGTGATCAAGACTCCGTATGGTGAGCCACTTACCATACAGGGAGACACTCAGTATGGGTTACCTAAGCAAGTGTCTATGCTTAAGGCATCAAAGTGTTTGAGGAAAGGTTGTGTCATCTACATGGCACAAGTATCTATCGATGAACCAAAACCCAAGGTTGAAGATATCCCTGTCATCTCTGAATATCCAGAAGAATTCCCTGAAGAACTACCTGGTCTACCCCCAGATAGGCAAGTGGAGTTCAGAATCGACATTATACCTGGAGCACCTATTGCAAGAGCACCCTACAGATTAGCACCAACAGAGATGAAAGAGTTGAGAACTCAACTGGATGATTTATTGGCAAAGGGATTTATTAGACCTAGCTCATCTCCTTGGGGAGCACCGATCCTGTTTGTAAAGAAGAAGGATGGATCGATGTGTCTATGCATCGATTATCGCGAGCTTAACAAGGTCACTATAAAGAACAGATATCCATTGCCCAGGATCGACGATCTGTTTGATCAATTGCAAGGGGCAAGTTACTTCTCCAAGATTGACTTAAGGTCAGGTTATCATCAGCTGAAGGTTAGAGATGAAGATGCGCACAAAACTGCATTTAGGACTCGTTATGGTCACTACGAGTTCCTAGTGATGCCCTTTGGGCTCACTAATGCACCAGCAGCGTTCATGGATCTCATGAACCGCGTATGCAAGCCCTACTTGGATAAATTTGTCATCGTCTTCATTGATGAAATTCTTATTTACTCAAAGAATCAAGCTGACCATGAGAAGCATCTTCGTTGTATTCTTAAACTTCTTCAACAAGAAAAGCTCTACGCCAAGTTTTCAAAGTGTGAATTTTGGCTTCGCGAAGTCCAATTCCTTGGACATGTGGTCAGTGAGCGTGGTATCCAGGTGGATCCCGCTAAGATTGAAGCTATCATGAACTGGCAAGAGCCGAAGACGCCCACAGAGATTCGTAGCTTTTTGGGTCTGGCTGGATACTACAGGCGTTTTATTGAAAACTTCTCAAGGATTGCAGCACCCCTAACTTCACTAACCCGCAAGAATATCAAGTTTGACTGGGGTCCTAAGCAACAAGAATCTTTCGACATTCTTAAGCAGAAGTTGAGCAATGCACCTGTGTTAACGTTGCCTGATGGAATAGAAGAATTTGTAGTATATTGCGATGCATCACACGCTGGTATGGGATGTATGCTCATGCAGAAAGGCAAGGTTATTGCCTATGCTTCTCGACAGTTAAAGGTGCACGAAAAGAATTACACCACCCATGACTTGGAGTTAGGTGCCGTTGTATTTGCACTAAAACTTTGGAGGCATTATTTATATGGTACCAAGTGTGTGATCTATTCTGATCATAAGAGCCTTCAGCTTCTGTTCAATCAGAAGGATCTGAACATGAGGCAGCGTCAATGGATGGAGACTTTAAATGATTATGATTGTGAAATCCGATACCATCCAGGCAAGGCGAATGTGGTCGCCGATGCCTTAAGTAGGAAGGAAAGGGTGAAGCCCATAAGAATCAATGCCAAGAGCATTGAATTAAAGAACAGTTTGAATGAAAGACTGTTAGCCGCGCAGAAGGAAGCCGTATTAGAAGCTAACTATCCAAATGAAAAACCGGGAGTCACTGCAGAACAGTTATCAGGTGATAAGGATGGAATCCTAAGATTGAATAGAAGGATATGGGTTCCAATCTATGGAGGACTTAGGGAAGTGATCCTTTAGGAAGCCCATAGTTCTAAGTACTCCGTTCATCCTGGAAGTGACAAGATGTACCAGGATTTGAAGGCAAATTATTGGTGGATAGGCTTGAAGAAGTCTATAGCCACTTATGTAACCAAATGTCTGACATGTGCTCAAGTTAAAGCAAAACACCAGAAGCCGTTAGGTTTGCTACAACAGCCTGAACTTCCCACCTGTAAGTGGGAAATGGTGACCATGGATTTTATCACCAAGTTACTGAAGACAAAGCAACGAAATGATACTATTTGGGTTATAGTGGATAGACTGACTAAGTCAGCCCACTTTCTACCTATTAAAGAAATGCATAGCTCGGATAAGTTAGCTCAGCTATACGTGGATGAGATTGTATCTCTCCATGGAGTGCCAGTATCTATCATCTCTGATAGGGATACGAGGTATACGTCACTTTTCTGGAAAAGCTTCCAGCAATCCCTGGGCACTAGATTGAATTTCAGCACAACATATCATCCTCAGATGGATGGTCAAAGAGAGCGTACTATTCAGACACTCGAGGATATGCTACGAGCTTGTGTTATTGACTTAGGAGGAAGTTGGGATGATCATCTTCCATTGATCGAATTTTCATATAATAATAACTATCATTCCAGTATTCAAGCTGCACCATTTGAAGCTTTATATGGAAGGAAGTGCACGACGCCCGTTTGCTGGGCAGAAGTTGGAGATGTCCAACTAACAGGACCTGATATAGTCCTGGAGACGACAGATAAGATTGTACAGATACGAGATCATCTCAAAGCTGCCAGGGATAGCCAGAAAAGCTACGTAGATAAAAGGCGTAAACCTCTAAAATTCGAGGTAGGTGACAAGGTTCTACTTAAAGTATCTCCCTGGAAAGGGGTAATGCGATTTGGTAAGAAAGGCAAGTTAAGCCCAAGATACATAGGACCATTCAAGATTATCGAATGTGTCGGAACAGTGGCTTATAAGTTAAACCTGCCTGAAGAGCTCAGTGGTATTCATAATATTTTCCACATCTGCAATCTAAAGAAATGTCTAGCTGATGAATCACTAGTCATACCCCTTACGGACGTGCACATAGATGAGAGCCTGAAATTTGTTGAAAAACCTTTGTCGATCGAGGATTGACAGGTTAAGAAGCTTCGAAATAAACAGGTACCAATTGTAAAGGTTAAATGGGATACCCGTAGAGGTCCCGAGTACACGTGGGAGGTAGAGTCTACAATGAAGGAGAAGTACCCTCATTTATTTCAGTAAATCTCGAGGTCGAGATTTCTTTTAAGGGGGTGAGGATGTAACACCTCGTAAAATCAAGACCAATATAATGAAGACACGTGTCATGAGCTTTAAACGTGCAATGGATTGAATATGAGGGACTAAAGTTGACAAACAAAGAAAATTTGTGTGTAAGAAGATTCAAAGTGTCAACATTGGATAATTATACCTTTCAAAAACCCTACACGATGTTTATACCCTTAAACGAATGAATTATGAATCATATGAAGCCGTTTGTGGAAGAAAGTGAAAGTTTACAAATCGCAAGGGTTAAATGTGTCAACATGTTTAAATTATACCTCTGAGTGATCTTTTAGCAAACCCAAATCTTTGTAATGATTAATTATGTTCACGAGAATAAGTGATAAAAATTTCACAAGGTTTCGATATCGTATGAATAAGTTATGCTAACATTCGTAAATAAGGGGTTAAAAGCGTCAACGTTGAAATTCAAGACTTTTCGGTGATCGTATAACTAACCGGGAACTTAACGAAGTTGGTTTATGACTTAGAGTCCTTAAAAGTCAAGTTTGGGGGTCAAAAGTGCAATAAAACAAGTTAAAATCAAGCTTTGGAGGACCAGGGACCAAATGTGCGATTGCTGAAAGATTTTTGACCGGATCTGGGCTCCATACCGGCCGCGTAAGACCTCCCAGGACTCTTACGCGGGCCGCCTGAAAAGTGCCAGCATCCAAATACATGGCAGATGCCAGTTTCAGCATGTTACACCGCCTTAACTTACCATTTTTCGATCCCAGGGGCTGCACCAACGGTTTTTCATGCATAGGGACACATGTAAATGATCAGGGAACACTTGTAGACTTATTTGGATTGATCTCATGCATTCTAAATCCATATATATAAACCCTTATGTTGCAACACATGAACTTGCACATTTGGAAATCATTCAAGGCATTCTCTGGAGCTCTCTGGTCATCAAACAAGTTTCCTTAAGTTCCATAATCATGCTTAGGACTATTATAAGTGTCCTTAACCTCTCTAATTTCAGTTTTATTAGTTTAATGGCCTAAAGTCAAACCCATCGTAATTAAGGTTTGACTTAGTGATTAATCACTAATGGTCCAGTCAATTCTCGAATTGAAAGTAGCTTTAAGTTGGTAATTATGTGGGTAATAAACCCCTAAAAGGGCACCCTCTGATTTCCACTCTAACTAGGTCAATTGTCGGGTCAAACTTAATTGTAAAAAGTCAACAGAAAACTAATTTTCAATTAAACACATAATTAACAATGTAGAAGCCATGAAACCTGTTTTATCACTTGTATAACTTGGTAATTAATGTAAGAACATGTCTAAGCATGTTCAACCTGACAATTTTCAGTTTAAGCTCGGTTCGGAACCGAAAGTCGCAAAAGTAGACTTTTGCTTTGACTTTCAGTTCTGACCCAATGTAGCATATTTTAGAAATGCCTTAGAGCTCTATTAGGACCATTTTATAGGTTAGTGTAACCCTATGAGGTTATACAACTTGGTTCCTTAGTTATTCGTTTCAAGTGCATGTTTCCGTATTATGCCTAAATGTTGACCATTATGCCCTTTTGACCTTAAGACGAGATTTTTGAAAATGTGAGAGGAAAAATACCTTTATTACTTATTTATAAACTTGTCCTAAAAATTTGACATCAGTTTGAGGTCTAGATTAGGAGTTATGCTAAATATCGTAATTAAAAAGCTTTTTATTAATTAAACGGCGTAATTAGCATAAAGCCTATCGAAACCCAAATTTTGACACCAAACTTTTTACCCACTGATGTAATAAAATATTTGGGATTTTTGAAGATTTTTATTTATTTTTAAGCTGAGCATAACAAAGGGTTCTTGCTTTAATTCGGTAATTGTCGGTTATGCCATTTTCTTGAATAAAATGAGTTTTACATAATATTTTGATACCAAACTTTTTGCTACTGATTTTATATGATAAATAAAATATTTTGAACTTCATAAACTAATCAAAAACTCAGATTTCCTATTTAAACCCGAAAATCGCTTAAAACCGACTTTTACGCGTTTTAAGCGCATAGTATGGGTTAAAACTATTTTTAACATATACAACTTAATACCTACTGATGTTTTAAGTAAATTTTTATAATTAAACAGTAAGCCAAAGTTTTAAACTCAGATTTCCAGATTTGACCTTTAAAGCTTATTTGAAATTACCAAAATGCCCCTACGGTGCATAGTGTTAGGATCGGAGGCTCTCATGATTGTGTTTGTTTGTATAATTTAAACAAATCAATAGAGATGAACAGTGTTTAAGTGCAGCGGAAATGAACAACAAACTTTGTAAACACAATCATAGAGAGAAATCGATTTGATAAACACATGAATTGCATCAGTCGAAAGATTACAAAGTAAATGAAAAGATTACAAAGCATGCTTACAAATAAAACTCCCCCTCGGCCTGATGCTCCAAAGTTGATTGCACAAGATGAAAGGATTGGACTAGAGGAGAAGAACTCACTCAGTCAATCGAATGTAACAGTACAGAGTACTGCTCCATTTATAGGAAAACCAAACCACTGAGGCATCTCAGCTGACGTCACCATGAAAGCGACGTCTAATAGCCTAACAACCTGTAACAACTGTTCCTATACAAACACTGCTAATCTTAACCACTGATACTACATAAGACAAGTAATACACTAAACTACTGCTATCTTCTTCTATCAGTGCTTTCGTCAAAGTTGATCAGTCCTTGAGTGGGCAGTGCGTAGTCATCAGTAGATTGAACCAGCAGTGTTTACTTCTTCAGGGCTATATCAGCAGTTTAAAGGGTAACAACAGTTGTATAAGGATAGTGAATAGAGAACCATCAGTTGTTATAATCACTTTCAAGGGGAAAGCCTAATGTAAACAGCTGCTTATTGTGAATCCATTGTTATGATCCAGTTTTGGCTTTAATTATCTGTTCCTCTGGTAGGGTTCAATCCCAACAATCTCCCCCTGGAACAGATAATGCCAAAACCCTTCATTATTCTGGATCTTTATTTTCTCATCAGAAGTTCCTTAGCTTGTTTTTTAAATTCTTCTTCAAAGTCCTTGGAACTTGAGTCATCCTCATCCCTGCACAGTGTAAGTTCAAGGAGATCCTGTAGATCTTCAACACCAAGGCATAGTGCTTGTTTCCTTGATATGTACTTCACTTCACCATCGGATCTGATCAGGGTCAATACATGGGTCTTTTGATCAGAGAGCCATTTTAGTATTTTTGAACCCAATGGATTTCTTGGGAGAGATTTATTTACTGATGAGTTTGGAGATATTGGCCTTTTACAAAGTTGTGAACTTTCAGCAGACATTTGTTTGAAGGCCATTTTGATGACATCATTTGCTGCAGCTATATCTTCTGCAGTCTCTTTTTCAATCTGTTCTTGTCTCTTCTTTTGATCTAGCTTAATGGCTGTCATGTCTGCTGAAGTGTTTGGTGATGCAGGTTTGGTTAATACCTTTTTGACAAGGTTTTGAAGTTTTACTGAGCTATCTTCTTTTAGATCCATTTTCTTGATGGCTTCTGTAAAGTACTCAGCTTCCTTTTCTTTTTCTTCTTTACTGGTCAACAGTTTTCCTTTTTCTTGGTATATCACAAGGATAGGGATATCTGCTGATGTGATCAGTGGTTTAGGAGCACTAATCAGCTGTTCTGGCTTTTTGTAGTCAGGCTTCTTTGGAGTGTCAGAATCTGTCATCCTCCTTTTCTTCAGCCTTTCATAAGCCTCATCGGTATACTGCTTTATCCATTTTGCTATGGCTGTGGCAGTATCCACCTTTGCATCCACCAGCTCCTGCTTCTTTCTTTTATACTCAGATGTAAGGTCAGCAATGAGCTTTTTATATTTGTTCCAGTTTGGAGCTGTCCTCTTCTTGCTTGGATCAATTTTTGATTCTTTCAATTCTGTTTGCCTCATGCTTTAATGCAACTATTGGCCATTCTTCAAACTGTTTTTCTTCAGCTGGATAGAATTTTTCTTTCATAATGTATGCAAGATATTCATTTCTCATTTCTTTTCGTAGATCTGCTTTGGGTGGTAAATTTGACATTTCTTTGCTCAGATCTCTTGCATAATCTTCCATCTGTTTGACTTTAGTGAGCAAGAATTCTATTTTTTCTGAAATGGCTTCGTCACCTTGGTCTTTGCATTCAATTTTAGCTCTTATCTTAGCTTGCCTTGCTTTGAGCTCGAGATATTCATTCATATTTTCTGGGATTATGAAGCCTATGAGAGAAGGGAATCTTCTTTTTGAAGGATCATCCTCAGTGTATAATTGTCTCATCTCATTTTTACAGCTTCAGGTTCCAGTGGATATTTTGCAGCCATAGGATCATATTTGTCATCACCTGCCTGAGTTGTTTTTCTTTTTCTGGAATAAATTTTTGGACTGACAGATGTTGGGACAACCGGTGTTTGAATCACTGTTGTTATTTCAACAGATGTTGTAACATCTGATGTCTTCTGCTTTTTCGCAGGAGGTGATGGTGGTGTTGTGACATTGATGAGAGCAGCGGTGGATGGCTGGCAAATAGTTGTTGAAACAACTGGTGTTTCAACCTCTGTTGTCATTACAACTACTGATGTGTCAGTAGATGTCTTCTGCTTTTGAGCAGGTGGTAATTTGGTGGGTGATGATGTAGTTGTAGGTTGTGATGGTAGGGTAATGGTTGTAGTGGTGTGTGTTGAAGAGATGACAGCTGTTTGGCTAGCAGTTTTTGAAACCACTGACATATCAACTGTTTGGATGGAAGTTTGAGATTTTGTGGTTTGAGGTTTGGAGGCTTTGGGAGGTGGTTTAGATGTCTGGTTTTCCCTTTCCGGTTCAATATAAACACCATCCTCAATTCCCTTCTTCTTCAACTGCTTGATTTTCTCCCCCTTTTGGCATTATCTGGAAGGGGGGTTATCCATGAAAAGGATAGTGGGAGGAACTTTTCCAGTGGTGCTTTGGATATGAGCCTTGATAGCTTTGATGTCTGCTTGAGTATCTTTAAATCTTGACTCCACCATGTTTGTCAGCATTTGTACATGTATTGCATGCTGCTGATCAGCCATTTGTTTTTGTTTTTCAAGCAGGGGTTGAAATGCATTCCATAGCTCATTTGCAGCAGGTGCAGGTTGTGTACGTGCTTGAGCTGGAACAGCAGTGGATTGTGCTTTTTGAGCTTTTAACAACTGTTGCACCATATCCTTTATTTCAGCAACTGATGTTTCAAGTTTTTCAACTCTGCCCGTTAATTCCTAATATTTTGAATCATCACCCAAATTAATGGGATCACCTGATTCCCCACCAGCAGTGGTTGTACCAATGTGTGACTTAGGAACTGAGTCCCAAAATTCACCCATTGATGCCCCTTGTTCTTGGTTCTGGGGTCTTCTCTCTTCAACACTTGATAACCTTTTGAGGGTACCAGTGGTTAAAACAAACTCACTGGTGGTTACCAGAGGTGCTATAGAAGAAATTGCCTTTAAGGGAGTCTTACTTATGAAACAACTGTCCAAATATAGATCTGTTGATCCATCACTTGTAGTTGCTGCTCCACTTGAACTACCACCAAGAGTTACTTGTAACTCAAGGGGTGTAACCTCCTCAGTTGTTGCTGGGATAGCAGGGGTAGTAGCATCAGACACAGTCACTTATGGGAGTGTACTCTCAGTGATAGGTGATAGAGAGGAACTGGTTTGTGTCTGAGCTATAGCAACTGCATGCAACAAGGGTATTATGGATTGTGGTAATGTGATTGGTGAGGGTATGGGTGTTGAAAGAGACATGTCCTTGGGATCAGGACTGAGGAAGATGGAACCGATTGGGTCCAGAGCTTCATATTGTGGGGTCCCTGTGCTTACAACCTGATCCTTTTGTGAGGATGCAGGAGGAGTTTGAGGTAGTGGTGGAGATCTTTCTTCCAACTGCTGTGAGGAAGTAGCAGCAGTGGTTGTAAGTGACATTTATGTTGTCACTGGCAGTGGCTCTGGGATCTCATCTTCCAGAGTTACCTTTGTTTTGGGTTTGGTGGGTTTTTTGTATGATTTCTTTTTGGTCTTTTTGATAATGGCAGGTGTGGGTTTCAAAGCAGTGGTTGTGCTGCTATGATCACCTGGAGCAGTGGGCTCAGCAGCAGATACCTGAGGAGCAGTGGTAACTGCTAAATTATGCTCAGGCACCTCTGCTTTTGTTTTTATAGGTGTTAACATTCTAGTGAATGTTTCAGGTGTTAAACCTTTTATTTGAAAATAAACACCTTGTTTGAGCAAATTTTCATTTTCTTTTCCAAATTTTTGTTTAAAATAGTAGCTTAGAAACCTTGGAAAAAGTAGAAATGCTTTGCTATCAACATTTTTCACCAAATCATCAAAGATCTCCTGGGAATAGTTATAATTTTCATTATTTAAAATAGCATAACCCAAACATTGGATCTTCAATGATATTTCGTTAAAAACAGTTGTTTTATTTGAAACACACATTAAAAGTGTATGAAATAAGAATCTAGGTGCAGAAGGAAAATAACCTTTTTGTAAGGTATCCTTCTTTGCTTGTTCTGCATATCCTCTTTTCAGAAAATCAGTTTTCAACTCGTTTTTAGGGAAAGATGTTTTACCTTTCTGATCATCGAGTTTAAAGACTTCCGAAATGGATTGTGGAGTAATTTGAATCGCTTTACCCTGTATGGATGAGTTGATGGCTATGACTTTCTCGCCTTGTTTGTCAAGGGTGGCATTTTTCCAAAACTCTCTCTGGGTTTGTTGGTATATTGGAGCATCTGCTGTAAGCAAAGTTTTGTACTTTGACGCAGACATAATGTCGATGACGGAATCGAAGGTGTGATTGTTGGTGGGTTTTGTTAGTAGACCCAAGTAGTTGTGTGGGGATTTGTATGGGATTTCAATAGGTTCAGCGGCCATTTGTGTGGCTTCTTTGGGAGATGAAGATGAGGATGATTTTGATTTTGATTTTGATTTCGTCATTTTGATGAGGACGAGACGAAGAATGATCTGAGATAGAGAGTGGGAAACTGCTTTGAGAAGAGAATTTTGGAATTCAATTCGACAGTGTAAAACCCTGTTTGGGGTTTTGATCAGGGTTTTATTTAGGGAAAAGAATGAATGCTGATGTGGCAGCGGTTACAAAGATCTGAAGGCTAAAAACTGACCACGTGTCAACCGCTGATGAAAAGATGTTTTATGGAGGACAGTTGTTTTGAGAGCCACTGATGAAGCAGGCATCAGTGGTTACAACGGTAATAATATGAGAGCAGTGGGTGATTTTTACTATCAGTGGATAGCATATCAGTGGATAAGACGCTGATTTTGAGCATTAGTGCTTGCCAAGAAAATGAAAGGTCAGTGGTTGACTTTCAGCAGTGGACAGTATTTAGGAAGCAGACTTTTGAGCAAAACAGTGGTTAAGGGTAATGGTAAAGATTTGAAAGACTAGTATATCAGCAACTGTTAGTGCATCAGTGGATAAGCTTTTGACAAGTATTTTGAGCATCTGCTGTTCTGATGAAGGGAATGATTTTATCTTGTGAAATCACAATATCATCTCTAACATCTGTTGATGTTGATTCTGAAATGTCTACAAGATTGCTAACTTCAACAAAATACATTTTAGATGCAAATTGTCAAGTTCAACATGTCAGCAACTTTTATGAAAATTTGCATTCAAGGTTTTGCCACATGTCAATTACAAGTTTTGAAACTTTTATAGCTTCCTGACAGTGGTTTAGTATCCCAGTGTTTTAAAATCTGTTAGCAATCAATCTTTGATCTGTGTTAAAAACCAAACTTGAATTTGACATGACCTTGACCTTGACACATACACCATTTCCTTTTGTTCCATTTTCGAAGATAATATCACCAAAAAAAATAAAGGTTCTATATCCTGATAGGAGATTGAAACTTTTACTATAAAAAACCAGTAAAAGTACAAAATATATTATTCTTAAAGAAAAATAAAGAATAATATATCCTGCTTTATTTGAGAATTTCCTTTTCAGAAAAATTAAAGGACTTTCAGAAAACAGCACCAAAAGGATCTGGTATATTTTCCAATAAAACTCATAATTATATCATTCTCATGTTTGTGAAAATGGTCAGTGGTTTGACAACAGTGGTATAAAATTGGAAATACATTTTGACCACTGCTTGGTACCATTTTCTTGTCAGTTGATTGCAGACATGAGGACACATGTACACATAAGTTTCTGAAAACCCTGTTATAGATTTTGTTACCAAGTGATGACCTGATAGCTTGTCTAGTCCTCTTGTAAGTTTACTTACTGGAGATACAACTGTTACCAGAACTTCCCTGAACCAATGAATGCACACAGTTGCTTGTGCTTGATGACCATTTTTACCCCCAATTTTGACTCTTAAGTGTTTTACACTTATGCTCTTTTCTTTTGACATCAAAAGTTTTTAGATAAACACACTTATTGAGTACTTGTGAAACTTCTTTTTCCCTTTTTACCCAGCCCATCCATAAGTAATGAAATACTCACTAGGAGGGTTTTTTTTTTTTTTTTTTTTAGGAATCCTTATTCCAGAATTATTTTGCAGCAATGTTTTGAGAGATTTGGTCATTTCTGCACATACTTAGGCCAATTTTCACATTGCTCATGATCTGGACATTTTTGACTTGCTAATCTTCTTAATGTATTCTTAACAAAATTGATTTTGATCCTTTTGAAGGATTCTCAACCTGTTTTTCAATACATAAGATCTAACTGACTAAGTTTTAATTTCCCTCTTTTTTGAGTAAACAAAAACACTAATGTTTTATGAACATAGGTTTTTGTTGACCTGAGGTTCATCCCTTAGCAGCAAACATGATGGAAACAGCAAAAACTCCATAACAACAATTGAAATCAATTTTCGTAAATAATTTTAACATAGTTATCAGATATATTTTCAGATTTGAAAACTGTAGGTGGTTTATGTATGATATCACTTGTTATGTGAAGCTTGTGTGTCCTATGACATCTTGGTTGTTTTACAGAGCCTTTGAGTAGTCACTTTGAACGTGATTTTACGTTACTCTGTTTTTCAACTAAATACAATCAACCTTAGTATCAATGAATTTTGAGCTGAACTGTTATGTCAAATTGACTGTTAGATCGAATTTGACTGTCCAAGCTCTGATACCAATTGTTAGGATCAGAGGCTCTCATGATTGTGTTTGTTTGTATAATTTAAACAAATCAATAGAGATGAACAGAGTTTAAGTGCAGCGGAAATGAACAACAAACTTTGTAAACACAATCATAGAGAGAAATGGATTTGATAAACACATGGATTGCATCAGTCGAAAGATTACAAAGTAAATCAAAAGATTACAAAGCATGCTTACAAATAAAACTCCCCCTCAGCCTGATGCTCCAAAGTTGATTGCACAAGATGAAAGGATTGGAGTAGAGGAGAAGAACTCACTCAGTCAATCGAATGTAACAGTACAGAGTACTGCTCCATTTATAGGCAAACCAAACCACTGAGGCATCTCAGCTGACGTCACCATGAAAGCGACGTCTAACAGCCTAACAACCTGTAACAACTGTTCCTATACAAACACTGCTAATCTTAACCACTGATACTACATAAGATAAGTAATACACTAAACTACTGCTATCTTCTTCTATCAGTGCTTTCCTCAAAGTTGATCAGTCCTTAAGTGGGCAGTGCTTAGTCATCAGTAGATTGAACCAGCAGTGTTTACTTCTTCAGGGCTATATCAGCAGTTTAAAGGGTAGCAGCAGTTGTATAAGGACATTGAATAGAGAACCATCAGTTGTTATAATCACTTTCAAGGGGAAAGCCTAATGTAAACAGCTGCTTATTGTGAATCCATTGTTGTGATCCGGTTTTGGCTTTAATTATCTGTTCCTCTGGTAGGGTTCAATCCCAGCACATAGTTTGGTTATAAAAGATAAATTTCACATATATGCAATACCCTACTGTTATGACTTATAAAAATAAATATTTTTACTGATTATATCAGACCTGAAACTCAGATAAATATTTAAATTCTTTTATAAGCTTTAAAATGACCAAAATACCCCTACGGGGCATAATTTGAGTTTAAATCCATTTTGGGCATAATGGAAGGTATCCGACTGATATCACAACATATTTAAGGCATATTAACTTAGAAAACCTGTTCATGACTCATTTGGTTACCCGTTACGCATTTTTCGCGTTCGGTGCGGTTTATGTGACTAGTTTGCATAAATTAGCCGAAACGGGTCAAACCTTATCATTTTTATCTCAAAATCCAGAATGTGTTTAGTTTACCCATATTATACAAGTATACAAACTTGTCGGGTCTAAACCACATTCTGATCCGGTCTTCGCTTAATCGTGCGTTTTGAACCATATATCTTCCTTTAAAACTAACCGGTCTAAGTTTAGACTTAAGTAAGACCCGTTAGGAATCTAATAGGTTATTAAAACCTTCGTTCTAGAATAGGAGACCAGTAAAAGATACTTGCACTCGCTGATTGCGATACATACTTGCTCAGGTAAATACTTTTAACTTATTTTCCGTTGTACGGGCTTGGGATACAGTATTATAATAATACCGCTTGGTCAGGTGTGTAATTATTTAAGTCGGATTGTGATTAATATATTTTCATAACCCATTTTAATCTGTTTTGTTTGGTATATGGCTTTTGGGGGGTTAATGACCATGTCCTGGATATCCTCGGCTTATTCATTGAAATGGCCACGACTTAAGCACGGGGTGTAGGCATACACCTGACAGTTGCGTATGTAGAAAAGTATCCCACAATAAGGTATTCCTTGTGGGCATTATACTTGTGGTGTGTCAGTTAATCTTGTCCGGCTCTTCTAACCGGCCCTGACGGACGACAAACATTTAAATTTGTATACAAGATTATTTTTAAATAATTGTCCCAAGTTATAAAAGATATTTTGTGCCTTGTGCATTCAAATAAATTTTCTTAAACATTTTCAAAAAGAGTCGGTTAATTGTATTTACCAGTGTAAACTGACGTATTTTCCAAAAAGGCTATGTGCAGGTACTAAACGGAATAGGCTAGCTACTCCTAGCCTCAATAAAGAGTCTTGCAAGCTTAGATGTTATAAATCTGCTGAACAATGATCCTTTTAACTTTGATCCGCCTGTGGATCCTTTACAACCGTTTTGTAATAAATGATATTACTTTCATTCGGTTTGTAATGATTTTACCTTTTGACTTCCGCTGTGTATATAAACTGTGATAAATTGTCTATGATGATATCAACTACGTCACGATACTCCCCACCGGGCCCACCAGTAATACGTGGAAATATCAGGGTGTGACAATCATGTGCAGCAGATCTGGTACTGCGACTCAGGAAGCTCCAAGCACATGACTGGGGACAGGAGCTTACTCAGCAACTTTGTTTCAAAGCTGGGTAGAATGGTAAATTTTGGAAATGGAGTAAAAGGGAGGATAATGGGATATGGTTGCATAAGGTATGGATGTTTGACGATAGAGAAGGTAGCCTATGTTGAAGGCTTAAAGTATAATCTGCTGAGATGTGGTCAATTATGTGACAAAGGTTTTCAGGTAACCTTTTTACCAGAAAAATGCTTGTTGATAGGTATAGATGATAATAAAATCTATTTAAGTGGAAAAAGGATAAGAAAATCTATTTATTATTTTGATTTCAAAGAAGAAAGTGAACATCCAAAATTATGTTTATTTTCAAAGATCAACAAGGGTAGTAGTTGGTTATGGCACAAAAGGCTAGCCCACTTAAATTTCAAAAACCTAAGCAAACTAGCAAGCAAAGGTCCGGTAAAAGGATTACCTTTAATATCCTAAAAGAAGGATAAAATTTGTGAAGCATGTGAGATGGGTAAATCCAAAAGAAGCTCACATAAATCAATTTCTGAGTCTTCTATTTCACAAAATTTGGAACTTTTGCACATGGATTTGTGTGGACCCATAAGTACAGAAAGTTTTTCTAGAAAGAAATACATACTATAATAGTAGATGACTTCTCCAGGTACACATGGGTAGAATTTTTGAGAAAGAAAAGTGAAACTCCCGATCTGATCATTAATTTTATCAAGAAAATTGAAAATCTATTAAAACTAACAGTCAGAAGGATCAGATCAGACAATGGAACAGAGTTTAAGAATTCAAAAATTGAGAATTTCTTGTAAGTAAAGGAATCTCTCATGATTTTTCTGCTCCCCGAACACCTCAACAGAATGGGGTGGTTGAAAGAAGAAATAGGACCTTGGTTAAAGCTGCCAGAACTATGCTTGCTTATGCTAAGCTGCCCACTCATTTTTGGACAGAAGCTATAGCAAATGCATGTTTTACCCAAAACAGAACCATAATCAACAAAAGGCACAACAAAACACCATACAACATTATCAATGGAAGAATTCCAAGTGTAAAATTTTTGCACACATTTGGTTGTAGATGTTTTGTTTTCAATGATTTTGAAAGCCTTGAAACATTTGACAGAAAAGCAGAAAAAGGTATTTTTCTTGGTTACTCTTTGTCTTCAAAAGCATATAGAATTTTTATTCTCAACACAAGGACAATCAGAGAAAGTCTGTATGTTTCATTTGATGACTCATTAGAAGCAGAGGTTTCTGATGAATACATGAAAGAAATAAATTTTTCTGACAACCAAGAAAACTATGAACATCTCTTTGAAATGATAACTGAAGATTTCCTAGAACATAACTACTCTTTCAAAAACAAATCAAAAGATTCTTCATGTACTAACTCTGCAGAACAAATGTGTAGTACATCAGAAACTCAGAATTCTGATATCCTACATACAAATGAGGCACCTGTTCAGGGGGAAACTTCAAATCCATCAGAACCAACAACTTTTCACAACAAGTTAAGATGGATCAAAGGACACATTCATTCTGACATCATAGGCAATCCCGCAGATGGTGTGAGAACAAGATCTGCAACTGCACATGAGTGTGCATTTTCTGGGTTCTTAAGCAAGGTAGAACCTAAATCTGTCAAAGAAGCTCTAAGTGACCCAGACTGGATTCAAGCTATGCAAGAAGAGCTTGATCAGTTTGAAAGGAGCAAGGTATGAGATCTGGTGCCCAAGCCAAAAGACAAATTTGTCATAGGCTCAAAATGGGTATTCAGGAATAAATCTGATGAGAATGGCATAATCACTAGGAACAAAGCAAGGTTAGTGGTCAAAGGTTATTGTCAACAAGAAGGTATTGATTATGATGAAACTTTTGCACCAGTAGCTAGATTAGAAGCTGTAAGAATTTTTCTTGCTTATGCCGCATCCAAGGATTTCAAAGTTTATCAAATGGATGTAAAATCAGCTTTTCTGAATGGTAAAATTGAGGAAGAAGTTTATGTGCAACAACCAGAAGGCTTTGTTGATACAAAATTTCAAAATCATGTTTACAGATTAAACAAAGCCTTGTATGGGTTGAAGCAAGCTCCTAGAGCCTGGTATGAAACTCTATCAAACTTCTTACTCAATTCTGGGTTTACCAAAGGTACTATTAACACCACACTTTTCCTCAAAACACACAAAGGTCATACTTTGCTGGTCCACATATATGTTGATGACATTATATTTGGGTCAACAAATGAAAAATACTGTAAAAAGTTTCAAAAATTAATGACCAGCCACTTTGAAATGAGTATGATGGGTGAGTTAACCTTTTTCTTGGGGTTACAAGTATAACAAGGAATTGATGGAATATTTTTGAGTCAATCAAAATATGTGAAAACAATTCTACAAAAATACTCACCTGAAAACTGCTCTGTTTCAAAAACTCCCATGGCAACAGGGAACAAGTTGGATTCTGATAAAAATGGAACAAGTGTAGATATTAAAACCTATAGAGGGATGATAGGATCATTGCTATATTTCACTGCAAGCAGACCAGATATCATGTTTACAACATGCTTTCTGGCCCAGATATCAATGTGATCCTAAAGAATCCCATCAGGCACATCAGAACTTGGTCTCTGGTATCCTAAGGATACAAACCTTGAATTAATTGCATTTACAGATGCAGATTATGTAGGGTGCAAAATTGACAGGAAAAGCACATCTGGTGCTTGTCAACTCTTGGGAGAAAAATTGGTATGTTGGGCAAGCAAGAAACAAAACTGTGTTGCCACATCAACAGCAGAATCAGAATATGTAGCAGCAGCAAGTTGCTGTTCACAAGTGCTGTGGATGCAAACTCAACTGAAAGATTATGGAGTAACTCTGACAAAAATACCAATTCTATGTGATTCAAATAGTGCTATTGCAATAACAGAAAATCCAGTTCATCACTCAAGAACCAAACACATAGATGTCAGATATCACTTCATATAAGATCATGTGGAGAAAGGTAACATAGATATGTATTTTGTTCCAACCGAAAATCAAATTGCTGATATCTTTACAAAACCTCTTGATGAAAAGAGGCACAACTTTTTGATCAGCAAACTTGGCATGGTTAATTTAAATGATGAAGATTTTTCAGAAAACACAAGGACACAAATTGTAAACCAAATTGATGATCATCAAAGTTCTGATAATCAAAGAACAAATCAACTGGTTTCTGACAAAGCAATCCATCAATCTGATGAAACATCAGAAAATCTGATGAATCATCAATAAATGATGATTTATCAGATAATCTGAAGAAATATCAGAATATCTGGTGAAATCACCAGAAGTTCTGATATAAAATCAGAAACCAGGTTAAAACATCAGAATAATTTGTATTCATCATAAAATTCCATCTTCATGCTTATCCCACACATTGTATATATTCATGTATGTGTATAATTTGTTTTTGTATTTTTTCTCTTTCTTTAAAAAAAACAAAAAAGGGGGAAAAGTAACATGCATAGAGATAAAACTCTATATAGCTGAGAAAATCAACCGACTCTATAGAATTTTTTTTCAGTTTATTGGATTTTATTTTTACTGCCAATGCATGCAATGTCATTTTTTCATAAGAAACTTAAGTGACACGTAGGCACTAAAATGATTAGGAGCTATGAATGTAGCCGCCTAGTTATTAAATGCTTACTCACACATGGGGCTTAGTAGACTGTCACATTCACTGCAACAGATATCGTCTTAATTGAAGAGATGAAAATAAATTTTTTTTTGGCTGTTAATATCATTTATGAGGAACTATCACTTTCATCTATAAATATTAACAACCTGAAAAGAACTTACTTCACACAAAAATCATCTCTTCAAAACCCCTTCGACATAATTTTTCTTATCTTAAAAATGGGTCGCCCAAAATTGATGAAAGCAACTCAATTCCCTCTCCCATTTCACAGACTTCATAATCTTAGATTAAGATCCAACTTGGAAGGACTTGCATGGGAGGACTGCAGGTTTGTGTACAATATGATCATGCAAAGTCCTTTGGGTTTTGCTGTATCATCACATGTCACCATTTATCCAAAACTTCTTCAAGAGTTCCAGTGGAACTCTGAAATCATTTTTAGTGGTACTTCAATTTGGATAGAGAGTGAGGTTATGGGGGTTAGAATTATCCTAAAAGATGAAACAATCAGGAATGCCCTCAGACTGGGTAATGATCAAGAAATTAAATTCCTGGATAAGGCAGATGTGCAACAGACCTTGACTGAAATGGGCTATCATACATATAACTCGTCAAGGGCGGTTAGCAAATCTGGGTTTATACCACCTCTCCAGTTTTTGGTAACACAGCTAAGTGTCTGCTTCTCCAAGAAGATTGGACACTTCAACGAGCTGTCCAATAGGATGATGGAAGTGGTTCATGCTATTGTACAGGAAAAGCCTTACAACTTTGCTAAGTTTCTCATGAGAGACCTAGTAGCAAACATCCACGACCGTCAACCTTTTCTGATCTACCCTCGATTCGTAACCAAGGTGATCACCAGTCAGCTGGACTTCGGAGGAGTGAGAAGTTGCTATCCAAGGGCCGAGCTGGTACTTCAAGAAAACATAAATGAGCCCACCCTGGTGCCATCAACGAATCACACCGGTCGAATAACCAGTCTTTGGTTATATGTGAAGTGCATGTACAACGTGTTGGAGGAGGAGGAGGAGGAGTAGTTGTTGTTCGTTTTTTTTTTTTTTTGTTTTTTATTTATATATCAAGTTTTCTTTAATTTCTTTTCATTCATTTTTTTTCTTCAAAATGTGTAAATAGATCTAGGGGGAACTAACACAACATGTCTGATAAAAACAAAGAAAAGCTGGTGAAATTCAAATAAAATCTGACAGGTTTTAGTGAAACTCAGAAAATCTGATAATCAATCAGAAAATCTGGTAATTATTCAGAAAACTCATCAGGCCAGAAAATCTGACAATAGATCAGAAAATCAAATTTTTATCAGAAAAATCTCTTGAAAATCAGGAAGTTTGACAAATCATCAGAAAAACATTGCCTTTAACCAGATTTAAAGAAACTTATAACCATCTAAATTTTTGAAATAAGTTTCTTTCAAAATATTTTTTTCTGAGGACTGGAACAAGCTATATGAAAAATACTTCTTGTATATCAGAACAAAGGTGTGGAGTTCAGAACTGCAGAACAACAATGTAAGTAAAAATCTCGGAACTCTACTTATTCCCTCTCATCTCAAAAAAAAAAAATCTAATGATTCATCCTCTATAAATGAATCAAATACATTCTGATGATATATGAAGAAAATTCAACTCTCAAAAGTTTTATTCAAAATTTTCTGATATATATCATCAAGAGAAAAACCTGGGAAGGTACACAAACTCAGAAAATGTTTCTATTGGACCTTTTTGAATCAAAAAGGGTCCCACATGGAGAAAAGGTGCAAGTTGGACTTTAGTGTTTATCCGCAAAATCATTGGAATCTCTAAGTCTCTTTAAAGGATTTACATTAAATTAGAGATAAACCAAAGGTTTTCAAAAACGGTTGTTTCCTTAAAGGATTAAAACATCATTAAGGTGTCATTAACCACCTTGAATACAAACAACCCACGAAAAACACTCAAAAATCTCTGTCTGTATACACTATAAATACCTCATTCAAAACAGAGACTTCCATCTTCAACCTTCAAATTCAAAACCCTAAAACCCTTTTTCCGAAACAGAAACCCAAATTCTCAATGGCAGCTATCAACATCAACATACCACCAATTGAACACTCTGTTCCCTTCATCACTGAAGTTGAATTTCTTCCATTAAAGAGCAACAATGAAGCAATGAATGATAACATTGAAGAGTATGATATGAAGTATCAAATTCTCATTGAATTTCTGACCAGATGCCCTATAGCTCAAGCCTTCACAAAGACCAGAGTGGTACCAGAAGAACTCATACAACAAGTTGTAAAAACTCTCAAAGTCTCAAATCAACTCGAGCTAACAACACATGTGTGGGGAAATATCTTTATTACAATCTCACTGGAGAAAATAAGGGAATGTTTGGAACTACCCTTAAACCAAAGCTATGATGAAGCACCAGCAAAAGAAGATATGTTCTCACAACTTGATGCTGTAATGGGTTACAAGACAAAGATTTCAAAAATCAATGAATTCAAGAGAAACAAGCTACCTGCATTCTGGCAAGTTTTAATGGAAATTCTGAACAAGTGTCTATCATCAAAGTTTGGAGGTACATATCAGATAAATATGAATATTCTAACAATCATGTTCAGTCTCATTAGTGGGTTGAACATTGATTTGGGAACTGAAATATTTATTCTGATTAGAAGATCAATTCTGACTATGCTGGAAGGATAGACTCACATCTACCCTTTCCCAGATTTCTGTCAATCATAATTTCTGATGCTTTTTCTGAAAGGAACTTAGAAATTCCAGCATCAGAAAATATATGGTGTATAGAAATTATGAGACCGTGGACTGCCGTAGGATCTTGGAAGTCAGATTATGATGTGCCTGCTCTATCAGAAAGAATGATGAATTTGATACCAGAAGATTCACCATACAGAGCAGAATATCTGAAGATGTTGAACAAAAGGCCAGAAAACAAAGAAGTTTTTGAAAGTGTGTCCCCCATGGATCATGATGCACAAGAGTCAAGCACACCAAGAATGGAACAGCAGGGTGAATCTGATCCTCATCCAGCTGATGAAGATGTGAATATGAGTCCTGTGGCAGAAGAACATCATGCTGAAATCTCACATATGGGAGAAACAGGTGCACAACACTCCAAACTAAACTTATTTCATTTCTCTGAGAGTGATTCTGATGAATCAATTCAAGGAAAATATGAAATTTTACATAGAGGCACTATTTCTGCAAAACAAAATGTGAGTAAAACCAATGACCCATTTTTTGAATCAGAATCTGAAGAGGAAAATGTGGTGGCAACAGGTGGAGATCAGTCTACTGATCAAGGAAACCTAGATGAGAAAACTAAGAGTTTCTGAACAACTCATGGAGAACCTGAAAAGGTTCAAGGATATGAGGAAAACCAGAACTTGAATGTGTTTCAATTCTCTGGTGAGGAGACAGAGAATTTGGATTTTTCCAATCCTCTTAACCTCAGAACAACAGAGAATGTGTTTTCTGCTGGTGTTAGAAGGGGAACATATGTTGTTTCTCCTATTTCCCAAGGACATCAATCTATGTCCCCTAAACAACTTCACAAGGAACTTGAAGACACCACTGCTACTGTGAAAACAGCCACAGAAGGAAAACTTGATCTGATACTGGAAGAAATCAGAAATCAAAAATTAGATATCAAAGTTCTATCAGAAACTGTCAAAGCTGTGCAGAAGCAAACAGAAGAAAATGTCGCAGCCCTCAACAAACTGCAAAAGTCATAAGAAAATAGAGAAAGCTCATCAGAATTCGAGAAGGCTCTTAAGGAACTGCAAGATATCAAGAAAAAGATGGCTGAGGTTGCAACTGCAGGAGAATGCTCAAGTTCAGGAAAGATTCTTGAAGAAATACAGTTCCTCAGAGCCAACAACAGCAGTATGGCTGAGGCTTTTGAGAAACTGTTGATGGAATTGACTGCACAAAGAAATTAAGAAAACCAGGAGTTTCAGAAAATGAAGAAACTAGAAGAAATAAATACTCAAATTCTCACTAATGTTCATTTGTTAGTAGAGAGATTGCAGTATAATGTTGCCAGACTAGCAAAAGTTGATCTTCATGAACTGAAAGCCCCAATTCCACAAGAAAGACAAACTAGAGGATCAGAAACTCCTCAACAACAATCAGAAACCATTCAACAAGATCAAACCAAACAAACAGAAATTTCAACAGCTCAAAAATAGAAGCAACCCATGGGTCCACCTCCAGATAAACAAAAGTTACTCATGGGTCCTCCACCAAACGTCCCAAAGCCAGACACATCAAGGGTCCAACAGAAAGAACATGTTCCAGTTCAATCATCCTCTACAACCATCACAGGAGAAACAGAGTTCAGCATAAAGATGGATACAAAAGAGAAGAATGGAACATGAAGTGACTTCCTCAAAAAGGCCAAGAAAAGAAATGATAGAAGATTCGGAGGGGAACATCATAGAAATGGATGTGCTGAAAGGTGATTTACACACTATTATGTACCCTGAAGAACATCTAAAGCATTACTATTGGAAAGGTCCAGAAGACAACCCAAGAAGGCCACTCTCCCCATTAAGTAAAGGTATTGTTGAAAACAGAAACAATGGAGGATGGGTAATTCTGCACAAACACATAACCAATCCAATAGTATCTATTGAAAGAATTGATACTTTGACCACTGGAGGAGGTATCTTAGGTTATGAAGCACAAAACAAGTATACCCTGATCAAGAAAGATAACAGTGAACAAAAGGTTACTGATGTAAATCTGGCTGATGATATTCACCCAATGGGAATAGTCAAAATAAAGAATATCATTGATGAAGAGAAAGGTAATTCAGTTGTGGTCAGAAGAGCCCTTGACAGTCTCAAAAGTGCAGGAGCAAAGCTATATAAAAGGGCTACACTGGCAGACTTTGATCTATGTATCAATTTTGAGTACAGCAACAAGGTATTAATACCTCCTCCCAACACCAGAATTCCAGCTGAAATTCCTTCTAAACTTGTGAGAACTGCAACAATCTTTGACAAACCAGAAATGTGTGTAGTCTTCAAAGATGCTAATGATGAGAAAGCTCTATTCAGAATCAGTGAAACATGCAGGTATTCAAATCAAACTCTTAAATATATGAGGAACTGCATGAATGAGAAACAAGAGCAGCTCAAAAAGAAGGGAAAGAACGATGAACAGCTGAGAAAAACAATTGAAGAATGCATTGAAAACTGGATGGAATCAAGAGGATGGTACAAGGAAATGTACAAAGAAACTCAAAAGGAAATTTATCACAAGAAAAGGCTGAAGCCAGGAGACAAATACAGAAGTGGAGTGAAGATCAATTAATGAATTGATGAGATTAAATTTCTGTTTTTGAACAATATTTTATTTTTGTCTGATTTATGGTTGGTTTAACTATGTTCTATGTTTCTGAGCTTAGTTGTTTTGAATTTTTCTTTCAAGAAGCAGTTGAAAGTTGTTTATGTTAGATATAGAGATAGTTCATTTTCTTACAATACTTAGGGGGAAATTGTTAGGAAACTTTATTAGTAAGTATTGAAGAAAATCACAATCAACTGGATCTATGAAGAGATAACAGTTCTGAAGATCACAACAAGAAGAAGAAGATCGGATAGGACAACTGAAATGCACAGCATCTACTTTAAAGAATCACAAGTTGATCAAGAGCTGAATTGGATTATCAGAGAAGGTCATTTCTGATGGATCTGATGATATTTCTTATGAAATATCATCAGTTTCTGACGATTCTGATCATCAGGATTTTTCTGATGATTTGTTCACCAGAATTTCTGATGAAGTGGTTTATCAGAAATTCTGATGAAATACCCCACTTGTCTGAAATCAGCTCTATCCTGCCACACTTACCGAAGCAAGTTGACATTATTGGATATCATGATGAAAAAGGCAACTTGAACGTTGGATTCAATGAATATGTCAAATGGATACTTTTTGCAGGACTTATTGCATGAATAAACTATTGTTTATTCATGCACCTAGCCTTCTATAAATAGAATGCCCAACCAACTGAAGACAATTGAGTTTGAAGCTTAGCATTCACACATACATCAAAACTCCATTGCCCTCTCACCCACAGAATTCAAAATTCATTTGTACTAGATAATAATCTTACAATCACCTTTAAAACCATTTTGTTTCAAAGTGATATAAACTTGATAATTCTTTAGGTCTTGTTTCTGAAAGTCTGATTTCCATTTCCACACATCTTTTTCACATCTACTGAAGTCACTTGCCATATTACTTGAAAAGAAGTTGTTCAGGCCATACTGGGTCCAACAATGCATCTATGCATTGATTATCACGAGCTGAACAAAGTTACCATCAAGAACCGATACCCATTACCCAGGATCGACGATCTATTCGATCAACTGCAAGGGGCAAGTTACTTCTCAAAGATCGACCTGAGGTCGGGGTATCATCAGTTGAAGGTCAGAACCAAAGATATGCACAAGACTGCATTCAGAACAAGATATGCCCACTACGAATTCTTAGTGATGCCTTTCGGGCTCACTAATGCACCTGGAGCATTCATGGATCTCATGAATCACGTTTGCAAGCCGTATTTAGGAAAGTTTGTCATTGTTTTTATTGATGACATACTTATCTATTCAAAGAGCCAAGCTGATCATGAAAAACATCTACGGTGTATTCTTAAACTTCTGCAACAAGAAAAACTCTACGCAAAGTTCTCTAAATGTGAATTCTGGTTACAAGAAGTCCAATTTCTTGGACATGTGGTAAGTGAGCGTGGTATCCAGGTGGATCCCGCTAAGATTGAAGCAATTATGAATTGGCAAGCACCAAAAACACCCACAGAAATACGCAACTTCTTAGGTTTGGCAGGTTACTACAGACGTTTCATTGAAAACTTTTCAAGAATTGATGCACCTTTGACTTCGTTAACTCGCAAGAATATAAATTTCGACTGTGGTCCTAAGCAACAAGAATCTTTTGAGATTCTCAAGCAGAAATTAAGCAATCCCCCTGTGTTGACATTACCAGAAGAGATTGAAGATTTTGTTGTGTACTGCGACGCATCGCACACTGGTATGGGTTGTGTGCTTATGCAGAGAGGCAAGGTTATTGCCTATGCATCACGTCAATTAAAAGTGCACGAAAAGAACTACACCACCCATGATTTGGAATTGGGTGCCGTTGTATTTGCACTAAAGCTTTGGAGGCATTACCTATATGGAACCAAATGTGTAATTTACTCAGATCACAAGAGCCTTCAACATCTACATCTGTTTAACCAAAAAGATCTCAATATGAGGCAGCGTCGTTGGATGGAGGCATTGAACGATTATGATTGCGAAATTCGCTATCATCCAGGCAAAGCAAATGTTGTTTCTGATGCCTTAAGAAGAAAGGAAAGGATTAAACCTATCAGGATCAATGCCAAAGCATCGAATTAAGGAACAGCTTGAATGAAAGGTTGTTAGCTGCTCAGAAGGAAGCTGTTTTGGAAACTAACTTTCCGAATGAGAAGTTAGGCGTAACTGCTGATCAATTATCTTATGGCAAGGATGGAATCCTTAGATTAAATGGTCGAATCTGGGTTCCAATCCATGTAGGACTTAGAGATGTGATCCTCAAAGAAGCTCATAGTTCAAAATATTCAGTCCACCCAGGCAGTGATAAGATGTATCAGGATTTAAAGGCAAATTACTGGTGGATAGGTTTGAAGAAATCTATAACCACTTATGTGGCTAAATGTCTGACGTGTGCACAAGTTAAAGCCGAGCATCAAAAGCCGTCAGGTTTGCTGCAGCAGCCTGAACTTCCCACCTGGAAGTGGGAAATGGTAACTATGGATTTTATCACTAAGTTACCAAGGACGAAGCACGGGAATGATACAATATGGGTTATAGTAGACAGGCTGACCAAGTCAGCTCACTTTTTGCCCATTAAAGAAACGCACAGCTCCGATAAGCTAGCTCAGCTGTACGTGGATGAGATACTATCTCTCCACGGAGTGCCGGTATCTATTATCTCTGATAGGGATACTAGATACACATCTCATTTTTGGAAAAGCATTCAGCAATCTCTAGGCACTCGTTTAAATTTCAGTACTGCTTATCATCCTCAGACGGATGGGCAAAGCGAGCGTACGATTCAAACGCTTGAGGACATACTCAGGGCTTGTGTTATTGATTTGGGTGGAAGTTGGGATGACCATCTTTCTTTGATGGAATTTTCATACAACAATAGTTATCATTCGAGCATCCAAGCCGCGCCTTTCGAAGCCTTATATGGAAGGAAGTATAGAATGCCAGTTTGTTGGAGAAACCCGACTATCAGGACCCGATATAGTCCTGGAGACGACGGACAAGATTATTCAGATCCGTGATCGTCTGAAAGCTGCCAGGGATAGGCAGAAAAGCTATGCGGATATGAGGCGCAAACCTATAAAATTTGAAGTTGGTGATAAAGTGCTACTCAAGGTGTCACCCTGGAAAGGGGTGATGCGCTTTGGCAAAAAAGGCAAGCTGAGCCCAAGGTACATAGGACTACTTGAGATCATCGAATGCGTCGGAACTGTAGCTTACAAGCTGAACCTACCTGAAAAGCTTAGTGGGATACACAATGTATTCCACATCTGTGTTGGTGCATGCGTCTGTCGACTTCGTCTTGTATCAAGTTTTGTATGTTTGTAGATAGATCAGGGCACGTTATACGAGAAAATAGGTCAACAGCCAGTTTTAAACGAAATTAGAAAGTGTAATTTCGTTTGAAAGCAACAAGTGCATTTCAAGCGAAATTAACTTGTTAATTCCATTTGAAATGATAATCTCGCTTGAAATTGTAATTTCGTATGAAAGGTAATTCCGCTTGAGTCATGTTCAAGTGAAATTACACTGCCTATATATAGTAGTGTCCTGATTCTGTTTCAGTTAGTCGTGTATGAGTGTTTCCGGAGCCGAAGTGCTGCCGAAGTGTTGTTTCACTGTAAAACTTTGTCAAGTTAATCAGAACAACAGTTAAAGTGAATATCTTGCTGAATCACACACAATATGTCTGTTTCCGCCTTTCATATTCTGTAGAACACCTCTGAATGACTCATTTCGGTCGGTAACACGATCCTACATGTGGTATCAGAGCTCAGGAGGAGGAGTTCTATCATTTTCAGCTTGAATTCATCATATTTTCTAACTTCTACACCTTCTTTTCAAAATTGAACAACTTTTCACGGTTAAAATCGGCTAATTTTCTCACATATTGTGTGAAACTGTGTTTTAACAAATCCTTGAAAGTTTCAGATCTTAAAACGGCTTAAAACTTGATCAATTTGACAAAGTTCATACCGAAATAGTGACATCAGCATAATTCCGTTTGAAATAGCATGTTAATTTCGCTTGAAATTACATTTTGTGCCTAATTCCACTTGAAATTGTGGTTAATTCCGTTTGAAAGCCTAATTTCGTTTGAGTGATTTCACTTGAACTGGTTATTCCGTTTGAAACTGTTGAGTTGAGATTTCGTTTTAAACTGGTTTACAGGTGATTCCGTTTGAGAGTGATTCCGTTTGAATCATCTGATTTCGTTTTAACTGATATTCCGTTTGAAGTTGTTATTCCGTTTGAAAGTGTTTGTTTTGTGAAAAATTTTGCCGAAACATGGAAGAGGAATTCTACAACGTGTTTGCTACATCCCCGACTACTCCAGCTGACGTTGCTAAGAATATGAACATGGAAAATGAAACTGGAACTTTACAAAAACCCCCGAAGCTTATGGGTATTGAAGAGTATTATAGATGGAAAGATCGTTTTGAGAATTGGGTTCAGGCAACTCACTTGAGATCTTGGGAATGTATCGAGAAAAAGTATGTTAGACCACGTACTGAGTTGGGTGTTATCAAAGCAATTTCTGAACTAAATGACAAAGAACGAGACATGTATAAAGCAGAAAAGATGATGATCAGTCTGCTACAGCAAGCTATTAAAGAAGACATCTTCATATTGCTTCAACATGACAATACTTCACGATCGATCTGGGATGCGCTCAAAACTAAGTTTGAGGGTAGTGAAAAGATGATTAGGAGCAAGAAAGCATTGCTAAAGAAAGAATTTGATTTATTTTCTAGTTTACCTGGAGAAGATACAAAGAAATTGATTGAAAGATATTGTCACCTAGTTCGTTCAATGTCGTTGTTGAGTATAAACAAAGAGCGAGAGGAATGTGTTGATAAATTAGCTGATGCTTTACCTCAGAAAGAATGGGGTACTTATCTGATGATCTTCAAAAATACTGGAGAATATGATGGGTTGACGATTTCTCAGTTCATTGAGAAGATTGAAGGTCAAGATCTGGAACAGCAAAAGATTGCAAGAATGAACAATCCAAGTGCACAACAAGATGTTAAGATGTACTTCAAAGGGAGTGTTCAAAATATCGAAGCAAGCCCGAAAATCCAAACTGCTTTCAGTGTTGATAATTCATCTGAATCAATCAATCAAAACTCAAACAGTAGCAGCAGTGGATTCTCATCATATCCAAGTGTTAATCCGAAAGCATCAAACTTAAGTCATCAAGTTCAAAGTTCAAATAGCAACAATGGTCATGTCTTAAATTGCAATATTGCATTGCATTTTCAGAATGGTCAAAATTTTTCTGAAGAAGTTGTCAAAAGTCATATGGCATTACTTGTTACAGCATTGGAATCATATGAAGGATTAGTTGCAGGAAGGATTGGAAATCCCATGCTGACAAAAGAGGATTACGATCAGATCGATGCTGAGGAATTAGAGTTGATGGATATCAAGTGGTGTTTAGTAAGTGTTTTAAGAAGAGCTGAAAAATTTAAGATGATTACAGGGAGAAATGATTTTCTTGATGCAAATGTATCTACTTTGGGTTTTGATAAATCTAAAGTTACTTGTTTTCGATGCAGGGAGAAAGGACATTTCAAGAGAGAATGTAAAAATCGAGAAGTAAATGGAGCACAGAATCCGTTTGGAAAAGATGATTACTATCGGAAAGCCATATATCAACAAGTTGCTCATCAACCATATCAACAAAAAGAACCACAAACTGCACATGCTAAAATGATCGAAGATGCAAATAAGAAAGCTTATTATGGTATCATTGATCAAGATGATGAGAAAGTGGCTGCATGTTTCAGTTGGGACAAATACATTCCACCCGATTCAAAAATAGCAGGTCTCATTGCACAGATAGTTAAAGAACCAGATTTGATGATGGAGTGGATGAAAGCATTTGCTAGTGATGAGAAAAGTCAAGAAGGAGAGTTTGATTCATCAGATGAAAGTTCAGAAAGAACAACAGTTTTTGATCAAACACCATCTGATTCTGGGTTATCCGACGACAGTTCAGAAAAGACAGTAATATTTGATCAATCGCCAACTAAAGGCAGTAGTGATGATGAGGAAGAAATGAATATTGACGTTGCAAAAACTCATTTATCTCCTGAAAGTTTTCAATTTTATTTTGCAGATCGTTTGAAGAAGCTGAAGGAGAGACGAGCAGCAAAAGAACAGAAAAAGAAGACTGTTCAAAATGAAGAAGTTAAAACTGCTGAGGAGATTGTTGAAACTAAGAAGGTGATTGAAGAAGAGAAAGTTGTTGAAGTGGAAAAGATTGTTGAAGTAATCAAACTGTGTTTTAAATGCTTGGAATCTTGCAAGCAGTGCGAAGAGAAAGATGAAAAGTTGGGAGAATTTGACAAGATGAAAGAACCATTACTATTCAATCTCAATTATGTGAAAGAGTCATATGATGTGCTAAATAGAACAGTGAATGGTCTTCAAAAGACAAATTCTGAGAGAGAAGACGCATTAACTATGATAAATGCGGTACTGATGCAAAGCAGAAAGCTATCAATCAGCACATTGATGAGAGTGCACAGCTAAAGCAAGAGTTGGAGACTGAGAAGATTGAAAATGAAAGAATTAGAAGATTGTTGCAAAGTTATTCTAGTTCTGATTATTTGATTGATAGAATTTATCCAACTGTTGCAGGTTTTGAAGTGTTTCAAGATGAGAAGCTAAAGAAGAAGGATACTGGTAAGAAACAGAGTGTTAGTTATAACAAGTGTCCGCCTCCGATCTGGGAAGGATATTCTCCCAGAAAACCAAATAAGGAGCAAGTCGAAAAAGCAGTCAATATAAAGTTAAAGTCCGATATAACCGATGAATTACCAGAAAACATTGATGTTACTTTTACATCGTCTGACACTGATCATGAGTCCGAATTAATCAAAAAGGTGGTTGATCAGGTGTTGGATAAAGATGAGGAGTCAGAGTCAAAGTCCGAGTCTGGAAGTTTGAGTTCGTCAGTCAAAAGTTCAAAGACGTCGGTTAAACGGGTTTATAGTAAAGAATTTTTGATATCAAAATCTAGTTTGAATGATGAAACATTTGAAGTTGCATATACTTTGAATGATTCTGACAAATTATATTCTGATAAAGAATATCCAATAAGAGGTGTTAAACCAGAGATGATAAAAAAGGTTTTCAAATTAACAGAAATTAATATTTCTGAAATAAAAGATGTAAATCTTTCTGAAAAACCTAAAAAATATACCTCAAGAGTTCAACAACGTTTAAACAAGAAAAAGGGTTACAGTTTTGGTTCAGGTTTTCAAAAGAAACCAAACCATAATGGTAATTTCAAAAGAAAGGGATTGGGTTTTATTCCACCTGAAAATTATAAAAATGAGAAAATTTCTAAAACTAATACAAAATTTGTTTCAGGGACAAGCTGTGAAGAGGAATCAAAAAGTTCATTCTGGAAACAATCAAACAAAGAATTCATTGCCAAGAAGCAAGAGAGAATGAAGAATGAAGCTTATCAAAGAAAGGAGACAAGAACCTGTTACAAATGCAATGAAGTTGGTCACATTGCATGGAATTGTTCTCAAGCAACAATAACAAAATAGGAAGTCTCTAAAAAACTCAAAGAAAAATTTGTTGAGAAAAATGAACCACCAACTGACAAATTTAAGATTTTTGAAAATTCAACATATGGAGTTGGTGAGTGTTCAAAGAAAAATTTTTATCAAAAAGGAGCTAAACATGACAACCAAATGTGGGTTGTTAAGAAGTTTTATCCGAAACTTGGCGATGAATCTGATTCCACAAAGTCAGACAAGCCACAAGCTGAGGTTAAAGAAGAAAATTCAGTGCCTCCAATGGATGATGTCAATTTTCCACCATTAAGGGCTGAAAATTTTAAACAAAAGGTTGGAAAGGTTGAAATCTCGAATCAATTCTATTCTGAGAAGAAAGAATTTGATGTTGAGAAAGCGTTTAATGGAAATGTGAAAAAGATTTTTGGGAAAATGGTCGAGGGAAAGGCTAAAGGGGTTAAAGATTTTTATGAATCTAAGAAAGCATCTTATTACCCGAGTGCAGATGAGGAGGTAACATCCAAGTTTGGTGAAGCTTGGATGTCTGTTTTTCATAAGTGAGAAGTATGACTTGCCGGAGCTTCCAGGTTGGTAAGTGTGAAGCAGGTATCGGCATTTTTCTTGAGAACTTCACGAAATTGATTTCGGTCTACAAGTGGTAAATCAGAGACATTAAGTTGTACTTGATTTTCTACAAGTGGTGTTGATTGATTGAATTTAAAACTGTTATATTTTTAAAGTGGTTGAAAGAACAAGGTGATGAATTTAACCCCCAACCTACTTGTGAAAATCAACAAAATTTATTTTCTGGAACAACTATTTGATTAAAACAAACTTAAGTGTTTTGAAATCTACGGGAACATAGTTTGTTGTAAGGGGGAGTTCTGATTGTTTATGCCGAGTGAATGGTGATTTGAAGCAATTCAAAACAGTTGTCACTTTATTTATACAGTTTGTTTTTAAATTTCCTTTAAATGATTTTGAATTTTAGGGGGAGTAAGAAATTTCTGAAAATCCAAAAACATTTGAAAATTTGAAAAAGTAAAAAACATGATAAAATTCAAAAACGAGTTTTGTTGTAGAAAAGAGGAAATGATAGTACATCAGTGGACTATCACGGTATGCTAAAGAATTGGAAAGTTCAAATGTGATAAACGATCTCACTAATGATATGCCAGTAGGTTTTTACACATTTAGTAGATTGTGACGAGATATAAACCTAAATTTCAAACTTACTTATATCGTGGGGAACATCTCTCGGATATATGGGTAACCCCCGAAATCTTGTTTGAAAGGTCCCTCTTTCTGAGATACTAGGTCTTTATACTTAGTGATATCTGGGGTATTATCTCAGGACTTCTGATTTTGTGGAAGCAATGGCCTAGTTCCCGGAGAATACTTTACGCTTGCTTGAAATATAGCCTACCCTCAGCATAAAAAAATGATGAAATATTGAAAAATGCTAAATCATGTGCTGTTGAAGAAAAGATTCTCTAAAGAGAACCCACCAAAAAGTCGAAGCCGTCATCTCTTTGCTGAACGGAAGTTCTGACCTGAGCTCTCATGGCCCTCGCAATTAACCCTTTACAGATATCATCTGTGGTATACTCACCTGTAAGACTGAATATTGGGATCTGGATACGGGAGTATATTCTGAGGTGGGACACGCGAATAAGTTTAAGTGCTTAAAACATTAATCTCATATCTCGAAACAGTTGAACTTTGTGTGAAAATTTAAGTGGATCAGTATACTGACAATCTAAGTGAATCGTTTAGAACTTAAAATGTTTAAAGCTTAACGGTGTTGGTGATTTGTCTCAGAAACTGATATGATCCTCTTACACAAACTCACAAAAAATATTGTTTGTAAATATTTCTGTAATGCATTTCATTTCATTTCTTTTATTTCAAAATCCTAAGAGAGTTTAAGTGTGTTTTAGCATAAATTTTGAAAAATTCAAAAATATTTTCGACAACTGATGTTGGAGAGCTGATTTTCAAAATTCTAAGTGCTAAACATGATGAGCATTTCGTGAGGGGGAGTTAGTTTGAAAAATGAAAAGATTTTGAAAGAAAAATGTTTTTATTACAAGTAGTTCATCAATGATTAATATTGTAAAATCATTTCTTGATTTGGTGTATACAAGTGGAAAGCAGAGAATACATTTGTCAAATTGTAAATTTGTGAAATTTATTGTGAGGTAGAGATTGTGCAGATATGAGAGAGAGCCAAGTTTCGATCCTGAGCAGGATGTGAGCCAGGTCATGATCCTGAACTTGTGAGGAACTTAAGGAATCAAGAAACCTGATCAAGAAGAGCACAGAGCCAGGTTGCAATTCTGGAAGAAAGAGAAAGAAGATTGAGGATGTTTTGCATTGTTAGATACTTTGGAAGAGAGGTCAAGAAGACTGATAAAGACTGAAGATGCGAAGACTCGACACTGAAGACTCGTCAACATTCGAGGGGGAGTCTGTTGGTGCATGCGTCTGTCGACTTCGTCTTGTATCGAGTTTTGTATGTTTGTAGATAGATCAGGGCACGTTATACGAGAAAATAGGTCAATAGGCAGTTTCAAACGAAATTAGAAAGTGTAATTTTGTTTGAAAGCAACAAGTGCATTTCAAGCGAAATTAACTTGTTAATTCCGTTTGAAATGATAATCTCGCTTGAAATTGTAATTTCGTATGAAAGGTAATTCCGCTTGAGTCATGTTCAAGCGAAATTACACTGCCTATATATAGTAGTGTCCTGATTCCATTTCAGTTAGTCGTGTATGAGTGTTTCCGGAGCCGAAGTGCTGCCGAAGTGTTTTTTCACTGTAAAACTTTGTCAAGTTAATCAGAACAACAGTTAAAGTGAATATCTTGCTGAATCACACACAATATGTATGTTTCCGCCTTTCATATTCTGTAGAACGCCTCTGAACGACTCGTTTCGGTCGGTAACATGATCCTACAATCTGCAATTTAAAGAAATGCCTAGCCGATGAATTGCTAGCAATGTCGCATAAGGACGTGCAGATTGACGAAAGCTTGAAGTTTGTTGAAAAACCTTTGTCGATTGAGGGTCGACATGTTAAAAAGCTTCGAAGAAAGAATGTGCCGATCGTAAAAGTGAAATGGGATGCCCGTAGAGGCCCAGAATATACGTGGGAAGTTGAATCCACGATGAAACAGAAATACCCTCATCTATTCCAGTAAATCTCGAGGTCGAGATTTCTTTTAAGGGGGTAAGGATGTAACAGCTCGCAAAATCGTGGCCAATATAGTAATGACACATGTCATAAACTTTAAACGTGTAATGAATTTATTTCTAGGGACTAAAGTTGACAAACAAGGAAAAGATATGTATGAAAGGATCCAAAGTGTCAACATTTGAAAACTATACCTTTCAATAACCCTACATGATGTTTATACTCTTAAACGAATGAATTGTGAAACGTATGAAGCCGTTTATGAAAGAAAGTGAAAGATTACAAGGCACGGGGGTTAAACGTGTCAACATGTTAAATTACTACCTCTGAGTGATCTTTTAACGAACCCGGGGCTTTGTAACGATTAATTATATTCTCTTGAATGAGTGACGAAAAATTCACGAGGTTTCGATATCGTTTGATATTAAATGTGTTAGCTTTCATAAATAAAGGGTTAAAAGCGTCAACTTGATGAAACTAGTGTTTTCGGTTATCATTTAACGAAACCGGACCTAACGATGTTTGGTTATATCCTTAAGATCATCCACATTCTAACTTTATGGGTTAAAAGTGCTTGAAATAGAAGTTATTACGTTTTAAAAGGTCCAGGGGTTGATTTTGCCATGTTTAAAACTCAAAAACTGGTCCTCCATAGGGCTCGCGCTACGCGACCCCAAGACAGGTGTGCCGTCGCGCTACGCGATGGCCTGTTTTTCACATCAACATGCACAGGTGCAGGTTCTGCGATTTTCTTCACCATTGCATGCTAGTTTTTGATTCTATGGACTGTGTTAATGGTTTTCCCTAACACCAAGACACTTGTGAACATCTGGTGACCTCCCTTAACAGCTGGATTGATCTTGGGGACCTTCAAATTCCTATAAATAGGACCAAGTTTTGCACATTGTTCTTACACACTTCAATTTTCACTCTCAATCACTTCTCTGGAGCATCCTGGTTATGTAGGAAGCTTTCTCAAGTTTAATCTTCGTGTTAAGGATCCTTGTAAGCGTTCTTAGCTCCTGTAGTTAAGTTTTTATTAGCTTAATGACCGAAAGTCAAAGTTATCGTAATGATACTTTGACTTTGTGATTAATCACTAATGGTCCAGCCATTATTCGAATTGAAAGTGGCTATATGTTGGTAATTAAGTAGGTGATAATCTCTCAAAAGGGCACCTCCTAATTATCACATTTACTTGGTCAATTGTCGGGTCAAAGTAATAAACAGAAAAGTCAAACGAGTCAGTTTTTATAAAATAATTCATAACTGATAATGTATAAGCTTTAAAATACATTTTATCACTTAAATAACTTGGTAAATAATATAAGAACAAGTTTAGGCATGTTCAACCCAACAATTCTATGTGTTAGGCTCGGTTCGTAACCGAAAGTTGCAAAAGTAGACTTTTGCTTTGACTTTCAGTTCTGACCCGAATTAGCTTAGTTTAGTTATACCTTAGGGTTCCTTTGTGACCATGTTATATGTTAAAATAACCCTCTGAGGTTATACTTCATGGTCCCTTAGAAATCAGAGATCATTTACATGTTTCCGTTAAATGCTTAAAAGTTGACCAATATGCCCTTATGTTATAAAAACGAGATTTTTGAAAATGTGAGAGGGTAAAAAGCTTTATTACTGAAATATAAGTATGTCTACAAAATTTGACATCAGTTTCTGGTCTCAAACTAAAGTTATGCAAGATAGCGTAAAATGAAACTTTTTGTTAATTAAATGACAGTTTTAGCATAAATCATATTTAAACCCAAATTTTGGCACCAAACTCATTACCTACTGTTTTGATGTAATTTTTAGGGAATTTTGGAAATTTTTGTCAAATTTTATACTGACCATAACATAGAGTTCTTGCATGAGCTCGGTAATTGACGATAATGCCCTTTTCATTAATAAAATGAGTTTTACGCATCAGTTACATGTCAAACCTTTTCCTACTGATGTTATATGTTAAATAGAATATTTTGAGCATTCAAGAGTGATAAAAATCTCAGAATTTATAAACATTTTAAATATCGTGAAATACCGACTTTTTTGCGAATTAGGCGCATAGTATGGTTTAAAACCATATTTAGCACCTAAGACATGATACTTACTGATTTCATAAATAAATTTTAATATCTTAACAATAAGTATAAGTCTTGAACTCAGATTTCCAATTTGGTCCTTAAAACACATGTGAAATGACCAAATTGCACATCCGGTGCATAGTTTGGCCATAAATGGTAACCCTCACATATGTATGATATTTTACTGATGTAACATGATAAAATAATTATCTTTACTGATTATTTTAGACCCGAACTTCAGTTTTCTATTTAACATCTTTTATGTACTTTAAAATGACCAAAATACCCCTACGGGGCTTAAATTAATTTTAAATTCGTTTTGGGCATAATTGAAGATATCCTACTGATATCACAACATATTTTAAGTATAATAACTTATGGAACTTGTACTTGTCTCATCCGGTTACCCGTTATGCTTATACGCGTTCGGTACAGTTTATGTAACTAGTTTGCATAAATTAGCCGAAACGGGTCAAACCTTATCATTTTAACTTCAAAATCCAGAATGTATTTAGTTTACCCATTTTATACAAGTCTTCATACTTGTTAGGTCTAAATCGCATTCCAATCCGGTCATCGCTTAATCTCGCGTTTCGTACCGTAAACTTTCTTTAAAACTAACTGGTCTAAGTTACAACTTGAATAAGACCCGTTAAGAATCTAATAGGTTATTAAAACCTTCATTCCAGATTAGGAGCCCAGTAAAAGCTACCTACACTTACTGATTAGATTATACGGCTGAGTATAATTTACATTTTACCTCAGGTAAATACTCTTAACTTATTTTCCCTTATACGGGCTTGGGATACGGTAAATTATTACCGCTTGGTCGGGTATTGAATATTTAATCGATTTGTGGTTAAATCATTGAGATAACCCATTTTAATCTGTTTTGTTTGATACAAAGAATTTGGGGGTTAATATGAACGTGTCCTGGATATCCTCGGCTCATTCATTTGAAATGGCCACGACTTAAGCACGGGGTGTAGGCATACACCTGACAGTTGCGTATGTAAAACGGTATCTCACTCGTGAGGAAACTTCTTGTGGGCTTATACTAGTGGTGTGTCTATTAATCTTGTCTCAGCTTCTATCCCGGGCCTTGAACGTACGACAAACATGTAAATCTGTATACAAGATTATTTTATATAATTGTCCCAAGTTATAAAAGAATATTTGTGCCTTGTGCATTCAAATCAATTTTCATAAATGTTTTCAAAAGAGTCAGTTAATTGTATTTACCAGTGTAAACTGACGTATTTTTTCAAAAAGATTAAGTACAGGTACTACGCGAAATGGGCTGGAAACTCCTGAGTATTAGATAAAGAGTCTTGCAAGCTCTAAATACTTAAATCTGTCAAACAATATTTTCTTTATGTTTTAAGATCCGCATGTGGATCCACATACAACCGCTTGTATAATATTTAATTATACTTTGTGTTTCGGTTTGTATTAATATTTTACTTTCAAGACTTCCGCTGTGCATTAAACTGTGATTATTTGACTATGATGATATCAACTACGTCACAATACTCCCCACCGGTAATACGTGGAAATATCGGGGTGTGACAGAAGCGGTAAGCAGATCCAAGAGGTAGGGCTGCAAACGAACCGAACGAACATGAACAAGAACTTGTTCATGTTCGTTTGTTAAGAAATATATGTGTTCGCGAACCGTTCAAGGACACTTATCGAACGAGATTTTATGTTCGTTTTTGTTTGTTAAGGAAATGAACTTGTTCATGTTCGTGTTCGTTTGTTAATTTTAGGCAATGAACAAAAAACGAATGTTGACGAACACAAATGATCACAAACTACTGTTCATGAACACAAATGGAAACAAACAAACACAAACAATCGTTTCATGAACAGAATATATAATACACTGACACTTATTAGATATTTAATTTGTCTGAATTTTGAAGTATTTAAATAGATATAAAAAGTAAAAACACTAATGAACTATCGAACACAAACGGACACGTTAACGAACGTTCATGAACATAAACGAACGAACACGACCTCTGTTCATGCTTGTTCATTTAACTAAATGAACGAAATTTCTTGTTCGTGTTCATTTGTTTAATAAATGAACGAACACAAACGAACTTCCCGCTGAACGATTCACGAACTGTTCACTAAACGTTTGGTTCTTTTGCAGCCCTACTAAGAGGAGTTTGTTAAAGTAAAAGGGAGTGTCCGTGGTGCTGAAGTTGTCAACATTTCTGGAAGACTCAGAGAGAGAAATACAAAGCTACGAGATTGACTGCAGCAATATCTAAGGGGGAGTCTGTGAGTGCATATGTCTATTGCTTCTGTCAATCACGTATCGTAGCTTATTCAGATGAATCAAGACTGGTGCTAAACAGAGTAAAATATAAAGTTCATGTGTATTGAAGCCAGTTCATACGAAGGGAGCCACCATAGCAGGTTCGTACGAAGGGAGTCGGTTCGTACGAACCGAGTCCGTCCGTAGGCTGCTTCGTACGAAGGCACTGTTCCTATATATAGGAGTGTAGGGTCTTATTCATTTGTAACTTTGCTAACTTAGAGGGGAAACTCTGTCAGTTTGATTTCGTGGTTTTGTAACGTTCTATAATCAATAAAAATCAACATTTAATTACATCTTTGTGTTTAATCTACACATGTACTTGGATTCCGCACAAGATACGTGTTTTACGCATTCAACGGTTGAAGATTCGATCCTCAGGGCGAATCCACAATGTTGAATATGACTGTAAATAAAATAAAATCAAGAATAAAAAGAACTTGGATACCTGACACTCTACAAACAAGACCCAAAAGCTTCTCTTGTACCCATTCCATTTGGGAATGTAAGCAATAATTAAAGAGTTTTGCTTGAGGACCAACAAAGATTCAAGTGTGGGGGTATTTGATATGCATAAAATGCAACATATAAATTGTATCAAATAAGGTATAAAAACAACCTTTTTTAGTACTAATGTTGGAAAAAGTGTGTTTCTTTGTTTACTTTTGATTTTCAGGATTAAAAGAGCTTAAACAAACAAAAGGAACAAATTAACGACAAAAACCAGCATAAATACGAAGGAAGGAAATTGATACACTATACCGACCCTCCAAGCTTCATCCAAAGACAAAAACAATAAACCAGAACCCAAGCACAGGGTCGTGCCTGCCGGGCATGGGGTCGTGCCCCACTCAAGAGTCCTTGAATATAAACACAAACAGAAGACGTCAAGGGACACTTCATTACCACTACTCTCACTTGCAACTCATGACTTGGCAAACCACTTCTCTCACACTTACCAGCACTACTACCATCATCCACGACATTCATCCATCATCCATCCTTAGAGTGTGTGTAGTAGTCTTAGGATCCAAGATCGATAGTAAGAGTTTTTTTGTCAAACAAAGGCCATGCTTGGCTAATCTCTTACATCACTTGGTGAAGACAAGTTATTTATGTATTACTTTTGATTTCTAAGCTTCGGTAACTTTTTATTTGGGTATGTATTAATGACTTAATAACTATTTTTTTATATTGAAAGTGAACTTTATTTAATCATTTCTTCATGTTTTGTTGATTCACTCATTTGTGTCTTTACGGTCTATATAAAGTGTGTTAACTGCTTAGAAGGGGGTTAGAAGGGTAGTTTGGGTTAGGGGTGTGCATGGGTCGGTTTTGACCAATAACCATAACCATAACCAATCGGTGATGGTGGTTATGGTTATTCGGTTTTGATGGTTATAGCGGGTCGGTTATGGGTGGTTAACCGTGTATTTAGCTTAGCTAAAAATAGCTTAATTTTTTTTTAACATGTAATAAATTGTTATTGCATATTTGTATATATTAGTATATTACATAGTATTAAAAAATATATATAATCTATAATATTAATACCAATTATTATCGAATATTCAAATAAAATGATATGATACATTCCATAAATTCAAATAAACATTCAACCAAAACCACAAAATGATATGAAAAACTAATAAGTACTAAAAATCTTCAGTCAAAAACATCAAATATCAAAAATATGGTGAAAAGTCCTAAATCCTACAAAGATTTATTACATGTCGGTTCGGTTCGGTTCGGTTATGGTGGGTATGGAAAAAATGATAACCATAACCGACCCGCTACATTCGGTTTTCAAAAAAACCATTAACCGACCCACCGGTTTTTTATTTGGTTTGGTTTTTTCGGTTAATTTGGTTATGGTTCGGTTAATTCGGTTTTTTGAACACTCCTAGCTTGTGTAAAGTTCTTGCCTCGTTTAGTGTATAGATCATACGAGGACTTGATTTAAGCTTATTAGGACTTTCTTTGAGGCAGATAGCATCAAATTGGGGGATGTAAGAACGGTTTGTAATCCCTTATAAATAAACTACTATTAAAACTTTAAACCAGCTTTGCGGGACTATATCCCTGCTGACTCAGACCGATATGGCCGAGGGTAGTGTTGCCTCCAAAAGAGGGACATGCCACATTTTTCATTAATAACTTACTTATTTATCTTTCAATAATTCGGCCTTGCGGGACTGTATCCCTGCTGACTCAGACCAATATGGCTGAGGGTAGCGCCGTCTCCAAAAGAGGGACATGCCACTATAACTAAGATAATCTCTTAAAAAACCCAAAGCACTGAAATAATCAAAGGATACATAAATCACGAGTCGGATTCAAGTGATTCTATCTTGTTTATCTATTCTTTTATTTATTTAGTGTCTTTATTTTTATCTATCAAAAACAAAAATCTTCTCTCAAAATTTAGTTAGATTAGACGTCGACAATATTCCGATATTAAAAGCTCTTGTGTCCTTGGACGACCTCGGTATCTTACTATCACTATACTACGCCAACGATGGGTGCACTTGCCCCAACGTGTTGTAGAGAGTGATAGTTTTATATCGTGTTTTATAAATTTAAAGCTTTTTAAAAGAGTAAAAGGTACTTAAAAATATATTAAAAATCTGTACACACTCGAAGCACATCAGGGGTCATGAAAACAATATCTTCCTGGTCTGAAGGCTCCATCTGGATTTGCTGGAATCCTGAGGAAGCATCCATGAACGTTAGCATTTCATGCCCCGCTATGGCATCCATCATTCCGTCTATGTGTGGTAAGAGGAAATGATCTTTTGGACAAGCCTTATTAAGATCTGTGAAGTCTACACACACTCTCCATTTTCCATTCTTCTTTTGGACCACAACTACGTTATCCAATCATCTAGGGAATTTGATTTCTCTTATCATCTTTGCTCTTAATAGTCTTTCAACCTCCTCTTGGATTATCAGGTTCCTTTCAGGAGTAAACTTTATCCGTTTTTTATGTATTGGCCTAACACTGTTATCAACACCCAATTTATGAGTAATAATCTCTTTTGATATACCTGTTATGTCTTCATGTTTCCAGGAAAATGTTGAGATCCTTGCTTTTCAGAAAATGTATAAGCTCATGTTCAAGATCCCGAGGGATCTTTGTTCCTAAGAGCAGTTTGATGTCAGGATCTTGAGGATCCAAGGATATCTCTTTGATATCCTGCTCCTTAGCTTCCAAGACATTTTATGCTTCGTTTTGTAACTGTTATGCTTGCCTTGTTTTATTGCAAGCTTTCATTGATCTAGTGTAACAATCCTTGGCTTCCTGCTGGTCGCTTTCTATTTTGACAACTCCCTAAGGAGTAGGAAGTTTAACACATTGGTGATAGTTTGAAGGTACAACCTTCATGTCAAGGATCCAGGGCCTACCTAAAATGATGTTATAACAGGATAGAGAATCAATAATACAAAACTTTTGAATAGAATTAACTCCCTCTATGTACACGGGAAATTATTTCTCCCACGGTATACTTAACTTCGCCGCTAAATCCTACTAGCACTGCTGACTTGGCAATGATCTCTATTTCAGGAATGTTCATTCTTTTCAAAGCGTCTAGTTGAACGATATTCCTTGAACTTCCACCATCTACCAGGATCATGCATACAAAATGATTAGCCACATACAAAGTAATTACAAGTCCATCATGGTGAGGATCCTACACAACATCCCTGTATTCTTCATCAAAGGATATAGTGTTTTGTTAGGATCGAAGGCTCCTTATGATTGTGTTTGTCTGTATAATTTGAACAAATCAATAGAAATGAACAGAGTTTAAGTGTAGTGGAAATGAACAACAAACTTTGTAAACACAATCAAAGAGAAAAATAGTTTTGATAAATACATGATTTTCATTGAGTCGAATGAATACAATACAAATCAAAAGATTACAAAGCATGCTTACAAACTAAACTCCCCCTCAGCCTGATACTCCATGGTTGATTGCACAAGGTGAAAGGATTGGATCAGAGGAGAAGAACTCACTCAGTCCATCAAATGTAACAGTACAGGGTACTGCTCCATTTATAGCCAAACCAAACCACTGAAGCATCTAAGCTGACGTCACCATGAAAGCGACATCTAACAACCTAACAACCTGTAACCACTGTTCCTATACAAAACACTGCTAATCTTAACCACTGACTTTATTCAAAACAACTGACACACTAAACTACTGCTTTCTCCTTTCATTAGTGCTTTCCTCAAGGTTGATCAGTCCTTGAGTGGGCAGTCCTTTAGCATCAGTAGCTTAAACCCGCAGTGTTTACTTCTTAGCAGTCTTCAGAGCTTCATCAGCAGTTTGAAGGACAGCAGCTGTTGTATACGGACAGTGGATAGAGGACCATCAGATGTTATAATCACTTTCAAGGGGAAAGTCTAATGTAAACAGCTGCTTATTATGAATCCACTGTTGTGATCTGGTTTTGGCTCTTATTATCTGTTCCTCTGATAGGGTTCAATCCCAATAATCTCCCCCTGGAACAGATAATGACAAAACCCTTCATTATTCTGGATCTTTATTGTCTCATCAGAAGTTCCCTAACTTGTCCTTTAAACTGCAATTCAAAATCCATAGAACTTGTATCCTCCTCATCCCTACTCAGTATAAGCTCAAGGAGATCTTGTAGATCTCCAACACTCAGGCCTAGTGCTTGTTTCCTTGATATGTGCTTTACTTCTCAATTGGATCTGAACAGGGTCAATACATGGGTCTTTTGATCAGACATCCATTTTAGTATTTTTGAACCCAATGGGCTTCTTGGGAGAGGTTTATTTACAGATGAGATTGGTGATGCTGGCCTTGTGAGAATTTGTTGATCAGTACTCTGTGCTTTTGCTGGTTCAGAGTTTTCAGCCTGATCATTACTCTGAGCTTTTGATAGTTCAGAGTTTTCAGCATGATCAGTACTCTGAACTTTTGCTGCTTCAGAGTTTTCAGCTGACATTTGATTGAAAGCCTTTTTTTATGATTTCATTTGCTGCAGCTATGCTTCTGCATTTTCTTGTTCAATCTGCTCTTGCCTTTTTCTTTGTTCTAGCTTAGTGACTGAAACATCTGCTGATGTGATCAGTGGTTCAGAAGTTTTGATCTGTTGTTTTGCCTTTTTGTAGTCAGGCTTCTTTGGAGTGTCAGAATCTGTCATCCTTCTTTTCTTAAGCCTTTCATAAGCCTCATCTGTATACTGCTTTGTCCATTTTGCAATGGCTTTAGCAGTTCCCACCCTTGCATCCACTAACTCCTGCTTCTTTCTTTTGTATTCCAAGGTAAGTTTATCAATAGCCTTTTTGTATTTACTCCAGTTAGGAGCTGTCTTTTTCTGACCTGGATCATTCTTGATCATCTTGATTCTGTTTACCTCATGCTTTAGTGCAATGAGTGGCCATTCACTGAATTGTTCTTCTTTGGCTGGATAAAACTTTTCTTTCATGATGTATTCAAGATACTCCTTTCTCATTACCTTTTGTAGGGCAGCATCAGGTGGCATATTTGACATGTCTTTGCTCAGGTCTTTTGCATAATCTTCCATTTGTTTGACCTTAGTGAGTAAAAACTCCATTCTTTCTGAAATGGCTTTGTCACCTTGATCTTTGCATTCAATTCTGGCTATTATATCTGCTTGCCTGGCTTTGAGCTTTAGATAAGCATCCATATTTTCTGGTTTCCTCAAGCCATGAGAGAAGGAAATTTTCTTTTTGAAGGATCATCTTCTGTATAGAATTGTCTCATCTCATCCTTTATAGCTTCTAATTCAGGTGGATAACTTGCAGCAGTGGATACAAGGTTAGCAGGGTTTATTGCCTTGACAACAGTTGGTGGAATGGGTTGTTGTGGTTTGATGGCAATGTAAGGCGTGGAGGATAAAGGAATAGGTGCTGGTATATCATCTTTATTCTCTTGAAGTTTCCTTTTTCTTGTGTAAAGCTTTTTGGGTGAAGGAGGTTTTGGTTGTGATGTGACATTGATGAGAGCAGTGGTGGATGGCTGGCAAACAGCTGTTGAAACAACTGGTGTTTCAACCTCTGTTGTCATTATAACCACTGATGTGTCAGTAGATGTCTTCTTCTTTTGAGCAGGTGGTGGTTTGATGGGTGGTGATGTAGTTGAAGTGATGGCTTTTGGTGGAGAGGTGATTTTAGGTGAAGGTAGGGCAGTGGTTGTGGTGTGTGGTGTGTGTTGGAGTGATGGTTTTGACAACTGCTGAAACTACTGATGTACCAACAGTTGTTGAGACAGTAGAAGTTACATCAGCTATTTGGGTAGATAGTTTAGAAGCCTGCTTTTCTTTTTCTGGTTCAACATAAAGGCCATCATCTATTCCCTTTTTCTTTAATTCCTTAACTTTCTCCCCCTTTTTGGCATTATCTGAGGGAATTTGATCAATGAAAAGAACATTTGAAGGAGCAGTGCCAGTGGTGTTCAAGAAATGGGCCTTGATAGCCTTGATATCTGCTTGGGTGTTTCTAAACCTTGATTCGATCATGTTTCTCAATTCTTGCACATATATTGCGTGTTGCTGATCCGCCATCTGTCTTTGTTTTTCGAGCAGGGGTTGAAATAGACTCCATAGCTCATTTGCAGCAGGTGCAGGTTGTGCAGGTGCTTGAGCTGGAATAGCAGTGGAATGTGCATTTTGAGCTTTTAACAGCTGTTGCACCATATCCTTTATTTCAGCAACAAATGTTTCAAGGTTGTCAATTCTCCCCGTTAATTCCTGATATTGTAAATCATCACCCAATTTAATGGGATCATCTGATTCCCCACCAACAGTGGTTGTATCAATGTGTGACTTAGGAACTGAGTCCCAAAAATCATTTATTGATGCCCCTTGTTCTTGGTTCTGGGGTCTTCTTTCTTCAACAACCTTTTGAAGGTACCAGTGGTCAAAACTAACTCACTAGTGGTTACCAGAGGTGCTATAGAAGAAATTGCCTTCAAGGGAGTCTGATTTATGAAATAACTGGCCAAGTGTAGATCTGTTGATCCAACACTTATAGTTGCTGCTCCACTTGAACTACTGTCAGGAATTACTTGTAACTCCTGCAGTGTAACCTCCTCAAATGTTGCTGGGATAGCAGAGGTATAAGCATCAGACCCAGTCACTTGTGGGAGTGTACTCTCAGTGATAGGTGATAGAGAGGAACTGGTTTGTGTCTGAGCTATAGCAACTGCATGCAACAAGGGTATTATGGATTGTGGTAATGTGAGGGGTGAAGAGATAGGTGATGAAAGAGACATGTCCTTGGGATTAGGACTGAGGAAGATGGATCCAGAGCTTCATAATGTGGGGTCCCTGTGCTTACAACCTGATCCTTTTGTGAGGATGCAGGAGGAGTTTGAGGCAAAGGTGGAGATCTTTCTTCCATCTGCTGTGAGGAAGTAGCAGCAGTGGTTGTAGGTGACATTTGTGTTGTCACTGGCAGTGGCTCTGGGATCTCATCTTCCAGAGTTGCCTTTGTTTTGGGTTTGGGGGGCTTTTTGGATGTTTTCTCTTTGGTCTTTTTGGTAATGGCAGGTATGGGTTTCAAAGCAGTGGTTGTGCTGCTATGATCACCTGGAGCAGTGGGCTCAGCAGCTGATACCTGAGGAGCAGTGGTAGCTGCTAAATTCTGCTCAGGCACCTCTGCTTTTGTTTTTGAAGGTGTTAACATTCTAGTGAATGTTTCAGGTGTTAAACCTTTTATTTGAAAATAAACACCTTGTTTGAGCAGATTTTCATTTTCATTTCCAATTTTTTGTTTAAAATAGTAGCTTAGAAACCTTGGAAAAAGTAAAAATGATTTGCTGTCAACATTTTTTACCAAGTCATCAAAGATCTCCTGGGAATAGTTATAATTTTCATTATGTAAAATAGCATAACCCAGACATTGGATCTTCAATGGTATTTCGTTAAAAGCAGTTATTTTATTTGAAACATACATCAAAAGTGTATGGAATAAAAACCTAGGTGCAGAAGGAAAGAAACCTTTTTGTAAGGTATCTCTTCTTGTTTGTTCTGCATACCCCCTTTTCAGAAAATCAGTTTTCAACTCGCTTTTAAGAAAAGAAGTTTTACCTTGCTGATCATCGAGTTTAAAGACTTCTGAGATGGATTGCGGAGTAATTTGAATCGTTTTACCCTGTATGGAAGAGTTGATGGCTATGACATTCTCGCCTTGTTTGTCAAGGGTAGCATTTTTCCAAAACTCTCTCTGGGTTTGTTGATAGATTGGAGCATCTGCTGTTAGCAAAGTTTTGTACTTTGATGCAGACATGATATCGATGATGGAATCAAAAGTGTTGGTGGTAGCGGGTTTTGTGAGTAGACCCAAGTAATTGTGAGGAGATTTGTATGGGATTTCAATGGGTTCAGTCACCATTTGAGTGTCCTATTTGGAAGATGAGGATGATTTTGATTTTGATTTCGTCATCTTGATGAAGAAGAACGAAGGATGATTTGGGATGGAAGGTTAGAAACTGCTTTGAGAAGAGAATTTTGGAATTCAATTCGACAGTGTAAAAACCTGTTTGGGGTTTTGGTCAGGGTTTTATTTAGGGAAAAAGTGAATACTGATGTGGCAGCGGTTACAAAGATCTGATGGCTAGAAACTGACCACGTGCCAACCTCTGATGAGAAGATGAATAATGGAGGACAGTTATTTTGGAGAACCACTGATGAAGCAAGTATCAGTGGTTATAACGGTAACAATATGAGAGCAGTGGGTGATTTTTACTATCAGTGGATAGCATATCAGTGGATAAGACACTGATTTTGAGCATCAGTGCTTGCCAAGAAAATGAAAGATCAGGGGTTGACTTTCAGCAGTGGACAGTATTTAGGAAACAGATGTTTGAATAAAACAGTGGTTAGGGGTAAGGTAATGGTAAAGATTTGAAAGACTAGTTTATCAGCAACTGTTAGTGCACCAGTGGATAAACTTTTGACAAATATTTGAGCATCTGCTATTCTGATGAAAGAAATGATTTTATTTTGTGAAAACAAACTATCATGTCTAACATCTGTTGATGGTGATTCTGAAATATCTGCAAGATTTCTATCCTCAACAAAATATATTTTAGATGCAGTTTGTCAAGTTCAATATGTCAGCAGTCTTTACAAGAAATTTTCATTCAAGCTTTTGCCACATGTCAATTACAGGTTTTGAAACTTTTATAGATTCCTGACAGTGGTTTAGTACCCCAGATGATGAAGACCCCTTTTACTAAGGCTACTTATTTTGTGTCATATTATTTGAATTAGAACATGAGTAGCCAAGTATTTTAAGGTCTGTTAGCAATCAATCTTTTGATCAATGTTAAAACAAATTTGAGTTTGACATGACCTTGACACTTGTACCAATTCCTTCTTGATCCATTTTCAAGGACAATATCACCAAAAATAAGAAAGGTTCTATATCCTGACAGGTAAAAGTTCAAAATATATCATCTTTTTTTTTTTAAATAAGGAATGATATATCCTGATTTATTAGAGAAAAACCTTTTTTTTAAATAAAGGTTTTTCTGAAAACATCATCAATAGGAACTAGTACATTTTCAAATATGACTTGTTATAGGATCATGATCATATCAATCTCAAATTTAGGAAAATGGTAAGTTGTTGTAAATGCATTTTGACCACTGTTTGGAACCATTTCCTTATCAGTTGATTGCAAAAAATGAAGAGACATGTTCACATACGTTTGTTACCAGGTGATGATTCTGCAAAACTTGTCTAGTCCTCTTTTAAGTTTAATCACTGGTGATACTATTTTTACCTGATTTTTTCTGTACCAATGTATGCACACAGTTGCTTAATGACCATTGTCCACCCTATTTTTGTACTCTTAAGTGTTTTATATTTATACTCTTTACTTCAAAAGTTTTTGAGATAAACACACTTTTGAGTTTTTGTAATTTTCTTCTTCCCTTTTTACCCTTCCAATTCATAAGTACTGAAATACTCACTGGGAGGTATTTATTGAAGGAATACTTATTCCAGAATCGTTTTGCAGCAATGTGTTGAGAGATTTGGTCATTTCTACACATGCTTATGCCAAATTTCACATTACCCATGATCTGGACCTTTTTTACTGCTGATTTTCTTAATGTATTCTTAACACAATTGATTTTTGTCCTTTTGAAGGATTCTCAACCTGTTTTTTCCATACATAAGATCTAAATGACTAAAGTTTTAATTTCCCTCTTTTTATGTAAACAAAAACACTAATGTTTTTATGAACATAGGTTTTTGTCGACCTGAGGTACATACTTTAGCTGCAAACATGACGGATACAGCACAAAACTTCATAACAACAATTGAAATCAATTTTGTAAATAATTATACCATAGTTATCAGATATATTTTCAGATCTGAAACCTATAGGTGATTTATGTATGACATCACTTGTTGTGTGAATTTTGTGTGTCTTATGACATCTTGGTTGTTTTACAGAGCTTTTGAATATTCACTTTGAACATGATTTCTCGTTACTCTGTTTTTCAACTAAATACAATCAACCTTAGTATCAATGAATTTTGAGCTGAACTGTTATGTCAAATTGACTGTTAGATCGAATTTGACTGTCCAGGGTCTGATACCAATTGTTAGGATCGAAGGCTCCTTATGATTGTGTTTGTCTGTATAATTTGAACAAATTAATAGAAATGAACAGAGTTTAAGTGCAGCGGAAATGAACAACAATCTTTGTAAACACAATCAAAGAGAAAAATAGTTTTGATAAATACATGCTTTTCATTGAGTCGAATGATTACAATACAAATCAAAAGATTACAAAGCATGCTTACAAACTAAACTCCCCCTCAACCTGATACTCCATGGTTGATTGCACAAGGTGAAAGGATTGGATCAGAGGAGAAGGACTCACTCAGTCCATCAAATGTAACAGTACAGGGTACTGCTCCATTTATAGCCAAACCAAACCACTGAAGCATCTAAGCTGACGTCACCATGAAAGCGACATCTAACAACCTGTAACCACTGTTCCTATACAAACACTGCTAATCTTAACCACTGACTTTATACAAAACAAGTGACACACTAAACTACTGCTTTCTCCTTTCATCAGTGCTTTCCTCAAGGTTAAATTAGTCCTTGAGTGGCAGTCCTTTAGCATCAGTAGCTTAAACCAGCAGTGTTTACTTCTTAGCAGTCTTCAGGGCTTCATCAGCAGTTTGAAGGACAGTAGCTATTGTATACGGACAGTGGATAGAGGACCATCAGATGTTATAATCATTTTCAAGGGGAAAGTCTAATGTAAACAGCTGCTTATTATGAATCCACTGTTGTGATCCGGTTTTGGCTCTTATTATCTGTTCCTCTGATAGGGTTCAATCCCAACACGTTTTGCTTCGGTAATGTTAATGTTCTTGTAGGTTTATCTTTCTGCTCAGCCTTTGCTTCTTTTGCATGTCTTTTAGCTGCAGAATAAGAAATGCCACATATATCAGACCCTCCAAAGATAAAGTTTATTACTTTAGCATCTGGAGGTGGGGATTCTGCTCGCTTGGCAGACTTTTCAGGATCCTGGCTTCTTTCCTTCTTCTGACCTAGCAATTCCATCAGGTATCCCTTATTGAGGAGATAGCTAATCTCCTTTTTGAGGGCATAACAATCTTTAGTTATATGACCGAAGTCTTCATGACAGGCACACCATTTGGATTTGTCTTTCCAGCCAGGATTCTTGTCATTTTTCCTAGGCCACTGAGCTTTATCTCCTAGATTCTGCATAACATACATTAATCCTGATATATCAATAGAAAAACAGTAGTCAGATAGTTTAGGATAATCTTCCTCAGGATCCTCATCGTCCACCGCATTAACCCTATGGTTATTGTTTTAGAGTACAGTTTAGAGTTGTAGGATTTCTGAGATGTATCCCATTTTCTATATGGGTGGTCATAAGTGGTAGGGGGGTTGATCCTTTGCTGGATCTTCCTGTCTTCCTCTAGTCGTATGAACGTCATAGCTCGATTACGAACTTCGTCAAGGTTCTTGCAAGGATTCATAACTAAATCTTCATAAAATTGAGAATCCTTATGGAGACCCATTTTGAAAGCCTCAACTGCTCTAGAAGTGTCAAGGTTTGGACTCTCCAAGGATTCTCAGCCAAATTTACTCACGTAATCCCTCAAGGATTCGTCTTGACCCTGTGTAACCTAGTAAAGATCACTGGTTAACCTTTCAAAAGTTCTACTACAAGAAAATTGGTTATTAAAGAGATTAACAAAATGAGTAAAAGACATTATAGAGTATGGGGGAATGCTAATCAGCCATTTCAAATCTTATCCTGTCAAGGTGGATCCGAATCCTTTGCACAACCAAGCCTCTTTGAGATATGATGGATAGGATTGATCTCCATTCGTTCCCGATACTGGGCCACGTGCTCCTCAGGATCAGTGGTTCCATCATACAACTTCATATTGGGAGTCTGGAATCTTTTTGGGATCTCCGTACTGCATATTGGGGGAGCAAACCTGGAGATCCTGTGACTCTTAGGAGATACCTCCGGTATTAGTTGCACTACTCCTGGTACACTGGAGATCATATCCATTAACTTCTTTAGTTCTCTTGCCATTTTTGGATTGACTCCTGCAATCTGCAGAAAATCATCAGTATTCAACAAATTACTATTAATAGGATTACCAGTGTTAGGATCCTGGCTCAAGGATCATGGGGTAACTCATGAATCTCTGTTTGATGTGATCCTGACAGAATGAGCAGGACCAGTTGGTGCCAATCCTGATTGCATGGGCATGAAATATCCCTGGTGAACTCCTGAAGATCCTGGAGTATTAAAGTTTAGGAGTTCTTCTGCCGTGTTCCCGGAGTTCTTCTGCCGGTCTTCTGCCGCATTGCCGGAGTTCTTCTACCGGTCTTCAGCCGCATTCCTTGAGTTCTTCTGCCGCATTCCTGGACCAGTTCACAGCGTGGAGAGGTGTTCTTACTTCTGCCGAATTCCTAGAGTTCTTCAACTACCTCAATTCTTTGAACAACAGTTGGACGGTCTCATGTTGTTGTTTCATCTGGTTTTGCACTGAGGCGGACATTGACAAGATCTCATTGTTTGAAGCCAAGACAGGTCCTGTAGTGGAATTTCTTAACCCTGAATACACATTCCCTACAGCAGTAGTGACTTTCCTCTGGTTTCCCTAAGCAGCGGGGGGAAGAGGATTGTTGGTTCTCGTTGTTGCAGCGGTTACAAAAGGATGTAGTTGATAAGGATTTTGGTTGAGATACCATTTTCTAAAATAATTTTGCAAGAAATTGATTCAAAATAAATTTTAACATAAATTTTATAATGAAAAACACCACTTGCCCCACGGTGGGCGTTAAATTGTTTTGGTAAAAAATTTGTGAAGTGAATTAAATAACCAAAATAAGAAAGTGAGGTTTGATGCTTGTGAGAATGTTATACTTTGTATTTAGGATCCTGGGTTTACTGTCAGGATCCTCAGTTCTAAAAATGAGTTATATGGTAATTTAACTTGATAAAAGCTTAGATTAACGACAAACAGGTACAAAAATAGTGAACAAAAACTAAAACAAACGATATGTTACGGGGAAAAAGCCCTTGATTCTCTTGGTGTAGATGATCTCCGGCTATAATGAAAAGCACCACTTGCCCCAAAGTGGGCGTCAAATTGTTTTGGTTAAAAAATTAGTGTAGTGAACTAAATAACCAAAATAAGAAAGTGAGGTTTGATGCTTGTGAGAATGTTATACTTTGTTATCAGGGTCCTGAATTTACTATCAGGATCCTCAGTTCTAAAATGAGTTATATGGTATAAAAGCTTAGATTCACGACAAACAGGTATAAAAATAGTGAACAAAAACTAAAACAAATGATATGTTACGGGGAAAAAGCCCTTGATCCTCTTGGTGTAGATGATCTCTGACAAAAAAAAAAACCCCGGGAGCTGAAAACTACACAGCTCCACTAAGATTAAAGTTGAAATGAGTACAAAGAATGTGGCTTGGTCGATCGAATCTAAGTGTTACAGCTGAGTATTTTGTATATGTGAGTGTATTGAGTGTTTTCAATGAATGTGTGATGTGTCTTAGTTGATCCAATCAAGCCAATTTATAGTACAAGCCAAAAACAAATCCTAACTACAACTCCAAGATTTCCGGGATCTTGAAAGAATTGGTCTTCGACCGTTGCAGGCTTCCAACGTCCCTTCTACACGTTTTCTTCAGGTAACTCTACGATAATTAGGGTGCAAGTTCCCCAATAGCCATTATGAAAGAGTATTAAAATATTTCTTCAACATAGAAGCAATCGAATAGTAACACACATGTTCAAGATCCTAACCTGACACAAATGAACTACATCAGAATCCTACCGTAGAGTAGACCTCGTACATTCAGGATCCTAACAATAGAAATTCTATCTCAAACAATTGCTTCAAGCTACACTGAAACTTTAAATTTTGCCGTTTTCAAGCTATGGTTAATACTCCTTTAAGTGGGCACGTAAATTAAAACAAGTTTTTATAGGACAACTTCATCCTAAAAATTGACTGTTTTTATCGTTTTTTTTTTATTGCTAGTTGTTAACAAATTCATATGATAAGCAACATAAAGGTAATTTTGTAGAGAGATATTGGGGAAATAGGTTTTGTTGCAGTTTCTTCATATTCCTCCATGCTTATGTTTTTGTAATTTCAATATTTTTATTATTGTTGATTTCAGAAAATTGAGTAATTCCAAATACGGGTCAACATCCAAATACGAAGAGGGTTGGCCAACTTGCAAATATGCCCACCCGATACTCCCAAATTGAGAAACTAAACTACAACTAATCCATTAAGGTGTAAGGGGCACTCCACTCAAGTGGAGTAGTCCTCACTCCACCCCAATTTAGTGGCGGAGTTAGCGCAAAATTCAGGGGTATCCTCAATTTTTATTGAGGATTAGGAGTATCCTTTGTATTAAAAGATAAAAATTTTAAACTACGTAAACAGAGTTGAAGGGTATTTTTACACTACCAAGACAGACTTGAGGGGTAGCCCGGGCTACCCCTCCTTATACATTGCCTCCGCCACTGCCCCAATCAATCATACTTTGCCATGTCAACTCTCCTCTTACTCCCCATTTTGCTCTCAAACCGTAAGGGGTGCTCCCCTCTCCCTCTCCACTCCTCGTTTGAAATCCCAACAGTCGAAAAAAGCAACATGGCACAAGCGGTGACTCCTCCCGTTCCATTGTGTTTACCGCATCAAATGTGGGGTTAGCGGCGGTGTTAACACACGATGAACGGTCATTGCCGGCCGTCCCCGCTTTACACCCCGTTAACCCTTAGTAATGATTCGGTTTTATTTTTTAAGAGTTCGGTTTCGATTTTATGGCTAACAAACATAACGGTTTATTTGAGGTTTGACCTAAAAACCCTCAAACTTTGAAAAAATTATAAAGTTTATCACCAAAGTATGAACTAACGAACACTAACACTATGTTCCCGAGTCATTTAACAGGGGAGGGGAAGGAAAATTTTCTCTCCTAATCTCTCCAAATTGGGAGGATGAATATTTGGTCATATTTTCTTCCCTTTTCCCTCCCCTCCCCCTGTTAAATGAAACTCGGGAACATGGTTTTTCATATTTTCATCTCTTTTCCCTCCCCTCCCCCTGTTAAATGAGACTCGGGAACAGAGTGTAAGGTACGTCGTGTAGCATACGCGCCGCCGCTCTTTGCTATTCGACCACTCTGTTCGTCGTGTACAATACGCGCCACCGCTCTCTGCTATTCGACCTGTGAAGGGTCCTGAAACAGCAGCACCTCATATCTCTCCCAACCTCAATTTAGGTTTTCTTTCTTTCTCGCATTTTTCTTATTAAGAGCCACTTTAATCATGTGATCAAATGTATGTATGCACGATGAGTTTTATTTTAGGGTAACTGTATCGTGAAACATTTCATTATTGCAAAAGTTTACAGTTTATATTGGAATGCATGTTCTAGAACAATCACTTGTAGTTTAAAAATCTTTACATTGCTGATAAACATCACAACACATACCTAATCACTCTGTATCGAATTAAAATCTGGTACATCTACAATCACACATCTTCCTATACTTCTGATTATTATTACCACTTTCTTTACACCTTAAAATCAATACAAAAAAAATCACCATATAACTCGTATACGGTTGATTTTTTCACAACATATTATTCAGAAAGATACATCATACCAACGGTAATACATACCTTTTAGCTTGGTTTTGAGTTTAACTGTAACCTGAAATGTATGTTAACATAGTTATACACACAAAAACAATATGAATAAAGTCGTAGTGTGGTCGATTAGTGGTGCAAGTTACTTACCCGAGTTTCATGGTTTCGGTTGGTAAGTAGGTTCTCAGTGGTTGTGGTGGGCTTAGCTGGAGGCTTATGGGTGTGTGCAGCTCGTTATCATCGTGATGCATGTGTGTGGATCCGTAAACCTGTGGGGATGATAATTTATGTTTATTGGTGATAAGAATGCGATTATTTTACTTTGAAAGATTGTTGTTGAGAAGAACCTTCTTCTGCAGATCTGCATTTTCTTGTAGCAGGAGGTTTACTTTCTTGTGCAGTTCGTTATTTTCTTCAGCGATGAGACTCCCCTGCAATAATCATAATTAGAACCTATTTCATGCATGATTTAAAAGTTTTGAACATGTTGTGCTGCTCTTGTACCTTGCGGTGTATTTCCCTTATTTCATCCGTTAAGATTTGTTCCTGCAGCATGAAATAAGTGTCCTTAGCATCATTGGTTCGCTATCCATATTAACTTACTTTTTTGAGTGATTTAAACATGTTTTGTTTCAAAATACAGATCTATACCTTCCTTTCTTCTCATAACAGTTGATTCTTTTACTTTGGATGACAATAACATGAAAAATGGGTACCTTTTTTGTCCTGACACCTTTGAGACTCATTTCCAGTTTGCTTTCCAGCTTGTGCAGATCATTGACATTCATACCAGAAAGGTCTTCTCCTAACAGCTGCCTGCAAGAATGGTGCAAGTGGGTACGAATAAATATAAGACTATATTAAGCTGATGAAGAGGTAAACTTTTAAAGTTTATTAACTCTACTCTATAGTTTACAAATTTAGAACTGTATACACTTTCTCATTCTTGACCTGTTAGACACACTACTTGATATAATCCAAATGCGCACATATCGTTCGTAAGGTTCTTTTATGGGATCTTCTACATATGAACATAATCCAAATGTTACATACACTTGTATACCAACATCAATAATAATTTGTAGTTTCCTTATTAATATTCAGTATTAATGTTTATGGTGCATTGTTATTCCTCTAGTTATATATGGATTTAGTTTTCTCTGATATTGTGTTTAGTCCTGCATTGGCTCCAACGCTCTAGTTGACCTACACATTTCTATACGTATTTAGGCAGTTGAAACTGTGTGTACCTAATTGAATGGTCAAAATGTAATCTAAAACAAATCTAAAGATAGAAGAATTTCTGGAGGAAGAACATGGGTGAGTGGGAAATCTTTTTTGCACATAGTGGTTGGATGGTTTCTGTTGGTATATGAGATACTTGGTCTTGTAGGATAAAAATAAAAAAAAAAGACAATTAATTAGCATAGAGACATAATAGAGACAAACGCGCAAGATGGAGGTGGCAGAGAGGAGGATGCTGAGGTGGATGTGTGGAAACACGAGGTTATACCGGATAAGAAATGAGGTTTTTGGAAATAAGTTAGGAGTGGCTAGTATATCCGATAAGATTAAGGAGGGGAGATTGAGATGGTTTGGGCATGTGAAGCGGAGGCAAATGACGGCGCCACTTAGAGCCGTGGAAACCCTCACTGTGGAGGGGATGAGGGGTAGAGGCAGACCCAAACGACATGAGATGAGTCTATTAGGAATTCACTGTGGAGGGGATGAGGGGTAGAGGCAGGCCCAAACGACATGAGATGAGTCTATTAGGAATGATTTACTAGCAGAGTCGTCTCTGAGAATTCATGTACCCTGTTCGAGATTGAAAAAATGTGCCCTTCTGTTATGTTTTGTTATTATTTAAAAAAATACCAAATCAGTATTGGGCTTAATAAACCTAATTCCAAGTGGGCTAAATTTTAAACCATAAAAAATGATTTGTAAATTGACCTATATTGAAAGTGGTATGTGTTTACTATTTAAAAAAAATAACATATACGTATCGGATTTTTTTTAAATCATATGCCCCTCGAAATTGTGGGCCTTGTGCGGAGGTACTCCCCGCACACCATCAAAGCCTCCCATGTTTACTAGAGTTGCACCTTTCTGAGGAAATGGTCTAAAATAGGTGTTCGTGGAGGCGGCAGATTATGGCTAAGGATTTCTAGGGAAGAGTCCAGTAGGGTTTTAGTTGTATCCTAGGGGCTTAGTTTTGACTTTACAGGTGATTATCTTTTTGTTTTTATGTATGTATTTATGTTGTTGGGTGATGTTATACATGTTCTAAAGTTTTACTGTGTTACTCTCTCATTGCCTCCTTGGAGGATACTATTAACAGCGAATATATTATTATTATTAAGAGATTAGGAGATATACTTTATATTAGGAGATTATTAGTTTGTATCTTTTGTATTTATCTATTACCTAATTTAGCTCCTAGATTTCAGTAGTAAGTAGTAAACTCTGTATATATATATTTTTGATATTATTCAATAAAGGGCAAGGAATTCAGTAACCTTTATGGTATCAGAGCATTATTGCTCTAAACACCCTAGCCTTCACATTGCAGACTACGGCCTACTACACTTCTCCTTCAATTTTTTTTTTCTGATCCCCACTGTTCTCCACACACACATCTGCCATGGGCGATGTCAAGACTACTGATGCAGGTTCATCTTCCAACCCCAAACAGCCTACCCTCCACCCTGTTTACACAGTTACAAATATCCAGAACAAGGTGCGTGTTCTGGACGGTACCAAGGTCACCTATTGGTCTTGGGTGAAGCTTTTTCAACTCCATGCTCGTGGTTACAAAGTCACACACCACATAGACGGTACCCCTACTCCTGCTAAAACTGATCCTGACTATGAGTTATGGATGGAGATCGATGCCATTGTTTTGCAATGGATATATGGAACCCTATCTGACGATCTTCTGGTTCGGGTCCTTGAACCTGAATCTACTGCTTTGGAGGCCTGGTTACGCATCAAAGGTCTGTTTACCAATAACAAAGGGTCTAGGGCAGCCACCCTAGAACATCAGTTTATCAACCTGACTCTGAAATCCATGCCATCTCTGGATGCCTATTGCCAACGGTTAAAGGAAATTGCTAATCAGTTAGCTGATGTTGACCAACCTGTCTCAAATCAGCGCCTCATCCTTCAACTTGTTCGAGGCCTCCCGTCTGAATTCGACACCACAGCAAGCATCATCAACAAAGAAATCCCCACGTGGGAAGAAGCGATCAGCTTGCTTCAATCAGACCAGCAGCGCCAAGAGGCTCGGGATTCTCTAGCCTCCTCTGCAGCCTCCCCTTCTGTCATGACTATGACCGATGAAAACTGACAACAACAGCCTCCTAATCGCCGACAGCAATCTCGTGGTGGTGGGGGCTCCTATAGGGGCGGTGGCAGAGGCGGTGGGGGTTCTTACAGGGGTCGTGGTGGCAGTTCTGGTCAACCACAACAGCAGCGCAACATTAACAACAGCAGCAGCCGTTCAGCAACACAGCAACAGTCTGGTTCGTGGACTAATTAGCCCAATAACTCCAATAACAGTCGTAGGTCCACTGGTCCTACAGGCCTATGGCCCAACTGGTGGATGGCCTAATCTCCAGCCCCGTGGTACCCACCACCACCACCCTGCCCATACCCTACACTTCAAGGTTGGCCTCTCCTTGGCCACAAGGCTATGGACCGAACCATAACAACCAAGCCCAGCCCTCTTCGGCCCAAACTCCTCAGGCCCATTTGACCGAAGTAAATCCGTTGGACCCTCAGGCTCTTGGGGATGCTTTTCAGGTTCTAAATGTCCAAGAAACTGATGATTGGGATGATCCACGGGATATGGACACTGGAGCTACCAATCATGTCACGGGGGACCAAGGTAAAATTTCTTTTTTTCATGATAATTGTCCTGTTAAATTTGTTAAGGTTGGGAATGGTAATCGAGTACCGATTTATGGATCCGGTAACACCACCATTACCTCACCTGCCAAAAACCTTGTCCTAAAAAATGTCCTTTATTCACCCCATATCGTTAAAAACCTTATTTCTGTTAAACAATTCACAAAAGATAATCATGTCTATGTGGAATTTGACCCGTATGGTTTTTCTGTGAAGGACTACAAGAGTGGGAAGATCCTGACCAGGCATGATAGCTCAAGCCCACTTTATCCTCTCACCAAGAACAATGCTTCCGCCTCTGCTTTTGTTGCTTCTTCTTCATCAATCGACTTTTGGCACGATCGTCTTGGTTATCCAGGACATCACATTATGGATTTTTTCATTCCAGTCATTTAATTTCGTGTAATAAGCGATCTCGATCGCTCGTTTGTCATTCTTGCCAATTGTCAAAACATAAACGTTTACCATTTACTAATTCTACTTCGTCTACTTTATTACCATTTGATATTGTTCATTGTGATTTGTGGACGTCTCCTATTCTTAGTAAATCTGGTTATAAATATTATATGGTATTGATTGATGATTACACGAACTTTACTTGGGTTTTCCCATTAAAATATAAATCAGAAACATTTTCCAAATTCACTCAGTTCTATAAATATATTAAAACCCAGTTTCATATTAACATTGAGTCGTTTCAATGCGACTTAGGGGGTGAATTTGAAAACAATAATTTCCGAAATTTTGCCACGGCAAATGGTCTTCACCTACGCTTTTCTTGCCCACATACTTCCCAACAAAATGGGAAGTCCGAACGCATGATTCGTCGCCTAAACGAAATCATGTTTTGTCTCTTAACCCATGCCTCCCTACCATCCAACTTTTGGGTGGAGGCACTTCACACCGCCTCATATCTTCATAACATACTACCATCTGCCAAACTTCGGTTTATCACTCCTATGGCTTCCCTCTATGGTCGTCAACCCGATTATGAGCATCTCCGTGTCTTCGGATGTGCATGCTATCCCAACACATCCTCCACTCGCCCCATAAACTCACCAACCGTTCCGCTCTTTGTGTCTTTCTCGGTTACCCTGCCAACTTTCGGGGATACCGGTGTCTAAACCTTTTAACTGGAAAGGTAATCTTATCACGGCATGTTACCTTTGCGGAGACCGTGTTTCCATTCTCCACATCTCCCTCCTCACCTGTTGACCATTCCTTCCTCGAAACCGATATCTCACCACTTCTACATCACCAGTCCTCCTTCCCTCCTAATCCTCCCACACATACAACCCCACCCGCACCAACCCACACCGTACTCGTCCCTACTACGCCACCCTCGCCACCCCCTCAATCCACGTTTCCCGTCACTTATCAACGAAGAAACAAACCTACCCGAGCTCACATCACCACTCACAATGCTCCTACCAGCCCTCCTCCTCAGCCTAATAACCAGAACACATCCACCAGCCCTACCCCTCAGCATAATACCCAGCACACATCAACCAGCCCTACTCCTCAGCCTAATACCCTGCACACATCAACCAGCCCTACTCCTCAGCCCGCTATCCCCAACCCCCCACCCACTACGAGTCAACCGTCCAACTCAACCCCACCACCCCTTCCTCACCAATTTTCTAGTCAAACTACTACCACACCTTTACCTCCCCCTCCACCGCCACTTAGACACCCAATGGTCACCAGAACTCGTGATGGTGCCATTAAAAATACCAGCCATTACACCTTACATACATCTTCTACACCTTCCATCTCTCTGTTACCAAAATCCCATATTGATGCTCAATCGGATCCTAATTGGTTTGATGCCATGAACACCGAATACAAAGCTTTACAGGATAATAAAACATGGGAATTAGTTGTTCGCCATCCGGATGCACATGTCATCCGTTGCATGTGGCTGTTTCGCCACAAGTTCCACGCTGATGGAAATTTACAACGCTACAAGGCCCGTTTAGTTGTGAATGGAAAATCTCAACAGGTCGGCGTTGACTGTGCTGATACTTTTATCCCTGTGGTCAAACCGACCACCATGCGTACTGTACTCAGTCTCGCAGTTTCTCGGGGGTGGACGATTAACCAATTGGATGTTAAAAATGCATTTTTGCATGGTGATTTGAACGAGACTGTTTATATGCATCAACCACCTGGCTTTAAAGACTCCACTAAACCAAATCACATGTGTAGGCTACGGAAGTCTCTTTATGGCCTCAAACAGGCTCCAAGGGCATGGTATCATCGTTTTGCTCAGTTTGTAACATCGTGTGGTTTCACCAGTACTCTTAGTGATACCTCTTTATTCGTCTACAAACGTGGTACTGAAATGGCATATCTTCTGTTATATGTGGACGATATCATACTTACAGCTTCTAATGACAACTTGCTTCGTCACATCATTACTTCACTTTCCAAAGAATTTGCTATGACGGACCTAGGCTCTTTACATCAGTTTTTGGGAATCACTGTTACTCGTAAACAAGATGGCTTATTCCTTTCACAGGAACATTACACACATGACATCATTGCTCGAGCTAATATGACTAATTGCAAGCCTTGTGCAACCCCTGTGGATACGTCTTCCAAGTTAAGTGCTTCATCAGGTCCTTCTATTTCAGATAGTTCTTTATACCGCAGTCTAGCTGGTGCATTGCAATATCTCACTTTTACACGCCCTGACATAACCTACGCGGTCCAACAGGTTTGCCTTTTCATGCACGATCCTCGTGAACATCATTTTCAGTTTTTGAAGCGTATATTACGTTATTTAAAAGGCACGAGTGATCAAGGTTTGCTTATTCGTCCCTCCAAGTCTTGTGCACTTACTGCCTATTCAGATGAAGACTGGGGGGCTGCCCGGACTCCAAGAGATCCACATCGGGCTATTGTGTTTTTCTTAGAGATAACATTGTCTCATGGTCCTCTAAGAGGCAAGCTACTATTTCTCGATCTAGTGCTGAAGCAGAATACCACGGTGTAGCTAATGCCGTTGCTGAAACGAGTTGATTGAGAAACTTATTGACTGAATTACATGTCCAAACTCGTAAAGCCACTATTGTCTACTGTGACAACATCTCAGCAGTGTACTTATCCGAGAACCCAGTATAGCACCAACGTACAAAACATGTGGAATTGGATATTCATTTCGTACGCGAAAAGGTCAGAATTGGCGTAGTTCGGGTCCTACACATTCCTGCTGATTACCAGTATGCTGATATTTTTACAAAAGGGCTGCCACGTCAACTGTTTTATCGTTTCAAGTCCAGCCTGTGCATCCAGTCTTCTTCCGCTCAGACTGAGGGGGTGTATTAACAGCGAATATATTATTATTATTAAGAGATTAGGAGATATACTTTATATTAGGAGATTATTAGTTTGTATCTTTTGTATTTATCTATTACCTAATTTAGCTCCTAGATTTCAGTTGTAAACTTTGTATATATATTTTCGATATTATTCAATAAAGGGCAAGGAATTCAGTAACCTTTAGATACTGGTAACTTCCTATTTATATACTTTTTGGGTATGTGTTTTGGCTTGCTAATGTTGAGCCGAGAGTCTCTCTGGAAGCAGCCTTTCTATCTTTAGGGATAGAGGTAAGGTTTGCTTACATCCCACCTTCCCCAGACCCTACAAGTAGCATGCCTATTTGTGGGATTTACTGGTATGGTTGTTGTTGTTGTTGTTGTAACTTTTCTAGGTAGTCAAAGGTGCAAAGGTCTGCTTGTCGTCTAGGTGCAAGGCAGAAGAAAAGTGCACGCCCAAGACTAATACTTAACACTACGAGGAAACAACCAAAACAATTTGGGATTGAGTTTGGAAATGACTTAATTGATTTACTGAAGTTAAAAAGTGTTTTATATATTGGTATTTTGAAAAGAAGTAAAAAGTTGTTTTTCAAAAGTCATTAACACCTGGTTTTTTAAATATCTTTTTAAACATAAAATTACCAATTTATCCTCACCCTTTAAAATAGCAACTAAACATGGAAACTTACCCCATCCTTTTTGTGCGTTTTACTTTTCTTACCACAAAATCTAATCTAAACACTTTTCTAAAAACTACTTTTGAAAAAGTTATAAGTCAATAAACAATTTTGACAAAAAAACACTTTTTGAGTTAAATACGTAATTCCAAACACCCTTAGCAGGCATAGAAAATAAAAAAAAAATAAAAAAATAAAGATATTAATAATAAACAATTAATAATCTAACAATAAACAAAATATGCTATTGATGCAACCTATGCATACCATACAGTTGTTGCATCAATGTACACTCTGTATTGTCTTTCCTCGCAACCTACACACACCATCAGCTTTCTACCTTTGGTACTACAACAACAACCGTACCTATTACAATCCCACCCATAGCTAAGCTATTGGTGGCGTATGAGGATGGTGGGATATAGGCAAACCTTATATCTATCCCAATGGATAGAGTGGCTGCTTCCGGTGAGACCCCCCAATTCCGAAATCATATATACATGCATGGAAGTCCAATTATAACATACATAGGTACTCAAAGAACTCGACCTAACCCAAAAACAAGAATTCCTATAAATAACCTTAGTAAAGTAACAAAAATAGGAAATTGGTGAAAGCGTATAAATGGGATGAATGACGCATCATATAGACACACATGCAAACAATAACACACAAAGACCACATAATTAAACTAAAAAAGTAAGCTCCTAAGGCAAGAATAAAAAACAAATTTGTATCATCATCCTAATATTCCTTCACCTTAATCCTACGTCTCCACAAACTTCTATCCTTGGCCATGTTTTCAGAGAGGTTCAAACATAACTAATCCTGCCTAATCCATTGTTCTCAAGTTAGTTTGGGTCTGCCTCAACTCCCCCCCCCCCCCCTCCACAGTGAGACTTTCCATGATTCTAACAGTGGCCGTCACCGGCCACCTGTATCCCCTTGACATGCCTATACCATCTTAACTTCCCTTCTCTTATCTTATTTCATCTTATCCTCATTAGTGTACTATACTATAAAAAGTATTAACATCCCATCAACCTTTTTACACATAAATGAAAGCACTTTAGCCTTTAACTTCATCTCCTTTCTACCCCATGTACTCAACTCTCTACTTCCCTTCTCATAACTCAACTCCAAGCCTCCACCAATTTCTCAACTTTGCCTCCCTCCTAATAACTATTCTCAATCTCACTACTCATCTCCTTTCTATTCCATCTGCTTAGCTCTGCAAGGTTTTTTACACTCTATCCTCCTTTTCTACCCCTTCTTTTCTCTTCTACCGCAAAAGTGTTTATTATTGAAGGTCAATGGCCAAAACGGAAAAAATAACCCAACATGCCGCGCTCGATCAAAGTGTGTGCCTCGGTTGCTCTTTCATAATCATAATACATGCGCCTAGGTGCGTGCCTTGTGTACTTTTAACTACAAAGTAATTTTTAACTCTGGATAAAATTGAAAGGAAAGATAGCCGAGCTGAATGTCACAAACTCATTTTTCTAAGGTTTGGTCTTTGGTGCGACACTTAGTAATCCAACTAGGTCAACCTAACTTCAAACCTTGTAGGATGGCAAAAATTAAAGAACATCACAAGTTTATATAAGTAAGTACACTATGTAATGCTTGAGAAAACTCTTACAACATAGCTTTACACTTGTAATCGAGCTACTTTCAAAGGTTCTTCACTGGTGTTTTATGCGAAATGATGCACTGATTATCTGTACCGCTTTGCTTATAGTCTAGAAACTTCCTAGTCTAGATTTCTCTATACTAGATCCATCCCTTTCCATGAAGTTTTCATACTTTTCCATGGAAGCATCTGTACATTTCCCATAGAGAACTTTAGATCTTTCTTCCATGGCTCCTTTGTCTCTTTTTTTTCTTTTTTTTTCTTTTTTTTTTTTTTGTAAATAAGATATCAGCCTTCTTCGCAGTACTATTATATCTCACCCACGATCTATCCCTATTGATGTACTTGATTCTCCTTTGGCATCATCCTATGATACTTAATGTACGCCTCCTCTTTACAAAACTTCTATCGTGTTCTTGACACGATTGCTCACAAGCCAGCTTCACTCAGACAATTGCACGCTCGATGTGGCTCGTTATGTTGATAAGGCACTCTACTTATTGACATTCCTTAGCGGATTTCACGCTCCTTCATTTCGGGTTTCACCCCTGCTTCTCTTTCAACCTTTCGCATCACCACCCATATAACCATGGCAAGGTTGTACTCTTTTGATCCTTGGCTTTGCCCATGGTTATAGTCTATCAAGAAAGTGGAAAAGGGAATCTTTGTTTGGAAGATCTCAAGAGCTAGGGCTGTGAAGTCTTTCACATGCTCTTGGATGATCCCATAATGAGTTTGAACAATTGACTTTTTGCTTCATCGTCAGTATTCACGAAATATCATTTTCCTATTAAGCCCTTGCACAAACTTAAACCAAGTATTCACGATGCACGTACCTCGTATAATGTCCACATGCTGGGCAATATTATTCAAATACATCGTGACTATCTAAATCTGACTGTGTCGTAAATGATTTGCACCACCTTTAGGTATTAATGCTTCATCCTCCAAATAAAGTCATCAATCGCCTTGCTTCTCTCTTGCCAAAGAGCAATGAAGGTTTTGGATCTCAAGCTTTGTAAGGGTAGGTGTAAGACTGGCACTAGCTCCACTTATTACTGCCTTCTTGCACATGCTCACATCAACTTCTAGTTCCTTGGAGCTTTTATGACAAACGGATATCTCCGACTCCACTTCCTTACTTAACTTCACAATATCGCTCGTGACCATATACATATCTATGAAGTCACAGATCTCAAGTTTGAAGTTGTCATTTAACACATTACGAGCCCTCGTGAAGTCATCCCTTAGATCCACAAAAGTCTGATCCCAACCCTTCCGATTATTGGCGTGAATCATCAACTCCAACACGGATGACTTCACATCCAAAATCTATTGTCCATGTTGTTTGCCTTATTCTTTGACAGGCCTTGATTCCTCTTGATTATTGTCGAAACTCTTTTCAACGCCGATTTTCATAACCCCCCACAAATTCAATACACATTCGCATGCCGGTCTTGGTCGTCATTCCCTTGAAACTACTTGCTTGATACCCTTTATCACGAACTCATCTTTCTAAGCTTCCATGTTGTTGGCCATCAGATTGTGATGCAGCGGAATCAACATATGAATTGGTATTCATGATATCAAAACAGGATGATAATGAATCGATAATTAGACAATGGTGTAAGATTAATGTGGACAATTAATGGCGGTTAAATTGTCTTGGTACCGAGTAATGTTCCCGGCAAAAGACATAAATACATTGGAAGGAGAGGCGGTTGGAATGGCGGTTGAATTTGGCGGGATTAACCACCATTTGAAACCGACGCCAACCATAAGTCACACCTCTTCGAATTATTACACTCATACATATAAGTGTACATATATCCTAGGTTTGTTACATAACATAAATAAGAAATTATGTTTATATATTATAACACTCTCCCCTAAACATAACCGTGTTTACGCGAGTATTTAAGGACACTCTCATTAGCCTCATTCATGGCTGCCCTTGCTCAATTGAAATCGAAGGTCCTACTGATCTGTCTTCTCCTTTTGATCTCATTCCACCCATCATTAGTGAAAAATGCATAGTGCTCCTTTGGACTCCCAGCAGCCTCTTGACCGTCATCTTCACCTTCATCCTGCTTGACGTTTTCTCCTTCACTTCGGCTGCTCCGCAGATCCATCTTAGTATCTAGCACTTCCTTCACATCTGTTATCTCTTTTTCACAAGCTTTTGATTGAACGATCTTGAACTTATAGTAATAGACAAGGGCGTCCAGGTACATCACATATATGAGGCGCATTAACTCACCATCACAGTACTCGAACCCCATATCTTTGGCCACCTTAGGCCACAGATTATTCTCAGTTACACTTCTGTGTCCTCCTTCCTTTTCTGTTTCTAGATATAGATCTAACAGGCTCACCTTCTGATTGTTTGACACGTAGGCCGGAATTGGTCTAGTTGTTATCCCCAATCTCCTTGTTATAAACCATTCTACCATTTCTTCAAATTTTGTTTGAAGAATATACTTATACTTTCCGATATACTCATCATCGTCCATCATGTCAAGTAAAGCCTTGCAATCCAAAAAATCCTTGAACTCCATAGTTTGAAGTATCATCACGTTCCAATCCGGTTCGTTGGATGATATTTCAAGACTTTCGAAATAATTGTTCAAGTAATTTGATTTGAATGCCATAAACTCTGTTTCATTATTCATCATCTTCTGTTTTTCTATAACACCCATTTCTTCTTCCTTTGTTAACCTAGATTTTGCATTTACACCATTTATTAGGGGAACACTAAAAGTAGGATAGAGTTTACACTTATCCCCAGAGAATTTTACCGTAAAACCCTGCGTGATTAACTGATCATAACTTAAAACATTCCTATCTATGTCTTGTGAATAAAATACACTTTGAACACGAATTTTTTCGATCCCTGAAATAACCTCCACAACTCCGATACCCCTTATGAAGTAAAACTGATTTTCACCCGTGTTTAACTCTACCCCATTCATGCTCTTAATGCGCTTAAACATGTTTAAATTTCCAGAAAAATGACGTTTTAAAGTTTTACTGACATACCACATTTCCGACCATAAACCTCCGTCGGTTCCGGCCACTAGAAATTCTTGTTCCTGACTTCTTCTGTGATCTTCATTCTCGACATCCCGTTGTTGCACACCGGTGTTGATAGCAAGACGTATTAGTTGGGATTCTTCATCATCTTCTTTCCTTTTACAGTTTGAAACCTGATGGCCTGGGTTGTTACAATAGTAACAGCGTTTTATTAGCCATCTTCTCCCCCTTCTTTCGTCTGCACAGTGTTGACAAGGAATTGTTGTAGATGTTGCCCTAAGATCGGAATAACCTGGCGCTCTGATACCACTTTGTTGGCCATCAGATTGTGATGCAGCGGAATCAACATATGAATTGGTATTCATGATATCAAAACAGGATGATAATGAATCGATAATTAGACAATGGTGTAAGATTGATTTGGACAATTAATGGCGGTTAAATTGTCTTGGTACCGAGTAATGTTCCCGGCAAAAGACATAAATACATTGGAAGGAGAGGCGGTTGGAATGGCGGTTGAATTTGGCGGGATTAACCACCATTTGAAACCGACACCAACCATAAGTCACACCTCTTCGAATTATTACACACATACATATAAGTGTACATATATCCTAGGTTTGTTACATAACATAAATAAGAAATTATGTTTATATATTCTAACACATGTCACGCTAAGTAATCTAACCAATTCAGCATAACTCCAAAGCAGTTTGCTTCATATACAAATGTTTCACATGTGGCTAATGATATTATTTGTTTGTCTATCTCAGTATCATCATGGACTATCGACTAGGTGCATCATGTCATATGATGTGGAATGGACTTACTCCATCCAAACATCCCCATCTGAATGACACCCATTTAAATTTGTTAATGGTTCTAGTATTCATATTAATTTGTGTCTCTACTTCATAACTACATGGAAACAATTATTTCATGATCTTGGCTGATCTTACATTAGTCTTCACTCTTCATGTGCTCACAACGACAAAAAGATACATTGTTAGGGTTAATCTGTAGCATGTTGCTTTATTGCATGATCTTTATAACTTTATTAGTTTGCAGGACATCAATTTGATAGATAGCTATCTTATTAATTATATGCTCTATACTGTTATTAGTTACAAATATCTTACCATCCCTGAATTCCTAACTCTTTTCCTTATAGATCTTATATTTTTCATTTGCATTTGCGATGTACATGTTTCTTTGTTCTCATTTTACGAAAACAGGGTTTTAATCCTACCATTAAGAAACTGATGTCTATGTTGATGAAACCATAGGAAGAAAAACCACACTTATACAACCCATAAAGCTACCATACCTGTTCCTGATTACGGGGGATCAAACTCCTTCGTAAATTAGTGTCAAATGGATGTTATTAGTTTCAAATGGTTAGCGATTAACTATCACTTCATGTAATGTAAGGTTGGTGACATGTTGGTGAATTTCATCACTAAATGCTATTAAGGTTCAAATCCTTATCATCTAAGACTATGTTTGAGGAAATCTTTTAACATGAGTCTTTTATTTTGGTTTTTTCCCATCACATATGCTATAAGAAGATGATCCTTCTATGCTAAACTAGGAGGGTATACAAAAAAAATTAAACCAGAAAGAAAATAAAAAAAAGGGAGATGAACCTATGCATACATGTAATATATCCAAATTAGTACTTCCATTTTGGAAAGCCAAAGAAAGAGTAGGCAGTCTTACCTGTGGCTTTGTTGCAAATACTGAAGTTGTTGCCTCAACTGAACTGCTTCTCCTTGCCAAAACTAGTAAGTGAAAAAAAGAAAAACCTTTAGATACGAGTTTTATGTAGTGTGTTTTTGTAAATGAATGTGATATACAGACTCTTTATATCCTTTGTCCTGAAATTAGCTACAAGTAAAAGAGGCTTGTGGATATAAGTTTTCACATGTAACTTAGAAATCTGCTAATGTTGATGGTGAGGTGCAAATGATGCCATACCATTAATCAATGGTAAAAATCTTTATTGCATGTATATTATCCAACTCGGCAATTAACATATCATGTATCCTTTATTCATGGAGTTGAGTAATGAGCAGTTTTCATCTCACGGTGGTTGGATGAAAGATTTTTTTTTCTGTACTCTTGATCTGTCGTATAGTGGTTACATGAAAGATTCTTATTCATGCATATGGTGTACATTTGTATGTTTGTTTGAATGTAAATTTGATCTCCTTGTAACATGGTACCATATTTTTTGCTGCTTTGATTCATTAGATAAATGAATTTGTGCAAATATTTGAAATTATGTGGATGAGAGGAGTTAATGAGGGTTTTTAACTGAGGTGGGATCAGTGGCGGACCCTGAAATTATTTGCTAGGGGTGCGGATGAGGTGTTCAATCATATTTTCAAGGGGTGCGGTCGGGTTTTTTGCCTAAAATATACATTAATTTTTTTTTCAAGGGGTGTGGTCGCCCACCCTGGCTAAAGGGTAGGTCCGCCCCTCGGTGGGATTTCGAATACTACATCCATAAGATCAATCCTTACGGTTTGGTTTTCTCATGCTGGTGGTTGAATCTCTGATAACACAATATGCTTATGCTACTTGATCATTTTTTTAGGTGTAGGTGAGCTGTAATGGAATTCTATGTTGATGGATACTGTAAACTTGGAGATGATACATATTGGGGATGATACCCTGAAGTTCTTCGCTTCGAGTGAAATTTAGACAAATGAGGGTTTGTAACTGAGGCGGGATTTCAATTACTACATCCAGAAGATCAATCCTTACGGTTTGGTTTTCTCATGCTGTCGATGAATTTGTGATAACACAATATGTTTATGCTACTTGTTCGTTGTTTTTAGGCGTAGGTGAGTTGTAATGGCCTTTTATGTGATGTATATTGTGAAGATGGAGACGATACATCGGGGATGGTACCCTGAAGTTCTTCCCTTGGAGTGAAATTTAGACAAATGAAGGATTGTAACTGAGGGGGGGTTTCGAATACTACATCCAGAAGATCAATCCTTACGGTTTGGTTTTCTATGCTGTGGATGAATTTCTGATAACACAATATGTTTATGCTACTTGATCATTGTTTTTAGGCAACTGTGAGCTGTAATGGTCTTCTATGTTGATGGACATTGTGGAGATGGAGATGATACATCGAGGATGGTACCCTGGCGTTCTTCGCTGGGAGTGGAATTTCGACAAATGACTTGTCATGGTAATTATGTTTTAAAAGTTTGTGTCTCGTCGTGCATATAAGCTCATGCTCACCATTTATACTCCCTTCACCAAAATCTTCCTAATCAAACCCTGTTTTATTATTGCAGTTCAATCTTACATTCTTACCATGCATGCACCTTGGTGTAGGCTCCACCCTGTAAGTAAACTGGTACCAAACTTCCTCTATCTCTTTGCTCTCCTGAATCCTATAAGGTCAACAAAAACGAACTATCTTTCAATGGGATTGTTATGAGCCTTCAGACTTACATCTGGTGTTCACCATCTGTTCCTGTTCAATTTCTGCAAATGGAAACATAGAGGTATTAGCTGAGCCTTAACTGTTGCAAACTGAAACTAAATTCAACAAAATAATGTTTCAGATTCTATTCTTTTGCTTTTGCTTTTCACAAGCCATATACCTCCATGAATTTACCAAAGCAATCTTAGTGAAAAGTCTGCCAGCCAATGCAAGGATATTAGCATTATTACTCCGCTTCTTATTTTGCCAAAGAACTTGGTGAAAGTTATATTTTGGTAGAAATGACTCTGTGATTAACTTCAGTGGGACTACAGGCCATAATAACTGATAAATAGCACTGAGGAGGTTGACTTCTAAGACCCAAACTAGATGGACCTTGGATTTAATGGCAACTGCTTTGTTTGGCTTACTTACATCCCTAAGTATTGATTCAAGTCATCAATTAAGTCCTTACTGATGCATATCCAATCTATATATTCTTTAGTTGTTTTCTCCCTAACAACATACACCGTCTTTCAGCAAGTGTTCCAGCTCTTAAACTGGGCTTCCTTATAAGATCTTACCATTACAATGATGTATATTTCCTCTTTATCCACCTTGTTGTCTGCTTCACTTAGGGGTGTGCAAAAATCGGTCCAGACTGGCCAAACTGATTGCCTAGTATGGAACTTGTCTGCAACCATCCAAAACTGACATGTTACAGTCCAGTAGTCGGTCTTGTTTTCATTAAAAACCATTTACCAGTCCAAAACCGGTATAAACCAACATGAAACTCGAACTGGCCGCCTGCATTTTTTACCATATGTTGTCTAAAACATTGATGTGTATTCAAGCTTATCCATGCAAATATATCCTGATATCCTTACCCTTAAAAGCTCTAATCCGTTATATCATCCTCTATAATTAAGTTGTAAATGAACTCAACTATGTGAATGCGATTATCTCATGAAGGTCATAGTATTTTAAACATTAGTATAAAATCCTATTACAAATTTGGTATTTAAGAAGTTTTAAGTAATAGATTTTGAATCGCATCATGTCTAACTATGTTACTCTTCTGGATCATACTATAGGTATGTGCATAGAGAGTCGTACGCTGTCTTTGTTTATTTGTTCATAGGAGCATTATGCATGCACCATGTTCCTCTTCATTCACACATTGTTCTCCTTGCTGTCTCCGTGTTGCAGCAGAAATCAAGCGAGGGTGTATACCCCTCCTCAAATCTTCATTATTTTATTTGATTTTTATTTCGAGAAGAGAAAGCAACTAAACATTGGATAGATCAGCCCTGGACGGCTGAAATGGAAGATTCAAATAACAGAAGCTGGAGTGATGTATTCGTATACCGAACTTGAACTCAAACGACTGAATTGGTTGGACTGGTCAAAACTGACCCGTTTAGTGAACAGACTGACCATAACTGGCTCAAACTGAAACAGACCACCTCCTTAGCGGATACCAGGGGCGTACCCAAGTTATGGGTTGGGTGGGCCCCTTAAAAGAATTTTTTTACAGTATTTTATAGGCTAAAATCCCGATCTCACCACTTGAAAATTTGGTTGAACCCCTCGTTCGCACACCCAGAAAATAATTTTTGGGTCCACCACTGGCGAAGACAGCCTAATTTGTTATCGCAACTAGATTCTCTGTGCCCTAAAGATGAAATTCAATCCAAGTCTATTTTGGGAAAGCTAAACAACCATCTTACAACTCCAGATAAATTGTTTGATTAGAGAATTTGCAGCCACAATCTGTTGTTTTAATGTAGAATCATGCATGATGATAATAATATTTTATATATGAAGTTGATGCATGCAGATGAACCATAAAGTGAAACTATAACTATACTTCCTATACTGATCAGATAATTAATATGAAAACAAGAGTTACCTTAGCTTCTGAAGCAGGATTCAGAAGTTGATGATTCTCCTCCTTCACTTTGTTGTATCTCTCAATCACCTTTTTCATGCTGCAAGATTAAAGGGAGCAGTTCAGAACATAATTGTGGTTAAAGATTACCAAACTGCATGTGGTCAAAGATAACCAAGGTAAAAACTGTTGCTATCTATCTAAAAAGGGCAAACTACATGAAAATGTATTTAACTATCTGTCACTTCGAGCTGTTGGAGTTCGTGTGCACATCTGGTAATGACGGGAAAGCATTCCCCGGTTGCTTTCTAAGATGCCAGCGTCCAGCCATCGGAGTTCCACATGTGCGCACATATAGAAATTAGGGAATATATGGATGTATGGTATGTGTATCTTTATGTGTATGTGTTTGTATCTTTGTATCTTATGGCAAGAAAACATTTGAAAATATCTACTTCTAGCAATAGGAGTTTGTATATGCAACTCTATGTATTTGTATGTTTGTATATTTGTATGCATCTTTACCTCTTATGACATATTTTTTGGCTTATAGTTTATTTACATATATACCTATGTGTGCGTGCGTGCGTGTATGTGTGTGGGGTGTGGTGTATGGGTGGGGGTGTGTGTGTTTATGTATGAATATATGTGTGTATTTGTGTCTGTATGTGTATGTGTATATGTACGTGTATGTACGTATCTGTGTGTGTCTAATGAATGTATGTATATGCGTATGTAGGAGTATGCGGGTGTGTATATGTATGTATGTATGTATGTGTATGTATATGTATGCATGTGTATGTGTATGTATAATAATCTATAGGAATATTGGATTTTAATAATCTTAACTATTCGCCGTTGGCCACCAACAGTCCGAACTTTAAAAATAACCACTAGCAGTCCCAACTATTAACATATTGGCTTTCAATAGACCTTAACTAACAGAACCCTAATGTTGTTAGTCTCCGGCCACTGGAAAAACGTTTTTGGCCGGAAAACTCAATATTTTTGTCCCAAACCTCTTTGTAACCTTATTACGGACCTCTAGGGACCTTTTTCTAGTGAAATCTCCAATTATTGAGGTCGCCGGAAAACTCATTTTTTGCCGGAAAACTTCTTTTTAGCCGGAAATTCAACTTTTTTGCCGGAAAACTCAACATATTTGTCCCAAACCTCTTTGTAACCTTAGATCAGACCTTTAGGAACTTTTTTTCTTTCCAAAAACGGGTTTCCGGCGACCGAAGACTAACGGTGTTAGGGTTCTGTTAATCAAGGTCCATTGGAGGCCAATATGTTAATAGTTGGGACTGACAGTGGTTATTTTTAAAGTTTGAATTCTTAGCAGAAAACAACGAATAGTTGAGTTATTAAAATCCAATATTCCTAATCTATATTACCATGGGATTTCCGAGTTTCTGTTGGAAATTTGAAATCAAAATCGAATTAATTTTCATCCCCATCTTACTCCCTCTCTCTCGTGCACATCGCACATCCCATTGATTTGCCACTATTGAACGATCTCTCTCTCGCAGACACGCACCTCCAATTTCATCAGCCACATTTTTAATGTAGCCTAACTTTCTAACACAATGGGTTTGAACCCTAATTTTATCCGTCTCCAACTTTCTAAATAAAATATGTATGTGTATGTGAATTGCAAATTGATACTGATGTCATTGTACTGAAAACATTGAATTGTAAAATGATGCTAGTGTAGAAGGTAGAACTGTTAATAAATAATTTCTCCGGTCTTATGATAAACGGAGTTTGGACGACTAAACCTTCATTACTCAAAAAAGAGATCATGGGCTTCTTTAGAGAGGCTTTCAAAGAAAAACATATAAATAGGCCTAATCTTATTTGCCATGGTATCAAGAGACTTTCGGAGGATAATGCGGCGTTTCTGTCAGAGCCATTTAAGAACGAGGAGATTAAGAAAGCTGTGTTCGAATGTGGGGCTGACAAAGCTCCTGGGCCAGACGGTTTCAACTTCAACTTCATAAAAAGGTATTGGAATATTTTTTAGGCTGATTTTTATAACTTACTAGCTGAGTTTTACAGAAAAGGACAAATCGATAAAGGTTGCAGCTCTTCTTTCATAACTCTTGTTCCAAAAAGCAAGGACCCGGTGGGGATGAGAGACTACCGTCCGATCAACCTTATTGGGGTAATTAGTAAAACTATTTCGATGGTACTTGCAAATCGCCTCAAAAAGGTTATTGGGTCTATCATCTCGGAAAATCAAACGGCGTTTCTTAAAGGCAGGTATATTCTCGACAGCCCTTTAATGGTAAATGAATTAATTTCTTGGATTAAAAAGGTAAAAAAAAAAAGGCTTTCTTATTAAAAATTGACTTCGAAAAGGCATATGACAACGTTTGTTGGGGATTTTTGCTAAACATCATGGGTCAAATGGGTTTTCCCGACCTTTGGTGCAAATGGGTGGAAGGGGTTCTAACATCGGCTAGATCCGCGGTTTTAGTGAACGGATTTCCTACATTTGAATTTGGTTGCTCCAAAGGGATTAGATAGGGAGATCCGTTATCTCCGTTTTTGTTCCTTTTGGTCATGGAGGCGCTGTCTAGCATCTTTTGCAAAGCAGGTCTGGAAGGAATTTTCAAAGGCATTCAAACGCCAAATAACGGTCCGGTTATTTCTCACCTGTTTTATGCGGACGACGCGCTGATATTGGGGGATTGGGATAGGGGGGATGTGAAGAACGTGGCTAGATGCCTTAGAATTTTTTACTTATGTTCGGGATTGAAAATTAATCTTCACAAATCTTATCTTTATGGGTTGGGGTGGATAACGATGATACTAAGGATATGGCGAATGTGATTGGGTGTAAGTATGATAACACCCCGTTGTCTTATTTGGGTATTAAGGTTGGGGCCAACATGAACAGAATTAGAAATTGGGATCCAGTTATTGAAATTTTTGATAAAAGATTATCGGTTTGGAAAGCAAAAACTTTGTCTATAGGAGGAAGATTAACTTTGATTAACTCTGTTTTGGAGAGTTTACCTATTTATTACTTTTCTCTGTATAAAGCTCCAGCCGATATAATTAAAAGCCTTGAAGCTAAGATGAGAAAGTTCCTGTGGGCGGGGTCTATTGATAAAAACAAAATGAATTGGGTGGCTTGGGATTGGATTACATGGCCAAAGAAAAAAGGGGGGTTGGGTATAAACAGATTAAAAGAAGTTAATGATGCCCTTCTTTATAAGTGGGGTTGGAGATATAGAGTCGAAAAACTAAGTTTATGGAGGAAAGTGGTGGATGCTTGTCATAAGAAAAACAATCAAAGGAGCTTCCTGCCTTTAAACGGAAAGTCTACGGGGTGCTGGAATAATATTGCTAAATTGATTTCCAATCTTAAATTAAATGGGAAAAATATTAATCAAGTGATTATGGGAAAAGTGGGTAACGGGGAGGAAATTCGGTTTTGGATTGATACATGGGTGGGTGATCTTCCATTCTTGGAAAGATGGCCACATATTTTTTCTTTGGATCCTAATAAATCTTTCAGGATTTCAAAGAAAATAGGGAGGGGTCAAGGAATCGACGGACTTTGTTGGAGTTGGGATAGATTGCCCGAGTCTAATAATGAACGTAAAGAATGGCATGAATGTCAAGAAGTTATTAACATGGTGAGATTGTCTAACGAAGAGGACACATGGATATGGAGCATTGACAGAAAGGATGGATTTTCGGTGAAATTAGTTAAAAAGATGTTAATTTCAGATAGGGGATCTAGTCATCTTCCTACTTATGAATGGAGTAAATGGGTCCCTATCAAATGTAATATCATGATGTGGAGAGGTAACCTGGATCGTCTTGCTACTAGAGTCAATCTGAGAAGAAGGAATGTTGATATAACATCGGTTATGTGCCCGTTCTGCGATGAGTATGAGGAATCTCTAGATCATCTATTTACAGCATGCTCGTTGGCAATTCGTGTTTGGGCGGCTTTCAGTGATTGGTGTAACATCCCTCCGATTTTCGCATTCGAATTCAAAGACTTGATGGATATTCATAACTCCAACCAAGAAAGGAAAAAAAAACGAAGAAGATTTTACGAGGATTGGTAATTATCGCGTGTTGGTGTTTATGGAAGGCTAGGAATGATTTGGTATTTAATCAACACAGGAGAAGTTCTCAAGAGATCTTGATAGATATTAAATCGAGAGGGTTTGGGTGGCTTAAAAATAGATCAGCATGTAAATTTATTAGTTGGAAGGATTGGTGTAAATACCCTATGTATATGGTGTAACTTTGGCCTTTGCCCGTTTGGGTCGGGGCCCCTGTTTTGTATTGGCCTTTTGCCCATTTGGGTCGGAGGCAATTTCTAATGATAGTTTATTTTCAAAAAAAATAATAATTTCTGATAAATGTGCATTGCAAACCAATGTATATGTTATCAGATCCAACTCGATGATGATCTATTCGCCAATAAAGAGTTCGTTGTTGGATTATCCCCCGAGGATCATGAGGATCATCGCTATTGGAAACCCCAAGTCTCCCTATCACTAGACCACAAGTTGTGGATATCTGTATTAATATATGTTAATAAGGCATTAATTAATATCTAATATCTATTAATAAGGCATTAATTATTATTATTATTATTAATATCTATTAATATCTATTAATAAGGCAACGGGAATGAATAGTGTTTTTCTTCGTGGTTTGTTTTGATTGCCCAATTTGGGTGGTCACCCCCTTAAGACGCGTGTCTTCATCTTCACCTCTACACGAAGTCATATATCCCACCTCCCCACTCACTCTTTCTAAATTCCAAAGAATGGAGAGAGAACAGTCTGCTGGAGAAGGAGAACATGCGTCCGTCCACGGTCAAGCGATGTTCCATGGGCTATGTAAGGTGGTGTTCCTCTTTTTCGCCTCATCTCATTCCGTTCGCAAACGAACCAAACTTTAACCCTAAATTATGGTCTTCCTTCAAAGATTGCCGCTTTATGACATTGATGACATCCCCGATGGTCCTCCTTTGTCGATTGCCGCCTTGCGAGAGGTAATTTTATTTAGAGTAAACTACTATTTTGCTCCCTCTGGCTTAGTCACTTTAACGGTTTTGCCCGAAACCTTTAAAAATAGTAATTTTCCTCCAATAGTTTATTATGGCTTTTCCATTTTGCTCCCTACAGACAATTTGGATAGAGTTAGAGGCGGGGAGCAAAATGGAAAAAGCATAGCAAACTATTGGAGGAAAATGGCTATTTTTAAAGGTTTAGGGCAAAACCGTTAAAATGACCAAACCACAATGAGCAAAACGGAAGTTTACTCTTTTATTTATATTTAGGGATTTAGAACCCCAAAATTAGTTTCGAGTGTGGGATTCACCAGTTGCTATTAGTCGCACAAGACATGAATTGTCCCACATAGCAGTTTACCTTCAAAACCCTATGTATGAACCCATGCAAATCCCTATAGTTTTGCTTTTGAATTGTTTTTTTATTGAACCTCTTTGTATGTTCTTTTAGTTTTATCCTCATGTTATTTTTGTGTTGTTGTAGGGTTATCATGTGTAATCTTGCTCATAAAGGATCATCATCTGCAATTCTAAACATTTATTGGTTTTGTCACTTTAGTTACCTTGTAAAGAATCTCTTTGAACAATATTGTAATTTCAAAAACTTTTTCAGACATGTGTTACAACCTACGAAACATATGATACAAGTGTTTTATTCAATAGTTGCTAATATTCAACCATTTAACAAATCTCTTCTAAATAATACATTATCTAATTCACATGAGGTTATTTAATTCCCTACGTTAACTATTATTTTGTTTATAAGACTTTAAATTATGTTTTAAATTTACAATTACTATTTATATTTTTGTAAGGAAATACTATTTAGTTTAAGTATTACCTTAATTCCATCTTACTTTGCATTTGCAACGATTTGAACACATAATTTTGTATATGTAAGAGGGACACAATACCACTAGACCAATAAGTATATAGTTACTCAATAATAATAATAATACTCAAATATAAGGAATACCTGATTTTAATAATCCCAACTATCCGTCGTTGGTCGTCAACAGTCCCAACTTTAAAAATAATCACTGGCAGTTCCAACTATTAACATATTGGTCTCCAATGGACCCTGACTAACAGAGCCCTAACGTCGTTAGTCTTCGGTCGCCGGAAAAACGTTTTTGACCGGAAAACTCAACATTTTTGTCCCAAATCACTTTGTAACCTTAGATCGGACCTTTAGAAACCTTTTTCTGGCCAAAAACGATTTTTTTTGCTATCGGAGACTAACGGCGTTAGGGTTCTGTTAGTCAGTGTCCATTAGTGGCCAATATGTGGATAGTTAGGACTGCTAGTGGTTATTTTTGAAGTTGGGACCGTTGGCAGCCAACGACGAATAGCTGAGATTATTAAAATCCAATATTCCCAAATATAATCAGTGATTTAAGGCAGGTCAGTTAGATTGCGCTCTATAAAAGACGCTTACCACTAGGTTTGAATTAATTATTATCTTATTTAAATACTTAAGTATGTAATTACTTAATAATAATAATAATAATAATAATAATAATAATAATAATAGTAAAAATAATTAGTGTTTAAGGCGGACCGGGTTAGATTGCACTCTCCAAAAGAGCCTCGGTGACACCCATTACATCGTGTAATATTATCTTATGTAAATACTAAAGTATATAATTACTAAATATTTAGATAATAATAATAATAATAATAATAATAATAATAATAATAATACCAAACATAATCAGTGTTTAAAGCAGACCATGTTAGATTACGCTCTCCAAAATAGTATCTATGACACCCGTCGCATTGCGCTGGCCAAGCCACTATATATGCTTGTGGATATACATATAATATATATTTTAAACACGCTCCTTAAGTTGGAACATAGATGCTAATCATGTCCAGTTTGTTACAAATAAAACATAAAAAACAAACATGACCAAAAAACTAGATTGGAACACGAGTAGAAAAGTGGAACCAAACAAAAAACCACCAGGAAGAGGAATTCAAGACAGAAGAAGCAATTCAGGACAACATTATGAATGAAATATCAAACGACTAGCATGAACTAGAATAACAAAAAACAAGATCAGGAATAGGAAACTAGAATAGGAACTTGAGCCGGAACAGGAGCAGGAAATGGGACATGAAATCCAGGACAATTTGGCAAAAACTAGGGTCCAGGCAAGATTCTGGTAGCGACTCATATATGAGCTTGAAGGTGGTGATTGGTACCTTCGATTTGAACGACAGTGAACTAGGAAGGTGGTGAACAATGCTTTCGACGATTAACAGTGCTTTCCGACACAAATAGTGGTTTCGAGGCCAACACATAGTAGGCTGTAGGCAAATAGTACTTTATGTTGGATGCATTCCGACAATTAACAGGACTTTCCGTTGTGAATAGTGGTTTCGAGGCCAACGCATAGTAGGTTTTAGGCGAATAGTACTTTAAGTTGGACGAATAATGTTTATGAACTCAGTAACACATGGTGAATAGTAATAATCAGCTGGCACTGTGAACAATAACACACGATGAATAACATTCCTGCCTTGAATAGTACATGCGATGAATAGCACACACGATAAGCAATGAAAGAAAAGGTTGGTGAATAGAAAAAACAAGATTCATAACTGGAAAGTGGAAGTGACAAATAGGGTTTCTATCAAGCTCCTTAGCTCTGATACCATATAAAAGTAATTAACTACATTTTAACTGATAAGGGAACCCATAATATATTTGAAACAAACCCTATATAAACCTAACAATGACCCATGGGCTAAATATATAATTAAACCCTAACCGTAAACAATCTTCAACAACCAAATAAAACTTTAAGGACATCTAATACTAATAAAAGATTCCAATTAAGTACACATAACATTTTCTCCATTAATTTAGTAATAATGTTGTTAATATTATTAATTAAGATATTAATTTAATATCTAATTTTTTTATTAATATGTAATAACATATAAATGCTTAGAAATCATATATTTATAGTCGTGTGATAATCAAAAAAAAACTTACGGGTTAAACTTTGTTTTATCAATTTTAGAACTTTCGTCTTTTTTTCTTTCTAGATAATTAATTCTATTTTTTATCAATTGATATATTTAATATTTCATATATTCTATATAAACATTATCTGATAAAACCACCTTTAATATCAACAAGGGCGAAGGATAGTGGGTGCCCGGGGGTGCACCCGCCCACCCCAATGTTTCGGTTATATAAAGTTTTTTTTTTTTAAATTATATAATTATATCGTTTTTAATCGTATAACACCGTGTAATACACAGATTTATAATCTAGTTTGGAATATAAATACCAACATCAACTATTAATCCAAAGAAGTCCAAACAAAATCTGAAAACTTCAAAGTAGATCGGAAAGCCTATGCAAAGATACAATGGAAAACAAGCTATACCGACATCTAAATAAACATGGCTTCGATGATATAATATGATTTAGTTTTGTTATTATTATCTTTTAGTGATTCATTGCAAGTGTTTCATGGGGTTTTATACAATAAATAAACACTTAACCCTATTTCATTTAACATCAGGACTCAACTTCACCGTCGTTAAAACTCAGTTCCACATGCGTTAATAAGAGCGTGTAATCCAATATCAATGACTGTGACTGCTTATAAGTCTAGTTGCATCGCCAATTTGAGTAGTTGAGTTAAAATGTCAAAATAATGAAAATGTGAAGCTTCAATCGATACTCAAGTGTCAACCTGTCATTCAATCCAGAAGTATATAATCCTAATTAAAACCCCACATCGACCATCATTATTTGAGTTCTCCATCGCCAAGACGCCAAAATTCCCAAAGGTTTTGCTTCAATAGGTTAATTCGATTTCGAACTTCCAATAGAACACGGGTCTACTTCAATAGATCGACGATTCATCTATCCGCTCCGATGATCTCGGTAGAACCAACTGAGAGTTTTTTTTCTATTCCTTGTTATTTGTTTAATTTATACTTGTGTTCTAATTTGACGAAACCTTAGGGACAGAAACGGCACTTTACTCTGAAAATTAACACCACCGTCGTCATTTCCTATTTGTTCTACGACGCTCGATACTCGTTCGACGTTCGCTCGAAAAATACCCAACTCGAAAGGCGCTCATTCGACTTTAGCTTGGTTGAAAAAACGCTCGGGTCGGTTCGGTTTGGTTTATAAACGAACCAAGCACGACCAAATGTCCGATCGATTCGGTTCGGTTCGATTCATGAACAGACCTACAATAAACACAATATATGGATAATACTATTCCCACCAGTGATCTAGTTACAAGCTAATCAGATAATTATATAAACAACATAATGGGTTTAGAGTTCAACTTTGATGTGATCACTAAATTATCTTTCCCTCCAGTTCTTGCAAGAAGCAAGATATTTTAGGGTTTGTATTGGTTATATGAGGAAAAAACACATCTTTCAACGCGGCATCCATGAAGCAAAGTTGATTATATGATCCAAGCTATATAGGGTTGAATATTATTACTAGAAAGTCACAGTAATCGCTTACAGTTATAAATTACCAAAAAGTATGTTAAGAGAATGAAGAAACAGTGGTTAACCAAGAGGTTAGTTCAACGGTCGAGTCTTGTCAAGTAGGGTTAGTCTCTTCTTTTCTTGATCGATGGCTTGGTTGTCTTCTAATCTGTCACATGCGCAATGAAACACACCGTGACTCGTAATAAGGAGAATGGGTTGGGGTTGCTCCTTGTTACCACCCTCCAGCGTGAGAATATGTATTTGCTTTGGAAGCAAGATAAGTGTTAAGTAGTAACTGTGAGTGTGCAGATTAGCATTACCTCAAACCTGGTTCGAAGTGGGTATTTATAGCCGAAGAGGGAAGGAGAAGAGCCAAGGGGCCGCTTGATGGGTCTTGGGCCGGACTGACAACTTGCAACTTTCATAGGCCTAGTAGGAGCATAGGCTGTAGGTGTGTCAGGCGCACGGCGGAGGTGTCGCCATGAATCCTGTTGTATTGATTGCACGAAGGAACACCCGTCACGTGGCCTGCTGGGGTTGTCAGCCTGTCCATCAACGTTATGCAAGTGGGCTGGGCAGCTGTGTATTGGACGATCAGCTGACCGCTATAGTTAGTGTCCAGGAATACCACTTGCTGGTTGGTCACAGAAGTCAAAGTAAGAGTTCAACTTGTATAACAATAGGATGCGGGCTTGCGCAGCCTCGCAACGTGCGGTAAATTGTGCACATATAACACATCTGTACATCACTCTGCACTTCCTTCGCCGTCCCACACGCGCCCGCGCAAGACTGAAGCATGGAAATGTATTTGACAGAAAGTGAATGTAGTAACTACTATCATCTTTTAGTAGCAATCACCGCATCCCGTGTACGTTGTCGAACACAGCCATTTTCATACACAACGTGAGATTCTCATTTTTCTCCGAATGGGAAAGCAAACAGGGTTCGCGCGTGCCCGCACAAACTGAGGCAAGTTCTTTATCGATTGGGACAATAAGCCGGGTGATGGTCACTCGCGCCTAAGCCTGGTGCGAGATTTGGGACCATACCCCTTCAGGGAATGTAAGCCACACAAGAAAATGATAAAGAACATAGGAGTTACATGGCTCAATTGAGAGGTTATGTCAACGACAGTACTAGCGAGCTATAAAGCATGGGGACACTAAGTATGACCGACTACCCTCTTGGGGACGTTTTGGGGATGGAAACACCATGGGGACGTTCCTCAAACGTTTCCTGGAAAGTGGGGACGGTGGTATGACGTCTCGGGGACGTTTCTTATTATATCCGGCGAAAAATCCCAGTCCGGTGATGCTTTCTGCCGGAAACCATGAAGAAGAAGATAATAGAAGAAGAAGATGAAGATAGCGGTTGGGTTTCAGCATGTTTTAGCCTTTAGGGTTATATAACTTTATGTATTTTGACATTTAGCCCTTCTATCTTTCACTGGTTTTCATTTATTCCTAAACCTTGTAAAATTTACATAAAAAGTGTAAATTTAATTTGTACATGTTAACATTTAACCCCTATTATTTTTATTAGTTTACATTTGGTCCTTAAGTTAATAAATTTATATATAAAAATATATTTGTTTAATATTTTTTTTTCCGTACCTTCGCCGTACCTGTATCTTGGATTTTTGAGTTTTGCCGTTTCTCGTACCCGTATCATCCCCGTACCCTAGTCCGGTACCCGTTTGCGTGCTACATAGCTAGCGAGGCAATTTCAAGATTCGCTTACCATTTATTGCCATATAAACTAGGAAGAGTATTATATATTGAGTTTGTGTCTAATAGAGATAAGAGAGATAAATACAAAGAATAATACTACAGCTGAATATTGTAGGAATAACTTGCACGTATGATATGTATATAACTAATTAATGCTGTTCTCTACCGACTTAGTTTCTTAAGACCTAGAATCCCTCAAATGGTGACATCATATAAGAGTACTCTCCAATAGAAACTTTATTAAAGATATGGTAGGGTGATAATCTTGGTGCACTTCCACCTTAAGACAACTCTTGATCATGTTTATTAATATACGGATACTCATGTAACCACAAACTTAAAATGGACGGTTCATGAAGGTTAACTATTATTGTAACAAGCTAGAGATAGGAATATTAAAGTTGTAGGATATTGGTTCAATTGGGTGATAACCCTCGAATAAGAAGATATGCTTGTATTGATATCTTGTAGCCATGCCCATTCTTGCATCTAGCATCTTCCTAGATGGTCATCATAGAAGAAGTTGTTCCAAAAGGTACTTGAACCCTATGGAGTTAAGGATTTTATCGTCTAATCGATAGAAAAATAAATACAACCATCCAATAACTAGGAAGGCATGGAACATGCGTTCTTTGTTGTTGAAGACACTTTGATGTACAAAAGCTCATCAAGGGTACAGCAAGCTCTTTCGGCCTAAAATCAAACTTAACTAAAGTTTCCCAACAGTCTCACTAAAATCACTCAAACTTGATTTTATGATATACTAGTTTTTTTTAGCTAACATAATCAACTTAAGCTGAGAACCATATTCTGTATGCATACCGGTAGCGATAGCGCGCTCGTATATCAACCACATAACAAAGCTAGGTTAGATATAAAGCAGAATCTTGTACTGATAATTAAGTTAGCTAACAGCAGTTGTCAGTAAGTCATGTGGCCTATTGGCCCAATTAAGAAATCTTCATCATTATTTGTGTGTCCTATAATTTATGTTCATATATTCTTAATTTTAAAGTTTAGTGTCTTCACAAAACAGATCGAAAGTATAACTTTCTATAATCATCATCATTTTTTGTGTGTCCTATATTCATAGTTTTAAAGTTTAGTGTCTTCACAAAACAGATCGAAAGTATAACTTTCTATGAATAATCATTAGTAATTTTAAATAGATGATCTAGCAACGAAGCAGCAAACTGCAACCATTAACCCTCTTTTTTTGTTAGTAACATGTATTGACAATCATTCCAATACATACAGCCAAATAAATAACATATATTAAAATGGATTGAATAGGTTGGTCATTGACTGACTTTCGAACATCTAGAGAAAGAGAGAGAGAGAGGGAGGGAGGGAGGGAGGGAGAGGGAGATTTAGAGAGGGATATAGTTATATGTACCCTAATATTTTCATTTTTATCATGATGGCCTAAACATTTGGGCATGTATGAACAAGGTCAACCAACAAGTATACATAATAAATTAAGAGATCAATATACATGAGAGTTGACCTCACCTTGAGCTAGCAAATTCATGGAGTTTCCCGGTGCTAGAGAAGATCACAAGTCCGACTTCGGCATCGCATAAAATAGCCAATTCCTTAGCCTTCTTCAACAACCCATTCCTTCTTTTGGAGAAGGTAACTTGCCTGTTAGTCGCGTTATCGATCCTTCGGATTACAATTTTCCCTCTCCCCATAGTTTATGTTTCAGCAATCTGCTACCGATCTCAATATCAAATCAAATGAAATCAACATATCAAGAACAAATAGATTCAGGAAAATAAAGATAGTATATAGCAGTGGAGAATCCAAGTATTCTATTGATGATGTTATACCAGGAACAAAAGAGAAAGGACTAAACTTTAGAATACTAAAATTAGAAAGTGTATCCTAGACAAGATATAATTTCTTTAAGATCATATTATAGCAAAGGAGACAAAGAAATATTGATGATAATAATTAAGGGTGTGGATCATAAATGGAAAAAGCTTACCGATTTGAGCTTAATGACTGATGAAGATTCTTAAGGGAGAGAGACAGAGTTCCTATTTGGAAATTTGGAAAGAAGTGTTATATTCAAGGAAGGTGGAGACTGGAGAGATAAACTAATTTAAAAAAATGAATGCGACAATAGATGCTAAGCTCGTTTAAAATAATGTTTACCTTTGTTTTATATATATATATGGGGAATGTTCATTTAAAAAGGAAATTTAATTGAGAAGAAAAAGAATAAAGGGTAATCTTGTAAACATTAAATAGTTTTTTCACTTATATAATTTATTATTATTTTTTACTAATTAATTAGTCATAAAGACTATTATCCTTAACACTAACTTTTTTTTGCCTACACACATTAAAAGTTATCTTACATATTTCGAAATTCATCTTACACGTTGAAATTTATCCTACACAACTCGCAATTTATCCTACATTTTAAATTATTTTATTTCATTTTTTTTAAATATATATTTTCAAGATAAGCTACAAAAATTTAATGTATTAACTATTAAAGGGGAAGACTACAAATTAATGGCTTATGTAGATTTACTAATGTAATCTTATAGTAAAATTAAATATTTATATTAAATGAAGTGAAATAAAGCATTCTTATTGGTTCAAATTTGTTCTTTTTTCCTTTTACAAAAAATTTCTTCTCATTTGAACTCTCCACTATATATATATATATATATATATATAGAGAGAGAGAGAGAGAGAGAGAGAGAGAGGGGGGCTAATTATAATGAGAAAACCCATCCCAGTTTAGAAAACTAAGAAAACTCTTTTGTGTGGACAATGTTAAGCCACGTGGGCCTTTTTACATTTTCTTTAAAAATGTGTTACATTGGCATTAAGGGCGGTATTGTAATTTTGCATTACACAAATTAAAGATCTATAAAAAGTGAGAAAGATAACATCAACTTTGCATTTAATACTATCTTTCTCTCACTCTTTCTCTCACTTCTTTCTCACTAGATTTTCTTTACACACAGTCTCTCTCTCTCTCTCTCTCTCTCTCTCTCTCTCTCTCTCTCTCTCTCTCTCTCATTCACTATCCTTTTCCTTCATTCCTTTTCTTCAAGTAGATCTAAAAATCGGAACAAATCTAAAGATGTCGATATGGGGGTTTACCAGATATCTCTCGTTTGCCGATATGCGGAGGTTTCGCCGGTGCACTTAAGGTTCGTTTGATGTTCAGATCTACACTTTGGTGACTTTGAAGTGACCTCCGGTGATTTTAATCTGGAATACGTCAACCAATAACATAATGTCGATGTAGAAGATGCAAAATCAACTAGAAGTTGTTTAGTTTCGAGCCAGTTACGTCTCTCTCATCTTGCTCCCTGATTCACTCATTGAAATGATAACGATAAAATATGGTGACACTGATCTTAGATCCTTCATCGTTTTTTTATGAATTTTGCAAGTCAAGAGATCAGAAAATTCTAAAGAATATATAGTTCAGTGAAGGAGCAAACATTTTAGGAGCAAAATGGAAGACCTTAACCCTTAAAGAAGAGAATCATTTGTAGGTCAAGTGTTGTCATGGGTTGGTTATGAAGATTAAAAACTTGGTTTGATGGTTGTGTTGGGTGAATTCGTTTCGCAGATAACGAGGTATATGTTGGTTTTTTTTTTTATTTCACTAATTTTTTTTTTGTGATAATAGTGAATTGTAAGTTTGCTTAGTTTTTTTTTTTTTTTTTTTCTAATTGTTTTAGTTAAATAATGAGATGTGTATTCATACGATGTTAAGAAGTTATTTGGAATTAATATTAACATATGTATTTAAAGTGATGTAACATTGATATTTTGGATAAATGATGGGATACACACCATTCCTAGTTACAAAAGTCAAGGATGTTCATATAAATGTAGCAGTTGGGTGTTAGCAATGTACCAATTTTGTGCAACATTTTTATGTGTAACAAAGAACCGTGTTTTAACATTGTTACAATTATTTTGTAACATTTTATGTAACATAGCGTAACATGTCTTAGCATTGCTACATTTTTGTTTAATATTTTCATGTAACACAATGTAACTTTGTTACCATTTTGTTTAATATTTTTATATAACACAATGTAACTGAGTCTTAGCATTGTTACAGTTATTTGTAATATTTTATGTAACACAACGTAACTGGGTTTTAGCAATGTAACAAATCCTATATTGATATATGTTTTGCTAGTTACATATTTAACAATTAAAAAACAAATTATTTGATGTATGTAACATTTAATTCTGAAGTTACAGATAAAATCAGGGAAAGATAAATCGAAAACCCATGTGAGTTGAGAAAACCCAAATAAACCCTATGTAACATTTTTATTTTTTTCTAACAAAAATAGGGAATGTAATATTAATGTACACGAACCTATTTACGAAAAAAAAAAAAAAAAAAAAAAAACGCTTACTAGTTTTTTTTAAATGTTGAAAATTTGTATGTTACATTTTTTTTGGACATATATATTATGTAACCTGAAATTTGTAACATTTAAAAAAAACTACTCGGTGTTTTTTGTGTTAAGTGTTCAAGTATTTGTATATTACATTTCCTATTTTTTTAGAAAGGTTTTTATACAACACAACGTAACTGGGTTTTGGCAATGTAGCAACTCCTATATTCATATATGTTTTGCTAGTTACATATTTAACAATCTAAAAAAACAAATTATTTGATATATGTAACATTTAATTTTGAAGTTACAGATAAAATCATGTAAATTAAAGGTTGCATACATTTAATAACTAAAATTTATATATGTAACATATGTCTTACGTTTTGTAATATATAATAAAATGTTTTTTAAGGGTTAATCTTAGAATGAAAGATAGAGAAATAAAATGTGGATGTGAGAGGAATATGAGATAGACTTTTGTGTGTTTCAAGATATCATAGGAAGAAAGAGAAAGTTTGACACTCTCTTTTTAATATGGGGTGACCACAACAGTGTTGTGGTGCAGCCATTGGATGGAAGTCCCATCAACACAAGACTCAAATAAGTTGTAAAAAAGACAAAATTACCCTTGATGTACCTTTACCTCATAATTTTCATCAAAAGCATATACAGACACACTTAAAACAAATCTCAGCCAACCATTCACAAGATCAATGGTAGATACTGAGTTTTCAAGGTTTTCTCAACTCACATGGGTTTTCGATTTATCCTTGCCCTATATATATATATATAGAGAGTTGGCTACAAAGCCTAAGTTTCCTACAAAGTATAAGAAGCAATAGGGAAATGACATATGGCATGGAGGGTTTTTAATAAAAAAAGAGCATTTGTGTAATTTGACATTTATTTTATTTTTAGAATTTATTTTTCATTAACTAACTGCTGAGAAGATTATGGAAACTGTATATCTTCATGATTTCTGAATTGTTGTTACGAACTTATATATGCACTTAAATATCAATCAACATTACATGCGTTTTTCACAACCTTCAACAATTTCTTCATCGCAAATCATATTTACGTGAGAAAAAGTGATGGATTCAAACGCAATTGTTGATTGCGGAGATGGTAAATAAAATTCTTTATGTGTTTATTATTATCAGTTGTGTGTATCGATCTTTAATTTTTTTGCTAGAAATCAACCGCATGTTCTTGATGTTGTCTTTTACCAGTTAGGATGTTAAAATCAATGCGTTATGGCTCCCATCATATAAATGATGTTTGTATAGTGTAACTTATTAATTTTTTAGATGTTGTTTATTTGTGTTACAACTTTACATACTTTGTTTTAGTTTAATGTTTATCAGTTATCATGTTTTAGCATGTAGGTGTTACAATTCTATTTTGGGATGTGTTTTAGATAGTTCAGAATAGTTATCATGATCAGCATGATCAGCTATCATGATCAGCATGGGGTATAGTAACTGAATATAGGTATCATGTGTGTTTTAGTATGTTCTTTTTTTTTTAATTTTACATGTTGAACAATTTGTATTTGTTGTGTTTTATTACGTTGTGTTTTAAGCTCATTATTTTACGACAATATAATGGGTTGTAATGTTGGGGAACATGTTTGTGTTTTAATATCTTTTTGCATGCAATCAGTTGTGTTTAAAAAACAGCTTTGTGTTTTAAGTTATTTTATGTTTTATTTTTTTAGATCAACTGTGTTTTAAGAATCACTATTTTTTATAGATTAGTTTTTTGTGTGTGGTAAACCTTATTCTACGTTAATGATGTGTATGTATTTTTTTCGTGTTTGTAGATGTTCCCACATACCAACCACGGGGCGTGGAACATGTTTCTCCCAATTCAGGAACAAGTTCTTTTATTTGTTATGTAACAATTATCATGGCGTGCAATCAATGTAGAACAAGTTCTTGACGTTGTGTTTTATTAGTTATCAGTTTCTTGGAGTTGTGTTTTATCAGTTATATATCACATACCAACCACAAGGTATTGAACATGTTTCTCCCAACTCGGGCAAACAGAAATATACCCCAAATTCATCATCATACTTGTTGAAAATACAATCCGATATCGAAGGAAGCATGCAGTTCAAAGAAGGTTGATGGTGCGTTGACAATGGATTAAGACAATGGTCATGGGTCAGCGGATGAGGATGATGTGTTTTATACCTCTGAAACAACAGATGACGCGGACGATGAAAAGATATTAGAGTAGTTGGGTTTTATATTTGAATATTTTTGTTTTACTAAACATGCGTGTTTTATGTTTGTCGTTTGGTTTATTTATTTGGTTTGTTGGAGGATCTTTCAGGATTAAAGTCTTTTATTTTTCGGTTTGTTGGGGGATCTTTTCAGGATTAAAGCGTTTTATTTTTTCTATGTTAACTACTGCCCAAATGTTCATCTATTTCATGTTAGCCTTTTTTATGCAGTGTAGAATGTGTTTTACGCAGATATACATAAATGTATCTACTTCATTTTAGAATTTTACCCAAATGTGTTTTATTATTCATGTTCTCTTCTATTCATTTTCATGCAGTGTAGAATGTGTTTTACATAGACATACATAAATATGTATCTATTTCATGTGCATTTATTTCATTTTAGAATTTTAGCCAAATGTGATTATTCGTGATGTTAGCATTTTATTCATTTTAATGCAGGGTAGAATGTGTTTTATCCATTAAATTGTTTTTATCAGACGTTTTAAAAATTAAATGTGTGTATGCAACCTTTTTCCATGTACATGTTCATCAGTTTTTCCACAAAAAAACAAGTATATTTTCCTGTTTTTAAATAAAATTAATGTGTTTATAAAAGTTATATCACACATTATATAATCAACGAGTTTCTATGGTACCAATTGTTCCCTACAAACCTTGTCAAAAGTTACCTAAGATTGTAATTGTTCAAATTGATAACACGTCAACCATCTACGAAATAATGTTCAAACATAACCAAACACAAAATAAACTATCTAAAAAACCTTAAAATCTAAAACCCACATTGAAGGCGTTCATGAAACACCTATTTGGAGTCCAACCTCGCAAGGATAGCTTTAAATGTAGCTGCATCTAGCCTCTTCTTTTCGTCTTCAGTTAACTTCTTATACCTTGCCACATTAGCCTCCACAAACGGCCTTACCTTATTTTTATCACGGAGTAAGATATCCGCGATATATTTATGGTTAAGATCATCAAGCTCTTTATGATGTTTGTATGTTACTTTCACCGACATCATTACATTCTTTCGACAAACCACATTCCCAAGTTTTCACACTCGTGCCTTTGTACGTTTCCATATGGCGTATCAAGAAGATGTCACAACTTATGACATTATGTTTTGTATACCAAGGCATCTCCAATCTTATCGGCACTGTCCGTTTGATCATTTCCGGCTGGATGATTAGCATACTCCAAATACGCTGATAAGGAATTCGTCCACATTCAACAATAAAGTAAATATCAATACAAGATGGCCTAATGTGTTTTCTTCTTCATGTGTAGATTTTTTTTGTTTCTTATGTAGGGGTAGAATGCGTTTTACCCATACATACTGCTCATAGTTGTTTTATACTTCATATTACCCAACTGTGTTCACCCAGTGTGGTTTACCATGTAAAGAGTGTTTCACCCATCATACATGCTGACCAAACAAAAAGTTTACATACAGTTTTAGCCAACTGTGTTTTACACTAATATGTATTCAATGCATAGTTTTTGTACATCAATATACTTCACAATTGCACTAATCTACAGTTTTAGCCTATTGTGTTATATTGTGAGGTATTACAAAGATTTTTTTCTGTGTCATGTGCACCTGAATATGAACAACTGTGTTTTAGTGTGAAATAATCTAAATAATAAAGAGCATTGTCACATACCACATACTACCCCAAGCTAAAAACTATGTTACAACACATATTAATACTAAGGAACTCATCATACGGTAATACAATTTGAACCTGTCTTTTAACATTAAAACTCAGCAAGTAACCTTACATTTGAAACAAGCATCATAAGTATATTTAACCCTTGCCTAATCAATAACAACAGATATAACACACTACATGCTGAGGTGACATTATAACAACTTAAAAGCTCGAACATTTTATGCAGCACTACATTCAAGCAAGATATAAAACACACTGTTATGAATCATAGTCCGATGAAAAAAAAAACTAGACCTAAGACAACATTCCATAAATCAATAATATAAAAGCGAACATCCTTTTAACTAAAATCTATTGTCAAACACACAATTCTATTTCCATATAACAAACTGGTATCAACAGCCAGCTATGATCGATTACAATCAACACAATTTTGAAACCCTAGTTTTGAAAAATACATAAAAAAACACCTTTAGTCAACGACAGCTGATTGGAACTTTTTTTGGAACAGATCGGAGTATCAATCTTCTTGAATCTCTTGCCTACAATCAAAATTACCAAAAAAAACACGCAGATGATGAAAATTCGAGTTCTAGAACACAATCAACAAGTTAAATAGCAACTTAGACTTGTATTTTTATTCGAATTTGTTATCTTCATCCATGAAACTAGCAAATTTTGGTATGGATTAGGGTTTTCGGAAGTGGGTGTTTTAGAGAGAGGGAAAATCGCGTGAATGTAGAACGTGGGTTAATGTTTGACGGTTTGTTAATTGATTTAAAACACGTTGAATGACCAAAATACCCCCAATCTATTAAATCAATTAATTATTATCACACACATATTACCAAAATGCCACTAAGATGATCTGAACCACTAAACACACCCATCGGATGGCCCAGATCGCTTCCTACACTTTGTAGGAAAAACCCATTTTGCGCAGTACCCTACTATAATATATATATATATATATATATATATATGTATGTATATATAAACGGGATCAGAAGAAAACGATTGGAAATGTGAAAATGGTGATAACGGATCCTGATTGAACACATGGCGCGCGATATAACCAAGGCGGAGGGCTCTTTTGTCCTTTTATTTTCTTTTTCAATGCATATCTCACATACCGTTGTCATTTGTGGCGTGTACGTTTTTTTGTGTGTAGTTAAAAACAAAAACTTCCTGGTGTTTTATTTTTTTTAGATCTGGCGAGATGAATTAATCGCTTTTTCTCTTATAAAGTAAATATCTTGGCGTTTTTTGTGTATAGTTAAAAACAAAAACTCCTTAGCTAGTGTTTCATATGCTAAGCATACTAGTACATATCATCACATATACACCAAATAAGTAACAAGTAAACACATGCCCGAGCTATGAAGTCTAAAATATTGAGCCTTGCACTTGGAGTGTGGTGTTGTTGCGAGTTGCTTAGCACAAAACGGGTTATAGTCTGGTTTTTCTCAAAAAGACTTTTCTTTTTAAAACCGAGTTCACTATAACCAATGGCTCTGATTCCAATCTATCACACCCTCAATTTCACTTGCGGAATACTACCGCGAGGCATGTGACTGCCCAGGATCAAGCCACCAATCATATTGAACCATAGATAATAAAACAGTTTTTATCACAACCAATATGCTTAGTGACTAAAATCCACAGTTCATAGTTAAAAGCAATAATAAAAGTCTACAGCGGAAGCATAAGTTTAACAGTTTAAAACAGTAGTTCAAAGTTCATAAACACGGGTTCATGCGACCACTACACGCCCCAACTACAAACTCTTGAATCATCACTGAGTAACTGCAAAGCATGCAGAAGGGTGTCAACATAAAGTTGGCGAGTTCACGGTTTTGTCCATTTTTAATACCATAAAACTTGTGTTTCTTAAGTTACTCATTTATATCATGCCATGGGGAGCTACCCCATATGTAAGCTACTAAACTACGTATATCGAATACTTTTGCGACCTGTTACATCGTTGTTGCCCTGTTTGTCAATGTCTATCATCATTGACGGTTTGCCAAGGCCTATTAGTTCACAACCGATCCTATCCAGGCACGGTGAGGTTGGTGAAACCTAAATAGCACTATCAACTAATATCCTGTTCGCCAGGCACCGGCGACTAATCGGTATAGAAAGTGGGGATTTCGTGATAGAGTTTCGTTTAGTACACTTGTTCATGAAATATAAATAGTAATTAACCGTATTCCAAACCAGGAATAGTAAGCAATCCCAAGCCTGGAAAGTGTCGTTTGTTCCGTTTCCCAACCACCGGGAATGCATGCTTTTAGTATAGTGTGTGAACTCACCTTGGTTTGCTCGGTAGGTAATTTACTTATTTTAAAGTTTGTTCAACCACGTCCTATTATGGTTACCGAGTTTAGTCAGATATGTATGCAAGTATTCCATGTATTTATACAAGTAGCACATACGTTTCCATGTTTCTCGTAAATACACATACGAGTCACATACATGCTCACATGACAATGTCCAACCAATGAACAGTAACATAGACAGTCCAATAACGTGGCAACTTAGTGTGCAGTCCAGATATATATCCCAATAATAGGTGTGAAGTCCAGATATAAGATCAGTGTACAAGTGTGTGTGGTCCAGTTAAAATAAGTTCCATTAATGGGTGTGCGGCCCAATAGTTGAATGGCCCAAAGGAAAGGTGCGGCCCACTGCCTAGTGTGCTAGCCACATGTAAGTGTGCGGTCTCTTAGGCAATGTGCGGTCATGTAGTCCCTAGTTGTACCCTGTGTTTTATATGCTTGTACAAGAGCTTGTGCGGTCTACATAGTGTGCGACATGCTTAATTCTCTTATACTCGGTGCAATCACAACTTGTAGACTGGAGTGTGCGGTCTCAGAGGTGTGCGACCTAGCATACTTGGGTGTACGAGATGCATCACGCGTTGTACCTTGCCAAGTGTGCGGTACACCTCGCACACACGGGTGTGTGATGTGTTGTGCGGGTTTGTACCTTATGCTGTAAGTGTTGTACACTTTATGCATTCACAATATCAATCAAATCAAAACATCATCTATTCAGATTCTCACAATCAATTCAATAGAATGATTCTTCAATCATGAATCCAGCATTATCATTGACATCTATCTAACTTTGGAATCATAAGCATCAAGGAAACTTGTTCATCCAGCATTATCATTGCATGTTCATCGATGATAAGCATTTTCAGATCTATTCAATTATCGTAATAGGTGACATACGCCTTACTACCTAATTAATCATTCATCGAATTCAGAATCACAAGGAAACTTGTCGGAATCATTTTATCATCTAACAAATCTATGATCATAAACACCATATAACATACATCTTATTAACTAACCAATTTCATGAACAGACCCAAACAAGAATCATTTACCCAAATAGATCTATGGTTCCATTTTATCATCAAGCATCAAACCCATAATTATAAACACAAGACTAGGTTTCGTGACTATCACTTCAACAGTTGCTACTACCTTATCATCATGCAATCATCATTCATGTACAATCATTTAATATACAAATCATCAACCAAGCTTGCACCTTTGTCATGTATTATCATAATGTAGGGAGGATTAACTAACCGGTTTAAATGAGAGTAAGAGGTGTGTAGAACAGAAGAAATGAAGCTCCTAAGTGGTGACAGTAGCTGTCGTTTGAAATATGATAATGCTATCGTCGAAGGATGATGATATTGCCGTCAGATTCCAAAGAGAAAGAGAGGATTTGGTTTGTTTTTAGGGTTTTTCTTAGAGAGAGAAGGTAGGTGAAGAGAGAGAGAGAGAGGGAATGTTCTAGGGATTGCTGCTCTAAATGATAGCTGCCAACATTCCCAAATCTTGGCTGATACAGACCCTTTTATACACGAGGTTGCCGCACACATTTACGACACTCCATAAGTGTGCGTCCTTTTAGGGTTTTTCGTGGACTGACATTGGGCCTGGCTCGGTATACTCGTGGTGTGCGGTAGCCCAAGCAGAACAAGGAGTAGTGTACGGTAGGGGTGTGCATGGGTCGGTTTGGGTCGGTTTTGACCTAAAACCATAACCATAACCGCGATGTCGGTTAATGGATAACCATAACCATAACCAATCGGTTATGGTGGTTATGGTTATTCGATTTTGATGGTTTTAAAGGGTCGGTTATGGGTGGTTAACCGTGTATTTAGCTTAGCTAAAATTAGCTTAATTTTTTTAACATGAAATAAATTGTTATTGCATATTTGTATATATTAGTATATTACATAGTATAAAAAATACATATAATCTACAATATTAATACCAATTATTATCGAATATTGAAATAAAGTGATATGATACTTTCCATAAATTCAAATAAATATCCAACCAAAACCACAAAACGATATGAAAAACCTATAAATACTAAAAATCTTCAATAAACAACATCAAACATTAAAAATATGGTAAAATGTCCTAGATCCTACAACAATTTATTACATGTCAGTTCGGTTCAGTTCTGGTGGGTATAGAAGAAATGATAACCATAACCGACCCGCTACTTTGGTTTTCAAAAAAACCATTAACCGACCCACCAGTTTTTTATTTGGTTCGGTTTTTTCGGTTCAGTTTTTTCAGTTAATTTGGTTATGGTTCGATTTATTCGGTTTTTTGCACGCCCCTAGTGTACGGGATAAGGTGTGTGGTTGCCCATCTGGTCGCACACATCGGTTTAAACTTGTGCAGTTGGATTTATTTTTAATTACTTTGTTTACACAGTATTCACAAATCACTCATACATATATATATATATATATATATATATATATATATATATCAAACCAAACATATTACTTTAATAACAATTTAATTCAATAATAGAATATGCGGGAAACCCGAAGTGTCACATTATCCCCAAGTTCAAAGAAATTTCATCCCGAAATTTAGCGCGCTGCCACTGCCAAGCTAGTGTGTTTAAACGTTTTCGCGGGGTGTCACATCATCCCCCCGTTGGTTTAGAATTTCGTCCCGAAATTCAGTAGTAGCCTCAGTGGAAGTATTGTTAACAAACTGGGGATACCGGCGCATCATCTAGTCTTCCCGTTCCCAGGTAAACTATGGGCCACGACGCGAGTTCCAACGAACTCGGACTATTGGTATCTTGCTATGCTTGAGGGTTTTGATCTCTCGATCCATGATCTCAACCAGTTCCTCAACGAAGCGTAGTTGATCGTCGATCGTGAGTTCCTTAAAAGGAATGATAAGGGTTTCATCTGACAGACATTTCTTCCGATTTGATATGTGAAAAACGTTGTGTACCGCACTCAGCTCTTTAGGCAGGTTTAGTTTATATGCTACCTTACCGATTTGTCGGCATTGAGGGTTATACTTTTGGCTTTGTGGTTTTTTTCTTTTTTGCTTTTAGTGGATTGTTTTTCTTGTTGTTTTCCTTGTACCTTTTAGGTCAATGGAGGATTTAAAAGGGTAATCCCTCACCGACCATTTCTCCCTTACACACCCTCTCTTTTCTAGCAAACAAAATCTCCGGCGATTTTAGGTAACTTTTTTTTAGGGGGGGGGGGGGGGTTGTTGTACGTTGGTTGATCGTTTGGTTGTCGGGGCATTGTGTCTCCTGCTACTGTTCTTGCTTATTATTGTCGTTTGCTTTTACGATGACATCATACGTTTCGTTTGGTGTGTTTTTGGTACTGAATACTTTCGGTTTGTTTTTTATTTTTTTTTGTACCGAATGTGTATGTTAGGATTTTTTGTTAGATTCTTACTATTAAGTTGTCAATTTGTTTCTGACGCTGGGTATATACTCAAATGTTGTTATTGTTTAGGGTTTTCATCATGCATTTACATACTTTTGGGTTAATTGCATGCATTTGGAGGTTGTTGGATTTTTGTGTATTCAGTATTATTTGGTTAATAACGATGACTCTTTAGTTATCGGAGACTGTTTACACTTTTACTTTGGGTCTATGATGTTATACTGAGATAATTTTTCTTGAATGCTTGTGCATTTAGTGATGTTTGGTCGATGAGGATTACCATTCCGATAATGTTTTGCAACACCCCAAACACGGGTTTGGTAATTTAAACCCGGTTACTATTAAGAAACGGGTAAGGTACCGTTAATGACAAAAGTTAACCTGTAAATGAAGATTAACTAGGAATAATTAACCTAGTTGATTATTGGTATCGTTAGTAGTAAACGAAGAGTTGTAGCCTTATTTAATTAAAACGAAACATGAGGGACCAAAGTGGGATAACTTGAAAGTTGTTTTATTAAATGAAAATAACACACACACACACACACACACTTCGTGTGTGTTATGTACGTGATCAGGGGAAACCCTAGTTCATCATATATCATCCAATTGAAGGATGAATCGAGGCTCAAATTCAAGAAGGAACATGAATTAACGATCACCCAAGCTAGGGGATCATAAGGTATGTTGAATTTTGATGTTTATTGAAGTTGAGAAATCTTGATGAACATCACAAGTAGTGATTTATGTATGAATCGTAGAGGTTATGGCCAAATTGGCAATGTATGCTTGCTTAGGAACGAACCCTAAGTGAAGATTTTGAGTAAATTGCTATAAATTGAGTGTTTTGATGAATTACTACACCTAGCTAAGTGGTTTTATGTTTAATCCATGAAAGGGTATGAAATTGATTGTGAATATGTGTAGTATGTGATGTGTACATGTATATGGATTGAGTATGGTATATAATTTGTATGATGATTACTTGTATTGATGAATGAAAGTGATAATTAGGAAGAAAAGCATGAAATAGTTGTACATCATGCTTAGAAAGTAGTACGCACACCAAGTGTTTAATGAAATGTCTAAAAGACAATAATAAGTGAAATTGCATGCAAGTAATGAGTAAACAGATATAGTTCATGTGAAGATTATGTAGGGATGATGTTGGGTATGCTTTATGCTTGTTTGAATGGATTAACGAAGGTCATATATGAGATGTGAATTTGATATGGTTGTTCATATGTATAAGCATATATGCTAATAAGAATGTAAATGTAATGACATGAATGTATAGGAATCGTGTCAAGATGGTTGAGAGCGTGGAAGGCAAACGGGCTAAGAAGTCTCAAGTAAGCGAACGCAAATACGGACGCGCAAGGTAAGTGTATTCCGGACTTACCCTTTAGTTTCTAAAATGTATTGTAGTATGACGATTATCGTGAGTCATGTAAGAAGGTATGAATCAATGGAAGTATTAAGGTAAGTTTGGCGAAATGAGTCGAAAAGTGGTTAAGGGAAGAGTTTCTAACAAGTGCGGGTAAGATAGAACTTACAATTTGGTATCATGTATTAAAAGAAGATAAGTAGTTACAAATGTGGATATGGGTTTGATTGTATGTAAGTAGTTGAAACTAGTAGGGAGTATGACTATGAACGCGTAAGATGTAGATTGTAAGTATGTGCGTACGGATAGAATAGTATGTATGTATGAATGAATTGGTATTTAGCTATATGCATGGACGAATGAGATTTGTTTATGTGTATACGTGAACCTATATATATGAATGAAGTCTAACGATGCTAATCGTTTTCTATTAAGAGTGTAATGGAAGTGCAGGAATACTAATAATGGAAGTAAAGATTCGGTATTGAAGTCCGATGAATGTGCTCGAATGGACGGGTTAATGGATTTATATAAGTGAGATCAAGAGATGTTGACGCTCGAATATACATGTTTTAAAATTTATGTATGATGTCACCGGTTGCTAACAATGTGTTTGTATGTGGTGACTGCAGGTTATACAGGTTTATGGATTTCTCATCATTGAGTGTATGCAGTCGAAGATCGAGTTAAGACATGGATTGTACGTGTGGGTGCATGGTTACGTAATTTAGTATAAGTATGTCAGGTCTTAAATAAATTATAGAAGGGATTAAAGTATTTAAGGTGAAAGAATGAATATAAAGAAATTTTAAATCTACATTTTTCCACTGCGTTAAATTTGGTTAAAACGTGTTAGGGCGTTTCATGTTTGCACTTTAACATTGGATGTATTTTGTTATGCTTACATGGTTGTTGCGGAATGCTTGTGTATTGACGGGTATTCAGCGCATCTGGATGTGTCTTTACCTGTATGAGGTAGTTTACGCTCCTCGTTTTGGTGTATGATGCTATGCTGAGATGATTGTTGTTGGATGTTTCTGACGGTTATTTGCTGGGTGGGGATGATTCTGTTGTTGTCACATACTGTTTAGAATATGTCTTTCTGTCTAGTATGCTATGCTGAGACATTTATTGCAAGTAAGCGTTTCTTGCTAAACATCTAGCTAATTAACGTTATATAAATATTGTGGTGTTTCATATGGTGTCCTTAGGGGCCTGTGCTGCTATGCTGAGACGTTATTGGTCGATGTTGTTGGTTGTTGATCCCAGATAAGATGCTCAATGACTAAGTATGGCAAATAGATTTCAACAAGTAGGAAAATATTGTGCGGAACTAGAAATCAAACTTTCAAGAAACAACAACTTACAGAATTTTCAAGTATATTGATCACTTTGAAAAACAAAGTTATTGACTGTTACAAACGAATTCTTAAAGAATTCTGTGGAAGGGTAATGGAGTTTGTGGTGTGTGTATTAAGTGCTTAGCTCAACTCATTTAACCTTCAGGGTTGACATCTCTATTTCTAGAGAGTCTGTATTATGAATAAACGTTTGTTTATTCATGCACTTGCTCTGCACAAAGTAGCTTTTTGGCATATTCATTGAATCCGTTGATGTCAAATTGATACTTTCCAAATTATGTCAGGGCTTATCTTCAAGACAAGTTGGTTCATCAGAAATTCTGATGATCAGAGTTACCAGACTCTGATGATAAATACCAGATTTATCATTAGACTTATCGGAATGATGTTTTCTGATCGCCTTCTTTGTCTTGATCATTTCCTGATATTAGTTGAAGATGTTTCTTTCTTTTCTTCTTATCCTGTATTGATCTTTCTTGACTATGTCTTGAGCATATGATCAGGTTGATCATCTTTTTCTTCAATACTCACATAGACGTTTCCTAACAATTCCCCTCTAAGTATTGTAAGAAAAATAAACTACCTTATAACAAGTGAATATAATTTAGAAAATTCCCAACAATGGAATTAAAGTTGCAAAGTACAAAACCTTTGTTCAAAAACAGATTATAAAGAGAAATAACATGAAATTTAAAATGTCTTTAAAACAGTTTGGCAAGTCTGTGTAGATCATCCTTCTTTAGCTTTTTCTTGCAATGGATAAATTTTTGGAAGATATCATACATTTCTTTGTACCGTCCTTTAGCTCTTATCCATTCATCAATGATTTCTTCGATTTCTTTTCTCAGCAACTCTTTATCTTTCCCCTTAGCTTGAAGTTGTTTTTGCTTCTTGTTCATACATTCCTTGATGTATTTCAGTGTCTGATTAGAGTACTTGCAGATATCAACTGTTTTGAAAAGAGCTTTTTTGCCTTCAATGTCTCTGAACACAACAGAGAGTCATGCTTGTTCAAGGATCACTCCAGTTCTGGCTTCCTTTTCCAGCTCTTTGGGGATAGACGTATCTGGTGGAGGAATATGGACTTTCTTCTGATGAACATGGTCATAATTGATGCATAAGTCAAAATCAGTAAAAGCTATCCTTTCAAACAGCTTGACTCTTTCTTTTGAAATGTTGTTGAGTGCTCTTCTGACAGCTTTGTTGTTTCCTTTGTCTTCATCAGAAAAAGAATGTCCATTGGATGTAGCGTATCTGCTAGATCTCCATCAATTAACTTTACTTCAGTGCCATCTTCCTTAGGAGGGTGTATTTATTCTGTTCATAATATCCTCCAACACCATCTGAGATTCTATCAGCATCTACTTTAAGAACTCTTACCACTGGATTATCAAGAGTTATGTGAATGCTTCCCCGACCCCTTTCAAGCCTTTCCAACCTCCAGTCTCTGCTTATTGGACTTAGTGGCCTGTCTAATTTGTGTTCTTCAGTCCAATAGTACTCCCTGAGATTTTGCTCAGGAAACATCATCACATCCATGTCAATGTCTTGAACAAGGACTGTGTTACCTTCAGGAGTTTTCTGCTGTACTATTTTTGGCCTTTTTGAAGAAGATGTTGTTGATTCTGACCATTCTCTCTTTGCTTGCAAGGTCAAGTCTTGACTAAAGACTGTGTCCCCTGATGTGGTTGGTCTTGAACTTGTCTGAGGGACAACAATATAAATCAGGGATAATCTTGGGTGTAGATTCATAGCTTTTTATCATCTCTTCTTTTGATACTACAGGAGGGGGACCCATAGTTGATGTTCCAGTTTGGCTTGCAGTTGTGGCACTTGGTTGTTGTCTGATGATCTTTGGGACTTCCAGTTGAGAGGCTTCTTTGGGAATTGGAGTTGTGAGCTCATGGATGTCTACTTGTGCCAATCTAGGAACATTGTAATGCATCCTTTTCATGAGAGATTGAACATCTCCCATGAGCTGAGCATTTCTGGTTTCTTCCTCGTGTACTCTGGCAAATTCTGCACTGTTGTGCTCCTTTAGTACAGCCCATTCTTTGATCAATTTTTCAAGGGCATCTGTTATGCTATTGTTGTTGGCCCTCAAAATACTGATTTCCTCCAAAACCTTGTCAGAACTAGTTGATTGCCATGACTCCACAACATTCTTCAGCTGAGACTTGATCTTTTCCATTTCTGCAAATACTTTCTGAAAGTCTGCTGTAAAATTGCTTGTCTCTGATGACTTGTTTGGCTGTTCTTGCAGAATCATCAGGGTCTTAGTGTTTCTTTCTGTTTGCATTTTGATGAGCTCCACTGATTTTGACAGAGTCTTCATTTCTTATCTTTGACTCTTTATTTCTGACAACAGCATATTAAGTTTGTCTTCAACTGGATTCTTTTCTTTGCAAACTTCAAAAATATCATCCAAAATCTTGTGAAGTTGTTCAGATGATATAATTGGAGTTTCTTGGGTATCAGGAAAAACAGATGTTCCAGCTATCTTACCAGCAGCAGACACATCTGCTACTGTTGTAGAGGTTTCTGGTGTATCCAAGGATTTACTAAAAGCTCCTCCACCATGTATGTGAAATAAATTCTCATCCTGGGTTTCCTTGTGTCCTTGAATCATTTTAGTGAATGATTCTCTACAAGTTGGTCGGAAAAACATATTTTCCTTTACCAGATTTCCTTGGTCAGTTTCCTGACCTCCAACTATTGCAGTCTCAACTTACTCCTCATTATCTGATTCAGAGTTGAACGAATGGAAGTGGTAACTTCCTCATTTACACCAGTATTTCTATATGACATTCTATATGTAGCAGAAATAGATTTGTCAGAGTTGGACTCTGCTGTTGTTTTAGCTAGAGAAGTATCAAATATTAAAGTGGTGTTTTCGGGTGAACCTGTTCCAGCTATGTGGGAATCTGCTTCATGGTGGAACTCTGCTTGTGGATTCTGGTGGCTTTGGGTATTTGTTTCTGCAGCTTTTGGTGAGATTCTGAGATGCAAATTCAAATCTCCTCTACTTCATTTGTTTTTGAATGATTTGACTTTTGATTTTATTCTTCCGGAGAGGAAGAGCAGTTGTATACTTCAACACTATCAGAAACTTCATGTACCATGGGTCTGCTCAAGATTTCTTCATGCTGCATCCTATATGGTGAATCAGCCTTAATCAGAATCATCATACTTTCTGATAGAAATGGTACATCTTTGTATAAAGTCCACCACTGGGTTGCACACCAAGGTTTCATGGTTGGTGATCTCTAGATTATTTCCAAAGCAGGTAGCTGCATTTCTCTTTCTTCAAATGTTTCAGCAGCAAAGATTGATTAAAATCTTGGATAAGGCAGATGTGAAGAGATTCTTCCATTTCCGGTGAGAATTGACCTCTTCATCAGATTAAAGATCTCAGTTCCATAATCAATGTTATACCCAGTAATGAGTTCATACATGATTAAGAGAATTGATTGATTAATCTAATCAGCAGCACCAGTGCTTGATGTGAGACATTTGTTTAGTGTCTCCATCATGACCTACCAGAAAGTTGATAATTCATTTCTCCTTAAATCACCAGTCTTGGTGATTTTTCTCTTGTAACCCAACTTCAGAAAGAAGTTTATCAGATCCTCCTTGTTGAGGGCTTCAATGTATTCATCAAAAATAGGTAGTTCAAGCCATTGCCTGATTCTTGCTGGAGTTATTGTCACATAGACATTCCCTTATAAGTGTGTAGTGACTTGCTCTGCTCCATTTTCATTGAAGGTTTTGATAAACGATTGCAAATCTTCTCCGGTACTTCTTTTGTTTTAGTCATAACCTGAGATATTGGACATCTCATCAGAAACTCAACTAAAATCTGACATTTTTCATCATATTCGGAGTGCTCTGTATTCATCAGCAAGTTGTTTTCTTTCATTGCTAAGAATTGATTCTCTTGAATGAAAGGAACATCATGTTCAACAATTGGGATATTCAGGCTTACTTCGGCCATTTATGATTTTGAAAGTAAGGGTTTGAGTGAGAGAATTTTTGGCTTTTGAAAACGAGAAGGTTTTTAGGGTTTAGTCTTATGAGGATGAAGGTAAGCGACGTGAAGTCTGCTAAAATCAGATATTTATAGTTGGAGGTTTAGTAGTGATCATAAGCTGGTTAATGTTTATGGGAGTTGAGGGGACATAGATCGTGGGGTTTAATGACAGTTAATGATCATTAATTACCTTTATAACCGTTAGATCGTGTGATGTAAGGTTGGTTCAGAAGTAACCGTTGGATCGTGGGTATCAAGGTGAATTAATGGGAATTATCCGTGCATCATGGGTTTTAATATGTTTTCTCAACTTTATTCTTCAAATTCTCAAACATTCTTTTGATTGGAAAATGAATGTGATTGGAGAATACTAACGGCCATGTGTTACCTTTTTCCTCTTGTGGGACCCATTTTCAACAAATGGTCCAGTAATATGCCTTTTTGGAAGCTGATATTCTTCCCCCTTTTTGAAAGTCAAAATTTTCTTTCTGATGACGTCATCAGAAAACATATCCTATGTTTCTAATGAATTAAAACATGATTTTCTGATGTTGTTTTCATTGGACTCTCATCAGATTTGAAAGTTCCCCGTGGATAGAGTGTTCGTTTTTCTTTGAGATGAGAGGGAATGAGTATAGATCAAAGATATCACTTACATATGCGCTTCCACTACAAGAAAAGTGATCATTAGAGACTAAATTATTAGGGACTGCCATATCAGTCTCAAATATATAATATCTAGGACTGATTTATCAGTTGCTAATAATATTGGGGACTGATTTCTACACGACATAATATAGCGACAAAAAATCAGTCGCTAATACCTTGACGCCTTATTTGAGATTAAATTTCAGTTGCAAATATGTTCACTCCATTTATAGGCTACTGATTTTCAGTCTCAAATGTGTTCATCTATAATGAAAACTGGCACAAATGTATCGGCAACTGGTCTTTAGTCTCTAGTATAGGGGGAGGCATATTAGAGACTAAAAATCAGTTCTTAATATTTCAAATATAGGATCGAATTTGGGACTGATATTCAGTCTTGAACGCCTTTTATATATGAAATGATTAAGGGTTGATTTGTAGTGTTTTTTTATTTTTATTATTATTATTTTTTAACAAAAACATACAATTTTATATATAAAATACTGGCCGAGTTACATCAATATCGCAGGTAAGCGAGCAACAAGCTGCGCCGCTACCCCTTTCTGAATAGCAAACCCTAGCCTATTAAAGACAAACCTCTGCCCCCCTGTTGATGAGGAACTGCTGTGGACAACCTTTTGAACCCTAGTTAACAAACGGATAGCTTCTGGAGCTAGGGAGCCAAAGGTGTCGAAGGCGAAGGGGACAAATGCATGTTGGTTATCAGCACATGCTTTAGCGTATTTATCCACCTTTTTAGATTCCGCTTTCCTTATAGCCTGTCCTGCTACAAACCCGCTTTCCCTTAAACCAGCTAAGGGGGAGACTCCTGTGAGATCCACACAAGCATGTTTCCCTCCCGCTCAACCAAAGACGAGCAGATCCGCTGGTCTCAATGTAGATCTCCCTTCCATGGGATCTGTAAGGAAATTCACAGGGGCCTCCTTCTTGCAGAAATCCCCGCTCTCCTTAAGATGTCCCCCCAAACATCTCTCACCCAGTCGTGCCGATATTTGAAACCAGGGAGCTCCTTACAATGAATAACATGCTCCTCGTATTTATCCATGCAGGCTTTACGGCAAATTGGGCAGGTTCCGTCTTCTGAATACATAGGGATCATCAGCCGGTATTTGAGGATAGCCCTATACTCAACAGCCGACATGCATTGCGCCAGCCCCTCGATCGGGATAACAGTCAAAAAATCTTGCGCATGGGGGCCTTTCAAGCACTCAATCACCGCCTTCTGGCGGGGAGACAAATCGAATGCTTCTCCCAGACTCCGAGCGATTTTGTCAAATAGGGCATTCGCCAAAGTTTTTTGTGGCTTTGGGGGGGCGGTGTCCATATTAGAGAAACCGCCAATATCAAAGTCTGGAAGGGAGATACTTAAGTACTCAAGGGCCTGTTGGTAGTCTACGTCAAGCTTAACAACCCCACTGTTCCGAAGGATATGGTCTTGCAATACACACGACTGAGCTCTAGACGCCACAAAAGCATAAACTCCAACATCCCGAGCTGAGAGAAGGCCCAAACCACCCAAACGCATCGGCAAAGATGCCAATCGCCACTGAAGGTCACCGAAGTAGGACCCCCCGCAAACAACAATGTCTTCGATAGCCTCTCGAAGACCATCATCAAAACAGGATACCGCATTGGCCATCAAGTGGGGTTGGCAGGTCCGCAGCCCAAACAGTAACTTCGCTACCCCCATGCATGACCGTAAAAGAAGAAACTCGCACTGGGGGTCCTGGAGGCAGGGCAAGAGTTTCATAAGGTCAACCGCTGTCAATGCCTGACGCTCTGCTAATTCCCCGATAAAAATAGAATCTCGGCTAACCGCCCCCCCAAGGAGCTTAACCCCCCTCTCAGGTCTACCTATCCCTCGCGGGAAAAGGCCGTCCTGAACTTTGAGACCGTCACACGATGGCCAGTACACTTTCGTTTTCTTAATATTGAGATGGAGCCCTAGGGATGGTCCTTCCGTGTTGATGATGTCTAAGGCTTTAGCAACTTCCATTGCATTACCTATAATCGTGCCATTATCCAAATACCAAGCATGAAATGGGAGGTTACAGTGCTCTTGGACACGGAGAATAAGTGGGTGTAAGGCTAGGGAAAAGAGAAGGGGCCCCAAGGGATCTCCTTGTTGCACTATAGTGGTGGCCCCAATACAATCGCTGCCAACATACAACCTAGTGGGTTGGGCTTACAGGAACTGGACCCACCGATAGATAGATGGACAACGTTGGTGGACCTGTTGGAGGAACGCTGAGCGGTCAATCATGTTGAAAGCATTGGTGAAGTCTACCATGAGCAAGGCCATGGACCCATCTTCATGAAAAGAGTTCAGGAACCTGTTCGCACTATGAAGCACCGCCTCCGCCCCATTTAGTGTACCAACCCCGAATTGAAAATCCCCCAAATACTGGGCCATGTCCTTCCCAACCTTCTTCATAGCCACCTTAGAGACCAACCTACGCCAGATGCCCCCCACGGCGATAGGCCTAATACCATTATCAGGTTTCAATAAGGGGTGAGGGGGGCTGAGGCCACAAACTCGGCCAACACCTTAGGGCACAGCCCCTCAGTCCCTAATATTCATTTTTTTTGTAGTGTTCTGGTAGAAGTCCAAGTCTTTTGTTCTTTTCTTCAAGGAACATTTTGTGAAAAACTTTTTAAAAGATGATTGATGGTGTATTGTTTTCTATAATTTTCACATAGTTGTTATCTCATGTCATCAATGTTATTCCTTTTTGAAGATTAACTAATCAGATTTTTTTCTGATTTTTCAACATTTCGAGCAAAAATAATTTTTTCAGAATTGAAAGTTATATTATCAGATTTTACCAGATTTAAACTTTATGTTATCAGAAACTTGATGTTTTATGTCAAATGTTTTGTTTCTGATAAACACAAGTTACTTTGTGTCTTTAACTCCCATTTTGTTTACCATATGCTTTATACCCTTTTGTTTTCCTTCCCCTTAATTAAATCAATAGAATGCACATATGTAAAGACATAATAAAAACTTTTACTAAGTTTAAAAAAAACTACAAATAATAACAAAAGTAAACTACATCTAATCTTCTCCATAGATAAGCTCAGCAAACAGCCAGAGATGGGTCACAAGTCCTGTATTGTTGGCAGTTGGTATAACAAGTGTATTACGAATATTATGTTGAGGTACCACCTCAGCTCTGGGATACCATGCTGGAATACCTCCAAATCCTAGCTGCCTAGTAATTACCCTCATCATGAAACGAGGATAAACTAAAAATGGTCTGCTAGACCACAGGTTGCTGATAAGATCTTTCATCAGATAACGAGAGAAATTATTTGGAACCTTTTGCAATATTGCATGCACATGTTCCATCAACCTGTAGGAGATTTCATGGTAGTTTATAGTTTTCTCTGAAAAGCAAACCCCAAATACTGCCATGGCTTAAGAAAGTCGGACTTGGAGATTGGCCTGTTTAGATTCTCCACATTATACCCCATCTGAGTTAGGGTATCATCAATCTGTTCTCTGGGGAAAGAGAGAACATCGTTGTCATCATTAAGGTTTAGAACCTCTCTGATAACACACTCTATGAGGATGATTGGTTTCCCCAGCACATAACTTCCTATGGAAGTTAGCCTCCCTTCGTGAAGTAGGAGCCTTGCTTCCTTCCAGAATTGTTGCAAGATGTCCGGATAGACCATGATGTGTGCGGACAAGGCATAGGCTAAGGAGCTTTGCATGAGCATGTTAAGGATGATTCTGTATCCTTCCCATGCAGGTCCATCAAAGTGTGTTCGGACCCTTAGGTTGTGATGTGGGTGAAGTGGTAGTGGAAAGAAGTTAGCACCGATCTTAGCCATTTTTGGTAGGTCTAGAAGAAGATGAAGAGATTTTAGGGTTTAGCTGGTGAGTGAAAGTGACTGGTGAGGCTTCAAGTGCTAGACATTTATAGTGAAAGTGATACTTGTCTTAAATGGTATCTACCTACACAGATTTTGTTACCTATATTTTCTTTGTATTTATTTTAGCTTGTTAGAAAACAAAGAGAATTTTAAGAGATAAAATCTCCTGCATTAATGGTATTGGCGGCCAAGTTCTTATAATTATCATTATGAGCTGCCTAGATATCATCTCTTTCTCACTAAATATTGATGAGTAAGAAATGAATGTAGGAGAGAGAGAGCTAACAACCATTAACGTTTTCCCAGAAATTTTCCTTTCATGACGTGATCTACCCTATTCTAAAGAGATAATATTTGAATTTAATTAAAGAAAATAAAAGAATAGAGATATGAACGAATAAGATTTACAAAAACAACGAGAAATGATGACTACGTATAGAAATTTTTCATGCATGTGAGAAGAGAAGAAAAATTGATATTTCAAGTTTCATCAGAATCTGTTGACTTGGTCAATTTCTGGTGATTCATCAAATTTTCTGGTAACTTTTGAGTTTCTGATGGATTCACAGAATATGTACCAAAAATCTGATCAGATGATTGCATATAAGATTTTTCTTCCTTTTGTGATAAAATTTCTTTAGATTGTTCAATTTTCATGTTGACCATTCCTAATTTGCTAATCAAGAAGTTATGTCTATTTTCATCTAAAGGTTTAGTGAAAATATTAGCAAATTGGTTTTCAATTAGGACAAAGTACATTTCAATATTACCTTTCTCCATATGATCTTTGATGAAGTGATATCTGACATCAATGTGTTTTGTTCTAGAGTGATGCACTGGATTTGATGTTATTGCAATTGCACTCATGGAATCACATAGAATTCGAATCTTTGTCAGATTTACTCCATAATCTCTTAGCTGAGTTTGTATCCACAGAACTTGTGAACAACAACTTGCTACTGCTACGTATTCTGATTCAACTGTTGATGTGGCTACACAGTTTTGCCTCTTGCTTGCCCAACATACTAACTTGTCTCCCGGCATTTGATAGGCACCAGATGTGCTTTTTCTGTCAAGTTTGCATCCTGCATGATCTACATCTGTGTATGCAATTAATTCTAAATTTTTATTTTTAGGATACCACAAACCAAGATCTGCTGTGCCTTTAAGATATTTAAAAACTCTTTTAACAGCTTTCATGTGGGGCTCTTTAGGATTACATTGATATCTTGCCAGAAAACAGGTGGAAAACATTATGTCTTGTCTACTGGCTGTTAAGTACAACAATGATCCTATCATTCCTCTATAAGTTTGTATCAAAATCAAGTTTGTTTCCAGATGCCATGGGAGTTCTTGAAGATGAACAATTTTCAAGTGAATACTTTTTCAAAATTGTTCTGACATATTTTGATTGACTCAGAAATATGTCATCACTTTATTGTTTTACTTGCAATCCATGGAAAAAGCTTAATTCACCTATCATGCTCATTTCAAAATGACTGGTCATTAAGTTTTCAAATGTTTTACAAAATTTCTCATTTGTTTATCCAAATATGATGTCATCAACATAGATTTAGGCCAACAGTGTGTGCCCTTTGTGTGATTTCAGAAATAGTGTTGTGTCAATTGTACCTTTGGTGAAGCCAGAATTTATTAAGAAGTTTGACAAAGTTTCATACCATGCTCTTTGAGCTTACTTCAACCCATACAAGGCTTTGTTTAGTTTATAAACATGTTTTGGAAATTGAGAATTAACAAAGCCTTCTGGTTGTTGCACATAAACTTTTGCTTCAATCTTGCCATTCGAGAATGCAGATTTTACATCCATCTTATAAACTTTGATGTTGTTTGAGGTAGCATAAGTAAGGAATATTCTTACAGCTTCAAGTCTTGCAACTGGTGCAAAGGTTTCATCATAGTCTATACCTTCTTGTTGACAGTAACCTTTGACTACCAACCTTGCTTTGTTCCTTGTTATTATACCTTGTTCATCAGAATTGTTTCTAAATACCCATTTTGATCCAATGACAGAATTGTCAGTTGGTTTGCGTACCAGATCCCACACTTGACTCTTTTCAAATTGGTCAAGCTCTTCTTGCATTGCTTGTACCCAATTTGAGTCATTTAGTGCTTCTTTGCAGATTTTGGTTATATCATGCTTTAGAATTCAGCATATAGGCATTCGTGTGTTGTTGCAGATCTTGTCTTAACACCTTATTCAGGGTCACCAATAATGTTTGCTTGTGAGTGTCCCTTGATCCATCTTAAATTGTTGTGTGAACTTGTGCTTTCTGATGGATTTGATACTTCCCCCTGATCTGTGACCTCTGTGTTGTTAAGAGGATCAGAATTATGTTGTTCAATTGGATTTTCTGGTGAGTTCCTAGAATTCTGATCATTTGGTACATTTTCTGAAGGAGGTTCCAGATTCTCTGTATGGTTAGTACATGACATGGTTTTATTTGAAATGATTTGCTTGTAGTCATGTTCTAAAAGTTCTTCAGCCAATTTGTTAAGAAGATCTCCAGAATTTTCTGGTTATTTTGATAAGCTTATATCTTGTAAAATTTCATCTGAAATCTTTATTTCTGATGAATCATCAAATGACACATATAGCTTTCTCTTATTGTCCTTGTATTTAAAAGAAAAACTCTATAAGCTTTAGAGGACAATGAGTAACCTAGACAAAATCCTTTTTCAGCTTATCTGTCAAATTTTTCAAGACTGTCAAAATCATTGAAGAAAAAAAATCTACAGCCAAGGGTGTGTAAAAATTTGATGTTTGGGATCCTTTGGTTGATGATGTTATAAGGAGTTTTCTGGTGTCTCTTGTTAATGGTAGATCTGTGTTGTGTAAAACATGCATTTGCAATTGCTTCAGCCCAAAAGTAAGTGGGCAATCTGGCATAGGCAAGCATTGTTCTTGCTGCCTCTACTAGGGTTTTATTTCTTCTTTCAACAACTCCATTCTGTTGTGGAGTTCTTGGAGCAAAAAAGTCATGAGAAATTCCTTTCTTGTAAGGAAAGTCTCAAGTTTGGCATTTTTAAATTCTGTTCCATTGTCAGATCTGATCCTTCTTACAGGTAATTTCAACAGATTTTTAGTTTTTCTGATGAAATTAATGATCAGATCAGGGGTTTCACTTTTCTTTCTAAGAAACTCAACCCAAGTGTACCTGGAGTAGTCATCTACAATGACTAAAATGTATTTCTTTCCAGAAAAACTTGCTATTTTTACAGGTCCACAAAGGTCCATGTGTAAAAGTTCTAAATTTTCAGAAATTGATGATTCAGAAATTGTTTTATGTGAGCCTCTTTTTAGTTTTCCAAGCTCACATGCTTCACACATTTTATCCTTTTTGGATGAAATGAAAGGTAAACCTTTTACTAGATTTTTGTTTGCCAGTTGGTTTATGTAACACCCCGACAACGTAAAACAACAAACCGCGGCGGAAACGTCGAGGAGTCATGTCACAAACTCATTGTCTCATAGAACATGGATTTTAAAGTTTGGTATTATTTAATAAAATGTTTACTTTGTCTTAGATTGAACGGAAATAGAAGATAAAATAAACTGCCTTTCTTGATTGTAAGTCACTAAGGCCCAAGTCCGCCCTAAGTGAAGCATGATCGTCATCAAACATTAGTTCCTGAAACACATGTGAAAATATGTACGTCAGCATAAAAATGCCTGTGAGTAACATAGGTTTTGTTGATGAGGATTCATGACTTGAAAGTTAAAAGAAGTGTTTAACAAAAAAAGAAGTCATGAACCATATAAAAAATCATACGAAATTCAATGTGAAAATCAAATTATTTAAAAGAAATGATGCATGGTTAAGAAACCAACCAAATGGAAATGATTTGTATTATATGTCATGTCTTGTAATAAAATATCATGTCTTGTATAAAAGATGTCGTGTCTTGTATAAAAATGTCTTGTCTTTGTCGAAGTGGTTTAGATAACGCCACGATATGTAATATAATAAAAGCACATATATATAGGAAGTACCAGAGGCGTATCCACCATGCTTTTATCACATTACACACGTCTTGTTATTTAAATCACATTTAAATCACTTACCAATAACCACCAAATAATGTCTTGTTTAAACCAATGTCAAATGTCATGTATAAATAATGTCTTGTGTAACAATGTCAAGTATAAACAATGTCTTGTGTAACAATGTCATGTATAAACCATGTCTTGTATAACAAATGTCGAGTAATAATAACCAATGTCTTGTATGGTAAGTAAAAAGCCTTTACTTAAACCACATGTAATAATGTCATGTATAACCAAATGTCTTGTGTAAGCAAATGTCATGTACAAAACAATGTCTTTGAATAAACAGAAGTTTAAATCAAAAGTTATGTTTTGAAAACCATTGCTCTTATTCTGATAAACATTTATCAGGTTTGTTACCGAATACACTCAAGCCTTGTTGACTGTCGGATAAACTCTTATCAAGTCAAAGGTTTATCAGTGTTCATCGGATTCTGTCGTTCCTTAAAGTCACTTCCAAACAAACCTAGGAAGCGGGAACGGGATTGTCAATCCTATGGTACCATTACATACTATCGGTCGGCGTGATCAATGTTAATGAATGTATCTTGTCTCGTTCAACATACCAAAATGTCATAATCAATGTAAGCATGTTATGTAAAATGTCTTTAAAAACCATGTACTAGGTATGCTAAGTCAACATACGAAGTATAGTGTTCATGAAATCAATGTGCTAGATATGTCAACATATGTAGCAAAAGTATCTTTGAAATCAATGTGCTAGGCATGCTAAGTCAACATACGAAGCAAAATGCAGTTTAAAATCAATGTGCTACATATGCTAAGTCAACATATGCAGCAAAAGTATCACGAAAATCAATGTGCTAGGCATGCTAAGTCTACATATGAGGCAAAACATAATTGAAATCATGTACTATATGTGTACTAGATGAACATAGCATGTATATGTTATGAAAACATGAAAGTAAAAATAGGCACAAGTGTTTCACCCCAAAATATTTGCATAAGTAAAGCAGGGGATCTATGTACTCACTTGAGATTGCGTAATAGTCTTGAAATAAAGATCAAGCAAAACTTGAAGGATCAAGGAATCAAGGAATCAAGTGGCACCTAGTATCGGATAACTATGTTAATAAGTCGGGACCTAAATTAAGGGATAGGATAGAAGGAGGTCATGTAAACCAAACGAGTGTTGGAACTCATGTGAAATGGTTTAACAAAGTCTACATTCTGATTTGAAAGTAATCCTAAGTGTTTTTGACCCGTTATGACTCGTTAAGGTAGTTTACGCTACTTTAACGTGTCATTTGCGTAATGTGTGTTCGAATGGTTATACATGTCCTATGATAAGTCTTAAATGCCCAAACATGTTTGAAAATGTTATTATATCAGTTTATATGTGAAAAGTTTGATTACATATGCTAAAAATGAATTTATGCGCAAAAAGGTATTTTGGTAATTTTCTAAGGGCATATAAACGACTTATCATATAACTAACCAAAGAAGTGACCATAAGGTATAACCTCAGTAGGTTATTCCCTATACAACTATGGTCACAAATATGTGTTTGGTCGGATGCTAAGATCGACCAAACGGGTCGGATTCGAAAGTCAAAGCGGTGGTCAAGACCGCTCGACTTACGACCCTAAATAAGCACTAAACTAGAAGTGACGAGTTAAATATGCCAAAACATGTTTAACTTAGTTGCAAAACTGATTTGGTATCAAAAATTAGTGTTTTGATACCCGAAAATAGTTTCGTCGTAAAATGCACATAAACGTGCATTTTGACCGAAACTTTAACTTGTCACTTCGACTAGTAAACGTGGTAATCAGTAGGTGTAATCGCAAGGGATTATAACCATCGTGATTATGATCACGTCGCAAAGTTCAATTGAACTTTGACTTGATCAATTCATGATCAAAACCGAAAGTCAAACGGTAGTCAAACTGTTTGACTTTTAGCTTAAAATAACTGAAATAAATAAACAAGACTGGATAGAACACTTACTTATGTTCTAGGATGAAAGATAACTCAGTTAGGAGGCCTCCAATAAGATGGTAGCACTCCAATAGAGCAGATAAAGAAGAAAGAAAGGAATGAGCAAGTTGTTGTAACACCCCAAAAACGGGTTTGGTAATCAAACCACGTTAATATTAATGAATGGGTAAAATACCGTTAGTGGTAAAAAATTAACCCGGTAAATATTAGGATTTAAATATATAAACCTAATATTAAACAAAAAAGAATAAAAGCTTTTGAGGAAATAATGTTCATAAGAGGCCCGAGATTTACGGGACTTAGAATAAAACGGGTTTTAACTCCCCGAACCTACTAAGTTAGCTAGGAATAATTAACCTAGTTAGTGATGTGTATTTAAGTGAAAACAATAAAGAAAACAAAAACTAGTGAACCTTTTTATAAAAGGTTGGAACTAAAGGGACCAAAGTTGTAACAAAGGAAACTTGAGTTTTAAAAACAAAAACAATACACACAACACACCCACATGGTGCGTGGATCGATCATCAAGGGACAAAAAGGGGCAAACCCTAGTTCTTCAACATAATCTTCAAATTGAAGGGCCAATCGAAGACCAAATTCGGGTTTGAACATATATTAACAATCACAAAGCCAATGGGATCGTAAGGTATGTCGAATTTTTAGCATTTATGAAGTTGTGAAATTTGATTAATATTAGAAGAATTCGATTTATGTATGAATCGTAGTGGCTATGGCCGAATTTGAGATGTAGATTGCTTAGGAGCAAACCCTAAGTGAATATTTAAAGTAAATTGTTATGATTTAGGTGTTTGGGTGAATTACCACACCTAGATAAATGGGTTTTTAGATTATGATGAAGTTAATGTTAAACTTGTGATTAGAATAATCATATTGGATAGTAAAAGCAAGTTACTTAAACAATTTATAAGTTTGAGTACTTGATCATGCATGATTTGAAATGGGTTTTGAAGGTTATGATGAAATTCTTGACATTGAAGTTCTTGCATAAAGTGTAAGAATTTAAAGATGGATAAAGGTAGAATAGAGGTTTAGAATCATCATACTTGCTATATTCAAGAAGAGAGTTCTTGAACAAGTGTTAAGATTTAATTAGCACATGTATGCGAAATGGGTTTTTAATGAAAGTATGAGTTTCATGGAATTGTATGATTATATGATGTTTATAAACTATGTTGATGAATGTAGTTAAATTAGTGGCCTAAAAAAGGACAGTTGACTTTTGAAAGTGAGTTCGTCGAACTCAATTGTGCATTTCATACATTAAAAAGGGACAGTTGACTTTGGAAAGTCAAACTGACCTTTAATAAGATCGAATGATAATTTTGATAGAAAATACGTAAGGTGGAATAGTCATGATTGATAATGACTAATCTAACCATCTTACGAATTATAATGATAGTTTGACGCTTAACAGCTAGGTGGAAGCTTAGGGAGGAAGCGGGTCAAACAAATCAAGTATGAAAAGAAAGCGTAGTTTGGATGCAAGGTAAGTAAAGCTTACACCATTTTTGTAGGATATGTATTTATTTATAAGTTATAAATACAACAAAGGTTATATTCGAAATACGGTTCCGACACGAAATGATACGGGTCGGAACATATCAAAAGATGAAAAACCATGTTTAATGGCAAAAAAGGGTCGAAATGGTAATTTGGTCATGTGATTATATATATAAAATGAGTTTTCAAGTGGCTACTTTATAAGTAAGCCTAAACGAATAAAAAGAGAAAATGGTGATTTAGTCACGTATAAATGGATAAAAGTTGAAGTATAAAACGACACCAAGTGGCATAAGCTATGTTGAGTTAAACGCGTAAGAAACGGGCTTAAGATACATAACTAAATGGTGAGAAATCCGAAATGAGTTACTTAACTAAATGGTAAATAAATACCATTTATATATAAGCGCAAAATGTTTGGTCATTTAGACCAAATAGGTCAAATGGTAATGTTAATACCATTTGACATATAACGACTAATAAGTGCTTGTCGAGTCTTATGCTCACAGGATAAAACCGCTTGTGAATTAGCGATGCTATGAATTAGCAAATATTGAGGCAAGGTATTAAAAACGGGTCAAAATGTTAACCCGAGCCAGGTACTCATAAATAAGATTATAGTTAAACGAGCGATTTTGGTCAAATATTTAGTGAAAGTCCTTCGTCGTAAAATGAGGGACTAAAATTGACCAAAACGCCCTTGATGGGTAGATCGGGTAAACAACCCTTTTGGGTTGTTTAGAGACATGTATTATGGTAATGTAAACCTGAGATAAGCATAAAAGTTATAGGCATAAGCTTTCGTGGGTCAAATGCCTAAAATGAGCATTTTTCCGAAAAATGACTAACCGAAGAGTAATATTCGGGATAATTGGTTTATTATATCAAATCCATCACAATAGTAGTTGTGGTGGAATACAAGTAGATATTTTAATGTGAAAATATGATGCTAGAAATGAATAAGCTTAGTTATGCTTAAAAGCGCTTAAATACCTTTAACGGGTCAAAATAAGCGTATAAGCACAAACAGGTTAATGATGCATAATAACCCACGATTTGAACCTTGTGTGATAGGAAACATTTAAAATATGATGTCTATGAGAATATAAGTGTAACAAAACAAGTTGGTTTGATAAAAGTATTAACGGGTCAAAAGCTATGTCAAAAGAAGTTTAATAATTAATTTATGCCGCAGGCTTAAATTCTAGAAAATTTTTAATCCGGAGGTCGGATTTTAACTCCATGTGATGGAGAATCAAATTACGATCGCACAGGAATAAGAATCGTGTAAAACGGATCAATAAAAAATAAGTTATCGTCATTTCCGTAAAAACAAGTATTGCTGGGGAAATGCAGGTCTGCAAACGAACCTGCTGGAAAAGGGTACCCCTCGCGCCACGCGAGGGAGCAATGTGGTGTCGGCGCGACACGCGACGGCGACCAGTTCGGTGAAAGATTGTTTGTTTAATCAGTTTTGTTTCGCGAACTTGTTTAAGCACGTTTTAAACTACGTATGACTAATTCAATTCATGTTTTATGAATTGTAGGTATAATTTACAGTACCGGAGGACGATCAAGCTCAATGAAAAACCGGACACGGTCAAGTTACAAGCTTCCACACATTAATACGTCGTCATTTTAAATGACGAACTCATTTACATTATGTTGTATTGTTTTAATTTTGAGAAAAGTTTTAAATAAACCCGTATTTTCATAAGTATGTGTAATCGTTAATACACATTTCTAGTCTAAATTTATAAGAGAACCGTTAAATATTGGTAAGGGTCTTACAGTTATAGAGTTGAGAACCTTGCTATTTATAGTTGTTCAAGACCTACAAGACCAAGCCACATGTTTTGTGTGTTGCCCAAATATGAATAAGATCATTACAAGTGTATGGATCTGATTAAAAGCCTTGGAGATCACTCAAATTGCCCACAACATTGAAAAACTATAAAAGAAAACAAAGGTTGTTGCTATTTTGAAACATTCTGCCAGCAACCTCTCTCGCGCCCCGTGACCTAGGAAGGTCTTCCTGTCGTGCCCCGCCAGAGAAAACCAACAGATTTCACAGTTTGGCAGTTTTAGTCCCTGTAGCCTTTTAAACTTGTTTTTGACACTTTTAACCCCCGTTAACCCAAATTTTAGGCTTTACAAGGACGTTAAAGTATAGGGGACTTGAAATATGCTTGAAAATGTCGTGGATGTCAGTTCGTTCGGTTGTACGATCGTGTTTTTCGCTTAATTACGATGAACGCTTTAACGAACGCGAAAACGATCCAAATTACACAACAAATGATATTTTTGCATTCTCATTACTAAAATACAATATTTTAATTATTACAAAGATTTTTGGATGTGCGTACATGTTCCGTATTAAGAAATATGCGAATCGGCAGACTTTCGCACTTTGACGCGAATAGTCCCTGTGCATCAATAAGTGTGTTTTTGCCATACTGAACCCTTCAAGACTTATTTATATGTTATGTAAAGGGTATCTAGGGTATGCTTAGCTTATGTCATTGTTCCGGAGTGTACGTTTCATAAAACTGATTACGTTTACGTAATAGTTTATGTATAACTTTCCAGAAAAGGTTTAAGAGTTTGAAATCGAAAAAGAATTAAAACGTGCAAATGTCATACATAAATAAACAAATATTTGGATCAAAACAAAATGCTTCATTTTAAAATTGAATTGTTCGGAGTTGTACAATAATTAAAAGCCACAAATGTCACAGTTTAGAGTTTTAAAATTTAAGTGTGCCAATCTTTTGTGCCATAACCAACTATTTCCTTTGTTTTCTGTTGAAAATAAGCATAATTGAGAATGCTCAATTTCTTCTCTAAAGTTAAAGTAATAGATGGAATTTTTTATTCTTTTGCCACTTAAATATACCTTGTTATAATCTAAACCAACCATTAAACATTTTTCAGGTAAGAAAGTTACCTGGAAGCCTCTGTCACAAAATTGCCCACAACTTTGTAGGTTATATTTCAAACCTTCAACATAGGCAACCTTCTCAATGGTTAATGATCCATACTATATGGTACCATAACCCATGGTTCTTCCCTTAACCCCATTTCCAAAATTTACAAATTTGCCCAGTTTTTCTTGATAATTACTGAGTAAGCTTCTATCCCATGTAATGTGCTTGGAGCTCTTAGAATCGTAGTATCAGATCTGCTGCACATGACGGTCCTGAAATGATAAGGTTAGAGAGTTTTTGGTACCCAAACTTGTTTGGGTACTTTTTCTGATGAAAACACACTAGAGATTACTTCATCAGAGGAACAGTTCTCATCAGAACTTCTTCTTAATGTTGAGCCATTAGCAGAATGATTTTCTTTGGAGAGATGGTGTTGAATTATCTTCAGAATTTCAACACACATACAGCTTGTTTTGTCTATCTGTTTAGACAAATGTGATTGTGATGGAAGATTTTTGCTTCTTTGAAATTTGGGATGTATTTCTTTTGGGTTTTCAGAGAATTTCTGAATCTAATCCCTTTTTAAGCAAACTTTGGATGACAGAAATAATTTATCAGAACTGCTTGATTTGCAAGAGTCGACATCAGAAACTGATATTATTTTATCAGAACAGTTTTCTGATACCCTTACAAAAGTGGTAGGATTTCTGATATTTGTCTTTACATATCCTAATCGTTAACCTTTGTTTTAGGTGTTGCTTCAATAAAGTGTATGAACTCTTTGGCTTGTTGAAAACCCGTTACATTGATCTCATTATCGTGAATTTTTTTGTAAAGATCTTTTCTTTCTCATTCATAAAATTCAATTTTGGCATCTTTTGTTAAATTTTGATCAATTAATAACTGGTTTTCAATTTTGACTTTGTTGAGCAATTTTTGCAAATCATCAGATTTTCTATTTTATGATGACTATTTGTTTTGTAAAATCACAAAATATTTCATTAGTTTGTTCAGTTGTTGTTCCAAATCATTGATGTTTGAACTTACTTTGGGTTCTAATGATCTGGACACTCATCAGAAGTTGCAGCCATTAAACAGACATTAGTCATTTCCTCTTCTTCATCAGAAAAGTCATCTGTTAGCCAGGTATCTGTACCTACTATTAGACTGACTTTCTGTTGTTGTCTCTTAGCTTCTTCAAGCTTCTTCTCATAGTAGGCTACATCCTTCAACTTCTTGTTTTTGCATTCAGATGCATAATGCCCCTTTTGTTTGCATCTATAGAAAACAATTTCTGACTTTCCTTTTTCCCTGGATTTACCTTCCATCCTCCCCCTGTCACTCTTCTGGTACTTGCTACTTCCACCTCTCAGCCTTTGCTCAAACGTTTTTGTGAGCAAAGATATTGCCTCGGCAAAGGCTGAAAAATCTGATGAATTATCAACCATTTCTCAGCTTTGGCAATTAGAGGTTTGTGGATCGGTGATTGGTACTCTTTGTGTATTGGAAACAAGAGCAATATGTCCAACTTTGTGGTTTGAGTTTTCATAAATTTCTTCCTCTCTTGGGACAAGGATGCCAATGTGATAGTGAGACTTCCCCACTCTCTTGGTAAGGCATCAAGAAACTTTACATTCTTTTCATCTTTAGATATCTCTATACCAAACTTTTTAACTTCATTCAAAAGTTTAGTAAACCTATTATATGTTTCTGAAAGTGTCTCACTTTGGAGACTTTTAAATCTTTCATATGAAGAAACACAATTTGTTCTCTTGTTTCTTTTCATTCTCTTTCCTCTTTCACAAAGATTTTCCAACTGATCCCATATCTCCTTAGCGGATGCACATGCATCTACTTGTGAGAATATATCATTTGGAAGTGCCATAATCAAGAGTGATTTGGCTCTTTCATCAGCTGCAACCTATGTATCATGGATACGGGTACGGGACTGGGGTACGGGGACGATACGGGTACGGGAAACGGCAAAACTCAAAAATACAAGATACGGGTACGGTAAAAAAATAATATTAAAAAATAAAAATATATTAAACAAAGTCCAAAAATATATTAAACTCCAAAAACACTAAATCAACCATAGGCAATTAATTATCAATAATGAAAACATTTTCAAATTCCGGTTTATCTTGCGAAAGATCGGCAACCTCCAAAAACCCAACATCTTTAATGAATGATGAATACTTGAATAAAGATGATGATCAGACTTGTTGTACGTGAATGTTTAGAATATCATATATATTTATAAAAGGCTGACTTATGTATTTGGAAGTTAAAAGGGTTAAAACCCAAAATATTTTAGGAAACATCCCCGATACTCTGTTTTGGAAGTACCCAATATTGGGTATGGTTTTGTAGAAGTCCCCAATATCCAGGTACGTTTGGGAAACGTCCCCGAGCCATCCCCGGGATGGGTACTCGATGCAATATGTTGTCCCCGTGCTTCTTGGTTCCAATATATTTCATTTTTAGGAGCCAAAGAGATAGGGATTGCTGGTGTGAGCGCAGTTGCTGGAACAACGGGAATTTCAACAATGGGTTTATGTGGGCCTCACACAATGGATTGAAACAGAGCTCGATCATGTCCATTAAGGAAATTGATCATCCTGATTTTCTATTGGGGGTACTCCTCTCTGACCAAAGTCGGTGGCTTTGACATAGATTCAATGTTAAAAGCATTGTTCTAAGTTTGAAAGTTTGCCATATTTAGTATAAGAGATTGTTATAAAAAAATATGAGCATTTGATATTTTTGAAAATGATTTATTCAATCTGCCCTGATACCAATTGTTGATCCCAAATAAGATGCTCAAAGACTAAGTATGGCAAATAGATAAAGTAGGAAAATATTATGCGGAACTAGAAATCAAACTTTCAAGAAACAACATCTTACAGAATTTTCAAGTATATTGATCACTTTGAAAAATAAAGTAATAGATTGTTACAAACGAATGCTTAAAGAATTATGTGTGAAGGGTAATGGAGTTTGTGGTGTGTGTATTAAATGCTTAGCTCAAGTCATTTAACCTTCGGGGTTAACATCTCTATTTATAGAGAGTTTGGATCATGAATAAACGTTTGTTTATTCATGCACTTGCTCTGCACAAAGTAACTTTTTGGCATTTCATTGAATCCGTTGATGTCAACTTGCTACTTTCCAAATTGTGTCAGGGCTTATCTTCAAGACAAGTTGGTTCATCAGAAATTCTAATGATCAGAGTTACCAGATTCTGATGATAAATACCAGATTTATCATCAGACTTATAAGAATGATCTTTTCTGATCGCCTTCTGTGTCTTGGTCACTTCCTGATATTAGTTGAAGATGTGTCTTTCTTTTCTTCTTGTCCTGTTATCTTGTAGGCACATTTTTATTGATCTTTCTTGACTATGTCTTCAGCATATGATCAGGTTGTCTTTTTCTTCAATACTTACATAAAAGTTTCCTAACATTGGTGGCATATTGATTTTAGGTTTAGGACATGGGTTCATTTTTGTGTACGGCTACTGTAAGCGTTAAACATGCTTTGTTGAGCAATTACCTTCTTATAGGTTTATTGTGATTGTCTTGGATATTTTCATTTTGTTGATTTGAGGCAACTTTGTACTCAAGGATGGTGGGGGAAAACTCATTTAAGACATATTTCTGGTTTGAGTGCCATGTTGGATTCTTATAGATTTATGCTCATAATGTCGCTTTTTTGGGTAGTATTGTTTCACGCTATTATGTGGTTGATGATAGTGAGGCCAAACTCATCTGAGATGTTTTCTTGATTTGGTATGTTGTCAATGCTATTAGGTTTTCTAGTACTATAAGGGGTAAACAAAATTTGTTAACTAATGCTTTATTTACTTTTTGGAATCACTCATATCTATCATGTCTTACATTTCAGATCCATCAAATAAAAAAAAAACTCCACCACACATTTAAATCCATGATAAAAACAACTTAAAATAATTAATTTTTATTATTTTTTATCAAAGATTAGACATAAAATAACTCAAAAAAACTAATCTTTAATCTCTGTATCTTTTTTATTAATAAACAACATAAAACAATTAAATTTAGATAAAAAATATAAGAAACTTTGCAAAAGTTTTTAAATAAATAAGTACCTATGTAACAAAATATTTACATCAACTTAAATATTTACATTGTCATAAATCACGACAAATGTTAAAATAAATATAAACATGTGACGTAAATCACCAAAATATAACATAAAACAAATAAAACCAAGCCGTTCTTCATCGCCCTGAGATCTGCACCTATGCCTATCTTATGTAGGTATCATTTACAGCTTCGAAAAAACACCACATAAAAACTTACAAAAAAAGAACACAAGCCATCATTTACACCAACTGTAAGCTTTAACAAAACCCAAAAAACGAGTTGAAACAATGTTTAGCATTTTAAAACTAAAAAAATGTTCGTAAGTTCAAACTTGAAATTTTTTTTACCTTCAACATCGTATGTAAAAAAATTTATAAACATACGCAAAAATTAAAAATTTACAAACGTATGTAAAAATTAAAAATTTACAAACGTGAAAACATTTTTTACTGTATGTAAAATAAAGCATTTACATTTTCCACCGTTTGCAAAAAAAATTGCGCACTTTGCCGAATATAAAAGTTTTTACGTACGCTTTTGGTAATTGTTTTTAGGTACAGTGTGGAATGTCAAAAAAAATCCGCACTCTGTCAAATGTAAAAGTTTTTTTAAATGTGGAATGTAAACTCACACTTGTTTTTTACGTACAATGTCAAATGAAAAAAAAAATACACACGTTGTCGAATATAAAAAAAATTGCACACTTTAGCGAATGTAAAAGTTTTTTTTATTTTACATGTCGAATGTAAATTCACACATAAAATGTTTTTACGTGCGAATGTCAAAAAAGTTATAACCTACGGTGTCAAATATCAATTTTTTTTGTGTACGGTGTTGAATATAAAAGTTTTTTAAAAGAGATGAAGTTTGAAGATTTATAAAAAAAAGGGGAAATAAAGAAGAGGAGGGAGAAACTTGAGATGGTGTCTAACAATAGGGGAAAGATTGAAGATTAAAACGACTAGTTTAATCTTACAGAAAAAACAAAACATGTATATGTGGCCTCATCTAATTGGTGTATGAGAGTTCTTATGGTTCTCGCAAGTGGGTATGGTTCTCACTTGAACTGGAAACTAGTTTAGATGAGGCCACATTTTTTTTTCCTGTAAGGTTAAACTAGTCATTTAATCTTCAATCTTTCTCCTAATGTCAGACATCACATCATTCTTCTCTCTCCTCATGGCATATACATACATACATATATATATATAGTGGACTGTTAAAATGAAAACCACCTACAGTTGTAAGAACAATGAGAACCACTTTCTAGCCATTAGATCTTCAAAAAGGATGGATGAGATTAAAAGTAGTTAAAATTAATATTAAATATTTTTTGTCTTATTATATTTTTAATATTTTAATACAAAAGTTAGTTTGGTAAAATTACTCTTTTTTGTCTTTTTATCTTTATTATTTTTTATTACTTTTTTTTATTATAATATTAGTTTTTATTTTTTAAACAAATTTTTTTAATTAAAGCTTTTTAAATTCAGATATTTTAACAGATTTTTTAAACTTTTTACGTGTTACGTTTTACGTTGAATTTTTTTACGTTTTACGTTAAACTTTTTACGTTTTACGTTTTACTTTTTATGTTAAACTTTTTACGTTTTACGTTAAACTTTTTATGTTTTACGTTTTTACGTTTTACGTTAAAAATTTTACGGTTTAACTTTTTTTTTTTACAAAAACTTTTTTTACGCAAAATGAACGCACCCAGAAATCGCAAACTCGGTAGGTGTCTCAGATAGATTGTTATCATCATCGACTGGGGAAAAAATATACAAAACCAACATCAAAACAATATGTATCTCGAAAAAAAAACGGGGCTTGGCTCAGATTTTTTGATAATCAAATCGCTGCAAAATTGTGGTTGCAGGTTCAAAAACCTACCCTCCACCGTCCTTGACGCGCCATCGTCATCAAAATCTACGTTTTTTTTTTGCATCATCGCCGCCCAATCCAACATATCAAAACCCATGAGAATCAAAGAATACAAATGCATCGTTCAAACAATCTGCATCATTCAAAAATCATTCAAACAAGTGCAACTCACTTTTTCCAGATCCCATCTTTCTTTTGTCTGTGCCAAGACTCAACTAACACACACACAAATACATGCTTCATTTTCTCCAAAACAAACACAGACACCATCATTCTTTTTTCTCTACCTCTCCCTCTCGCTAAAATCCGACCACCGGAAACTGTTCCTTCGGCGCCGGTTAACTGGCCGGTCAAACACACATACCTCAACACCCTCCTCCCTCGTCCCTGTAACACCTACCCCCACATCCCTCGTGCCTTCCACCATCTTCGACGAACAGAATCAGCCGGCCACCACCCTCTGGTGGTGGCACACGACGGTGAAAAACACAAAGTCGAGAGAGAGTGTGAGATGAGAGAAATGCGGTGGAGAGAGAGAAGCCGGCGAAGGGTTACCGGTGCCGTCATCGCCACTCACGGCGGTGGTAGCGGGTGGGTTTCAGCAGAAGGGACCGGCGGCGGTGGTGTTTTTATAATCCCGACGGGTTCACCGGTCTCCTTCTCTCTCTCTCTCTCTCTCTTTCTCTGTCTACTCTCTCTCTCTCTCTCTTTCCTGTAATCTGATGAAGATGATGAAGAGTTGCTTTGAGAGAGGATGAGGGGGTTTCAAATGAGGAGAGAGACAAAAAATGAAAGAAAACAAAAATGGGGGATCTGACATTTTAAAGCTGGTTGCATTAAATGTTGAGAGATGGGGGATTTGACATTTGGGGTAAATGACCAAACTATCATTTTGGTTGGCAGAATATGATTGGTGGAGAGTGGTTCTCATGGTTCTTACAACTGGGGTTGGTTTTCATTTTAGCGGCTCCATATATATATATATATATATATATATATATATATATAAGTATCCGCTAAAATGAGAACCACCAGTATATATATATATATATGGTTAGGATCATGAGAAAACTAAATATAAATGAGAAAACAAAAAAAAATAACTAAAAAGGCTAAAAACATACCAATTTTTATTTTTATTTTTTACAAAAAAAATTGCTACTTTTTATTTATATAAAAAAACTTATGCTTAGAGTTAGTTTTTGAGTTTAGTTCAGCTTTTAGGGTTATTTTTTTGGGGGTTCAGGATTAGGTTTTTTGGGTTGGGGGGGGGGTGTCCAGGTGGGGGCTTAGGTTTTTGGGGGTTTAGGTTTAGGGTTTAGTTTTAGGTTTTTTCCTTGGGGGGGGGGGGGTAGGTTTTTTGGGGGTTGGGGGTTTAGGTCTTCGGGGGTCGTTGGTGGAGGGTGGTTTAGGTTTTTTTTTGTATTAATGCACATGTGGAGTACAATTTTTTATTTTTTTGAAAAAAATTATTCATAAAATTAGCGAATTTTATTAAATAAATCAAAAATAAAATTTGTATGTTTTTTTAGGCTTTTTTTAGTTATTTTTTTTTGTTTTCTCATGATCCATCCACACACTCTCTATATATATATATGTGTGTGTGTGTGTGTGTGTGTGTGTGTATGAAATATAAAACGAAAACCCACTTGTGTTGAGAAAACTCAAGCAAACCCTATGTAACATCTTTATTTTTTTCTAAAAGAACATGGAATGTAACATAAATGTACTTGAACGGTTTTTTTTTTAAATGTAAAAAGAGCCTACTAGTTTTTTTTAAATGTTCAAAATTTGTATGTTACATTTTTTGGACATATATATTATGTAACATGAAATTTTTAACATTTTTTAAAAAATAAACTAGTCGGCGCTTTTTGTTTTTCCATTATAAAATGTTGGGGGGGGGGGGGATAGTGCACGGTCCTCCCAACCGCCGAAGTGATCTCACTCCGGGAGCCGCTACCCGACCAAGATAGCTCCGCGGTGACTTCCCCATGCCGAGTTCTTACCTTGGACGACATATGTCACTCCCAAGACTCGAACCCGCTACCTCTGGGAAGAGGTGGGTGTCGGTGGCCAACTGGGCTACCCCAGTTGGTTTCCTTTATAAAATGTTCAAATATATATGTGTTACATTTCTTTTTTTTTTTGAAAAAAATTAAAATGTTACATGGAATTTTTTACAGAGGTCTTTTGAGTTTTCTCAACTCAAGTGGGTCTTCGTTTTATCCTTCCCATATGTATATATATATATATATATACACATATATATACACACATTAATATATATAGGGTAGGGTTCATTTGAGAACCACTCTTATTGCGAGAACCACGAGAAATAATGTGAACATAAAAAATACCTAAAAAACACACAATTTTTTTAATATTTTTTTTAAATCGCTATATTTTGTCACTAAATTTTTTTTCCCGAGTAATAATTATCAATGCATATGTATCATTTCTTTGACAAATTTCATAATACATTACAAGTATTATACAATTGCACTTTCATTTACACTACCATACGTAATACACTATTTTCTACATTAGCAATATATAAAATGCACAAGTGCATCATTATGTATGACCATGATATAACGTGTTTTGGTACAAAAAGTTTGTGAATTTGAATGATAAAGTAGAGGCCCATATGCATGTTTAAGGTTAGTTATATCTAGTGGTTGATGTTTTAGTTATATTTGTCACTTTATGATACAATACGTTGTTTGGTACGGTATGAAGGGTGTTGATGTACATGTGCATAAAGTGAAAATATTATACACATTGGTAATGATAGTGTATTATGGATTGTATGAGGTAATGGTAGTGTATTATGGATGGCATGAAAGATAAAAAAGAAAGTGTATTCAAAGTAGTATACCAAAACACGTTATATCATGTTCATACGTATAGATGCACATGTGCATGTCTAATATTGGTAATGTGAAAAGTAGCGTATTATAAATGGTAGTGTAAATGAAAGTGCAATTGTCTAATATTGATAATGTATTACGGAACTTGTCAAAGATTTGATACATATGCACATGTGCATCGATAATTGTTACTCGATTTTTTTAGGGACGAAATATAGCAATTTTTTATAAAAAATATTATAAGAAAACTTGTGTGTGTTTTTAGTTATTTCTGGTTGTGTTCACATTGGTTCTCATGGCTCTTGGAATAAGAGTGGTTCTCAAATGAACCCTACCCTATGTGTGTGTGTGTGTGTGTGTGTGTGTGTGTGTAGGATTCGGTTCAAGGAGGAAGCACTACTAGCTGTGAGAACCATGAGAACTCCTCTCATCCAATAGAATTTTAACACATCACATATAATCAATTTAATTCAAAAGGGTATTTTAGTCTTTTTCTCTCAATGTCACTTCATCTCTCTCGTATCTCTAAAATATTTCACATAGTCATTTATATGTATAACATAACAATTGCTCTCTCCTTTCATCTCTTTTATACTTTATATATTTAAAATTGGGAAAAAATATCATAGGTTTTAAATTTAAACACCAAAAGTATTATGTAATTTAGAAAATACAAAAATATCAAAACTGATATCTATATCTTTTTGCTCTATTTTCCCTAATTATTACATATTGTTCTTTATAAAATGCAAGCTATATTGGTCTTATATGTTTATTAGAAAATACAAAATTATTGAAAATGATATCTATTTCTTTTTGCTCTATTTTCCCTAATTATGACATAATGTTCTTTATAAAATGCAAGCTATATTTGTCTTATATGTTTATTGAGAATTTCTATTTCATTCGTTAACGTTTGATGACTTTGCAGTGAGACGTTTTATAAAAAAACATTCGAGACTGTGTGTAAAAAAATTTTTGACAACCTGCAGAAAAAAGTTTTGATAACGTGTGTAAAAGACGTTTAGACAACGTGCATAAAAAAAAGTTTGACAATGTACTTAAACATTTACACGAACTGAGTATGAGAACACCACCATGTAAAAAAATAAATAAAAAATTTGTTTTGACAATGTGCGTAAAAGAAGTTTTTTACACACCTAATCGCCGACCCGAGCTCCTCTAAACGTTACGCGTAAATTTAGTTTTCAAACGTATGTAAAAATGGAAGGCGTAAAATAGTTTTTACGTACGTTTGAAAAAAGTTTTACGTAAGTTGTCGAATATAAAATATTTTTTGCGCACGGTGTTAAATGAAAAAAAATTATTTTCTTACGACCCGATCGTCAGTCTGAGCTCCTCTAAACGTCATGCCTAAATATATTTTTCAAACATATGTAAAAACGACACACGTAAATGTTTAGTTCTTACATACGTTTGAAAAATTGTTTCTCGTAAGTTGTCGATGTAAAATAAAAATCGCGCAAGGTGTCGAATGTAAAAAAATGTTTTTTTTTATTACATACGATAAAGATGAGTTTTTTACGCCCCTGATCGTCGGCCCGAGATCCTCTAAACGTTTGTTAAATGTAAACGCTCTGTTTTTTCTTTGATTATCGTAGGTGTTGGGGTTTTTACGCTCAAATGACGAGGATAACGAACAAAAAATGAAGATCAAGATCAGAGATTGAAGACGTTTTCTTTTTATACATGTTGTGTAATTTTTTGTATAAAAAATCATGTGTTATAATTAATTCTTTGTTTTAAATAGATAATCGTAATTAATGTTGACATGAAGAGTAATGTAGTCTATGATGTTTGATTGTCAGTTTGACAAGTTGACATTAATAGTACACAAGACAAATTTTTCAAAATACAATTCTTGTACTATTTATTCTTTTTTAATGAATAAAATCACTACAAGACAAATTAAAATTAAAACATGCAATCTTAATCACTCTTAAATAAGAGATCTAGGATGGATAATAGTAACTACGGGTCTCGCATCTAAATGTGGTTTCTATTTTACCCCATCCCTATATATATATATATATATATATATATATAGGGAATCGCTAGAATGAGAACCACCACGAGTTATGAGAACCACGAGAACCGCGCCCCGCGGGTGGCCGTTGACCACGAAATTTTTTTTACACCTAGATCCGTATATTTTAAGACCCGGTGTAAATTTTGGGTTCAAACGGCGCGCCCGAGGGGGTAGTTTTTTACGCCCAAAGTTTGGGTTTTTTTAATTTTTTTAATTTTTCTTTTTTTTTTTACCAAACTTTGGGCGTAAAAAACTACCCCCTCGGGCGCGCCGTTTGAACCCAAAATTTACACCCGGTCTTAAAATATACGGATCTAGGTGTAAAAAAAATTTCGTGGTCAACGGCCACCCGCGGGGCGCGGTTCTCGTGGTTCTCATAACTCGTGGTGGTTCTCATTCTAGCGGCTCCCTATATATATATATATATACACATTGAGTGAAATCAAAACCTGCTCCTAAATAAAAGGAATGACACTTTTAATGAACTAGAGACAAAATTGGAATATATATATATATAGGGGAATGTTCAAATGAAAAGCAATAGTTAACGCGAAAACTCAAAAACTAACTAAAACAACCGAAAAACATACCAAATTTTTTTTACCAATTTTCGCTATTTTTTGTATATAAAAAAAACTTTTCAAAAAAAAAAGTTGTAGCGTACATGTGTACTATTACACATGTGTATCACAAATTTTTTTTCCTGAAAAAAGGTTTTATTTTTATATATAAAAAATAGCGATTTTTAATAAAAAAAATTGATATGTTTTTTAGTTAGTTTTCGAGTTTTCGCGTTAAAAGTGATTTTCATTTGAACCTTCTCCTATATATATATATATATATATATATAGGGGATGGATCATCAGAAAACTAGTTTAAATGAGAAAACCAAAAAACTAACTAAAAAAAGCCTAAAAAACATACCAATTTTTTTTTTAATTTTTATAAAAAAATCGCAGCATTTTATGCATGGAAAAAAATTTCAAAAAAATAAAAATAAAAATAAAAATAAAAATAAAGTTTTTTTGTTGTATTGCACATGTGTAATACTACACATGTGTTACTACACATGTGCAGTACAACAAAAAAAAAAATTTAAATTTTTTTTATATAAAAACTAGCGATTTTTTTATAAAAAATTGTGAGAAAAAAAAAATTTGGTATGTTTTTTAGCTTTTTTTAAGGTTTTTTTTGTTAGTTTTCTAGTTTTCTCATTTATATGTAGTTTTCTCATGATCCGTTCCCTATATATATATATATATATGGTAGGGCTCTAGAGTGAACAACCTCCCAAGAGTGAACTATGTGAACTTATCTGGACCCTTGATTTCCTTTTTGGTTGTTAAGGGTAGGATTGTAATTATATTAAAAAATTAGATTTAAATCATTATTTTAAAAATTGAATTAAGTTACATCTTTTCTATTTTAAATTCATTATCCATAATATCTTTTATTTTTTAAGAAAATAATTATCAAAACAGACAACAAATTACCAGATTTCAATTTCAATTTTTAAGATCAACAGTAACTTTCAGATTTCGTCACCATAATTCAATTTTTGATTTTTAAGATCCACATAACCTTCATATTTCAACGGTATACACATGTGTAATTAGCTACATAATACATACATACATAGAAACAAATACTTGTAAAACTATTTTATATTTCACAAATTACAAGTTCCATAATGTTTTTCAAACCAAGTAAAAACACATATAATTACAAGTTCCAGTTTCATAAAAACAATAAACCCAACATAATCGAAAAAACAAAAAACATTGTCTTTTACAACATATATTCGCCACGTTTGTATGCTGAATCATCCTTATCGACCAAGCAAACAAACATACGTGAATCATCCTTATCGACCTCATACGTGAATCATCCTTATCGACCTTCCATCTCCACCTTTCTCGTTAACGATATCTCCTATAATAGCATAAAAAACTCAGCAACTAATACTTTGCATAATTCACAAGTGTACATCAACACCCTTACACATTCAATACACAAAATGTTCTGAGATAACACAAAAACAGACGCTATACATATGTGTACATCGCATTAAAAACAGAGCAAAATCAGAATACACATGTGTATAGCGCATTAAAAACAGCGCAAAATCAGAATACACATTTGTACATCGCATTAAAAACATAGCAAAATCAAAAAAATTGAACAAAAAAACTCAGCAACTAATACTTTGCATAATTCACAAGTGTACATCAACAACTTTACACATTCAATACACAAAAAATTCTGAGATATCACAAAAACAAACGCTATACACATGTGTACATCGCATTAAAAACAAAGCAAAATCAGAATACACATGTGTACATATCATTAAGAACAGAGCAAAATCAAAAAATTAAACTCTAAAAAAATTAAATCGGAACCCTAATAGTCCAGCAGATCAGTAAAACAAAAAAAACGAATTTTGGAGTTACTTACTTTACGTCGGTGATCGATTCTGCACCGCCCGTGGATAACCGTTCCGTTCAGTCATCCGGCAACGATCGATACGTCGGTGATCGATTCGGATCTAAAAAACAAAAATAAAATCAGATTTAGAATCGTTTTTTCTTCGATCCGGCGAAGATCAATACCGGCGATGAAACATAGATGAATCGTTTTTTCTTCGATTCGGATATGGTAAACGATCCGGCGAAGATCAATGTCGTTTTAGGTTATAAAAGAGTAACAATCAGATAACATAATGAATCAAAGTAACAACACAAGAAGAAGATCGATCTTCGTCCCCTGTTTTTTCCGTTCAACTATTTTTACCGTCCCCTGTTTTTTCCGTTCACATTCCTCGAAGCCCTAAATCGATCTTCGCCCCCTGTTTTTTCCGTTCCCTTCCTCGATGCCGGTGATGAAGACTGTCCTCTGCTTTTCGTTGATGTCGGCAGCGGTGAATCGGCGTTAGGATTTTCCGGCCAGGTCAGCAGAAAGTGTGCAGTTCCGGCGACTTGCTGGCTTCGATGGTCTCCTCTGTTTTTCGTTGATGTCGGCGCTGATATGTGAGAGAGAAAGATATGTGTGGAATTTTGAAACCTAACTGTGGATATAAACGGGATTTATGCAATCAAGTTAATATGAAAATTACACATATTTACCCTTTTTCATTTAATTAAATAGTAACAATTAACCAAATAATTACCATCAAGTTTTAATTTTTATTTTTTTTTGAGGGGGGGGGGGGGGGGGAGGGGGGTTAGGTTTTTTTTGGGTTTATATTTAGGGTTTAGTTTTAAGCTTTCGGGAGGGGGGTTTAGGTTTTTGGAGGGGGGGAGGGGGGTGGGTTTAGGTTTTTGGAGTGGGGGTTAGGCTTTTGGTGGGAGGGTGAATTTAGGTTTTTTGGGGGGTGTCGGTGGGGGGTGGGTTAAGTGGTTTAGGCTTTTCCGTATTATTGCACATGTGCAATACAAAAAAAAATGAAATTTTTTTATGTATAAAACTAGCGAAAATTAATAACAGATTGTAAAAAAAAAAAAAAAAGTTGTTATGTTTTTTAGTTAGTTTTTTGGTTTATCATTTAAAATAATTTTCTAATGATCCATCCCCTATATATATATATATATATATATATAGGGGAAGGATAAAACGAAAACCTACTTGAGTTCAAAAAACTCAAAAAACCTTTGTAAAAACCCCATGTAGCATTTTTTTTTCTAAAAAAATAGGAAATGTAACATACATATATATGAACATTTTTATAAAAGAAAAACAAAAAACAAGGATAAAACGAAAACCTACTTGAGTTCAAAAAACTCAAAAAACCTTTGTAAAAACCCCATGTAGCATTTTTTTTTTCTAAAAAAATAGGAAATGTAACATACATATATATGAACATTTTTATAAAAGAAAAACAAAAAACCGCCGAGTAGTTTATTTTTAAAAAATGTTAAAAATTTCATGCTACATAATATATATGTCCAAAAAATGTAACATACAAATTTTAAACATGTTTTAAAAAACCTAATAGGTGTTTTTTACATTTTTTTTTCATAAAAATGTTCAAGTACATTTATGTTACATTCACTGTTTTTTTAGAAAAAAAAAATGTTATATAGGATTTTCTTGAGTTTTCTCAACTCAAGTGAGTTTTCGATTTATCTTTCACCTATGTGTGTGTATATATATATATACACACACACATATATATAAGTATGGGATCAGGAGAAAACGCCCTAAAGTGTGAGAACGGTGAGAACGCATCCTGATGGAACACGAGGCGCGGGATATAATCACGGTCTAAGGGGCTTTTTTGTCTTTTCAATATTCTTTTTTCCCAATTTCGTGTGTCACATGCTGCTTCATTTTTAGCGTCTAAGATGATTTTGGCGTTAACTAGATTCATTAATTACTTGGCGTTTTAATGTTTTTTTGGATCTGTCTCGTTGAATTAATTGTTTTTGTATCAGATAAATAATTTTTTAGCGTTATGGCGTTTCCCAGGTCATTTTTTTGGCGTTCGTGGTGTTGTTAATAATTCATTACCATTGATTAATATTTTATAAGATTACAATAATATGAAATCAAAATAAACTAATAGTCTTCCGTGGATGGGATTACATCAGAGTTGTACCCATCGCTTTGTTCCTCACTTTCTTCAGATTCATCATCATATTTTAGATTGGCGTATAACGCCATCATCTCGTCTCTTCTTTACCGCAGCCTATACTTGAATATCATTGCAACCCTGGATCCTGCATCGTTCGAAGGTTCTAAATCACAGAGTTCAAAGAGATATAGTCTCTCTGTCTTCAACATTTCCTTCATCGGCAATGAATATTTCACCCCGTGTTGATAAGTCACTTCAACCGTTCCTGCTTCTTCATGCCCCACCCAACTGCTAACTCTTAGTAGAGGAGTATCGTCAATACCATCATCATCATCATCGTCTTCTTCTGATTGAAATTTTCTCTCCAATCTTTTTATTACCATTCGAGTTCTTTCACAATCGTTGGCCATTGGAACCCCAAGGGCCAGAATATCCCTCTGAACCCCTTCATCCATAATAAGCATGGCTTTGATTGTTCTGACCTTCACCCTTCTCTTATCAGAGAACTTTAGGATGAATCGTCTTTCTGACCAAACCTCCATGCAATAACCTTGGCCATTTTTTAAGTTTTTGGCGTTTTGGACAATATGTGGTGTTTTAGACAATGTTTGGCGTGTTAAGTTGTGTTCGCATGTTCTACTTTTATAATGACTTTTTTTCCCGCACGTAGGATGCAGTCCTATAAAGTGGCAGCTAATTATGGCGTTTGAAAAGATAAATAAAATTCAATTTCCTGTGTAGTGGCTTTTAATATAATAAATGTTAGTAATAATATTTATGTTGCTTCATTTTACTATTTGTAGTTACTGTTTTTGTTTCAGCTTCATCTGTTTATGGCTGTAACACGCCCCATCTTTATAGTTATAATTATTGCGTTTAGATAAAGATGGCACTTTGTTTTATTCTCTTGCACATTGTTTTATATTTTTTTAGATTTTATTATAATACTACTTGTGCAAAGTAATTTTATTATTGTTTGGTAGTTTTGGGCGTTTTATGGCATGATGGCGTTTCATAAGCATTTGCCCTTTTGGCATTTTATTATAATTTTTTTAGAGAATTAATGTATTTTTTGTTCTTAGCTAAAAATTACATAACAAACAACAGAAACGGAAAATAAAAAAAAATAGAAACAATTTATCTTCCAAATCTTCACTACCATCAGTCTCTTTCTTCTTTTGAAACTACAAGAATTGTCACAAATAATTGGCGTTTTGGTTTTTTTGTGGTTTTTTGTTGTTCGTGTGTTGAAGTGGGTTTGTGGATGTTGGAGGCATAGATGGACGACGTGTGGGTGGATGCTATTTGCCCGTCATCTTCATTATCATCATCGAGTTCAAAGTAGCATTTACACTGGGATCGGTCTCTTCTCCTCATCCAAACCTTCTTCAAGAACAAAGAAGAGAAAATGAATATCGGTGTCATCAGTCTCTTTTTCTTGAAATTTGTCCATCTCATGCAGAAAAAACTTACTCCCCTCACCTAACAAACCATTCAGCAAAGCTTCATGCAGAACATTACTGAGTATCAAAGAAAAAATGTTTGTCATCGTTGATTTCTCTAACTTTTGGCGTTTTACAGTGAGTGGTACTTAGGAACCATTGTGTTTGTGTGTTTTTTTTGGTGTGATCAACAGAAGGTGCTGAGACGTTTCTATGTATAGAATGTTTTTGGCGCGTAGTTTAGGCGGTATATTATTATAACAATAAATGCAATTAACAATTATCCGGTTTTGCTCAGCTTTATCTGTTACGTCTGTAAGGCTTGGCGTTTATATATTAAGGCATTTTACATTTTATGGCGTTTTGTAGTCTAAGACCTTAAGTAAAACACAGAAAAAACTACACAGTAATAAAATTGGCATTTTGTATTTACTTGGCGTTTTGTATTTCAATGGCGTTTTATGTAAGAAATGATATTTACCCCTTTTACCCTTAATGAAGCGCGTCCACGTAATAAAATTTATGTTATTTACGAAAATGCCACCGTGCCAATCTAGTCCATATATTGTTTTGATCGGACGATCCATAAGCGTTCTCATTGCTCTTACACTTTTCACCGTTTTTCCAAAATCCTGACCTACATGTATGTAGGTAAAGAGTACTGTACAATATTGCTTATCGTACGTTACGTACGCTTCAATCTCAGCCGTCAGATCATCTTCCCGCATTTTAAAATCGCATGTTGTTTTTTTATAACAATTTCGCATGTGATAATTTTTGATGAATTCGCATGTTGTTTTTTTGTACCAATTTCGCATGTGATAATTTTGAAGAAATAGCATGTTGTTTTTTTTATAACAATTTCGCATGTGATAATTTTTTATGAATTCGCATGTTGTTTTTTTGTACCAATTTCGCATGTGATAATTTTGATGAAATAGCATTTTGTTTTTTTTTGTAACAATTTCGCATGTGGTAATTTTGATGAAATCGCATGTTAAAAAACCGACATGCGAAATTGTTACAAAAAAACAACATGCGAATTCAATGCGAGAAGATGATCGGACGGCTGAGATTGTAGCGTACATAATGTACGATAAGGGCATTTGTACGTTAACCTAACTCCATGTATGTATGTATGTATGTATGTATGTATGTATGTATGTATGTATGTATGTATGTATTTTCAAACATTTCTATCTTCTTCATATGTTATTACTTAAAAAAAAACTGTACGATAAGATCACCAATTTTCTAATCTTTCGTTCGAGTATATTCGGGCATATTTTTTCGACATAAAAAAATTTAACATATTATAGTATTGCACATATGCAATACTACTTAGCCTTATGGTTTAGGATTTGGTTTTAGTTTAGCTTTGGGTTAGCTTTTTGTGTAATTTAAGTTTTTCTTTTTGTGGGTAGATGGGGTTGACGGTTTTAAGTTTCTTGTAGTGTTACACATGTGTAAGACTAATTTATTTATTTTTATTTTTTTATCATAAAAATGCTAGATGTATATGAAAAAAAAAATGTTTAAAGAAAAAATTGGTGTTTTTTTGAGTTTTTGAATTCTCAAAATAAAATGAGTGTTCGTTAGACACTCCCTATTGACATACAAACACATATATATAAAAGTATAATTATATAATATTTTAATTAAAAGATAATACTCCTTAAACCAACTTCAAATTTATATTTTTGATTATAAGATTAAAATTCTTAACCGCTTGGGGTGGCTTTGGCCATCTTGGTGTATTTTCTTTGTATATTTGGCGCCTAGCTCCTGCTAGTTTGAATAAATGTTATTTTTGTTGGATGATCAAAAAAAATCCTTAACCGCTTAAGAATACATACCATTATTCACTACCCTGGAGTAAACGCTCTTTGGTTAGATAATACATTCTTGATAATGATAACCAATACTTCTAAGGCTGGAGGGTATGTAGGGCGCCATCCCTCCACCTCATCCATGTATAGCGCCACATGGGCTTCATCACGACACCAAGGATTTTAAGAGGGGGGCGCTATCCCTTCTCCGCTACCATGGTAATGCCAAGAATGAGATGTTCAGGTGGGGCTCACTTGATTTAATCCAATAAAATCTTTTTTTTATTTTGTTTAATATGAGGTTTTATACCATACCAAGCAAGTTAAGGGAGGGCGTGATAAAGCTGCCTGGCTGACGTGGATTCTACGTGACGCTGATGTGTCCTAATAAAGCCCCTAGAGGCTCTATCCCACATCCTCCAGCCTAAGTCGATCCGTAGTGGGGCGCTATGCCCGGAGATGGCGCCGGAAAAACGCCCCAAACACCAAAACTAGCTGCGCTATAAATGATGTAGGACCGAGTTTCGGGACCGAAACCGTGATTCTTATGATTATGTTCAAAGACGGAAGAGATAAGAGATGATAAACAAACAACTTTGTATTAATCCGGTAGTATAACATTACAAGTCGGCCCGATTACATGATAACCGAACTAATACCAAAGGAGTATACATTCGGGGAGAGATCAAGTGGTGATCTCTCCCAGACACACTTAAGCTCACAGGGAACTCTCAAATGAGCTCCCCTATTCTCTCTTAGTCTTGCAAATGACAAAAGTGTTGGTATTTATACCCAACACAGGTTGTATGGTCGAAGGATCTAACTGATTGATCGATAGATCATCTGTCGATCATCCAGCTATCGAAAGATACACATATACCTCGAAGGATGACATATCCTTCGAGGTCCATCTTCATCTATCGATGGATATCTTTCGAGCTCATCGAAGGATATACACAATCCTTCGATGCCTTATCCTTCGACACCAAACATTATACAACCATAATTTGTCTAGCAAAACCCACACGGTCAACCAAATAACCCTCTCGTTTGACCACTTCAAACGAGCGGGTCTATACACGTTCGATAGACCGTTTCACTAACTATTACAAATTCAGCGTAAAATAATAACTAATCTATTCGACAAGCATCGGACACAAAATCTGCATCAACAAATTCCCCCTTGTCCGTTGCTGTCGAATGCTGAAAATGCAACTGCAATCGATCTTCAGTCGAGTATTCATCTTCTCTGTGTTAACAAATTCCCCCTTGACCGATGATCCAGGTAAGTAGTATCTTGATGCTCCTTGTATAATATTTCCCCCTTAAAGTACGCGTATCCGTGTTGGGTGTTGTGCAATTTCCTCAATTGACCGATCTTCCGCTGATCTTCCAATACTCCAACCGGCATTTGATAAGGGTTCCAATCTTTAAGAACTGCATCAAGTCTTGATCTTGTCATAAGAACTCTATTTCATCCAAGCATACTACATTGATAGAAATTTCTGGTGAACTGTCTTCTGTAAACCGTCTTTGTGGAATCGACCAAGTAATGCACTTTAATCTTCAGCATCAACACTCAGGAAAGTCAGCTAGACCAAGTGTATCCCTTGCAAGCTCAACCAGCATGCTTAGTTGAACTACATCCAGATCTCATTGTCTCGCCTTTGTGAAGTTGACCACGTAATGCACTACGGATCTTCAGCATCAGTACTCAGGAAGTCAGCTAGACCAAGTACATCGTTTGCAAACTCAACGAATTGAGTTACCCCCAGATCCCTGTAAAATCCCAAAGAAACATCAAACCCAAAACCGAATCCTGCAGGTCTTCAGCCTTGAACTATCAGCTTCCATAAAGATTCCCCAGGTCTTCAGTGAACAGCGCTTTTGTAACTACTGTAGACTTTAGAAACCTGTATTTTTCCGTGCAAAACCCTTCACGCTGGCTGGAGAATTAATTAAAATCCTCAAATATGTGTATGTGCAAAACATTCCACGCCGAACCGATTGTATCACCAGAAAATCACAACTCTACCACCTGTGATTGCGTTTAGAAATTTACCGAAGAAATTCAACATTTTTATCCCCCCATTTCTTTGGTAAAATCTCTAAACCTTAACAGATTCTTTCCACTTCAAAGAAACTGTCGTCAAATGTTCACCAATTCCCTCCACTGAGCGGAACTGTCGTCAATCTTTATTGAATGTTCTCGGTTCCAAAAAATCACGAAAACGACTTTCTTCTTTGCATATTCTAGTTGAATAAGAACGTCCCCTAGTACCCCGTAGGATCCGACTTGTATCCCTCCAAAGACTTTGTGAACTCGTTAGGACCGGTATTGACATTCTAGGTTCATGCATTAGTTACCAAATGCGAGAATATGACAATAAACAAAAAGATTTCTTCGTTGCATATTCTAGTTGATAAAGAAATTTCGCCTAGTACCCCGTAGGATCCGACTTGTATCCCTCCAAAGACTTTGTGAACTCGTTAGGACCGGTATTGACGTTCAAGGTTCATACGTTCGTCTTCAAATGCGAGAATATGACAATAAACAAAATGCTTTCGAACATTTACGAATAACCGGTAACAATCATAAACATTGACGTGCGGAAGTGAACATACCGTTTTCGTTTTTGGCCCATAATAGTCGCGTCACCATTTTTGACATTTGCATCGGTAACCGTGACTACCCCACATTTTTCAAAAATCATCAAGTTCTCATCATCTTTTTTTTTTTTTTAAATCAAAATGTTTTCATCATTCCGCATCATCCCCCGCGCTCCCAAAACCCGTACGAATTTTGAAGTAACGGCTTAATTCAAAGAGACTTCACGAACACCCGACCTCTAATAATCCAAGCTTTATAGTTCGTGGCCCAAAGCTGATATAACCGATCCATTCTGGTCCATATACCCGTTACCAATCACTAGAAGCCCAAATATTATTTGATGTCTATAAATATTAGAGGCCCATATGATCCAAAATTTCGGCCCACTTCAACAACCCTAAAAACAATTTATCATCCATTAACAAATCTGCCTCATCTTCTCCTTTCTAATCGTTTTTTTTTTTTTATTTTGCAAAATCCCCTTTTATCTTTTACCCTATCCTAATAATCCAAACCCCAAAATTACTTTCTCTTCTCTTCGATTAACAGCAAAGCAGCAGCAGCTACATAAACATCAAACCCCCAAAAATTTCCATTACACAAACAACATCTGCCTACCTCTTTATGTCTCTGCGATAACTAGCACCAGCAAGAAAAAAAATAAGTGCAGCCTCTGTACATCATCATCCTCCTCGATGAACAATTAACAGCACCCATCTTCTTCTTTCTGCGATACCAACATCCAAAATTGCAGCCGACAACCACATCCAAAATTGCAGCGGACAACCACATCCAAACCAGACAAACCATCCACTGCCCTCTTCTTCTTCGATAACCAGCATCAACCGAGGATCATCTTTCGAAGGATCGAAGGATCATCTTTCGAAGTTGATGATCCTTCGAAACACCTTCGAAGTTGGACATGGCTGATCCTTCGTACACTGCTGATCTTCCGATTCTGGATCCTTCGAAACTGTCTGATCTTTCGATTCTGGATCTTTCGAAGTTGTTGAGGGTAAAGATGATCCTTCGAAATCTGTTTGATCTTTCGAGCACCCTTACATCTTTCGAAATATGAAGCTGCCAAGAACATCAAGAACATAGCCTCTGTGTAAATCTGCAGATTTGATGAAAACTTTGTATATTTGATTTTTGATGATGATAACTTGAATGTTTAGGTGAAAAACATAAAACCCAACACTCGTTTCAGCACAGATCTGAATATTCGGGTCCAGATCTGAGTTTTTCTTGATTTTCACCATTTTTACATCTTGAACAAAAAGCACAAAAATCACAGATCTAGAGCACATGTGACTTAGTAAACGGTTAGATTTACTAAATCGGGCACCATGGCTCTGATACCAATTGTAGGACCGAGTTTCGGGACCGAAACCGTGATTCTTATGATTATGTTCAAAGACGGAAGAGATAAGAGATGATAAACAAACAACTTTGTATTAATCCGGTAGTATAACATTACAAGTCGGCCCGATTACATGATAACCGAACTAATACCAAAGGAGTATACATTCGGGGAGAGATCAAGTGGTGGTCTCTCCCAGACACACTTAAGCTCACAGGGAACTCTCAAATGAGCTCCCCTATTCTCTCTTAGTCTTGCAAATGACAAAAGTGTTGGTATTTATACCCAACACAGGTTGTATGGTCGAAGGATCTAACTGATTGATCGATAGATCATCTGTCGATCATCCAGCTATCGAAAGATACACATATACCTCGAAGGATGACATATCCTTCGAGGTCCATCTTCATCTATCGATGGATATCTTTCGAGCTCATCGAAGGATATACACAATCCTTCGATGCCTTATCCTTCGACACCAAACATTATACAACCATAATTTGTCTAGCAAAACCCACACGGTCAACCAAATAACCCTCTCGTTTGACCACTTCAAACGAGCGGGTCTATACACGTTCGATAGACCGTTTCACTAACTATTACAAATTCAGCGTAAAATAATAACTAATCTATTCGACAAGCATCGGACACAAAATCTGCATCAACAAATGAAAAATGGGGGTGTGGCGTGAGAATTATAGCGGCGTGATTTTTTGGATTGTTTAATATTTAACCGTTAAACAACGGTCATATTCTTAAAAAAAATTCTATTTTTTTTAATTTCACTCTATAAATAACTCCCAACTCTTCCATTTTTTTACAATTCATACTCAACTATTCTCTCCTTCTCTATATATTTTTTAAAAATTGTTGAAGCTACTCCCACCGTATTAAAAAAAATGGGTTCCCCGTCGGAAGACTCCTTCACCGATATTTACCGAATATTTTTTTCACCCGAAGAAGACGCGGAGGAGGAAGAAGCGGTTACGAGTGCATGTACTTTTGTGATACATGCATTTGAGCACGTTCGGCCTAGTCCCCCTCCACGACTCATCTTGCGGCACACCTATATCTTGCGAGATCGTGAAGCCGCGAACGAGCGTTTGATGAAAGACTATGAAGCCGATAATAAATATATTTTTTTAGGTGTAACGTTTTTTTTTTCTTTTACGTTTTTATTTTATTTCACTACTAGAAAAGTGGTCATTTTGCTACAGAATTTTCCTACGCAAAAAATTGTGTCACAAATTCTAACAAATTTACTACGCATTTCCTACAGAAAGAAAGCCTTGATTTTTTTGGCCAATTTGTGACGCAATAGCGACAGAAAAACTAATTCTAAGTATTGCGTCAGAAATGCGTAGCAACTTGCTACGCACTTATGACGGATGCATTATATTTGTATTTGATTTATATTTAAACGTTTAATTATTGTCGTTATTAACTTTTGCGTCGAAAATGCGTAGTAACTTGCTACGCATTTCCGATGAACCTATTATTTATTTGTTGGAATTATATTTATATGTTGAATTCATTTAAATATTAATTGTTGCGTCTGAAATGTGTAGCAACTTGCGACGCATTTGTGACGAAACATTTATTATTATACTTAAATTATATTTTAATGTTTGATAAGTTTTATTATTAATTACTGCGTAGGAAATGCGTAGCAACTTGCTACGCATTTGTTACAGAAAATTTATAACTATATTTAAATATTTAACTAGTTTTATTATTACCATATTTTAAATATTTAAATTTGTACCGAATTGTTTTCGGTACCCGCTATTTGGCGTTTTCAATACCGGTACATTCAGTTCGGTATGGTATCAATATTTTACAAAATTTTACTTTCAAATACCAGTGCCGATAAGGTACCATACAATACCATACTGAACATTTTCTGTACCGGTAGCAAGTTCATCTGTAATCATAAATGTATTGAGCAGTATTAATATAATATGTATTATTAAGTTCATCTGTAATCATATATGTATTGAGCAGTATTAATATAATATGTATTATTAAGTCTTACAGTCCGGTCTGGTTTTATACGATAGGAATTGTAAACCAAATCGTTCCTAATTTATTTTCTCCTCATTTGGCATTATAATATAAATGCCCGTACCTCTTCATGCCCTTATAACGCACAAGAGGACAGAGTTGGAGTGTTATCAAGCTTTTTCACGTCGAAATAGTGCCCTTACACATGGCACTATTTAAATGTATATTAAATATAAGATTTTAAAAAAATTATAAACATGAATTGAAAACATATTTAATTGTATAATAAATATAAGATTTAAAAAAAATACTTCGTCCATGTATATAGTATATAGAATACAATTTTTGAAATATATTGTTTAAAAAAATGTTTTATAAAATATATTGATAATTTATGTGTAACAATAATAAAACTTATAGATTCCCATTTTCAACTAAAAAGATGTGATGGAGGGATATGTTAAATAAATCACTTTCAAATATAAACGTGGCCAATCAAAATGCTTGGTTAGCCATCACATGGATCACAATCCTAAGGTGATCCATTGCTCACATCCTTTTAAATCAACGGATGAAAATACACTTTAAACTTCAAGAAACACAAAATTTTTATACATAAACACATACACACAAAGACAAATCTTCTTTTCCCCTCCCATCTTTCTCCCTGCTACTTATCCTAACACACAAATAAAAGTAAACATGACTTCGGAAGTTTTCCATGAGGAATTTGAATATTCAGTCGGCCGGATCTGACACTCCGACGGATGACGAACCTACTGCGGATGGAGATTCGTTGGCGGCTGTAGCGTCGGACGTGTTTGTTGCGGGTGATTTATCCATCGATCGTGACGGAGGTGCGATGTTGTCGGTAGAGGACGTGATGGGCTCCGCCATAGCGTGGGAGTTACGATGGAAGAATTACGGTGACTCGGCAGCGGCGGTGATGATGATTGGTTGAGTAGTTGACGGAAAATGAAACTGTATCACTATGCTGGTGAAGGTACAAGTTTTCCAGCTGTGGATTATCAGATGCAGAGTGATGACAAGTTAATATTCTAGATTTACAGTTTCGTTTAGATTAAGATTTACCAAAACAAGAATAAGACAATATTAGGAATCTTTGGATTCACGATCTGCTTCCACCCCCTTTTTTCTAAGTTTGAATTTTTGATTTAATACAACCCATGTCTATTTATTTTCACAATTCTGGTGGGGTTTGGTGGGTGGAGATGTTTTTGTTTTTTTAGGGAGAGAAAGACTAGGTGGTGTAATCGTAAAACTTGCCAAAGCTTAATTGTAATTCACTCTTTATTTTATTATTTTTTTTGTTAAAAAGACTAGTTCGTCAGAAATGTGTCACAAAAATAACATAGTTTATTTCTATTTTTCTATCGTAAGTGTGTCAAAAAATAATAGTTTTTTTTTTTAAATTTTTGTGTTTGTCAGAAATGCGTCACATACAAATACATGATTTTTATGTTTTTTCGTAGGAAATGTGTCACACAAAAAAATAGATTTTTATATTTTATATTTTTATTTGTCGGAAATGTGTCGATAATAAAAAAATTATCAAAAATATTTATTATTGTATTATCATTATAAATAATATAAATATAAATGATAATTAAGAAAAGTGGTAGAAAATGCGTAGCAATTTCCGATGCCCATTTTCTATCAGAAATGGGTAGAAAAATGCGTAGGAAATGCGTAAGAAACCTGTTTCCTACGAGGGGTTTTCCTACATCATGTATTTGTCACAAATGCGTGGGAAAGCCTGTTTTGTGACGCATTTCCTACGAAAACTGGTGTAAAAAGTTTCAGATTTTCTAGTAGTGTTTTAATGTATTGTTTTTTATTTAATGCAATGATTTTTAATTTTATAAAACTTAGAAATTAATTAAAAAAATGAAAATTAAATTAATTGAGTAATGATGACAAAGGTGCTTTATGATTACGGCCTCAACTTGCATAACGCCCCATAAAACCTCTCGGTGACATGGCATTCCACATGTCGCATAACGCCCCTAAAAAGGCCTTATCACGATGGCCTAAGGGGAGGAGCGGTGGTTCACTAGTGATAGAAACTATCACTCCCATTGTCCAATCATATCATGCCATGTCATCAACCAAATTTCTATCACTAGTGATAGAAATGTAGGCGGGGTGGTATCACTAGTGATGAAATTCTATCACTCCCAAATTTTTTTAATTTTCATTTTAAAATTAGAAAATTTAAATTTTATTTAAAAACAAATTTATAAATTAACAATAAAACACTAAAATTAAAAATTTCATTAAATTTAAAACATACTACTTCAATTTAACATACTAGAAACATACAATTAAAAAAAAAAAAAAAAACCTACTCCTCGTCCGAATCCGGAAACTCCAAACCTAGAGAACCTACTAGTTCGATTAAATTGAATCTCAACCGAAAGTGAGTTTCTTCGTTACACAATTGTAAATGGATATCTTGTGGAACTTGAACTTGTGTAGGAGGATCCGACACCCAATCCGGGGATATTGCACGTCCGTCGTGTTTGATCAGCATATTGTGCAATATGATACATGCATACACTATGCTATGTATTGATTTCTTGGTCATCGAACGAACCGGTCGGTGTAGTATACCCCATCTACCCTTTAAAACACCAAATGCCCTCTCAACATCTTTTCTTGCCGATTCTTGCAATTTTTTGAACGCCTTTTCTTTAGCCTCGACAGGAAATGAGGGAGCTTTCACAAAAACAGACCAAGACGGGTAGATACCATCCACAAGATAAAAGCCTCGTCTGTAATGTCGACCGTTAACATAGAAAGGAGAGGAAGGTGCGGTACCATCCGTTACGCTTTGGAACAACGGCGACGTGTGCAACACATTGATGTCGTTGTTTGAACCTGGAACACCGAAATACGAATGCCAAATCCATAAATCATTCGACGCCACCGCTTCTAGTATGATGGTTGGTCTTTTGATGTCTCCCCTCACATACGCCCATCGCAACTCTCTTGGACAATTTTTCCACTCGATATGTGTACAATCGATGCTACCGAGCATCCCGGGAAAATGCCATCTAGCCTCGTGTGCGGCGTAAATACGTGAGATGTCGTGGCTCGTCAGTTTACGTAAAAACTCGTTAGCATACAACTTAATGACCGCGTTGCAAAAAAATTGCAAACATTCACGTGAAGTTCTTTCAGACATAGCTAGGTATTCATCATATTGATCGGGTGGGTTACCTGTCGCTAGTTGGCGAATGGTGGACGTGCATTTTTGTATCGTCGTGAAACTTGGTTTGCCCCTCGCATCGTAACCTTCTTGAAACCATTCCTCGCTTGCTTCGATGTCTCCAACAATCTTTAAAAATAATTCTTTGGGTAAACGAAACCGATCTCTAAACGTTTCGGCACTGTATAGCGGTTTTTCCACAAAATAATCGTTCATCAAAACTTCTTTGGCACGTATACGATCACGGTCGACCATCTTCTTCTTTGGGCGGGACGACTCGGCATCAAGCTCGTTATACACCGAAACAAAATACTTTAGCGTCTCGTTGTCGGAAGACGACTCGGTATCGCTGTCGCTAGACATCGGAAACGTCGAATCGGTAGGGAATTCCATTTGTGAAATGGGTTAAAGGATGTAGATTGGTGCGTGAAAAATTGTTTGAAATGGAGATGTTAAATAGATAAATGGTTGAAAGGTTTTTTTTTTTTTTTTTTTTAAACATTGTTACCGTTTTAAAACGGTCAAAATTATCCAACGTTCGAAAAAATCAAAAGTTCAACGCGTGACAGACTTAACGCGTTGTGAATTCCACGCGTGATGAAACCACCGGCGGCGGTGTAGCGTGACCATTTCACGCGTTGTACAATGCCATCACGGGACCGCCCCGTGTGGCCTAAGAGATTTAAATATACTCGAGATAAGGTGATGACATGTGACGGTTGGAAACGGGAGCCGTTAGGTTGATTACCTTAAAATTAACGAACTACAAGTAGGGCAGACGTGATGTTGTCGGCCATAAGAAAATAACCTTAATTATTTATATGTTATCCTCCGTACTAGGTTTTTGATACCTTTTTCTAACATATAGATCACTGACACGTGGACCAATAATACCACCCAACATCCTTTCTCGGAGGGAATTGAGCTGTACAAAGTACCAGCTAGCATTAAAATATGGAAGGTGATTTGGACCATTTTTCCCTGTATTAAAACAGTTTGTTTTTGACCATTCTACATTTCTATACACATTTTTTACTCTTAAAGGTAGGGTGTGTACGGTTCAGTTCGGTTATTAGCATTATTCGTAATCGTAACCGAAGTCATCGGTTAATCGGTTCGGTGAATTCGGTTTATTTGTCTGTTTTCGGTTCGGTTAATTTTCGGTTAATAACCAATTCAAACAAGGGCTAAATTTTTTGCTTAGAAATACATGTAATGAAGGTATAAATACATGAAATAGATGTATAAATACATGAAATGAATGTATAAATAAATGAAATGGATGTATAAATGCATGAATAGATGTTTAAATACATTAAATGAAGGTATAAATAAATGAAATGAAAGTATAAATAAATGAAATGAAGGCATAAATAAATGAAATAGATGTATTATTACATGAAATCAAAGTATAAAACATGAAATACATGAAATAGAGGTATAATAGCTAGAAATATATAAAAATAAATAAATGATTCCGTTCGGTTCGGTTAACCGATGGTAAAAAAAATCCGTTAACCGACTTTCGGTTAATTTTGGTTCGGTTTTGTCGGTTTTCGGTTCGATTTCGGTTAACAGTTCGGTTATTACACACCCCTACTTAAAGGTAATTCATTGTGTGTTCAATTTTATAGAAAATTACAAAGTATATTAATTATAACATGTTAATGTAATAATATGTAAGTCTCGTTTTGTATAGCCTTTTGGCATTTTTTTTTTATAAAATAGCCGTTAAAAATAGGTAATTGTTACAAAATAATAAACTGTTTAAAACACCAAAACAGATCTAAACTGTTCATCTTTTCATTTTTATCAATATTTTATATATTTTTATATGTTTTAATTTTTTTTTATTATTTAACTAAATATATGTGTTTATAGTATAGTACTACACATTACTGTATATATGTATAGGTTACATAAATGAAATGGCAAACTAACTTGTTCGTATTTTGATTTTGAGTTTTTAGGGTGAACAACAATAAACATTACATTACATTACATATTCAAATTATAAATATCGTTATATTATATTGTTGTGTCTTGGGTTACAATAGATGTGGTTTATACATAGAGCACAATGTTACATTCTTAACCTATACTAACACACTATTACAATTGGTCTAATGCTCTCCCGCAAACCAAGCTCCGGAGTGATTTCATTTGAAAAGTAAAAACATAAAGCATAAAGATAGTTGGTCTATAATCTTCTCCACCTTACTCACGCTCTTAAAATACATCACCAATAATTTACACCTGATGTAAATTTTGCATACAACATTTTTTTTTATTTTTCACTAGATTAAGTGATTTTTTAAAGATTTTTGAAAATTTTATTTCTTGAAGAAAAATTTTGGAAGGCCTAGTTCTTATGGTTCTTACAACTCAACGTGGTTCTTACTTTACTCTTACCCTATATATATATAGGGTTAGGATCGTGTGAGAAGTAGTGGACTAATTTAGAAACTTGAGAAGTATTCTGAACACCCCATTTTCCTTAAGCAAAAAATACAAAAAAAAAAAAAAAAACGGTAAAAAAACGCAAAATATATTTTTTTTTTTGGAAAAATCAGAGTTTTTTCTGTAAGTTTTTTTTTTATGTTTTTTAAGGAATTTATACACATGTGTATATTGTTAATCTTTTAACTTATAGATCTATGTATTTTGTTAATCTTTTAAGTATACATATGTGTATATTGTCAATTTTATAACTATATATATATATATATTTATATACATGTTTAAAATTGAAAAATAAGTGTTGTAAATCTATGATTGAGGTGAATGATTTTGTTTTAGATTTAGGGTTTAGCGTTAGTATTTATGCTTTAGCATTAGGGGTAAGTTTTAGTGTTTAGTATTAGTATTTAGGGTTTAGCTTTTAGAGTTTAGTTTTAGTGTTTAGTATTAGTATTTAGGGTTTAGCTTTAGGGTTTAAGATTAGGATTTAGGTGGTGTTTGTTTTTTGGGCAAAAGCTCTTCTGAGCACTTATATCTGTGTCGCGCAGATGCGCGCAGACCTTTGTGTCCTGCAGCTTGTTTGTTTTCTTGAAGAGCTTCTCACTAAAAACAACTTCCCCACCTCTTCCCCACACAGACATCAACCCAAGTCTTCAAACCTCTTCTCCCTCTTCTCCTCTTTTCCCTCCAGCCGCCACCACCTCCTCTAGCCGCCACCACCTCCTCTGCCACCACCTCCACCTCCGACACCACCTCCTCCGCCGCCCACCTCCACTCCGCCACCACCTCCACCTCCACCACCCATCTCCAAAGCGAAAAACCCCAAATTTGGAAATTAGGGTTCTTCACACAATGTGTTGATTTCTTGCAAACAGAAGCGAATCGGACCAAACGGATACTAGAATCTTGTTCCTCGTGAAAAATCATTCAAGATGGACTCTTGAAAAGTTTGATTTGGTGAAGATTCGGGGTAGATGAAGGTTAGAGATGGTTAGGGTGGATGAAGGATTGAAGAGAAGGAGATGATGTTCATACGAGGTTTATGATGAGATTCTGACCTAAAGTGATGTTGGTTTATGTTATGTGGGTCGGGTCCGAGGAGAGCGGTGGTTAGAAATTATTTTTTTTTGATAATTTTTTTTTGATAAAACAAGCAAACAGTCTTCTCATTGCAGACTGCAGACCTTTGGTCCACCTCTTCTCCTGCAGATGTTTGCAGATGTGGTCCACAGACTGCAGACCTTTTACCTTTTCAAACACAAACAACACCTTAGTATTAGGGTTTAGCTTTAGGGTTTAACATTAGAATTTAGCTTTAGGGTTTAGTTTTAGGCTTTAGGGTTTAGTTTTTAAGTTTTAGCATAGGATTTAGCCTTAAGGTTTAGGATTTAGCTTTATCGTTTATGGTTTATAGATGTTTGGTCATTGCACAATGAGTCGGTCCCAATACCGTTGTAATGAGCTCAATCAGCATCCGTTTGATCCGGTTTCCTACACTTCTTAGGTTAAGGATATATATATATATATATATATATTTTTTTTTTTCATAATATACACATTTGTATACTTTAAAAATTACCTATATACATATGTGTATAATTCAAAATTGACAATAGATATATGTATATATGCAAAAAAAAAAAAAAAAAAAAACCTCTTAAAAATAAGCGGTTAGAAGTAAAGAAAAAAAAACCTTCTTTTTTGGCTTGGAGAAATATGTGGTCCAAAATGTTTTTCAAGTTTCTTAACTAGGGTGCTCTTCTCTTAGGATCCCTACCCTACATATATATATACTAGTAGGGTGCCCGCGCGATGCGACGGGGACGACACTTTACATTGCGACACTCGTTTCTAGTAGTTTTCTTATTGTGGTGGATATATGTCATAAGTATTACACATATGTAAAGTTTTGTTTTTTTTTTATAAAAATTTATAATCAAAAGACAAATTTTTTTTTTTATAAAAATTAATAATCAAAAGACAAAAAAAAAAAGATAAGTTGTTATAATTGTGAAGTATGTTTATTTTATCGGTTAAATTATAAAGTATAATTTTATTTTTTAAAGTTCATAACTTTTTTTAAATATCCAAATAGTATTCATCCAATAAACTTTAGGTTTAAAATTTTCGTTTTTATAAAAATAAAAAATAGTATTTGACGCGTAAGTACGTTTTAGACCTTTAACTTAAATTGTTAAATTTCATTTTTTACAGATATAAAAAAATTATATTTTTATAAGAATTCAAGAACAGTTTTTATAAAAATATAGGATGTTAAGAGTTTGTATCTTTATTTTATATCATACCAAGTTCAGATTTTTAGTTCGTAACTAATCTTATCTATATGATTGTATTTTAACTTATAATCCTTAAAAATATGCAATAGAATCCATTATGTATCTAGTTAGGTTGGTAAAGAATTCTTTTAAAACTAACTAATATTATCTATAACAATATAGTTGAACTAATAGTTCCTAAAAATTTGCAACACAATTTAGTATTTATCTAGTAAAGATTGTAAATTTCTGGAGTATTTTATTTATATTACTTGTTACAAAAAATGTTTATAAAAGAATTATTTTTTTATAAAAACAAAATTTTTGTTTATAAATAAAGTAAAATAATTGTTTTACACATGTAAAGTTTTCTTTTTAATAAAAAAATAATAATCAAATGACAAAAAATAAAAGATAAGCTGTTATTGTTGTAAAATAAGTTTATTTTGTTGGTTAAATGATAAAGTGTATAATTTTATTGTTTAAAGTTCATAACTTTTTTTAAATATCCACATGGTACTCATCCAATAAACTTTAAGTTTAAATTTTTTGTCTTTAAAAAATAGTAGTTGACTCGTAAGTACGTTTTACACCTTTAATTTTAAGTGTTAAATTTCGTTTTTATATATATAAAAAAATTATTTTTATAAAATTTTAAAAACAGTTTTTATAAAAAATAGGATGTTAGTAGTTTATATTTTTATTAACTTTATATCATAGTAAGTTCAGTTTTTTAGTTTAGCTTTAAAGTTTATTACTTTATTATATTATTATTTTTCAATTAAGAAATACAAATATTAGATTAATATCCAAGAATAACTGCAATATTTTATAATTTCTGATTTACTATATCTAATTGCAGTATCTATTTATTGCAACTTTAGGATATTAACTTATATAAGTTTAGTTGACTTGTAAATTTAGGATACTAACTTTATTTTGAACTTTATTAATAGAGTAAATTACAAAAATCGTCCTTTATGTATGTCACTTATTGCAAACTGTGTCCTTTATTTCAATAATTACAGAAAACGTACTCGATGTTTGCAAACCATTGCAAGTTATGGCCTGTAGCCCTAACTCAGTTAATTTTTGTGGTTAAATATGACCAAATGGACCTCACATGAGGGTATTTTGGTCATTTTACTCTCATGTGAGGTCAATTTGGTCAGATTTAACCACAAAAATACCTTCATGTGGGGCTCATTTGGCCAGATTTAACCACAAAAATTAACTGAGTTAGGGCTAAAGGACATAACTTGCAAGGGTTTACAAACATTGAGTACGTTTTCTGTAATTATTGAAGATAAAGGACACAGTTTGCAATAAGTGACATACATAAAGGAAAATTTTTGTAATTTTCTCTTATTAATATGGTCAATAAGTTCATTATATTAACACCAAAAATAAAGTTCAAATATAAAATAAACTTTATTGATACGTCTAGATCAAACATAACAACCGAAAACGAAAAAAAAAAAACATAAAAACACTTGATATATTTCATATTAGGCTGCATGAAATCTGTTCCACTTCTGAATTGACACTCAAGGTACTTTTAATCGGGTTTTCTGGTTTGTGCTTGAATCGACAGTATCTTTTAATTCCTCTTCTTTGGCATTGTCCTCAGAATCGTCTAAATTAATAAACACACTCTATTTCATTCAGAGAGTCTCTTGGATCTCTTCTTTTGAGTCTCAAACTTCTGATTCTTAAAAGGACAAAAATTGAATACGAAAGTTAAAAAACGATTAAATAGACCTTAAAATTACATCTTCACTAAATTCACGTTGAAGATTAGATTTGTATGGACTAAGCATTGCACCATAAGAAATAATATCAACACTTTTATCATCATCATCCTGCAATAAAACACACATGTAATAACATAACAAACATGTTAATATGAAAGATATACGCAAAAATAATACTCAAAAACCAGCAAAATCAATACCTTAGAAGCTTGTTCGATAACTGGGTTGTTTAAATTGGCATGTTCATCATGCAACTGAATCTGAAAAATCAAATAAGTTAACATTCACATAAAAGTAAATGAAAGAAAACAATTATTCACTGTTGCGATATAACAGAACTGACCTTAGAATTTTCAATCTCGCATGTTTGGATTTTCGCAACAATTGAATTCAGAAGTGTATCCATTTTTTAACTTTGTTTAGCAATAGATATAGGGGTGTCCCTTGTGTATTTATAGTAGTAACTATAGAAGTGCATTAGGGTTTAATTTTAGATTTGCCACCCCGTTATTTAGGAAGTTTGTTGTGGTTAGTTTTAAATTTTTATAAGATATATCTAAGTATACATATTAGGCAGTTTTAATAAAATAAAATGTGACACATAATATCTTCATTTTATGTTATGGTACTTTTAAATTTTTTTTTTGTTTTTGTTTGCATAGATGGAGCCCATCATTGTAGATTAGGCGCATTAGATCACAAGTATTAATCACTTGTACATTAAAGCATTATCGACTTGTACCTTTTAATCTGTGCGTCGATATTGAACAAGACAACTATCGAAACGTCAACAAAAATGTGTAAGTCGTCATGCTATCTTTGGATTTTTTTTAAACAGTATAGTTTATAAGATATGTAAAAAATACGTAATAAAAATTATAAGTTTGTTGTGGAAGGGTGAATTGTAACTAATTATCAATAATTTTGTTAAAACCTCAGGGATTTAAGTGTAACAAGTTTAGGAGCTAAAAAATAAATAGTGTTTAAAAGACCAAACTACCCTCATTTTAGGGGTGTTTCTATAAATAAAGGGGAGAAAAGTTCTTTTTTTTGGTATCTTAAAATACCCCTCCCTCATGCATTATAATATAGTATATATATATATATATATATATATATATATATATAGGAACAGGATTAGGAGAGAACGCCTCAAAGTGTGAGAACAATTCTCATCCACAAGATCTTAGTGGTTTGTGGCTGAGATTGATGCGGTGACATTTTTGTAAATAATAGGGGCCTTGGAATTACCAGGAGTGGTAAAACAGGAAGATCCAAACAAAGGTGCACATGCTAATCACATGTCATTTTCCCTCATCATATTTAAACGAAAATAACTTTTTTATACGTGATTATTTTTCAAAAAAAATTACACCATAAAACTTAGTGTTTTTTTATCTTTCCAACGAGTATACTATTGATATACTTTTCGAAAAAAAATTAACTGAGTTTTATGGCGTTTTACACTAGGTTTTTTCATGGCGTTTTTCTGAACCTTTTATGTCGTTTTAACTAAGTATTTTCATGGCGTTTTTCTGAACTGAGTGTTTTATGGCATTTTCAACTGAGTTTTTTCATGGCGTTTTTATGAACTTGGTGTTTTATGGCGTTTTTAACTGAGTATTTTCATGGCCTTTTTTTTAATTGGGTGTTTTTATGGCGTTTTATTTGAACACCCAGTTCGTGTGAGTGGATTTTTTTGACAATATTACCCCTTAGTGTAATTTAGCATCAATGCCACATGTCACCGCCAAAATCGTTCTCACCGTTCTCTCTAAATCCTGACCATGTATATAGGGTAAGGTTCATGCGAGAACCACCTTTGTTGCAAGAACCGCGAGAACCAATATGAACACAACAAAATAAACCCACTACACCACCCAAAATTTAAAAAAAAAAAACTAACCACCCCCACCCCCAAAAACCTAACACCCCCCCCCCCCCCCCAGCTAAATGTAAAAAACTAAACCATAAAGCTAAACCCCCCAAAAACCTAACCCCCCCCACCCAAGCTAAATGCTAAAAACTAAACCATAAAACTAAACTCCACAAAAACCTTTAAAAATGTAAAACACACAAAAAAAAATATTTTTTTTTAAAACAATCGCTAATTTTCGTCTAAAAAAAATTATTGACGAAAATTAGCGATGTTTAATAAAAAAATATTTTTTTTTTGTTTTTTTAGATTTTTCTAGGTATTTTTGATTGTGTTCACATTGGATCTCGCGGTTCTCGCAATAAAGGGTGATTTATAACGAATCATTCTCCTATGTATATATATACACACACACACACAAGGGAAAACCATTCCGAGTTTTGAGAACTTAGAGAACTCGGCCTTCCCGTACGAGTTTTGCCCCCCATTTTTTCACACCCCATATACTGGATTAAGATCAAGGGAAAACCATTCCGACTAGTGGAGATGGATATGAACGGGTGGTTTCGCTGGTGGCACGATAATACTCCAGTGGTCCGTCAGCGATCAAAATTTTCCGTTAAAAAAAGTAGTTGGGGTCTTGTTGTAGCTTACTTCTATTAACAAAATGAATATACTTCAATGGTCCGTCAGTGATCCAAATTTGCCTTTTATAAACTTTCAAAAAATTCTGTTTTCCAGATTTTGATCCCAGAATAATGGATACGAAAACAGAACTGATTTATCAACATATGCTCTGATACCACATGTTGATCAGTTATGTTTAAACATAATGGAAAACATGAATAACATACCTGTTACAGCAGACAGGCAAGCAGAGAATCCAGTCAGAGATGCAGCCATTGAGTTTGACATACTTGTCAGGATGATCTGGTTCCTCCTTAGGGTGTAAGATTATGATGGTGATGAAACCGAAACAAGGGTTGGTTTCGGTTAGGAGAGAGAGCCGATTATTGATGTTATGAGGGTTGTGTAATTGTCTAATTGTCTAACCCTTAAACTCTCTAATAATCTCCTTATATATAAACCCAAGAGGAAACCTAATTAGTTAATAAGGGTAATATGGTCCATCAACAACTAGTTTAATACCCGTCCGGTGGACGGGTTAGGTTGATGTATTATATAGTAACAATATGAATGAACCTATGAACACAAAGAAATAAATAGAGTCAGATTACACAAAATACGTGACAAACAAAACTAACCGATATTAACGTTGTTGGTTTCCCTTGGAATTATGGGTGGGTCGGATCATCAGAACTATCTGTTTTCACAGGGCGTTGATGACCTTTCACCAATTAGTTCACCGGTGTGGCCGGGCTTGTATAGTATTTGTTTGCCATTAAAAAAAATTCATCTTGTAACATTGATCCTGTAGAATTTATGTTAGTGATTTCCATATTGATAAGAATTGATAAGAAGTAAAACACACCCGCCTAAAAAAATACACTAAGTGGGCTTACATTCAAAAAAATGAAAAAAAAACTACTAAAAATGATAGGTCATCAATCATCACTTTTTTTACATCTAAAAAGGTGATACCTATCATTTTTGCAACACACTTTTTTTTGTTAAATCTTGTGATGATGACTTGTGACTTCTAATCGGTGAATGACTTCCTTCTAGCGTTAAGCTTGAAAAAATATGGGTACACGTATTTTTTTTTCTTTGCATTTTTAACAATATTATGTCATTTATGCAACACAGTTTTTTGGTTTAAATCTTGTGATGATGACTTGTGACTTCTAATCGGTGAATGACTTCCTTCTAGCATTAAAAGCTTGAAAAAAATATGGGTACACGTATTTTTTTCTTTGCATTTTTAACAATATTATTTGTTTTAAATGAGCCAAAATGTGTGATACTCAGTCGGTAAAAGAATGTTTTTTTATCCGTGGTCGGGTGCTTTAATGTCATAATGGCATCACTATATATAATTGCATTCTAAACAAAACCCATTTTGTTTAAGACCAAAGTATATCCCGTTTACATAAGTTGCCCATAAAGGACCAACTACATAAGACAACAAAACAATGATAGGAAGTAATTGTTAAGCAACCTTATTCGGATATACTATGATAAAATGAAAACAAAAGCATCAGCAAGAACGCATAGCAAAATAGAAAATTGTAGCAAAAGCATAAAGACATTGCTTTATTGCCTTGTTGGTATAGTAATTTGCAAGAACGCAAGGCCTTGCAAATTGCATAACGACATTCCAATCAACAAAAATAAAAGATTATATACCATCTTTTGATGTCTTTAAAATAATAATGAAATTAAGAATAACAATACAAAATTATGAACTTATGATTCATGAATAAATGTCATCATATATTCATTTACATGACAAGAATGTTGGAGCTCTAGGGGAGTTTTCACCGGATATTTTGATGTATCCCTATAAAATAAATAAAAAAACATGAAAAATTAATAATATATTTTGAGTTAATCAAACGAATAGGTGCTCCACGCTCCAACAACGCCTCCCTATTATGGTTCAACGCTCCCGTCTTCCAACGACGCCCACATGGTTCCTTCTTTTTCTCCTTCCTAACTCCCGTAATTTGCCTCAAGCCCTTGCCCCAACGGCACCCCATAACATTTGACCTTACAAAACATATAGCATATAACAAATTAAATTTGATGGGTTGTTTGAAAATTAACTATATTTTTCCTATAATATTTGAATCACTTATTATTTATTAGAACTTAAGAATGGAGAAAATAGATCTTCAAGTTGATTAGTAATAGTAAGTAGTACTGCAATGTATAATTCATGGGGAAGCGTGAAATCACAACTAATTAGTATACCTTCTCGTTGCTATTTTCCCATCTCTATCACCTTAATTTACAGAAATATAGATGTATGTGTTGGTGCATTTGTGTCTGTACTTTGTCTGTATTTTGTAACGATATAAAACGTTGTCTTCGTTAGTCCTGTAAGTTTGACCAGGTCAACCATCCTCCGGTTTGACTTGGCCAAACAGTTAGAACAATGGTTTGAAAGATGTCTGTGTCGAAGGATGTGTGTCATCGAAGGATAGTTCAGATCCTTCGATGAGCTCGAAAGATAAGCCTTCGATTGATGGACCTCGAAAGATGTCATCCTTCGAGGTACATGTTGATCCTTCGAGCTGTTTCAGATCGACAGATGATCTTACGATCAATCTATCTGATCCTTCGACCAGACCTGCTGTTACGGGTATATATACCCATGTTGTGTGTTCATTTCAGTTTAGACACTTGATAGACAAAAGGAGAGCTAAGAAAACAGAGAGAGCATTCTGTTGAGAGCATTCTGCTGAGAGCACACACACGAGAGAGAGAGTTTGCAAAACACATTTGTAAACATTGAGCTTGTAACCGAACCTTTCATACGTATTAATACAAGTGGTGTTAATCGGTGAAGTTTATGTGTTGTGCTTGTGTTTGTTCTTGTTCACTCCCGGTTTGCATGCTAGCTTGGATTCCGCACTCGCTAGTGTGTTAGATATAACAAGGAATAGGTTAAACCTCAACCTCCGAGAGGGACCTACAAGTGGTATCAGAGCCGTGGCTCTTTTCCTTGTTAAAAACCGGGTTTTATACAAGCTTTGGAGTGTTTTGGACAAAAACTCATTTGGTTTTGCTTCTGTTTTCAGTGTTTTTCTCGCTGTTTTTGTCGTTAAAACGTGTTCAAAACTTATCGGGTGTGTTAAGGGAAGGTTTGGGTAACTTAAAAAATCTGTTTTTAAGATATTTGGTCTTCTCCGGCCAAATTCCGGCTTCTCCGGTTACCGGTTTCTGGGTAGAACTTTCGATTTTTAATATATTTTATTGTTCAAATTGCATGCAGAAGGTATGGTCTGACCATACCTTTCTGCCTTCTGCCGAAAGTTTCTACCAACCCATCACCTTTTTCACCAACCTGTCACTCTTTGTCAACTGTGTCAGTCAGTCCGATAGATATCCTTCGAAGTCGAAAGATCATCTTTCGATCAAGGAGGTTCGATAGATAATCATCCTTCGAATCAAGGAATCTTTTCGAAGCATACATCTTTCGGTCTACAGTTCTTTTTCGAAAGATAAGGATCCTTCGGTTGGGGAATCTTTCGAAATCATTGTTTCTTTTTCGAAAGATAAGGATCCTTCGGTAGGAGAATCTTTCGAAATCTTTGTTCGAAATTCAACAGTGATCTTTCGAACACTGTTGATCCTTCGAACAAGTCTTGATCTTTCGATTCCAGTCTGTTTATGTTTAACAAGTTGTGATTTTCAGGTATTATTTTTCTTGATCAAAAATGAATCCGGCCTGGGGTACTCCGTCAAATACAGAAAACAAGTATAGAAGCAGTGAGGATTTATTTACAGAAATGTATTATGGAACTCCGTCTCCGAATACAGCTTCCTCAAGACCAACGGCGTTTGTCACAAGCACTAGCTTGTATGGCACTCCTCCTCCAACAACAGACATATATGGAAATCCGCTTAATCCAGTTCCTCAACCGGTGCCTCAACAGCAAACCCAAAGGCCTCCTGTGACAACTGATCTATATGGCAATCCGATACAAGTTCCTGTTAAGCCAGCTCAGCATGGGAACCAGAACCCTTTCAGAAATCAAGGAGACCAGCAGAATCAGAACAGGAACAATGAGAGTACGTTGATACCTGTCAACAACCAAAGCCAAGCAGAACCATCAAATGCTAACCAGGCACTTGTGGTTCAAATAGACGTGGGTGGTGATTGGTCAATCCATTTGAGTAGTGATACTCCAAATGGAACAGCTTGTTTTGCTGAGGTTGTCAAGGATCTTAAGCACGCCAGTGGTGGAGAATCTTCCACCAATGGTGATGAGTCTTCTGAAGACGAAGACAGTTCTGGTTACAGTGGAAGCTCAGATGAAGAATCCTCAAGTTCAGGCAATGATCATTTGGATGACACGTCAAGTGTGCCAGTTGAAGCAGAGGTTGATGAGGTATTGGGAGACACTGCAGCAGAAAATCATAGGAGATCTATATTGGTGGATCAAGCTGCTTATTCTTCTTCTTCTCTCCATTCAGCTGTTATGGCTAATGTCGACAGTTCATCAAGTCATGTATGTGTCGATGAACCCACTGCTTTTATTTGTGATAATTGTGCTAGATTAAACGTTAAATGTTCTGATCTAGAAGCAAACATGTCTGAGTTGCAAGGCAAACATGATGCTTTACAAGCTAGTTTGTTTGACTTGCAAAACAAACATGTTGATTTAGATGCTAAGTGGTGTGAGTTGCAAGGCAAACACGAGGCCTTGCAAGACAAGTATGATGTGACATTCATTCACAACCAGAAGTTGACCGTGGATCTTTCTAAATGCACTGAAGCCAACATGTTTTATGAAAACCATGAAAAGGACTTTAAGTCGATGATTGAAACATTAAAGAAAGATAAAATCGAACTGACAAAAATGGTTTCAAGAAAACAAACGGAAATAAACCTTTACATCAGTAGGCTTGAGATAATGCAAAAAGAAATGGCTTGTGTCAAAACTGAAAGTGAGGCGATCCGACTCAAGTTAGACAGCTATTTAAGCTCTAGCTATGTGTTGGATCACATCATTGATGTTCAGAAAGAGAAACGGGATGTCACATGCATTGGTTACAAGAAATGTCCACCACCCGTGAGAAACAATTATGATGCCCTGCCTGATGAGGAGTATAGAACTCACTTTGAACCATCTGTTCCTCTAGACGTTAAGGAATTTGCAGCAGGACTCGGATACAAGAAGGAAGTATCATCAGAATCGGACGTGTCAGCAGATACATGTGTGTCTTCTGCTGAACCGAGTCAGAATCCTCCAGTTGTGATTGAGGATACTGATTCTTCTGATGATGAATCTGATGATACTGATTCGGAAAAGTCTGATGCGGTGATCAAAGAAGAGGACATACCTCTTGAGAATCACATTCTTTGTGATCCACCTGCAAAATCGTTTGTGACTTCTACAGCCAAGTCTGTTGAATCCTCATCTGGAAGCTGTGAAAGCGTGAACTTGCTTTACACGTTGATTGGATCTGATAAAATATATTCAGACAAGGATTTCCCTATCAAAAATGTCAATCAATCTTTGATTGATAAAGTTTTCGAAGATTCTACCAGTAAGTTTTTGGGAAAGTCGAGCCCAGGAGTTGTAGTAACTCAGTGTGCTCCTATCCCAAAATCCGAAGTTAGAAAGAAATATGGGAATCAAAAATTGCAAAAACAAAACAATCAACGAAAGCAAAATCACGCTGCCCAAGGAAATGGAAAAGGTCAAAAGAAACAGACCAAGAAAAAGGACAAGAAGATAAACTTTGTGAAGTCAAAGGGAACGGACAAAATCGAAACTTTTGAAAATAAATCTAACTTGGATTTTGTTAAACAAGCAACACTGTTGAAAAGAAATGAACCAAACTGTTCAAAACCTAGTACCTCGAGATCACAAAGTTCATCATCATCGGCAAGACGATCACATGATGCTTCGGGGTTTGTTGAACGAAGATCATGTTTTGAATGTGGTACAATTGGACACATAATTCGAAACTGTCCGTATCTTCATAAGTTGAAAGCAAAAGTTGATGCCCCCCATGGTAACAATTACCATAAAAGATTTGTTTCACCAAAACAAGACCCTCGTCTTGTTAAACAACAAGAAGTGAAACAGAGAAAGAAACAACGGAAAAATGTTGAAAAGGTTTTAAAACCGGAGGTTGTCCAAACAAAATCTGTTGAATCAAATGTTAAACATGAAAACCAAAAACAGATTTGGAAACCAAAATTGGAAATTGTTTCAGGCGGAGCTACATCAATTCCGAATTATCGGGAAATGGATGTCACAATCCTCGATGATGACGGACGACCCAAGTCTGTGAAGGCTTGGGTCCCCCTCTCCAACTAATCTCTGAATGAGTGTGCAGGATGTTCCAGGAGGAACTATTGATAGTCTTAGGATTGTTGATAGTGGAGCGTCCATGCACAAGATCGGCGACATAAGGCTCCAAAATATTATTACATCTAGGAGAATGTTGTTGCCTTTGATGGAGAGAGGAGAAAAGAAGACAAAAATGTCTGGTGAAGGAAAAAGGAATGAAGTTTGAAAAATTCGACCAGTTGAAATATGTGCCAAAATTTGGTTGTCATGGTTTTTGATCGGGTCCTCAGGAAAGATTCCAATGAAAAGTATGCGCCTGCAGCACGTCTGATGCTCAAAATCAACAAGATGAACGTGCAGTGTATTTTTCTCCACGGTGTGAATGAAGAAAATGTGTTTGTTGAACGAACCAACCGGGTGTGCGGATGCCTTGGCGTGGATTGAACAACCGCACACTACTTCTGAAAGAGAAAGACAAAGACCTTCGCTGGTGCAATTTGGAAAACCAGTCGGACCCAGAGGTCTGTGATCTTGTTGCTGTGAAGAGACTTCTCAGTAGCTACAAAGAATCGACTTTGAAGTCCACACCGGGTGGATATCCAGTTTGGGAGAGCGCTCAGATTCCTTGCAATGCACGAAGCAGTTGCAGGATACGGTTTTGAATTTCTAATCTCTCCTATACTTGTCGATATTTAAGCTGCTTTGTGAATTATTATCTCGTACAACACTCTTTGACCAGACACGTTGATCTCGAATATCACCTCACACGTGATTGTTTCACTATGAAACTCCTCAATGTTGTCAAGGTCCACACCGATGACCAACGTGCCGACCTTTTTACCAAAGCATTTGAAAAATCAAGATTTGACTTTTTATTACTGGTAAACGGCATTAAGGTCAAGCAAGAGTAAAACCAACATCGGAAAATCATTTTTGTAAATACCTTTGTGTTTTAAATTTTATCTTAGTTTGTTGATTTTAGGGGGAGTTAATCCAAATTTGAAAATTCAAAAACATTGAAAAATTTCAAAAGCACAAAAACAATAGAAAAGCAAAAATGAGTTTCCTGGCGAGCAAAAGAGAAAATGATAGTACATCAGTGGTCTGTCTAAACCTCTTTAAACCTAAAATGAAAAACGATAAGCAGCTCTATATAAGATGTATCGGTAGGCTCACAATCATTTTAAAGTGTGCAGGGTGATATAAACTTAAATCGACTGAAGACTGGGTGGGAACCATTCATTGGCATATGGTCTTAGTACCGAAATTTCGTTTGAGAGATTGCCGAGGTTCTGAGATATTCGGTCTTTATGCTGCTTATCATCTGGGTATCATGGTTGTATCTTTTACCGAAAAATAACGGGGACGCAAGTCTAGATCTTCCATGATACCATACATACGTGTACATATTGCATACGACCTCAATAAGTGATCAACAATCACATGTCCCACAAAATAAGTGATAATATATCACATTTATCCGGGAGTCAAGTTCGTCTCTCTGCTGTACGAAAGTACTGACCTGTTCACGGACTTGCTCCTGTGCCCTCATGCATCGAAAATCAAGTTCCTCATCAATAAGTGATTCTATCACATAGGGCTTGTTTTCAAATCAAAATAAGTGAGAATCTCACATCATATACGGTCAAACAGATGATAATCGGTATACTCACCGGTAAGATGATCCTCGTGCATACCTTGATACGGGAATGTGTCGTGATGTGGATGAACACCGGTCGGTAAGTATAAATCATACCTTAACGTATCCCCTCGCCATGATTACAAATGATAAGTTGAGCTTATGTGGACAACAATACCGATAATTGTTATAGGATGCTTATCTTAATGTTAACTAATTGAACAAAGAGAGCGTTTTGGCATGACCGTACACTGATATGATTCTCTTACCCTCGAAACTCGCAAAAAGAATGTCTGTAAATATTTATTTACTGCTTTCAGTTTCTGCATCTTTGTATATATTTATTTACTGCTTTCAGTCTTTACTTTTAATATAAACTTTATAAAAGCCAAAAAGATTTTATTTCTATTTTATTTTCGATCGTACGATGTTGGAGCTCGAGTCTTCGTTACCTGAAACCTGAACGAAAACCGAAACGACTAAATCTTCATAAACGGTCAAAATTTGCAAGTTTTGAAAGTTAAAAACTGAATTTGATAAATTTATTAAACTTTCAAACTGTCGGACGGTGTTTGATTATGACATGGTCATATGTGTGTCGGTTGTTTATGATATTCCAAGCAGTTGTTCTCATTACGCGTTTAGATTTCTTGCATGTGCAGATTCTAAAGGCAAGGAGAACATGGTCGATGACAAGCTTCGGAATGAAGACACTATGTGAAGGCGCTCAAGTGATGAAAATGATCGAGTTGCTGCTGACCATCATCAACACCTCAAGGATCTCAATTCATAAAGATCAAGACTTTCACGAACATAACTCAAAGGAGAGCTTATGTTAAGGGGGAGTTTGTCAACACACTTCCTACATGAAACAGGGAGTTTGTTGATACACTTTCTACTTTCAAGACGTGAAGACTTTAAAGATCCTACGACATTGAAGACTTGAAAGGACGTCAGAGTTGAAGACACAAAGATCGAGACAAAGATCAAGTTATAAAGATCAAGACAAAGCTACAGCCAAGGGGGAGTTTGTTGGTGCACTTGTGTCTGTACTTTGTCTGTATTTTGTAACGATATAAAACGTTGTCTTCGTTAGTCCTGTAAGTTTGACCAGGTCAACCATCCTCCGGTTTGACTTGGCCAAACAGTTAGAACAATGGTTTGAAAGATGTCTGTGTCGAAGGATGTGTGTCATCGAAGGATAGTTCAGATCCTTCGATGAGCTCGAAAGATAAGCCTTCGATTGATGGACCTCGAAAGATGTCATCCTTCGAGGTACATGTTGATCCTTCGAGCTGTTTCAGATCGACAGATGATCTTACGATCAATCTATCTGATCCTTCGACCAGACCTGCTGTTACGGGTATATATACCCATGTTGTGTGTTCATTTCAGTTTAGACACTTGATAGACAAAAGGAGAGCTAAGAAAACAGAGAGAGCATTCTGTTGAGAGCATTCTGCTGAGAGCACACACACGAGAGAGAGAGAGTTTGCAAAACACATTTGTAAACATTGAGCTTGTAACCGAACCTTTCATACGTATTAATACAAGTGGTGTTAATCGGTGAAGTTTATGTGTTGTGCTTGTGTTTGTTCTTGTTCACTCCCGGTTTGCATGCTAGCTTGGATTCCGCACTCGCTAGTGTGTTAGATATAACAAGGAATAGGTTAAACCTCAACCTCCGAGAGGGACCTACAGTATGCATTTGACAAATGAAACAATCATCAACTTTTTAAGGAAGCAATTAAGTCGCTTCACCTGCAAATGATATTATACCTTCTACATAACACCTGCAAATGATATAATTATATAAAATTACTTGTTTCAACCTAAACGCATTTTGGCCCTCACTATAAAATTACACGTTTCAACTTTAATACATTTTGACATGTTACCCGACCTGACACGTCCATTTTGTCACCTTGACATAAATCTTTAATCACTTTAATAAAATAAAATAGCATAGTATTACTATTGTATAATATGAGTATGACGATCATATTTGACAAAGTAATATTTATAAAAAAAAACTTAAAACATTAGAAGAAGAAAATACCGTTTCAACCCGCCTAATTCGCACATTTAGAAAGAACCAAAGGAGTCATACATATCAGCAAATTTGTGCCGCCTCCTCTAATTCTCAGACTCCTCCACCACCCGGGCGTGGGCTGCACGATATTGAGCTTGTCAATGGGAAAAAGCCTGCTTCCATCTAGCTCAATATCAGGGGGACATAACGTGAGACATCAGGCCGCCACTCTTCAGTTGTTGCATATACAAAAAGCTTTTATGTAATATGCTTACTATAACACACCTCGGCTGCGGCAAATCTCAATTTGGCCTCGTCGAGTTCCCTCTGCCCCTTAACGGATATCCATATTGACTGAAAAAGTTATATCTTTATTTATTAGAATATGAACGATCTATAACGACAAGAATGAGAAACAATGGGCCATGGTACAGTTTAAATCACCTGAATTGAGAGGACGACAGAGACAATTATTATTTCTTCAGAACATCCTAGTTGATTTGATGCTATGATCATTTTTGAGATCATGGTATCCTAAAACCAACAATTTTACGGTGCATAGTTCTTCTGAATAATTTTAATGAATAATGTGTTTTTCAGATAAATGGAGGATCTAAAAGATTAAGATTAATATACCAATGGTAGCTCTGCAACTTGAAATGCTTCTGGCGAAGTAAGTTTTGCATCAGCATCAATAACTCCAAGTGAATAAAATACTTCAAGAGCTCTGTCAGATGATGGTGATGCAGGCCAATCAAACCCTAAGATATTATCAATACCCAATGCCTTTTTGCAAATAATACACAACTGTCAGAATTTATCATGACGGAAAGTAATTAAGATGTCACTTGTTAGAAAGCTTATACCTGAATCACACTAGATACAAGGTTCGATCTTTGCATCTCAGGAATCCCATGTGACGACATTTCATTGACAAAATAATCCTCTGTATATATTCTGTTGATTGTGATATAGAAATTGTAAAATATATAACAAAAAGTGAGAATAAAATTGTAAAACATATGAAAATTATTACATAGTCATTGTTCAATGTTCATCACCTGCAACATTTCCAGAGTCGTATTCTTCCAGCCCTTCCGACCCGTTGTCTAGCAGATGCTTTGGATATCGGTGCCACTACAAGGTTTTCTATATCTGTAATCTGTGCACAACAATTTACAAGGTTTAAAATTTTATATATATTGAGAAACCCTAGTGTCAATAAAGAGCATGGCATGGCTAAAAAAAAGTGAAAGAATTACCGGATTGTAAAACCGTTGTTTTGAGAAACCACTATCAACAACATAGACGATACACTACTCAAATAAATGAAATTAAAATATTAAAGATAATTTACAATATATTAAAACAACCTCAGTCTCTTTCTCTCAAAAACAACCACTCTCTAAATCCTTCCGCACGTCGCGAAAAAAAAAGAAATGATCCAAAACCGGCCCAACCCGTCGCACGTCGCGACATACTCTCTAAATCCTTCCGCATATCGCGGGACTGCACTAATTGACTTTTAATTTGATTCGACGCCCCGACTATCGACCGGCCTACTTTTTCGCTCCATCTCACTTGTCTCAACACTATTCCTAGCTACTTGCACGCATTACGCCTAACGACTACTAAACACTCCGAAAATGTTGCCAACTTCATCAACCATTTCTACCTCATCACACACTTGTGATCCGCAACATAATTGCTACCTTAAATTCTTCTCGTTAAACCAATACACTTTATGCCAATGCCAAATGCTATGCAACTAAATGGTTCTACCTTAATAACTTCTAACCAAACTCAATTTAACTTCATTACATCCTAAACCCGATTAACCCGAACACTATACTCTTTAAATAACCGTAGTGAGAAACATACCAAACGTTGTCAATTAAACCAATAAAACTCACTACGTCACGATTCACCTTATCATCACAACATATTCACTTCAATTTCATTACACATATGAACCTCAACTTTCCTACGAATCACATATGAACATCCTACTCCCTTTTATCAAAATTTCATAATCAAACCAAATCACTGTATCTACCAACTCAAAAACAAACTTCCTCTCAATCACAGCAGACCCAATCTCTATACTCAAACATCTTTTTTCAATAACCAACTCCATACCCACATAACAATCTTCAGAATTCCCGTCAAACAAAAATAATCATCTTCATTTAACAATTTAAAAATACAAGCTTTCATACCTGGATTCACGAGTCAACTGAAATTTAAAAGAAACTATGAACTTTGGTGTTAATCGGAGCCCCACGGTGGTCGGCCGTCTATGGTGATGGTGGTTCGCAGTTGTTTCGGTTGACGTACACTGCCGGCGTCAATCAGTGGTTAGGGTGTTCGGTCAGAGGGGTGGTCGGCTGTAGGTATGGATTTAGAGAGTATGGAGGCGAACATTTGGATGCAAGGTTTTATATTATATAAAACCGGTTGGCAAATGCATTCTACCCACGTCCCGGTTTTGTAGGGACCGTGTTTAGTGGGAAAGATGGGCCGGAAAATGAGGGGGCATACAGAACTGCTCGGAACTGCCACAATAACAGTTAAAAATAGGAGTTTAAAGGGTCAAGATTTATTTTCAGCATGATCCAATGGACAAGAATGACTTGAAGGGTGGTTAGACTTAATGGGTTCCATATATATATATAATTACCAACTAATTATTAATAGGTTATTAATATATTTTAATCTATATAATATAAATAATTATAATAGCTACAAGATTAAATATTATAATATTAATATATTTAATCTCACATTCTCCCACTTAGCCGAGTAATCATTTATCATGAGTATTAGATGAGCCTGGCTAGGAGTTAATACTCATTTTAGCCTTAAACCAAGAACTATAGCAGAGAAATACAGCCGTTGAATCATCATTCGACTCAGGACCCCCATTAGTCATACTATAGCCTCAATTTAAAACCTAATACTTACGATTAAAATACGCATAAGCCCTTTAGCGTCTGATTTGTATTTATATTTGTCTATATGTCATTACACCGGCATAATATATGTTAGAGGCATACAAAATCAAACTGAGGAAATTTTATTAATTAAAACATAAGCTAGTACAATATGCCATTAAATAAGGTCTTTAGTAAGTCCCATATTCGATATATGTTCTTCGAAAACTTTAGGTGGGAGACCTTTAGTCATCGGATCCGCAAGCATATCTTTAGTACTAATATACTCAATACAAAGATTATTTTCCTCAACTCGTTCACGTACGAACAAATATTTTGTATCGAGATATAAACCAGCTCCGGTCGAACTATTACTGTTCGAGAAACTAACGGCAGCTGAGTTATCACAGTAAAGCTTCAATGGTCTAGAAATGGAATTAACGATTTTGAGTCCAGTGATTAGATTTCTAAGCAACATTCCATGACAGGTTGCGTTGTAAACAACAATGTATTTTACCCTCATTGTGGAAGTTGTGGTTAACTGTTGTTTATGACTCTTCCATGAGATAGGTCCGCCTGCTAACATAAAGATGTAGCCTGAAGTAGATTTCTTGTCATCTTTGCATTTGGCAAAGTCAGAATCAGAATAACCTACCACTTCTAAGTGATCATTTCTTCTATAAGTCGGTTTATAGTCTTTCGTCCCTTGCAGATATCTAAGGACCTTCTTAGCTGCTTTCCAGTGATCTAGGCCAGGATTAGTCTGATAACGGCCTAGCATTCCAGCAATATAAGTGATATTTGGGCGAGTACAGACTTGAGCATACATCAGGCTCCCGACTACTGACGCGTAAGGTATCTGGCTCATTTGCTCCTTTTCAACCTCTGTTGTCGGACACTGGAATGAACCGAAAACATCTCCCTTAATTACTAGAGCGACGAAGGGTTTGCGCTGTTGCATGTTCTAACGTGTAAGGACACGATCTATGTAAGTCTTTTGAGACAATCCTAAGATCCCTTTGTGTCTATCTCGGTGAATTTCGATGCTAATGACGTAAGAAGCATCTCTGAGATCCTTCATGTCGAAGTTATGCGAGAGTAACCGCTTCGACTCATGCAACATGTCTAAACTATTACTTGCCAATAGAATATCATCTACGTAAAGAACAAGTATAGTAAAGTTACTCCCACTCATCTTGAGGTAGGTGCATTGATCCACTTGATTCTTCATAAAACCTTGTCTCTTCATGACTTCATCAAACTTGAGGTACCATTGACGTGATGCTTGTTTTAACCCATAAATGGATTTCTTCAACTTACAGACTAGATGCTCCTGACCTTCAGGTTTAAAGCCTTCAGGTTGTTTCATGTAAACATCTTCGTCTAAGTCTCCGTTAAGGAAAGCAGTTTTGACGTCCATCTGATGCAGATCTAAATCAAAATGAGCTACTAGGGCCATAACGATCCTTAATGAATCTTTACGAGAGACAGGTGAAAACGTCTCTTGATGATCAATTCCCTCTTTCTGAGTGTAGCCCTTTGCAACTAATCTCGCTTTATAGCGTTCAACGTTCCCATTCGGATCCAGTTTTGTTTTGAACACCCATTTACATCCTACAGGTTTGACACCATTGGGTAATTCGACCAAATCCAAAACGTCATTTTTCTTCACGAATTTAAGCTCATCAATCATAGCTTTGTTCCATTCAGAAGACTGATCACTGCTAATGGCTTCATTATAAGAGGTAGGATCATTGAGCTTTCCAGCATCCATTTCAGTCAGGTAGGTAACATAATCATCCCAATTAGTAGGCCTTCTTTGCCTAGATGACCTCCTGAGTTGATTATCGGGTTCAGCGTTGTCTTGGTTTTGAGCGTTTGATGTGCCTTCGTTATGAGGTATAATGGGTTCTGATTGTGGAGATGGAATTTGTGCAGTGGCTTTAGGTGCAGTTGTTGCATTGGGTACAAGAGGAGTAAACGGAGTAATGGTAAGAGACTAGTCTCCCCCCCCCCCGCGTCTTGTACTTCTTGCAATTCTTTGTAAGGGTTAGTACTGCTCCCACTGACCTTGAAATCCTCCAGGAACGCAGCACGCTTGGTTTCAACAATACGGGTGACATGGGAAGGACAATAGAAACGATAACCCTTCGAATGATCAGGATACCCGATAAAGAAACAGGTAACTGTTTTAGGGTCAAGTTTCGTTAGGAAAGGATTATAGAGTTTTGATTCAGCAATGGAGCCCCATACTTTCATATATTTAAGACTCGGTTTCCTTCCTGTCCAAAGTTTATAAGGAGTTTTAGGGACAGACTTAGAAGGAACTCTATTGAGTATATGAACAGTTGCTTTTAACGCTTCAGTCCAGAGGAATAATGGTAAATTAGTGTTGGCTAACATACTGCGCACCATGTTCATAAGGGTACGATTTCTTCGTTCAGCAACACCGTTCTGCTGAGGTGTACCAGGCATGGTGTATTGGTTCACAATCCCCTGGCCCTTACAAAACTCATAAAATGGACCAGGAGCTTGACCCACGTCAGTATGTCTTCCATAGTATTCACCGCCTCTATCTGATCTCACAACTTTAATCTGACGATCTAATTGCTTTTCAACTTCAGCTTTACAATCTTTAAAAGTTGTAAGAGATTCAGATTTTTCCTTAATGAGATACAAGTACATGTAACGAGAATAATCATCAATGAAAGTGATAAATGAAGTATGTCCTGTTATGCCAACGATTTGGTAGGGACCATTAATGTCAGTATGAATGAGTTCTAATAGATTAGAGCTCCTAGTGGCACCTTTCTTATTCGCTAATGTCATTTTGTCTTTGAGACATTTGACACATGTTCCAAAATCAGTGAAATCGAGAGGAGGTAAGACTTCATCCTTTACGAGACGATTTAATCGTTCTTTTAAGATGTGCCCTAAACGTTGATGCCACGACATAGATGAAGTCTCTAAGTCTCGAATCTGTTTCATCTTTATGAGTGATTCATTAATATTATATGACAACAAAGATTTGGAAAAATTATCATCTAGTTCTAATCTATAAAGACCACCATCCAGAATGCCAGTACCATAAACAACGAAATCATAGAGAATAGAGAGTTTGCGATGACCATGGGAAACAACAAAACCGTCCATGTCTAACTTTGGTCCTGATACAAGGTTCCGAGTTACCTCAGGAACATATAAGGTATCATAAAGTTTAATACATAAACCAGTTTTCAAAAATAATTGTAATGTTCCTATGGCCTTCACTTCTAATTCCTGATCATCCCCAACTTTAAGTGTTCTTTGGTTTCTTCCCAGCTTCCGGATCGAAAGGAATCCCTGAGTAGAGTTGGTTACATGAACCATAGAACCAGAATCAAACCACCAAGAATTAGCAGGAACATTTAAATTAAAGGACTCAAGTATCATGAAAAAATCGTTACCTTTCTTAGCCAGCCACTCCTTGAAGTCAGGGCATTCCTTTTGCTTATGTCCTGTTTTCTTACAGAACTTGCAATAGGGTTTGCCTAAGGAGCTCTTAGAGCTGGAAGGTCTACTTGTATTAGGATTTGGCTTTTGGACCTTAGAAGCATCCTTTCTATGATAATTGTTCTTCATCTTCTTAGAGTTGGAGGTGGTGAAGTTAGCAACATCAATAGTGTGATCCATCTTCATACGCTCTTCTTCCTGTACGCACATAGCGACCAGCTCACTCATCGTCCATGTCATGCATCATCATGATGTGCTCGCGAATGCCGCTCCTCCTATCATACTTAGTCGTCACCAGCTTGAGGATAAGAGTGTTAGCGTGTGCTTTTGATGTTCCTTTGAATTGTGCCTCCACAGAAGCCAGTTAGGTTTTAGCATCCTCAGAATCAGGAATAGCTCCTTTAATTGCATTGTGTATGGACTGCTTCATGAACATGAGAGACATGCGGTTACACCTAGTCCATTTTTCATGAACTATCTGCTCAGCAGCAGTACTTTGAGTGGTAAGGTCCGCTGGCTTATTCTCTCTAAGAGCATAATCGAAGTCTAGTAATCCAAGTGTAAGCATGAGGGCATCCTTCCTTTCAGCAAAGTTATCACCAGTCAAAGGTGGAATCCCGCAATTGAGTTCTGATAGTGGAAATAAGATGAGCAAATTATGATACTAAGAAGGAAGTCCTAATGTGATCTATGGGCATGTTACACTAAGGCAGGCATAAATAATGACCATTTTAATTATGAAGCTGTGATATTGTCTATTACTAACATCAAAATAATAGACTTAGTTAAAATTCTACTTAAATGAAGACAAATCAGCTTTGGCCAGAAGTGTAATCATTTAAGTATGTGTGCAAAGTAATCGTGACAAATCAGCTTTGGCCATAAAATGAGACAATCACTTTAGTTATGCACTTGTCAAGTATGCTAGACATAAATGAATTAAAATCAGCTTTGGCCACAAATTAAGACATTTTACGTTTGTAATGCATACTCAACATAGCTTTTATAATACTTGAACAATAAATAGATGTATTAAATCAGCTTTGGCCAGAAATGATACATCAGAAGCTCATTCAAGTAACGCTATTTTGGTTTTGTAAAAAGTTATCTGATTCTGATTAGGTAATTAAGTGTTTACAAAACCAAGTATTTAATAGCAAACCACCTGTTAGCGCGGATCGAACTGGTTTTGTAAAAAGTTATCTGATTTTGGTTTTGTAAACAGTTATCTGATTCTAAATTTTAGTTCACATTAAACAGCCTAAAATAATGAGGTTTCGAGTGAGATCTCGACTCAATTATGAGGTCTCGAGTCAAGTCTCGAGTCAGGTCTCGACTGAGTTATGAGATCTCGAGTCAGTTATGAGGTCTCGAGTCGCAACCTTGGTCTCGAGTCGCAACTTCAGTGTCTCGAGTCGTAATCATGGTCTCGACTACTGTATTTTATGAGATCTCGACTCATAATGAGGTCTCGAGTCGCAACCACGGTCTCGAGTTGTGAAGATTGAAGCCCTTAGTTGAAACCTCAGTGGTCTCGAGTTGAAACTTTATGGTCTCGAGTCGAGATCTTTGTCTCGAGTTGTAAAGTTTTGAGAACCCTTATGATTTCGAGTCGAGACCTTGTAGTCTCGAGTCGAGACCTGATGTCTAGAGTCGCAATCTGATGCTCTCGAGTCCACTGTTAACAGCTGTTGTTGTGAAGATAACTGAAAACTCGAAATTTTAGGGATTGTGGGATAATGTTTCCTGTTTTATTGCTGATCTAAAGTTATCAAAAGATTTTGAAAATTATAACTGATTATCTATTAACAGTTTTAGAAAATTTTAATAGATAAAATTCAGATCAAAACAGTAAAAAAACACCCACTAATCCAAATTATATTCCAAAACTTAAGGAATTTTCGAGTTTTTCTTAGAACAAGTGATGAACCCTAGAAAATTAAAATATAATTCTGGGATCCGAAACCTTAATTTTAAGAGTTCTGTTAACCGATTTCGGACATTAATATACCCATATTGGTTTCGAGTCAATATATTAAGCAACATCTTCCGAAAACAGTGATTTCGGCACAAAAGTACTCGAAACAACCTTGATTTTTATAAACTTTCAAAAAATTCTGTTTTCCAGATTTTGATCCCAGAATAATGGATACGAAAACAGAACTGATTTATCAACATATGCTCTGATACCACATGTTGATCAGTTATGTTTAAACATAATGGAAAACATGAATAACATACCTGTTACAGCAGACAGGCAAGCAGAGAATCCAGTCAGAGATGCAGCCATTGAGTTTGACATACTTGTCAGGATGATCTGGTTCCTCCTTAGGGTGTAAGATTATGATGGTGATGAAACCAAAACAAGGGTTGGTTTCGGTTAGGAGAGAGAGCCGATTATTGATGTTATGAGGGTTGTGTAATTGTCTAATTGTCTAACCCTTAAACTCTCTAATAATCTCCTTATATATAAACCCAAGAGGAAACCTAATTAGTTAATAAGGGTAATATGGTCCATCAACAATTACCAACTAATTATTAATAGGTTATTAATATATTTTAATCTATATAATATAAATGATTATAATGGCTACAAGATTAAATATTATAATATTAATATATTTAATCTCACACATTGTTCACTAAATCACGTTGTAAAAAAATCCACAACACTTATATCAATAACCCTTCACATCAAGATGTGACATTAGAATCCTTAGCGTCACTAAAATTACCATGCTCATCCAGATTAGCTTCTCCAAGCATTTGCAGACACTCATTCCACTCCTTTATTTCCTCCTGATCAAGATCGTTGGAAACAATTATTACTAATCATAGTTTTTGATGAAAATCTTCCGAAGTCATAGAGGACTCAGCGCTGCGATCAATTTTTGGGATGTCATTTTTAGGGTTTCCAAAACTAAGCGGGTCAGGCAGGGGAATAAGATCCGTGTGTCTTAGTTATTATACAATAAACATTTGAAAGATCCATCATTCCATCGGATTGCATCAGTAATCATCGAACGAAGAACTGGTGTAGATTCCTTTAAGGTTACATTGGATGATAAAGGGGGGAGATAAAGGAAGAAGCGGTGAGAAAGGCAAATGAAGAAACCTAGAAAGAATAAAGTGGCATAGGAAGAAACCTAGGGTTTTTGTACGATGGATTTAGGCAAATGCAAAATCTCGCTCATTTTTTTACTTAGGTAATGTAAGGATGCCACATGGCATTTAGAGGTATTAGAATATTGCCATGCGACCTAACATGATTTTGATTTATTATAATTTATAGATTTATAAATTATAGATATAGATACTCGGTGTGAATTCACTAGACATCATGGTTTAGATTAAGGTGTTAGTATTGGTGTGATGAAGGAGCTGAACGGGAATAATGTTAATATAATAATAATGTTAATCATAATAATAATTTTTAAGCATTATTATTAACTATATAATAAAAGTTGAATTATAATAAGAGTATACTAATTGGGTGAACGATAATTTTTTATCATATTACTTTAATGAGAAATTATATAACCCTACAAAAAGAAACTTTGTTTGCCTATTTAGAATGAAAAGTTGCGACTTTTAATTATCTATAAGTATAAACAGACATTAAAAAAAATATCAAAATACAGTGAAAACCTTTAACTGTTGGTCAACTTTCTACAAACTATATCCGCATTTTTAACAAACTACAAACCTTTTTGGTAGCCTTTTCTTTTAGAACATTAGCTGTTCTAGTTCACAATAAAACTACCTGTTGCTACAACAAATACAAGACCAAGGCCTGTAGCGATATCTCTGGGTAAAAGGGTTCAAGGTTTCAGTGAGCATGAGACGTGGAGAGAGGTTCACTAGTATTGTTGTTATTCTCCTTAGATCCTGAACTGATTAGAAATCAGCCTAGAAAGCAATCGTTGGAGAAGATGAATTATTTAGTGTGAAGAAGATAAGCAAGCATAAAGCTAGTTCTAATGGGAGAAGAAGAAGAGAAGTAAGCATGAAGCTTGTTCTCGAGAGGGAGAAGGAGAATCAGAGAATTAAGATAGTTTTCTGCTGATTCCAGAATGTCTGGCATGCTTATCATGGGCTGCAATTTATAGGGGAAGAGGTTTCTCAAAGGAGAAACCTTTAACTAGTGAACCTGGCTTGCAGTGAGGGACTTACCCTTTTAGGGGTTGAAGGGTTTGGACTAGCGGACAAAAGGGTGTGCTCTCCTACATGTTCTGGTTGCGGCTGGGCAGGAGGTTTCACACGCAAAGGGTGATGTGACAAGGCTCTGACTTGTCTTTTTACTGTTCATGACCGTTGGACCATTTCCGAACTTTTTAACCTGTTGTGTCTCTAATCAGTGTAACACCCCGAAAACAGGTTTGGTAATCAAACCCCGTTAATACTAAAAGACGGGTAAACTACCGTTAGTGGTAAGAGTAACCTGATAAATATTAGGATTTAAACAGATAATCCTAATATTAAATACAATGAGAATAAATGCTTTTAAGGAAATAAAGTTTATAAGAAGTCTGAACTAACGGGACTTAAAATAAACTGAGTCATAATTTCCCCGAACCCACTAAGTTAACTAGGAATATTTAACCTAGTTAATAAGTGGGAATAGTGTTAGAAATAGTTAGATTGTGTCCTACTTAATAACTAACTAAACTTGAGGGACCAAAAGGGGAAATACTAAAAGATTGGGTTTATTAATAAAACAAAACACAACACACAAACCAAGTGTGTGTGTGTGTGTGTGTCGACTTCGGCTGGAGAAAACAAGGGGAAACCCTTGTTCATCAAAGATCACCAAATTGAAGGAGTATTTGGGTCTCAAATTCGTGCATGAACGCATAGAAACGATCACCAAGTCATGGGGATCACAAGGTATGTCACAAAACCTAGATTGGTTGAAGTTGAAATTTGAGACAAGTAGGTTACTTGCAAATAAATTGATGGATTATGATCCAAGGATGAAATTAGGAATGATTTTATGTCTATGAGTAAACCCTAGTCATTTACTTGTTGAATTGAGGTTCATAATTGTGAATTTCAGGATTATCCATTTATGTGTTAGATGGGTTTTGTAGAAATAAGATGAACCCTAGAATTATGACTATTAAATTGGTGTTAACTGATTTCCATGAGATGAATCTGAGAATAGTATGCATGCTAGACATAATGGAATTGAAATTATGTTTATGTTTAGTAGAAATAACTAGTTATGAACTAGTTGTAAATGTGTAAAAATTTATGCACATTAGGTGTTTGTTAAAATGCCTAAATGAGAACTAAAGTGTTGAAATTAGAGTGAAAATGTGTATTTGATTGATATGGCAATTACGCGTAATATGAAGTGATAAGGGTTCTAAAAAGTATGTAGATTTAGACTTAATGTTATGACCCATGTGATCAAAAAGTAGTTAACTTTAGATAAGCTAAGTTAACTAATCATGAAGTCGAATAGTAGCTTCGGCATAGAAAATAAGTGAGGTGGAATAGTCGTGATTTTTATGACTAATTTAACCTCCTTGTAAATGATTGAAAATAGTTTGACGCCTAACGAGCTAGGTGGAGGCTTGGGAAAGGAAGCGGGTCAAACAAATCAAGAATGGAGGAAAAGCATAATTCGGATGCAAGGTAAGTAAAGCTTACACTAGTCTTAAATTGTGGAATATTCACTTATCATATAAATTACGAATGAGATAACTAAACAATTGAAATATGATGTTCCGTCGTGTAGTCGTACGGAACAAGATAATCAAAGATGAAAGAAACCATAATAATGGTTAAAAAGAAGTAAATCGATAATTCGGTCATATTATGACGAAAGGAAAAATGAACTTTTAATGGTTACCTTTTATGGTAAGCCAAAACAAATAATAAGGGCAAAACAGTAATTTAGTCACACGTTAACAATAACCGTTAGTTTCAAAAAGACGCTTTTCCGCGTAAGACATAAAGAGTCAAAAGTGGTAATAAACGGTTTATAAGTAAAATGGCCGTATGGTGTTAAACGGAACAAGTCATGTAGATGAGATGATAATAAATATCATCTCGCATAGATAAACGGTCAATTCGGCCAACCGGGTCAAAAGGTGTAGACATAACCTTTTGACAATATCGACTAATGATTCTTTTGTCGAGTTATATGCTTACAGGAATAGATATCCAATGGATACTCGCATCGTTCTTAATTAGCGATTATAAAGCAAAGTATTAAAATCGGGTAATAAGTTGGTCAAAAGACTCTATACGAGTCTTTGCCGTAAAATGATAATCCGAGGGGTAAAACTCGGATTATATAGATCGCCAGATTAAACCCATCACAATATAGTTGTGATGGAAGATCATTTGATAAATAATGTGGAAATAAGATGCTAGAAATAAATGAGTGTGAAATATTGCGTAAAAGTGCTTAAATGCCCTTAACGGGTCAAAATTTAGTAAAAAGGGTAATAAGCCGAAAACTTGAAAGTCTTAAACTTTGTTAATCCGGATGTTGGATTTTAACTCCATATGATGGAGGATCAAATTACAATCACGTAGGAAGAAACGGTAGGTCAAACGGACGAGCGGATTAAAAGTTATGAAGGTTTTCGTTTAGAGAACGGCAAACTTGGAAAGACCTGCAGAGGCCACCGTAAGTTACGGTAGCTACCGTAACTTACGGTAGCCTAAAAGCCTTTACGCCACAAACCCCCTGCTTTACGGTGTGAGAATCAACATTCAGGGGCTACCGTAAATTACGGTAGCCATCGTAATTTATGGTAGACCCTGCAATTTAATGTATTTTAATCAGTTTCGTTTCCCGGACTCGTTTAGACACGTTTTAAACCCCGTATGACTAAAGCATTTCATGTTTATGAAATGTAGGTACATTTTGGATGCTGGAAGACGATCAAGCTCAACGAAGAACTGAACACCATAAAGATTTATGCTTCCGCACATTGCCTCGTCGAAAATTTAAACGACGAATCCGATCACGTTATGTTGAATAACTTATGATTAGTAAAATTTTTAATAAACCCGTATTTTTATAGTATGTGTAGTCTTAACTACACATCTAAATGTTGGTAATTACATGTAAAACCGTTAAATAGTAACTAGGGTGTTACAAGTTGGTATCAGAGCCCTGGTTTAAGAGATTCAGGTATGGTGGGGGAAAACCATGCTTGGACTTAAACCCTACGCTCTTGATAAAGATTAGTGTTCGGTTCAAGGCTTGATCGCAAATCCGGTAAGTACATGTATGTTAATGATTAGCGTGTTAAGGTGTTGTAAACAACACATAGGGTTATCGTGTAATACACGTTACCCCAATTAAATGATTGAAGTAGTTGACGAAATTTCGCGTGTTGACACGTATAATAGAAAAAGCCTTGTATTATAATACGGGCAATTATTGAAGTTGACATTACTAACTTTTGTTAATGTTTTAACTTAAGGAAACTCGCGTTTGAAGATGACGAGAGATGAATGAATTGCGGATATGATAATGGAACGGTCGAGGTATGACAAGAAGAGCGTACTCATCAAGGACCTAAATCGCGTAACAATCGCAAATAAGTAATGGCAAGGAAAGCCCGTTAGGGCAAGCATTTACCAGGTGCGCATTTTAAATGATTACGTGAATAGTAATATGCAACAAATACGTAGAGATTTAAAGTTGCATATGTAGATTAAAAACTTGAAAAAACCCGAATAGAAAACCTATCCGGGATATTGTTTCCAAGATAAACAAATAGGGGCATTACTTACAT